>CM024686.1:38478672-39944851 GCA_014182735.1 Corymbia maculata | reverse complement strand
GTTGCGTGTCGTGGGTCTTGCCTTGACGTGACCCTCAATAATGTTGAGTGGCTTCTTGAATTGTGGGGAAGAGGGTCTTCGTGGGGATTGGCTCGCCTCGATTTAATCGCAACCCAAAAAGATATGAGGTCTTTCATATTTCTCTATTTCAATAATTGATTTAACCTATCATATGGCGGCTTGAGCATATCCATATTTTCACAATCTCTTTCACATTGAAAGGTAGGTAAAATGACACCAAGTCTTGCTCACATGAATTCGTGGTTGTATCAAAAAGCAATCAGAAACGACAAGTATATCCATAGCATCTAGTGTGGAAAACATTAGAGATAAAAAGAAGAATTTCATATTAAAAAGAGAACCGATGAAGTGACGGTTCGTAATCGGCGGTGAAAGTTACAGTCCGTTCTCGGCCACAAATTTCTTCGAGGAAATCTGGGAACTTTTTTTTGGCCGATTTCATCTCTTAAGTCCTGCAGGCGTTGCTCAATTAACGTAATATAATGTCCAGCTCCAGCAGCGCCTTCTTTTTATTTGCTCGTTTTTGGTGCCATAAAACATTTTTCTTGGTAGTAACCTCGCTGTATTTTTATAAATGTTATTATTATTTTTTTCCTTAAGGCTATCTACAAACTCGACATGTAGAGATTGGTGTAAACAATATATGCTTGATGAAAATGAACTCATTGAACTAAGAACCTCTACGACCAGCTCAAAAATTTTTAAAAGAGGGAAAAATCTAAACTTATAAGAGACAAGCTGATCTGAGATATTCTTTGAGAAAAGAAATGCGGATTTAGATCTAGTGCTAAACCCAAAAGTAATAAGAGTTGGTTATCTAGAATTAATATTCTTAAAAGGAAAAAGGTTGGGTAGGTCATTCAAATAAAATTTGATAAATTCATGCAAGATTTGATAAGTTTAAGACTTTGGTAAGAAAGTCCAACGAAAGTTAGTTTAAGGTAAGATAACTTGTTAATCTGCATACCATAAAAAAGATTCAATAATTTTTATAGAAGTGTGAATAAGTCATCAATATATACTTTACCATGAAATCGGATAATTGATAACTATTTTTGACTAAAACTTTTTTAACACTTACCTATTTTTTCATAATATCCGTGTCAGTTGTCATATCAAGATAGACGATTAAATAAGAACACACATGCCATGGACTTAAATAAGAGTAGACATGACATGAAAGAGGGATATATTGTGAAATCCTATGTTAGTAATGTGGAATCTATGTTTATGTACAATCAGTAATGATCCTAATTAAATTTATTTGACATGTTTCGTACTTGTAATGGCGAAGTTTCGAAGCTGACGACTTGAGCAGATGGGGTTAATTCATATCTAAAATCCAGTCCACACTCCAGATGACTTTCAAACATCCCCAAGTATATAACAATGCAAGCACATGCACGACAAGTAGGTAATATCTCTCGACAGTAGCTTAGGGACATCAGAATTTACTGTACTAAATTTGCACGGTTTGTGCACGAGATACAAATCCTAGGAGCGAATTAATTACTCGCATTCTGCGGACGAGACGGACATCGGGTACTGGAAGCTGTTGGAGTACTTGAACGAGAGGCTCTCCCCCGGGCCGAGGGAATTGCCGTCGTTGACGAGGCAGTCATCATAGTAGACTCGCCGGAAGACCCTGGGGTTGACGAGGCGGACGGAGCTGAACCAGCCACAGCGGACGTGGATGTCGGCGATGGTGCAGTCGGAGGCGCACACGTTCAGGATCAGGACGATGAACTGCGGGATGCCATGGGGCATCGGAGCGGCGGCCCCTGGGAGATCACGATGTCGTCCTTCGAGCACGATGAGCCGATCCTGTTCATGTCTCCTCCACCTTCATTTACATCAATGGAAGATGCTTGCATGTCATTATAATCAATTAAATGAGAGAGAGAGAGATTTATTTTACCATCATCTGACTGAAGCAGCTTTCTAAAGGAGCTAGGGCTTTGACTGTTGGGAAGGTCAGGTCCTTCATTAATGGCCGCTTCGGCAGCAATTCTCTTCTTCATGAATTAAAACCAATACTGCAGCAAATCAATGCCAAATGCTTTTGAGCTCCAAAATGCTCTAATCAATGCTGCTAAGTTAAAGCCTTAAAAACATATCATCCCTAGTGATGAAGACACTTCACACAAGCTGTTTTCCCCATTTTGTCGCTATGAAAGTATTAAATGATTTGGAAATCGATCGAGTCTAAAGATTTGGATATCCATGTTATAAGCACGAGTTTCAACCCAAAATCCAAATTTACGAAAATGCATGTCTTTATAAATTGAGCGATAGCCCTTGAATGATACTTGTAGTTGAAGGATCTATGGGCCGGAATGGAAAATTCTGAATGGGACCTGAACAACCAGAACATCTATTTACTTTGTTATGATATTTTGAACACTTATTTAGTCATCTGTCTATGAATATGAACCGAACTATCGTTTATATATATGACAAAGTAGATTAGCCCATAACGTACAAAATCTATCTCAGAGCCTCCCGCAAAACAAGATAATATATTGCTGGCGCGCATGCATGCACGGTCGTACATTCTCTTCGTGAATGGCCTCTAGAAAACAGTAGCTAGGTTTCTGTCATCCCCCCTGCTCATGCTCATGCGAGAGAGAGAGAGAGAGAGAGAGAGGATACCCAGGAGTGTAAAGACAACCGCGAATCTGAAACAAGAAGCAGCTGAAGAGACCGAGCCCCCTCTAGCTTCTTTCACCGCTCTGTGGTGACCCATTATGTCCAAGTCACTTCTGATACACATATATATAGCTACGGTAAGAAAAACCCAGAAAGAGATAGAAACCCTTCAAGCTTAAAAAATAGCTGAAAGATGACAAAGAATGATGGATAAGGTATATGCAAAAGGAATGTCGAACATGCTTTTCTCGCAGCAACTGTATCGTACCTATACAAGTACTCACAAGACTGCCGATTTGCTCTCTGTGCGAATAAACAATAATTCTACTTCAACTTCGGAGCGCTTTGGGCGGAACTTTTGGGGAAGGAGAAGGCGGAGGAGCAGTAGGAGTTAGGGTGTAAATGCAATATTCATTTATAGCTCTCGACGGGGAGTGTCTGGTGATCACTGGCACAGAAGCGAGTATGCTGTCCCAGGTGTGCCCCATCTTTTCTCTGTTCCATCTTTCCCTTTTACACGTGGATGAACTCGACGAAAAGTATGCTTTCTGCGTTGTTTAAAGAAAATAATGCATTGGTTAAGTCGCTGACTGACGTGCCGTGTCGGGCCAATCGCATTGTTTGTAAGATAGGAATGCCGACTACATATTTTGTATTTGAAATTTGAAAACTCATGCCCAAGTTCATTTTCATACGACCTTTTCAGATCCTCCCGGTCGTTTTTCCTTCTTACCTGAGCTAAAAGTTTGGATATATTGAAGTTATTCCTAGCATGAGCATGACATATATCATAACCTGCTGGATTGGATTGGATCAGATCGGATCGGACTCGAGTTTCATTGACCTGAAAACCTATATATCCAAGGGGTTGAGGTCAAGAACGATGAAGCTTCTATCTGTTAAGATTTAATGGACCATGGCCGGGTTGTGTCTGTGATCTAATCGTGTTAAGTAAATTTCAAAAGAACCTTCTCAGAGAAAATTCCAGATGCATAATGATCATTCCCTCCCAAGTCCCCACTACCCTTTTTCTGGGCATTTCTTCAAGAGGACATTAAAGACTGTTGTTGACTATAGACGCATTTGCGCATGCCAGCCTTAGGTTTGCATGTAGCTATGTATGTCTGACTGTGCTCTATACATATCTGGACAAGGGTAAGTTCATTGCACTGAGAGAGAGAGAGAGAGAGAGAGAGAGAGAGAGAGAGCATTACTTGTTTGTTTTTTTCCATTGAAAGCCAGACAGAAGCTGATTTTGTCAAAGAGATATCTCCACCAGCGTAATTGGGTGGTTGCATGGATTGGTGAGCATAGTTAAGAGAGCCGCCAAAGGCAGGGACATGCCGGCGTTACCACTCATGACTCATGATCGGCGTCTGTCTTGCGTTAATTCATTTCGCTGTGTACCACGCGCTCCTTGGCCTTCTTTTCTGGAGCATTTTCTATTCGTTTTATGCTTTGATAGAACTTCTGTTTTCATCGATGTAGACCTGGTGGTGAGGGTTGGTGGCGAGGTGCGACCCTCTCGCCCTTCAAGCTCGACGGGGATCGATCCTCGTCGATCGGGTGTAGACCGCCGTATGGCTTGCAATCCTGCCGCCCCCACTCTCGGCGGCCCGTGGCCTCTCCCAGTCTCTCTCTCTCTCTCTCTCTCACCGATGGAGGCAGCAGTCGCCCTCATCTGACAAAGATGAGGTTCATCCGGGCTTGGGCTTGGTCTCCTAGAGTTACTATAATTATTATAACAAACTAGCATGAATTGAGAAGACCAAAGTTTAGGAATTCAATTTTCCAATAAGAAAATTCAATAACCTGATTTTTATAATTTTTTAACATTTAGTGGGATGAAAGTTGGGAAAAATGATGAAATCTTTTGTCATAAGTTTTTCCATAAAATCAGTCATTATAGTTTAAGAACGAGGCTTTGCCCTAGAGGTCCATGGGTGTCCCGTCATCGATGACGGATACCTCCTCTCCGGTGAGCAATAGTGCCATGGTTCGACCACCTTCACATGAAATTTGTGTCGGCGTTTTTGTGTCTATATGTACATAAGTGTCATTGTAGTTATACCTATATATTTCTGTATAAACTATTAATTAAGCAAACTTATAAAATTAAAAAAGAAGAAGAAAGAACCATGAAAAGCGGATACACATATTTAAAATACTATAAAACCATTAACGGGTAAAATCATAATTATCATAATCAAGATTATAGACAAGTAATTAAGGAATTGCTTTTTGAATTTGAATTCCAAATAATTGTCAGAGATTCCGTAAGTCTCACGTATTTATTTTTGCAGTAATTTAAATTATATTAAAGAAAAAGAACAATTAAGTAGCTGAGTTCTTATAGCAAAATTTATTTAAATGTTAATTATGTTAATGGAACACTACAATAATATATTAAAACACAAGGTAGACTTCGTTGCATATCAATTAAGTGCTCTTAAACTTCCAGTGTATATTCACAAATTTAATGAAACGGGCGTCCATATCATGATATGATCTGCATTTAAATTATGCATGGCATCTCACTTAATTAACCAAAGTTTCACACGTCAATTCATCGTGCATCAATCATGTTTGTTGAAGTGTTTGTACTTAAAAGGGAAGTTGGAACATCATATATTGCTTGTTTGTAAGGCTTATATGGGCTTGATATACGTATGGTTTCTATCCATCTAACGATTAAGTTTTCAAGGGAAATTGTCTAATCAGTACTAAAATTATTGTAGAGATATCAGTCAATCATAAATTTTCTAATTTTGTCAATTTAGTTATAAATAATTGCGTGAAATTTCAATGTAATTCTTTTGGCTAATTTTCATGAGAAATTACTAATATGACGAGATATCATGTAGGATGGCTAGCGATAATTAGATTGTTGTGGTTAGTGATTTCAGGAAAAAGTTCACTAGAATGACTATTAGAATTTTGTATAAAGATTTGAGACTAAATTGATAAAATTGAAGAGTTTAATATTAAATTGACATTGATAAAATATGTTTAACACTAATAGAATAATTTTTGTTAAGTTTTCACATTGAACTTTTTAACGAAATAGTTTACGAATTCTATTTTCCATTGCCTATGTAGGATTCAATATAGGCATCGCCCTTTTAATTAGGATGTGGACCTAGTAATCTAGAAATCTTTACTTATGCTAATATAAAAATAATGCTATTATGACGTGCGGTGATGAATATCTCTAACCCTTCCCATCAGTCCTATCAGTATTAATTGAGGGTTTAGAAAATGGTATAATATAACACTAATTACTCTAATATCCAAGAGCCATTCTTCATAGGCAACTTACTTATAAGGTTAGTGCAGTTCATGACTATTAAAGTCTAAGAGAATCCATGTATTTCACCATCATATCATATAGTAACATTGTAATCAAATTTACAATATGAGACGATCGAACAACAAAGTTAAAATCTCTAGCGAGATAAGTGAATGCAAACATGTCAGTAGATTGCCAAAAATTTTATATCTAAATTTGCATTTGTTATTTCGGCAATCAAAATCTGAAATTTAATACTATTCATTTTCGCAGATTAATGGATGGCCCCATTCATCTCTATAAATTGGTGTAGACTTCAGTGATCTAATCCATACATTTCAGTTTTCTCTTCTCAAATGTCCCTCTCTCTTTTCCTTAGATACAAGTCCATTCTAATTCTTCTGAGTTTGGTGGTATTTTGTTGAAGCTCAAGACAAATTTCGAATGAAACCCTAGCTTCATCATCTTTTGGCATGCCAAAACAAATTCAATCATCAAAGCTACAATTCAAAGGTAAGCAAATCTCATAAAACCTCTCCACCGTTGCTTCCTTAATTTCTTTTTTGCGGTTCATCCTATATGTCCATGGCTTAATTACTGCTCACCAAGCCAAATTCATTTCATAATATCCTTTTATTATCTTTTTTCCCTTTACAATCAGTGTTAATGTTTTTTTTTCTCCAGATTAATGGCTAAGAAAGGCTTTCTGAATTCCCAATCAAAATGAAAACTATAAATATATGATATAGAGATATATATATATATATTATTGAATTTATAATGACTTTAAATATTGTTTTTGACATGCTTTTAAAGATTCGAGGTCCACAGTATTATATAAAACTCATGTAGAGTTTGACATTGAATATTGATTTAATACCATGCTCCTCAAATCTTTAAGAAAATATGAAAAGCAACGTTTTAAAAAACTATAAATACCTTGATATTATTTGGGTTTGGTTTACTCTAGCCATTTAAGATTGATTAAGGTCCTTCCTGTTCCGAGCAAAAAAAATTAAAAAAAAATAATAATAAAAAAGTCCTTCCTTAAAGAGGGGCGTTTGCAATATGTGAAAAGGACCGAATAGTATTTCTAGATTAGTCCAAGCTACATTATTAATATAAGATAATGAATTTTTGAGTGAGTTATATTGGTTTGATATTCATTTGAAACCTTACCGTGTCTGTCAATCTTGAATTATCAAAAAATTAAAGACAACAATAAATCCGGGGCATAGAAGAGATTAACACCTTAAATTAGGAAGAATGTGAAAATTGACTACCATATTCTCTCAGATTTTTGCGCTAAGCATTTTATTAGATTTGATGGGAAATTGTTACAACTTGCTAATAAATTACTGGTTTATTGCCCTAAATCCGTTAATAACTAATGGAAAATGGAAATTAATCAATGGAAAAAATCTGATAGCTTAGCATTGTAAATACCACCTATTTCAGTTCTATTGAAAATTATCTTTACTAACAAACAAATTTAAGACTTTACGTTAGACATAGCAACTTTTAAACATAGGATGAAATAAATTTTTCATTCCCATACACAAAAATGACTTGATCCTAGTTTTTATTTATTTTTCGCCAAATTACTTGTACTTATAAGTAACTGATTTTTTTCATTTTTGAGATATTGGTTTTCGTTGTCCTATCATTCCCCAAAAAGAGGTCCAAGAATCTTGAGCAGAAGAAGGTTACACAAGCTGCATACCCAATATTTCTCTTTTTTAGCCAAATTAAAATTTTCTTATTGCTGATAATTAATCCTTTTATTTTTTAAGCACTTACTTTTATAAGAGAGATTTATTTTCTTCTTTAATAATTTATTCTCTTTGTTTTTTTTTCCTTTTGATCATTTAAAAAAAAAAAGGAAATTTGCAATTTCCTTTTGGGCCATCAGTTGAAGTCAGCCCTAATCTCTCAAGCCCAAATCCATTTCCTGACAGAGCAACCCAAATTCAATCTCACCTGCAAGTTCTTGCTGACTATCTTGTGTGAATTCATGCACAAACCAGTGCATTACCCCAAAAAAAAAAAAAAAAAAAAAAAAAATCCAATTTTGCCGAAATCCCAGTTTTAATCCCCAAAGGAAGGAGCGAGGGAAGAATCCAAGTTCCGCCAGAAATTGCAGTAATTCCCAGTTTCCGGAATCGAACTCCCTGCCCAGTTCTTGATTTTTTGTCACTACTAGGGTTTTGGGTTTCGCTGCCAACGTCCCGGGTTCTTGCTGGTTCTTGAAATCGCGCGCCTCGCACGGGAGGGAAGGCGGGGAGGGCGAATTTCTCTGTTGGGCAGGCGTTTCGTGAGCTCCTTCAGCCTCGAGTTGACATGGGTCGTTCTCGGGGCAACTTCCACTCGAATGATGAGGACCCGACTCAGAGGTTTGAGCTCGTTTTCTCAAATTTTGTTGCTCGAGTTCTTTTCTTGCTTGCGATGGTTCTTGAGGATTAATCTTAGCTGCATTGAAGGTTTTGGGAGTGTTCTGAGGCTGGGATTGCTGTTGCTTGTGCTTTCGGAGCATTTTATGTTCGCTTAGTCTGGTGAACGGCCTGAAAAATTCTCACTTTAGACCAGAAAGTTGTCATACTTAGTAATTCTCTCCACCAGCCATCAGTTAGTAAGTTAGCGCTGCTAATCCTTTTGTCTAGTTAGGAACTTACTAGAGGATCAAGATATGGTCACGGGACCATGGAGCATTGTCTCCTTCTATGGGGATTCGGGTGGTGTGGCACTATCACTTCTCCAAGTAAAATGTGCACTTGATGTGCACTTGCTTGCTTTGCAACTTTATGAGTTTTTCTTTACTTTCATTCAGTAGTAAGAGATTAGCCAGAATTGAAGTGTTACAACGTGGTGGAACTCATGGGAGCTTTTGATTTCCTGTCTCTACTTTTGATGAATTCGAACCAAAAGTAAAAACTAGCTAGCCCTCTGCACTTTCAGGAATTTGTCGAGTGTAATTAGTTTGGTAGTCTTGCTTTCTCTGACTAGGTCAACTAAAAATTGATTTTTCATGTTAGATGCGATTTGTAACGATACTTGTCATCAGCTCATAGCTTCAACTTTCTTTAAGCTATTGTGATGCAGCCCGCATTGAGAAAGCCTAACCTGGGCTTGCATCATATTGAGTTGCCTAAGTTCATACTTTCTTTGAACTTTCTTAAAAGTTGATTCCGCACAATTCACTGTCCTCATTCCCGTGACAATCAATATTTTTGCAAAAACAGCACGTTTTTTTTTTTTTGGGAGCTGGGAATGCTCACCAGAAAAGGGTCTTTCATGATTGCCTGTTTTTGGTCTTGCAGATCGAGGAGGAAGAAGAATGCTTCAAGTGGAGAGAACCTGGATTCTTCTTCTGCAGGTACAATAAGTAATAATTTAATTCAGTCTTTTTAAGGTGCTGGCTGTTTAAATTTTTTCATTGTAACTCATATCTTATCTTTTCATCCTTATTTCATTGCCTTCTGGCCTAAATTTGCCTGCATGAACTTGTCAACTGATAACTCAGGTCAAGGATCAAGTGATGGCAAAAAGGCTTTGTATCACTGTAATTATTGCAACAAAGACATTACGGGGAGAGTCCGTATCAAGTGTGCTATGTGCCCTGATTTTGACCTGTGTATCGAATGCTTCTCGGTTGGGGCTGAGGTGGTGCCTCATAAAAGCGGCCACCCATACAGAGTCATGGTTAGTAATAGCATCGTCAAATTTGATATTCTTTGGTCCATCTGTTAGCATTAAACTGTAGAATTTTTAGTGTCTATAGAAATTAGCCGGAAGAGAGACAGGATGATCTCTAATTCTCATGAGTGCTCATGTGTCAATTATTGTTTCCAAACAGTGGGCATGTTTTTCTAGCATCTATCTCAAAAATCTGCTGCAATGTAATTTCTCGCCTGTCACATTTCTTGACATCTAGACGTAGTGTGAAACTGATCAAGTCATTATCTAGAAATTAGGATCATCCCATTTTGAACTACAGTACTTTCTAATGATGCTTCCAGAATTTCTGAAATCTGCTGTTATGCAATGGTGACAATGCAAAAAGTTTGATTTTTTATTCACGCAAGTTAATATTGTTATGGTCTCTGCTCATGTCAACAGGACAACTTGTCATTTCCTCTGATCTGCCCTGACTGGAATGCAGATGATGAGATATTGCTTCTTGAGGTTGTCTCTGCCTATTTCAGTTCCTTGATTTTTTTAATTTTTTTTGGTTCTTTTTCCTTGTTTTGGTATGGGAAGCGGATAGTTATTGTGGAATGCATTTCAGGGAATTGAAATGTATGGGTTAGGCAATTGGGCTGAAGTTGCTGAGCATGTTGGGACAAAGAGCAAAGAGCAGTGCATTGATCACTATTATGAAGTGTATATGAACTCTCCAGTCTTTCCTCTTCCTGTAAGAGATCCTCATTGAAATGAATTCGGTCTCTCTGTTTCCTTTTTTTGCATTAGCATGGCTTGAGATCTTAACATTAAATCTTTGATAGGATATGTCTCATGTTGTTGGGAAAAATCGCAAGGAACTTCTTGCGATGGCTAAAGGACATGGCGAGGACAAGAAAGGTGCTTAATGATGTTTTGTTCTTTCCCTATGAAATTTTGTAAAAGCTTATGTGATGCAATTTGAAACAACAATCTATCATGAACCCTAACTAATGACCTCAAAGATTGAAATATGTTATTATAGAGGGATGTGCCTATACTAGTTACTATTGTATATACCAAAAAAATTAAACCAAAGTTTTTAGTGAGCTCATGCTTTAATGATTTCGTTTGGATAGAACTCTTCATTGGTCTGTTTTATGTATTAGTATTCTTATCATTTGAAGTTTGAGCCAAAGTTATAAGTGACAAATACTATTTTGTGCTTCTGTTTGAATAGATCTCTTTCTTCTGGTTCATTTCAAAGTATTGATCTTCACCTTCAGTTGATAAGCAACTGTTTCATCATGGTCATCAAATTTGAACTTCTTGCTTTGTGCTTATTGGGTGGGTTTTATTTCAAAGAACGTATGCTTGTGATTGCCGCAGGACCTTCTGTTGGTGATCTATCGTTGAAGGAAGAATCACCTTTTTCTCCTCCAAGAGTCAAGTATGCACTCGTACTCTTTATGCCTTCATTCTTAACTGTTATACCTTCTTGGTTGGTGATGTGCAATATTTACTCTCAGACTTGAAGATCCACACAAAGGCGGTTCTTCTGGCCGTTTGCTCTCTGGTGCAAATGCTGGTGGGTTGGTCAGATACTTCTTTTCCTGTGAATCATTGCACTTATAGTTCCTGACACTTTGGGGGTGGTTGTTATGTTTGCTTGGTCTTTTCAATTCAGATATGGATACCGGGTCTTGCTCTAGTAGCAACAATGCAGCATCAGGAGCTGGTATCAAGGCATCCAATGTGGCCCAGGCTAAGAATGGAGTTAGCAACATCAAAGCGGAAGGTATGATGAACATTCTTTTGTGGATAGCATAGTACAAATGCATCCAGCGTAAGTTTTGTCATTTACCACACTTGATATATTCCTGCAGATGTCCAGTTTAATAGCAATTTTAATGGGATGACTCCAAGTACTTTGGGGGATGACGGCCCCTCTCTAATCGAGTCGAGTGGTTATAACCCCAAAAGACAGGAGTTTGATACAGAATATGATAATGAGGCTGAGCTGCTACTGGCTGAGATGGAATTCAAGGACACAGACTTGGAAGAAGAGCGTGAGCTGAAGTTGCGGGTGCTTCGTATCTATTCAAAAAGGTAATGGTCAAGAATCAGCTGATATCTATTTATGGGTCTTGGAAATCGCTAGATAACAATTCTGAAAACTTTGGATTAAGCTTCTCTATCAATTTGGGGTTATTATAGTGTTGATGAGTTCTGGCAGATAATTCCTCATACAACTTTTGCTGGCAGGCTGGATGAGAGGAAACAGCGAAAGGATTTCATACTAGAGAGGAATTTACTATTCCAAAGTCCTTTCGAGAAGAGCTTGACGCCTGAAGAGAGGGCACTGTGTCGGCGTTATGATGTCTTCATGCGGTTTCATTCGAAGGAGGAGCACGAAGACTTGCTCCAGACCATTGTTGCAGAGCACAGAACTTTGAAAAGGATAAAAGAATTGCAGGTATTTTGTGGCGTTATTCAAGTGAAGATGTCTTAAGTTTTGCAACTGGGGACGACGCTTGCTTTTGTGCAACATTGATAACCATGTCTCTCTCACACGTTTGAGGACATTAATTTTTCAGGAAGCCCGTGCGGCTGGTTGCCGTACATCAGCTGAGGCAGATAGATACTTTGAAAACAAGAGGAGAAGAGAAGCTGAAGAAAGCTCTCGCCGAGGTAAAGATAGTTCTCAGCTTGCTGCAAGCGGCCAGGGACCCCCCTCCATGCATGCTTCCTCAGGCTTGGCCAATGATCTGGACATAATGGGATTTAATGGCTCGGATTTACTTTCTGATAATGTAAGTCCTCCACCTAACTTTGTATTTTGTTTTGGCGAGTTATAGGAGAATTTTACAATTCTGGTCATCAGTTTTGCAATGGGCAAGATTTTCTTTTAACTTTTTCGCTTATTATGGCTTGCAGGAGAAACGGCTTTGCTCAGAGCTGAGGTTACCTGCACCAGTTTATCTCAAAATGCAGCAGGTCATGTCAATGGAAATCTTTAGTGGTAATGTCACCAAGAAGTCTGATGCCCATCACCTGTTCCAGATGGAACCGAGCAAAGTTGATAGAGTCTATGACATGCTCGTGAGGAAGGGACTCGCCCGCCTTGATTCCATCTCTTCTCGAATTTCCGGTTTTGATATTTAAGTTGCTAACCCAGTTGTACACAATTCGATCTGGAGAAATTGATCAGTGTTGTATAGTCCTATTTATCTCTGGAATGAAATATCATTTTCTTTTGATGTCATAAGCCAAATCCAAAAGCCTAGAAATTCACAGGAGAGACAAACTCTCTTGCTTCCTTATGTTGTGCTCCCAGCAAATATTTGAGGGTCTTGAACTCATGGGGCAAGCCATTTCAGATATTATCTTCGAGGACCATTGATTTGCAAGAAGCAGGAACGCCAGGCGTTCAGTTTCTGCGCATGCACTTCCTCATCTATGACGGTGTGAATCTGCTCACTTAATATTTGATGTACATACAGGGGAAAATCAGGTCAAAATCAACAAAAGATGGTGCGCCTGAATACTAGGTCAAAAAAAGTTTTTACTGAAGAGAATTGTAGAACAGAATTAGCACAACAGAGATGCCGATAATGACAGGAAATGCCGTTACTAAGTAAAGCGCTCCATAGCCCTGCAAGAGAGCAATCTTGGTCACCGCTCAACCCCAAGAATAAGCTAGAGCAGCAAACGAAACTTGGATAATTCTGACAACCAAACTGAACCATGTAATATCATACTGCCAACACAATCATCTCAAGGTTCAGAATACTACCCGTTCAGACAAATATATTCACTCAGACGTTGAACAATAATATGAAACCTTGTAGTGTAATGTATGTGATCAATGAAGTTTATCACTATCACTACGAGAAATCAATTCTCATGCTCCAGAGGCAACAACAAAACTTCCCATTAAAACACTAGTTTCACGGCATATGACCACCTAAGACCATCAACATCATCGACTCTGCCCACAAGGATGGGAGGTGTTCTTGGGTTGGCTTACTATAGTCTAAAGAATCCACTTGCTCAGCGTTTGTGGTTGGGCTTTCTTTCTGCCTATTTTGACAATGAGCAATATGATAGTAAGATGCGATTACCACATATTATAGGTACATGTCATTTCTTTATAGAGTCAACTCATGGTCATGAGGTTAAGATGACATACCTAAAATCGGAAGTACTCAAAGAATTTGCAAGAACAAGAATTCCAAACAAATCACCATTTAAAGGTATCAAGAATGACGACTTGTGTCAGCAAGTACTTTCTTTATTTTTTAGTAGTGTTGTAGATAGGAAAACATTGATGTGATTATTTATTTTGAGAGCAATAATTCTCAGCTCAAGAATAACAGTGAATAAAGTGTACGAGCTTTGAGAAAGATGCTCTTTATCATAAGTATCATTAGACACTGATTAAGTTCACAATCACAACAAAATATCACACCTATCTTCTTCAGGAACTCACTACATGATCATAATCATAGAGACAGAGCAGTAAAAGATACCAAAAGATCAGAGCCAGCATAAATTTTCCGTTGTGTCCTCCTAATTGTTCTAACTGCATTGCCACATAAGTCATCGTTCTCTTTACCTCTTCATTACTTGTTTTAATAATCCATGAAATTTGAAAGTTCATTTGCATCTAAGGGAAGAAGTAGCCACTGAAGGATTTTCATGCAACTTATTAGATTATCATTCCCTCATTAATGTGATCATCAAGAGACAGCTTGGAGAAAAGGATCTAATGACGTACCACAGCTGGAGGCACTTCTGTCTCATCACTGTTATCATCCTCTTGAATTTCAGCAGCTGAATCCCAGTCAATATTTAGTCTCTTAGCAGCCACTTCAGGATTGATACCAGTGTCTGTGGCTTTTGCATATAGTGATTTGCCTCGCTTCTTTTTGGGGACCGCCTCCTATTACACAAGGCAAAACATGCACGTATAAAATTTGTGAGGAAAAGGACTTGTCACATATTAAAGCAAGCTTGGACTCACTGAAGGAAATGAATCAGTGTTGACATAACTCAGAAGACAGAATGCACCATTTCAAAGTTAAGCTCTGTCAGCTAGCTCAGATATACTTCACCATTAGCAAATGGAAATGGAAAGATACCTTCACTTAGACAGATGAACAAGCAGAAGTACACAGATAACCATCTCAATAGACAGCTCATGATGATGGCCCATATTGATTAAATATCTCATGATAAAACCTAAAGTGATTGTGAGGTCAGGTGGATAGGGGTTTGAAGATTAGAAAAGTACATAAATTTCGAACTGTACCTCCAAGTTAGGCCACTGAAGCATCTCCTCTGCAAGCATTTTAAGAGCGAGACGATTATCTGGGACCTTTCCTTCATTGACCTACCATTAGAACTGCACTATGAATAATCCCAGTAATAATACTATTATCCATAACATCAAGGAATCTCTTACCCCTGTGTAGCAGCACAGGACACTAAGCCGTCATAAAGAAAATTACAAAGAGATAAGAGGAGCAGCTTATTCATATAGAGACATTTGATGGGCTAGCAGAACAGATTCAGCGCATTAGACAATCACAAAAAATGGGGTGTAAAAATACGATTTTCTAATTCCCCGGTTAGTCTGCTTTTAAGTTCTTCCGGTGTTCTGCTCAGGCAAGTGGTGTTTATGTTCTTGGGCCATTGCGGCGTTGATTTGGAATTCTTACAAACAGGCCTGTATCCCCTTGGTACTTCTTTGGATAATATTTCACTTGCAAGAAAAAAAGTATGATTTATCAAGCTTTAATCCTACCTTGAACATGCTCTAGTTTGGGGCAAAGTACAAAATAATTGAAAAGAGAGATCCAGAAGAACAGCAGAAGTTTTTCATATTAAGCAATTTGGTATTGGCTTTTCTTCTTTGTACTCGGTAATCTTTTTCTTACTAAGGTTTAATCTTCCATGAGAAAATCACAATTATCCCAATCAGTTTGAGAGAGAGTGAATGCAATTTTTCAGGTTGAGGTTGAAACCTCCCATCATCTTTCTGCAGAAGATTCATGATGGCTTTCAAAAGCAATAATTAAACTCGAGTCTACGAAGGCAAACTACTTGAGAAAGAGCTCCAAGCAATATGCACTATTTGGCTTGTGAAAGGGAAAATTATTTTCCCATCATCATCAATAATTGAAAATTAGAAAGCTAATTGCCCCAATTGCGGCACCATGGCCATCTTCAGATTTCAGTCATTGTCGTTTCAAAAAGCTAATAACCAAAGTTAAAAAGAGCAACGTTTAGGCTTTTCCTCATATGTCGACACATTAATCCTAGATATCCTTAACCATTAAGTGAGTAGACAACAGGGTACCTGTAGTCTCATACATTACATCCTTTTCTTAATCCTAGATGGCTTTGACCATTAAGTGAGGCACAACAGTGTAACTACGGTCTCCTGGAACTTAGCACAACTTTCTAGATGCCTCCCCTGAAAATGTCAGCTACAAGGGCAATTGACAGACTGTCCCCACTTTTAAGATACCTATAAAAACCCACTGCTTCCCATATGTAATAAACTAAACTTCATGAATTCCACAGTAGATGCTAAACTAGAGCATCCCCTCTTTTATCTGGTTCTGCTCTATGAAGATACAAGTGATTAGGACACTGAACTATCTATTGGGATCTCATTATGTTTGGCCAAATTATCGCAAGAATTCGGAAAATCAATGAGTTGAAATCACAAATTTCGAATCCAGGGTAGTTCTTAGCTGGTGATGGTGATATTTCAAATGCGTAAGCATATTCCATCATATCCTTGGTAACTTTCAAAGCACGTTATTTACAGATTTGTAGAACTGCCCCCATGGAAACATCATGACTGCCTAAAGCATTGCTCTAGAATATCATAACTTAGAGCTAATACCTCCCTTGGTCAAGATTACTCATAAATCACCAAAAAGCCAGGAAAATACTAAATTCGAAAGGCCCGAGAGCTACGCATGTAGCGTACGCTCAAAATTCTCGGAGCTGACTTCAAACATATGACCCTAGAAAGTAAAATTCAAGGAGAGGAAGACATACTTGCTCTAGAGCTTCGACTAAATCGTCTCTAGTAGGGGCGTCAGGGTCTTCGATCCCAAGGAGTCTACTTCGCTCAACTTCCCTCGGATCCTCGATCATAATCGTCAGTTTGACCTACAAAGAACCATAAAATTGCAAAATTTAAACGAAGTGAAGCAGGCGACAAGAAAACAGCACCAAACCAAGCAAAGAGCAGCAGGAACAAGGCAATCACCTCACTGAAGAGCATGTCTCTATTCTTCTTCAGAAGCTCCAACACCTACAAGCAGAGACCAGACAAGGCAAGTCGATCAGCGCGGACAAAGAGAAACGGCAGCCATAACCCACAACACAGAGAATTCACGAGAGCAAAGAGCTTACTCTCCGAATCTGCTGCAAGTACTCGAGGTCCTGAGGATCGACATCCTCGTCCTCGCTCCGCTTTTCCTCCTCCTCCTCCTCTTCCGCGACGGAGGAGGAAGCGCGCAACTCGGCCTCCTCCTTCCCCACACTCCTCACTCTCGCAGCCTTCCTCCGCAAGCTCCGGCTTCCACACTGATAATTCAGCTCCGGAATGCATCTGACTCGCCGGCTCGGACCCGGCGGCGAAGAAGAAAGGGACTGCGCACCGCCGCCGGAGCCGGAGAAAGCGACTGGAAGAGAGAACCGGCACCGAGGTGGCTGCAGGCTCAGCATTTGCGATGCCTCGTTTCCACCTTCTCTCTGCTGAGAATCAGCTGGTTGGAGCTTAGCAGCGGTGGCTGCAGCCGATGCGCATAGCTCGTTGAGCTCCTTCGATGGGGGCGAAGAAGGCCGAGACAACGGCGGCGGCGACGGCGACGGCGACGGAGAGGGGAGGAAGACGGCGGAGGATGGCCGGAAGGAAGTCGCGCTTTATCTTCTGCTGGGATGGAGGGAGGAGAAAGGAGATGATTACTTCGGCTTTTGGTTAACTGGCAACCGTTGAGTTTCCATCGTTTGCGGTCGGACCGTCTATTTTTCTAGATTTTTCATTATTTTTCTCTTTGTGAATTTGTGGTTTGATTTTTATATATATGATTTTTTGGAAAATGATATGAATGATCCCACTAAAGTGTTGATCATTATCTCTGAAATTTTTAATTTATTTAATGTAATTCCTGAATTTTGATTTAATGATCAATATAATTATTGAATTTTTAATTTGTTTAATATGATCCATGAATTTTTCGTACATATTTAATATAGCGTTTGAACTATATAAAAATATTTGATATTGTCTACGTCTTGAATAAATGAAAAGAAAAAAATTAAATATTTTTATATAGTGAACATGTGGTAATAGTTTTAAATAAAAAGTTCATAAATCATATTATACATTTGACTAAACTTTAGGACCATATTAAATAAATTAAAAATTCAAGGAACAAAATGCATATTGAGCCAAATTTTTAATTAACATTTATGTCATTATGCCATAATTTTTTAGGAAAGGAATAAATAAATGATGAAAATTAGCAAGAAGTTTTATTTCACAATTACTTTTGTTTCCACTTTCAAAATTACTATTTTTCCAACTTTCCAGTTTCCTTTCGAAATTTTTAAATGGAGAAAAACCACTATAAATCTTTGAAAAAAATTATAAGTGATTATTCGATTGACTTTTTGGGAAAATTTCAAATAGAATTTCGAAGTGGAGCAGATCTTTTCAAAAGAATTGTAAATGTTATTTCAAATAAGAGATTAATACAATTTAAAATATAAAACTTATCATGAAAGTATAATCAAGTCATAGAACTTTCAATTAAGATGCAATTAAATCCTAAAACTTGTCAAATTAGTGTAATCAAGTCATTATGTTAACTTCATATAATTTAGCTATGCCATTGCCATATAAGATAGAGAAAATAATTAAAAACAGGGATATGTTTATTATAACTTCTAAAACTTATTATGAAAGTACAATCAATTCTTAAAACTTATCAAACTGATTCAATTAAATCATTCCATTAACTCTATCCAATTTAGCTAATGAAAAATGTTGGCATGGCAATGATGTAGCATTTTTTAAAATTAATATTTTAAAATTTGATTTTAAATTAAATTTAAAAAATAAGCTAGTTTTTTTTTTTATTTTAAAAAGAAGAAGATGTGAAATGAGGAGGACTACAAGCACTCATTGCCACTGCCCCACCATAGCCGGAAGGAGTCGATGAGGATGGGGGACAGCAAGTAAGGGCTTACTAGCCCTCGCTCAAGTCTAGGTGAGGGTAATCAACCTTCACATAATCTGGGTGAGGGCTTGCAAGCCCTTTGCCATTGTTGGTGAGGGTCGCGAACCCCTCCTGGTGATGGTGGGGCAGTGGAGACAAGGACTTGTAGCCTTGTTTGCTTGACTTCTTCCTCTTCTTTATAATAAATTTAGCTTATATTTAAATTTAACTTAAAAAAATTAGTATTAAAAAACGTATTTAGGCCAAAATGGTAATGTTTTACTTTATGATTTATCCACGTAGAAAGAATATTAAAAAAAGTCATATTAGTAGTTTCCTTTAGCTAAAATTGGACGGAGTTAACAAAATGACTTAATTAAATCAATTTGACAAGTTTTAAGACTTAATTATACTATTTTCAAATTTTATGACTCAATTACACTTTTATGATAAATTCTAGTGAACGTATTCCTAAAAAAAGTCATATCAACATATTTCGTTGCCAACTTAATAAGTTTTAAAATTTAATTATACTTTTCTTAAAGGTTTTTGGACTAAATTGCACTTTTATAATAAATTTTAGGATTTCTGGTGTACTTATCCCCAATAGCTACGGCTATCAATCTTGGTTGGCGATATTGAGTAGACTGCCTCCATTTGACAGGATTGTCGAGCAGTCTGCTATTTGCTAATTCTTGGTGTTTATTGTGTACCATGTGTCCTGAATCGAAGCTGTATTTGTTCTTCGAGTGCCTTGTGAGAAGATCTACCGGAAATTAGCAGGTTGAATTGGACTGGTTGATGACGGTTTGGTCAAATGAAAGATATGCAGGTACTTCCATTCTCATTGAAGTTTGTATGACATATTTATGGAGAGCCAGAGATGAGACCTTGCATTCTCAAAGGTCTTCATCCATTAACAGTATCATGTCTGCCATTCGAAGAACGGATTCAAAGATCTCGAATGTATTAGGAACAAGGTGCTGTTGGGTAGAGTTTTTTATTCTTCATATCGTCCTACTTCGATGAAATGTCACTTATGCAGCATGAACATTATAATTTTATCCTGTAAAAGATCAGATGCTTCTTCATGAACAAACTACTTTAGTGCTACTTTCTTGTAGTTGAAGTTCTTAGACGAGAAAACAGTCCAGCAGTAGTAGTTCACCTGCTGAAGAAGCAAACAGCATGAAGCGCACAGCTTCCCTTTTAAATCCCATCTTGACATCCGACTTGCAGACAAAAAAAAAAGAAGCTGAAAGGCGAGCGCCGAAGAGAATGGCTGTGTATCATTTGGTCGTCCTCCTGTCCCTCTTCATGGTTCCTAGATTGGCATCGGCCTCATATGCTTTCAATCGCACTGATTTGCGAGTGGCAGTCAATGACATGAGATCGAGATCCTTCTTTGGTTTTGCCATCCTGCTTCAGATGCTGAACAGCACATCAGAGCCGAACCGGGACTTGACTTTCCTGATACCCACAGATCCTGAATTATCAGCTTCGCCGATCTCAGTCAACCATCTCGAAGAGTTTGTTCTCAGGCATTCCATCAGAATGCCTCTGTCCTTTGGAGAGCTGTCGCATTTTCCTACAGGAACGCTTGTCCCCTCAGGGCATAGGGACCGGCTGGTCAGGATCCAGAACCACGGGAGATTGAGCTTCTTTGTCAACAATGCTCGGATCATCACTCCAAACGTGTGCTCCAACTCTGTGATCAAGTGTCATGGGATCGACGCGGTGATCGAGTTCGAGCGTCATTTTCCGCGAAATGGAAAGGTTAAGGACAGTCCGTTGAATTCAACTGCGCCTCCACCGATGGAAGCCCCGAGTCCTGTTTGACTAGCTTCGCCTCCAGTTTCTGCTCCTGACCGACAGATCTGCTTCATACATGGACGACCTTGTTCGTGTGGAAGTGTGCTTCTGTTAGCTCTCAGAAAAAATTAGGTGGCCAGCTTCTTGATTTTTCCACATCTATGTTTCCAGACTAAAATAGCAAAATAACAGCCTATTGAAGCATGAATTAATTACTTATCCATGAATTCCACTGGTTCGTTTAACGTCCCTTACCACAAGCAAATCATGAGGAAGATGAATCGATGAATTTCGTTGCGCACGGACTGTGATGACTTCAAGTAAGATCAGCGAATGGTGTGCCATACTAAGGGATTTACCAGATGATGTTCTACGTTAAAGATGTCACTGCCTATGATCACATGTAGAACTGATCTATGATATTAAACAGTCTTACATTATGATAACAAAAGATCAAGATATACCAACTAGAGAGTACATACATAAGAGTCTGATTACAGATGAAGAGAAGTGTCCACATCGTCACTATCATTACCCTGAGTACATTGATCATAGACATCGTGATTCGAGTTCGGTCGGGAAGACATTAAGTTCACCAGGAGAGGGATCTCCGCACGCCGATGATTGGAGTAATGATCCGCTGTGCTCGGAGAAAGGGAGAAAGGAGCTAGTGGAGGTGAACGCGGGGGCAGCCTTGGCTCACCGCGGGCAAGCGATGAATTCGAATATTGCTGACGCTGTGGGGTCCGGTCGGGCGCGTCGCCTGGCTGTTTGGCCAATCTCGAGAATTCTCTCTCCTCTCTCATCTCCTTCACTCTCTGCAGCTGCTTGAATCTCTCTTGCAACAAGGCAATGGAGGAATGATTCACAACATGGTCATTGTTCTCTCTCCCCATTTGCTTCATGATCTATCTCCGACCTTAAGCAGTCTCAACTAAAGCCTTTTAGATGTATTTATAGGATGGTGGTGTGGCTCCTAGCTATTGTCCTTCTTATCAAGGAAAGCATATGTAGGCTGCTAGCCTCCCAATGTGATCATGATTCAACTTAAATTGAAAAAGAAAAAAGAGGGAGACAGTGACTAGTGAGAATCAGCTGGAAAGAGAGCAAAAGTCCAAGAGGAAAATGTCTGAGTGGTCAATCTAAGGAGTTACTATCATAGGGTGTACATGAAAGTAGAGGCAAGAGCATTGCAAAAGAAGAAGAGGGTCCCTAGAGAGGTCCAAAAGAGGGTTTGAAATTAGCTCATGGAGGTGTGTGGTTGTGGGAATATGGTCGTGCATAAGTTGTCCCTAGGAAAGAGTCCACTTTCTAAAGCTTTGGAGATGATGGAGACGATGGAGATGATGATGAGGATGGAGGCTTTCGTTTTGTTTTCCAAAGTTCTGTTTGGCCTTTGTTTCGGTTAATGGGGTGGTCAAATATTCCGCTTGGTTAATCTCTATGAACACGCACTAATCGCTCCTTCCATGCGCATCGGGTCATAAGTCTCCATCCGTCGACAGGGTGGACGGAGTGCCCTTTAAGGTTGCTCTAATTGAAAGATGGTGCCTCAGGCACAAGATGTGCCGCAAGTGCTTAATCAGTCAATCGATTCTTGACAGCATACTAGTGTGATAGAGCCCTTCATTTTTTTTCTCTAAAATTTTGTTTGGTCTTTGCTTCTTTCGATCAATCTCCACGAATGCACACGTCGCTCCTTCCTTGTGTATGAGGCCATAAGGCTCCTCTATGGAAACAATGGATAGATCGCCCTTTACGATTACTATGATTGAGAGACGGCGTCTCAAGCACAAGACGTATCGCATCCGAATCGGAGCACTTTACAGCAATGATTAATAATTGCTCACTCGTAGTCTACGGCAGAATGATTTCCTAGGAGAAATGGAGGAGAAATAATGGTTGGGATGGGGGGCGGTCCTGAGGGGAAAAGGACAGAGAGTTAGAAGTGAGAATTGACATTGATTCTGTGGATTTCGATCATGCGCCGATTGAAAAAAATGAAAAAAAACTTGTGCAATGTGACAACGGAGAACGTACATATCAACATTCACAGTCACTCATATTCTCTTTTGTCTTGAAGCTGTTGTACTGGAATAGGCATGCCCCAGCTGAAAAAGCCATGCGGGTAGAGGCTCGTGATAGCTGTGCATTGGATGCTTGCTTCTTCAAAACCATTTCCTCTTGTAAATGGCTTAAACAGCTCCATTTTGGATGATTTCACTTCAATTGATTAGCTTGTTGAAGTTATTCAAGAGTCGCTACCGATATGTTTTTCTCAGATTATTTTGAAAACTCGATGTTATGTTCTTCGATGAAGGATCTTTTATAGATTTCAAGATCTTTTTAGGGGGTCTTAGTCATCTCTCTTATTTCGGTGCTCGTTTGTCCTTTATATAATTCTTTTGGGTTTAAAATTCGTTTGTCCACCCTCAACTCAAAAGTATGCTCAAAGTAGAGCTTGTCTCAAATAAAAGTTTAAAATGACCAACTTAATATCAAATAAGGACTTGAAACGGATTGTTTCTCAAAAAAGGGTCTACAGTAGACCTTGTCTCAAATACTACCTGAAGTCATCAAAATAAGGACTTGAACTAGACTTTTTCTCAAAAATAGGCCCAAAGTGGATCTTATCGCAAATGAAGGCATGAAGTGACTAATTTAATCTCAAATAAAGGCTAGAACCAACTATCCAACCAAATTTTTGTTGGTCGCTTACATGTGCAACTCACATGCTTATTCCAATTGCAACATCAAGCCAGTTTTGTGCAAAAGTTTTTGTTGAGGCTAACGATACAACTTAGATGAGGTGAACAGGTTATTTTGAAAATTTTAACAATCTTTTGAGAAAATTAGCATATGCTAAATAATGATTAGGTCAAGTTAATGTTTCAAAGGCCGGGAGCAAATTGTGTGCTTATGCAAGTGAATGAGGGAGAACTAGTAGCACACAATAATATATAATCGTTTGACTTTATTCCCAGTTATATGTCCACTCTCACAACTAATAGCTACAGGGGGGTTGAATTGCACTAATAATTTGCTGAACAAGTTACATTCAGCATGCACCAATCCTTTTAGATGGTAGATCACACCATCAAGAATTAAATACTGTTATCAATTGGTACAATTGATCTTTCTACATGATTACAAGGCAGCAAGAATGCACCCCATAAGTTAACACATGAATAAGAACTTTTTGCTAAGAACATAGTTTCTTGCAGATTTCAGAATTTTGTATTGCACGTGTCTACAATTTTGACTTTAAGGATCTTCTGTTACATAGCCATCTTCAATCTTCCCGTTGGAGATGCCTTGGAAAAGCAAAGAGCTATTAGATATGTGTTGGTGTTGCTGTCCAAGAATAGAATTGTCCATATAGTTCTTTTCTAGAACATTTGTAGACTATCCCAAAATAACTTCTGTTGTTTTCCTATTCGTTCTACTTTGACATATTTGTCAGATAGCCTAATCTCCGATTTTCTATTTGAGTTTTGATTCTTTTGCTATGCACATTCAATTGACAATTGCTATATTTGTGAGCCAACAAACATCATGAAATGTTGTTGTGGTAACATCACTAGTGACCCGATATCTTCATAATCGGCACAAACATTGTCTTCATCCGATCTTTAGATTTGTTGGTGTTGTTTATAAACAAAATAGATTTGTGATATTTTTCCTTTATGGATATCATTTCTGTCTGTACACTTTGTCATGAACATCTATAGATACCATAATAAATATCATGCTAAGGATAGTTTTGGAATCAACAAAATTTCCTTGAAGGGTTTCTCCAACATTTTCTACCCAAACTGAAGGGGATAAGTATACTGAAAATGTAATAACTTTCGTATGGCGTTCACTTGAGTACTATTATTTTTTTTGTTCACTTGAATGCTATAAATTTGAAAAATTGATCAATTAAGTGTTATTGACAAATTGTCTCACTGGAAAATCTGGTATTGTTGGTACTAACGTGGATAATTAATAAATAATTTTAAAAAAATCCACGTCGAAATAAAAAAATTAATAATAAAAAAAATCTATGTAAGACAATTTGCTAAGAATGGTACTCAAATGATCGATTTTACTTCGATATAGCACTGAAGTGAGGGAAAAGAAAAGTTATGTTAGTTAAGTTCCATACAAAAGTAACGGTACTCCTGTTATCCTTATCCTAGCATTTTTATTTACAAATGAAAAGGTTGGGGAAAGCCAATGCAACTATCCCTATGAACTTTATTGTAAGGGCCTCATGTAGACGAATGCCTTGCATTAATCATTCTTTATAAGACATACTAATAGAAGGCGGTACCATATATATAAAACTAAGTCCTTCTCATAAATGATGCCCATTGCATATAATATCCAAAATATTTAAATTTACTTTTCAACAAAGATCGAAAGTAAAATATCATCAAAACAATTATTATGTACTAACACATAAGTAGAATTAATTATAAATTTCCTCCTTCACTTCTCCTTTTTCCCAACCACCATACAAGCCTTAACTCTAGAAATCCATCATACTCTCTCCTTATTTTACTCACATCAACATGTTAGGTTTAACATTTAAATGAGAAATATTTGAAAATGATAATGCATAAAGGCTCGCCCTTTCATAATCCATTTTTTGACTTCCAACGCTTACTTTTATCTTAAATTGACCACGATATCTCTTACAAGTCTCATATTTAAAATTATTTCTTTCTTACCTTTTCTAATGCATTTAGAATTGACAAAAAAATATGTATTTGCCAATGGTTTGATTGGACTGTCCCATAATGCAATTACAATTGGCATAATTTTCTTGTGAACAACTAATTATTCCACTTAATCATCCTTACTTTTTAGTTTTGTCAATGTAGTTCTAAATTTTTGGGCTATATTTCAATGTAGTCTTTCCCAGTAATCACCACTGAAAATTGCTCATGTGGTGTCTAGTCATTGCCAGCTATCCTAAGTGGCACATTGATGTAGATAATTCATTGATTTCCATGTCTCAATTTAAAACGATAATTGGCAAGAAGAACTACATTTAAATTTGCGTAAATGTGTGGGACTATATTGACAAAATTAGAAAATTAAAACCGAATCAATATCCATACTATAGATATAAAACTAAATTGACAATTTTTTCAAATATTTAAATAATAACTCCTTCAATGGACACATGTATAAGCATATTTTAGATAAGTATATTAATAATGCCATAACTTTCATGCGGCGTTCACTTAAGTGCCACAAATTTGAAAAATCGAACACTGAAATGCCATTGGCGATTTGCCTCCTTGGAAAATCCGACGTGAACATCGGTCATCCTATTTGATATCATTAGGGCTAATGTGGACAATTAATAAAAAAATTCAAAAATTTTAAAAAAAAATCACATAGGATGATATGCCGAAAATGGCACTCAAATAATCTATTTTACTTTAATGTGACACTTAAGTGAACAAAAAAAAAAAAAAACTATGGCACTCAAGTGAGTGTCATACAAAAGTTATAGCATTTCTGCTATTCTTATCTCTAAATTGAAGTTAGGGTTCTTTTAAGGGCAATATTCCTCCAAATATCACTAACATAGCTTCTCTGATTAGATCGTGTCTGTTGTTCTTGGCTCCTTGATGTTGCCGTCGGAATAAGTACCTGAGTCACACATGTAAGTTGGCTAATTGGCGAGTAAGTTTGAGCCCTTATACAAGACTAACCACTTCAAGCCTTTATTAGAGGCCAGGTTCACTCTAAGCCCTTTTTGAGAAGATGGTCTCACTTGGGCTCTTTATCTAAGATTAAATTAGCCACATCAACCTCTTTTTTGGGATAAGCTTCTCTCATAATATTTTTTTAGAAAATAGTCTCACTTTATGTCCTTATTTAAAACTAAGTTGGCCATTCCAAACTTTTATTTGAAAATAATGTCTCCTCTAGACCTTTTTTTTTAAAGAATGGCTCTACTTTATGCTTTTATTCGAAATTTTCTATCTTTTGGATCATAAGTCCAACAACTTTTGCCAATCTTAATAAGGATTTTTAATATGTTGGCAAGTGGGGGGAAGATATGCCTTTAGTAGTTACAAAATATGAATGAGTGGAAGAAGGTAGTGGTCCCACTTCAACCTACACATTTAGCTTTGAGATTTTAGAGTAGTTGACTATAATCTCACAAAAATTCACATGTTTCCATTACATAAGAATGCATAGTGATTGATCTCTATTGCGGTGATTGATTTCAGGGTGGGCTAGTGTTGACACCTAAATTTTGATTGATCATTCGTAATTTAATACACAAAAATTTAGGGATTAATTTTAACCCCTAAACAAAAAATATTAGGATTGGATTGCATAGCATAGAGTTTTAGGAGCATTTATTATTGCATTTGCATTGGACATGTGGCAGATGGGCTTCAATTGATGGTTCGAAACTTTAATTTAACAAGTTGGACTAAGCCCACAAGGGAAAAGAATTTGCTAGGCCCGTTAAGAAGTGACGAGTTGGAATATGAGAATATTCCCGGGAATATGAGAATGTCCCCGAGAATATTCGCATTATTCTTTCAATATTTAAGGAATGTGTCGGATGAAATATTCTCGTTAAGGGGTGACGAATTGGAATATGAGAATATTCCCGGGAATATGAGAATGTTCCCGAAAATATTCTCATTATTCTTTCAATATTCAAGGAAAGCGTTGGATGAAATATTTGAAAAATATTGCACGTGGGATATAAGAGCTAAATAGACAACGTGCAAATTTATCATCTTTCTTTAAATAACATAGTCTTCTCACCTATAAAAAGGGGGCCACACACATTGAAGAGAGACACAAAAAATACAGGACACAAGAGAGAAGAGGGCACAGCGACAGAAAAGGGAGAGAAAAGTGAGAGAGAGGGTCGAAAGAGGTGAGGATTCGAAAAAAAAAAAAAAAAAAAAAGAGCGAAATGTGGGCGAAAATTTGAGAGAAGGAAGGCTCCGAAAAAAAAAAAAGTGAGTGTGGAGGACTCGAAGGCTGTCTCGGATTGTTCGCGAAAACCCGAAGAAAGACCATCAAGAGCCTCGGCTGCGCAACCTCAGTCCTAGCCAAGGCCCAATCAACATTTGGCGATCGTCACGAACTTGAGCGTGAACGGCCTGGTGAGCACGTTGCGGTGGGGAGTTGACCATCAACGTGGCAGCAAGAGTCAAGCGGAGGCTGCAGTTGGGTTTGCAGTGTGTGGCCGTGTTCAACGTGGACGTCTCGTTCGGGGCTTGAATTTCATAGCTCCCCCGATGCTGTTTGTGGTCGGCAATTTTCCAATAATCCCCGGGTGTCGATGCTCCAGCTGAGTTGGTGCCACGGTTGAGATTTCTAGATTACCCATGGCTTCTTTTTGTCTTTGTGAAATTGTTGAATTTGTGTCGAGTTGACCACAGATGGAAGCACTCTGAACCAATGGTCTACCAACGATCATCAGTCCATGAATTCATCGTCATCCTCGCATTGTTCTTCGTCAATCCTATTGCTCAAAAGTAGATTTTCTGAACTAGGTAATTTCTTTAACAGAATTTAATTTGGTTATTTTTGTTACGTAGTTTACAATTCTTCGATATTGATCGTGATTGTTGAATTTTCTAGGCATTATCTGATTAAGAAAATTGTCATGTCGAGCGTCATAATAATCAAAAATACTAAGCCAAGAGACATCAGATTAGATTTTTGAATATTGTAATCTTCCGTCTTTAGTCGTGATGAGTTATATTCGTGTTCATTGTTTGCGTTGGTTTTATATCAGTAACTTTTACCATTAATAAAAATACAAAAAATTTCACATTGCATTGCATGGTAGTTTGATTGCATGATAGTGTGGTAGCTAGGTTGCATCTTAGATTTATATAATATTTTTTTTAAAATGAAATTTTCTAATAAGACTTAGTTAATTTCGAATTTTGATTATAAAAAAGAAAAATAAATAAATAAAAATTGCCATGCTCATGTCATGTAGAATTAGGTCTTCTTCCATGTGTCATATAGTCATTGCATGTTAGGGATTAAATTAAAATCAATCCAAACTGCCTGCAAATCATTTTTTTTCAAATAAAAGAGAAAAGGTACCGAAAGGGCGTTAGATTGTCTAACGTAATCAAGTCATCGATCTCATAGTTTCTGGTTTCGTAGGAGTAAAGTAATTCTCCCGTTATTTTACTTGGGTTTCTAATCGACCCACCAAAAAATAGATTAGTGGCGACTCTAAGTAAAAATCATTTGCATGCTAAAAACTTAAACCCTAAGTTGCGAATTGATATGGGCTTGGGAGAGCCCGAGTTAAGTTTAGCCTTAGTAATCCATTAGCCAAACTCTAGGTGGTGCACCCGAGGTGAGGTCGCAACAGCTAGTTACCACCTTAGAACCAGGAAGCAAACTACAAAGGTCGATTCCTAATTTATGGAATTAAGAACTAGTCCACTTAGTCTTGAATCACCTAGGAACTAAGGTCAATCCAATTCCTAGGTAGGTCAAGCCTCTGAGAACCAGCCGCACCTCTTCTTGTTTTTTATTTCCTTTGCAAGATTGTAAGTGTTGTTACATAATCTAAATTACTGCACGAATAACGTTAACATAACAAGCTCATGATAAGTTAAACATGATTATCATCTCCACGAACACATGTATAATGAGAATGAATGAGAGGGGTCAAGCCAAAAGGGAGGTGTGAGCTTGGCGTGACTGAGATGGAGAGAGAAGTGAGTAAGAGGCATGAGTAACGAGCATGTTCGGAGGGAGAAAAGAACAGGAATTAAAATTGTAGAAATATGAATGAGTGATTCCACACCCAAAATTGGGAACTAGACCAATATCAGAGATTTCAAATTTTAGAAAAACGATTATTTCTTGTAGAAACCATCCAAAATCAACCAGTTCGGTCTAATTCTTTTGCTTACCCTAATAATTTCTACGTAACAAGAACACTCGAATCTAGACTGAGCATGAGCACTCCACGGTTGACTCAAATGGTAATCACAAGAATTCACAAAGATGCGCCCCATTGAACCACAACCACAGTCATAGCTAATCTCATATCTCCAACATCGATTTTTCCTTTCTCCAACAATATATATATATATACTGAAGAATCACGAATTACTGAGTCCGGATAATTTTAATTTTTAAGCGTTTCAGAATAAGGCACGGACTTGCTACCTCGGACCCATGAAAGCTACCTTAGAATTCGGTGTTTTAAGTTTCTGCATGGAATTGACGTGGAATTGCCCCTCCATCGCACGACACTGCACTCCTCATGTGGCCGTTCGATCGAAAATTAATGAAATATCGACCGTCAGATTTGGGATTATTAAATTGATGAACGAAATAAGGTTCGTCCAGTTGTTACACAGTGAGATCGCTCATCGTCCAATTACTGAGACGACAGGTGTGCGTCCGATAATGGTCGAGCTCACCAGAAAAGGAGAGACCGTTGACTTTGAACCGCTTCATGTACCGACTTGTGCTTCGTCAACTGAGCTTGCTTGTAGGTGCTAGTTTCAAATTCATGTCTGCACTTGCTACTTCCGTCTTCTTGAGATGTCTGCTATATAGTGGTATGCTCAGTAATTGAGTTCAATCGAAGATAAACTCGAAACAAAGGACTTCGGTCACCTCCTATCGAAGTTCGTCTCCCGCAGGTTTGCCAAACTGTTCCTTCTACTGGGTTTTGTTCAAAATCTGCATTTCATTTCGCACGCATGTTTGAGAGGTAATGTTTATTTGAAAAGGAGAAGAATGATTGTGTGAATCAAAGATAGGAAGAAGGAGAAGGAAGGGGAATGCGAGTACAGAACTGAAGTGAACTGAATGTCATTGGTTAATCGTCTTGTCGTGTACACACCATTATTTGTAACAGTGGATCGGACTGAATTAGTAGTGTTCATTAGATAGGAGTTTTTTGGGTCCTTGTCAAGCATCATTACTTTTGGTTAATTCTTGATTTGCCTTGATGATTGTTGGTAATGAGGTGACGAGGCAAGCTGAAAATGTGTGTTAAGGAGCTGTCAAGAGCTTATAGGACAGAGAATCGTACGGCAAAGGGAGTTCCGAACCGATAGCTGTCTCACTCTCAGCTAAGCTCAGTTGCAGGTGCTCCTCTTATCTTAATGACTTCACCTACTTGTAAGCATCAACTCAGGCTCCAAACTCATGTCTCATTAAGTCTCTTCCACTCGTTTCTGTTAGATACGCAGCTTGTGATGGAAGATGGCTGAATAAAAACTTATGATCATCTTATGTTATTATCTCTTTGCTCTTTATATATCGATATGATGTCTGGTTCTTAAAATTGCAGTTATTTACTTGCTTATTTGCGAATGAAACTGCACATTTCTGATGATTTCTGACGTAGGTTTGTAAATAATTAGTAAGACGTTTCCAGAAACAAACTGTTACGACCATGAAAGAAGTTCTTAGAAGAGGCAATTTGCAGAAAATATAAACGGTATCAAAATGAAAGAGGGGCGGCTCCATGGATCAATATGAAGAAAAATGAAGAAAAGAGAAGAACTGGAAGAAAAAGGAATTGATTTTGAGACATAGATGATGTTCATTAAGGCGTCTAATATTATGTATAAGGCAATCTGAATAGGCAATTCTCGACAACTAATCAACAACTAGCCAGTGAAAGTTGCAAAACTAAGTTAATGAACTGACTCATTCTGTCTGACTTGCTTCTATCATGCATCCTCCTAATCCACCTTATTTACAATGCCACGTACCATTATTTAGCTTTTACATCTCTTGTGCAGATAGTTTTAACTCGAATATATAGGGCCTTCAACTTCTGCATGAGCGGAAGAAGCTTGAGACCGCGAGTGGGTTCTGGAGCAGCTGAGGTTAGGTTTCTGTTGTCTCTGACTAATGAACCTTGTCTTTGTCACCCACCTTTTAATTACGAGGAGCATGCACTTTCCCGCTAAGTCAAAGCACCATGAGGTGACCCCAAGAAACAGACAGATTCCCCATTCTGCGCATTTCAATCTTGAATCACCTGCAATGATATGTGCTATCTCGAGAAAGGCGAACTGCAGCAACAAGGCAGTAACTGTACCTACCCAAAACCATTTACTGCGATGGACCCCTCTGAAGATATTCATCTTTTCAGGCTCTCGTGCGTTGAATTTGTTAAATACCTGGCATACGAAAAAGCTATTGAACATCAGAGTCTCAATTACCTTCTTGTTAAGCCTAAGCATTGCAGGCCCTTTAGACTGCATGGTTGCCAAAAGAGACACCTGGTAAGCTGTTTGCACGAAAATATTCACCCACATGGCCTTGGTAATGAGTTGTCCATCTTGTCCCGGTGTGAATTTCTTCATGGGCATCTCACTGGGCGGCTCCATCAAAAGAGCCAAACCACCTAGAAGAGTCAAAACTGAGATTGCCCAGTGGAACTGAATTGTCGTTACAGGCGAACTTCCATAAAAGGCATTTGTGATCAAGGGTATCAACGACCCGGCTAAGGTCATAGTCAGCTGAAATTGAATGTACTTCCGCATATTGCTGAATATGCATCTTCCACACTTCATTATGGCTAAGATGGATTTGAAATTGCCTTCCTTGATGATGATGTCGGTGCTCTTTCTTGCAATGTCAGTGCTCCAAGTAGCAAATGTGAGTCCCACATCGGCAGCTTTTAGTGTTGGAATGTCATTTGTTCTGTTTCCAACCACTGCAACTGCGTGTCCTTGATCTTTCAAGCAACTCACCAGAAGAAGCCGATCGGATGGGAGGGAGTTCCCCATCACAGAAATTCTAGCTGCCATGTCCATCCTCTCTTCATCAGAGCTATTTCGAAATTCTTCGCCTGTTATGACTAGTGCATCTGAATCAGGCTGTGTGACTCCAAATGCTGTAGCAATGCTCTGTAGCTTCAAGACTTCCTCACTCGACACTACTAGTACTTTAATTCCAGCTTCTCTACATTCTTCTATCACTTCTCTTGTATCCTCCCAGCCAGTCTTCTTTAGCCCCAACAGTGCCACCATTGTTAGATTGCCTTCATCAGACCTGGATTCATCAGCTTGCTTATAAGCAAATGCGATGGGTTCAAAACCTTCTGACAGCATTTGCTCAACAATGTCTCCAAAAATCATCCTTTCACTTATATCAATGGGCCTTGTTATCCCTTCAATGTCATAAAATTGTGAACACATATCTAATATTGGTGCTGCAGGTCCCTTGTAGTGCAAGAACCTTGGCCAGTTACCTCCATCCTTTCCAACCAATGCTGCAACTATGTTCTCATTGTTGGTTGGCTGTTTGAACTCGATGAAACTGTGAAGTTGCTTCCAGATTTCCGTTTTCAATGCCCATTTCTCTGCAGCCCAAGAAAGGATTGAGTTATCTGCTGAGGTTCGGCTGTTCTCTGGAAATACAGATGATATGCCAATTCCATCGCAAAGTGCTTCCAGAACATGATTGGGTACCTTGGAATCTTCACTGATAACTTCTTTACCGATCCAGCACCTTTCAACTTCTTGCGGAGCCAATGGTAGTCCCCCTGTTTTGTCAGTGCAGATAATGGTGACTGAAGCCATGGTGAGAGTAATGGATGGTTCTGGAGCAAAGGTCTTGTCACCTAGCATCCTCTTGCTCCAGCAAGTGATGGCAATAGTAATTGCTAATGGTAGTCCTTCAGCTATTCCAACTAGTAGCAAAGTAAATAAAGTCCACGTATTTAACAACCCTCTTGGTCTATGGGCAACTCTCTTTGTAGCTTCAATCAATTGCTTCAGAGGATGCGCCTTCCCTGAGAAGTCCGGCAGGCCCAAGTTCTCATGTTCCTTCTTGAGATTGAACCGCAAAAACAACACCACAGTGATGATTATTGTGATGGCAACATCAATTATTTGCTTCCGCGTGCTCAGATGGTTGAGTTGCTCCTCTACTGTTGTCTTTTTTGATAGTTCAGCTCTCCTCAACATATTGCCCAACTTTGTCTCGGCACCAGTGGAGGTCACCAGCATTTTGCCCACACCATCAGTTACTTTGGAGCCATAAAACAAGAATGGATTCTGATTATTGATGATGGGATCGGCTTTGTCATTCACTTCCAAAGATCCAGTGGGTATGAGCAAACCATCGGCAGGAACTTGGTCTCCCTTCTCTAATAGCACAATGTCTCCCAGGAGGACATCGGAGATGCAAATAGTTTGATGGCATCCCCCTCTAAAGACATGAACTTTCAGTTCCTGATTTTGCCAAAGCTGGTTTCTTGACAGCTGATGTGAACTTTCATTCCGAAATTCACAAACTGAATGGACTATCACAACCAGAATGACAGCACCTAGTGTAAGAGTCCCTTCATACCAACCCGTCCTCAGTCCTCTCTCCTTGATGCCAAAGGCAAATGACAGAATGGCCAAAATTAGGAGCATAATGGTGCTAACGTTCCAAGATTTCCTGAGGAAGTGGATAAAGTTTCTGTTGTGAGCCTCCGACTTGAGTTTAAGGATTGCAGTATGTCGTTGATTGAGGTCCTCCTCATGACCTGGAATTCCATTTGCCGTATCACTGTTGAGAGCCTCTGCAACCCCTTGGACACCTCCAAAGTCTTGTAAGGTAGTCAAATCCTTTGCCATCATCATCCTAGCAATATTTTCACTTTGGAGGACCACATCAGTAGCTTCATGATTGTTGTCCCCACAATTATTGAGCAACTCATGGGTTTGCTCTGATTCCCCAGTATCCGGTAATCCTATGCTCTGTAATAAATGAATATGTTGCCTTAGTTTCAGAAACTTCTTCCCAATGTTTTCCTGTAAGCTATACTATTTCACAGCTATTACAAAATAACAATTCTAGATTTAATTCACTTGAGTGCATTACGAATATACTTCTTACACTTGAATAGTACAAAGAATACTAGGTACTTTGTGAAGCCCATCAATGCATGAAGTAGACAGGTTCTATCAGAGAGAGAGAGAGAGAGAGAGAGAGAAATTGTATGTAATATTAGTGGTCACCTGTGGTTATTTCACTTCTTCAGAGTTCAATGATCCTATCTTCAGTAGCAAGATGTGATTGTCTGTGTTATCCTGTGGCTGCAATGCCTTAATTACTAGTACACCTACAGGTTGCGCAGAGTTTGTGCTTGCACTTGGTAGGTGTAATCTACCACCCGAAGGATCACATACTTACAAAATGATTTTCAGTTTGGACTTTTGCAAACCTTGTTATCTCTCAATTTAAATTGAAGTAACAAAATCCGAAGTGCTTCCAGTATGCTTCTTTTCAAGAGCGATAAATTCCGTGAAGCATAAATATGATGGTTGAAACTTGATATGGGTGTTCAAACATGTGATAGAAAACAGTTGCAGCAGACCTAGACATTATACTGTTGGTACTAATGAGTAAGACCATGAAAGTAGCTTTCAAGTTCTCAATTAACTGATTCACTGAGACGCATGTTTTTCAGTGTTTTTATCTTTTTTACCCCAGTAGCCATGGAATGCAACTGAGACTACTCAATGTTCTGAATAGAAAGTGCTTTCATCGTATTGCCACTGTGAAGCATAAGGGACAATTCTACCAAGAGAAAATATTCATGTGAACAAATATGGGTTATTCACACTGGAACATTTATGACTATAGGCAGTGGAGGAAGAACAGTTCCAAGTTCAAATGGTTATGTTGCCACCACATGAAACACCATTTGGAGACTAAAGTACTTATAAGCAAGACAAATAGATGAAGCATCACTTATGACATTAAATTTTTTGTTAATAAGTCCTGGTGAAAGGGTTGTGTGGTCTTGTTACGGAAGAGCAATGATTTGAGACTACTCACTTCAAGTTGTGTCTCCATCAGTGTGTCATTTGCTGTTGGAACAAGCATTTGGATAGCCTTTAGGACCAAGTAGACCACACGCCACCGTCTCCTCAGAGCTTCACCGGTATTGACGAGGAGGATAGCTTGCTGAGACTCAATGTCCAAGTCACCCGCAAAGCTCTTCTGTGACATCTGTGAATGGAGTTGCCCCTTGATCAACTAGCAAAATGAAAATTAGTTGTGGTTCTTGGTAAGTGAAGAATCGTGACTGTAGAATTGTATCACGTAGTTTTTTGTTGGTGAGTTCTCGTGAAACGGTTGTGGTCTTGTGATGGAAGAGCGATGATTTGAGACTACTCACTTCAAGTTGTGTCTCCATCAGTGTCATTTTCGGTCGGAATGAGCATTGAGAACCTTTAGGACCAAATAGACCAAACGCCACCGTCTCCTTAGGGTTTCGCCAGTATTGAGGATGGTCAGTTGCTGCAACTAGACATCTTGATCATCAACGCCACATTTCTTATTTGCAGTCTCGTTTGTTGTGGAAATAAGAATCAAATTTGTCTTCAGGACCACGAAGACTCAGCACCGCAGTCTCCCCAGGGGTTTTGCCATTGTTGAAGAGGTGGTTCGCTTGCTGAGACTTGATGTCCGGGTCATCATCCGCACAGTTCCTGTGACATCTCTGAATGGAGTTTCACCTTGATGAAATGGCAAAAAGAAAATGAGTCACACTTCCAGGTAATTAGTGAGAAATCATGACTGTAGAACCATAGCACACAGTCTCTCTCTCGCTCTCTCTCCCTCCCTCCCTCCGGTGAACTTCGAGCAATGATAGGGAGAAAAATTTTACCTGCTTGATGAACACAAGAGAAGTAGACGTGTGTGGAGAGCACCAGCAAAAGAAGAAAAGGTGGCAGTAGCCGATGAGAATATGAGTGAAGACTAGAATATAGCAGTGGAGCTCGCTGTGCGCCCCTTCTTATAGAGATGATGGGGGTTGCAAACTGGGAAGCGCGTTTAAGTTGAGGGGAAACGCTAGTAATTTTTCTCGGAACGTTCTCACCAACTCGGCATCACTCGTTGCACTAAACTATTCAGAATTACCAAGAATTATCAAAGAGGTAACGCGTCAACGTATAATATGATTCGAGAGTTTCCAATGTTTTGGATTAAGTGTGGATTCCGTAACAGTACCCATTTGCAATCTCAGGATACGCGTTTTTGTGGAGTCTGGCAATGATTTTCCGAGCAGTTGCATGGCATTGAACCCATGATCGACGTCCAAAAAGGACCATGACCCCATGGTCGACGTCCGAAAAGGATCGCTCACTCCCACACACACGAGTCTTCCTTAAAGAAGAATTGGGTGAACACAATTCACAGGACCACAAGCTTTGCTTTTGCTGTAGTGGAGGCCGACTCAGGGCATGCAGACAGAACCCTTTTTCGTGCATTGACGAGCTGAAGCCAATAGAAGTCATGTGAAACCGAGAAAGGTTAAGACATTGCTGATCGTGGGCTAGTAGCAGGTCAAACGTTCTCTATGGTTGATTGGTCCGATAGAAAGGTAATTTATGTGAGATTGGCGACATAAACATGCCAAGTCATTATAAGATTGATGATTAAGATCTAATGTGTAATATGTATTTTTACCATAAAAATCACAGGCTAGTTCCAACAACTATGTTGTACTACTCTTTATTTAAGGAGAATGAGTCTCCCACAAGAAGTTGAAAAAAAAATGGGGACTTTTGCTGTGCATGTAAGCTTCCAAGGAGCCTTATTGTGGTCAACTGAACTACGTAAAATCTTTGTTCATCTTCTCTTTTGTTTGTCTCTTCCATTCGTATTAACTCACTATATGGTATCAAAGCAAACAAGATCGACATCAAGCTCCTATGCTCCCAACTGCTTCATTGGAAGTTACACCTTATCTTTATAATTAGTAAAGTTCTCTCATTTTTGTTTATTGTGCACAATGACTAGCGTCTCTGTTATCACTGATTTAGGCCATTCTTACTTGAATGAAATGAGCACTCAACTCACCTTTATCCTTTTTAATGGTCGCAATTACCTCTCTCAGTCTATGTGATTATAATTGTTCTTGGAGGCAGATTAAAGTCGGTGCATGTTAATGGCTTGATCAAACCTCTTCCTATCATTGATCCTAAATATGTCGAGTGGCAAGCTACTGACAATCTTGTAATATCATGGGCTTTGAGCTTCATGGATTCTCAGATTTATGAGATTTTTGCATATTCCAAGACTGCGAAGGCCTTACGGCACTCAAATGGTAAAGTCCATCTGAATATTCATCATATTTAATGAAGTGTTGGAAGTAAAATGAGGCAAAGTCCAATCATTCTTCTTCTAGTCGTCATCGTGAAGTTTCCAAGTTGCTTCTTTCCCTTTTCTCCAGTTGCTAAAAGAGAAAACTTAAATGGCCATAACTGATTTCGAAGGTTCCTTTTCGGAACCCACTTACCTTTAATGTCATGTGATCTACGCGGTCATCGGTGATATTTCCGGCAAAGTTCCCAGAAAGCTAGGAATCCACCCTTAGCCAATCACTCTTAACTTTTTCTGAGCCGCCTCCTGTGGAATTCATTTCGTCGTTTCACTTAAACAGACGTGCAATAAGTCAAAACCCTAAACACTAGCCCTCGAGTTCTTTCTCATCCAAGTACTCAAGATCTCATCCCGTTCGTCGGAAAATCCTGTTTCTCGCTGCCATGGTCGTAGTTTTCTTTTTGTACAATATTGCCAGAGTTGATTGAAAACATGGCGAATATCTCAACGGAACTATCCTGTGAAATCAGATGGTTTCGTTGGCAAAAATGATGGTAGGCCAAAGAGCAAATTCCAGACTCACAATGGACGATGTTGTTGTGTGCATGAGCACTGCGTTGTAGTTGCAACTTCACAGTGCAGGCAGTACACAAGAGATTGTGGACATGTTTGTGGATGAATCTTGCGTCTCTGCATCATTTCATTTTGTGGAGGTTTGTCAACTTAAATTCACCGAGATTCAAAGTGAATGCCATATATCCTAGTGTAATGGACCGCTAGACATGTCTATGTGGATATAATTCCTTTCTTTGATTCGCATAAAATTTTATTAATAAAAGAAAATATTTTTCGTGAAAATGATTTCAAAGAAAATTTTTAGTTTTCATTTGTTTTGTGGTATTCTGAAAATAGGTGACTGAAAATATTTTTGAGTGCTTGAATCTCATTTAAAATAATGAGCACCGAATAGGGTGAAAAAGTGAGTGTTTGTTAAGAGACTTGTTTTGACCAGAAATTCAATGACAAACTATGGACAGTGACGGGCATGGTGGGTTTGCCTCCTTCTACTTCTTGGACGTAGAGCCCCATTTCCCTCCTCAATTCTATAATTCCCGTGCTTTAGCGTATCAGGACAGAAAGGTCTTAATTTAAATTTCATTAGGCCCTTTATTAGCCTTCCTAGTTAAATTTCCAAGCTTCGGTCTTATGCCAAAGTCTAGCCTACACATAAGAGGGACTGTTACAATCTTGTGGTTTTTTTTTCCATAATTACCAATTTGATATGTTCTTTTCCGAAAAAGAAACCCTTTCATTATTTATTACTTGTTAATAAAATTATTATTACTTAAATTTTTAAACCTCACCATCATCTAATAGCTTTAAACTTTATAAGGAGTATTTTCTAAAAAGTAATATATCTATTTTATGGTGGCCAATTGAGTTCTAAACTTTTCGATCAATCCAATTTAATTTTAAACCTTTTGATGATTTTCTAATTTTGGCAGGAGATCACTCATGCATAAGTTGGCCATCTTATGTGACATGTTCTGCGTTGACTTGGACAATTTTTGCAACTTTTATAAAACCTCACCGACCAACAATAAAAAGAAAAGAAAATTTTGAAAAAAACTATCAATGTCAGTGCCAACCGTGGCACATAAGACGGCTAGCATCCATCTCAACAATTCCTGATCAAAATTGCCTAAAATGACTATATTGGTTAATTTTTAAAATGTTTAAAATTAAATTGGCAAAGTTAAGAAAGTTTAGTACTAAATAGATCATCGTACAATAAATTTAGGACTTTTTGGACAATTATCTCCAGTTTCAAGAGCAATTGATAATGACCTAAAAGAATCATCACAAGTTGCGAACCTAAAACCACAAGTAATGAGTTTTAAGGGGGAGCAACAAGATTTGACTCATTGACATGTGTTCTAATACCATGTTAGACAAAACAATCCCCTCCCCCTCCTCCCCTTCCTGCCCTCTACCAAAAAATAGAGGATGACTACATGAATATTGTAACATCCCGAATTTTGGTAAGCCCGATATTATTGGAAAAGGATTCAATGGGCCGAGATTAGGACCGGATTTTTGGGAACCGCGCTTCAGGGGTAAAAAGACCGAATTGCCCCCCACTTCTAGAAGCTTGTTTGATTTTAATTTTCTAGGGTTTTTCTCTCTCTCCCTCTCTCTCCCGCGCGTTCTCTCTCCCTCTCTCCTGCACGCTCCCTTTCTCTCTCCCCCTCACGTTCCCTTTGTCGATAACCCCTCCCCCACTTGCCCATCTTTTCCTCTCTTATCTTTGACCGGTCTTCTCTTCTTATCTCTTTCTTTTGCCCCACTTGCCTAACACACCCATGTACGTCTCTCTCTCTCTCTCTCTCTCTCTCTCTCTCTCTCTCTCTCTTCGGGCAGCTTCCCTAGCACGTCGCCCCTCCCCTTGCAGCTGCTTCTTCTTCTTCCTCTCTTCTTCTTCTCTTCCACCGGAGCCGGCTCATCGCCCGCACTTTCTTCTGCTGCCGCCCTTACTGGCAACCTCTACCCGTTGCCACTGCACCTCCGCCACCCCCTGTTCTCCGCCCGGTCGCCGGTGGGTCGTCGTCCGTCGGCTTTGAGCCGAGCCGGACTCCGCTCGCCCGCACCGCTCCTCTTCTTCTCCTCTCGTCCGATGGTGCCGCTGCCTTGTTCTTGTTCCGGTCGCGCCGCCGCCGCCGCCGCCGGACCGCCTCAAGCCGCCGTTCCTCCTTCTCTTCGGGTTTGGCCGGCGCCGCCTTGTCTCCCTCGGGTTCTCGGTTCGAACCGAGCCGGGCAGCCGCCGCCGCGACGTCGGACCGCTCGAGGACCGCCGCCGCAAGCCACCGTCCTTCGCCCGACCACCCCAAGCCGTCCAAGCGCCCCCATCCTTCTTCTTCCTCTCGGTCTTGGTCGAACCAGATCTGGCCAGCCCGACCGCCCGACGCCGAGCAGCCGAAGCCGTCCTCGCCGTCGTCCCCTCCGCCCGGCCACCGCCCGTCGTCCGCCTGCACCCCGCCGGGAGGCCGACCGACCACCCTAGCCGGTTACCACCCCGAACCAGCCGCTACACCGCTCTCCTTCTCCCTTTCCAGCTTCTGTCCAACTTCGCCGGAGCCGCCACCGCCTTGCCGGAGCCGCTGGCCGCCGTCCGGAGCTGCCGGCCGCCCACCGGCCGGCCCCTGTGCCGCCGGTTCCTTCGTTTCTCGACGTTTCGCCGCATGGACAGCCGCCCTCGACCGAGACCCGGTCCCGGGCCGCCTCGTCCCGACGCGCCGGAAGTTCCCGGGCGTTCCCCTCGCCGCCGCCGTCGCGCTCGTGTCGTCGGAATCGCTAAACCGTGAGTCGATTTCCTAATCCTTATTTAGGGGCTAATCTTGCTTAGGAGTAGTTTGATTAGTTTAATTATCCATTAGTGTTTTGGATGATGATTGTTAGTGTTTTAATATTATTGATTAAGCTTGCTTAGTGTTAATCATGGTTAGTATTAATAAATATTATTATTATTATTTTTGGAATAATAATAATTATTTATTATTTTCGGAATTATTAATTAAATTAATTTATAATTTCGAATTATTAATAGTAATATTGTTATTACTATTCATTGCTGAAAATTAATTATTTTTGGAGAAAATAATTAATTGTGATTATTTATTGGAAATGGTTTTAATTGAGTAATTTTGGGGGAAAATTACTATGGTCTATTTTTCCAAAGTCAATAGTATTTATATACTATTTTATTAAATGACATTGGTTTATTGAAGAAGGGTTTTACTAAATAGAATTATTTGGGTTGGATAATTAATTATGGGATTTGAAAAATAATTACAAGTATTTTGTGGGAGTAAATTATTTTATCGAAACAATCGGCTATAGCATGATTCTTCAATAAATATTTTTGAGTATAATTATAGTTTATACTTATTTTTGGGATGATTGAGTATTATTGGGGAATAGCTGATTGTTGTAGTCGTGAGGACACGCATTTATTTATTAATTGATATTTGTGTTTATTTATTATTAAATATCGACAAGTGGATGGGTATCGGAGTATCGTGATGTTGATCAGTCGGAATTGATCGACAAACTGTGACTTGAGTTGTTCCCAAGAGTTAGGGAATGTGTATGATTGAATGTTGATCGGAAATTGAATTTCGGAAAATTGTCGAGTGAGATCGTATGACATATTGCGTGGGTTATCTGAAATGGCATGTCGCATGAGCATGAGTGATATTTCATTCACGACAGAGCAAAGATATAAATGGATTGCTTGATGATGTGTTGCATGGTCACATTAAGAGGAGAGCCCGGCGTTGTCGGAAGACCGCCAATCCCTATGGAGTTGTGCCGTGGCCAGTGGGTCGCCCGACTCCGTCGGATGCCCGACAGGAGGGGTTCTATGTGGGATCGCGGTATGGGGGCGGGTCCCGGGCCTCTGTCAGTAGCGGGACTGCGGTAGTGGGCGAGTCTTGTGCTCCTTCGGGAATGCCGTCTTGGGAGTGAGCCCTTGACGTCGCCGTGCCTCGAGGTAAAGAGGACGAAGCTGGTTTAGCCAGAACCGCCAACCATAAGGTTGTGCCGTGGCCCAGGAGGAGGGGTCGTAATAATCGGAGCATGTGTGGGTGTGAGACATAAGAAAGTTATGTGAGATGCTCTGATTATTCGCATGCTCTTAATGTCGTGATGATTGAATTGACAGTTTCTGCAGGTTGCATGTGCCAAGGCCAGGTAAGGTCGCTTGTGTTTGCAACTGCTTATTGAACTGTCGTCTGATAATGCTGCTTGAGGTGTGGTATGTGTTGTTTGCCCGAACTAGGTTGCATGGTTAGATTACTCCTAAGGCGAGCGAAGTTTCTAATCGGGGCTTAGGACTTTGACTTGCTGAGTTTATCTCAACTCGTCGTGGTTAACATTTTTCAGGTCCATAGGATGGAGGATCGACGCGTGTTACGGCTTGTGGCCGTCTTTGAAGGGAGTAGATTAACCCTGGCCTGTTAGTTTCATTGGCTCGTTAGGAAGATGCCCGTGGTAAGGGCTTGTACTTGTAAACTTCCTAGGGTTAATTAGTTAGTTAATAAAGCGATACTTTTGATGTGTTCTTGTTGGGTTTTCCTGCTATCCCCGTTTTTGTATTTGACCGGGATTGTGTTTCGCTTCCGCATGCGTTGAATCAAAAGATAAAAATAACGGTCGGCGACGGATCTTGGGGAGTCGCAAATCAAATGACCGCAAGAGAACAGGGGTTGCCGCGTGCTCGAGGGTCGGGGCGTGACAAATATAACCCCTAGTATAATATTATAGGCAAGCAATATATAATACTTTAATGGGCAGAAGAACATCCCAAGTGCCAAAACTTGATATAGAGAATACTTAAATACCAAAAGTTTCTAAAGGTACACTTAAGTGTCAATTTTTAGAAAATTGGGATATTTAAGTGCCAATTCTGGTGAAGGTGGTCGGAAATCCAACATGGCTTTTTATGATAATATAAATGCACACGTGGCTAGCTAGAAAACTTAGTCAACATTGAAGAGCCAAAAACGACATCGTTTTGCTTAGAATTTTAATTTGAATTTAAATGTTAATATATATAACTAATTTTAAAAAAAAAATGAAGTTGCACATGGCGTTTGGCGAGGGCTATGTCCCTCGTTGCCGCGGCCTCGCCATCACCAAGAAAGGTTGGCGATGATGGGGCAGTGTCGGCTAGGGTCACCGAGCCCTCACTCAAATTTGAGGCAAGAGTTGCAGCTCTCTCCTAAATCCGACGAGGTCATCGCCCCGCCTAGCCTAGCCAAGGGCCGCCACTAGCTAGAGTCACCCTAGCTACCGCTAGCCTTTGGCTTGGTTGAGCGAAGGCTAGCAACCCTCGTCAGATCTAAGGGAAGCCGCAACCCTTGCCCCAAATTTGGGCGAGGGCCCCTAGTCGGCTGAGGTTACTGGCCCTTGGCTAGGGCTCAGCAACCCTAGCTAACCCTCCCCCTACCGTCGCTAGCCCTTCTTGATGACGATGAGACAGCGGTGGCAAGGGGTAGCTCAGCCCTCACCGAACGTCATTTGCAACTTCTCTGTTTATTTATTTTTTTGATTTGTTATTTTTTATATTAAAAGCCATGTCAATGCAAAAATGACATCGTTTTTGATTTGTCTAACTACATCAGCGCCCAAAACGACTTTATTTTGAGCTCAGCTCACCAGAGAAATATTATGTCATCATTTTGTCCAGAATTTCTTGTAATTGGCACTTAAGTAATTTATTCTTATCTGATTTTGACACTTAAATATATCTTTCAAAAAAATTTAGCACTTAAATATCCATCCTGCTAAATTTTGGCACTTGGGTATTCTTCTCCCTACTTTAACAATTAAATAACCAAATAAGTCATTGGACAGGAAATCTGCAAATAAATGGTGTCAATTTAATAACACTCCACAAGGCCGTCCCTTGGGGAAAAAAAAAACAGCAAATGGAACAGATCATCTAAAGAAATTTTTTATCTGTACATACATTGTCCGTTCACACAGCCAGTTGCTTGGAGTGCTCAAAAAGAACCCAGCTCAGCATGGACCAGTTCTGTCAAGGCCCGAACAGGCCTCCGTTGGGCTGTCGTACCGACATCAAACTCCATCTGAATATTCCCCGTATCTAATGGAAACGAAGGTTCCCTTTTTTTGTCTTTTCTCTTCATTTTGTTTTTAGGTTAAATGCTACACCTCATGTATGGGCTATTGAAAAGTGGCAGCAACAGAAAGGGACTAAGAAAAAATAGAGATAAAAGAAAAAGTGAGTTTTTTCTTCAAGAGTGTTTTCAATCTCTTTATATCTTTATCTCGAGAGAAGATTATCATTATATTCCTATTTTCTTCAAAATCTAATGGATTTGTAAGGTAAATGGATCCGCCAACAGAATCAGGACGGAAAACTCTTGATTGAAAGGAATTAAGTGCAAGTCGTCTAGAGCTGATGAAAAAGGTACGGCACCACGTCGCAAAAGAAAGGACTGCAAAAGAAGCTGTAAATACCCTAACAAATATTCTTTACCAAAAAAAAAAAAATACCCTAACAAATATTTACATATATATGGAGAGAGAAGCTGTCCACATCAAATTAGATATATTTGCTGAAGATGTTAATTACTATGAAGTTACATATTATGACCTCACTGTCGGAGCAAGTTGGACAACCTAGGGATTTGGCTAATGAATCACTAAGCCTAAACTTAACTCGAGCTCTCCTAAACCCATTTCAATTCGCAAGACTTGCAAATGATTTTTCAATTAGGAATTGTCACTAATCTATTTTTGGTGAATCGATAAAAAATTTAAGTCAAGTAACTCGGAGAATTACTTACTCCTACGGATTAAAGACTGTGGGAACGGAAACTTGATTACACTAAATTTCTCTAACGCCATTTCGGTACCTTTTCTCTTTTATTTAAAAAAAAAATTATAGGCAGCTTGCATTGATTTAAGCCAACTTATAATCATTCGTAAGCCATTTTGATATACTATAACAATCTCAACTAGGCCTCCCCAAAACTTCGCTGAAAACAACTAAAATTCGGCTCCAAAGTTACTATACAGAACAGGACAAAAACAAGCGTGGAACTTGAAAATTTCGTTCTAGGCAAACCATAAGCTCAAATTGAGATCCGCAAAATGTTATAGTTTCATAACATCATAAATTATCATTCCTATGAAAATTCGCAGCTCAACAACTCAAAAATATGACTTCGCCACACAAATTTCCAATAATTCCGAATTTCAAGTCCTAATTGCGATGATTTCTTTCGAAAGACAATTAGGGGCCTCGATCACCTGTCGGTGTTGTAGAGTGGTGTTGAGTTGGCTTGGCGAGTTGTCCGGATCATGAGCGCTAAAATATTCTCCTTTTCCCTCTTTTCTTCTTTTCCTTCTCTTTCTCTCCTTTCTCGTTTCTGCTTCTTTCCCTTTTATTTCTATTCCAACGAGTTCCTCTTCTTCAAGTAAAGGGGAAATAAGATGGTGGGCCGGGCTTGAACTTTTAAGAGGCATGGACTAAGCTTGTTGAGCCCATCTATTACAGCAATTGAAGTGGACAACAACTGTTAACACGATTGCCACTTCAATGGCACAACTTTGTAGTACGCATGTGGCGGCTAATCAATGAAATACCGACCGTCGGATTTGGGATTATTAAACTAATATATGAATTGACGTTTGGTTTTTTGTTTCTATATAGCAAGATCTCTCGTCATTCAATCACTGAAACGATAAATGAGTGTCCGATGATGGTCAAACTCACCAGAAATGGATAGACCGTTGACTTTGAACAGCTTCATGGCCTGACTGGTGCTTCAACTGAGCTCGCTTGCAGGTGCTAGTTTCAAATTCATGTCTGCACTTTCTGTTTTCTCAAGATTTCTTCTATGTAATGATATGCTCAGTTAGTGGGTGAGTCCAATCGAAGCGAAGCTCAAAACGAGGACTTTGGTCGCCTTCTGTTGAAGTTCGTTTGCTGCGGTTGACAAATCGCTCCTTCTACTGGGTCTTGATCAAGATCTGCATTTGATTTTGCATACATATTTGAGAGTTAATGCTCACTTGAAAAGAAGAAGAATGGTTGCATAAATCAAAGATAGGAAGAAGGAGGAGAAGGACGGGGAATGTGAGTGCGGAACTGAAGTGAACTGAATGTCAATGAATTAGTAGTATTCATTAACTAAAAGTCTTTCGGGTCCTTGTCCAGCACCATTACTTCGGGTTAATTCACGAGTTTCCTTGATAATTGTTGGCAATTAGGTGACGAGGCAAGCTGCGAATTTGTTCAAGCCTCATGTAGAACGGCATTGTTGATGAATTTTTCTAATGGAAAGTGCGTCGAGCCATTGGCACTGAAGATGTGGTTTTAAGAGCTGTTAAGAACGCAAAGGACAGAAAATCGTATAGCAAGGGAGTTCCGAACCAATAGCTGTCTCACTCTCAGCTAAGCTCATTACAGGTGCTCCTCTTAATGACTTCAGCTGCTTGTAAGCATCAATTCAGGCTCCAAACTCATGTCTCATTAGTCTGTTCCACTAGTTTCTGTTGGATACACAGTTTGTGATGGAAGATGCCTGAGTAAAAACTTACGATCATCTTCTGTTATTATTTCTTTGCTCTCTATATATCAATGTGATCTCTAGTTCTTAAAATTGAAGCAAGCTATGTGGCAATGGCACTTAAAGTTTGTTGGTTTCATGGAAGAAAAAAGATTTGCACATTGTGTGGCCGATCATTGTGTTTATTTTTGTTAGTACGGCGATGATGATATCATGTATCTCTCTTTATGTGTGGATGACATGGTGGTGGCTAGAATATGAAGAAAATCGCAAAAGTGAAGAAGATGTTGCATCACAGCTGTTATGAAAGACTTGGGAGGGGCCAAGAAGATCTTAGGCATGAAAATCAGGAACGTAAAAAATAAGAAATTATGGTTGTCATAGGAAAACTATGTGAACAATTTATTAAAGAGATTCAACTTGGATATGGCAAAATTAATTGTGACTCCCCTAACGAGTCATTTCAAACTTTCCAAAGATATGTTTCCAAGTACTTGGGCTTTGAAAAATGAGATGATAGCAGTCTCATATGCATCAACAATGGGAAGTTTGATATATGCCACGGTGAACATAAGAATAGACATTGCACAAGCAATGGGAGTTGTGAGTGAGCATTGAAATACACTAAAATAGATATTGAGATATATAGCCAGTACATCAAATTACTCTTTTTATCATGAAGGTACATCTCTAGGATTGCAAGGTTATATGGATGTAAATCACTTGGGTGATTGAGATGGTGGTAAGATTACCACTAGATATGTCTTTACAGTTGTAGGTACAGTAATGAGTTGGGTATCTTTACTACAAAAAGTAGTGGGTCTATCAACGACTAAAGTGGAGTATGAGACAATCATGGAAGCCTCTAAGGAAATCATATGGTTACAAGATTACATGGGGGAGCTACATTGAAAGCACCCAGTGAGCACATTATGGAGTGATACTCAAAGTGCATTGCACTTAGCAAAAAATGCGTTTTGTCACTCAAAAACTGGACATATCGAGATTATCACTTCATGAGATCAGCATTGAAAGATACTGAAAGTTACAAAAGATTGATTGGTCAAAGGATCCAATTGACATGCATACTTTATGTACTATTACCATTGATTGATATTACTCTATATTAATTTATGAGTATTATGGAGACATAAGTCCCAGTTGCTAGTTTTTTTGAAGTAGAAAGATGCAAAGTTGCTTCATGTATATGGTATAATTGTCTTCAAGTGGAAGATTGTTGTCGGGTGAAGCCAATTTTTTTTAAGGCTTTTTTTGTCTTTTCTCTTCATTTTGCTTTCAGGTTAAAGCTACATCTCATAAATAAGCTATTAAGAGGCAGTAGGTAAAAAAAATGGGCTAAGAAGAAAATAGAAAGAAAAAGAAAAAGGGAAGGGAAAAGGTGGGTTTTTACTTTGTGAATGTTCTCAATATCTTTGTGTATTGATCTTGATAAAAGATTATTGTTGTATTCATAATTTCTTCAATATCTAGCAAATATTTTGCACACAAAGGAGTAGCTAGATTTGGGTAAACTTTAATAACAAACTTTTTAGTGTATCTTTCCAATTTTATTCTTTTATTATTATATTATGCATGTGTTGATTTTTTGTTTGCATTATTTCTCAAAAATCAGTAAGTCATTCTAACACAAGAAACAATATGGGGGTATAGATGGTTGGCAACACAGTCTAAAAAGCAGCTTTTCTGCCAATAATGGCCTCAAACGCCTTTAACAACTTTGCCAGGTTAGACTTCTATTTTTTTACAATTATTCCAATTCAATTCATCTAGCATTATTTGGCCGGCCGGTGCTAACATAGCCACTGGCCAATGCTGGCTATCCGATGAATAATATTTTAATAATTTTTATTTTTACTTTTTTTCCTTTTCTTTTTCTTTTTCCTTATACTTTTTCCTCTCTTCTTCCACCTTGACTTCTTGTCCACCTAGCCATTGGCCACTGGGCAAGGACTGTAAAGCCCTCACTGACCGCCGGCGAGGGCCGCAACCCTTGCCCACCCTCATCAACAGCCTCACATAGATCTAGGCAAAGCTTGGGGGCCGCAGGCGAGGCGACTTCACCCAGATCTGAGCAAGGCTAGCCTCACCATGACCCAGCCGTGGGCAAAGGCAGCCTCGTTGGCGGTTGGTGAGGCCATGGTGACCTTCGCCTAGGCTCGCCATGAAGGCACATCTCTAAGGTTGCAAAGTTATGTGGATGCAGATTATTTAGATGATTGAGATAGTGGTGAGATAATCATTAGATATATTTTTACGGTTGTAGGTACAATAGTGAGTTGGGTTTCTCAACTGCAAAAAGTAGTAGTGGTTCCATCAAATATAGAAATGAAGCACAAGGTGACCACAAAAGCCTCCAAGGAAAGGAAATCATATGGTTACAAGACTACATGAAGGAGCTGCATCGAAAGTAACCAATAAGCACATTGTTGAGTGAGTGTCAAAGTGCAGTATACCTAACAAAAAATGCAGCTTATCACTCATATGTTAAAAAGTTGCAAGGAATTGATTGCTCAAAAAACCCCACCGATATGTTTGGGTGGAGAATTTGGGTGGAGAAGTAGCCCAAGTTTGAGTGATTTTCTTTTTTTTGAACTTTACTAACAAAACTTTTGGTGTATTTTTCGCCTCATGTTCTTTTATTATTATATTATGTATGTGTCGATTGTTTGTTTGGCGTCATTTCTCTGAAATCGGTGCGTGATTCCCAACGTAGTCTAAAAAGCAGCTTTTCGGCCGACAATGGCGTGAAATGCCCTCGGCAACTCTGCAGCGTTGGACTTCGAACGAGCTTTCCTTTATCATATACTAAGCTGTGTACAAAATTGCAGATAAACCATGCTCCTCTGCTCCCTTTCGTCGTGCGGACATTTACGAAGTTCGCATTCCCAGAAAGCGAGGAACATAGAAATGGGAAAAACAAGAAAAGAACATTGATCTTGTGTTCTAGTGCACTATGAATTGTGAGCGCTCAATCAAACTATGTATAGACAACATTCCTCCTTATATATGTGGGAGCAACTATAGTGTTAAAAGCAGAATTTACAAAGCCAGCAGCTAGCACAGGATGTCAAGATTCACCTCCAAGCCGATGAAGTCGACACGGCTCTATTAATCCAGCCGAGATACAGAGCCCCTCTCTCGCCTCGATTCTGTAATTCCCGTGATACTGCTTCAGCATATCGAGCACAGCACGAGTAACCGATGCGTCCAGTGGTAACTGATTGAAACCGGCCATTTGGAATCTGGACCGCCATTTGCCGAAAAGCTCGTGCCTTTCCATCCTCTCAGGCCCATCACAGGCTATCATGTTCACGATGTCCCGGGCCACACAGTTCTGCTCTGCGCTGATCCGCTGCTTGTCATCCCTCGGCTTAGCCACGTCAATGGACTCGAACATGGCCTTGTAATAGTCGAAGGTCTCGAAGAACCTCGGAAGGAATGAGGATGTGTTGGTGTTGGATTCTTGCTCCACGAGGGTCACCACTCTCGGCGACAGACTCTTGATCAGTCTCAACACCCGGTCTCGATGATTCTGAGTGCTCACGCTCTCATCGGGTATGTGATGCAATATGTAAGGGAAGTTCACTGCCAAGGCTTCCCCGGGCTGAATCATAAGATTCTGGAGCTCAACCTCAGATGTAGAAACGGCTGCATCATGGAACTCGAACGGCACGTTACATGACTCTGCAATAGTCGAAAGCTTCTGGCCTACAATCTCCAGCCCCGCGCCACGAGCCTGAGCTGAATCAGAATCATCGATGCCAGTGATGCGGAGGAAGGGGGGGCCACCAGGCCTCTGTGCGAGGGCCTGGATGAAAGGGACCCACTGGGTGCCCTGCGCAATCTGGAAATCGACGATGTGAATTCTCTGTTCGTTTTCCATGGCTTTGGTGATGACGGCATTTGCAGATACATATGCAAACTTCCAGTAGGGGCAGAACTCATAGAGAAAATGCATGGAAGTCATCAGTTCCGAGCTCGTAGGTTCTTTGCACTTGAGCTTTCGGTAAATTATGCTCCCGGAGAATTTCAATTTCGCCCTAAGCCCTTCCAAGAGGTAAGCACCAAGGCGCTGAATTGGGTCGCCCACAACCGACACCATTTGCTCCAGCATATCCATTAGACCTGCTGCAGTAGAAGTATCGTCATCAGAGATTGCTCTTGCACAGGCGATTACCACTTGTTTCACGTCAGGTTTGGGCATCAAATCTCTAACTCTGTTCGAATGCCACATTGATGTGGGAAAAATATTGTGGGAGTTGTCCTTGAAGTAACAACTCTGGTAATCACGGATATCTGATTCTGGTCCCAACAGTGACATCTCCAACTCCCTCAATTTGTCTCGGAGCTCATCATTGCCATATTCAGCAATGGAAGAGACACTTAATGGCGATCCGGAGACATTTTCAACAGAAAGATGTTGATCTGAGCGAAAGGACTTCACAAAAGAAGCCCCGTCAGGCGAGGTGCTGACATTGGAAACAGAATCATAGGAAACAAGGCCGGAAGCTGATGTGGAAGAATCGAGGGTGAAAATTTGTTCATCGTAGTTCTGGAACGATATGTCGGATCCTTGGCCAGCCAAACCCTTGTTCATGCCACTGTCTATGAGCTCGTAGTTGGACAAATAACGCGATTCCATCATCTGCATAGGCTGCTGATAAAAACTGAGGATGCTCGCCGAACTATGCTGCTTCTGAAAACTTGGCATCTGGAGATAATACTGATGGACACTTGCCCGAGCTAAGAGTTGTGTTCCGCAGACAGGGATGAATCACTGACTTGAAAATGGCTAACGTGAAATGACCCCAGTGATTCTACAAGAACAATACACCCACTAAGTTTTCCATGCGACACAACGATTCATGTTTGACCGATCGCTTACAGATCCAACAATATCTGCAACAAGAAAGAGGGAAAATGAACAGCGTCAGCAACCCAGTTCTTTCTGGAAAGAAATGAACAGAGAAAAGTCATGCTTGCTAGAGGAAAAATTAATCATTACAGCAAAGAGAGAAACTAAACAGTTCGCAATAAAATGTCAATTGTATGAACCCTTGGCATCTCTCGCGGTAGTTTACACATAGACAGACACATGTAAACTCAACACAGTTTAAGTTTCCCATGGCTTCTTTCCGACATCCATTTTGACTTGAGCCCTTCTTTCTCTACTAGAATCACTCGGAGTCTGGTCAAATATTTGACAGCGAAAACCCTCACCTTTCATCAAACCCAAGGCCAAGCCCATTAGGAAAGTATGACATCGGAAGGGATAATCGAGAAGCTAAACAATCACATGGCATGGAGCTTCTAGGTCGAGACACGAAATTAGAAAAAAGGGACCGACGAAAAGAAGGAAGCGAAAGAAGACAGGAAAAAATTCGAGGAGAGATGCCGAAAGAACAGCTACTAGTGACAGGAAAGGGGAAAACAAGAAACTAGTTGACCGCTATACGAAAGCCGACAACTCATGAACCATCCAAACAACAGGACAGGCGAACAGCAACCTTTATTCCGGCGAGTTCACCACCAACTTTCAAGACAAAGCCAGATTTCGACAACCCTCAAACACCATCAATTGCAGAGTGTTACGGTTCTTGCGAAATATATCAGATTCAATCAATCAGACGAACAGAGAGAAATTGCGCAAATTCTAACAAGCATCCACCTCTACAAATCAAGATCCGAGGCAGGACTCAAATCGTGACGCCAAGAACGCAATCCAAAGACCAATCAGCGAATACCAGAGCAGACCAGCGAGCACCCACCAACGGAAACCACCAACAACTTCATCCCAGAATCCACGGCAACCACCCTCCAGACACCCCCCAAAAGAAATCGCAAAAGCTTACGCATTTCGCATGAATTGAAGAAGAAAACAACGAAAGGGAATGAGCAGGAGCTTGTTCTTGACTACTTACACAGCTTTAGCCGAAGAAGAACTCTCAGCAGTCGCCTGGAGAACTCCTGTTCAACGAAGACCGGCGAGCCGTTGAGTTCCTCAGATATCTCAAGAGCAAGAAAGGCAATGGCGAATTTATAGTTGGCGCGCAGTAATTAGTGCCACTCGAGTTGCTAATATTTACGATGGTTGCCATTCGTCGGACAAAGAATTAATTGAAGCGCGTCAAAATGTTCGTTTGTAGTACGACAAAAGCAGCGTTTCTAACTTGACAGCGTGTGGAGCTGTGTTGCGAGGGGGGTTGTTTCGACAACTCGGTTGAAAACTAAAAAAATAATAATAATAATAATAAATATGACGAAAATTTTCGAATTAATATCTATATGATAAAGTTACGCTAAATTAATTTGTTGATCACTAAGAATCTCAAATTGATATATTTATAATAAATTTACATTTCGTTAATTTCCATTAAATTAGATTATTGTAACAAAAACCACAAATCGATAATAGAGGATAAAAACCAAAACTAGTACACCATATTAGGATAATAGTGACAGTTCAAAGAATATCGTATCAATGCAATGGTAACCTAATTAAAAACGATGTAAAGCAAAATAGATGTCAAACACTCAAACACAAGGTAATTTTTTTTTATAACCAAAACCTCCTCAATGTGAGGAGATAAAAAACCAAGATATTGGTGTGCACCCAAAAATCTTCACTATCAATAAAATTGGGTGAACAAAATTCTTCTCTAGTAGCAAACACATTAAGAACATCATTCTTAGCAATACGCACAAATTTTACAAGAGATCATGGATAAATCTCATAAAAAAATGTAGGATTTGTTCAGTTAACGGAAAACCTGATATAGGGAGTTTCAAACAATAATCAAACCATTCAAATTCGAGAAGAGTGTACCACAAACACGCTCATAAAATTTTAGCTCGGTCAAACCACAAAGGTAGTTTGATGCAAATTAGATACTATCCTCAACCCAAATTTTGTACTTTCTTTTTCTCTCTTGTTATTGCATCTCTTCTAACATTCTTTGCAGCTACCACATATAAAATACTAAAGAAAAACATATTTTTCCATATGACTAATCATATAAGTTCAAATTCCTAGCTTTGCAATTTATTGAGCTTCATTTACATGAGAGCGAACCATCCAACATATTCATCGACCAGCACATGTCGACTAACTCAGCAATATTACGATAAAATTTAACAAAATTCAACGAATAATTAATTTGTCACGAATGTACAAACTTAGGATTTTTCATTAATACTGTACAATAAAGCACAAAATAACAATTCAAAATACAACATGGAAGTACCGGGTTGTAATTTTTTGTAATACAAAAATGAGTTACGCATCTGTACCAATTTGAAATTATTTTTGTAAAATTAACAGTGTTCTCTTTACAGGGTAACAAATATTGGTAATTTGTTGATTTTCTATCCCGAACTTAACGGGCGATTTACCGTACTTTCCACCGAGGACAAAGCCGAGGGCAGGTCGCTACTTTGGTCCGACGCGTATTATGGGTAGTTGGAATCCACTAGCGATTTATTTTATTTATTTTTAATTAAATTCAGGCTCGAAGAACACGTGCGGAAACAGAATCAAAAGTCAGAGAGCACGTGCGGGTGGGGGGATTCCGTCCAAGGGCAATCTCGTGATTTCCGATGAACCGAGGGGGGTTGTCGGGGACCGCGTTTGCCCGGCACCTAAGGCACGCCCTCCGAAGCTGCCCGCATTGTTCTCGGATGCTCCGTTATTAATTTTTGATATTTATTTATTCGAATAAGAGAATTTAAATATTATGTTATAATATTATATTAATTAATTGAAATCCACGTGATGACGTGGGGAAATAGCACCTTCCATGTCACTTCCGACCAAAAGAAATTGGGCCACTAACTTAGCGGTTGGACACGAAAGAAGCCACGTCTAAGTGGGACTGTTCTCCTTTGTACGGCGTGCCACTATCAGCCAGTAATTAGAAACACTGAGCACTGAGTTCAAATATTTAAAGAAAGACAAAAAAAAAGACATCATAATTTATTGATTTCGCGAAAAATAAATGACTTGAGAAAAAAATTTATTGATTATAAAAATTAATGAATAATAAAAATTTCATTATTTATGAAAAATATATAGAAATAAATTATTATCGATAATGAAAATATTTTTTATTAGCAATAATGCAAGCATCATTTCTAAGAAAGTCTCGACTCCTTATTGAGACTCTCTCTCTCTAGCCAATATTCTCTTACTCGGTCTCACAATTACAAATTTTTTGCTTTTCCAACTTGCCTCAGTCTCGGTCTTGATCACATGCAGCATTAGTGGCAAATGCTTTGAAATAACATTAGGCCTTTCGTTTTTTTTAATTGTAATGCACCCTGTATGTTACTAACAAGAAAAGGTCTTTCCTTAAAATCTTCGTGATCATTGATGTCATCGTTGTTGGATCATACTTATTCGACCGAATTGATAATTGGGTCGATTGATTTACAATGTATCGATGAGCAAAGGACACCTTAAGTTAATCCATCTTGTATTCATGAATCACTTTTAAAAAGAACAGGAAAAGAAAGAGAAAAGAAAGAATGATGTCTCAAGCAACATTGCCTTTCGTCCATTTGTATTCTAGAAATCTCATACACGACAAGATTTGAAGACTACGTCAGACGTTGCGTGTGTGACCGACCCTGGTTGCATCTTTCCATTTCACTGCCAATCAAAGGAAGTCTCGAAGTCAAACTTGAAACGGTGAAATCCTAGAACGCCTCCGTAATATCTTTAAAAATCAATACCAATTTGAGAATTCCGAATTACTATCCATGGTACACTTGTTCTGGATTAATTTTTATCTCACGAAAAAATTCAAAATTGATGTCGATGATCCAAACATATCATCCGCTGACATTTCATGATGATAGTCATAAAACGAATCAAACACGAAAGATTATAGATGTAATATGAAAAATTCAGATATATTTACAAGTATACATTTTAGTAATTGGTACATTTGGGTTGGACTACAAGTTTGGGATTTTTGTTCGTGAAACAAAAATTAAGCTAGGGTTTAGTGCTGCGCAATACTAATCTGAAATTTTTATAAGATATAATTTGAAGGTAAAGTGTCGTAATGTCGATTTGGTATTTTTAATGGTATTACCTTAATTTTTAATCACGACAAAGACAAATAAATTCCCACTTAAAAAGGTTGTCGTCATTATCATTATAGTTTGACAATACTTTTCAAATCAATTAGGATAGCGTGTCAAGGAAATCAACTTTGAAAGCACGGAAAAAGGAAAAGCAAAAGCTAGAAGACAGAAAGGAGTCCAAAAGGACGAAGACTTTAGCGGTGCAAATTTCATTTGGAATTCCATTATTGCATTCTACGAATTGACTCGTGCCATATAGCCAGGACTCAAACAGAAAAGAAGATTGATAGTAAGTTTATTTTATAAAAAATAAATGATATAAAAAAATATTATAATAAAAATGATCACTTGTATTATTTTCGAAAACGAATAAATGAAAAGTACTTTCATCATTCACAAAAATATTTAGACATAAATTATCGTTGATCCAACGCTCCTTTCCTACTGCTAAGGAGGAGGGGAAACTAGTCCTGATCTACGTTTTACCTCTGTCTATCTTCATATGGAGCGGGCTGTAAGGTTAGATTCCTTATTTACTGTCGAGCCCTCATTGAGCGCAATTTCCTTAAGTTGGTGGTATAGCGTTTTTTCTCTACCATCAGGGAATAAGCAAAGTGATAGAATTTCCCTGTTTGCCTAGGAATTGGCTGAGTAACCCGCTCTTGGTCTTCGTTAAGCCTTCTAAAGACCTGCTCAGGTATTCAAATCAATTAGGTTAGCGTGTCAAAGAAATCGACTTTTCAAAGCACCCAAAAAAGAAAAGCAAAAGCTAGTAAATAGAAAAGAGTACCGAGAACACGGACTTTTAGTGGTGCAAATTTCAGTTGGAATTCCATTATTGCTTTCTACAAATTGACTCACATCGTATAGCCATGACTTGGACCAGAAAGAAAATGATAGTGCATTTGTTTCATAAAAAATGAATGACATGAAAAATATTTTCCTAAAAATGATCACTTATATTGTTTTCAACGAATTAACAAAAAATATTTCCATCATTCATGAAAATGTTTAGATATATATTATTGTTGGCGATGAAAACATTTTTTCTGGACCGATTATTTCAAGCGATGTAGTGAATCTCTTTAATCTCAATTTTAACCAACGATGAGCCGACCTTCAATATTAAGGATCCAAAATCACCGCGACCCTTTTTTCCTTTGATTTGATTAAGGTCGAAATTGAATTTTATTAGAGATGGGCATGGTTTCCACTTGTAAAATTGAGCTTAGTCAAAGGTTGACTTTTCTTTATATGAGAGCTCTATCTAAGAAGATGGTCTTGGAGAAGTTTGCGCTCGCCGGCGAGCTAATCATGATTCAAATTCATGACGATCCTCATTAGTTTGACTAGGCAACAAATTGAACTTTCTTAAAAAACGATATATTTCTTTATATTTGGCATGAGATGAGCTTTCATAAACTAGATTTTATGTCGCATCAATTGATAAATGATATTAGCATAGGACAATCCTATCATTATTGATTGAATAGAAAACAATGACGGCTTAGAACGTTGCGTTGAATTTCAACTCTAAAGTGATGGCGACCCGAGGAACGTGACCAATTATGAAGACCTGCCGAATGATCCAATCGCACTGGAACATCTACCAAGTTAAATTTTATGGAGTGAAACTCTGAGAAAACGAGGTGCTTTGAAGTTTTGCTGGAACTCATCACTAAAAGATATGGTTGAAATTGGTCTGAAATGTTAAAGAGTGAGAAAGGCAAAAAGCAGGCCCTCATCTCAAGCATTGAGTTGAAGACCAAGATAGATGGGCCTGCAGTGTTGGGCTGGACCGACAGAGCAAGCATTGAGTTAAGACATTAGTAGAGCTAATCATTGGCGGGCCGGAGGATCGATCCTTTGGATCGGGCCTCACTTGTTGTCTAAGATCGCTCATAGGTAAAAAAAAAAAAAAAAACTTAAACTTTTAGGTTGGGCAGACCATACTCGAGGTTATCAAGACCATGATTTATAACTAGATGCCCATGTCAATACAAATTTGTCTTTGGGCCGCAAACACTTTCCAGAAAACGATCACTTATATCGCCACAAAAATGAATAAACGAATAATATTTTCAATATTTACCAAAATGTTTTGAAATAAATTATTATCAATGATGAAAACATTTTTCGTTAGCTGATTGTTTCAAACGATACCGGTAATTATTTGTAAGAAAATGTTTATTGAATTGTTCGTCTCTTGTCAAACAAACAAAGCCTTTGTAGAAAAGTATCATCTCCTTAATGAGAGTCGCTTTGAAGCCAATGTCCTCTAACTTAGTCTGGGAATCACAATTTTTCGCTTTTCCAACTTGCCTCTCGCATGCAAACGTGTAACAAAGCAGAATGCTTTCAAACAACATTAGGCCTTGCATTTTTTTTTTACTCTAATACACCTTGTATGTTACTAATAAAAAAAAGGTTTTTCCTTTCAATAAAAATCTTAACGGTCATCGAATGTCACCATTGCTAGATCATACATAATCGACCGAATTGATAATTCGGTCGATTGATTTACGACTGTTGATGAGCAAGAACACCCTAAATTAATCCATTTCAGATCATGAATCTCTTTTAAAAAGAATAGGAAAAGGAAAGAAGGAAAGAGAGTGATGTCTCAACCAACATTACTTTCCTCCTTTTGTACTTCTAGAAATCTCGTGCGTAACAAGATTTGAAGACTAAAAAAGTCTAACGTTAGACATTGTGCAAGTGTTGGATCAGAGGAAGTTGGTGGGGAAGAAATTTTGCCCAAGAATTAAGGAGATCTTAAGTGGGGAAAGTAGACTCCACATCTCAACTTTGATTGACTCTATTTCCGGGTAGACCGATATATTAGCCGTCCGCACTTGAGATGATAAGATGTCTTATAACCAACCTTGTCGACTTAGTATCTTTGATTATATCTTAAGCAACATTACTTTATACGTTATATATTGTGTGAGTGAGACTGACCCAGTTGCATCTTTCCATTTCACTACAAATCGAAGGATGTCTCAAAGTCAACCTGACTTTCTCAAAGGAAATGGCCCTCGATGGAAGGCTCCTTCTACCCGTTTCTACCGTGGGGAATTTAATGTTCTTTGTTCTTGCGAAATGACAAGTGATAGAACCCTAGAACGCCTCCACAATTTTTTAAATATTAATACCAATTTAAGAATTCCGAATTAGTACCCTGTGGGACACTTCGTCCGAATTAATTTTCATCTTGGAAAAAATCTACATTGATATCGATAACCCAACATACCCTCTGCTAATATTCCATGATAGATCATTTGTCATTTTGACGTGGAGAATGACACATCTAACATGGAAAATCCACATATATTGACAAGTATACATTTTAGCAATTGGTATATTTGGGTCGGGCTACAAGTTTGGAATTTTTTCTTTTTGTGAAACAAAAATTAAGCTAAGGGTAAATGTGCCACTTGGTACTAATCTGAATTTTTTTATAAAACGAAAATTATTTTGAGGGCAAAGTATCGTTAGGGGTATTAATTTAGTATCTTTAATGGCATTAACCTAATTTTTAATCATGACAAAGACAAATAAATTTCCCTTAAGAAAGTTAGTTGTAATTATCACTGTAGCTGCACAATACTTTTCTTGAAAATGTTTCAAATCAATTAGGATAGCATGTCAAAGAAATTGACTTTCAAAGCACTAAAGAAGAACAAGCAAAAGCAAAAATAAAATATAAAAAAACCGAAAAGAAGTCCAAGGGACACAAACTTTTTTTGTCAGTTCTAATTTGCTCCTATTATAACTCTCACTCTTAAACTTTTACCATGTCTCTTTGCAAGTGTATCACTTATATTTGGAGTTCCATTATTGCATTATACGTATTGACTTACATTGTATAGCTATGACTTGGACTCAAAAGAAAATAGAGAGTGTATTTGTTTTACAAAATAAATAATTTATAAAATATTTTTTTGAAAATGATGATTTATATCGCTTTAAAAAATGAATAGATGAAAAATATTCCCATCATCCACGAATTGTCAATAATGATAACATTTTTCGTTAATTAACTATTTCAAGCGATGCAATCAATTCTCTAATGTCGGGTCTAACCAACGACAACCCGACCCTAAAAATAAGCATCCAAAATCACCATGACCCTTTCTTCCCTTGACTTGAACGAGCTCCGAATTGAACTTTATTATTGATGGATATGGTTCCAACTTGTAAAATTGAGCCCAGTCAAACGTTTGACTCTTCTTTATATGAGAGCTTCCATCTAGGAAGAAGGTCTTCCGGAAGTTTGCGCAGGCCCGCGATTTAATCACAACTCAAATTCGTGACGTCCCTTATTAGTTTGACCAGTCAACAAATTGAACTTGCTGAAAAAGCAACATATTTTTTTTGCAACTTGGCATAGATTTAGTCCCTAGAGATGAGCTTTCATGAAGTAGATTTTATGCCGCATCAATTGATGTGCTCGAAAACAACATTGGCATAGGACAACACTATCATTAATGATTGAATAGAGAAGATCAGCCGCCTAGAACGTCACACATGAAGCTTCGACTTTGAAGCGATGGCAACCCGACGTATGCAGCCGATTATGAAGACTCGCTGAATAGTCCAATTGCATAAGAACATCCACCATAAATGGAAAAATTGATGGAGTGAAACCCAAGAGAAAACGAGGTGCTTTGAAGTTAGTTTTGCTAGAACTCACCAGTCGAAGATGTGGTTGAAATTGGGCTGAAATGTTGAGGATGAGAGAGGCAAAAGCAGGCCCTCTCCTCAAGCTTTGAGTTGAAGACCAAGATAGATGGGCCTGCATTGTGTTGGACTGGACCGACAGAACAAGCATTGGGTTAAACCATGAGTAGAGGTAACCATTGGAGGCCCGATCGCCCGGTTCGATTCTTGGATTGGGCCTAACCTGTTGTCCAAGACAGCCCATCGGTAAACAACACATAAACTTTTTGTCGCTGGCGGCCAGGCTCCTGGGCCTTTGGCCCATGATCAGGCCTAAATATGAGTTCCCTGTTAAGCCACACGTTGGATCCATCTCTCTTTGTGCTACGAACAAACAAAAAAGAAAGATTTGTGGATTGAATGAATTGATTTCTATATGTTATATGTAATCAATCTATTGGAAATTGATACTGGCATATACCCTGCAAGTGATCAATGATGCTTATATATAAATAACAAGATCTCATATAATTGGCAAAGACCAAGACTAATTCAACCTATCTAGTCTCAATATAGGATGTACCAAAAAAAAAGGAGAATCATGACGAGACAATTCACGAGATAAGTATATCTAACTTGATTGGTTAGATCAAATATTGGGATTTGTACATGTCTTTAATTGGGACTGCATATAGCTTGGCTATGGTTGCATTTTGAAACCGTGCAAGCGGGGGTTAATCACAAATTGTTTTAATGACGGGTCAGGTTATTTGCCTTTACTGTTATTAAATTGCACATTACTTTTTGTCTAGGCTAATATTTTGATAAAATTAGGATTAAGGTGCCTCAAAATCGAGAACCAAAACCAACAGTTTGATGCCTTAGACAAGTTGATACACATTTTTTGTGGCATGGTAAAAGCTAAAATCAAGCCACTCACTTCAGACCAATCCGTCTCACATTTCGGATCAAGAAGCACAAGCACCACCAGTAAAAAAAAAAAAAAAAAAAAAGAAATTAACCCATTTTTTTTAAACAAAAAAATTCGTAACATAAAAACCAAAGTAAATTAAAAATAAAATCTCAGGACGGAATAAATACGTGTCGACGACCAATTCGTCAGTTGCCGCGAAACCCGAAACGCTCCTTTTCAAGTTTCGCCTCCTCCTCATTCTTAATAGGCGTGAACTTTCACATGAAAAGAAAGAAGAACCATCTCACACTCTGCCCATCCGCCATCATCATCACCATCATCGCCATAGCCATTCGCCTCTCTCTCGGTTCGAAATTCGAATTGGGTTTTGCTCTTCGATGGTAATCGCGCACGACCCAGAGGAATCGAGCGGCTCGATCTCCTTCCTCGCCCCGGAATCGCGGTAAATTCCCTTAAAAATCCGACCTTTTTGCCCGATTCTTGTGATGTTGGTTCGCTACGTGCGGCTGCTGCATTCCGTCGGTCGATCCCGGCATTGGGTATTCGATTGGCGAGCGTTCCGACCTCTGGAGATGTCGATTTGGGTGTTCTGTTGTCGGTCCGAGCGTTGTGGGGAACGATTTCGGCGAGAAAGGGGAATGCTTGGGGTTGGCATTTGCGGGAATTTATCGTTTAATGCTTATGTGGGAGCATCAATGAGTTCGGAACAGCTGCGTCCCGTGAAAAAGTTGTCGTTTTTATTCCTAGTTCTCGTAAATCAGCTCTGTATGTATGTTGGGTTTGATTCTAATTTACGAACTGAATTGTGCTTATATATGAATGGGAGTTGTGTCTGTACTATCTTGGTGTTTTTCGTTTTGGGTCGAGGTTTATATGCCGTGATGCGTGGGTATGTCCCTTCATTTGGGCTTCATTGCGTGCTTGATGTCTACACTCCCGCATTTGCTGTGCCAGGGGGGGCATTGCCATTTGATCAACTCGCTTCTTGTTTGTGTCATTGCTGATTATAATATGTGTATTTCTTTATACCGTGAGTAGTTCTTAGCCAAATGTAGAGGAGCATTTACGGAGCCTGGGACGTGAGTCGTGTGAAAGATAGGCATGGCTATGGAAGACGTAACAGAGAGATTAACTACTTTGCATAGAACACGAAGGGAGCAGGAAAGAGAACGGCGCCGGATGCGGGATAGGCAAAGGAGACAGTCTATGACTCTTGAACAGAAGGAGAAGCATCTTGCTAGACGCCGCAGGAATTATCAGCTCCGGAGGGAAAGAAAAAATCTGGGATCGGATCATCAATCTGGCCAAACAGATACAGCTATTGAACGTGGAAATACTGGAAGAAACAATAGACAAGTAGATCACTGTGCGCAGCAATTTGCTGCGCAGTATGATCGTGCTGTTTCTGTAGGATTTAATCAAGTTCTTCAAAACACCAGTGCTGAAAGCTTGAGGTCCAACAGTGGTGTGTACTTTTCTGTTCACCAATTAATTTCGTCATGCATAGCTGCTGCGAATAGGTTATTAGTTGTGGTTAGATCTTGCTAAAATACTAGTATTTGTCCTTGATTGTTACAACTATTTCTTGATTCACTTTTGCAGGCACAGAGTCTCTTACTTATGATTTAGCTAAAATTCAGAAAAGGTTGCGTCTAATTCACGTTAAGCATTTTGCACGATCCTTAAAGCGTCCCTTGGGTGAGCTTACTAGCAGTAATATCCCTATTGTAGCAAATCTCATCCTGAAAGGAACTACAGAGGCTAATTGTAAGTTTATTATGTCAATTTCTTTTTTAGTCTGGCTGTTTTTCCGATAGGTATGCCAAGTAGAGTCTGTGACAAAGTCAAGAGATATCATATAAGTTGTTCTTTAGGATGCTGCAGCTATGGTGCTCTAGTCTATACAGTTCTAGAGATGACAATTTTGAGTATTGTGACAGATTCTAGAAATGGAAGCTGTAAGTTTTTGCTTGATATCTGAGCATTTGTTTCAGGTAAATCAACGACAGGAGTACGTCTAAATCGTCTCAAACGGCTTGCACGGACAGCTAATTCTGCGCCAAATGAGACTTCTGAGAAGAACCACCACGATGAAACACAAGGTGCATACACATAGATGTACTCTCGCCTATTGTATAATCTACAACCCTATAGCTTCACCCATGTGGACATTTATACTTTGGAAAGTGGGAAATAAGAATGGTATCAGTATTTCATGTGGCGAAACTTTTCATGCCTGTGGTACAGGGCAACAAAAGCCAGAAGTTGGAGAGGTTCAGCCAAATGGGGATAAAATGCCAAAAATGCTGGCTGACAATGTTGTAGGCAAAGATAAAAACTGTTCTGATGGAAATCACGAATCACTCAACTCTTAAGTCATACCATATCCTATTGGTAATTATTTGCAGCCAATTCTCTTCCAACCTTTCATTTGGAGTTGGTGACTGCCATTTTAGCTTGATCTGGTATGAGCAAGTTCTTTCTGAATTTTTATTGCAGGATTGATAATCAAGAGGAGTTTCTTGGTCAGAAAAGATGAATTAGTTGATTTTCTGTTCTGCTTGGTTCTCCTATGGAAGTCATGGAAGCTAGAGAGGAATAGTTAGTGTAAGTTTTCTGTATGAGGACTATTCTTAGGATTAGACTTGAATTGGTAAGCTGTAGTGAATATGACCAAAACAAGATCCAGGGTTTCAAAACAATTGGCACTTGAAGTTACCAAATGCTAACAAAACAATCATCGAATTATCAAGTCCTTATCCAGCCCTTTTGTTCTGAAGTATTTGATGTCAATTATGATCATTTGCACAAGGTTAGTCGGCATATATTGTTAGCATTTTGTGCACTTTGTTCCTAAAGATAATATATTGAAATTTTCCGGTCATTCATCACATCCACAAAATTTGAAACTGCATGTTCTACTCTGACTTTCAGAAACTTTAACTACTTGGCATCTAATTTTTCAATTTTACTCGCAAAATTTGGTCTGAGAGTTTGCTGTCTGTCCAAGGTTCTGTCTTTATCAAGGCATCACAAGCCGTGGTTCTCAAACCTCCATGACTGTTGATGCTGCCAGTTTCATTTCTTGTTCCTTAACTGAAAATGCATTCACTGAGCCCGGGCTAGTCCTAATTTTTGTTCCTTTTTCCAGGACTTTTTACAGCAGGAATAATTCAAAACTTTGGATGAAAGAACAGCCTGATGCTTAGTGTTTGGCCAAGTCTCTCCTTGACAGATAGGAATGCACAGTATTAGGAAAAACTGTTTAGGTAGCTTACTTCTATTCTTTCATTTGGTCAGGGGCACAGGTTACGGCTTTTCATATACTCTCTCTCTCTCTAAAATATCATGAGGGGTGATTTGATGTGCAATAGGGTCAGTTGAGAATGTGGATCATTCATGAGCTGTTCTTCTCATTTGAAAAGTTCAGAAGTCTTATCGTATGCTGACTCCTGTAACGGTTTCGTTTAGGTTTCCATTCTATGCGTGTCTGTGGCATGAGTTAGGTTCGTATTGCCTTGGCCATGAATTGCAGCATGATATGCCCGACTTCATGGATTGCATTGCCTGCTTTTCTTGTTTTTACAGCAAGACTGAGCTATGGATTGGATTAGTATGCCACAGGTCTGCGGCGACATATCAATAGGATTGCCACTCTCGCCTCTCTTCACTATGAGAGTGGTAGTTTTTCAAGACATCAAACGTTGTTTAGAGCTGACCGATTCTCCACTGGCTCACACAAACGAAGGAGTGCTGAATGATTCTTAGTACATTTTTCATTGATGGGCCCAATTTCTTTGAATAGAACTGACTTTAAATCGTTCTCAGTTTTGGTCCGAACTTTTTTCTCAAAAAAAAAGGAAAAAAAGAAAAATCAACTTCAGATTGGATCCTAAAGCTGGCCCAGAATTTTTTTTTTTTTCCATAAAAGAGCACAAAATTTACTTCGGATCTGAATTTTTTTGTCTTCGTGAAAAATTATCCACTTAATGTCACCTCCATCGAGTTTCCATCCAATGATGTTGTTAGAGGGAATGTACACGTGAAAACACGCGGATCTTTAATATTAACATTGGTCGGAAATTTTATGTGGGCGGATTTAAGTACCTTTAAAAAGTGTCTTTTTTTTTTTTTTTTTATGAAGCAAGAAATAGCTCGAGCCATGTCCGACTTAAAATTAATGTTTTTCAATGAGACAAAAGAAAATGATTCAAGACTCAATCAATTGGTGCTTTACTTGCAACATTATGATCATTTAAGAAAATCTCAAAGTGTTTTTTTTAGTTTTCTATGATTCCATTGTAAAATGTATTTGCTATTTATATTTTTATTAATGTATTTTCTATTAACCCGTTGAAGAATGAAAATACTAAGGGATAAGTGTATTAAAAGTTTTAAAACCCATCATGAAAATTCACTTGAATTCTAAAACTTTAAAAAAGTGTAATGAAATCCTTAAATTTGTCATGAAAATATAATCGAGTCATAAAAATTTCAAAAAATATAATCAAGTACTAAAATTTATTAAGAAAGTACAATCAAATATTAAAACTTTCAAAATATGCTATCAAAAAAATGACTTGATTTGACCAACATGATAAATTTTAGAATTTAATTGCACTTTATGAAAATTTTAGGATTCGATTGTACTTTCGTGACAAGTTTTAAGACTTGATTATATTTTAAAAAATTTAGAACTAAATTATAGTTTATTGACAAATTCTAAAATTTCCGATACACGATCCTAATTACTAATTTAAAAGGAGAAACAAATCTTTGTTAAAGGAAAAAATAATATAAAAAAAGGAAAGTAATAGATTAATTCGCAGAGAAATGGCTTTCAGTTTGGGCCACGCCTAACTTAAAATTAGTGTTCTTCCAAAAAAAAAAAAATGATTCGAGACCCAAACAATTGGTGCTTTACTCGCAACATTTTGATCAATCTCAAAATGCTTTTCATTTTTCTCTATTTCCACTGTAAAATTATTTGCTATTAAGTTTTTCATTAATGTATTTCCTATTAACTCGTTGGAGAATTAAAATCCTAATTTACGAAGGAGAAACAAATCTCTGTTGAAGGAAAACAAAAAAACAAAAGGAAAAGTAATATATTAATTCACAAAAGAAACAGCCTTCTCTCGCCGCCCGATCTTTTCCAGATCCGACGGTTCATATCCAAGTTCGTAGCCCTATATATACCCGTGATAAACCCCTAACTCCTCTCCATATCCTCCTCGATTTCTAGGGTTCTACTGAAGCTCCGCAACCTCCTCCTTCTCCGCCGCCGATCTTCTATTCAATCGCTGATCTTCTCCTTCGATTTATTCGCCGGTGAGCTCTTCGATTCGCGATTCGCGATTCGCGTTGTGTCTTGATCGTTGACGGGGACTTCTGCGAGGAAGTCCTTGGCTTTCTCCCACCGGAGCAAACATGATCCGTGTTTGCAGATTCCGGAAGCTAACGTCACAGATCGATGCTCCGCCGGGGCGTCGACGGTCCTCCTCCGGGAGAGCTCCTCCGCCCTGCGGGCGCGTCTCATATTCCATTGCCTTCTGGAGCGGCGTCGCCGCTTTTACCTCTGTGGACTGGCCATGAGACGTACATCTCTATCCGTCGATAGTCAAAAGTTTCGGTTTTTATATCCCGAGTCGTTCGATTATTTTCATGAATTCCGACGGGGTCTGCTAATTTCGAGGGTGGTGAATGCCTGAATGCGTTTTCCATACGAAAGTTAAGATTTGTTGAGATTTAGAACGTGTGGTCGAGCGTATTAGTTTGCTTCTCTTTTATTTTTTGCATTTGGGTTTTGAAGTTTTGTGAATTACGTGACGGGGATTCAACTCGAATATCCCTTGCTGCTGCTTTGGAGCAAGCTGGCTCAGGTGCTTGCATATTCCAGAAGCGAACGTCACAGACGGAAGCCCGCCGGCGTCGACGGAGCCCCCGCCCCCCTCGGGGGGAGGGAGCTTCTCCGCCGCGGGTGGTCTCATATTCCATCGCCTTGTGGAGCGGCATCGCTGCCTTTACCTCTTGGGACTGGCCATGAGACATACATTTTCGCCATCTCGAATGGCGGTTGTCTTGTTCGAAAATTTTTCTCTGTTTTGTTCAAATTGAGTTTTGAATTGGGTGTGGCCTGTGATGATATCTGCTGAACAAATACCATCTTTCGGGACTGAATGGCTTTGTCAAGCCTTGCTGTCATTCCACAATTCTGAGGCCTTTCTGAGGTTATGATTGTTTCAAAGTTCTTTTGATGACTTCTAGCTTTGCCCACTTTGAAAGTTTGCTCTTGTTGAAGTTTGCTTTTGAAGTCATTTGAGTGTAAAGAGAATTGCTTTATGCCATTTAATTTATATGAGCTTGCCTTAAGGCTGCTAAGGAGATGGGCACAAGTTTTTATTTGTGGCATTAAAAGATGTTGGCTGGTAATTATTCCAAAAAATAATTCATTGATAAGATACTAAACATCGTGAATGAATATTTTTGAAAGGTGAATAGCCATTGCTCCCTTCATTCCACCCATTTCGTCAAGATAAACAAGATGAATTCTATCGTAACTCGATCCTGTCAAGAAAGAAAGAGAAGCGTCGATAAATTCTTTGTAAAATGGCTCCATTGAGTCCCGTATCAGTTATCGAGCCAATTCCAATAATTATGAAACCCATATGAGATACAGAGGTATTATGAAATCCATATGAGATAAAGAGGAATAGGGTTTTTTTTTTTTTTTTTTAAAATTACATTGACCAAAAAGATGTTAAAGCTGCATAGATTATTTGGATTGCGCCTACCCTTTCCCTACAAGCTCTTTCGGGAGATCGGTTTGTGTGAGATTTGGTGAATCTTATTTGAAAGGGTGGTAAGTAATTGAGACACGATGGAGAGACATGATAACGACAGGTAAAAAGTTAAAAGACTACTTCAGAATCTATATAACTCTCCCTATTCCACAAGGGTCGTGCTTCCTTCATAAAAACAAGAAGGGACACCTCCAACTGGGCCTGATTGGGCTTTTTGTCAAGATGTACTGGCCCATTGGCCGTCCCTAAGTCCCATCACTTTATAAGGACAAATATACAGCAACATAAGAAAATGAAGCATGAAAACGTGCCCGGAAAGAACATGGGAATGTAGAGGAAAGAAGAAAAGCGTTAAGACAGATGTTGTAGTTGTATTCAGAGATTCAAACTTCTTAGCTTGACCAAAATCACCGAACCCAAGACGGCTGAAACCTAGCGAGAGCCGTGAGCTCCCCGCCAAGGTGATGCCTTTGGCGTACAGCCACCTCTTGGCTTGCCCGGATCTTGCAAGACTTTCCGAATTTAGATCGAGACCGGCGGTGACAATGAGACCCTACCCGATTCCCGAGTCCACAATTGGGACGGGCATACTCAAGACGACGCCAGGCCAAACATGAACAGGAAATGGTTTGGGGAGCCCTTAAAGAAAAACAGCGTGCAAGATCCCCAGGTTTTATATGGTTGACAAACACAAGAGGCCGGAAGTGTGTATACGAAGATCAAGGGGAAGATGGTGCGTCCTTTTCAAAAAGCAATGTACGAGTCTCGTTGACATACTTGATAACGGACGACTCGAATTACATTGAAAGAGCTAGGGAAGATAACATCCGCGTTTTGAATTGCGGAAGGACGGAGCTTCGCATCTGCCGATTCTTTTCACCGTGGCTTTTGGTAGACTGCTAGGTGAATCTTGAGTGGGGGAGAAAATCTTGAATGACTGTTGCGGTCAAGATTGGATGTCGCAAGGATGGTCTCTAGCCGGAAGTGTCCAACATGGCAACATGGCCAACCATAGCACTCTAACATCCGAATCACAGTGAGGGTCATAGCGCCGAACCCACTGAACTACTAATGTGATGTTGCTTTGATGTAATTTGTTTTCGATTAAATTGGTGTACTTGCTTTCATTTGAAGCATCACATGTATTTTTTATGCGCTTAAAGATGTACTTGTATTCCTTTCAGTCTCTCATCTAAAGAGATTTGTGTCGTGTATTCTAAATCAAATTTGCAAAGTACATTTGAAGATTTCTTTCTTATAAAAAAGAAGAAGAAGGAATGGACGTTCCATTACCACTGGCTATAAAGTGGCCAACGCCCACTTTGCATCAAAACAAATTCTGAAAATTCCATAACCATTTTCTATAAAGAGAGTACCAGAGGGAGACATTGTTATCAACCACTTCCTAGAATAACATTTCACACGTTCGACAAGTTGTTTCACAGCACTCAAATGAGACAACAAATGCCCGATTCGAACTTTGAATGACAATGTACTTAAATTGGGTAATCGATCAAGAGGAGGAAACACTAACATACAACATTAGAAAACATTTACCTAAGATCCGATATACGGGATAAGAAATTTATGGCAACATAAAAGATTGTCATTGTCATCACGTGGAGCGGGTACTTGCCTAGGCTAGCGAGTCAAGTATAGTTGTGAATAATCACTTTTCGACTATTATTAATGTATGTTAGTGATTGATGTATGAAAAATTCACAAATTTTGGATTTTGTGAATAATTTTCAAATCATCTTTTCATAATAAAAACATTGCCTAGCCTAGGGTAGATGTGCCCTTGCCTGCCCGGGGCACAGCCCCTTAACCGCCCTAGTGAGAACACTTTTTTGAAGTCGATCTATCAACTCCGGACCAAATCACACACAAAAAGTAGGTGATCTTATTGACTTTTTTTACATCCATGAATGTGCAAACTTGTGAAAAACATTTCCACCAAAAAAGGATAAAAAGGAAAGCTAGACTTGTTGGGGAGGAGAATTTCCACATGATCACTTTGTTTGATGCCTAATCAAAGGCAATAGATTCCCTCTCCTCACTAGAATCAAAGGGTACTACCAAAGTCATATCCATGCCCTAGCGTCATGCATGTGGCTTGTGTCTCAAATCATGTAATCTTTGATGGCATGGCACAAGCAATCCCCTCTGTCTTTCACACATCTCCCACTTTATTCTCCTATTTTTATATTCCGAAATTCACATGGAAAAGAACCCAAAAGGATTGAGCAGATGATTAGAAATTATTTTTCATTTTTTTTGGCATCCGAATCGTGCTAATTCTTGACCTCGCATTCCAGCCGCAAACATTGTGGATCACACCACTAGTTTTGGATTGACTTGCTAAAAAGCAAGTCATAATGCAAACATAATGTTACATCCTTTGCCTCTGAAGGAAGTAATCACCAATGAAGCATTGTGAAATAAAACTAGGAAGTTGCACCGCCATTCAACATTAACATATATTTATATATATATAATTTAACGCGAAATTAAATTACTTTAGTCGACTCGAAAATAAATAATTAGGCTGATTTCCTGGGAAGTGGGTCGTAAGGGAGGGAGGGAGAAGAAGCAGCAAAGAAGTGGAAGATGGGAGGGTGCATTATTTGTTCGGATAATCATCTAATTTTTCTTTTTTCATTGGATATGACCTTGTGACTGTTGGTATATTATATTATATGAGGATAAATAATTGCCAAAGGAATCCCTTTTAAGTGGTGGCATGCCACATTAAAAAATTGTTGTAAAACTTGGAAGAATAATGAGTTGGCAACCACGCTTTCAGTTGTAGAGAAGTCAATTTTAACCAAGAATGGTTCTTTGGTGGGAATAATAAGTGTACATGACTTCGATTCCTCGAATTTACTTTTTTTGCTTTTTTTCACCAAATTGCAATTAACTATTAATTATATTATACCTTTCCCTCTCTAGTGACAAATTAATCACAAAAAAAAAACTAATAATTCAAATGTGAACATGGAAAAAAAATCACATCAATACTCGTGTGCAAAAAAATGAAAACGGGTTAGAGCATGATCGAAAATTATTCATCACGCCGATTGCTTAACCATATTTTTTTAGCATACTTTCATAATCAGTGATTCCAAATTTATTGCTTGAAATAAATAAATGCGTTATGATGTGCATCTGGACTTGATCATTACGATGTAATGTTCGCACATCAATTAATTTCATCCATTTATTTTTTTATTTTTAAGAAAAAAATCCCATTTAGTACGTGAACTCACCATACCACTTAAAGTTCATTGAAATTACCCTTGCATAACCACGGGGACTTTATATTATTTTTGTACCTAACACAAAGGTGGCATCATTATTCTTTTTCCCACCACTAAACAAAAAAAAAAGGATTTCTAAAAAAAATATGACGTCACCATCTCTCCCCATTTTCTTCCCTTTGTAACTTTCTCACTCGAGGACAGCTACGGCAACTCTCTCTCTCTCTCTCTCTCTCTCTCTCTCTCTCCTAACATTATGTTTTTGGTGATATAAAATATATATGATTTTCCCAAAAAATTGGCAAAATCCATTGCTCTCTTACAAATCTCCTCTCTCTGTCTCTCTCCGTTTGGATTCAAGAAGAAAAAAAGGAATTAAATGACATAATATTTTTACAAAATAAAAATAAAAATAATTGAATTAAACAAATTTAATTTTCATTAATCTCGGATTGATATAAATTGAATCTCAAAAAGCCCGTGCTCGCCAAACACAAAAAGAAAGAGAAGAAAGGAAAAAAGAGAAGAAAAGAGAGAGAGAGAGAAAGAGGGCCTCTCGCCCTCTCTTTCTTTATCATTCCCTCTCCTCCTTCCTCAGATCTTTCCATCTCTCCCGATTCCTCCCCTCGATTCAATTCGATCTCGATTTCATCTCGCGCAGGAGAGAAAACCCATCTCGCCCGTACCGTTTTTTGCCCGAATTTTTTCGTCGATTGGCCGAGCGAGCACTGAGATTTTCTTGGTTTTTTTTCTGGGTGAGTGCTTGAGCTGATTCAGTGCTGAATTTTGATCCTTTCCGACGTCGGGATTGACGGATTCTGGGCTGTTCCGGATCGGCGATCGATCGGCGACCGATCCGATGATCCGGGATTGAAATTTATATAGGGACGTTGAGCTTTGTTCATCGGATAAACCAGAAGCGTTCCCGGGTCCTGTTCGTTGAAGCTCTGAGGGAGGTGAGCCTGTCCCTTGCGGAAATCCGCATTACGATTTGTCGAGTTCGATTCGAATTGTCTGTTCGGGGTCGAATTCGGGATTCTGGGTAGCTTGGGAATCTTGGAAAATTGGAGTCTCTATCGATGTTGTGCCTTACTGTTTTATCGAGGGAAGGGAATGGTGATTGCATCGAGTGTTTCTTCGCGCTTTCGATCAGTTAGATGGTTGAGATTAGTAAGTGGGTAGCTAGATTTTGGATTGGATGGCGAGTTGATCGGTGCGGTTTGTGGCGGATGGGATTTTCTTTTTTTGCAGGATGGAAATGGATCACGGGAAGCTGTTCGTTGGCGGGATTTCGTGGGACACGAATGAGGACCGCTTGAGGGATTATTTCCACAACTTTGGCGAAGTAGTAGAAGCTGTGATCATGAGAGACCGAGCTACCGGACGGGCCCGCGGTTTCGGGTTCGTCGTCTTCGCTGATCCTGCTGTTGCGGAAAGAGTTGTTATGGAAAAGCATGTGATTGATGGTAGAACTGTGAGTTTCCTTCTTTCTAACACACTTGGGTTTTTTTTCTCTCCTTGCTGAAAATTGCTTGTACAGGAGACGTGCATTTAGTTTATCCACACTGTACCTGTGAACAGGTGAAACGTATGAGATGTTTATCCTTTCACAAATGCAACTCTGCTTATGTTAGATGAATTCTTGTTGCTCAACGTGGGATTTCAACTAATTACCATGTTCAGTGTGAACATTCCAAAGGGATGCATGCACCTGAGATTGGTGATGGCAAATAAAGAACTTACTAAAGCAGATTGTTTTTAGCTGTTTCTTATGAGCACGCATCTTTTTTGGGATTGGTGAAAATAAACAAGAGTGCAAATGTGATAGCAACTAGTGTGCATGTGCAGAGAATGTATGGCAATGTGTTATCCATCGGAAGGATCTCAATTATTTCTGCATTGTGATCAGCAGCTGGTTCATGATTATTTCCTTTACAACGGTCCTTTTTAAATTCATTTAACTTTATTGCTATAAACAAGTGCAAAGATGTAGATGAGACAAATAGTTGACTATTTTTTCTTTTAATTCTGTGTGAGCCATCTATATCTTAGAATAGCTCAAATATCAAGTGGCTGAAATGCCATTAACTGTTGAAGAATGGTGTAGGTGCAGAACAAATATGTTGTTGAAGATTCCTAATTTAGAATTCAGAGGTCACAATTCTATTTCAGAGGACAATTCAATAGTTGAGTATTGAATTAATGAAAAGCATCGAGTTATTGTTGATTAAGTACTTTAATGTGATCAGGTTGAGGCAAAAAAGGCTGTCCCAAGGGATGATCACAACATTGTTAACAGAAGCAATAGGAACATCAGCAGCTCACCTGGTCCTACCCGGACAAAGAAAATTTTCGTCGGAGGTTTGCCGTCGACAATCACAGAGAGTGACTTTAAGAAATACTTTGATCAGTTCGGGATAATAACTGATGTTGTGGTGATGTATGACCACAACACCCAGAGGCCCAGAGGATTTGGATTTATTACTTATGATTCAGAAGACGCTGTGGATAGAGTCCTGTACAAGACATTCCATGAACTGAAAGGTAAAATGGTGGAGGTAAAGCGAGCAGTCCCGAAAGAATTATCTCCTGGGCCAAGTCGAAGCCCATTGGGGAACTATAGCCATGGTATGAGTAGAGGCTTCCTCAATGGTTATACCCAGGGATATGGTCCAAACTCTGTTGGAGATTTTGGAGCCAGAATGGATGGGCGACTTAGTCCAGTGACAACTGGTCTGGGTGGAGTTCCTCCTTTCACTCCTCCTTATCCAAAAGGATTGAATAACGAGCCAGGTTTTAGCCCAAGCTATGGGGCAAATGCAAACATACTTTCGAACCTCGGTTATGGAAAAATGTATAATTCTTTCTACAATGGGACAAGCAGGTACAACTCTGGGAGCCATGGAGCAAGTGGTTCATTCTTGAGCCCTGCAGGGGGGAGTTTGTGGAGCAATGGCAATCTTGGTTATTCTTCAAGCAATGCAAGTACCAACAATCTTATGGGATCTGGAAGTGAAAATGTGGGATTGGGCTCTTTTAATAATGCAGGAACAATTTGGGGTTCCTCTTCCAATTCCACACAGGGTAGAAGAAATGGTTTTGCCTTAAGTGGTGAAAACTATAGTCTTGGCAGTATGGATGGTAGTTATGTTTCAGGAGCTGGAGGATTTGGAAGAAACAGTGGAGTGGTTGGAGCTGGACAGGCTTTGTCATATTCTGCAACAAGTGGCGGCCGCACTGGGACTCCAGATCTGTATGAAAGTAGTTCGCTTTATGGAGACCTCACTTGGCAATCATCACCTCCTGAACCAGAAACATCTGGACCTTTTAGCTATGGACTTGCAAACACAACTTCAGATGTTATGACCAAAAGTTCTGCTGGTTATGTTGGTTATGGGGTTGCTAATAGACAACCAACTAGAGGTGCGATTTTTGACGATACATTCTCTTAATTGTTGACATTGCATAAGCTAGTTATTCTTCTTCTCTTCTTCCTTAATTGCATCCTCTGTCAGGATCATTGGTAATATTAGCAATGATAAACAAGAACGAGGTTGATATAAGGAACATGTTGTGGCTTTTAGAGGACTGTGGGTTCTTCACTTTTGCATTTTTAACCCGGGATAGGAAAAGTTGCTCTGTAGCTGGTAAACTGCCATTCTGCATCATGTCATGCTAAATAAATCCGAGTTGATGGATTCATTTCTAGCCACTGAATATGTCATGCATGAGAAAGGCCACCTTAGCAGTTAAAGATTCAATGGCCATCATTGATGTTATGAGTGTTTGATGTCTCTGGGATGGTCATCTTTGATTATGTTTCACGGATTGGCATCTGTTCAGAAATTGGTAAGCATTGATCTATTTGATTACATTGCTCATTTATTGAGAGGCATATTCTTCCCATGACAAAATAGTAGTCCTTCCATTACCTTCAAATAGAAAAGAAGAATAATTTCTCATGCCTAATACAGATTGTCACAGAACAATGGCAGTAGGTTTGTTGTGGTTTTAAACCTTTGGTAAAACAAAGATTTCCGTCCAATATTTTGTTAGCATATCTGGTGGTACAATGAATTGATTCCTTCTCCCTATTCCGTGCCTCGAAGAATGTTGGCATTTCCGCTCATCTTTTGGTGGCAGCTCAAGATTGAAAGAGTGGGGATCACTGACTTCTTACTCTTAAATTGGCTCATCTGTATGCTCTTTCCAAAGTCAAAATTCAACTCACCACAACAGGATTAGATTTTTCATCTAAAGCTTTGTGCCCTTCAAATGTTCACTGAAAAACTAATAATGTCTCCTTATCCAATGTTTTATTGTCAGCTGCATTCATATTTAAGAGAAAAGCTGAAACCAAAATATTTAAATATTGTTATTGACATTTCCTTCATTGTTTTTTACAGGAATTGCTACCTAGTACATTATATAGATGTCAGAAAGTTACGGTAGGCAAATGTATCTTTCAAAGCACTTGGAGTATTCCATGTTTGTGTAATTTCCACATCGAGTTGTTTCTGTGAGTTCAGTACATCTACAGAAGATTGGTTTGTCCATCTACGAAAGCCAGTAAATCGAGCAGATACAGGGGGAATCTTATGCAAGGTTCAGGCTTTGAGATTTTTCACATAGGTTTTATTTCTCGGAGTTCGATTGCGTGAAAAAGACATGGGTAGGGTGTTTCCAGAAAATTTGTATCAATGCTTCTCTGGTGATCCGTCGATACATAAGAAGGCTGACACTTTTTTCTGTTCACATTTTTTCTCTCCTCTTTTCTTCCCAGTGTTCTTTACATTTTTTTCTTTCTTCACTGTATTATTCAGCAACATGCTGGTTCTTGTCAGTAATACCCTCTCTGAGGCTTTTGTTTCAGATAAATGTACACTGAGAGTCATGCTCATGTTATTAGTTTGATATGGAATACTCTTGTGAAATCCCAAGAGATGAGTTACTGAATTCTGATCACATTCTACCACATGACACAACTATTATAAATGAATTTTTCTGATGGGCCATAGTTGTCATCTCTTGTCATGGTATGTGACTTGTGAATGCCCTGTTTTCTAAGTGATGCTGCTACTTCACTTGCATCACTGCTGAGCAGATTTGTTGGTTGATCATATTTGTTAAAAGGGGTCTTACTGGGGTTGGAACTTAATTGGTGAAACATGATCCTACCTGTTGACTTTGTGCCTTCTTTTCTTTTCAATTACAGCTGGTTGGGCGGCTACAAGACATTTGGTTTTTTCCGGCTCTTCTAGATTTTTCACTTATTCTACTCAAGAAAAAGTTCCTGAATTTGTGCTTTAAAATTAGGGGTGGGTAATCGGACCGAACTTAACCAGCCAGGTTCCTAGTTGGTTCACATAAGGATCGACTCAGTTCCCGGATAAAAAAATTTGGGACTAGTTCAACTCTTGATTGTTGGCCTTGAACCAGTTGATGTTGCCATGAAACCGGATGGTAAAATCTATTGCTACTTTGTACTGAGTAGCATAGCTTAGCTATTGGTCTTTGGGAATGTTGTGAGTGCGCAATAGAGCTAGATATGTTCTCTTGGGAAAATCACCAAAAAATAACCAAGTTCGAATCTGTCAACATATCTAATTGGAATTTTTGACCAAAAACTACATATCATATTGTACTTATTTTCAATTAAAAGATTAAGTTAATGAATTATGCATCAATTATGATATATTAATTGTTTTACACAATATTAATTTTCTAATATAGGAATTTTCTAACATAACTTATGTGTGCATCTCAAAATCATATTGCTCCCTCTTAATTCAGATATTTTTCTATCTCCAAAGCCCACCTTCATCTCTGGTCTCTTTCTCCAAATCGAACCGTGAAGGCTATCATTGAAACCACATCGGTATGTGATAATGTCCACCTACTTGGAAACCTCATTGATCACCAAATTTCTTACTTGATGCTCCATTTGTTTAGTAGAAAATAAATGATTTGAAAAACATTTTCTTATAGACATTAGTTGTATCGCTTAAAAAGATGAATGAATGAAATTGTTTTCATCGTCCACGAAAATATTTAAACATAAATTATTTTTGAAAATGAAAACATTTTTTATCGACTAATTATTTCAGGTAATATAAGCGATCATTATTCCAAACCATTTATTTTCTGCAAAATAAATAGAGATCGAATAATTCACCAAACATGGACAATTTTGGGGCTCACCAATCTATCATTGCCATGGGCCAAAAAACTAAAGCCTAATTGGGGAAATCACCGAGATGAGCCGAAGCCCGATTCATCAACATATCAAATTGGAGTTTAAACCAATATGTTATGATTCAATCAAGATATATCAAATATTTCACGTTATATCAATTATTTGATATAAGACTTTTTTTCACACATTTCACACGTACATTTCAATAAAAAAAAAAAAATATAATCATAAACTTTATACATGGCCAACACAACAAAAAAATGTGTTGATAAAAGACTTTTCAATACCTTTCCTTCTGGCCGGTTAGACACGTGAAGCAAAACTAAAAACTAGGCACTTCAGTTTGCTTTCAAATTTATTTATCAACGGTCAAATCGACAAGTAGCTAATCAACATCGAAACCAAATGCACCTATCGACGACGCGCACAAAAGCAATCACGTGGGAACGCGCGATCAGCCGTCGTGATGAATGAACCGGTTCGAGCCCGAGTCTCCACCGCGTTACGCCAGGCGTTCTCTAGAGACGCGCGTCGGAGAATCCGCACGTGAGAAACATGTGCGGCTGACGTGGCGCCCGCGGATTGGCTGGATTTTGACTCTTATCCGGCCAGAAAGAGACGGTAGCGCCCGAGATTAGAATTACGCGCGGGCGCACGCGTCGGTGGGGGCCACGCGTCATTCCCGCCTTTGCCATATATGGAAAATTTGTCGTTACGGCCGGGGCTCGTCCGCCGCGCGCGTGGTCCCCACTCCGAAAACCGACCAGGCCGCGGAGTCCCACGTGGGGCGTCGCTGTCCCCACCGATTTCGCTTTCCCATTACCTTGCGCGAATTGTCGTGCTCGGATCATCAGGGCCGTTCATTTAGAGAAAACGAAGAGGGAGGAGAACCGTGCGATTGGGGAAATTACGAATTTAACTGGAAATTTCTATTATCCCCATTTTAAAGGAAGTTTCCGATTAAAAAAAAAGAGATTAATATAATGAAAAATCCCAAATTGATACATATGTGATGAATTTATTTTGACAAAAAAAAATCCCTAAACCAGTATACCTATGATAAATTTAACCCATATAACCACAAAAATCCAAAACTAATTTTTTGAGTACCAAAAATCAAAAATTGATGTATTTGTAACAACTATACCATTTGTTAAATTGGATTACTATCACAAAAAAAATCACAAAAATGATACAACTTTGACAAATGAATAGTGAAATTTCAAACTAGTATACCATTCAATTATCACGTGTTATCCAATTTAGCAATTTGACAATGAGATTTAATAGAAACTAATATAGGATGAATTTATCAAAATTTTATTAATTTGGGGTAAATTTGTTATATGTGTATAAGTTTAGAGTTTTTAATAGTCAAAAAATTAGTTTGGGTAAATTTATCATAAGTATATCAATTTCAAGTTTTTTATGATATTAACCCTAAAAATATGAGCAACATTTATTCAAACATGTGTTAGCAACTGATTTATCTAGTAATTTACAAAATTTAGTGATACTAAACATTGGCTAAAAGTTACTGACTTTTACGTGATAGCTATAGATTTACTCATTATTGGTACTTGGAAAGAAAAAATAAAGCTTACAACATGGAAATGACAAACTTATTCTAATATGTTGCAATTTTCTTTTCTACTTGAAAAGAACGTTGGAATCTTACCTACTAATTGATGAACTTTTAAATTTACTTCTAGTTTCAAGAGTTGCCAAAAGAAAGGCGAGAAAAATTTAAAATATTTTGATCCTTAGAAAAGTTATTGACTGGTATTTAAAAGTTATTTTGTAGCTTTGTGAAATTAATAAAGATGTGGAAAAATCACACATGACTCACGGGGGAGAATTTAATTTCTTAGTATGAACTTACTAATAAATGCAAAAGCTTTGCTTCAAAATTACCTTTTTTATATGAGATTTGGGAAAGAGTGCCTTTGCTGCACTTAATAGACATGGCCAATGAAGAAATATTCGATTTTCAAAATATTAATTTTGCATATCATCAGAACATTTGGTGTGTTGGAGATTTCAACCTTTTCTTACTTAATCGCTTAACACGTTGATAAAATCATTCATTTATGACTACAAATAGTCTTGAAAGTTTCTAAACAACCTTTACTAGTTTCGAGGTTACTTTTAGCCTATGTAAAGTATTGATTAGAGAGAAATCACTTTCGCAATATTGTAAATAAGCCACTTACAAAACTTGCTTTTTGTAACTATTGAAATTGATCAATGAAAAATTACCACGCAATTAGTAACTTTTTCAATAAAAATATGAATTTTAAAATATTAAAGGAAGTAATTTCCCACTAAAAATCCATCGTTTGGATGTAGTAAAGTCCATGATCAAATCACATCATATTTCACTTAAAATAACCTTAAAAATCACCTTTGGTCATCACTGCATACCATCTTTCGATGAATGTAAAAAGGGTTGTTGCATGTATTTTTTCTTTAGAGTTAGTAAAGCGTCGATTCTATCGGAAAAAAGAAATAGAAGTAACTTTTCCCCATTCCATCCTTTGGTGGCTACTAGCTTTTCAAGTAGTGATAAACCAACTTGAAATCCGAAAAATCAATTTCCAAAGATGGTAGTAACCTTTTTCCAAATAGCAAAAATGAAAAGTTCGACCCCATATTCTTGCAAAAAGCAAAAAAGAAAAAAAAAGAGAGCTCGACCGTTGCAGCAAATACCACATTCGCATCATGACTTTATCCCTCGCTTGATCAAATAAAAGAAAAAGAAAAAAGTATCGGCCAATCCAATCCATCAATGTAAAAGAAAAAGAAGAAAGGTGTGGGGCCAACATGTGGCAAGCAAGTACAAAAGCTATTCTTAGGATTGGGCCCCACGGTACCACGTTGTCAGTTGTCACTAATCGAATAAAAAAAGAACAAAGTGCTGCCCATTCCATGTTAGCTTTCGGCCAGTCCCCATCCACAACGTCCTCCCCAATCAGTCCCCATCAACAAACATGTAATGATAACCGCTTTGGACCACAAGAAACCCAAAAGAAAATAAAAAAATCAAATAATAAACAAATAAATATTAATTATTATTGTAAATATGTGCTGTCTCAGGAAGCAGTCTATGAAACAGCTTATGTGTATTCAAAATTAGATTAATTTCTTGAGTCGCGCTTTTCTAGGCATGTCTCGATCGTATGCAAAAATACGCTGCGTGAACACATGTAGGGGTGAATTGTTTCTGATCCGAGACATTGAACCAACCACCGGTACAATTCAGTTCAATGAAACCTATCGCTTTTTTTTTTTTTTCTCACTGAAGAGTATCCATGTACAAAGGGAGCGAGTGAAAATCTTAAAATATTGATGGAAACGACGATGAGTGGAAAGTCATCGTGTCACAAATTGTGGTGCTACTTGACAAGATAATGTTTATTTCACATTTTACTAATTTTTTTAATAAATAAAAAAAAAAAGTATATGTAGTCAGTCCGATCTGATTCTTCTTTGGAACTAGGAACCGGACTCTCCAAGCATCGGTTCCACTTTCAGGACTCGGGAATCAAACAAGATGCTCCCAAAAACCAAACCGAACCAAACTGGCCGGTTCGGTCTAGTCTCCATTTTGCACACTCCCAACCACGTCTTGCCTCGTGACAATCATAGAGGCAAGGTGAACTGGGGTGCATAGGAGAGAGCACTTTCACAGCTCCTACCTTAAAACTATGTAATAGAATGGATTGGGAAAAGAGAACAAGGTACAAAATTAGATACATGCTGCACCTGAAGGGGAAAAACAAGGTGGAGAGGGAGTCTGCAGAAATTAGTTTCGCCATCGAATTGTGATGATTCTTGGAAAAAAGCTTCATGCCATATACATTCTCTATTCCAAAGGCAATTTCCCAAAAAAGAATTTGCAGAAAGAAAGGTAAGTAATGTTAATAAACGTGTTACTTTTCGAGAATTTGATACCTGGAGGAGAAGGAATACCAGCAGCTCGACATGCTTCGGAACGTCGTACGTTAATGTCATGGTTCATTCATGTCCCGCAACACCCAGCTTTGCGGGGGGCCGGGTCCTCTTCGCTCTTGCCCTTTCCTTCTAGGACGACGGTCTTCCCGTTCCCTAACCACGCCGGGTCTTGCTTATTGAGCTCTTGGGACGCCACCACTTTCCGTTTTAGTACGCCGTATATTTCTTGAACCACGGTTCGGAATGCAGCAGCCACATTTGAGGAATCGAGGGCCGACGTCTCCATGAAAAACAAGCCCTGTGCCTCTGCCAATGTCTTGCCTTCGGCAGCGCTCACCTCCCTCGCATCCTTTAGATCCGACTTGTTGCCCACCAGAACTGTTATCACGTTCATATCGGAATAAGCTGTTCATGGAAATGCTAGAAGTCAATGCTTAGCTTATTGTTTCGCTTGAAGATCTGGGTAAAATCGTTTTTATAGGAATGACATAAGCTAACTTCACAACCAAAATGCAAAGGTAGAAACTGGTGTTATCTATTGATGTCCATCAACTTGTCGCGGTTTATGTACATTTGTAACTAAACCGGTTCCACAACTCCAAATTTAAAAAAAATGATTTTAAGATAGTGAATAGTGACTATAAGATGTGATTGCCGACACCTCGGGACAGGGCAAAGCAGGAACCTTTCAGCAAGGACTAGAGACTCTTAAGATCTTAAATCCAATGGGTATGCAAGGAAACAAGTAATTACTTCAAAAGCAAGTAACATGCCAATGGGCAAGGAAGAGAAGCAAGAAAAGCAAAGATGCCAGGGTAAAGGGAGAAAAAAGAAACTTACTGTGAAGTTCATTTAGCCATCTACCGACACTATCAAATGTCTGGCGCCTACTAATATCGTACACAAGCAGCGCTCCGACTGCACCTCTGTAGTATGCGGAGGTGACGGCCCTAAACCGCTCCTGACCTGCTGTATCCCAGATTTGTGCCTTAATCTCTTTGCCATCAATATTTAATTTTTGTGTTTGGAATTCTACTCCGATTGTGGACTTGGAATTTGGGTAAAACTCATCCCTGGCAAATCTTGCAAGCAAATTTGACTTCCCAACCGCTGAATCGCCAATTAAAACTATCTTGAATAAATAATCTTCAGCTTGTTCGTCCTCAGAGTTCAAAGCCATCTTCCAACTGCCGGAGTCTTAGGTTCTAGAGTGCCACATTGATGGAGTATACACTTCCAAGGTTGCAAATCTCACCAGATGCTAATGTCACCAGATAAAACACAATGTCATCGGTCACAAGGGTGAGCAGATAAAAGAATTAGAGCCCAACTGAATAAAGGCAAGTTTAAAGCAAACTTGGGAAGCAGGGCAGGAACATAGAAGGACAAAACATGAAAGAAAAGAATCTTTAATTACTTGACACAGTGACACAGCTAATGTCAGCAGATATTTGAACTTTGAGAAAATTCAAATATTTCTTTTCTCTATCAAGTTCTTCTCCACCCTCAGCTTCCAAAGGAAAGGTCGGTAGGTAGGGCAAGTATCTGGGCACAATTAAGCCAGCATCAAAGCTGCTGCACCCTTTAATTAGAACCCTTTTGTTTGTTGCACAAAGGAAAAAACAGATAACTACTCAGAATACATGACACCCACTTCAATCCATCAACAGTACAGAGAATGGCAGAAAGATGTTACCAGAGAACATCCAATCATTAAACTGAATTACGCTTCTGCATTTTACATGGCATGCTTCAATGCAAAGATCATATTCCTTGTAGAACTACAAGTAGCATTTTGCTAAACCAGTTTCTTTGATAATCTGAATGTGACTAGAGTTATACCGCTTACCAGCCCTATCATGTCTTCTCCATGAAAACAATTCATTGACCAGGTTCTGTCTTTATTTCTCCAAGTTTAAGAAGCAAGATGAATAATATAGCATAAAAAATGATTGGCAAGCTCAGTTTAATACTGTGTTGGCCAGTCAACAAATTGAAGCAAGGAAGTATCATATAAACTACCACAAAAAATATTCGAACCCTCATTGCTCTTTCAAAATTAAACACCCCAATATTGTGACTACCATTATCTATGCAAATGCAGCCAACAGAGACTTGACTCTAGCCCTGACTGCCTTACCCTTAACCCATCCGAACAAGCCGAAAATTGTTGTCAACTCAAAATGGGTTCTCATCAGATGGTTTTGTTACCTTCCGAAACTTTTCAACACACGCGTCAAAGGCCATAATCTATTCTATCACTGATGGGAGTTCTCAGCTACTATTTAATCATCTAGCAAACCACACACATCAATAAGCAATGCCATCATTGTTTATCAACCTTCCATCCCATCCCATCTCTTAGCTATCGATACCGCATTGCTATTCGGTGCATTCTTGCAGATGAACTCGGCATTAACAAGCCTTTGTTCTAACATCATACCCGACTCAAACAACGTTGCAGGAACTAAGGATGGGGAAGGTCAACTCTAACCTACAGTGACATTGACTCACGAACAGCAGCGAAATTCCTCCCTTTTTCCGCACCTCTGATCGACCCGAAATCGACACGCAGTTCCAGAACGCCAAAGGCTCGAACTTTCATCAACGCAAATTCATAATTCGCGAGTTGAAAACACAACGATCCACCAAAAGAACCGAAACGAAGCCCAACACCGACGGATAATCTCTCGGCATCGAAACAATGACGCGAAAATCACAAATTGCAATGCGAAACTCACGGATTTCCGCTTCCGGCGCCCGGCATTGAGTTCTCTCCCAGCATTTCGTCAAATCACCGGCGGAAAATCGGAATTCTTCCCGAAGATCGACGAGACCCGAATCGGAAAAGCAGCAGGGGAATCCACCGCAATCGGCAAGCCGGTCACTTGCAGAGAAATTCGTCGAAATTTCTCTGCAATGTTGCAGGTAGGACTCGCGTTCGGAGAGGAGGAAGAGAGAGAGAGAGGACGAAGAAGAAGCGGGAGACGAAGGGGGGAATTGGGAAGAGAGAGAATGGGCTCTGGCCCATGATGTGATTCAATGGGCCTCCCGGGCCCAAATTTTGATGGGCTTTTTTGGGCTTCCTTTTTCCTGAGGAGGGAGATCCTTCATTCTCAAAGGAGTCTCTCAGTATTGATCCATTCAAAGAAGAATGGTAATGGGAAATTAATTTACTGACGGTGTATCGACGGTTGAGACTTATTGAGGGACCGATGAAGGCATCGAATGACATGGAGAATCCCCATCATCTTCTTTTAGCAATGAGAAGCATCCGACTGATCTACACTGAACATATCGGTGCTTCAGTCCAGTAGGCATGACGTAATTATGGATGGCATAAAAGTCCATGCTTCTCGAGGCGTTCTTTCAAGAGAGAATGTGCAAACATGGTGAGTCAAAACAAGATCTCGAGTGAGAAAGAGCATGTCTAGGGAAGGATCTTAATAGATGTTTTGAGGGCTTGGGCGTGAAACGAGGCTAATGTCTCAAGTCAAGAAAAACGTGGAGAGACTACAGCTTATTTGTTATAGAGCTCTATACAATTAATGAAGAGAACTAAACAATCAAGTCAAGATGGCCGAGTTGGTCTAAGGCGCCAGTTTCAGGTACTGGTCCGAAAGGGCATGGGTTCAAATCCCATTCTTGACAAAAATCTTCTTTTTAATTTTAATTTTTTATAATTATTTGGCCTTTTTAATCAAGTAATCATATTTGAATTAGAAGTTGAAATTAGTTGAGTCGGCCTCATCCAGAAATTAATGATCACTTCTCTTATAATAAGTAGGGCTCCAAAAACCATCTTTTTGTCTTTTTTCTTTTGGCTTTATTAATCAAGTAATCATTTTGATTACTTTCATCCAATTGATAACAAAGCATGTGGGTTTTTTCTATTTTGAATAGCAAGTAGAAATTAGTCAAGTCGGCCTCGTCCAAAAATTAATGATCGCTTCTCTTACGATAAGTACGGATCCAAAAAGCCTACAATGCATGATTCAATGCACCAATTCCGAATGACTAGTTGATCATTTGAAGGGACACTACTCAAATTGAAGGTGCACTTGTGCCCCTTGAGAGGCCTTGCATGAAAATTACATCAATAATCTCAAAGTTTGGTAATTTTCACATTTTACCTTCTAGCATTAATAATCGAGGCTAATGTGATCATTAGGGTAACCACTTGATGGGTATGTAATGGAGAGGCTTGTAAAGATCTATTGGGTGGGCAAAAGAATATCTTGCTTATAGATCTAGAATTAGTGGAGTTGACCTTATCCAAAAGTTGATGATAACTTCTCTTATAATAATTACGTCTCCAAAAGCCTAGCATACACAACTCAATGCACAAATTACAAATGATTAGCCGATCATTTGAGGGGATAATACTCAAGGGCACAAGAATATCACATCAACAATCCCAAAGTTTGGTGATTTTTGCATCTTACCCTCTTGCATTTAGAATCGAGACTTACGTGATTGTTGGATAACTACTTGACGAGTATGTAACGGAGAGGCTTGTAAACCATCTTATTATTATTATTTTTTTTTTTTGGCTTTTTAATCAAGTAATCATATTGATTCCTTTCATTGAATTGATAATAAAGCATGTGGGTTTTTTCTATTTTGAATTAGAAGTTGAAATTAGTCAAGCATTAAGAATCAAGACTATGGTGATTTTCGGGCAGAAAAACACTAGCAGTGTCATAATTTTCTTACGATACTCATTTTGATGCAATTTTTTTTTTTTTTACTCAATTGAGTACCACAAGTTTAAAAAAATGTTCACTTAAGTGCCACTCAAATTTAGCCATCAGAAAAGCTGACGTGGCCGCTGGAAAAGCTAACTTAGTCGTCGGAATAGCTGACGTGGTTGCTGATGAACAATATTTTAATATGTTTATTAATTTTTTGGAATTTTTTCGATTTTTTTTTTTTTTGCTTTCTTTTTCTTTAGGGTCGGCGAGGGTCACCACCAACCCTAAGGAAAAAAAAGAAAAAAGAAAAAAGGGGCAAAAAGAAGAGAGACAAGATGAGGAGAAACAATGTCGTTTTGCACGAAAAATCCTTATTGGCCGGCGAGGGTCACTACCGAAATCACGTCAGTGTCGAAAATTATTAAAAAAAATAGAAAATCATTAAAAAATCTACGTATGCATTTTAGTCAGAAGTGTCATTTAATTGAACAATTTCATTCCAATTTGGCATTTAAGTGAGCAAAAAAAAATTATGGCACCAAAATGAGTGCCGTACAAAAGTTATGGCACTCATAGTATTTTCCTCCATTATTTCCGTATTTTGCCCTCTAGCATTAAGAATCAAGACTAATATGATCACTGGGGTAACTACTTGACGGGCATGTAGTGGAGAGGCTTATAAAGATCAACTGGGTGGGCAAAAGAAAATCTGACTTGTAGATCTAGAATTAGTGGAGTGGACCTTTACCAAAAGTTAATGATAATTTCTCTTATAATAATTACACCTCAAAATGCCTAACATACACGATTCAATGCACCAACTTCAAATGATTAGCCGATCATTTGAAGGGATAATACTCAAGGGTGCAAGAATATCACATCAACAATCCCAAAGTTTGGTGATTTTTGCATCTTACCCTCTTGCATTTAGAATCGAGACTCACGTGATTGTCAATTAACTACTTGACGAGCATGTAATGGAGAGGCTTGTAAACCATCTTATTATTATTATTATTGTTTTTTTTTTTTGGCTTTCTAATCAAGTAATCATATTGATTCCTTTCATCCAATTGATAACAAAGCATGTGGGTTTTTTTATTATTTTGAATTAGAAGTTGAAATTAGTCGAGTTGGCCTCATCCATAAATTAATGATCACTTTGCTTATAGTAAGTGCAGCTCCAAAAGCCTACGATACACGATTCAATGCATCAATTCCCAATGATTAGTCGATAATTTGAAGGAATACTACTCAAATCGAAGGTGCACGTGTGCCCCTCGAGAGGCCTCGCATGAAAATTATGTCAACAATCCCAAAATTTGGCGATTTCCACATTTTACCCTCTAGCATTAAGAATCAAGACTAACATGACCATCAGGGTAACTACTTGATGGGCATGTAGTGGAGAGGCTTATAAAGATCAACTGGGTGGGCAAAAGAAAATCTTACTTGTAGATCTAGAATTAGTGGAGTGGACCTTTACCAAAAGTTAATGATAACTTCTCTTATAATAATTACACCTCAAAATGCCTAACATACACGATTCAATGCTCCAACTCCAAATGATTAGTTGATCATTTGAAGTGGATACTACTTGGAGGCACATGAAAATCACATCAACAATCCTAAAGTTTGGTGATTGTCGCATTTTACCCTCTTGTATTTTGAATCGAAACTCACGTGATTGCTAGCTAATTACTTGATAAGCATGTAATGGAGAGGCTTGTAAAGCACAATCGGGTGCTTGGACAATCTTGAATATGTTGCTTGGGGGTAAAAGAAAATCTAGCTACTATAGACTCGAAAACATGGACACTTCAGAGTTCCCTCAAAACATGACAATAAAATGCTGAGAAAATTCTTGGGAGAGAATCTCAATTTCATGACGTTTGGCAACATCATGTACGGAAAAAAATTAATGTGAGTCAACACTGTGGTCTTATGATAAAAATGAAATATTCAAATGATTTTTACAAAATTTAGGGTTTGTCAGCTCACTATATTTCTGCAATCACCTAACTTAGGACTGCAAAATTTCCTGCATGTCCCATTGGATAAGAACACGAGGAGGCAGAAGCTGGCATTCTCGTCCTTTGGCGTCACATGATATGGACAAGGTTTAACTTTCCAGGGCAGATGCTTCTAAAACAGGTCAATTAGCTGTACTTAAATATAATCTCAGAGAATCCTTAATCTTCGGATTGGATAAGACAGCCATGCGCAGGATCGTATCCATTCTCTGGACCTCCCAAGCTCATGTATAGAGAGAGAGAGAGAGAGAGAGAGAGAGAGAGAGAGAGAGAGAGAGATGGATGGTCAGCATTCTTTCCAGGGCTAAAACGAAGGGGGAAGAAGGGGATATAAAGGGGAGGAAGGCGATCGAAATTAATCAGCTCGCAACTCCATCTTTTCCCCTTGAAAAGTTCGACGGCGATTTCGTGCTTCCCTCAGTCGTCTGCAGCTGACGGGAGTTCTTGGAATCTGTCGACGGACGAAACCCTTCATTTCTAGTAAGCAATGCTCGTCCCCCCTCGCCTTCGAATTCCGTTTGGTTTCTGCATCTTCTATTCCTGCTGATCTGATATCGTTTCGAATTCATGGGCATTGACCCGTGAAGGCAAATCTAATGTCATTTCGAAGAAAATTGCTAAATATGATTTGTGCTGCGATTGGACGATGCATTTGATCTTTAAGTCTTGACTCCTTTGCTTTCCACGTTTCTCGCTTGAAATGAGAAAGAAGCGATGAAGGTAATCTGATGAAGAATTTCTCCTATCTGATCAAAACATAGCAGAATGTTGAAAGTCGAGATTATCGTGGATTCTGGAACAGCAGTTGTGATCGCCTCGAGATAGTCGTCTTCCTGAGGCAGCCATCGCAGGCAGTCGCTTCATCGAGGTGGTGCGACAAGTTCTTACTTTGCTATAGTTATTGCCATTCGTATTACTTATTTTGTCCAATCCAAATGCATGATCTCCAGATATTCAATTTTTTTATTTGTCTATACTTTAATGTAAATATCTATCTCTCTCTTTTTTTATTTTTTATTGAGCAACACACGAGTCGGTCGAAGATTATCCTTTTTAATTTGAAATCTTACCATTAAAATCTCCAGATAATTGGATAATTACGTTTGAAATCGAAAATGGCAACAAACTCATGACAATAGATTTATAGAATTTCCATTATTTATGAATTATACAATTTGGGCTAGGTACCACCATAAGTTATATATGGTAAGTTTCAACATTTTAATAAATTGTAAAAGATTTCATGGTATTCCATAATACGGTATTAAGATTAACTAATAAAGACGCATTTACACTAAAAGCTTCAATGAAATATCAGGATATATATTTCCTTTTATTAATAGAATTCTTTGGTAACTGCTTGAATTTCCATGACTTAATCAAGGAAGTAATTTGGAGAAAAAGGATAGTATTTACCATCATTGTCAAATTGCCAAGCATATCATCCGGATAGAGTCAATGCAATCCAGTCCTGCATAAATTTCAATCTTGTGGATATTGAATTGCTTGTGATCCGGGTACGAATAATTTAAATTGTAGATGATTTGGAGGAGGTTGTGGGCCATTGTGCTGGCGTACCAGGAGTCAGAGAGAGAGGGAAACCACCGAATCCTAGACATCGTACTTGTGCACTCCTAAGTCAACGGTCAAACCAAGAACACACGCGCTCGAATCGGTCGGAGGGCCCCGCCCGCTCCCGCCTGCTCTGGATAAAGCTCCTGCCTTTTTCGAGGTTTTCGATTCAAACTTTCCTTTCCCACGCCCCTTCAGATGTTATCTTTCGATGGATTCCCTCGTGTCCGTTTCACTTGGCCTTTTTTTCGCTTGTAATCCTCGCTTTTCTTGTTAATCTCAATGTCGCTCCTGCTCGCCGTACCTTTTTTTTATATAAGCGTTTCCGTGGTGGGGCAGTGTTCTTTAGGATTACATCTACGCGACAGATAGATAGATACTCGGGATCTTTTCTGGCCTTCTATATATACGGACGTGTGGACGGTGTCGCTGTTGGATTGAATCCATCGTTCATCGGGCCATCTTCTCGTCCCACAGTCGTTCGTAATTCGCAGGAGTCGAGAAGACCCAGAAAGCAGAGAGACCAGGAGAGACAGGAAGAGTAGGAAAGGAGGAAGCTTTTCTGGGTTCTGGGTATTCTCTGTTCTCGTTCTTTCTCTTTTCCCGTTTCTCTGTCGTGGGTTCCGTCGGGTTCGTGATGGTGCGTGGTGGCTTTCGGATCTGTGATTCTCTGTTCCAGTGCCTCATGCTGAGTCCGGTCGGTTAGATTCGGTCAAATCATGGGGTTGCATGATTTGATTTTGTCTGTTTTTTTTTTCCCCCGGTTTGTCGTTTGCTGGAGTTCGATGGAATAGAATAATTGACCTTTTCTGACGAAAAGATTAAAGCTTTGGAGCGTAGCGTCGAAAGGCTGGTTCATGTTTTTTTTCTCCTGCCGAAACCATAGGACCGGTCACTATCTTTAACTTTACTGGATTGAATTGACATGAAAAGTTGTGCCCTTTTCATATTCGGAGGCGTAAGCTTTCGATCATCATCGCATGTTCTCGGTTTCGGGTAAGCAGATCAGTGACTCTTTCTTTAGTTTTTTTGCAGAAAGTCACGGATTCAAGATACTGTTGTGGTTCCGTCCGAAGTGTGTGCGTGAAGGAGGGATAAGATGGAGGGGGGCCACACGAAAGCCGACAAGACAGAGTTCACCGAATGTTGGCGCACGGTATGGAAGACGCCGTATATTATGAGGCTTGCGCTCTCGGCTGGAATCGGTGGATTGTTGTTCGGCTATGACACAGGTAGATCAAGCTCTTGCCTTGATTTTATTTCCTTTCACTGTGATTTACAGCAAATTAAAGTGGATAGATAAAGGTTTGAGCTTTATCGGGGATTAGCAGTTTGCCTTGGTGCTATTGTTCTATCAGATTCTTTTTCTCGGTTGTGATAGCGGAATTGTTCCAATCACTGAGTTTTGTCAAAAACAAAAAAAAACAAAAAAAAAAAAACTTGTAAATAATATAGTTTGACTTTTGATTTAATTGTTTTCTTGGTAAGATGAAATAAATTCTTTGCCTTTTCTCTTATTGTCGACTTCCAGTGAAAAGAGTGGGTAGTCTCCTAACTTTTGAACTGTTTTAACCTTTTCTGTTGCCATTTTGCTTGTCTGTTTCGACTGGCCCTTTCTTATACTTCTTTTTCTCAATCCTAGTTCACTTATCAACCTAGAATCTACCCATATTACTTAAGACAAAATGTAAATAAGATTTTATAATCCTGTTTTTTGTAGTATTGATGTTAATCCCATCGATGCCTGTTGTACACGCTCCCTGTCCTTATTCTTGTTGCAGCAAGTAGTCAGTTCTTTTGCCTTTTTGAGTGTCTGCCTCTGTAACGTTCTCTTAATTGAGATTTGACAAACAATAGAAAAGCTTCGCCTGTTAAGAGGAATGAATGGTCCTTGAATATTACATAAACCTGAATACCTCATTTCCTCTGGTTGAAGGCGTCATCTCTGGGGCATTGCTCTATATTAGGGAGGACTTCGAAGACGTTGACAAGAAAACATGGCTACAGGTAACTAATCCTTCCTCATTTCCTGTAAACTGCTTATGTTTCTCAACTATATTAATTTTCAAAAGTTCTTGTCTGCTCACAGGAAACTATTGTGAGTATGGCTGTTGCTGGAGCTATCATTGGGGCTGCCGTTGGTGGGTGGATCAATGATAGATTCGGGAGGAAGATATCATTACTTGTGGCCGATACCCTGTTCTTTATCGGTGCGATTGTCATGGCCGCTGCTGTAGCTCCATGGATGCTCATCATCGGAAGAATACTTGTAGGTTTCGGCGTTGGAATGGCTTCCATGACCTCGCCTCTCTACATTTCCGAAGCTTCTCCTGCCAGGATAAGGGGTGCGCTCGTTAGCACAAATGGTTTCCTCATTACCGGAGGGCAATTCTTGTCTTATCTCATCAATTTGGCCTTCACTCATGTATGCATAATCCAACATAACATTCTTGTACTATATTAGCGATTCAAGATAAGTGAATAAGTTGGTCTGTTTGAATTTTAGGCACCCGGGACTTGGCGTTGGATGCTTGGGGTAGCCGGACTTCCAGCCTTAGTTCAATTCATCCTCATGATATTTCTGCCAGAGTCTCCTAGGTGGCTCTACAGAAAGGTAATGGTTGAAGCTCTTAACTTCTTTCACATTTTAGTATCCACTGGTCTGGTATTTGATTGGATTAGTTGCAGGCATGTAACTGAGCACTAGTTGATGGAAAATACTAGTCTTTTTCCTACTATCATAGCTTTTGAATGCATAATTAATTTACTGATCAATGTTTAGCTTCTTTGAATGCAAAATACTAGTCTGGTTACATGTTTTAGTAGTTAAGTTACACATCATTGTCTCGTTTGAAGAATGGTTTGGCTAACTATGCATCCAGAAGAATTGAGGAGAATTGCATGCTTGGGCATCGTCGTTTGAGTTCGTGTACAGGTATCAGTTTTCAGTTAATTCACGTTCTTAAAGGTCATATGAAGTCCCTATTGCACATGATATGACCTGGTATAATTTTCTTGACTGGCATTCTGTTTTCCTCTCGCAAGTCTTGGAGTCCTAGGCTATCATTTTTTTTTTAGTTTTAATACAATTTGTTGAGTTTTTCAAACCTTATCTAGACTTGAATCTTGCAAATGTTTTTATGTTAGAAACTTAATTTCTCTACATGGTTCATCAAATTCGAATGCTGATTCTTTTTACATAAGATGCATGTCATGACCAAGTTAAGAGTTCGTCTTGGAACTTTTTATGATGCGAGTCGTGTTTATATCATGCACACATACGTAATAGAGTTTTGTCAAACTGAATCCAGTTTCCTATTTTTGTATTCTAACATAAAGTCACGTGTCTACCACCTGGGCTGGTACATTATATTGTCTCTTATATGCATATATCCTCTGTAAAACAGGGCAAGGTCGATGAAGCTAGGAGTATTTTGGCCAAGATTTATCCTGTCGATGAGGTTGAGAACGAACTGAGAGCCCTGCAAGAATCTGTGGAAGCTGAAAAAGCTGAAGAGAGCATCGTTGGAGAGAATATAATCGACAAAGTGAAGGGTGCTTGGAGTACCCCGGTAGTTCGGAGAGGATTATATGCTGGAATTACGGTTCAAGTGGTTCAGCAGTTTGTGGGAATCAACACAGTCATGTATTACAGTCCGACGATAGTTCAGCTTGCCGGGTTTGCTTCGAACAAGACCGCTTTGGCTCTCTCTCTTATAACTTCCGGCCTCAATGCGGTCGGTTCTCTTGTGAGCATGGCATTTGTTGATAGATATGGACGGAGAAGGTTGATGATCATTTCCTTGTTTGGCATTATCACTTGCTTGGTCGTGTTATCCGCCTTATTCTGGCAAGCGTCTATACACGCCCCCCCTGTTAGTAAGTTGGAATCCAACCACTTCGGTGGAAACATTACATGTTCCGCTTATGTTTCGGCTCCGGATGCAGCCTCATGGAACTGTATGTCCTGCATAAATGCCGACTGTGCATTCTGTGCCGCTGGTCCAGATAAGGTAAGTTTGCTTCAATGATTCTTTCCGCACAACTTGTCTCGTGTATAAGCTAAGCGCTCGTGTCTTTTGTTTTGCTTGTCATTTAGTATCAACCTGGAGCATGCCTGGTTTCCGACAAAGGAATCAGGAGCATGTGTCGAGGCGAGCGACGGACATGGTTCGAGAGAGGCTGTCCGAGCAAGTTCGGAATATTCGCTGTCCTCCTCCTCGGGCTGTACATCATTTCCTTCTCGCCTGGGATGGGAACCGCGCCATGGATCGTGAACTCGGAGATTTACCCGCTGAGGTATCGAGGCACCGGAGGAGGGATCGCAGCGGTGGCCAACTGGTGCTCGAATCTGGTCGTGAGCGAGACGTTCTTGACCATGACGGAGTCCCTCGGCTCGGCCGGCACCTTCCTCCTCTTCGCCGGGTTCTCCCTCGTCGGGCTCATCGCCATCTACTTCTTGGTGCCGGAAACCAAGGGTTTACCGATTGAGGAAGTTGAGAAGATTTTGCAAGAAGGTTACAAGCCTAAGGCTTTCAGGAGGAAGAGGAACTCCAAAGTTGATGGGTCTTCTTGAACTGTCATCTTCTTCTTCTTCTTCTTCTTTATCAGAAGCGGCTTAGCTTGACCACACTGGTCTGGATTTTTTAGAATAAATCTCTTTTAATCTTTCAGTAAGTGAACAATTATTGGATATTGATCTTTTGGTAATCTATCAAGTAGCTTTAGTTGAAATATTGGTATTTAAATTTTATGGTAATTTAGCAAGTAAGGTTTAATATCTTGTCTCCTTCAAGTGCCCTTTTTTTTTTTTTTTTTGGTTGGCTTTAGTTGAAATAATAGATTTCGCATAATTAACTTAATGCAAATTTTTCCGAAACTATTTTGTGATTGTGTGGTCAAGTTACTTTTTTTTCAAGATGATGATGTGTTTCTATGGACGCATGCAACTTTCGGCAATGGAAGTTTTTAAGGCCCAATTCCCTTAACAAGTGTTAACTATAATTTGGATTCAAGTTCTAGTCTAAATTATTTTTCTCGAGTCTCAATTTTACTCCAGTTTTCTTTTTGTGCCTCTCAAAAAGCGTCAATTTTCAATTGGTTTGTCTCATGAAAAAGCACAAACTTTCAGTAGTATCCAAATTTAACCCCATCAAGTATCCCTTCAACAATGCTATTAAAGATGGCACACTCATGGTTGTTGTCACTGAAGTGGCTGGCCGAATGTAAACTTGAACATTTAAGCATGGAACTTGGGGAACAAATCGAAATTGACTTTAAGCTCACTTATATTTACTAAGGGAAAATGAGACATGAGTGAGCGATTCATAAGATCCAAGCATGTCAGTAGCAGAACTTTAAGCTTGCGATCAGCGACATTTGAAAGTAGAGAAAGCTCTCGAATGAATTGCCGAATACTTGTGAAATGACTCCCTCATATCTCTAATGATATCATATAGGGAAATCCAACATGAGTCAAATTTAGGTAGGGACTGAGAGTTTGATGTTTTTTATGAGACAAAAAAAAAAAAAAAAATAGGGCCATAATTGAGAATTGTGCTTAAGTTGATACGTTTTTCATGAGACAAAAAAGGAAGCAGCATGAGCCAACATTGAGACCGGAGCTAATGGCGATTTAAAGGGAGCTCAACCAAATCTTTTTAAAAAAATGCGTTAGTGATGAGTAGTTTAGGGAAGGAATTCCATATTTTCATTAAGGATACACATAAGGCATAAAGGATGACGGATGGAGTAACCTATACAATCTTTTAAGTCCTTTGAGACGATTTATCTAAAAACTCAATGCGTTAAATAACGTGTCAAAAAATGACCTTTAAATAGGTCGACCATACTCGATGCTTGATGGGATATATTATGTTACTTTGTATACAATCTTTTACAAAGCTTAATATGTCTAGCACTACATATATTTAAGATCGATTCATCCTCTCGAATTAAGGTCTCTATCCATTAGTTTCAATTGTTACGAGGATCGGAATTGCTGAATTGTTGAAGTGGGTCAAAAAGGCCAGAAAGAGTTTATGGGCTATTATTCATTGGGCTTTTGAGTCCTTATAACTTGGGCTTGTACTCTCTGTGTGGAAAGGTACGCTTGGTCATTACCATTATATATATAGGTATGATCAATATTGATTTTAGTTAGCCACAATTCCAATTCAACAAAATTTAGATATGTAATTGCAATTTCCATGTCAATGATGTAGTTTTAATTTTATGTAGATACTATCAAAGAGTTAGGGTTTTTCTTTTGACTTCAGTTTTGAATTCACATCAAATTTAACTTTTAAGCTCATTATACATACATACATACATACATACATACGTGTGTGTATTTATATATTTTTGCAATGTGCATTTGTGTATATATGTTTTAGTTCAGTCGCTTCAATAGCAGAGGGGCATACTGGAAAAGGAAAATTTATGTTGGTTATTAGGATATAAGTATGTTCGAATCCAATTTTACTTGTACTTATTTATGAGCTAAATTTTTTTATTTATTTAGGACATATTCATTTCTTCTCCAATTGGTCTTCATTTTCTTTTCCTCATGGAAACTTTTTAGTTGGCCAATCTTTGAACTGCAAAATATAATCATCTTAATTATACACCAATCCTTTTTTAGGTGGCCAATCTTTTAGTTGGTGTTCATTTTTGCCTTACGGGCCCACTTTCTTTTTCTTTTTTTGGGTCGAATACAGCCCTTTTTAATTGCGCCAAAAATTACACTTTTTCCTCAAAATGACACTTCCGCCTAGCCCAGATAAAAATACTATAGACCTAAGTTCAAGCTGTGAATGATATCTTTGATTCTTGTTTCTCTTTTTTCATACCTCACCAGGACTGAATTGAACCAATCGATAAAAGTTGAGGGACCGATAGCGCCTTCACATATTCTTAAAATTGATTATCGGCCTGATTGACGGCGTACGGGTGCTCCAAAGCGAAGCATAGCATTAGGGGAAATTAATGACAGTGATACCGCAATTAAAGTAGGAGATGGTAGTTGAGGAGTTGAATTGCAGCTCGAATTAGAAATGGATTGTTGAAGGACCTTTGCTCGAGACTCCTAAGCTATATATCGGGGTCAATAGGTCACAGGACTGCCAAGGAAACAAGTCATCTCGTCATTCATCACCTAACTTCTGCATTTATATGTAAATGAACCCTTGGACACATACTGAGATTTCTCAAAAGTCATGATCTCACCAACCTCTGAAAAGGTTGACGATGTCTCCTGTTTAGATGATCAAATCCAGTACGTCTGCATAACGTGCGATTATTGTAATTTGCATCTCCTGGTCGAAGCCGACTTGCTGAGTGATCACCTCATCGAGTTGCTACCCTATATAAAATACAGGGTTTCGAAATGTTTGGACATCAAGCGGCTAATGCACAAATTTGCTACGTCTGCATAATGCATGATTATTGCATTTGCATGTTCCAGTCAAAATTGACGTACCGAGTGACAATCTCATCGAGTCGCTACTCTATATAAAATACAGGGTTTCGATATATTCAGACATCAAGCGACTAATGTACAAATCCGGTACGTTTGTATGACTCACGATTATTGTATTTACATGTTTCGGTCAAAGCCGATGTACCAAATGATAATCTCATCGAGTTGCTACCCTATATAAAATATAGGGTTTCAAAATGTTCGGACATCAAGCAGCTAATGTAAAAATTTGATACATTTGTATAATGCACGATTATCACATTTGCATGTTTTGGTCAAAGCCGACGTACCGAGTGATCATCTCATCGAGTCATTACCCTATATATAATAGAGGGTATTGAAATGTTCAAACATACTGAGGCTAACGTAATTCTATTGATATTGGTCGTCGCATAGTCTAAACGGGGCATTAGGGTTTGCCGTGCGATGGATTTTAGTGTAGTTAATTTGCCCGGCTGTGACTGGCGGCCCACCCGTTATATTTTCGAAAGGTGGTGAAGCTGGAGCTCGCTCGACTTTCCTCTACGTGAGAACAAACTCGAAGGTGAAACTCAAGCTCGACTTGGTTTATGACATAGGGTACTCGAATTCAACTCGACTACTCGCGAGTAGCTTCCCTCAAAAGCGAGAAAAATTTTAAAATAATCATAAAATTATTATATTAATATCAATTTAGTTCTAAACTTATTGCATTTGTGTCAATTTAATCGTAAATCTTTTAACTCAGTACCAATTCAATCATTTTGGTTAGTATTGGCTAGACATTACCGACATGAACGTCAATCGGCCTACATAATACTACTGGCTTTGATGTGGACAATTTTTAAGAATATATTTTTTGATTTTTTAATTTTTTTTCTATTTTTTTCTTTCATTTTTTTGCCGTTTTTCTTCATTTTGCCAATAATCAACCAGAAATCATGGTTGGGCGAGTTGGCCTCACGGGTAAGGGTTGCTGTCACTTGCTATAGGTGAGGGCTCGTCGAGCAAGGCTAACCCTCATTGTGGCGGGTGACGGCAATCCTTGCCCAAGAGAGGCTAAACAAGTTGGCCTTGCCATGGTCAGTGGTCGACCATCGTCTATGGCCGGTCATCAGCAAAAGGAAGAAGAAAGGCAAGAACGAATGAAAGAAATAAAGAAAAAATCATAATTAAATTTTTTTTTTTATTAAAAGTTATTCATGTCAACATCAGTGATGTCACGTAGGTTAACTGACGTCCACATTAGTAATATCTGACCAAAATTAACTAATAAAATGTTTATGACTAAATTGGCACAAATACAATAATTCTAGAACTTTTTTTACACTTTTCCCCCGCTTAAAAAGTATGTACCATTCCTCGAATCAAGAGCTACATTGCTAAAACGACTTGAGTGCAATTCAATCTCCACAAGGATTATTGTGGCACTAGTATTGATTCGCGAGCCCAGTCAGAATAAACTAAAACTCCATCGGTTTAGCCTACTCGCGTGCATCACGGGCACCTCCTATCCATGGCCAACCTCACGGCTCTCCTTAGCCATGCCCTGTTCCCGCCGCTCTCGATTTCGTGTTCTCTCCGTTTCTCTATTTCTTTATCATTTGCAGCCTCATGTCGAGATCCGTGACCTTAGATGGACCGGGACTTGACGTTTCTGGAGGGCCATGGCCCGCCTCGGATCAAAAGGGAGGGATCGAGAAATAGAGAAAGAGAGAGAGAGAGAGCGGGCAGCAGTTAGGCCGAGCACCGGATATTGTTGGTAGGTGACTACGGTGCAGTGGCAACGGAGCCGAGGTGCAATGGAAGAAGGAACATATGTTAGAATACACGTGTGAGTTGTGTTAGAGAAGTAGTCTCACGTCGGAGAATTGATGTGGTGTAAAGCAATTGATATATCCTAGTTGTTCCATAACTCACTAACTTAAGTTTTTGAGTTGAGATGGGTCCAATTGGATATATTGATGTGCTTGGATTTGGGCTTCCCTCTTAAAGTTCTTCCCAATCTAAAGATATGGACTTCTGCTGCGCATTCCCAACAACATATGATTTTAAATTTGGCATTAGGTTCGTAGGAGATTGGAGGGAAGGCTAAAGATATCAAAATTCCCTCCAAATTTAAAAATAATATATAGGAAAAAAATAAATTGTTTCCATGATGGCGACAATTTTTTTTTTTTTTTTTGAGTTTGGTATTTTGATAGTAATGTATAGGCATCCGTCATCATTTGGCGCTACTTGCCGCAGCAGCATCTAAAGAGTCAAAAAATAAAAATAGATGAGTTAATTTAGTTCTTTTTTATGGAACAAATAAGGACGGTGTGACGCAAGCAGGACGTCATTATGACCTGGAGTTACCAAAACCCTAGTTTTTGGTTAAATCGAAGTTGCCTCGATTATGCACTCAAGAATATTGAATTGAACTCCGCGCACTTCACCTTGGTTTTCTTCAGGTTGATTAGGTATAGGACAAAGAGGTGTCATTCTTAATTTATTTGATTTTGTTTGTTGGAAGGAAAATTTTCATTTTACATGAAACAAATACATAACTTTAAGGTAAAACCAATCTTAAAGAGTTATAATTTAGTGCAAATTTGAAAAATGAATCAAATTTGTACCTGCTACAAAGGCTTGCTCATTTCGCAAAAACAGATTTGTCATAACATCATAGCACAACCTGGCCAATTACTAAAAGTCACATCATCATCAGTAATGAGTACAAGCCGAGAATGGCATTGCCAAGAGGTGGTGCATGCTTGGGTTTGGTGTCCTTAGCACCATCACTGTATAGAGACAATAGCAATACTACTAGGTTGAAAGAGTACATATAATGTCTTGTAAATCCCAAATTTATATCTAAATACGAATAGAAGAGCACCCATATCTGAATCTAACTTTAAATCAAGAGAGAAGAGCTGTAAAATGGATTATTGATCACAAGAGACTTTTAGATAAGCCCATTGTTGAACGTTGTGGGAGAGTGTTGGAAGCACACAATTGAAGCCCAATATCTTTGCTTAGGAAAATCGCCAAGAGGTAGTCCAAGTTTAAATTTGTTAACAAATCCAGGTGGATCTACTTTTGTTCAAAAGCTAAAACCAACGAGTTATTGGTTGACCAAATATATTAATTATTCCATACTATATCAATTTTCAGATGTAGAATTATTCTCTAACATAACCCGCACATGCATCTTAATAATCTTTCCTTAGTTGTGAGCTCCAGTGTTAGGTTTGCTTATTGTTAATTCATGTATCCTTCCATAATGATTTATCTCAATTCAAATCTTAAATGCCCAATTTTATCTCTAGTCTCTTCTTTGAATCCAACTGCGTTATTATATTGCAATGCCTACCATTGGGAAACTACATTGATTACTAGATTCATTCATTGAGATATTCATCAAATATTGAAGTAGATTGTGGGCCTATCATCGATTGTCGACTTTGATACTATTTGTTGGGAGTGCCTAAAAAAATTCAAATACCTTTGCTTGAGAGATTTCCAAGAGGGAGGTCAAGTTTGAGCCTATAAACATATCCAATTAGGCTCATATTTATTTAAAAGTTTGAGCCAATGAGTTTTGAATTAATTAGGATATACTAATCGCTCCATATTATATCAACTTTTTGATATGAGACTCTTCACTAACATGACTCACACATGCATTTTAACCGAAAGGAGCTTTGAAAACTTTTGATGTACTCAACTTTCTAGAGCAAGCACCTCCGGCCAAAGTGAGTGAGTAGATTCGAAGAGCATAGATTCTTCCGAGACGCTCACACTTTGATCTTTAGAGTTCATAAGGATAGAACTTTTCACCTTCGTGAAGGAAATAAACAGCATTGAGGACGAAATCAACAAAGAAGTCTTGAAGATATGGAGAGAGAGACTCTCCCTCAAGAACTGAACTTCAGATAAGGGGCTGTCAATTTATTAGATCTAACGGATACAATTTTGAGAAATCAAGTCTAAGGGCTAAATTACATATGAGTATCAAATTACAAAATAGGCTGGAATCCTCTAAATACGTTGGATCTAACATGCACCGTGGACAATAGCCATTGTGTGCTCATAGCGACGTTCCACTGGTATCCCCTAAATACATTGGATCTAATAGCCACCACCTAAGTTGCCATGTCTCCATGCGATAGCTTGCGGCCTCTTTCTATGGACCACTAACTTTAGAGGATTTCAATCCTTATAAAATGAACTCTATATTCACATAAGTCATAGTATGTATGTTGCGTAAATGCTTATTTCCACTTTAGAATGCTACGTGCACGAGCTATTTTTGTCCATGGATCTATAGATTTGAATCCCTATTTAGTAGGATTCACCTTCTCGCTGTCATAAGACATAAATATCAAATTTGAGGGTTGTATGGCGATGGTGTAAGAGGTTTAAATTGGCATGATTTTGCATAAAGATTCAAGCTAATTCAAGTCAAGTCGTCCAATTTCCAAATTGAGCCCACTTTGTTTGAATATAAAGTGTTAGAGAGCACAGTAGAAATTTAATACATTCACCTAGGGAGGTTTCCAAGATGGAACTCAATTTTAAGCCCGTTAACATGTCTAATTGCACCCACTTTTATTCAAAAATTTAAGTCAATGAATTATAGGCCAATTATGTTATATTAACAATTCTATATAACATCAATTATCCGATGTGAGATTTCTCTAACATAATTTACTTACACATGCATCCTAACAATTTCCTCATTACATATGAGCTTAGTATTAGGTTTGCTCCACCATAATTTAGATATATCTTTTTGCAGCCCAACTTCATCCCTATGAGCTTATCCATCTACCCAAAAATAGCAACTATTAGCTTTGATATAATTTGTCGGGAGTGTGCAGCAAAAGCAAGATATCTTCACTTAGGGAGATCTCTAAGAGGGAGCTTAAATTCAAGCCCATCAACATATTTAATTGGACCCATATTCATTTAAAAGCTTAATCCAATGATTTATTGACCAATTAGAATATATTAACTGTTATACACTATATCAATTATTCAACATGACATTCCTATCGCAATTCTCATGTATATCACAACAATCTCCCCCTCACATAAGTTTGTCTAAATAGCTCGAGTCTAACTCATCTCCTAGGAGAGAATGGAAAGCAAGAGCGGTAGAAGAATAAGTAAAGGGACTTTTTGCTCTTGTTAAAGGAAGTGATCTGACTCTTTTAGAAAGACAGAACTCTGAGTGAACAAAGCAAAGAACCAAACCAAGCCTAACTTACATTCCTTTTGCAAGGGATAAAAAGTGGATACGTGTATTTTAACAATCTCTATTTCATCTAGAAACTTCAGTGTTATACATATATCTTAACAATTTCCCCTTATATGTGAGTGCTCTCTCTTAATTCATGTATCTTTTTGGCCCAACTTTATTTTTATGAACCCACATTGCTACATCACAACACTCACCTGTACAGAAGCCACAATTATTGACTTTGATATCATTTATTAGGAGCAAGTAGTAGAAGCCTATAATACCTTCACCTAGAGAGATCTCTAAAAAGGAGTCCATATCTGACCCCATCAACATATTCAGTTATATCCATCTTCACTTAAAAGTTTAAGTATATGAATTATGGGCTAATAATGATATATTGATTGTTTTATACCACGTCAATTCTTTAAATTTTTCGAATACAATTCATTCATACATGCATCCCAACACAAAACATCAAATAATTGACATTAGTCATGTTTTGCAATATTCATAGGGCTAAAAATATAAAATTAATTTTTTTGCACATAATGAATATGCGACGGTTATGATAACACAACAAAAAGCATCATATGGAAACACTTGTCAGCACAGTGAATTCTCTAAACAATTCTATTGAACTTTGGCTACGAAACTTGATTCGATCTTTGTTCAAATGCCATTCTGATTTCTTCCATCACTTAAGTTGCCGATCAGATTGAAATCCGATCGAAACCCGACTCACACACGTCCATTCGACGCAATCCGGACTCATCTTATAAAATTCGATTCGACTCGAAATGTCAACTCGGTTTCTCAATTTCTTCATTTTTTTTTTTGTCTAAACTCTATATAGGTCAATTCCAAGAGGGTTCAAGAAACTTCTCCGGAGTGCTGGGCTGCCGAATCCAGAACATGTCTGCAGCTTTTTCAATGTTCTAGAAAGCTTGTTCTTCTTTTACACACAGAGACACAGAGAGAGGAAATCCATGGCGAATGACGTTGCCAAGTTTTGTTGATTGTAATTTTCTGGGTGCGGTCGATACTAACTTAGGGAGTAAATGACGTCCATTTCTTGACCTATTTAAGGCGTACGTACGCACGAGCTTTAATCAACTTCTCCAAATCACGATCATTGAATCTTCTCAAGCAGGAAAAAGTGGGTCACTTCCTTTTCTTGAAATAAGAAGATGAAAATGTCATCGCTGATATCAATCTATCATCATGGCTTGGGACTTGTACAGATCAATCTATAGAGGGGTATGGAGCAAAACCCTACATTGATTCATCTCTCTCGGCAGGCTACTACTTGGTGCCACATTTAATGGGCTACTAGATACATTTATACATTTATAGCCGGTCCTCTACTTTTTCCCCTTTTTCCCATCGCCGTACTAGACCTCAAGCATGCACAAGCGCGTACATCACAATAATTTTTCATAATATTGATATACATATATTAGAGATCTATAAAATTTCATGGGACAACTATCGGTCATTCTAAAAGTTGAATCATCTTATAAAGATAGGATTTAATGTTTCATATGCTTTGACACTCTCCTTTCAAAATAAAGACATGAAAATATATTATACCGAACATAAATATAAGTAAAAAGATTCGAATTTCACACGAAAGAGCTAAGGACGAAGAGCAACATGTGGGAGTTGAAAAGGTTAGCACATGCGCCTGTATTATGACGTCACTTTTACAATATATATTTTTTAATCCTTCATGTGGGCTTATGATAAGCACAAGATCTAGTAACAGGGAGAGCTGTCTTCATATAATTGCCCATATAACGCCAAGCAAATACTTACAATTTTGACAGCGTAGGGACATGTCGGGATGATCAACCACGAAAATTAAAAATTAAAAAGAAATCTAGCTATTCTGCCCCCACCAAAAAAAAAGAAATTTAAAAATATTTTAAAAAATTTATCTTATTTTTATATTATATTTTGAGTCGACAGACAAATCGACGTCACACTCGTCTGAGATCCGGCGGTGTTGTCGTCTTGGATGAGATCATACGCCTCAAGATGACGTGTAGAAAAAGCTTATATATTAATAATAATCACACAATTAAGTATTAACTAAATGTTAACGTACGAAGCTTCTCAAAACGCGGGGTCGTGTCGCGCGACACGTGGCGCGAGGACGAAGACGACAATGCGTAGCAGGTGAGGCCGCACCTTTTTAGGACCATGTGGCCCTATATTTTATCTATACCATTTATATTTCATATGCCTTTTGAGACTTAAGGTGTTGTTTGGGTGCGCGTGGAAAATGAACCCGACCCGATCCGATCCAATTTGATCCGATTTGACCCATTTGGAATTGGATCAATTTGAGCACTCGAGATGGGGGTCAAATTGTTTACGCAATTGATTCTTGGAGCCCTGGATCGAGTGAGCACCGATCGTTTCCATAATTTTGGTTTATGTTTATTTTGCAAAAATTAAATTGTCTGTACATTTTTTTTATTCTTTTAAAAACGATTGCTTGCATTGCTTACACAAAACTCATGAAAATTATTATCGATAATGAGAATATTTTTTACTAGATACGAGCGAATATTTTTAGGGAAAACGTTTTAAAACGAATAGAGCTTCGATTATAAGTTATCATTTTATTTTGGGTTAATATCATAAAAAATTTCAAATTAATGTATTCGTCAACTACCATTTGTTATCTAACTTAGCAATATGACCATAAATTTCAATGGAAACTTACTAATAAATTCATTACAAGTGTATTGGTTTAAGATTTTTTATAATGAAAAAGTTAATTTTGAGTAAATTTATCATAGATATACTGATTTATTATTTTTCATTATATTAACCATTTTTTTTTTTTTAAAAACGGTAGCTTATATTGCTTATAAAAATTATTATGAAAATATTTAGATATAAATTATTGTCGATAATTAAAATATTATTTATTGACTAATTATTTTATATGATACTAATAATATTTTTAGGAATTTTTTTAAAATTATTTATTTTTTCGCTTATCGAGAGGAGCTTCGGTCATTAGTCACGACTCATAATTTTGTTTTTACTTATGACTTTCATTAATTGCCATTTTTTTGAAGGCTGCGCCATTTCTCCCCTTAATTTACAGCCAAGAAACGAGGTAATAATTATCGACTCATTTTTCCAAGCGCCGCCGAGTCGCGACGACGCGGCGGTGCCACGTGGCGACTGACCTGGCAATCGAACGGTGAAGAACTGGGCTGGTGCGGATTTGGTTTGACCAGGTGGACGGTCCTCGATCGAAGTGGGCCAACCGGCGCACCTAATCTCACCCCCGGTCACACCATCGTCGCTCCGATTGATTGGCTCCCGCCTAGAAAAAACGGCACCGTCCGGTGTTCGGTCATCCCCTCCTTCACCTTTGACTTGGCCGATCACCCATTTCTCACGAGCTAAATTTAAAATATTTAATTTTTTACATTAAACAATTGGACCATACAAGCAAAAAAAAAAAAAAAAAACACCCAAGGGCATATGTCTAACTAGAGGATTGTACCTCGTAAGATGGTTGATGTTGATTCAAGATTTCTAGTTAAAATTGGGCCAAAAATGATATATTAGCAAATCGTCAAGATGTTCATAAATTTTTATTTTTTGGTAATTATCCCTTTAGTTCCGTGATTACCACGGAAAAGTTTATGTTATGTCAAACATCTAAACTGCCCTTTTTACGTTCAAATTAGCAATGAGTTTGTGATTCGTCATATGCTTAAGGTGATGGCCATGTACACCATTTTCCTTCATGTCATTATACGACCATTCTTTATTTTTTTTATTTTTTTCGTATCCTAAGACGAATTATTCAATGTCCTGGAAGTCTGAAGATTAGACAATATGTGCCTGGATGATCTCACCACTTTGACTACGTGTGAAACGTTTGACTTCGTATAATGTCACTTGTTCAACGTACGTTGCCAGGTCCGTGGCTTCAGTTAGTACAGGCTTGCAGTACAAGCTCTAAAGACGGAACTCCTAGGGTTCATGTTTATCTATAGTATTGGAAATTTACATAGGCACCTTGGATTTTCGGGAGTTCTAGGAATGTTATTAAGTGTCATACGGTATGACCCATGATTTTTTAAACATTTTTCAAATTATTTATCATATGGGTTTTGGTGACAACCCTAAAATGTTCGATTTGAATTGATAATTGGAAACTGTTGGCAGATCTATTTGACCTCTAGGTTGTAATTCTAACAAAAATAGGAGAGTTGTGCGGTATAGATAGAGCACGCTCTAAACGAATTTTTTCCTTCTTTGGATATTTACAACACGTTAAAAGACAAGAGGAAATTGATTGTCACATGGGGTTTTGCTGACAACCCAAAGATGTTCAATTTGAATCAATCACCGAAATTGTTGGCAGATCTCGTTGGCCACTAGGTTGTAATTCTAACAAAAATGGGGGAGTTGAGCTGTATAATTAGAGCCCGCTTTAAACAATTTTTTTTTTCTTTTTTTGGATAATTACAACAAGTTAAAAAGACAAAAGAAAGTCAAATTCCAATGAAAGCAAAGGAGGCGAAGGTACCTTGATTCGTCGCAAGCGATCAAGAAGCCATCTTAATGAGGTAATTCGAAAAAAAAATTTATTTTATTATCATATTCGAGATTGCATAATCTTGGAGAAATTCATTGATTTTCTGTTGGTTTTTAATTGTTTTGTAGTGATAATCTTGTTTTTCTGAAAAGGTCAGAACTCGGTTTTGGGCCCATCAGCTTAGTTCTTGATTTCGATAATTAGGAATCAATTTCGATATGATAGATTTTGATAAGATTTATCTCGAAACAGGTTGTTTCTGACTTGAAAGGGAAGAAAAAGATTTCTTGACAATTGCATACATAAAAAAAACATATGTTGAATGCACCAGAATCTGCCCTACCAGGACATCTCTGGTTTTTGATGATTAGTCTTGTTTAGAATTAGATCCTTCCAAAATCTAAAGAACACATCATCTTCACTCCTAAGAAATCTTTGCCTTTTTCAGGAGAAGACACCCAACCCCCCACCCTCCCCAACTAGGGTTCCAAAGTCTCCTGCTAATGCACTCTCTTTTCCTAGATCTCTCTCTCTCTTTCCTTCTCTCTACATAGGCATCCTACGTTGTTTGTTTCTTGCTCGTGTTTCTTTCCGGCCCGTTCTTACACGACCGGATCCGGTCTTCCCGGCTCACCGGAGTTGCGTTCGAACCGTGCGTGCAGGTGAAGGTGTGAACGGGAAGAGGGAAGGAAGGTGGTGGTTGTGGAGAAGTTCCACAAGATTTTGAAGAAAGTCTTCCTGCACAAAACCCTAAAAAAATCTTTTATAAAAAAAATAGCAGCAAAAGAGGGAGAAGAGCCGCAACCACTCCCCATCCTTTAGAGTTGGAAACATTCATCAGCAGACGGGCCACCCAACAACCTAACCCTCCCCCACCTTCTCCTCCTATAATAACCCCCTCCACCTCCCCCTCCATCTGCTGTCATTGCACCGCACTTGCTCCATCAAGAGAAGAACAGCACAGCACAGCACAGCAAACCAGCCATGGATAGGTTCCTGAATCAGCTCCTGGTCTGTGCCGCCCTGGTGGTGTCGTCGATGGCGGCGCTCTCCTCGGCGCAGACGTGCTCCAGCTACGCCTTCTCCGGGAACAAGGTGTTCAGCTCCTGCACCGACCTGCCTTACCTGAGCTCGTTCCTCCACTGGACTTACGACTCGTCCACCGGGAAGGCCCAGATAGCCTACCGTCACGCGTCCGTCGACACGTCCAAGTGGGTGGCCTGGGCCATCAACCCGACCGCGAAGGGCATGGTCGGGGCGCAGGCGCTCGTTGCGTACCGGCAGGCCAACGGGACCATGAAGGCCTACACGTCCCCGATCGCCGGGTACCAGACCCAGTTGCAGGAGGGGGACCTGAGCTTCAACGTGTCGGATGTCTCGGCGACTTACGCCAGCAACGAGATCATCATCTTCGCCACCATAAGCCCCCCGAGCAATGGCGCGGTGAACCAGGTTTGGCAAGACGGCCCGCTCTCCGGTGGGGCCCCGAGTGTACACGCCACTACCGGTGCTAATGTCCAGTCCATGGGGACTCTGAATCTCGCCTCTGGTCAGACCGGGGCATCTGGGGGCGGCAACTCAAAGTTAAGAAAGAGGAATGTAAGTGACGGTCTTTCTTTCCTTCCTTCCCCTGCTTCGTTTTTCACGTTGGTTTCGCGTTATTCGAGTTTGCACATGCTATCTTGGTATGCGTCGATCATCTGTCCCATTTTGAACCCGAAAAAAAAAGAATATGTCTGTTGATTTTCCATGATGCTGCGATCGATCAGCTGCTTGAGTTCTGGTTCTTTCCCTTGAAATATACTCCTTTTGGCCACGTGGGTACGTATCAGATGTGCCCTGTTTTAATATAACAGAGGGAAAAGAACAGGCGTAAAGGAAGAGTAAGAAGAAGCAGGTCCCTTGCAGATAAAGTTTCTGTGTGGTGTTCTTTCATGCTTAGAATTCCTTCTTTTTGGGCAGAAACTTTACTTGGTATGCCAGAATTCTTTGAATCACCCGACAGCCTTGAAAATCTAGCATAGAACTTTTGACTATAGTTGCACGCTTTACACGTTCTAGACACGTCTCTTGACCAGAAGATGAGAAGTTTTCCATATGATATTCCAATTCTTCCTGAAAGGCCTGACTAAGAACTTCATAATCTGAATCACTCTTACAATAGTAGCTGAAGTGGTGCAGTATTTGCAACTTTACTCCTCCTATCGTTGCTTAACCATCGTGAACATGGAAAATCTCAGACACATGGAGTACTAAATGCTGTGAGCTGGGGGACCTTGATGCCTATTGGTGCCATCATAGCCAGATACTTGAAGGTGTCCAAAGCTGCCGACCCAGCATGGTTTTACCTCCACGTCGCCTGCCAATCCTCGGCCTACATCGTCGGAGTCGCCGGATGGGCAACCGGTCTTAAGCTCGGCAGCGAGTCGCCCGGCATCACTTACTCCGCTCACAGGACGATCGGCATTGTCCTGTTCTGCCTTGGCACACTTCAGGTATCAAAAGAATTGTCGATTCGCGCAGTCACATCATAACCTATGTGTCCTCATGCGTTAGTTTACACACAATTTTTCAGCAGAACAGGGGAAAATTCGTTTGATTTTCGTCTGAAAATTTTGATAGCATATACAAATCATGCAATGATGAAACACATCAAGGAGATCGGAAGGAAGGAAAAGAAGTTGCTGATAATAACTTTCGACTTTTTCAGGTGTTTGCTTTGCTTCTAAGGCCCAAGAAGGACCACAAATACAGACTCTACTGGAACGTCTACCATCACTCCATGGGCTACACCGTGATCATCCTCAGCATCGTCAACATATTCAAGGGGTTCAACATCTTGGATCCCGAGAAGAAGTGGAAGGACGCTTACATCGGAGTGATCGCGGCCTTGGGCTGTGTCGCAGTGGCTTTGGAGGCGTTCACCTGGTACGTGGTCTTGAAGCGGAGGAAATCGCAGGGTGGGCCAAAGTTGCCTCACGGCATGAATGGATCCAATGGTTACAATCACAATGGATACGGTGCAAGGCCACACCAGGAGGCGTAGAGAATGGTTTATCAGATGGTGGCTGTGGTTCTTTTTGTTCCCCCTTTTCATGTTTGTTTACTCCTCTTTCTTGGCTTGGGTCTTGGAGTTTACAGTGATGCATACTATGTAAATTTTTATACATGAGTTCATTCAGTTTACATGTATTGCTGTTGCGAGGGTGTTTAGGAGATAGCAGTAATTCTTTCATAGGTCTTCTAGGAATGTCTCCTCTGGATTTTGGCTTTCTCCCCAGCTTTCTTGGGACTCTGTACTTTCCTGTGTTATTACTGAATCCCTCGCGCCTTTTTTTCTCTGTTTCTGATTCACATCTTCACTGTTGACACTTTCGCGACGTGTGACGTGTTAGTACTCGCGAACTTGAAAGTAAGAATGTTTTCAAGCTGCACTGAATGTAGGAATGAATATCGAATGACACTTAGGAGAGTGTACATTATACTTGAGCTCGAGCTCGATCATGTGAAGTAGCGTGATATGCTCAAACTCGACCCTGAAAAGTTCAGTTTTAGCTTGAGTTAAGCTCAAATGTGACCTCCAGACGACTCATATCTGAACAGCTACAGCCAAATTCCCTAGCTCCCCTTAAAATCAGTAAGTCCCGGCGAAAGCTAATAAATCACACGGGCATATGCCAAGAGAAAGATCTAACTCTGTGAACAGCTAAAGGGGAAGTGGATCGGTGTGCAATATACCGGAATGGCATATGCGTATCTCAACTAACGTAATCTCACGCCTCCCATTCGTCAAATCTTCGATATATCATTTCCCAAATGCTACATTGTTGTACATAAGTTAGGGAGTAACATAAGGTCGAGAGCAATTCTCGGGTGAACATACCTAAATTGCGGCCCCAATACTTGCAAATGGACGCAATGAATAGAGGAACCATGTGAGTCTCGCATTGAGAGGAGGATTTAAAAAATGAACAAGCTGTCAAGGGCCACAAGTTAAGTGGATTAATCATGCAAACAATGAACATTAAAGAAACAGGATTTCCTTAACCCCTTGTGAAGGAATTTATTACCAGAGAGCTTGAAGTTGTTCTAAACAAGTTAACTAAAGAGTTTCTATATCATAATATCAAATAATTGAGCTCCTTTTACATTTCTCTCGACGGGTCGGTCCCATCTCATTCTGTTTGCTGCAAAAGCTCCACGAATGCATCCTTGACAAGAGGGTTTGAAGCTGCAACCCGCTGAGATGTGATGTCAAAATCCTTACCAGATCTGATGCAAAAAACAACCACCATGAGTATCTCCACGTAAGCAAAAATCTCTTTCGCTAAACCTATTGAGGTTAATATTTTAACATTGCAGTTCATAGATTATATGTAGAGGCCCACAAATCATGTGGTCATAACCTTTTGTCTGTAAAGCACCCGTTAATTGAGCCCATAGAGTGAGTTAACCTCCTAGGATCTAAATTTGTAGCCACAAGTCATGATAGTTCCATGCAGTCTCTTTCTTATAACTCAAAGATAAACATCTAGGTGGGATTATGCCTACTTACGGATCATAAACAAGACCTCCAGCTTCTTTCACTATCACAGCTCCACCAGCCACATCCCTGGGAAGAAGAGCAAGATACGTTTAGCCGTATTCTCCTTAATAGCAGAGTATCGCTTCCACATTACTGCTACACCATAAAACCATACCAGGGACCTCCAAAGCCGGTTTCATAGAATAAATCAAGCCGCCCACAAGCAATTCCACAGAGGTTCAATGCACAGGATCCACTCATGCGAACTGACCTCACCTGACCATATGTTAGAAAGAAAAGTTGACATCAGGTGGTGGAGAAAACACAACTCACCATTAACATATGCATGCCAGCATTGAATTTACTTTGAAAAGTAGACTTTTGATTCTGTTGGTAGACGCATCCAACGTTGCCTTATCCCGCTTGGTACCAGCCTGAAGTTTCAGTAGGCAAAAATAGTCGATTAGTCATTTATTTTGCTGCTTCACTCTTCCAGCTAACCAAATCTGCAATTTCTGAAGTAAATATAGCACCCATTGCTTTAGGTGACTGGTGCTTTCAAAAATGTATTCAATGAACAGCATAAAGGCTCTTCCCACAGTTTTAAAATATAGATCCTTGCTAGCAATTCTAGGTGGATCAACTATTTCCAAAGGAGGTGGACAAAAATTAAGATGAGTTCACAGATGCTGTTCAATCATAAGAAAAAGAGGTTTTGCAGGTAGGAATGGGATAGTAGTGATGTTCATAAGGCCTGATAAGATTATGCCTGAGAGTGACATTTCTGCCCCCTTATATATGTCGAACTCTTTCAAAGACCATCTATAGCAAGTAACTCCACGATTCAAAAAAAAAAAAATTGTAAGATAAAAAATAATGTAAAATGTGTTTAGTTAGATCTAAAATTTACTATGCTAAACAAATTGAGAGTTTGCACTAACAAAGTAGATCATTCAACTCAGATGCAAAATTGCAAAAGCTCCTTAATTGAAGAATGTAGCATGCAGTTAGCGTAATTTTCAACTTATACAGTGGCAAAATCAAGGTTTTCAAATTTGAAGCGACCGAAGGTATTTGCGTTCAAGGAAGGATGTCTTTCATGAAATCTGTGTTCAGTTTTGAATTATGAGTAGAAGTTAAGTTACTTTGTAAGTAAATTCCTCCTGTTCAATCACTGTCAAAGATTAAAGGGGTTTTTAAGGTATCTTTGCTGGGGGATTATCATACTGTGACTCAAAAAAAATCTGTAACTCTTTCATGTGATGTAAAATGGTTTAATCCTCTGGGATTATGTGAAGGACTTGGTAACATTGGACCTGGTGGGATACGAAACAATGGTAGTGTGACAAAGGCAAAATAGGACAAATGTTATTTATAACCTATCCAGAAAGCCGTTGTCCAACAAGAAGTCCAAGTTTACCACATCATTTTTGGCATAGTGAAACAGGGAAGCAAACCAAATTTGATACATATCCAATTGGAATATAATATAAAAGTTCAACAGACTGATTTTCTTTTCAATCATCTTTTATTCTTTGAAAATCAAATAAAGCAGTACTTATTTTTCATTAGAATGAACCTGTATTATCCTCATCAATGCAGCAAACTAGGAGGAAAGAGATCAAAGTCAAATTCATATAACAGTCAGGTTAAAAGGTGGTATTTCACATCTAACAAACCATCTATTTTATACAGAATTTGCATACCTCAGTTGCAAGTAGGCACTTCACCAGTTCCGATTGAGATGACGCTGGCAAGTAAAAGACGATTTTACAACCTTTTCAGGGATTAAGGAATTTCCAACAGAGAATTGACAGAAGTGAAATCACCTTTGATGGGGTTTCCATTCAGATAAGCACCTTTCCCTTGAACACCAGTGAAAAGCTACAAGCCAGAAGCCAAAGTAGTACATTTATTAAGCACTAATACTCATCCAAAGAAAGAGCAGAAATAGTTCAGCAGACAGCAAAAGAGGATCATGGGATTCCAAACCAATGATCTCTACTGAACAGCCACAATGAATCGACAGCGTTATATTGCATGTGATCATTCAGGACATTAATGCATACTATCTTTAAATGTATTTTGCATTATGTTCAGTAATGTGAGGCATGAGAATGCTCACCTCCTCCATAATTGGATTATACACTACGCCAACTGTAGGAACTTTTCCAATCGTAAGCCCAATAGAAATGCAAACAAAGGGGAATCTACAAGATATGTCATTCCAAGAGATGATGATGATAAATGAATCAAATAACAAAAAAGAAATGAGAATATACTGGGGGTTGATCATCACCCATGAACGAAGTTGGTTGTTCCGTCGAGAGGATCCACTATCCATGTTGGTTCATCAGTCAGCTCTGAGGCCCCACAAGCAGCGGTAGTTTCTTCACCAATGAACTGTAAGCGACATGCACAGAATGAAGTCAAGAAACTAATCCGACTTTGGGCTAACGAGAAGCCCTTTACATGGTATCTCCACAGATCTATGCAATGGCAAAGAAAATGAGGCGACCATCGACCTTGTGTGTGGGATAATGCTGCTTGAGATGGGTAAATATGAGATCTTCACATGCCTTATCAGTTTCAGTGACTAAATCCACCTGTGAATCAAACCAGATGAGTAAATCAACCACAAGATGAAGAAGCTACACGACTTCTCTTCATTCACAACTGATGTTCATACTCTTCCCACGTTAGTTCGGAGGCACCCATCTGACTACAACAAGATACAAGTATGTATACACTGCAAAAGAAGACAAATTTCTGTCTAGTGTACAAAAGCTAAAGTTGATAACTTTTTCCTTCCAATTATCAGCCTAAAATTATGAAGACATACTAGGCCATAGAACTAACACTCTGCAATCGCTGACACGCTTTCGCAGCATACCGTCACACGAACACGAAATTCAACAATGCCACCGTCATGCTTCGCTACAAATCATCACCCATTTCCGCACTTCACTCAATAACTGGAATGGAGGCAATCGCAGGGCAAGAGAGACAGAGAGAGACAGAGAACCTGGCCTTTGTGCTCGACATGCTTGGTCTGGTAAAACCCTTTGCGAATAACCTACGGATTCCCGAAAAAGAAACCCACAAACGTCAACCCATTGCGAACTCGAGCAGCGCGATCAAATGCAAATCCCAACAAGAGAAGAAAAAGAGAAAGACGAGAGCATTCCGAAATCGAACAGCGACCCACCTCTCCAGCTTTCTGCGCGGCCTCAACGGCAGCCCCCAAGTAGTCCGACAGCAAATCTGAGAAATATCAAAAAACATCAGGATACCCAACATCAGGACTGCGACGAAGATTCAAGAAACGGAAGGAGGAAGCGACAAAGATCTCAACGAGGCCTTACCGTTTCCGGCCATTTTCTCCTGCCCAGTGGCGCGAAGAGAGCGAGCTAGAGAGAGAGAGAGAGAGAGAGAGAGAGGTTAGAGAGAGAAAGGATGGGACGATAATGGCGACGAGAGCTCGTGAGTGGGGGCAGCTTTTCACGCAGCACGCGACGAACGGAGAAGGAAGAAGATGACAGGCCGTCCACGGTCGTTCGTGTCCCTACGATAACTCTGCTTCACTGGTTCTTTAGTACATAAATTTGTATTTATTCATGTCGGTTTATTTAAATTATATAGAAAATAACTATCAAATTTTTACACGCTTATATAAATATATGTAAGAAATATGTTGAAAATAGTTTTGTAATGCTAGAGATATTAGAACCGGTTTAAAAGATCGAGTTATTTACTGCGCATTATTATTAATTCACTTTGAAAACTCATCTTTATTATTCAACGAGAAGCAATATATTGCGATTTGTAGGATCGGATTTTGTAAGGCGAACTCGCCATTAACCAATAAGGGACGATGGCCTCGTCTTCAATTAAGACGATTTACTAAATCTTTTTCTTTTGCTGGCTGTGAAAATATAAGAATTCACGCGTCATTTGTAGATTTGATTCGTCTTGTGTTAATTCAAAACACCTTTAATTATCGTGAATATCCCATTAAGCAAATCGTCGATCGATTTAGATGCCAAAACTCTTAGGTCAATCGAGGTTAGTGGCGGTTCAGGGCAAGAATTAATAAATCAATAAATCGAGGCGAAAAATGATAAAATGATAAAATTGGGAGGGCATAAATGTGATTGATGTGACCTTTCTCCCGTATAGGACAGAGCATAGCCAACATAATTTGTTTTTTAATCCGAAAAAACAGATTCGAACGTAAGTTCGAGGCTACTTTAGTCTTACTTACGGGGGGAGATTCTGATGCGTGTCGGGGAATATGCCGTTGCTCGGTCAGGGGAAGAGGGGAGGAGCATCATTCGGATTCCGGGTTCGGGTTCGGGTTCGGGTTCTGACCGTGGCATATTCGGAGCACCTTAAGCTGATAAGACGGAGGCTTTTTCGGGTCGGAAGTTTCGCGCTAAAAGACAGCGGCGATGCTCAGTTTGTCCAGCAATGGCGGTGGGGAATTTGGGAAGCTTCGCTTCGTCCTTCCGACGACCACCCTCCCCTCAACTTCAATCGAGTTTATTGCGGGTTTGTTGCGCCAACAACTTCGTGATAAAAGGACGTGGAAATCGTATTTTTAAGGAAAGTGATTGGGCTTTTAGGGATAACTTATGAAGTATCGACGCTCTTTAACATTTTTTAATACTTGATTAAAATATGTCGAAAAACTGACACCTGATCAACTTTTCTGACCTCTCCAACACTTGAATCTGGAATTTTGATAAGTGAGTTCAAAATTCCGACATGTATGGGGTTAGTTTTGAAAACTTTTTAATAAATGAGGAGTCAAAATATGAATATGTAAACAAATAAAGAAATAAATGAGGAGGAAGAACAATCTAGTCTCTCTTTTCTTCTTACCTTACTTCGACACATAATTCACTGGGGGTGATCAAGTCCATGGTGAGTAGGATCCAGACTTGGACCCTGTACTCGATCCTGTTATAACCGGTTATTCTTTTTTGGACCCTGTACCCTACCCTATTTTTATTGAACCCTGATTTGGAACCGACCGAACTTTTTTAATCGTTTTGCAATTATTCGAATTTTACATTCTTAGCAAAAATACAACATAATCCTTTGAATTTTATAAGACAAAGTAAAAATCCTAATAATGCACAAACATTAGCAACAAATATGGATATAATATTAGTCTTATTCTCACAAATACTTTTGATATGATCTAATATGATTGTTTATATGTATGCGACGGAGTTCTTATTAAGATAACATCTTTCTTAAATTAAATCGAAAATGCTTTAATTAGTGTTATAATCGTTAGTAGCATTTGTCCTATGACTATAGTAATAATTGAATGTTGGACCATAAAAAAAGAAAAGCAATGTATGAGAATAGTTATTTTTAACAATTCTTTCAAAACAATTATTCCTTAACTTGATTTAAAAAGAAATTTTCTTTTTTTAACAATTCTTCGAAGACAAAGAGATTCCAAGACACTATACAAAAAGATAAAAAAAAATTTAACAGGGTAAAAACCGATTCCAAAACCTGTCCAGTTCCGGGTGGGTCTTTGCTTGGACTCTTATTCAACCGATTCCCCGGACCGGTTTAACGGGAATCGGTTCCTAAATCGATTTAATTGGGAACCAGTTCCCGATCCTGTTTTTCGTGTGGTCTAGTCCGGGTTCCGAGTAAACTCGGTCCGGTTGCACACCCCTATAATTCACTATTCCAAGTTTTTTTTCTCCTTTCTTCCCATGTGCTCTATCACGCGAGTTCAAAATATGGATCGCTTGATATTTTATGGATTATTGGAATGAAGTTGAGTTTGTCAAATTGAAAAAATCAATAATATTAGCAAAAGGTAGATTAATATTTTTAGTATAAATTTATTCTAGTTTCTTTTTATATTATTTATTTATTTGTGAATTTTAATAATAAAAATAATAATTTATAATGTATATATAAGAATACATATTTAATATACAATGTGTCGTAATTTTCTATTTTTCATTAATATGTCAACGTATCGTAATGCGTGTTGGTATTGGTGCTATTTAGGGGATAACAATACACATAGTATTTAAAACTTTGATTAAATATGTAATGTCATTTTTGAACTTTTAAATTGTTCAATGTAATATTTGAACTTTAGCTTGATATGCAATGTAATTTATGAAACTTTTAAATTATTTAATGCAATTTTTGATATATGTTCAATGAAGTTCCTAAATTATAAGAAAATATTTAACATTATCCTTATGTTAATTTAAGTTCAAGAATAATAATTAAAATCCTTACAAAAAATCCAAATACCATATTGCACATTTAACAAATTAGAAACTCAAAAACCACTTTATATATTGAACAAAATTTCAGGAATTAATTTATTTCATTATCTTTAAATTTCATTTGTTTGGCATTTGATGAAACAGATTCTTTTTTTTTTTTAAACAGATGGGCCCTTGGCATATATACTAGGTTAATTGAATACTTGCCCACTTGGCCCAAAAAGCCCAAGAAAACATCATGCCAACATCTAAAATACCTTTAAGATAGATGGCAAAGTTAAACCAGCCGGCCTCGCTCCCAGTTTCGAATCTAAGGGAGTATGGTGTAGAAAATGCAGAAGAAGGTAAAACCGATGGCTTAGGACATCATGCGGCAGAAAAAAGCACCAGGCAAGCAATATACAGATGTTTCTTACACAAATTGATCCGCTGATTGCTTAGGTTACAAAATTTGCATTCTGGTGAAAAAAATAATTTACTAGGAAGGAGAGGGGCAAGATTCTGGAACTATTTTTACCTCACAGAAGATGATGACCCTCTCATAATTCACAGTTATATTAATTGCAAGGACGAACCACGATACTTATGGACATAAAAATACAAAAAGGGGCTTTGTTCACGCGCTTTCCTTCGGTTCGAGCGCTGCTATTTCTTTGACTACTTGAGCTTTATCCACCTCAAACTGTTCATCCACTGCAACAAGATGAACTAAATTGTGTTACTCAAGTCCTCGGTCCCTGATAACACGAGGTTTTTTTCTGAAAGAGAGAATCGACTTTTTCTTACCTTTATCAAACTTGAAGTCAGCGAACAAGCGGAGAAGCTTGCTTCTGTTTGCAATGAGTATGTTGATGATGTCGGGAGGTTTGTTTTGATTGGCAGCAAAGAGCTGCAAAATGTTAAAAGCGTTGAGAATTTAGAAAACTGTTGAAGCAATGATGTAGATTAACATTCTTAGCTCTCCCTGGGAAATAATACCTTGAACACATGGAATGCTTCTATCTGGATGCTCTTACTTGACTCCTGCAGAGAGTGTAGCAGTCAATGCGGTAAAATTCAGTTCAAATGGCCATGAGCAGAGAAGAAACACTTGAAATTAACAATCCAAAAAGTACAACTTTGGTCATCTTAAATCCATGAGTTCATAGACTATAAGATGAGATTCATCATATACTGAGTGGACATCATTATGTCAGCTGAGATTCAGAATAATTTCAGAGGGGAGAACATCATATACATAAACAATTACCCTGAGAAGATTCATGAGAATCCTCAAGTTATCCCTCGAACTCACATAGCGCATCATCACTGCTGAATTTGAACGATCAAGCAGCATATCTCCCAGAAGCTGCCACAAGGGAGAATAAAAGAAAGAATTAAACTATCGTCCATTATAATTACAGTACCTGATGATGCAATGACCTATAATGGGAACTTCATTGCAATGTACGCTAAGAAAACTCTACGGAACAGATTTTCTTGAAATCTCCACCCCAGTTTCCATCAGGTTTACATTTCAAATCAAAAGGAACTCAGTGATTCAACAACATCTCCAACACACTATCACTGGGTTGAAATCATGTATTGTTCTTGGTTCTCTAGAATTTCTCAAGGAAAGGACATTCTCCAGGGACCAAAAAGGGACTTGTGGGGAGTATATCCGCAGTCCAGTTTGCTCTTTCAGTGTATAAGCATGCAAAAGCCATTATATAGATGCTTTACCTTTATAGCTTGTCGCCTGGTGATGTAATTGGTTGACTCCAACAGCTTTGAGTTGTACTCTTCAAAGAACTATCCACATAAATAAAGGTGAGCCAATCACTTCAAATGTTCTAATATTAAGAATTCAAAAATTGCAAAATCCTATGGTTAGGTGAGATTTGTAAAAGCAAACAACAAAGAAACAACAAGATAAACATTTATTCAGCCAAAGGAAACCAAAAAGAAAGGATTGCACAAATAGTTGCACTTAATCATGTAGACAAGAAATTGGACAATAAGCAAAAGGATTCCAAAGTTGATTACTCCCCCGACCAAGTCCCAATGTGGCAAAGCAAAAATTTTCAAGGCCCCAAAACAATGCAAACTGTCATCGTGTGATTATTCCTGTGGGCTCTTGAGTGTAACCACATCTAGTAATGTGGAAAAATAGTTATCTGGTGCTCATGTGCTAATGCACATGCCAAACCCAAAGAACAACTTGGCCATAAATATACAGCTTACCCAGTCATAATTCTTGCTAAGAAAGTCAGCTACAGTAGATTTATGCCTTGTCAAAAGTTCCTGGAACCAAATGTAGATAGTGTCAGGTTTACACCAATGCATATGTACCTGTCAAACATGATTGACCAAAATGATTTGTTCTTTTTTCTGTTTGGTAAGTTGCAAACACAGATTAGCATGTTCATCAAACATGTATTAATGATAATTTTGTTGACAGACTGTAGACAGCAAAGAAGAGCCAGAGTCATAGGACTCCTATATTATATTTTAGGCAGATGCTGGGGCCCAAAGGTTGTGGCATTGAACCTTCCATGGACTAATCATATAAATTGAAAGCCTATGTGCAGAGCATGTTTCAGAACCAAGACAATGTCTACGCTACCAAAAGTTAGGAAAAAAAAAACCAAATAACATAACTTCCATCTCTCTCATTGTTCACAAGGGGAGAATCCCCTGCACAGAAAACCAATCTTACCCACCAAATAACCTCCAGATGTATGACCTCTACTGAAAACAAATACATGGTAAGCATGTGAATCAAGAATCTATTTTCAGAGGAAAGGCATTTCCAGTTTAACAGAAGACCATTTTTTTCCTTGATGGAAGAGGTATTGACTACTTTAAAAAAAAAAACAAAAAACAAAAAAAAAAACAAAAGACAGAATGCTGCAGTCTTAAATTTAAAAGAAAACCAAACATCTGAATCAATTGCACTATAACTTTTCCTTTAAATTACTGCAGCATGAAGGAGAATTGAAATGTCACTAAAAGAAGTAACCCATTATTACAAGAACCAGATAACCAAGACATTCAAAGATTTCCTAAGAAGTCACATTCATGTTCCACACCATGGTCAAAGGCCATAAACAACAGAACAATTACTATGTCCAATTAAACTCTCTGATGACAGGCTAAGGTCTGCTAATATGAGGTGAGCATGCGGAGGCAAGAAAGTGTTTGTACTTGACCTTAAAGGTTGCAGCGGCATCTGCAGCAATGTCAAAATTTGGGAGTTGAATGTAATCAAAAAACTTCTTCATGTGCTGTGATTCCAACACATACCTACAAATTGAGTAAATAACATCAAATCATTACCAAAACCATGCAAAGCATACCGTACATCAAAATTTAATTCCATAATATCACAAACTTAATTTCCATAGAGCTCCCTGATAACTCAAATTGATGAATCATGAATGTTTTGTGGCATCCAAGTTTCTTGACAAACTGGGCAAAAAGTCTTATGCTTGATCCACTGATAGAGTACTTATGATTTCATTTTCACTTGAACTTCTTCCGTACAAATACTTGGTCCTAAATTATACAGTGATATAGTAAACGGTAATGATGTTAAAGGGTCATTGAAAAGCAGAAATGTCAATATGTTAATACACGTATAAATACAAACACGTCTGATAGTCAATGATGCAAAAGGTTTGCTTGGAAATACAGAAATATTAATATAACAGCATATACTTGTTAAAATGATTATACTAGTAAATCAATAAGCAATATTATATGCCTGAGTAGACATTTTTCTGACGTGCTCAATCTTAAAAGCACAAGTACTGCAGTTTTATTTTGACAGATATGTCAGCATAACTTTTCCCCTGGTGTTGACTTATAGTTGACTAAATATATAACTATGTTGTTATCTGAATTTAAAGAAACAACACGAGGGTATGGTAGTGACAAAATTAAGAATATCACAAGTACCTCAATCCGCTAATATGCAAAAAAAAAAAAAGGGGAAGAAAATAAGCAGAGAGAGAGAGAGAGAGAGAGAGAGAGAGAGATCTACAGATGAGAAACACATATTGTTATTGGCAAGCTTCTTAAGAGAGCTACAGGATCACATGAGAGTAATGCAACAACCTGATACTATATTTTACTACATGGGAAATCATAACAAGCAAATTAAATGACAAAAAGAAGAAGATGAAGAAGAAGAAGAAGAAGAAGAAGAAGAATAGTCCTGGTTTATTATCTCACTTTGCAACAACCTGATGCCGTATGCACTCCCTCAGCATTGCCCCATAGTGTAAAGCCATTTCCGTGTTCTCATAACTATAAGAGACAATAAGGCCAAGTTATAAGATGCAAATGAGTACAGCATCAAATTGAGAGTATTGAAAATCAACAAAATCATGACAGGCAATCATCCAAACATATTAATGCTGGCAGTGGAGGAACAAAAGATATGCCCCATCCATTGAGAAAGCACAGGAAGTACTAAGCAGTACAATTTAGCTTTAGAATATTTAATTTACCAAGAAACTGATTGAAGAAAGTATGAGACCAATCCTCTGTATCTCACGGATAATTTTTCTTAAGCTTTTTATCCAGTTTTCTTTTGTGTTTCTCCAATGGTGAAACAAGGCATTGGAGGCGATTGATGAACAATAACAACAGTAGGGAAGGTGGACTCTATCAACCAGGCCAACCTTGAATGTCTCTACTCCAACTGTTGTTGCACTAAAGATCCTAGTAAACAAAATAAATTAAAGCAAAAGTAAACCAGTAACTTCAAATAGAATTTCATTCTTTCAAGTGCGTGATAAATAACATCCTGTTACAATGCAATTAACAAATCTTCAACCTTTTTTAGAAAGCAATGGCGTGAACCAAAGAATGACATATAAAGATCCAAGAAAGTAAAAAAAGACCTGAAGTAAAAAATGAAACAGGGGGGAGCTAAAAAATCTAAGCAGGACCTTCTATACGCACAAAGTAATAAGCTCTGATTTACACCATAAATTATAAATGGCCACTTACCCTGCCATCAAAATATCCATAAGATCGAGATTTGCTTCAAGGTAATCTGATGCAATCAAACGCGAATGAACTTGTTGCCTCTGTAAGTTTGCAACAACTTGAGTGGCATCTTTACGAGCCTGAAAAAAAGGTAGATGCCTATCAATAGAACACACAGAAAGGGTGCCCAAAGACTGTCTTACTAATCACTCAAGAAGTAGAAAAGAATTCTCTCATGTAACCAGCCAATTGAAAGGCAAGACTCTCAGATGAGCTAACCTCTAAGTTCAATTTCGGAAGACAGATTATCAGAAGTCTCAGAGTGTTCTCTCTGAAAAATTCTCGAGTCAACTGTGCACAAGCTTCTGCTACCGGCTCAGCTTCACTACTCCCATAGAGAATTGACTTCATCTCCCTCATATTTTTATACAATTCTGCCATCTGCATGAGGAAAAAGAATAGCAAGATCAACGTCGTTTGGACTGACTGCAAAGATTATCGCATGAATCTGGCTTGTATAATCAAATGCTAGATCAATATACTAAGTTGACAGAGAATTATTAACGGCAAGCTTCACAAGAGCCTAGCTTGATATCAAAGCACTGTTTTCATCCTAAAACCCACATAGTAATCAAATTTCTGTGGCACCACAAAACACAGCAATGACTAGATTCTTCAGCCAATCCGTGAGGAATTCCTCGAGAACCTTAAATAGTTGAATACTTAATGAAGCAGTATTAGCTTAAAAGCGCCAAACTTCAGAGGAAAACCGGAAGTGAACTTCTACTCCGAAGACACTGCAGAAATTTCCAAATTCAACTTCTTCCTCCATCGAAAAACTAATCACCAGCCAAAAAAAAAAACACCAATTCCAGTTTCTTCCGACCTGCAGTCCCATTCACGGAACAATAACGCCTGGACAACCAACAACTTCACACACAGAAAAACAAAAAGATGAAAATCGAAAAAATAAAATCAAACCTTCTCCTCGCGCTTGCTCTCGCGCGCATCTCCGTTGAGATCGGCGAAGATGAGGAGATCGCGGGTGTGGCGGACTACGTCCGCCGGCGTCCGGGGCTTCGACTTGAACAGCCCCTTCATCGTCCCGAATTCCCGATTCCCGGAGGGGGATCTGCCGGGGGTCCTGCCAAAACCAGGCGCCGCGGGCTCTCCGTCAACACCTCCGCCTCTGGCTGGGCTCGGCTCGATCGGACCAGGCGGCCACCGCGGAATCACCGGCTCCAGCTCCCTCCCGCGCAATCCTCCATGGGTAGAACAACAGAGCTTCCACCTCCACCGCCGCCGCCGCCTCCGCCGCCTGCTGATCCCCTCCTAGGGTTTCCCGCTTGAGCTCCTGGATTTGGCGAAGAACAGATCGGGCATGGCGAGACAGGATTCACACAAGAGAGAGAGAAAGAGAACGTGATCTTCTTCTGATTTTCATGCAGCTCGTTTTATTTCTTTTATTTTTTGACCAAACAAATTATTTTATTTTCTTTATTTTCCGGAGATTTATTGAGGACGTGACGACGCAACGTCCGATCGCGACCCTGGAGGGATCCAACGGCCGTCCGCCCTCGGGGGAGCGATCCGGTGGCCGCGGGTGCACGGTAGCCGATCGGCGGGGTCCAACCGGATCTCGAGAGCCCCTACTAACTACGAAGTCGTTAACACTTGTCCCTTTCTCTCTCCCTCCTCCCTCATCTATCTGTTATTTTATTTAGTTCTAGTTGTCATACGTTTATATTATAGAAGTTTCCTACCTTAAAATACGTGGTATAGGAATACGTATAAAAAATGAAAATACGTGAATCGCATGTACTCGAAATGTAGTCAAAGATGAACGGAATATAATAGGTCAAAATATTTCATCAACTGTTTTTGTCGAAGGAGTTACTTTGAAATGTTAACGTTAATGTCGGTGATAGAATCTTATGACGTAAGTACGTTGATGTGAAATTTTCACCTTTTATTCAAAATCTAAATAGCTGGTTCTACTTTATTTTTTTTGTGAGGAAAAATAACATAAACAGTTCATGAATATTTGCCAAATGCATAATGTTATCTCTTTATTTTAAATTAGTTCAAGGTGGTAACTAAACTATTTATAAATGCTTAATCTAGTTCATAAACTATATAAAAGTATTTAAGTTAATGGAGTTCACATCCTTTAAGTTTGAAAAGTGGACCGTTATAGATGGATTGTTCACATAAGATATTCATCTCGAATCACGAAAAAAAAATTTCCACGGCTTATACTTGGAGTCCTTAATTTGTTCCTTTCCTTTTCTAAAAATAGATGGATAAAATGATGGACATGCTGATTGTCATTTTTAAAAGTCCAACTTGATATATAATACTTCAAGTTGTCAAATAATATCTTATTTATTGTTCAAGCAAACAAAAGGATAAACATTTATCAATAGGCATTGAACAAATTAAAAATCTAATGACTATATTGCACATTAAATTAAAATTCAAGAATTATTTATACAAATTCCAGGAATGGCATTACACATCGAACAAAAATTCGGGGAATTATTTGAGTTATTATTCATTTTTGTACCATATAGTACACATTAAGAAAGACTACATTATAATATCATGATGATATTTATTAAGGTACATTCACTAAGAATGATTCTCTCAATTGCACATTTTCTTTAATCCCAATCAAATATTTCCACGCAACATAACGATCGATTGCAAAAGCATGCAGGTCGCTTCTCTCATGACGTATTCGAGTTATTTATTAAGACAAAAGCAACCATTTGAATTGATCTATAAATTATTCACTTTCTTTCCCAAAACGAAATTAGAAATAAAGAAATAAATAAAAATTGCACTTGTAAGGGTCAATTCTACATTTGTTTAATTTGCTATGGAATTTATATTTATTAACTTAAAGGAGTCGGAAGTTAGAACCTTAATCCTTTTTTCACCTAATAATCTAAACTTTTTGGGTGGTACGAACTTACAATTGAGTACCTTTTAAAAACATATACTTGAATGATTTTTCTTTGTATACACAATTTCTGAGGAATCGAATCCTTGATGGTGTCCCGGACGTATGTCAAGGGAATTGCAAACTTTATTTTATAAAGTAGAATCGAATTTTTCGGTCTTAAATGCTCATACATTATGTACAAAAGATGGTACAAATGAAAATCTCATCCATTACACGGCCTATAAATGTTCATGCTTTAATAGAAATGGCCTTTGGAGCGACCTGGAGTCAGCTATTTTTCAATTAATAGACACCACAAGTAAATTTGCACCCATCCCTTTCAATACAGAAACCTTTTTCTTTTTAATAAAAAAAAAAATTGCATATCCAACTTCAATCTACTCTGGCATTTATATCCAATCGACCCTCTTGGGCTGAGCTTCTTTCCAACTCCACCCTCACATGCCATCACTTTCTCATTTAATGCATTGCCTGTCCCACACTCTAGGGTTTCCATGTTCTTGAATTATCTTGAAGAACCAAAATACTAAAACTTAAGTCTAATTTTAATTCCATCCTACACTTTCTTTCCGTCAGAAATAATCTACAATTTTTGTAGTCCTAAATTTGGCTTAACATCCAAAAATAATCACTGTTTTTTTAATTTCAAGATTATCAACATCAAGAGACTATTGTCATTCTATATGAAGGCAAGGGTGTTGATGAAGACGCGTGTTGTGACGGTGGATCTCTAATTGACCATGATGTTAATAATTTAAAGAAACAAGTGGAGATTTTTAGACAATTGGGCAGATTTGGGTCTAAAGTGAAAGTAGAGATTTTTTTTTAAAGACAAAAAAAAAAAAAAATTGAGGTAGAATCAAGCCTAAAGTTGGGGGTTTTTGGGAGTTAGGTCAGAGAAAGGATAAAAATACTAAGAATTTTTGTTAACACTTAGTATACCCATTGATTTGGAAATTGGATGTTCAGGTAAGAGCAAAACCTATATACAAATAGTTGATGTCCAATATAACTTGGTTTCATCCGAATATTAATAATTTGATTATTTTTAATTATCTTGCCAAATCATTATACTCCATTTGTTTTGTGGAAAATAAATGATTTGAAAACATTTTTCTAAAACAATCGCTTGTCCACATTAGTGTTGACCGTGTCACGTAGGGCAGCCGGCGTGCATGTTAGTGTTTTTCAGCTAAAATTAGATAGATAAACTAAATTAGCACAAATGTAAAATGTTTAAGATTAAATAAATTTAATTAAAATGTTTATGACCGAATTAGTACCAATGCCATATGTTCAGATGCTTTTGGCACTTTTCTCTAGATTTATGCAAAGAGTGATATTTGAAATTAGTATTCTAAGCTCTGACGTGGAAAGAATGTTTGTGTCTGGCCAAATCAGTCTCAAAGAATAGTATGAGTCGACGTGTGACAGATCAATGGGACTGAGCAAAGCTTAGTAATATATTGTCTTCAACAGTTTATGATTCTTTAATAGAAATAAATCGAAAAAAGTTACATGTTGTTGCCATTTTGAAACGATTGGAAAAAATTACCGAAGTAATATCTAAATCCAATGATTCAAGACAAAGATAAAATATCCTGGAATGATGAAATATTCTTTAATTGTGTCAACAACTAGATCAAGAATAAGAACGGGGAGTCCAAATATATTCTACAATAGCTAGTGAGTCCAAATATATTCTACAATAGCTAGTGGGGTTTTACTCTTGATTCATTAGGCTAAGCAACACTTTTATACTACTGCTTTTTTTCTTTTGTTACTAGAAGAGAATCTCTCATCCTATGGAAACTTCAGATTCATCTTCCTCCTCTCTTCCCATCTCTCTTACCTCTAATCTTTCTCTTCAACCTCCACCCGAACTTCGAAAATCTTCATGTTTAAAGATAGACTATCTTTATGAGGTCGCATACCTCACAGAAGATAGTAAGATCTCAGAAACCCAGCTTCCTATGATGAACCCATACACCGCTTTCGCAAAACCTCCTTCTTTCTCTCCATTGAGATCTATAAAACACCTGATCAAACATACTCCTCGCACTGTTAAAGAGTATGTTCAGTCTTCTCGTTTTGATCAACACCCTATCCAGGCAACTGAACAAGAACAATTTGTTACCTTCCAGATCCCACCAAAGTTTCCATCTCAATGGATTCAACAAGGCTATACTCATCTCCATTTTGGAGCCATCCGTCTTGCTTTGACTTTTCATGGTCGAAAAGGTTTACATTCGTTGGCAAAGCAAGAATAGGCCTGTTAGACACTAGGTTTTTGGAATACCAGCAAGCTTGTGTTGGTACCATCCAAACGACAATGAATGCAGGAACTGTTTTTGTTACAATTTTCCCAAACTTTAACATCGCTCTTGCAGATCCCAACCTGCTCACTGCTCTTAAGGTCCAACTGCAAATTACTGGAGCCCCGCAGACTCCTGGATCCATTGCTGCCACCCTACACTACCAGATGATCTACTGGGTTCAAAACCATGCCATTGATCTCAACATTCCAAATTCTGAGGATGCCCTTGTTATTTCAGTTGACCACGACCAGATCTCCTGCATCCATATTCCCCGTCAGATCCCTCGAAATGAGCTTGTCAAACTTCTTCCCGATAGTTGGGTCACCAACTATGAAAAACTCCATCAGAGTTGTAAACCGCTTCAATCTAGTGAACCACTGTTCACCAGGAAGAAATATGGTACTGTTACCATCAAGTTCGGCAAAACCAAGGAGGAACCTTCTTTTATTTTTCCTACTATTCTCCATTTTACACCTTGTCCCACTGATCCTGTCTCAAGCGAGCCCGATGACAAATGCTTTGTCCATTCTTTTGGTCCTCAGGGACACCAATTCATCATTTCAAAGATTCAACTGGACATTGCTTTTGGGACCCAGACTGTATCTGTCCGTCTTGCACAAAACCTGATGATGAAGATGACAGACCTTCCACAAAAAAGAAGAAGACAAATAAAGATACCATTTACCAAAGGTATCTTGATGGAGATCCAACTGTTGGACCTCTTGGAGAGGATGGAGGTAGATACCAGTTCATTATTTCTTATGGACCACCCAGGTCCCCTGCACCAATTCCACCTCCACCACCTTGCAAACCAGCTCTCTTCTCTCAACCACCACCAGCTAGACCCATGATCACTTCGCCTTTCTATAAGCCGATCCAAAAATGGGTAAAAAAGAACCCTTCATGTCCTTTGAAACTACCCAGGCCAAGTACGTGTGTACCGAAACCTGTTCCACCTACTGTCCTACCCAGTATATGTATGTTTCATCCTGATGAGTTCCCCCCACTCGAGACCACAGAATCATCATCTGGAACCAGCACCCGCACCCGGAAATTTCCTCCCTTGAAAAGATTCTCAGATCCACATCAAAAATACCAGCACTCACCTAAGGTACCAAACCCCATTGGTCTTCATGCACAAGGACAACGAAAGCAGCCTTCTGCTGCCGAAACTGTTATGAATTGGCAAACTGAAAATGCTTTGGCTCAAAATGAGCTTTTAGGCACTGTTGCTACCCGTCTTGAACGCGTAGACAAAACCACTGACTTATCCTACTGCATGTTGAAAGATTTCCAAAAAAGGCTTCATTTGCTAGAAACTAAGCAAACACCTCCTAGCCATTATCTAGAAGACTAGAGACCAGAAATTGAAAAGCTCAAACGACAGATCCAGATTCTCCAAAACCAACAGTCGTTCACCATAATTGATCCACCCTTTCTCCCATTTCCTTTATTGCCACCTAAACCAGAATCATCCCTTGGAGCATCATCTTCATTTGCGGCTGTTCTCAGCTCAGCTGCACCTCCACCCTAGAACAATTTCTTGGCCCTACGCGAAAATCTTCGCAAACTTAAACAGAAGCAAAAGAAATTCCCTACAGAGGTTCCAGCATCACCATCTCCCCCTGGTACTCCTGAACATTCTTCTGGTGACCACTCACCTAAAAACCCCCATGCCACTCTCACCATTTTCAATTCAATTGAAAACTTCCTTCAGCACCAGATTCCTTCAATTGTTGTCATTAAACCATCTACAACAAGACAGGCTGACTCTTCATTTGAATACGATTCTGATATTTTTCTCGAATCATCTTTTGCAGAAGAAATCTTGTTTATGGCAGATAGTGTCAAAGATGAAGAAATACTCTCTGAGCCTGAAATACACCACCAGGACCAACCAGATCTAATGGGGTTTTAGTCTTGATTCATTGGGCTAGGCAAGACTTTTATACTATTACTTTTTTCTTTTGTTTTGTCATGACTTGGAAGCGAATTTTGCAGGGCCTTGCAATCAAAAAAGTATTGGGATGGTTGGTCATCCGATGATGACTTTTACGCAAAAATTTCCACTTACCCTTGCTTTTTCCTTTGCGTATCTTTTTGAAGGAGAGTCGTTTGAAATGTCTTTTCTTTTTGCATTGTGCGGGATGGATCTCGAGCAACTTTAGGACATTTATGACATAAACCAGGTTTGAACATGTCAAGATGCCTATTTTCTATCTTCTTGGGCAAAGTTCTTCTATGGCAATGTGAACTATATGACATAAAATACATGGACATTTCTATCTTATTGGGGAAGAAAACTATACAACTTGGCACTTACTGGTGAAATCACTAAATGTCATTTTCCTTTGGGAATGGGGTTGTGTTGCTAGGCAAAGTAATGGAGTGCTACGTGAATGCTCATGTAAATCAGCAAGAAGCTAGAAATGTCAATATAAAAATTACATAAGATAGCATTAGGCCATGCGAATTCTCAGCATTAATTATGACCGACGAACCGGGAGGACATACTTCATGAAGTAGGCTTGAGTTGAAATACTACTCTTTTGGCATTGTCTTTCCTTTCTTGGTACGTGACTGGTTGTTGATAGAGGCCTATTGGGGGAAACATGCGCGTTTTCTCTTGCTCAAGATCAGGGTTTTCAAATAATTGTACCTGCGTGCATGTTGTCTTGGCCCCGCAATAATTGTACGATGTGTATGGGACGAGATGAGGGACTTTCACATGATAGCGGTGTGAGATTGGTCGGTTACCTAATGCCGGACCCTCAAACGATATCAAGAAAAAGCTCATTATTTCAAGCATTGTGCAAGCATCGTGCAAATTAGAATATAAAGCATGAAAGATGATAACCCAAGAAATTAGAAATATAAATGTTACAATGAATTGCAAATGATTTTTTATTCAAGAATAAAAGCTATTTGATTCTAATATAAAAATAAAATTCAAAATAACAAAAAAATAAGAACAATTTTATTTTTATTTATTTGATAAAATATTATCTTATTCTATAATATATATTCTAAGTATATATTCAATATTTATATTGTTACATATTTTAGTTATATCAGAATTATTTATTATTTAAAAATTTTTTATTAAGGAATGATGGAGGGAAAAGAAAAATAAAAAAGAGAGGAAAAATAATTAAAAAATAAGTAAATAAAATTGAAGTCGAAGAATTCATATTTTAAATGAACAAATTCAAATTTGAAACAGATCTTTCTAATTCACTTGGTCTTCTTCTTTGTATCTTTGATTCATGTTGAAGTTTCATGACTTTTCCATAGTTCCTTGTTCAAGGCAAATCTCCATGAAAAAATGAGAGAGTTGAAATTCCTTCTCAATCATAACTTTTTTGTTCACGTCAAAAGTCCATGAGAGCAATAAAAGAGTCAAAACTCATCTTTTCCTTAACTCAGTGATTCATGTTAGAGTTTCATTAAAATGGCAAGATTTGGTGTTTGATGGCTAATTGACAAAAGGTGAATAATAAGCTTTTCTCTCTTTTACTAGATTTGGCGCTCATTGACTGATTTACCTTATTGACGTTACTATGAACCTTTACATTTCTTATCATTATTAAATCTGTGGTTGTGGAATGTTGTAATGAGACTTTTATGTTGAAATGGATAATTATGAATTGATCGGTGGAGGTAATCTGCGTTTGTGTATTCGTGGTTTCCTTATCAATAAATCATGAGATTCCACCATCTCTCTTTGTTCATTTATACTAATATGCCATCCATACCAAACAATAGACTAGATGAGATATGAAAGTATTTCGATTGACTACTGTGGTTTATTAAATAGTGGATAGAATACAGCAAAATCCATGAATTATTTATCTTGTTTGATCGAGTTTTCATCTTTTGCTAAAATTGAGACAATTAAACACAGCCAAAGATGAAAGAAAGTAGGACGAGGGTACTGAAGAAAATGTGCATCCAAACGATTTGAAAGAAGAAAGTAAGACGGAACATCGAATCCAAAAGATGCTTGAAACGAGGACAAGAGGAAACACCTATGATGACATCCGCAAAGAACTCGGCAGAAATCGCCAGCACCGCCGTGCTCTTCCCCTTGCACTTAACGGCGAGAGATGGGACCGCCGCCTCCTCCAAGTACACGCTGGTGGTGGTTATCTTCACGAACTTGCCCTGTATCTTCACCCACATCACGCCTGCGATCGATCAATATTGGTTTCATCTTTTTTCCCTTTAAGAGAAGCATCAAGCCGTGAAACAATTAGTTTCAGGAAAGATAACGAAGTGCTGCATTGCTCAGTAGCGAACCTGCGCCACCATGGAAGCGCGTCGTGGGGGAGACCGGGGGCCTAACCGAGGCCGGACACATGAAGGACTCGACCTGGATTTCCTCCATGGACGGTCGGCGACAGCAGACGTGCTTGGTCTCTGTTGTTGGATTCTTTTTTTCGATCTTTTGCACCGGTGTCAGGGAAGGGCAACCGGGCTATGCGTTTTATGTACGTAAAGAAACTGCAGTGACATTAGCTGCACCAAGGTGACTTGCTATTCGCGATTCGTGAGCCTGGATGCAAAGCTTGCCCCATTAAAGGTCTTTTCATCTTGCGAGTCCCAACGACCACTTAACAGTAAGAAAGAAAATGCTAGACTTATTAAAAATCATTTATAAAATTGATTCATTGAGCGATGTGTCGGGGTTTTGTTGGTTATATAATATGATCCATTTATTTAAAGGGTAATTGGAGATTTGACACATCACTTTATGAACCAATTCTGTAAATTTGTATCGTTAAGTCTACAGTTGTTCAAAATGAAAACAGAAATGCCATGTTCACTAAAAGTGGTTTACAAAATCCGCTTACTAAATCATGTGGTATATTGATTGTGTAAACTAGTCTCCATGTACATATTTTCGTGATGGGTGTTGTGGTCGAGGGGCGAGGTTGAGCTCGACGTTGAAAATATTTCCTTGTTGATCTAAGAGTAATTGCACCTTCACATATTTTAATCGAGGATGCATGTGTAGGTAATCTACCAAGACAAGTCAATCTCATTTAAAGAATCATAAGATTAATATCATATCCCCTTGAAAAAAAATAGAATATCCATTTAATTAAAGTGATATAATTAATTATATTCATCATATTGCATATGGACTAAATCCATACGAGGGCTTTGTGGCCCTCGCTGCCTGATTTCCAACTATCCCCCTTTTTTTCATTTAATTTAGCTTATTTTATTTAATTTAAATGAAGTTTTTATAAAAGATTAGATTTGGAGCAAAATGACGTTTTGTTAGCTACCTACCTAGGAAAGAGAAAATATTAAAAAAAAATGTCAGCATTTTCCATTAGCAAAGTTAGATAGAATTAATGAAATGACTAAATTATACAAATTTGACAAGTCTTAGAGTTAGATTGCATTTTTTAAAAAGTTGTAGAACTCAATTATATTTTTGTGACAAATTTTAGTCCACAACCTAAGTACCCATTTGCTCCATTCTTGGAATAATTAATCTTGCTTCATTTCCTACACTCGTAAAGATTGCTACTGTTTTATTTTTTGAGTCAACTCTTAATCTATTGTTTTTTTCTTTTTACAAATTCATTCAATTTTGGCATCGGCCTTTGGATTATATATGCAAAAAGTATACCGTTAACTTCAACACCATGTTAAAATGTCTAACTCAAGAGCCTAAGTTAATAAATAAAATGGACCATACCAATACAAAAAGCACATCAAATCCGCTATGAAGCGAGATATTTCATAGCTATTGCTTCGGTAGCTCAAAGCACGAACCGGTGAAAGAAAAGGAAAGGGGGTGGTTAGACAATCAACTCGTGTGCAGCGATAATGGGCATTGATGGGAACTTCTCCTGTGCATGAAAATGACCTACCACACCAGGCTATGGTGAAGGTTTTGGGCGACTCCCGTGCTAGGACTATTTTTATAAGATCTAGGTATTAAAATTAAACGTTACTTACTGATTCATAAGAAAGAAAAAAAAAATAAAGTCATATGAAATTATCACACTTCGGCTTTCATTTGTTTCATTGAAAAATATTTTCCTAAAAATAATCATTTAAATTATTTAAAATAATTAACCACTAAAAAATATTTTTATTACCAATAATAATTTATTTTTAAATAGCTCCATGAACAATATAATTGTATTTTGTTCTTTCATTTTTGTAAATAATGCAGGCGATCATTTTTAAGAACATGCTTTCCAAATCGTTAATTTTTTATAAAATAAATGGAGCTTAAGCATGCAAATATTTCTTCCCATGTCTGTATTTCCCAAAAGTTTTACGAACCACAAAGTAATTTATGTTGTTGAAACCTATTGTTGGAACATGAAGTATGACTTACAGAGTTCGGTTTGCATTTATGATCCAATAAGATATTTTACTAAGATTGGGTTTTGATGGCTATTTACTAAGATTAAGTAAAGTCATGATTGTCATTCATCAATAGTCACAGAATTTACTATTTTGAAGGTGAATTATATCCTACCGGATATATTATTACTTTCAATTACTTCTTATGAAGTGAATTTTCAGTTACTTCTTATGAAGTGAATTACATGGTATTACGAGATGTTACTACTTTTGAGGTAAGTTACTACATCAAGGTAACTTCCTATGAATTACATCATGTATGTAGTTCGTAACTTCCTATGAATATAAGTAGATGTTACTAATTTTGAGGCAAGTTACTCTTTCCCAAAAGTTTTACAAACTATATACTAGATGTACTTCTAGAAGAATTTGAAAGAAAATGACATTACAATTGCCATAATTTTTGCACACCATTCACTAGAGCACTATAACTTCTTCTTCTTTTTTTATCACTTGAGTGTTATATTTTTTTTTATTAGTTGAATATTATAACTTATGTACAATGGTCATTGGAGTTCCATAACTTTATTTTTGAATGCTTGAGTGTCATATAAATTTTCAATCAATTAGTAAAATGCCATAACTTTTTAAAATTTTTTACTACAAATACTATACTATGTAGGATTTTTGATACTTGGATGAACGTTTTTAAAAAAATTATGACATCCAAGTAATCAATTGAAAGTTATGACAGTTGAATGTTTTTTAGAGGTCAGACAATTAAGTGGTTGAACAAAAATTTATGGCACTTAAGTGAGTATCGTACAAAAATTATGACACTTGTGATATCCTTATTTTGTCAATTTGCTAATTGCCAGAAGTAATCTGCACACAAATCGTGATTACTATTATGAATAGGAAATCATTGTATTATGACCACACATGATTTTCTAATAATAAGGGGAAGTATTATTATCAACATGAATTACTCCTCATTATATAAATTAGTTCTTCTTAAGTGATGACAATGCTTTGATTTACTCCTTGTAATAACGATTATTTCTTAAGTGAGTTCTTCCTTTGAAGGTAAAATAAACCTTTTGAGGATGATAGTAGTAATAACTTCCTCACATGGGGCAATTAATTCCATAATGAATGTGCGTTTGGTCTTATTTTGTCAAAGCCTTTGGAGCCTTAAGGGCCCTTACGCAAATGCAAATGGTATTTATCAATTTTTTTGGAAAACTTTGGATAAATATAATTGCATTTCTAGGGTTCTAAAACTCTATGGCTCAAGCAAGTTTGGAATGGCTTTGAAATGCTACATTTTTGGAATGCAAACAGTCTTTTTTCCTTCCAATACTTCATAATTATGGAAATATTCTCGGAGAACCTAGCATTGCCAGTGAGTCACCACTAGTCTTGCCTAAGGTCGCTTGACCTTAGGTAACACCTATGTCGTGTGACTCAAGTCTCGCCTTAGGTGAAATGATCGATGGTTGAGTTTTGCCAAAAAGATTTTGGATTTAATATATATATATCTTAGCAAAGATCTTTTACAAAGTGTAGTTTTTTTCCAAACAATATTTAAGTCAAAGTTGCTAGCCAATATATTATTAAAACACTTTACCAAATGCTATTTGCATTTTGGAAAACCTTTTCACCTAAAGTCCTTTACATTTCCCTAAAGGCTTTCCCCCAAAGTAGAACCAAGCGCATCTTGATTAAATTACAGTAGAAAATTACTAATTGCAAGAAGTGACTTACCACCTGATTAACTACCTTAGAAGGAAATATCACTATCGAAAGGAAATTACTACCAATTACCTTTACTGCGGAATATTTGTAGGTGAATACGCAAGAAGTAATTTACTAACACAAATGGCAAAATTACTACCATAAAAAGGAAACCATGGGAGTATGACATTATGTCGCGGTCAAAGTTGTTGGCCCAGTACAAAGGACTATATGACACGTATTATTCTTGGTCATGAGTGGTGCATCGGCTGATGCTAAAGCGCACGCAGAGGCCCTAAGATTGTAAGAAAGCAATAATGAAAATGGGTTGTGGGAAAATGTTATACACAGTCGTATTCATCAACAATATAAGCAATGTACTTCAATGGACTATCAAGGTAGGAGAATTTGAGTAAGATAAATCCCCAGAAGAGCTTTACAAGCATTACCTATTCTAATAGGAGTAGTCGTGTCACATGTTTGAGCAACACCACTTAGAAATCACGAAAATGACAATTAGCATGAAAAATTGGAAAATGGGTCATGGATGAATTTTGGGTGTTAATTACGGCGAGGGAGAGTAGTTAAATATATTAGTATGCAAATATATATATATGTTACTTAAACTAACCTTGTTGGTTGTGCAAACTTACGGCCTAAAATGTATTAGGAATACATTCAACTTAAGAAAGCACAGGTCAAGAAGAGGAAACGGAATGCGAAGAGTCAAGTTATGTCAAGTCCAATCTTAATCCGGAGCTTGTCCACCCTCTCTTTGACTTGAAAGGTGTAGTAGCTGGTCTCGATTTGAGTTTTACTGGGGTTACTTCGATCATAAGAAAGGGCACCTCAGTCTACTTGACCTAATAGCTGGAATAGTTACGAATTTCGTTAGCTCATGTGAGAGAATAAGGCCATTGCAAGAAGCACGATCCCTCTGGGAGTTACTTGAAATCGTGGAAGTTGAGAAGATGAAATGCAAACATGGGTAAAAGCATCGACTTTCTTACTTGGGCAAATGCTTGATGTGATGTCCGGTTGCCAATAAGCAATCCAGTAGGAAAGGCTTCATTGAATGTGAAGCATTGTTCAACGTGGTGGTGGGGTTTGCAAGCCGTGAATCTTGACCTTATTAAGTGCATCTAATGCTAATTTGAGTTTCAATTCACACTTTCCCTTGATTTGCTGGCACAAGTCCGTGGATGATCGGCATCCTGATTTGAAAATCAATTGAGTATTGATGGGCTGGTGGTGGCCCATGAAACGATCTATATTACACCGACCAATTTGATATATAGACATCGTATAAAACTATGTCTCTCAAATACAATAATTTGCTTAATTAGGTGGTCATGCATGTGTGTCTTCATATCGTAACATGGATTCCATGGTTCAAATCATGGCAATGAGCAATTTATCGTCAATGGGGAGAGAAACATTCTCTTGGTCGGAATAGCCGGTCCGCTTGGTTCTTGAGTAGAACAAATCCCAATTGCACACTTCCAAGCAAAGGTAGTCAAATCCAATTTTATAACGGACCATAGTTTTTGTTATTTCAGCCTCGGTAATTCATTCATTAATGCAAATAATTACTTTCCATGAATCCAGATACGTTTTGTGCTGACCTTGCCTTGCAGCCCATGGTAAATTGAGGATGGTTTTTGAACAAGGCATTCAAGCTAAGCAAATTGAATTCAATACCCTAAATAAAGCAGAAGGAAACAAATATGTGTGCCGATTCATCTTATCCGGGTCCATTTTGATAATATGGCCAGATGGCCAGTAGCGAGTAATAATGAAAACAATTGAGATTGAGTTTGCCATTTTAATAATATGGCCAGATGGCCAGTAGCTTGTAATAGTGAAAATAACTGAGATTGAGTTGGCCGTTTTGATAATATGGCCAGATGGCCAATAGCGAATAATATTGAAAATAACTAAGATTGAGTTGGCCGATCAAGATATGAGTCGGATAGAATGAGATAAAATACGATAACATATGCAAAATGGATTTTTTTTAATCCTCATAGCTGTAGCCATTGTCGACGTTGTGTCTCCACAGTGACGCATCGCGATGGTGGTGGTTGCCTCTGCTGCGGTGGTCCTTTGTGACCAGAGAGGGGCTCGGAGGGGAGAGGGTGAGAGATTTTGCCATAAAACTCAGACTAGAATCGCGACAACCAGCGGTCGACCGACGACGAGATCGCCATGGTACTGCTGAGTTGCAGGTAATCTCAGTTCTTAACGAACCGGCATCACCAAAGGCGTTCTCAAATCTTGTGGAGTCGCCCTAGTCAAACATATTATCTAGTCAAGAACTTCACCTTCGGCAGATGATAATTCTTCTGAAACGATGCTTTTCCTTTATTTCAAGTCTGACATGCTAAAGTAATATCCTCCAAGAAAAAGAAAAAAGGTCATATGCAGATCTCTCATCTCAGCTCACCCAATCTGACCCATCTTCACGAAATTCTTGCATGTTGCATTAGGCGAGATCAGACCCAGAAAAGCAAAAAAGCAGAACAAGAGAAGGAAAGGTAAAACATACGATCCCCGAAAGTGCACCAGAAGTTTCAAACAGAAAAGGGCCATCATCAGATCAGACCATAAGCTCCATCCTAAAAAATGAAAACCAGATCTCGTTTTATTCTGAAATTACTACAAGAGTTGGCATCGATTATTCACGAACACGATCTCAGGCGTTGCTCTAAACGGCCTTGAACGACGTGAGACGCCTGAAATGCTCCCACGGCTTGTCCCAAACGATGGCCTCGAAGCTCTTTGTGTTGGCCCCGTCCTTGACCTTGACGACGAGCCTGTAGTTCGTCCCCTCCACGACCTGCGTCTCGCCTTTCACCACCTTCTCCAGCACCAGCCCCGTCTTGGCGTTGTCATTGTGCGTCTTGATGGCGAACTCGGCGATCTCCCGCACGTATGAGTCGCTCAGGTCCTTTATCGGCTTCCACCCACCGGCCAGCGCCTCCGTGCCGGTGGCCCCGGCAGCCGAGACTTGGAGGAGGAGGAGGGCGGCGGCAGCGGCGGCGAGGAGGATGAGGAGTCTCATTTTCGGAGGTTTTCGGCTTCGGTTTTTGGTTTTGGTAACTGCTTTTTCAGATGGAATGCTGATCTATGGGTGGTGGGTACTTGTATTTATAGGCCTTGGAATTGCGAGGGTCACGGACACTTGTCGTGTGGTTTAGTAAAAAAAGATAAACTTTTTGGGGGCAACTTAGAATAGATGGCAAAGGTAATTTTTCAGGGATTACGATATTAATGACTTGAGATTTATTGGAAGCTAGATTAAGGATGTGAGTGCTGCGGGAGCAACGGATTCGATTAAATACAAGCAAAGGGATTCGGACACGTCTCTATAGATACTTTCTATAAGTTGAAATGTAGTTTCCTTATTTAAGTTGATTTTTTTAATTTAATTATTTCCTAGTTTAAAGTGTTCTAATTTGATGTTTCCTAGTTTAAGATTCTTTATTTAGCATTTCCTAATTTAGTGTCTTAGTTCCGCGATAAATAAGAAGTGCATTCTTTTAAGTGAGTGAGTTGTTTGGTTGTTTATCCAAATTATTGGTGGTAAATCTTAAAATTTATTATTCCTAATTGGTGGAATATTCCTTTATAATTTGACGGTAAACCTTTTTATCCCAAAGTTCTTTTTCCACAAACACATTAAATATTTGTATTCTGTCAAATTCGTTTAGCAACTTTAGGCAAACACACAATGTATCAAGTTGGTATCAGAATTTTTAGATTGAGTTAGTTGGGTGAGTTTTTCTATTCTTCAATTCATACTTCCATTCCGAAAAAGATAAGTAATCCGAAGGCTTAACTATGGAACAAACAAGCCCATGATGAAAGGCACGACTGTGCCGTAGAAAATCTTCAGTGATAGATCTCAAGTTCGTGACATCTTGGAAAATCGAGCAAGAAAAGGAAAATCATGGAGATCATCAATTCATCGTCCATGGAATGTTGATCTAGACCACCATACTAGCTTTGGAGACAAATCCAATAACATTGAAGTTGAATCTAGTGGTTCAAATTATCAAGCTAGAAGAAGAAGTGGGACGCACAATGACTGCAAAATCAATGTGGAAGCACCCAAATTTGAAGGTAGCCTCAATACAAATGATTTGATAGATTGGTGACATGCTTTGAATAGTGATCTCTTTGCTGATACACCATTTTGCGAGAATGCTCAACTAATTGACATGTAAGAGAATTTTGTTAAGTTAGTATCTACAAATATACATGTGAATCATCTAATGGTAAGTGTGTAAAAATTTTGTTACACTAGCAGTAGACTTAATAATAATCCAATAAAATGCACATGTTTAACCTCATCCTTCTCTGTTGAAAAATAAGCATATATTTAAACATCATAGCATAAATCATGAATAATTTTTTTCAATTATTCATTTGTTTGAAAAAGAAAAAAAGAAACATTATTTGACATCGAAGCCTACGAACTCCTTTGTCCTACTAAAGCCGATTAGAACATGTGAGCACATATCTTTTGTGCTGACTTTGCATTGCCAGTCCACAGGAAATTGAGGGTGGCTCTTGAACGAGGTATTCAAGTTACGCAAATCGAATTCAAAGCCCTAAATAAACCAGAAGGAAATTGATACGTGCGCGTTTAGGTGTAACGTTTAGCACTAGCTAGGCGTACAGTTTTCCATCCTCATAGCTGGTCGCCATTGTTGACGACATCCACCATGGGGGTGGTTGCGTCTCCATGATGACCATCGCGATGCTAGTGGTTGCCTTTGCTGCGGTGGTCCTTTGTGACCATTGCGACGGAGGAAAAGGAAATATGGAGGGGGGTTGGTGTTTCAGAGGGGCAGGGCCATATTGCCATAATCACGACAACCGTCTTGGACGATCGTACACATTCGGACTGTAGATCCGGGGCGGGAGAGAGGAATCATTGGAGAGCCGTGATTACCGAGTAGTCATCGCCTAAGAGCGGTGACCCCCGCGCAGCGGTCGACCCCGAGATTGCCATGGTACTATTAAGTTGCAACAACAACAAAGAGTGTCCATTCTTATCTTTCACCCAAAGTCATCTGAGTTTTCATCAAATTGGCATCATCAAATCCTAGAAGTCAAGAACTTATCTCCAGCAGATGATAGTTTGTCTCGAACAATGTTTTTCCTCTAGTAGGATATGTTTACTAGAAATCCTAAAACTTATTATGAAAGTATATTCAAGTTCTAAAACTTGTTAAATTGGAATAATAAGATAATTGCATTAACATCATTAATTTATCTGATGAAAATGTCGAGGTGACATTTTAAAATTAATTTCTATCTTTCTCCTATGTGGCAATTATTATTATTATTTTCTTATTCGAATCTTATCTAAATTAAATTTAAAAACTAAAAAGGCTAAAATTTCATTTACAAAACAAAATTGAAAAAGTAAAGGAGAATGAGCTCACAGGTGGGGTGTTGCCCATGGGCATTGCCAGTGGGGTGTTGCCACCGCCGCCACCATTGCCCATTGCTAGTGGGGTTGGCAGACATCACTAGCCCTTAGGGAGGTTGCTAGCCCCTACCGGCCTTAGGTAAGGGTTAGCAACCCTTGCTCAAGCCTACATTTGGGCAACGTCAACCATCCCCCATAACTAGCAACCATCACCCTTCCCAGGCGAGGCCTCATCGGCCCCAAGTGAGGGCCAGTGACCCTTGCTAGGCTTGGGCAAGGCCTACTTGGGGCTAGCGAGGCTCAATAGATCTCGATGCCTAAGTTGAGGGCACACAGATTTGGGCAACACCCACCCTTTTCCTAGGACCAACAACCGTCGCTAAGCTTGGGAGAGCGTTGACATCACCCATATTTAGGCACCCTTGCTTGGGGCTGGCAACCTCCTTAGGGTTAGTGACCTTTGCCGAGCCCTTTGGCATTAGGTGGTGGTAGGGGCCATTGGCAAGGCCTTACCATTTTTTTTATTTAATTTTGTTTTTCTAAATAGAATTTTAGCTTTTTAAAAAAGTTTTGAATCATTTTATATAAAATTTGAATAAGAAAATAATAAATGGTTAATACCATGAAAAAGCTCAAATTTGTATATCTGCGACAAATTCATCCCAAACTAATTATTAGACCATAAAAAACCCCAAAGTGGTATACATTTGACAAATTTACTCCAAACTCATATATTTATGACATTTTACTATTAAATTATTGAATTGGATAACACATGATAATTGACTGGTGTACTGAGTTGAGATTTTACTCTTCATTTGTCATAGTTATACCAGTTTATGATTTTTTGTGGTATTAATTCATTTAACAAAATGTATATTTGTTACAAATATATTAATTTGGGATTTTTTGTAATTAAAAATTAGTTTAGAGTAAATTTGTCACAATATATACTAGTTTGGGGTTTTTTATGGTCATTTGGGGTAAATTTACCATGGATTTAGCAATTTGGAATTTTTTGTGATCAAAAAATTAGTTTGAGATAAATTTGGTACAAGTATACCAATTTAGGGTTTTTCGTAATATTAATCCAATAGTAAAAAAATGCCACATAAGAGAGAGAAATTATTTGAGAATTCCACGTAGGAGAGAGAAATTGATTTTAAAATACCACGTCAACATTTTCTATTAAACAAGTTGACTAAAAAGACTTGATTGTATTTTTTAGAAATTTTTAAGATTTAATACGACAAGTTTTAGGAATTTTATTGATTTCAAGTCTAACATAGGTATATCCATTCCTGGAAGTTCATGTGAGCATATACTAAAGTAATATCCCTTAAATTTGCTGGCTCCTAAGGGTGTGCAAAATGAAACGCCCAAATCGGGAACTGCCCAGATTGGACCGAACTAATTGGTTGGGTCCCACCATTAAAGATCAACATTTGAATCTTTCTATGCAATCCTCCATAAAAAAAAAAGTTATATGCAGATCTCTCGTCTCATTTCACCCAATCTGATCCATCTTCACGAAATTCTTGCATGTTGCATTAAGCAAGACCAGACCCAGAAAAGCAAAAGCAGAACAAGAAAAGGAAAGGTAAAACATACGATCCCTCAAACTGCACCAGACGTTTCAAACAGAAAGGGACCAACAGATCAGACTATAAGCTCCATCCAAAAAAATGAAAACCAGCTCTTGTTTTTTCTCAAATTACTATAAAAGGTTGACATCGATTATTCAGCGAACACGACGTCACACGATGCGCAGAAGGGCCGTGAACGACAAGAGATGCCTGAAATGCTCCCCTGGGTTGTCCCATACGAGGGCCTCGTAGTTCTTCGTCTCGGCCCCGTCCTTGGCCTCAATGACGAGCATGTAGTTTGCCCCCAACACGACTTGCGTCTCGCCCTTCACCACCTTCTGCAGCACGAGCCCCGTCTTCGCCTCGGCATTTTCACCCTTTTATTTTTTTATTTATATTATCTTTGTTTTTATACTAGATGAAAAAAATTAAAACAATCATTAAAACAAGGAAGGGGAGGGAAAATGGCGAGGTCTTTGCAGGCCCTCGTTGCCACCCACCTTTGCTGGATAGTGAGCAATAGTTTCTTGAATGATTTTCCCTTTGGTCTTCCTTAGTACATTAGTGATCAAGATTTTATTCAACTGGTCACCTTGTCACAGTACCTCCAAGTTTTCAAGAACTTCCCATTCTTCCTTATTTTGTTCACCTTTTATTAAGGTCCATGCTGTTTCTATCAGTATTTTCACTTTATACTTCATATTACGTCAATAACAATAAGGCATCATTCATGTAAACATTACCTATAATGAGACGATGTTTGCATTCATTAAACTAAACAATAATGAGAGATAGAAGGTTTTGTCAACTCTAAAATGTTATAATAGGTTTTTCCAATAAGCTAATGTAATAACTAGTAAGTTGGATAAGCTGTTTGAGAAACTTTAACAATCGAGTTCCTTTAAGTAGAGGTGATTATGGTGTCTCGGGAACTTTCATAGTTAGAGATCTTTCCCATATCTTAAGGATGAAGCCCTATCTAATTAGAGGTCACATCTTCATCAACCTAGTTTGGGTGATGAGGGAATGTCAAATTCCATCAAAGACCATTTGTTGATTATGCAAGCAAAGGGACATTTCGGGCACAACATGATCCAATAGAAGCAATGAGGAGAGCGTCCAAGATGGAGTTTCTATAAGCTGAAGAATAAAGGCACTTTCGGCTGATTTACAAGCTGAAGGGTAGCTTCCAAATTTAAGTTGATTTCCTAATTTGATGTTTCCTATAGGTTAATGTGTCTTAGTCCCTCTACAAATAAAAATTGCATTCTCAGTTGTATGTATACAGAGTTTTGATTTGAAAATGCATTAGAATTTTTCTCAAGTGAGTGATTCATTTTGGTTCTTTATCCCATTTGTCGGTAGTAAATCTTAAATCCCTTCAGTTCTTTACCCAATCTGTTCGTAGTAACCTTAAATTTCTTTATCTTTGGCTGGCAGAACGATCATTTATACCTTAGCTGTGAACTCTTTTATCCCAAATTTCTTTTCCTGCAAACTCATCAAACACTTCCATTCCGTCATATTCATTCAGCTACTTCACACAAACTCACCACGCATCAGTGAGGGTCCGAAAATGTTAAGGAAAATATTAAATATGTGGCGATGGTTCAGTATTTCGCTAGGTAAAATTAATCGTAATACAGAAATATATATGCTCATGTATTATGTAATCTGTTCATCAAATGGTAAATTCTCAATTTGTTGTCATATTATATCATGAGTCAACTTTCAACCATTAGGCTGAATCCATTTTCTCAGTTCAATCGAAGGAAAATTATGCTTGTCACAGCTAGGTTATTCTCCAAAGTCCAAAAAATTGCTCTCTTGGAGCTTGACTCCAAGCGACGGAATTAAAAAATGAGATCTCACGCTCTTTAGAATGTAAGATGGTACTCATCTCATTTAATTTCTCGATAAAATCCTTGAGTTTAGTAGCTAGAAAATAAAGTAAAGTCGATAAAGTATATTCTGATTTATGGGTAGGGTGCGAGACAACATCCACAAACCAACACCCATGAATAAAGTTGTGAGACCTTCTGCATCCAAATGGAATTTATCCGAAAAAGGGCAGTGTGTGGAGAACGCATGAGAAATTCCGAAGGGTCGTGAGGGATGAGCATTGGCGACGAAAATCACGATGGTTACGACAGATGAACCACACAAACATTAGAATGGTCTGTCTTTTTAGGGGCAAAAGGTCATCAGAAGTTCTTTAACTTGTGTATGGCTTACTTTAGTGCACAACTTTTCGCCGGTTTACTTAAATGCCAAAATCGGATAAAAATGATCACTTAAGTGCCTCCGCCGAATACATGGCTTTTATAATTAAAAATTTTATTTGATGTAGCATTTTTTGGCACTGAAGTGATCATATTTTCATTAAGATTGGCACTGCATTGATCACTTTTTAACAACGATTGATATTGAATTGATCACTTTTTAGATCACTTTTTTCATTAAGGTTGACATTGTGCTTACTTTTTAACAACGATTGGCATTGAAGTAATAATTTTTGCAATAATTGGCACTAAAGTGATCATTTCTTAATTTGCTATACGACATTGTTTAGGGGGTTATATGCTAACTAGCACACCGACAAGCCACATAAGATCAAGAAATTAATAAAATATAGCTACATCATATTTCTGGTGACTTAGATCGGAGTTGGCACTTAAATGATTATTATCTTTTTATAAAGTGGTACTTAAGTAATTCAAAAAAATTGTGACATTAATGTGAGAGACGTCCACAAATTAAAGCATTTCTAATGTCCTTCTTCCCTTTTTAATGTTTTCCCAATTAAGCAGGCACTTCAATTCAACTCCCAGTTGCAACTCTAAGAGCTACGAAAGGAATCACTGAGCCATTTTTGGTGACATAGTTATAAATGAGCATGAATGACGCTATTCTTGTTATCCACTTAGCCTATCAAAAGAAAAATCTCTGGTTCTCTTGTAATTCTTTGAGAAGTCTAAGAAGGCGCTAATATTTTTTGCCAAAGTGTTTAAACATAGATCATTATCAATAATAAAAATAATTTTCATGAGCTTATTATTTAGCGAAACAAATGGGGCCAAACATCCCGAGTTTCATTTTCTTTGCGATAATCTAGTTTATGAATCGATGAAATTTATTTGCTTACCCATTCCCAAGTTTCGTCTAATAGTGAGGTCTATGGAAGAAGAAAAAGAAGAAGAAAGACAAACATATCTATTTCAGAGGGAGCACCGAAAAAGTTCATTTGCTCAATTTATATGGCAGCTTCATTATCAAATTACTGAAAAATGTTTAGTCTAAGGATGATTATTAATAACTAACAAAAACGACGAAACGACGACCTCACACGATGGCCGGAAGGGCCTTCAAGAACTTGTTTGATGCTCCCAAGTTCCCTCAAAATGCAGCGGACGTTTCAAACAGAAAGGGGCCATCAGATCAGACTATAAACTCCATTCCAAAAATGAAAACCGGATCGTGTTTTATTCTCGAATTATCAAAGGGTTGACATGGATTATTCACAAACACGACCTCACACGTTGAGCGAAAAGGGCTTGAACGACAAGAGACGCCTAAAATGCTTCCACGACTGGTCCCATACGAGGGCCACGTAGTTCTTTATCTTGGCCCCATCCTTGACCTCGATGACGAGCCTGTAGCCCGTCCCCGACACGACCTGCGTATCGCCCCCCACCACCTTCTCCAGCACCAGCCCCGTCTTGGCCTCGTCATTGTGTGTCTTGACGGCGAACTCAGCGATCTCCCTGACAACCAGCAACTCCGTGGTGTACGGCGCGGAGGCCGAGACTTTGAGAAGGAGGAGGATGGCGGCGGCGGCGAGGATGAGGAGTCTCATTTTCGGAGGTTTTCGGGTCTAGTTCTCAGTTTTGGCAACTGCATTCTTGGGTATTCCCTTACTTTGAAGTGGAATGCCGATCGAGAACGTTTTTATAGGTGGTGGGTACGTGTAATTACTATCTAGGTTCTAGAAACGCGAGCGCCACGGAAACTTGTCATGCTGTATGGGATGAACACAGAGATAACTCCTCCCACTTTCCTCTTGGGCCAGCTAAGAATTTTCGTCGACTGAGAACAGTTTTGGATCTACTATTAATTTAAGGATTAGATCGCAATGCTTTTAATTATCTTGCTTAAAAGTTGGCTGTACGTTACTCTTTCATGGTTCTTTTAATGCTTTAAGAGACTAATGAGCTCTTTGAATTTAGCATTTACGTCTACGCTGGGGGGACAACCAACGTATAATGGAACAGGCAAAATTAATCGCGATATGGAAATATATATGTTCACATATTTTTAAGCGGAGTTTAGATCATTATTTAGTCTAGTATGTTCTCCTTTACTCAATAGATGACATCACGAGTCAAGTTTAATGCCTTAGCTTAAGTCATGTTCTAATTCAATCAAAGACAAATTATGCACGTTAAACACTAAGGTTTACCCAATGGCCATCATTTTTCATAAAGAAAGGACGAGATGGGAATTTGAATTCTCACATTCGAGGGTTGGGATGGAGATAATTTAGTTTCAAGTGTAGATTTCGATTTTTATACCCTACAAAAAGGAAAGTTGTCGAAAAAGTATTACATTTGCCAATTTAGTTTTAAAACTTTTAATTTTATTAATTGAGTTTTAAACATTTTTACTTTTTGCTAATTTAATTCATTTTGTCAATTTTGGCTATAATTTGCTAACATGGAACCTATGATTTTACGTTGTATAGTCCACGTTGATGTTGATAAATTTTATTATTTTTAAATATATTTTTTTGAATTTTTAAAAATATTTTTAGTAATTTTTTTTTTTACTCTCTTTTCTTCCTTTGCCGGTCACCCAACCTCAAGGATCACCAGAGGGTACATCTAGTGAGGATTAGCCTCATTAGGAACTAGTGAGAGGTGACGTCATTGGGATTTGGCAAGGGACGACCTTGTGGGCCTTTGGTGAGGTTGATTATCGCCCTCACTCAAAGAAGGCAAGGGGTGACCTCACTAGCCTCACGCAAGGTTGGTCTGCCGATCTCACTTACAGTCGACAAGGTGGACCCTCACCCTCACTTGAAGCAAGCGAGGGGCGACCTTGCTAGATCTCGGAGGGTGTCCTCACGGAAGACTAGCAAGGTCACCCTTCACTGGTCATAGCCTCTAGTCAATTGCCGAAGGTTGCAACCGATTGAGGAAGAAGAGAGAGAGAAAAACAAAGAAAAAATATTAATATTTTTTTAAATTTCCAATTTTATAACAAATTTTGCCCATGTATGACTACCAATGTCTACATTAAGCGAATTCTAGCTAAAATTGGCCAAATAGATTCAATTAGTAAAAAATGAAAAGATTTATGACTCAATTATCAAAATTGAAAAAATTATGACTGAATTGAGAAAAATGTAATATATTTAAAAAAAAATGGATAATTTTTCACTATAAAGAGGTAGGATAAATTTAAAAAAATTTGGATAATTTTTCACTATAAAGAGGTATGATAAAATCTGAAAGTAATAGAATATGAATAATACAAGACTGACAAAATAAAAATAAAAAAACTATTCATTTCGGAACTGCAGGGACTCCCCAAAGTCTAAAAAATTGTTTCCTTGGAGCCTGACTCCAAGCGAGGAAATTGAAAATGAGATCTCGCGCTCCTTGGAGTATAAGATCATACTCTTTCATTTTATTTTTCAATTAAGTCCTCGAGTTTAGTAGCTATAAAATAAAGTTGAGTGGATAAAGTTGTCGTGATATTTAGGTGGGAGCCAGATAAATTCCATAAATCGAAAACCCTTAAAATAAGATGGAGTTTATCTGTACTCCACCGATTTTATCCGGAAACCGTGTGCGGAGAAAAGAAATCGTGGCAGAAGTTTGGAGGGGGTAGCAAAGGATAAGCAAGTGGCGACGGAAAATGACAGTGTTCAAGACAGATGGATCGCACGAACGTGAGGACGGGTCTTGTCTTGTCGTCCATCTTCGACGCAAAAGTCGCAAGTGGTCGCGGAAAGCATGGATCTTGGAGCGTCTTGCGAATCGAACTCTCCTCTTTTTTAGGGTTTGACAGCTCGATCTCCTTCTTGGACTTGACGTCTAGATTTGGGCTTCTGAACGAGCCGAACTTTGATTTGGTGGAGGACAATTGACGTGGCCCTTAAGAGGAGTTTGAAATGATTCGAAGGTTGAAGGTGGAATTGAACTGCGTGGGGGCGGCTTACATCCATCGCAAATCCAAACATTAGTAAGTGCTTGCTTGGTTGGGCTCAAATCAATGGCTCCCACATCGTATCTTCTACCTACATTCGACCTCGCGACCCTAAAAACTTGCTAAGAAAGTATTTTTGAAGCACTCCCAACTGAACCCACCTTCAATATAATGTGTGAGCAATGAGCTATTCTTCATATCTGGTCATATTATTATTATTATTACAAAAATCATAAATTAGTACATTTATAATAAATTTATCTTCAACTAATTATCCTTTAAAATGGTACATATTTATGATAAATTTATTTTATGTTATTTTCATTAAATTTAATCATTAAAATTATTGAGTTGAATGACTCGGGATAATTAATAAATATATTAATTTAAGTTTTTTTTTTTTTGTCATATATGTATCAATTTTAATGGAAATTAATAGAATAAATTTATAAAAAATGTATTAATTTGAGATTTTTGGTAGTCAAAAAAATTAATTTGGATTAAATTTGTTGCATGTTTGCCAATTGTGGGTTTTTCGTGATATTAACCTTTATTATTATTAGAATTTTATTAGAAAGTTCCTCATGATACTTGTTAAAAAACTACTTAATAAAAGTTTATAATTTTCAATAAATTATTTTTCTTGTGTTATGCGTAATTGACCCTTTTGGAGATTGAAATGTTGTTTATTAGTTATGCTTGACATGTACTTTGGAGACACTTATTAACAAAGCCATTTTTATTATGAACAAAGATACTTTTTCCAATCTTTTAGAAACGAACAATATTTACCACATGATACTCAAACTTTATAAATTTCGTTTTCTTCAATACAATCTAGTTTTGAATTTGTGAAATTCATCTATTTCCACACTTCCAAGTTCCATCCAACAGCGAGATCAACGGGAGAGAACAAAAAAGAGTTTTGGCAAAAATAAAATAAAATGGACTACTCCCTATTTCGTAGGGACCACCAAAATAGTTTTTCCCCTCAATCACACAACTAATTATAATTATAAGAAAATTATCCAAAAAGCTGTAAATCTAACTTAAAGTTCAGTCTTTAACCTTTTCTTCTTTTGGATCCTAAATTTATGTTTGTGTTTATTTGGTTTATATAATCAATTTTAATTGAAAATTGCTTATATTATGAACACCGGTCGTTTTAAGTGCCGTGATTGACGCTTGGACAGTCTTTCGAAAGAAACTATCTTTTCTCCTTTTGACCAGAAGTTAACAAAAGTATCAAACCGCTGGTCAAATCTACTGGTCCCACCTTCATCCGCAACGTTTCTCGACCATCGCCCATCCCAAATCAGAGATCGAGAACAGATCTGTCTTCCTATGCAGATTTCTCTGTTCGGCCGACCTACTGTCATCCAACTTCGCAAGATTCTTGCACGTCGCATTAAGCAACATAAGACCCAGAAAAGCAAGAGCAGCACATGGAAAGGAAACGAAAACAGGGGATCTCTCGAATTGTATCAAAGTTTCCAAACAGAAACAGCCCATCAGATCAGACTGAAACTTTCCGTCCCTTACTATAAACAACCAGATCTCACTTCTACAGACTCATAATTTATTCTCAAACTGCTGAAACTGTGACATGACCGAGGGTTAATAGTAATAATTCAGAAGTACGACGGAAAGACGACCTCACACCTTGCCCTGAACGGCCTTGAACGACGAGAGACGCCTGGAATGCTGCCACGGCTGGTCCCAGACGACGGCCTCAAAGCTCTTCGTGTTGGCCCCGTCCTTGACCTCGACGACAAGCCTGTAGTTCGTCCCGGCGACGACCTGTGTCTCGCCCTTCGCCACTCTCTCCAGCGACAGCCCTGTATTGGCCTCGTCGTTGCGCGTCTTGACAGCAAACTCAGCGATCTCCCTCACGTACGGGTCGCTCAGGTTCTTTATCGGCTTCCATCCCCCGACCGGCGCGTCCGTCCGGGCGGCTCCGGCGGCCGAGACTTGGAGGAGGAGAAGGACAGCGGCGGCGAAGATAAGGATTCTCATTCTGGGAGGTTTTCGGCTTCGGCTTTTGGTTTTGGTAACTGTTTTCTTGATGGAGACTTCGAAATTGGATGCCTATCTTGAAGGTTTCTAGGGGTGGTGGGGTACGTGCGTTGTGTAGGTCTTGGAATTGCGAGAGTCACGGATACTTGTCGTGCGGTGTGGAAAAAAGGAATATCTTTTTGGTTTGAAGTAGTCATTCAATTTTGGCGTAATTTAGTTTCTAAATTTTTAATTTATTCAATTTATTTCGTAAACTTAAACTTATATGTATAATGTAATTTCTTAACTTTTAATTTGTTCAATCAAATCTCTAAACTTTTGTTACATCTTCAGTATTGTCTTTGAACTTTATGAAAAAAAGGTTCAATATATCTTGAATTAATTGTATTTAACTTTATATAAAAAGGTTCAATATATATATATATATATATCTCACATGGTCGCATGTTAGTACCACACACGTAAAACCAGGTTGTATTAATGAAAATGTACAAGTGGATGGTCACATTGAATATTTTTTATAGTTTAAGAACTATATTGAACATATATCAAAAGTTTAGAAGTTATATTGAACAAATTAAAAATTCAGAGACTACATTGCATATTGGGCTAAAGTTAAAGAATCAAATTGAACAAACTAAAAGTTTAATGATCAAATTACACGTTGAACCAAACTTCAAGGCTATTTGTGTCGTTTTCCCTATAAGGCAAGGTAATCATTTCAAGGATTATGAAATTATTAAGGCCGCGCATGGTAACCATTCTATTTCATTTTTGGAATAGATTTCTATTCCGACTTATTTACGGAATATAAATCCGTTTGGTAAAAAAATTTCATTTCTATTTCGGAACAAATTTCTATTCCGAAATAAGTTTGGAAACGTAAATCGAAACAAAATTTTTTTACTTTTCTATTTCCGGAACGAAATAAAAAATTGTTTCTCTCTTTCTTACTCCTCACTCGAAGAAATTTTTTCCGTCTCGTCACTCACCACCACCACCACCACCCCTCGCCCACCGCCGGCCCCCGCCGCCGTGTCGTCGTCGCCGCCATTCGCCGTCGCCCACTTGCCCATCCTCCGCCGCCTTAGGTTGCCGTCCGCGGCCGGGCGACCGCTACCGCCGCCATTCGCCGTTGTCCACTTTGCCCATCCTCCGACGCCTTCCGATCGCCGTCCGCGGTCGGCGGCGACGGCGACCGCTGCCGCCGCCATTCGCCATTGTCCCGCCCATCATCATCGTGCGCCCCTCCGTGGTGGCGGCGACGGCGCGGCCGGCGGCCAGCGGCAGCCGGCCGGCGAGCGGCCGGCGGCGGCCAGCGATCGGCAACCGGCGACCCGCCGTCGGACGTCGCCGTCGCCGGCCGCCGCCGCCCAATCCCCGCTCTTCCTATTATCATCACTACTTAGATGCGGTAAAAAAATTTTGATTATCAAATGAATTTCTCTTTCAAGAATAGAAATTTTTAAGTTGCAAGATAATCATTTCAAGGATTATGAAATAGAAATTAACTCATTCCGAAATGATTTATATTTTAGTTCTTTATTGAAAGCCACGACGACCTAATTTAAGTTGCAGGAGCATTGAATTTTATTAAATACAAGTAAAAGGGACATTTTCGGCACGACATCTTCCAATAGGTAATTTCTTTAAGTTGAATAATAAGGTCTCTTTTTCTATAAGTTGATTTAAAAGTTGGAGTATGGTTTCCTAATTTAAGTTGAATCCCTAATTTGATTATTTCCAAGTTTCACATTTTTTGATATTCCATAGTTTAAGATTTTTTATCTAGTGCTTCCCAGTTTAGTGTCTTATTAGTCGCTCTATCTAAGGGATGTATTCTTGATTATATGTATGCAAAGTTTTGAGTTGATAACACATGAAATTTTTTAGTGTTAGGTTCTCTCCCCATTAATTCAAGTATTCTTTTGCATCAAACTTATCTCAACTTGGAAAAACTACATTAGTCATCAAATTCATTTCTTAAGATATTTACCAAATAATGAAACAAATTGGGGGTCCATGAACCCATCCATCTATTGGCTCTAATATCATTTAAAATAATGTATAGTCAAAATCTGATACTTTTGTTTGGGAAGATCTTCAAGAGTAAGTCTAAGTTCAAATTTGTTAACATATATGGTTGATCCTTTAAGCTAATAAGTTACGAGCTAACTAAGATATTTTGATGGTGTTGTATCACATCAATTTTCTGATAAAGGATTTCTCTAATGTGCATCTCAACAATCATATTATTTGTTAAGAAACCACTCAAAGAAAATTTGTACTTTTACAATAAACTATTTTTTTGTGTCATGTGTAATCGATGCTTTTGAAAATCAAAAAGTTCCCAATCAGTTATATTTATTCAAAAGGCATTTGTTAACAAGACCCTTACTATTATAAAAAAAAAATTTTTTTTTTAGTCTCTCAAGAAAATTTATTCAATGAAATGAACAATAGTTACCACATGATACTCAAACTTCGTAAATTTTTTTTTTTTTTTATATAACCTTGTTTTTGAACTAATGAAACTCATCTATTTTCGCACTCCCAAGTTCCATCCAACAGCGAGATCAACGTAAGAAAAAAAAGGAATTTCAGCGAAAAACATTGAAAAAAGAAAAGAAGACAAACCGAGTAAGTTCTTCTTCTCAATGATAAAGCTAATTATAATTGAGTATTGTCTCGCCCGCACCATATTCGATCGTTTTATATTATAGAGTGTTGTAGGAATATCAAAATAGTCTAAAAAAATTGGTAATTTACAAAGAATAATTATTAAGAGTGGTACTCAAATCGGGACCAGGTCAAGTATGCATATGGGTATAAGGTGATAAAATTATTAAGCGTAAAAATGGATCAATATTCATTAATTTTCGATTTGATTGGACACAAAGCTACCTTACGTCTTCCTTGACTATTTATTTTTATTTTTCTTAGGTTTTTTTTTTACCCAATGCCTAAATTAGTTATCTCAGGACTTTTCATCCAACCTTCCGTCACTAAATGCGCTCTTAATTTTACAGCCAAGAAACTATATATATATATATTTTTAAAGAATGCTCGGTATTTTATATCTTAGAGTTTAAATGAACTAGTTTAAAAATACTCTTAAATTTGCAGTCAATAAACTATGTTTTTCTTTTCGACCAGAAGACAACAAAATCAACCTTCGGCACATGCTAATTTGTCTTAAACAACCATTTCTTTATTTCATATCAAGCATAGTAAAAAGGTGTTGTACACAATAGTGATTTACAGCCAGTCTACAAGTCTATCCCTTCCCTGAAGTTCACGTGAGAATATCCTAGCATATACTTCAAAAACAATCCCCCCGTGAAATCTGCTGTGGCCCCACCGCCATCTGCGACGTTTCTCGACCGTTCCCATCCCAAATCAAGGATCAACACCGGATCTTTCTTCCTAGGCAGATTTCTCTCTTCGGCTGACCCAATCTGGTCCATCTTCGCAAGATTCTTGCAAGTCGCATGCAGCAACATCAGACCAAGAAAAGCAAGAGCACAAGGAGGAAAGGAAAGGAAAGGAAAACATGGGATCCCTCGAATTGCACCGAAGTTTTTGAACGAAAACAGCCCACCAGATCAGACCGAAACCTCCCATCCCTAGCGATACACAACCAGACCACACTTCTATGGACTCTTACTTTATTCTCAAACTACTAAAAACTGTAATATGACCGAGGATTATTAGTGATAATGCAGAAGTACGGCGAAACGACGACCTCACGCCTTGCCCTGAACGGCCTTGAACGACGAGAGACGCCTGGAGTGCTCCCACGGCTTGTCCCAGACGAGGGCCTCGAAGCTCTTGGGGTCGGCCCCGTCCTTGACCTCGAGGACGAGCCTGTAGTTCATCCCGGCCACGACTTGCGTCTCGCCCTTCGCCACCTTCTCCAGCACCAGACCCGTCTTGGCCTGGTCATTGCGCGTCTTGACGGCGAACTCGGCGATCTCCCTCACGTACGGGTCGCTCAGGTTCTTTATCGGGTGCCACCCCCCGAGCAGCGGCTCCGTGCGGACAGCCCCGGCGGCCGAGACTTGGAGGAGGAGGACGGCAGCGGTGGCAGCGGCGGCGAGGATGAGGAGTCTCATTTTCATTTTCGGAGGTTTGGTTTTTGGTCTAGGTGGCTGTTTTTCTTGGGTTTTCTCTTGGAGCGTTGGGGCTTGACAAGTGTGGATGTGTATTTGTGCTTTATCTTTCTTGGTGGGGGGTTGGAAATTGAATGCTTATCTTGGAGGTTGCTAGGGTGGTGGGTACGTGTATTTATAGTTCTTGGAATTACGAGAGTCACGGACACTTGTCGTGTGGCGGAGGGCAAAGAATAAATCTTTCTTGGGTCAAATTGGAAGTCACGGCTAGGTTGTGATTTTTTAATGGATTAAGGGCTTAATGACTCTTAGGATTTGGCAAGGTTCGCGTTAAAGATGTGAGAAAACGCATATAACACGAAAAGTATTGAATACGCGACGATAGTGTGCTTTTAAGTTGTGTTTATATTACTATTTAATTTGTCCATATCTTATATTCTCATTTGTTTGTTAGAAAATATCACTAGTCAATTTTCACGCACTAGGTTAATTCTAATCTTTTAGTCTGGTCAGAGACGGACTCTGTATGAGGTGATGAGAGGATTGTCTGAAATCCAAATATTGCTCCTTTGGAGGTTGACTTTAAGCAAGTGAATTGCAAATGAGACTTCACGATCTTTGAATGTGGATCGTACTTATTTCATTCCATTTCTTGATGGAATCCTGGCATTTTTCTTTGGGTCTAAGATCAATTCCTGGGATTTTTTGTTTTTTGTTTTTTTTAATTCAAGATCAAATCATGGGATTTAGTAGCTACAAATAGAAGTAATTCCATAAAGTACTTTGTGATGTTTAGGTAGGGCGAGAAACAAAATCCATAAACCAAAACCCATAAAATAAGTTGTGAGAATATCTGGATCCGAAGGACTTTATCCAGGAAAAAAAAATTGTGTGGAGAGAAGAAATCGCAGCAGAAGTTTTGACGTGGTCGCGGGTAGGAGCAACAGTGACGGGAAACGACATTGTTCACGACACATGGAGCACACCAACGTTAGAAACGGGGGCGACTGAGAGTCCGAAACGCGTAGTTTTTTCAAGAGGGTCGTGAGACTAGTGGGGTGCGCTTTATCTAGTCGTCCATTTAAGGACGAATCTGGAGCGTCTTTGGTGAGGGTTTCCTTTACAGCACGAACTTCTCTCTTTCCGGAGTTGACGGCAGTCGTCCTCTTTCTCCAACTTGATGTTTCGATCTTGAGCTTTTTGAACGAGCCCTGCTTTGATTTTGTGGAGTCTAATGTATGTCGTGAGTATGACGTTGTTAAACAGCTCCGTCTGAGATGTAAATTTGGGATGGTCTCCTAGCAAGGGAGAAGAAAAATGACTCCCAACTCAGGGATTAAAACGTGCAAATACTTGTATGTTAAAATACATACAGTTCTATCAATCCATCAAGGTTACTTGGCAAGCAAGGCGGCCCTCAACGGAGCTTCCAGACCTTTAATTTGTGGTGAGGTACAACCTTAATCACCATTGACAACCCACAGACCATTCCCGGTTAAGGTTAATGGATAGTTTGAAATGATTCAAAGGTTAGAAGATGGGATTTTGCAAGGGTTGCGATTTCAAATGCATGTAAAACATACAAGGTTGGACCCATTTGATTTTAGATGGATATAAGCAGCCGCCACGCAATTCAAATCAAGTCTCAACGGCTACTAGAAGAGCTATGGAAGGAAAAAGAAATTGTAATGCAAGAATATATAGAGAATAATATGGCCAAATGATGTTTGTGTAACTCTAGTTCAAAATTCATAACCATCTTGTACTTTCATTTTAAGAGATTCCTTCCTCGCAATTAATCATTTTAGGTGCGAGGAAGTCTCTCTCTCTCAACGGTAAGATCTACAAAAAAAAAATTAAGCAAAATATGAAAAGAAGAAGAAGACGACATTGCTACTTGCCCGAGACATATTCGGTTGTTTTATAGACAAAGAGTTGATAAGGAAAATTATAAGTAGTCTCAAAGAATTAATCCTAACACTTTGTATTACACTGTTGATGAATCTTGGAACCTCACTTTTGCTTGTTGAATTTGGGAAACGAAACTCCAAAGACATAAGACATCTCTGCTCTGCTATGGGACCTTATCATTTGTTCTCAAACATATGCTCCTACGCCCAACAACCCAAAAAAAAAAAGAAAAAAGAAAAACATCGAATAAGGTTTTAATAAGGAATTCAACAATAGAGCGGTTTCGTTTAAAGTGCGATTAAAGTCGAGTGACTCAATTGAGAACAAACATGGTGATAACTAATAAAGTAATTTACACCAAGTAGATAACTTTACTTAGCTTGATAGTAGCCTAATAGTAGTCAATTTCACTACTAGAGAGAAAATCTCTATATAATTAATTCCTTTCTTTTGTGGAAAACCTTTTACAACTAATCAAGTTCTTCTTTGGCTCAGTGCACTCACTTGTTTTGCAATGCATTCTTCCCATCTAGTAACTTAGTTAACACCAAAATTCTATTCTTCTCAAGTGAATCTAACTCATCTCACATTGCCAATTCCCATTACACACAATCTTTAATCTACGCTGCTTTTGAAATTTTTTTTGGTTCGCTAGTTTCAATCAAAAGCAAATAATGCAATAGTGGAAAATACTTCTATACTAGATTTTATCAAAGTGGGTTTTACCATATATGATTCTTATTCAGGTTTTTTATTAGAGTCTACATGAATGATTTTAGGATTTCTAACTAAAACACTCTTAGAAACCCCCTTCAGTTAAATCTCTCTAGCCTCCATCGTTAGTTTCCTCACACTAGATTTTACTATAGAATTATCCTTGTACAACATGTTTTCATCAAATAGAACATTAGCAATTCTTATTATTTTTCTATTTTGTTCATCCTAGAAACATATCCAATGAAAAACATTTTTTAGCTTTTGCATCAAGTTTATCTGTATTTTTAGAATCTATGTGGATATACAAAACACAATTAAAAAATTTAAAATGCGAGAGATTTACTTTCTTTTCACTCCATTCTTATTATGGTTACTTGCAATCAAGTAAAACTAAAGGTCCATCATTAATCAAGTATGCTACTGCGTTCATTGCATTTGCCCAAATCATCTTAGGTAATCCTACACACACTCTTATGCTTCTTGCATGCTCATTTAGAGTTTTTTGGTTATCCTCTTAGCGACTCTATTTTATTGCGGCTTATTAGGAACAATTCTTGTCATTTTAATTCTGTACTCTACACAAAACCACTTGAACTTCTTGCTATTATATTCACCACTATTATCGGACCTTAGACATTTAATCTTTAAGCCAGTCTCATTCTCCATTTCAGCTTTCCATCCCTTAAAAGTAGCAAACGCATCGGATTTATTTTTAAGAAAATAAATCTACACCTTCCTAGTGAAGTCATCAATAAACATGAAATAGTAGTGCAAGCCTTCAAGGCAATGCATAGGGGATGGTTCCCACTTATATGTATGCACCGATTCTAATTTTCCTTTCTTTGATTTTCTCCCTAATTTCAAAAAATTGACACGTTTCTACTTACCTAGAATGCAATCTTCAAATAGATCAATATCTATGGACTTTATATCAAGTGGTTTTGCTACTATGTTAATTGTATCCGCCTAAAACATTTTGATAATCCTGCATACATCCTCATACTTTTTGCACGCTCATTCAAATTTTTGGTCATTTTCACAGCAACTTCGTTTTGCCGCGATCTATTGGGAACAGTTCTTGTCATTCTGATTCCGTTCTTTGTACAAAATCACTTGAACTCCTTGCTATTATATTTATTACCATTATCAGACCTTAGACATTTAATCTTCAGGCTAGTCTCATTCTCCATTTCAACTTCCCATCTTTGAAAAGTAGCTAACACATCCGATTTATTTATAAAAAATAAGCCTGTAACTTTACGGTGGAGTAATCAACAAATGTGATATAGTAGTGCAAGCCTCCAAGGAAATGCAAAAGGGATGGTCTCACATATTGTGGTAAGAATAGTAAGAGTGCTACACACGATGTTCACTTGAGGGCCGTAACTTTTTTTTTTCGCTCACTTGAATGCCACATTGAAGTAAAATTTATAACTTGAGTATCAATTCCAGTGAATCATTTTACATGTATTTTTTTATCGTGTTTTTTTTTTATTTTTTTTCTTTAGAGTTGATGAGGGTCATTAGTTGCAAAACCCTTGCCCTCAGTCGCAAAGGCATTAGGTGAGGGCCCTCGCGACCTCACCCATGGCCGGCAAGGTTGCAATGCCCTTGCTAAGGGCCTTTGCAACTAGATCTGGGCGAGGCGGCCCTCGCCTTCAGCCACCAAGGCCTTGGGTGAGGGCATTGTGACCTCGCTGGCCGCTTGGGCCTTCACAGCTAATGGCAAGGGTTTTGCATCTGGAGAGGGTTGCCAATGATCTTCATCGGCCCTTGAAAAAAAAAGAAAAGGAAAACAAAGCAAAATAAAAACAAAAATTCAAAATTCAAAAAATAATAAAAAATTTAGAATATTAAAAAATTTTCCACATTAGTGCTAATGGAGCCACATCAAACAACTAGTATCCACATCAAATTTTCTGGCAGGGCAAATCGCCGATAGCACTCAAATGATCGATTTTTCAAATTTGTGACACTTAAGTAAATGGAAAAAAAATGTATGACATTCAAGTGAATATTGTGTGAAAGTTATGGCACTTGTACTATTTCTATCCCCTAGATATCTATATATACCAACTCTTTTTTTTTTTTCCTTTGGTTTTTTCCTAATTTTCGAAAAACTGACACGTTTCTACTTACCTACAATACAATCTTCACAAAGATTAATACCTATGAACTTTAGATTAGGTAGTTTTGCTACTATGTTAATTGCAACCACCCAAAACATCTTGGGTAATCTTGCCTACACCCTCATACTTCTTGCACTCTTATTCAAAGTTTTGGTCATCCTCTTAGTGGCTCCGTTTGTCACAGTTTGTTAGGAACATTTCTCGTCATTCCGATTCCGATTCCATTCTTTGCACAAAATCATTTTAAATCCTTCCTATTATGTTTACCACCATTATCGGACTCTAGATGTTTAATCTTCAAGCTAGTCTCATTCTCCACTCTAGCTTTTTATCTCTTAAAAGCAGCAAACACATCATACATATTTTCAGAAAATAAACCCATACCTATGGTGGAGTCATCAATAAACGTGACACAATAGCGCAGGGCTCCAAAGGAATGCACAGGGGATGGTCCCATATATTTGTATGCACTAACTCTAATTTTCCTTTCTTTAGTTTTTTCTCAATTTTCGAAAAACTAACCTGTTTCTACTTGTCTAGAATGCAATCTTCACGTAGACCGGTATCTATGGACTTTAGATCAGGTAGTTTTGCTATTGTGTTAATTACATTCATCCCAAAAGTCATGGGTAATCCTGCATACAATACATATTACACTCTCATTCAGAGTTTTGGCCATCCTCTTAGCGACTCCATTTTGTTGCGGTTTTTTGGGTTCTTTGCACAAAATCACTCTAACTCCTTGCTATTATATTCACCACCATTATTGGACATTAGACATTTAATCTTTAGGCTAGTCTTATTCTCCACTTTTGCTTTCCATTTCTTAAAAATAGCAAACACATCAAATTTATTTTTTAGAAAATAAACCCATACCATTCTCATGGAGTTATCTATAAACGTGATAATGTAGCACGGGCCTAGAGGAATGCATAGGGGATGGTCTTTCACATATCTGTGTGCGTCAACTCTAATTTTCCTTTCTTTCGTTTTCTCTCAAATTTTGAAAAACCGACACGTTTCTACTTGCTTAGAACTCAATCTTCACATAGACCATATCCCCTTTATGCTCATTTGTCCAAGCTTGCAATGCCACAATTTGGAATCGACTTTTAACTCAGCAATTATTGCGGTTTCTCTACTACTTTCAGTCATGTACAACATTCATTTCCAATGCTACGATAAAAGCACCTTAAACTATTTTCCAATAGTTATCTCCAAAAATAGTTTTGTAACCTATGCTATCTAGTAGCTTTTATGTAAACATCATCCTTTTCCATAATATTCAAAAGTTCATCATTAGCAAGATTAATGTTTCCAAACTCTCCAACAACTAAATCATGCATTAATTCATTGCACGAAGTAGAGTGAAACAACACATCTAAGTCTAAAATCCAAGACTTAATCAAACTACCAATGCTCAAAATGAAGGCATCATTGTCAAGTGTCTCTTCAAAAGTTGGATTCATATATTTCTCTTTCTCTTGATCTCGATCTTGATATTGAATTTTCATTCTATAGGATTTTACAATCTCGTCTTAAATGGCCCTTCTTTTCGCAATTTTAGCAAATTATTTCACTACAAGGTCTTGATTTGTTTATCCCTCTAGACTTCAATCTACCACAAAACTGGTTTTGCCCTCATTGATTGATTCTCCCTCTACCTTTGGTATTTAATGCAACACTTGAAAATTCACCCGACTATCTAGGCCTAGAATCAAATTGCAGATTTCTTGAAGATTCAACTTTTTCTTACCAGACAAACTACTCACTGTAGTAATAGTTACACTTCGACTTTCAGGTGGAGAAGATAACAAAATTAAAACTTTTACTTTTTCATCAAATTCGATTTTCACTAAACTCAACTGAGTCGTCATCACGTTGAATTCGTTGATGTGATCTTTCATGAAAGTACTTCCGTCCATCTTCATATGAAAAAATGACAGATCAAATACACCTTGTTTGTTGTAAAAGCCTTCTCGTACATATTGGACAACGCCCTCATCAAATTTGCCATTGTTGTCTCATTGACGATGTTGAAGGCAACATTATGTGCTTATGTGAGATGAGTCACTATTAGAGCTTGCCAATCTAACAATTCCCACAAGCATATTAGAATTTGGTTTCTCTCTAATCTAAGGCCAATACAACTTCTTTTGATGCAGCAAATCCTTGATTTGCATCTTCTAGAATCCAAAATACTTGCCATTGAATCTATTGATCTTCACCTTCCGTCCATCCATATTTGTTGCTCCCACTATTTCACATCACCAAGCTTTGATACGAGTTGTTAGGAACATGCATTTTTGAAAAGAAAAAATAGAGAAGAAAACAAGTGAATTTTTAGGTGGAAAACCCTTTCCAAAATGAGAAAAGGGAAAAATCACAATGCTGCAGTATATATCTCTCCACTATCAATATCAGTAGCAATGTTACAAGTTTCAGTGTTACAATGACAAACGACATTGCCCAAATATATAGTAAGAGCCTAAGGCTTGCATATTATGATGAAATAACGCGTATGTCATAACAGTAAATGCTATATTCTCTGCTTTAATGTGAAAGTTATAGACACATGGACCCCAGGAGTGCCAAAAGTTGACACGGAGGGACACTTAAGTGCCAAAAGTTACAAACGGTACACTTAAGAGCTAAAATCGGAGCAAAAATGATCACATAAGTGCTCAATCCTGCCAAATTGCCACGTGTCCATTTTCCGGCGACTTCATTTATTGACGGAGCATTTTTTTCAAAATAAAAAATTCCATGTGGCAATTTTAATAAAAAAAATTGTCTATGTCATATTTTAAAAAAATTAAAATTGATTTTATTAAAAAGAAAAAGAAAAAAAATGGGGCGAGGGGAAATCAGCAAGGGCTGTGTAGCCCTTGCTATCGTCGCTGTCGTCGCCCCACCGTCACCGGGAAGGGCCGGCGACGATGGATGAGGGTCGGCTAGGGATGCCGGGCCTTGGGGGAGGGTCACGACCTCGGTTGACCTGCGGTGATGGCCCGCAGGCCCTCGTCCAGATCTGGGGCGAGGGTCGTGACCCTCCCCCAGATCCAGCGAGTGTCGCCGGCCCCCCTCGCCTGGCGGGCCGGGCGGCCGGCTGCCCAAACCGCACCGGATCGGGCGGCGGACCCTTGGCCGGGGCTGGCGGGTCGGCGACCCTCGCGAGGTGGGGAGGGCGTGACCCTCGCCCCAGATTTGGGTGAGGGCCTATGGGCCCTCGCCGCAGGCCAACCGGGGTCGCCGGCCACTAGCCAAGGCCCGGCCAACCCTCGCCCACCGTCGCCGGCCCTTCCCGGCGACGATGGCGGCGACGAGGGCTGCACAGCCCTCGCCAATTTCCCCTCCCTTATTTATTTATTTATTTTATTTATTTTTTATTTTATTTTTAATTTATTTAAATTATTTAATTAATAATTTTAAAAATCACGTCAAAGCACAAAAACGATGTCGTTTTGCGGCGATTTTTGTCGTTTCAATTTCCGGCGAGCCACGTAGGCAAAAAAAATTAATAAAAAAAAAAAATGCCACGTAGGATTTCCGATAAGGTTTCGGTGACATGGCACTTAAGTGATCCGTTTTTTTTAAAAAGTGGACACTTAAGTGTACCGTTTGTAAGTTTTGGCACTTCCCTCCGTGCCAATTTTTGGCACTTTGTGGATAGTAAAAGTTCTGCACTGGAACGGCAAACTGTTGGCGACAGATGGAGCGCACCAACGTAAAAAATGGGGCAAGTGATGGTCCAGAACGCGGACCTTCGTCGGACGGTCGGAAGATTAGTGGGGTGTGCTGTCGTCTTGTCGTCCTACCGAGGACGAATCTGGAGCGTCTTTTGTGTGGGGTTTCCTTTACAGCACGAACTTCTCTCTTTCGAGGGTTGACGGCAGTCGTCCTCTTTCTCCAACTTGACGTTTCGATTTGAGCTTTTTCAACGAGCCCTGCTTTGATTTTGTGGGAGTCTAATGGACGTGGCGTTTATGGGTAGTTTGAAATGATTCAAAAGTTGAAGATGGGATTCTGCAAGTGTCGCGAGGTCAAATGCGTGTAGCATACACAAGGTTGGAGCCATTTGATTATAGAGGGATATAAGCAGCCCCCACGCAGTTCGATTCAAATCCTAACGGCTACTAGAAGAGCTGTGGAAGGAAAAACAACTTGCAATGCAAGAATATGCATATAGGGTATAATTGCTTATATAACTCTAGTTCAAAATTCAAAACCATCTTGTACTTTTGTTTTATGAGATTTATTCCTCACAATTAAATCATTTTAGGTGCGACGACTTCTCTCTCTCTTTCTCTCTCATCCAGCCGAAAGATCTACAGAAAACAAATAAATTTCAGCAAAAAAAAGAAAAAAAATGGACGACATGTCTATTTGCCTGCTACATATCGGGTTATTTTATATACAGATTCCAAAGAATCAATCCTAACACTTGCATTTCACTGTTGATGAATCTTGAAACCTCTCTTTGCCTCCTGAGTTTGGGAAGTGAAACTCCAAAGACAGAAGACATCTCTCCTCATCTTCTAGGGGACCTTAGCATTTGTTCCCAAGACATATGCTCCTGCATTCAAATCAGATTTTAAACAGGAATTCATCGATAGAGCACATTTTCGTTTAAAGTGAGATTGAAGTCGAGGGACTCAATTGAGAACAAACGGTTTTCGTTTGAAGAGAACTTTACCTAATGTGGGCATCAGCAAGGACAATATGGCAATGTTGCAATCTTGAGGGGCAACTCAACCTTGATCATGACAGTGATCTCGATGTGGCCAGTGGTAAGCGGGTGTGCGCCCATGGTCTTGGCAATCTGGATGAGGGGAGGGATGAGGAAGGTTGTGGTCGCATTGTTCAACGTGAACCCAGTGATGATCCTGCTTCTGGCGCAAATGGCCAGGGCGATGGCCAGGTATGGCATCTCCTCTAGGACCCCTAGGGTTTCTGATAGGACATCTGTGAGCCCACTGGAGTGGATCCCGTCAGCGATCGCGAAGCCAGCCCCAAGGAGGAGAATGATGTTCCATGGTAGCTTCTTGCACTTGTTCTAGTCCATCAGCTTCTCTCCTTTATGCTTCTTGTTCGGGATTTTGAAGAGCAACATTGCCATCATCACCTGTTCTCAAGAGTGAAAAATCACGCGCTTAGCAACACAAGGTCAAACTTATAACTGATGATCCGAATTTCTTCATTGGCTAACTAATTTCAGATAAATTTTTTGGTGTATAGATAATTTTTAGATCTCAAGATGATATATATGTACTCACACTGACGGTTCCATCGCCTGCTTTTCCTTTAAAGAGAGCTCCCCAACCGGGAATGTCTTCTGTTATGCTTCTTGTCATCCATAAAACTATCAGCATCTGCACATTTTTCGTTTTCGTTTTTTTGTTCATCTTAATAATGCTATCTACCTCATAAGCTAAGAGAAATTACTAAGAAAGAACAAGTCCAGCAGCATAATAATAAATGATCCGAAGACAACAATCGTTTTCTTTTCAACCAGGAGACAACTAAATCAATCTTCGGCACATGCTAATTTGTCTGAAGCAACCCTTTTTCTTTATATATCATATCAAACATAGTAAAAAGGTTTTGTACAAAAGAGTGATTTATAGCCAGTCTATATGTCTATCCCTTCCCTGAAGTTCATATGAGAATATCCTAGCATATACTTGAAATAAATCCCCCCGCGAAATCTGCTGTGGCCCCACCATCAACTGCGACGTTTCTCGACCGTTCCCATCCCAAATCGAAGATCAAAAACAGATCTTTCTTCCTACGCAGATTTCTCTCTTCGGCTGACCTAATCTGATCCATCTTCACGAGATTCTTGCACGTCGCATGCAGCAACATCAGACCAAGAAACGCAAGAGCAGAACAAGGAAAGGAAAGGAAAACATGGGATCTCTCGAATTGCACCGAAGTTTTCAAACGGAAACAGCCCACAGGTCAGACTGAAATTCCCATCACTAGCGATATACAACCAGATCACACTTCTATGGACTCTTACTTTATTCTCGAACTACTGAAACTGTAAAATAACAGAGGATTATTAGTGATAATGCAGAAGTACGGCGAAACGACGACTTCACGCCTTGCCCTGAACGGCCTTGAAGGAAGAGAGACGCCTGGAATGCTCCCACGGCTTGTCCCAGACGAGGGCCTCGAAGCTCTTCGTGTCGGCCCCGTCCTTGACCTCGAGGACGAGCCTGTAGTTCATTCCTGCCACGACCTGCGTCTCGCCCTTCACCACCTTCTCCAAAACCAGCCCTGTCTTGGCCTGGTCATTGCGCGTCTTGACGGCGAACTCAGCGATCTCCCTCACGTACGGGTCGCTCAGGTTCTTAATCGGGTGCCACCCCCCAAGCAACGGCTCCGTGCGGACAGCCCCGGCGGCCGAGACTTGGAGGAGGAGGACGGCGGCGGCGGCGGCGGCGGCGACTAGGATGAGGAATCTCATTTTCATTTTCAGAGGTTTGGTTTTTGGTCTAGGTGGCTGTTTTTCTTGGGTCTTCTCTTGGAGCGTTGGGGCTTCACAAGTGTGGATGTGTGTTTGTGCTTTATCTTTCTTGGTAGGGGGGTTGGAAATTGAATGCTTATCTTGGAGGTTGATAGGGTGGTGGGTACGTGTATTTATAGGTCTTGGAATTGCGAGTCATGGACACTTGTCGTGTGACGGGGGGAGAAGAATAAATTTTTCTTGGGCCAAATTGAAAGTCGCGGTTAGGTTGTAATTATTTAATGGATCAAGGACTTAATGATCTCTTGGGATTTGGAAAGGTGCGTCCTAAGATGTGAGGGTACGCATATAATATGAGAAGTATTGAATACGCGACCATCTTGCATTTTCAAGTCGTGTTTACATTATTATTATTTAATCCGTTCATATCTTAAGTTTTTATTTAACTGTCACACCAGGTCAAGTCCAATTTTTTAGTCTGGTCAAAGGCAACTGTACATATCGGAATGAGAGGATTGTCTGGAGTCCAAAAATTGCTCCTTCGGAATATTTTCTCCTCAACTCTAGGCAAGTGAATTGCAAGTGAGATTTCACGATCTTTGAATGTCGATCGTGCTTATTTCAATTTGTTTCTCGATCAAATCCTGTGTTTTTTTATTCTTTTTTTGGTCTAAGATCAAATCCTAGGATTTAGTAGCTACAAACAGAAGGAAGTCCATAAAGTAAATCGTGATATTTAGGTAGGGTGCGAGACAGAATCCATAAACCAAAACCCATAAAATAAGTTGTGAGAATATCTGGATCCGAGGGACTTTATCCATGCAAAAAAAAGTGTGTGGAGAGAAGAAATCGCAGCAGAAGCTTTGACGGGTGGCGGGGGTCGGAGCAACAGCGACGGGAAACGACAGTGTTCGCGAAAGATGGAGCATACCAACGTTAGAAAAGGGGCCAACTGAGAGTCCAAAACGCGTAGTTTCTTCGGGAGGGTTGTGAGATTAGTGGGGGGTGCTGTTGTCTGTTCGGTCCATCCGAGGACGAATCTGGAGAGTCATTGGTGTGGGGTTTCCTTTTGCAGCTCGAGCTCCTCTCTTTCAAGGGTTGACGATGGTCGTCCTCTTTCCAGAACTAGACGCTTTGGTTTGTGCTTTCTTTTACAAGCCATGCCTGCTTTGACTTTGTGGGGTCTAATGGACGTGGGTTTTCCTATGAGTGTCACGTTAAACTGTTTCGTTTAAATTTTGAAACGTAAAATTCGAATTATTCCCTTGGAGAAGGGGAAAGAAAAAATAACTTTTCTCAAATGGGGGTTGAGACTTGCCGACACTGACATGTTAAAATAAAAAATGCAGTTCTGTTAAAGGTTAAATAGTCATTTGAAATGATTCAAAAGGTTGAAGATGGGATCTTGCAAAGGTCACAAGATCAAATGCACATAAAAGAGAAGAATAAATGCACTAGAAGTCCTAAAATTTGTCATGAAAGTATAATTGAGTCTCAAAATTTTTTAAAAATGTAATCACATCCTAAAACTTGTTACGCAAGTACAATTGAATTATAAAATTTTCAAAAAAAATAATTAAGTCATAAATCTTATTATGAAAATACAATCAAGTTCTAAAATATTTGAAAAAATATAATCAAGCTCTAAAACTTTCAAAATGTGAGACCAACAGAAAGATTTGATTGGATCAACTGAAACTCTTCTCTTTCAAGGGCTGACAACAATCATCTGCTTTCTTAAACATGACATTTTGATTTGTGCTTTGAATACACCCTGATTTGATTTTGTGGAGTCTAATGACGTAGCATTTGAGGGAAGTTTGAAATGGTTCCAAGGTTAGAAGACGGGATTTTGCAAGCACCGCGAGGCCCATTTGATTTGAAATGGATATTAGCGGCCCCCATGCAGTTCAAATCAAGTCCCAACGGCTACTAGAAGAGCTATGGAAGGAAAAAGAAACTTTTATGCAAGAATATATAGAGAATAATATGGCACAAGCGATGGTTATACAACTCTCTTTCAAAATTCATAATCACCTTGTACTTTCATGTTGAGAGATTCATTTCTTGCAATTAAACCATTTTAGGTGCAATGAATTATCTTTCTCTCTCATCGATCATTAACATCTACGGCAAAGAAAAAGAATTTCAGCAAAAAATGAAAAAAAAAATGGACGACATGTCTACTAGCGTGCGAATATATATATTTGGTCGTTCTATTGATAAGGAAAATTAAAAATAGCCCAAAAGAATCAATCCTAGCACCTGTGTTACACTGTTGATGAATCTTGAACCTCTCTTTTGTCCGTTGAATTTAGGAAGCGAAGCTCCAAAGACAGAAGACGTCTGTCCTCTGCTATGGGACCTCATAATTTGTTTTTAAGACATATGCTCCCACACCCAACGACAGAAAAACAGCACATCGAATCAGGTTTTAATCAGGAATTCAATGAAAGAGCTGTTTTCATTTGAAGTGTAATTAAAGTTGAGTGACTGAGATTGAGAACAGATGCGGTGATAACTAATAAAATAGTTTACACCAACTAGAGGACTTTACCTAGCTTGATAGTAACCTGATTGTAGTTGATTTCAAAACTAAAGAGAAACACTCTGTGTAGTCGATTCTTTCTTTCGTTGAAAACATAGTACTGATCAAGTTCTTTTTTACTGAGTACACCCACTTGTTCTATAATACATTCTTCTAGGGGAAAATACAACAGGAGTGCCAAAAGTTGACACGGAGAGATACTTAAGTGCCAAAACTTACAAATGGTACACTTAAGTGTCACTTTTAAAAAAAATGGATCACTTAAGTGACAGGTCGCCGGAACCCTATCAGAAATCCTACGTGGCATTTTTGTTATTATTTTTTTGCCTACGTGGCTCGCGCGGAAATTGAAACGACAAAAAATCAATGCAAAACGACGTCGTTTTTGCTCGACATGGATTTTTAAAATTATTAATTAAATAATATTAAATATTTTAAAAAATAAAATATTTTAAAATTGATTAATTAAAAAAAAAAAAAAGGAGGGAAAATCGACGAGGGTTGTGCAGCCCTCGTCGCCACCACCATCGCAGGGAAGAGCCAACAACGGTGGGCGAGGGTCGGCAACCCCGGCCGACTTGCGGCGAGGGCTCGCAGGCCCTCGCCCAAATCTGGGGTGAAGGTCGCAACCCTCCCCCCTTGGCCCAGCGAGGCGAGGGCCGATGACCCTTGTCGGATCTAAGGGAGGGTCGCGACCCTCGCCCCGGATCGGGTGAGGGCTTGCGGGCCCTAGTCTCAAGGTCGACCCTCGCCCACCGTCTTCGGTCGACCCTCGCCCACCGTCGTCGGCCCTTCCCGGCGACGGTGGGGCCGCGGCGAGGGCTGCACGGCCCTCACCGATTTCGCCTCTCCCCTTTTTTTTTTTTTCTTTTTTTAATAAAATCGATTTTAATTTTTTTAAAAATCTGATGTTGACTTTAAAATCGACGTAGACAATTTTTTTTTTATTAAAATTGCCACGTGAAATTTTTTATTTTAAAAAAAATGCTCTGTCAGCAAATAAAGTCGCCAGAAAATGGACACGTGGCAATTTGGCCGGATTTGGCACTTAAGTGATCCATTTTGCTCTGATTTTGGCACTTAAGTGATCCATTTTGCTCTGATTTTGGCACTTAAGTATACCGTTTGTAACTTTTGGCACTTAAGTGTCCCTCCGTGCCAACTTTTGGCACTCTTGGGGTCCGTGTGTCCATTCTTCTCATATGGTAATCGAGTTATCACCCTAATTATGCTCTTCTCAAGTGAATCCAACCTATCTCACATTACTAATTCTCACTTAACATAATCTTTAACCTTCACTGCTTTCGAAATTTTGTTTGTTTGCCAATGTTAGTTAAAAGCAAATAATGCAATGATGGAAAATACTTATGTACAGGTTTAGATGTCCTACTAGATCTTCTCAAAGTGGGTTTTGGCATATATGATTTTTGTTATGGTTTTTTATCAGAGTCTACAACAATAGTTTCAAGATTTCTAACTAAAACACTCTTAGAAACCCCCTTTTGTTCAATTTCTCTCACCTCCACCATTTGTGTCCTCACACTAGATTATACTACAATTTTGTCGAAGTACAACAAGTTTTCATCGAATATTAATATTTTTCTATTTTGTTTATTCCAAAATCAATAGCCAAAATAATTAGAATAAAAAAACATTTTTTTAGCTTTTGTATCAAGCTTATTTGTATTTTCAGAATCTACATGGATATATGAAGCACAACAAAAAACTTTCAAATGTAAAAGGTTCACCTTTTTTCAACTCCATTCTTTTTCTGGTTGCTTGAAATCAAGTGGAATTGAAGGTCCTATGCTAATCAGATATGCTTACCGTGTTAATTGCATCTGCTCAAAATGTCTTAGATGATCCTGCATACACCCTCATACTTCTTGCATGCTCATACAGAGTTTTGTTCATCCTCTTGGCGATTCCATTTTGCTATGGTCTGTTGGGAGCAATTTTTGTCATTTTGATCTCATTCTCTGCACAAAATCACTTGAACTCCTTACTATTATACTTACCACCATTACTAGGCCTTAGCCATTTAGGGTCTGCATGGCAATGTTTCTGTTTCCGGAAACAGTTTTTGCTCAGAAATGTTTTTTCTTGTTTTTGTTCTCTAAAATAGTTTCTGAGCATTTGAAGACGTTTGACAACTAAAATTTTTTTTTGTTCTAGGAACAAAAATGCATTTAGTAAAAATTTCTACTCTTTTGATTCTTTTATTTTTCTTTTTTCTTTTTTTCTTTTTCCTCCCTATTGGCCGCCGCCGGTGAGCTCGCCGGAGCCTCACTTGACCAAGCGCCGCCTGGGCAAGGCTTGGCCTCGCCTAGATCTGCGAGGCCAAGCCTCGCCGATGGCCAAGCGAGGCAAGGCTCATTGATGGTGGCTAGGCGAGGCTCGGCCTCGCCCAAATCTGCGAGGCCGAGCCTCACCGGTGGCCGGGCGAGCCTCGCCCGACCTGGCGCCGCCTGGGCGAGGCTCGCCCTCGCCCAAATCTGCGAGGCTCGGTGGCCGAGCAAGGCTCACTTGGCCTGGTGCCGCCTGGGCGAGGCTCCAGCGAGCTTGTCGGACCTTGCCCTGGCCTGGTGAGGCGCTAGCGAGCTCGCTGGACCTCGCCCGGAGGCGGCGATGGGGCGGGTGAGGGGTGGGGAAGGAAGAGGAAGAGGAAGAAGAAGAAGAAGAAGAAGAAGAAAAGAAAAGGGAAAGAAAAAAAAAAAAAAAGTGTTTCTTGAAATTGTTCCGGGAACAAGAAACAACTTTTTCTTATTTTCGATTTCTACTTCAAATCTGTTCCGGGGAACAAATTTGTTCCCGGAAACAAAAAATTTACCAAACGCGTTTCTATTCCCGGAAACAAAAGAACAGAAACAAGTGTTCCCGGGAGCGTTACCATGCAAGCCATTAATCTTTAGGTCGGTCTCATTCTCCATTTCATCTTTCCATCTCTTAAAAATGGCAAACACATCATATTTAATTTTCAAAAAAAGAAAAAATCCATATCTTTTTTATGGAGTCATCAACAAAAGTGACATAGTAGTGCAGACCTTCAAGGGAATGCATAGGTGATGGTCCCTACAAATTTCTATGCTCCAATTCTAGTTTTCCTTTCTTTGGTTTTCTCTCAATTTTCAAAAGTCTAACACGTTTCTACTTACCTAGAACACAATTTTCATGTAGACCAATATCTATATACTTCAGATTAGATAGTTTTCCCTTATATGCTAACAACTTCATCCTCTTTCTACTCATGTGTCCAAGCCTTCAGTGTCACAATTTGGAATTAGGTAATTGCTGCAGTTTCTTTACTGCTTTCAGTCATTTATAAAATTCATGACTTTGTTTCTCATGCTATAGCCAAAGCACCTTTAACTATTTTCCAAGAGCTTTCCCAAAAATAGTTCTGTAACCTCTGCTATCTAGTTAACTTATAAAAATCAAATTTCTCTTAAGTCTTGGAACATATTTGACATCATGTAACTTCCATTGATGCTTGTTACTAGCTTTTATATAAATATCATCCTTCCCATAATATTCAGAGGTTCATCATCAGTAAGATAAATTTTTCCAAACTTTCCAATAACAAAATTATACATTAATTCTTTGCACAAGGTAGAGTGAAACAACACACTGACGTCTAGAATCCAAGACTAAATCTGATTATCAATGCTCAAAATTTGTATTCATGGAATTCTTGTCCTCTTAATATCAATCTCAATACTAAATTTTCTCCTCTAGGACTTCACAACCTCGTTTGAGATGTCCCTCCATTTTGCAATTCCAACAAATTATTTCATAACAAGGTCTCGATTGCTTCTCCCTCTAGATTTCGATCTACCATGGTATTGGTTATGCTATTATTGATTGTTTCTTCCTTTGCCTTCGATATTTATGGTAGCACCTGAAAATTTACCCATTTGTCTTATGCGATATCATCACTAAGAATCAAATCACGAATTTCTTGAAGCTTTAATTCTTTCTTACTAGACGAATGACTCACTACAGTCATAGTTACATTCCAACTTTCAAGTATAGAAAATAACAAAATTAAAATTTTCACCTCATTAGTGAATTTGATTTCCACCAAACTCAATTGAGTTGTGATCATGTTGAATTTTTAATGTGATATGTCACAGAAATACCTTCGTCTCTCTTTAGATTGAAAAGACCACGCATGAAATATACCTTGTTTGATGCATAAGGTTTATTGTACATATTGGACAATGCCCTCATCAAATTTGCCATTGTTGTCTCATTAGTGATGTTGAAGGCACCGTTTTGTGGTTATATGAGACAAATCACACCCAAAACTTGCCAATCTAATAATTTCCGCTTTGCTTGCTTCATAGAATATGGTTGCTCTCCAATTAGAGGTTTATGCTAGTTTTTCTAATACAATAGATCCTCCATTTGCATCTTTGAGAAACCAAAGTTGTTGCCATTGAATCGATCAATCTTCACCTTCCCTTGGTCCATATTCATTGTTCTCAATATTTTGCCAAACTAGGCTCTACTACCAATTGTTAAAAATGCAAATCTTTGAAGAGAAAAAATAGAGAAGAAAACAAATGAATTTTTACATGGGAAACCCTTTCCAAAATCGAAAACAAAAAAAAACACGTTACTGCACTAGGCAATCTCTCCACTATTAATACCAATATCAATACCAATATGAGTATTGTAAATTTTAGCATTAAAATTACAAAAGATATTGCCCAAATATACCACTAGAGTCTAGAGTATACCAAGTTATGATAGAAATTACGTATATGTCATTAACAGCAACAAAAACTCCAATCTTTGCTTTAATATGAATCCACATGTATATCATTCGTAGTAAAGATTCTACGCTTGAATATAATTTTTCTTTATTAAATTTCACAACTCCATCGTAGTGACGGGAAACTATTTGTGATAGATGGAGCGCACCAACTTCAAAAATGGGGCAAGTGAGAGTCCGAAACGCGGAGCTTCTTCGGAGGGTCGTGAGATTAGTGGGGTGTGCTGTTGTCTTGTCCAATCAAGGACGAATCAGGAGCGTCTTTGGTGTGATTTTCCTTTACAGCACGAACTTCTCTCTCTCTCTCTCGAGGGTTTGACGGCAGCGGTCCTCTATCTCGAACTTGACGTTTCGATTTGAGCTTTTTGAACGAGCCCTGCTTTGATTTTGTGGGAGTCTAATGGACGTGGCGTTCACGGGTAGTTTGAAATGATTCCAAAGTTGAAGACGGGATTTCGCAAGGTGTCGCGAGGTCAAATGCGTGTAGAAGATACAAAGTTGGAGCCATTTGATTAGAGATGGATATAAGCGGCCCCCACGCGGATCAATTCAAGTCCTAACGCCTCCTAGAAGAGCTACAGAAGGAAAAAGAAATTGTAATGCAAGAATATACATATAGGGAATAATTGCTTATATGACTCTAGTTCAAAATTCATAACCAACTTGTACTTTTGTTTTAAGAGATTCATTCCTTGCAATTTAATCATTTTAGGTGTGAAGAATTCTCTCTTTCATGCACACATTCAACAATAAGATCTATGGAAAACAAATAAATATCATCAAAATTATAAAATTATAAAAAAAAAATGGACGACATATCTATTTGCCCACTACATATCTGGTTGTTTTATATACATAGTCGATAAGGAAAATTAAAAATAGTCCCAAAGAATCAATCCTAAACACTTTGTATTACACTGCTGATGAATCTTGGCATCTCTTTTTTGCCTGTTGAATTTGGGAAGTGAAACTCCAAAAGACAAGAGACGTCTCTCATCATCTGCTATGGGAATTTACCATCTGTTCCAAAGACATATGCTCCTGCATTCAAATCAGATTTTAATCAGGAATTCATCGATAGAGCAGGGTTTTCATCTGAAGCACAATTAAAGTCGAGTGACTCGATTGAGAACGAATGCAGCGACAACTGATGCAAGTAGTTGCATCGAGAAGAGGACTTTACCTAATGTGGGCATCAGCAAGGACACCATGGCAATGCCGGCAATCTTGAGAGGCAACCCGACCTTGATCATGTCGGTGATCTCGATGTGGCCGGTCGTGAAGCCGACAATGTTGGAAGGAGTGCTGGTGGGAAGCAAGAAAGAAAACTGAGCCCCGATCGCTCCGGGAATCATCAGGAACAGCGGGTGCAAGCCCATGGTCTTGGCAATCTGAATGAGAAGCGGGATGAGCAGTGTCGTGGTCGCGTTGTTCGACATGAACTCAGTGATCGTCCCGCTTATGATGCAGACGGCCGGGGCGATGGCCAGGTATGGCACCTCCTCTAGGAACCCTAGGGTTTCCGACAGGACGTCCGCCAGCCCACTGGAGCGGACCCCATCAGCGATCGCGAAGCCGGCCCCGAGGAGGAGGATGATGTTCCACGGCAGCTTCTTGCACTTGTTCCAGTCCATCAGCTTCTCTCCTTTTTGCTTCTTGTTTGGGATTATGAAGAGCAACGTCGCCATCATCACCTGTTCTCGAGAGCGAAAAATCAGGCGCTTAGCCTTTCGTTATATTGCACGACATCGCGCCTAGAACACAAGGTTGAACTTATAAATGATCTAAAATTCCTTAATTGGCGAACAAATTTCACATAAATTTTTCAGTCTATAGATAATTTTTAGATCTTGAGATGATATATAAATTTTTCAGTCTATAGATAATTTTTAGATCGCGAGATGATATACATATACACACTCACACTGACGGTGCCATCGCCTGCTCTTCCTTTAAAGAGAGCTCCCCAACCGGGAATGTCGTCTGTTATGCTTCTTGTCATCCACAAAACTATCAGCATCTGCACAATTTTTATTTTTTTTAGTTCTATTTATCTTAATAATGCTATCAAACGTATAAGCTAGAGAAATAGCTAGGAAAAATCAAGTTATTGACGCACCGAGAAGACGGCCAGCACCATCTTTTCAGCAAATGCCATTGGACCTACACACACATTTTGCACAAATTAACCTGAATTAGCTCTTTCATTAACATAGAAATAATTCATTGAGTAAAGGCTACCAAAAACCTTAAATTATGCTAACTATAACACATTTACCTCAAATTCTTTTGAAAACAAAAATCCAAAACTTATACTTAAGTAACACATTTACGCCAAACTTTTACAGTATGACACATTTACCTCAATCTTTTTTTCTGTAATACGAAAAATCCTGAACTTTTTTTTTTTTACTCTAGAAACCCCAACTTTTCCTTAGACGCCACATTTTTTAGGTGAATGTATCACGCCAATACAAATTTAGGTTTTTTTTTATGTCATACAAGTATAAGCTTAGAGTTTTTGGTGTTATAGAAAAAAGTTTGAGGTAAATGTGTCACAATTAATAAAGTTTAGGGTTTTTTGTGGCTTTTTCTCTATTGGAGTTTTGATCAAGGAACGTATTGCACTTAATAATTTCAAGACCAAGCCCATTAAATGAAAGGAAGGAAAGTGCGTTTTGGGGTCATTTTTACCTAACAATTCAAGCTCCCTCTGGAGATGGGCCTTGTCCAAGTAAGCAGATAGAGCCCTCCCTGAGCCCCTCGAGCAATACATCAAGCAGAGAATCCCCCACAAGGCCAAGAAGATCAGCAAGGCCAGAGGGAACCCAAAGAAGAACCATGTGTTGAAGCTGATGGGCTCCGCCTCCGGGAAGTAGCTCTTCCACATCCCCACCAGTATCAGGTTGACGCCCGTCCCGGTGAGGGTGCTCATCCCGCCTATGGCGGCCGAGTATATCACCCCCAGCACCACTGCCTTGCAGAACTTGCCTGCCGCGTCGGGCCGGGTGGGCCCCTCCGGGATGCGCTGGAGGATCCCGGTGGCGACGGGCATCATCATCACCGCCGCCGCCACATTGTGCATCCACATGCTCACGAACGTCGTCGTGGCGCATATCCCGAGAAGCAACAGAGGTGGGTTCAGCGGCTCTCCGCAGAAAAGTATTGTTATCTGCCCCAATCACAAGTACTAATTATTAGGGTTTCAAAAGAACCACCAACCCTACCATAAAATGTTGGATCTTTACAAATTGATTTCCTTTGATTTGGCTAGCAAGTAAAACAACGGGTTTCAGTTTGCTATCATATCATAAACCCAAATTGATCCCAAAAACATTATCAAACTTAGTTCAAAATCAAAATAATTAGAGTAAATAACATCTATCAAACATTAAACACAATCACTTGAGTCGACTGTTTTTAAATTCGAGGTCTATGTGAGTTCGATCTTGGGTCAGGCATGAGTGAAGACTCGAATCGAGCTGATCCATCAACGCTTCTACTTAAGCATAGTGTCACAGCTCATAAAGATAACCAATTTCTCAGTATACAATTCATATAGTGGTTGAATTTTCTTACAATGAGACAACATGATGGCACATAGGAATAGAGGGAATCACACGTCTACATGTAATAATGCCTTTTCAGTCCACATCACAATGTCCTGCGCTTACATGTGTCATTATGGATATAAAAGAAAAGCATCATTGAGATAATGTTAGTGACTATTAATCCAAATTATAAAATAGCTTTTTACCCGATAATTAAGGATAAAGTGCCATTCAAATCATTAAATGTCAAGAGAACATACGGCCAAAAAAGGAACCCTCCATTTCGCTTTTTGCTTTACGGACGAAAAGAGGAAACTGAAACCACACAATATGGGGGTGTCCTTGGCTCATTGATTGCACACCCAAGGTGAGCAAAAATAAATGAAAAATAAAAAATAAATTTAAAACAAAGAAAAAGCCGTAATAGAAATTCTTGAAATTAATGTTTGTGCTCCAAATAACATATTAGTGTAATAAAATTGTAAATAACATATAGTGCAATATGGGGCAAAAACAAAAAGGGAAAAAATTTGCAAGATAGAAATTCTTGAAATAAATGTTTGTTCTCCAAATAAAATGTTATTGTAATCAATCGGAATTAACATATAGTGCAACATGGGGGCAAAAAAAAAAAATTGCAAGATAAAAATTCTTGAAATTATTGTTTGCACTCGAAATAACATATGGGGTAATAAATGGTAAATAACACATGAGTAATATGGGGCCAAAAAAGAAAAGAAAAAAATTGCAAGAGAGTATCCAAGAAGAACTCACATTCAAGGCGAGTCTCCGGTGGATGTTGTAGTGCTCGACGGCGAGAGCAAGAATGAAGCTCCCGAGAACGAGGGCGATCACGTCGTCCATGTAAGAGTGGGCGACGTCGTCGGCAGAGGCGATCCCGAGCATCGGGAACAGGAAGAGCGGGGCCATCGAGGTCACCGGCATCGGAACCGCCTCGGTCAGCCACCACACGAACATCCACGCCAGCACGCCAAGCATGTTGCTGCTACTCGCCGGCCCATCGAGCCTCACACAGAGGCACGTCACGGTGCACAAGAGCGGGCCGAGCACGATGAATGCGTTGCCGGGCGTGAAGAGGCCGAGGACCGAGGAGGTCGGGACAGGCGGCCCTCCTCCGTCGCAGCCGTCCCGGACCGGGAGGAGAGGGGTTTTGGGATCGTCGCCGCCGTTGCCGTTCATCATTTTGTGGAAGGTGGGAAAATGATATGGGGAGCGTTTTCTCTTTTATCTATCTAACTTGGAGCAAAAGGGGTCCCCCTTTGGCAGTGGAGAAATTCATTTTTTTCTACTCATGGCAATTTTTTTAAATTTATTTGTCGAATTTATGCATTTGGGTTTCGGACTCTTTGGACGTTGTCAATTAATGAAAATCAATGCGATCTCATAATTTTATATCCTCGCCGTCCAATCAAGACTTAAATTTATTTAATATCATTGTCATTAATTAGTATTTTTTTGGTCCCACATGCGTGTCTCCATGCACATCACATGGCAGCGGCCCGACTTCTTCCTTCTTTCTTTCTTTCTTTTTTGTCCAAACGTACAATCCAATTTCTCCTTTTCTTTCCCTCCTCCAATTTCGACTTTTGATCTCATTTCATGACCAAACTCGATTTTCCAGTGATACTTCCTTTCCTCCATTCAGAAACAAACAAGAAAAATTAAAATGTCATGACTGTGGCGGGTCGTAATTCCCATCTAGACAAAGCCCGCCTTCGATTAATAAATTAGAGTGAAATCTGACTCTAACATTATGTTAGACTTTTCATCACAAAAAACTTAATTAATAGATAAAATCAGATCACATATACATATATATATATGAAAAATATGTGAATGTCCCTAGACAAGCGATGCACAACACTTTGATATTCATTTGTTTATTTTTATTTTTAATTTATTTTATCATTATGCCATCTACGAAACTAAAAATACATATTGATTAGGTGACTTGGAATTATATTAATCGCCCTTAGGTGCCAGAAGCGTGCGAGATGATGATGAGATCGTTTTCAAGGCACATGGAGCCACAATGATGGAGAATTTAAAAATGGTAACTCCACTGTCTCTCTTTTCTTCAACCGTCGCTGTTGCGTCATTTTGTATGCAGCCGTCTTGTAAAATCGAACGTCGTCTCAATCCAATCTGCCTGCGTGGAACGAGGATCGAGCTGACACGTCACTACGCCATTGTATTTTGCCTTCTCTTAAACTATGATCATCTCAAATCATTGAAGTTTGATCTTAATGAATACCCTTTTCACATAAGAAAAGGAGATAAGGCGTTCAAAATCTTTATGTTTTTAGGAGAGTTGGGAATAAAGAAGTTTAACTTCAAATATGAATTTTAATTCTTAAGGGTTAGAATAAAAATGATAAAAAATGCTACCGTCATCCCATCCCAATCGATTTGCTCGTGTGGATTTTGTGGGTGAGGATTGAGCTGACATGTCAAGCAACGGCTGTTGCTGGTCATCATCTCTTTTGGCAGTCAGAGTCCATGAGTCTCCATTCGTTATTCTTTTACATTTCTTTCCCTTAAAAGATATGTGACAGTGGTATGTTTCTAATGTTTAAAAATGAACTTTATTAAGTTTACTGGCACCATAAAAAAAATTGCAACTTACTTATTCGTGGTTGGATTAATGATATGTAGGAGAATTTGGTTACGAAACTAACTGCATGTAAATGTACAGAAGATTTCTTTTTTATACTGATAGAGGACCTTAAAATAATACGTCCAAAATACAAGTCATAAGTCGAGTTGAATTTGTATGATGGGTACTAATAATTAAATGGTTTTAGAATTTAATTTGTTAGGCAGGTTCTAAATTGATCAAGAGAAGTGTTAAAAAGATAAGAATCATGACTCATTTACGGAGGAAATAATCCAATCAGTCATAAACTTATTAATTTAATTTTAAACTTTCCGATCTTAAGAATTTAGTGTTAAATTTTTATGTAAAATTTCAATATGATCTTTCTAATCAATTTTCGCCAAAAATTGTTGATGTGACAGTATGTCATATAGGACGAGAAATTGATGATTGAACTATTACATCAACGATTTTCGATAAAAATTAATAAAACTATTATATTTAAATTTTATGTAAAGATTAAAGATTAAATTGATAAAATTATATAATATATTTAAAATTGATTGGATAGTTTTCCTTTATAAATATCACTTTCACGGATGTTTACCTTCTGCATGCGATCTTGAGTTAAAGGAGCCTACACGTGAGATTTCAAAGCGTGACCTCTAATTTACGAGCCCAGAATCCTCCGAATACTTGTCTAAGTATGCCGATCTAACCTAGGAAGGAGGTTCACGGGGGGCCCCTAGGGGCGGACCGAAAAAAAGCCACGACAAAACAATCAAATCCCCGACAACCTTCCGAGGACCTCTCGTACCCATCCGACCTGGCACCATTTTACCTTTCTTCACTAATAATTGAGATGGTAGAAGAAATGGGTACGTGCCACGTGGGTACAGCAGACGGGAAGATGCCCCAATAATGCAAGCTCTCTAAGCCAAATTTTGTCTGTGGTCCCCACGGAGAGGATATGGCGATCTGGAGGTATTTTCGCACGTCGTGATGATCTGGCAGTATCTCCAATGCTCTTTTAGCCACTAGCATAACCACATGCTTTGTTTGATTCATAGGTTGGCTGATGGACCAAATCCAAAGGATCCGCGTTCACGTCGATAGATTTTCAAGGAGTGGCGCATTCTTAGTGGCTACGTACGTCGAATGATTGATGATGGAACCTAGAAACGGACGAGGCCGGTCAAATCCTGTTTAACTTAGGATGTGTATAATGAAGAATGTCAAGTGACTTTAAATTAGATCAATCAAACGAGTGAATCCAGTCAAGTTAAAAATAATCTGATCTAAATTAATACATTTGAATCCATTTCGATTTATTTCTATGCGATTCAAATATAATGACTTAAACCCGATAAACCCGACTCAATATATATCATACCTAACCTATATTGCCTAAACACTTTGTCAGCAATAATTGTATAAATCAAAATTGGAAATTTGGGAAATTTGAAAAGTATAAAATAATGAAAAACCTATCAAAACTAATTAAATAATACGAATAAATGACTGCGTATATCATGAGGGCAACTCATGGACTTGCACTATCATCGCCTCCCTAAGTCTAATGATCTAACATCACTATTATTTGCTTCAGCTCTTTTCTTAAGAGATGAGATTGTTAGCTAGGTTCACTCTTATGTGAAGGAAACCTAATGAGTTGCAAGCTCAAAATAACTTGAGTTCATATAATATGTCATATGAAAAAATAGGGCTTTTCACTATTTTTAAAGTTGTAGTCGCAAAAGGACTTAGTAACAAGAGAAAAGGATAAAGTAGAAAATCTAAGGGTTTAGGATAAAGTCTTATTTACAAGAAGGTAGCATTGGAGGTCAATTCGTGGCCCAATTAAGCTGAAATTCTGTCAGCATGTTCGTGACACAATCTTCTCGAATTTGAACAGTTTGATTTTCATTTGAAGCTCCCTACATTAGGTTTTAAACCTATGTTTTTTTTTATCAAATTTATGATTGACCTCTTGTGAAATTTATGCGTATTATCAATAATTATGTTCTTGACATCTTTGTTGCTATGTACATCTACTATTTACTAGAGAATAATATTGTTCATCCAATTTCGTTAATAGTGAAGATCTTCGGATGGACTCCAGTCCCATGGTCTTTAATCTCCTTACACTGAGAAGGTTTTCCACGTAAAAAAAAAAATCATCTTGTGTTTGCGTGCTTAGTATATATTTCACTCTATTATATAGGTTCATTAATTGAATGGGTCATATTATCATATTTTGAAAGGGAAGATGGAAGACATTTTATATATGAAAATTTTTTATTTGCCTATATTTGCTAAAGAGAAGTCGGAGAATAAAACTGATGCTGAATGGTCTATATTTCATCGTTAAGTGTGGTTATATTAGGCAGTGAATGGATAATAATGTTTTGAACCATATTATTGAGAAAATACATGCACCTAGTTTATGGGATTAGCGCGAATAGTCATATGTTCGAAAGACTTGGAAGAATAAGTTATTGTTGATAAAATAGATGATGGCTCTAAGATATCAAGATGGTACTCGTTTGACTAATCATTTAAATTCTTTTTTCAATGAATTATAAATCTGTTGGCTACGATGGGAATCAAGTTTGATAATGAGATACAAGCACTATGGTTATTTGGTACTTTGCCATACTCATAAGTACACCTGTCAAAATGGGTGTATAATCCATTTATAACCTATTTAAATATTAAATGAGTCATAAATGGGCCATGCTTTCTTTTAGTATAACCCATATATGACCCATTTAAAGAAAACTTGACCAATTTATGACCCATTTAATATTTAAATGGGTCATAAATGGGTTATACACCAATTTTGACAAGTGTATATATAATGGGTTTAAAAATTAAAAAGACTAAAATACATGAGTTGTTAATGAACTTGAATAAGTTTAAAATCTTTAAAAAAAATTATAAGAATAAGTTTTCCTAAGTTTAGTTATATAGAAAAATGTATTAACAATATGGGTCGAGTTGGGTATGGGTCAAAAATTTTATACTATGCTTAAATGGGTCATAAATGGGTTAATGGGTCAATTTGGGTCGGACCATTTATGACCCAACCCAAACCCAACCCAACCCACCCACTTAACAGGTCTACTCATAAAAGACATTCCGAACGTATTTATCTAATTTTGCCCCGAATGATACAATTACCATGGATTTGATTAAGAGTAGTATTTTAAATGAAGTGATGAGAAGGAAGACACAATGATCGACCTCTTCACATTCTGATACCTTGGTTGTTGAGAAAATGAGAAGAAGTGAGTCTCAAGGTCAAAAATAGAGATAAAAGTTGAGATAAAGGAAGGGATAAATATGATAAATTTGCTAATGTAGAATGCCATTATTGTCATCAGAAGAGACATACTCAAAGGTTTTGTCGCCAGTTCAAAAGGGAGAAATGTAAAAGAAGAAAAATGATAATGACAGTGATGACAATTATGTTGCTGCACTTAAATAAGATTTTCTCATTATTTTTGATGGCGATATAGTGAATTTTGTATTTCATGAGATCAGTTGGGTAATTGATAGTAGTGCATCGATGATGTGTGCCTAGAAACCAACAATAACACGAGATTAGTATTGAATACTATTAAATATATACTTGATATTTGCTTAAATTTGATTTCCACATGAAAGTTGAATGATGAGGGGTATTGCAATACCTTCAGTGATGGTTGATGGTAACTCACCAAATGTTCTCTTATTGTAACTAGAGATGAAAAATATTCTTTGTTATACATTATGAAGGCAAAGTTGTCTACAAACAAAATTATGTAGTAGATAGCGAAGATGTGGTTGAGTTATGGTATAAGAGGCTCAGTTACATAAGTGAAAATGGTTTATTAATATTGGCCAAGAAGAAGCTCATTTCAAGAATAAAAAATTTGACACTAAAGAAGTGTGCTAACTGTTTAGCAAGAAAATATAATAGAGTTGTATTTAAAAGCTCCCATCCTTCAAGAAAGCCAGGTATACTTAATTTAGTGTATTCTAATATTTGTGGTCCTATAAAAACAAAATCACTTGGTGACTCTTTTTATTTTGTTACCTTCATAAATGATTTTTCAGGGAAAATTTGGATTCATACCTTGAAAACAAAAGATCAAATATTATATACTTTTAAGCAATTTCAAGCTTCAGTTAAGAGACGGACTATAAAGAAATTGAAATACATCGGAACTGATAACGGGGGAAAGTATATTGGACTTTTTGATGAATATTGTAGACAACAAGTTATTTGACATCAAAAGACACCTCCCAAGACGCCTCAGTTAAATAGCTTAGCTGAGAGAATGAACAAAACATTGGTTAAAAGGGTCAGATGCTTACTTTCACAGTCAAAACTACCTGGATCATTTTGAGGTGAGGGTTTAAGTACAGTTGTGCATGTATTAAATCTTACTCTATGTGTTCTTTAGAGTTTAGACAAGCAAATATGTTTTTTATGATTATTTACATATCTTTAGGTGCAAAGCATTTGTGCCTTAGTCGCGCACACCACTTGTTCGACAAAATGTCTTAGGGAGATCTAGTTTCTATTTCATCCCTCCGGCCTAGAATCATGCTGGTTGGGCCTTGTTACGTCAAGTAAAAATTTTCACGAGGTGGTTGGTGTCCCTAGTGCACCGTTTTGTGCTCGTCCATGGCTATCATCGTTTTTTCGACCAATGATGCAAGTGGCATTCGCGCCATCCAAGAACAGCAACCCCAATGGAGGTCAACCCAACTTGGGTTGTCTGAGCCGACGTCAGAGCATGTAGCTTGGTTGAGGCGAGCAACGTTACCCTTCTCGACCATTCTCACTAGCGCCACGAGAAGCATGGAGGAGGAGGGGCCAAGTGCAAGGAGGAAAGCAAGAGAAAAATTAGGGTTTTGTCTTTTGGTGGGCTTTGCTTCTTGGGCTTGACTCTTTGATTTTGTAGATTTGGGCTTTATTTTTACTAAAAGAATTTTTAAACCGAACTTGGCCCATTCACTAAGCCCAATCTAGCTAGAGGTCATGCAACCTAAGCCGGCAGGCTTGGGCTAGCTTCGACCAAGGTTGGATGCGAAGATCCAACCTGGTTCCCCATTTTAATAATATTATATTATTATTTTAATAACAAAATTTCTATAAAAAAAAAAAGTTGAAAAATCAGAAAAATCCAAAAATAATTTATATTTTTAGAAAAATAAAAACAAGCAAAAAAATGTTATTCTCCACAAATGCATGCGAAAATCCTTGAAAAAAAACCATCAAACCTCCGAGCCAAAAGGATATTAGTGATTAATTAGTATAATCAAATCCCAAATCCTAATTTCTCTTGTTGCACAAAAGTAAAATATTTCTCTCAGTATTTTATTCGGATTTTTAATCAATCCACCCCAAATTGATTAGTGGCAGCTCTCTTATATAAAACTAACATGCAAGTTAAAAACTTGAACCATAAGTCGTGCATTGATGGGTTTGGGAGTGCTTGGGCTAAGCCCTAAAACATTAGTCGAGCCATTAACCTCTGGGACAATGAAAGGGAGGTTGCGACAACATGCAATGACTAGATGACATGCGAAGGATAACCTAGTTCTAAATGACACATGCATGATATTTTTTATGTTTACTTTTCCTTTTCCTTTTCTTTTTTTTTAAATTCGAAATTAAAATTGCCCGATAAATAAAAATAATGCAATTTAAATTAATGAAAATAAAATATAACATCCTAAATTAATGTTTTTGGTATTTTTTATTTGGAAAATTTGGAATAAAAAAAAATTATAATCTAAACATGCAAACTATCCCAAGATAGGCAATATTCTAGCATGAATCTAATCCAACTCAAACATACCTTTTTGAGTTTTCTTTCATGGAAGCAAATTCAAACATAGGCATATGCAATTTAACATAACCCAATTAACTCTAGTTAAGTCCATTTACAATCGGTCTAACCAATATCCATTTAATGAAATATGCTCCTAAAAGCTATATGCAATTTAACATAATGTTTTTGCTAGGGGCTAAAATTTATTCCCTAATTTTCTATGCAATAAATGAATGATTGGGTCATCAAATTTAAGTATCATTAGCTGCCTCTCTTCGAAGGTGAGCTCGCAAAGATTGCATTCAAAGATAAATTGAGACCTAAATTTTGACCATGCACATACAATGAATGTTAGACCCTTTTTTTTTCAATGCAATGTCATGGTAATGCATATACATGATGTTGAAAAGGAGAACGTATATGTAATTACTTATCAGTTATCGTGGTAGCGCATTTTGAGATATGAGATGAATTTTCATTTGCTCAACAAGTGTCTATTTTTCATTTTAGATTCCTTGAAAAGTCTAATGTCTATCAAATTACCTAGATCTACAATATGGCAACCCAATGAATTTAACCAACAAACGCTCAATATTAGGTGAGATGGCCATTGGAATGAGATAACTCGAAATACCAAAATCCAGACTAAAGGTATAATGGAAAAGGTGAGAAAAAACATCAATGTCCAAAATGAAATGTTTAACACAATGATTCAAGACATCTAGATCTAGACCGATATCAAGAATTTGGTGAACTTAACTAATAGACACACAATGTTAGGTGAGATAACTATTCAATACATGCTCAATGTTTGGCAAGTCAAGTATTGCGTTAAGATAATTTGAAATACCTAGATCTAGACTAGGGTATAACAAAAGAGATCGAAAAACATTCATGTTCAGAATGAAATGTTCAATGAAAAGATTCAAGATATTCAAATCCGGATTAAGATGTCAAGATTTTAGGAACTTAACCAATAAATACTCAATACTAGGTGAGATGAATATTAGATTTAGACAACTTGAAATAACTAGATTTAGACTAAGATATAACAAGAAAGATCAAAGTATTCACATCTAGAATGAAATGTTCAATGAAAATATTTGAAACATTCAAATCCAAACTAATAAGTCAAGAATTTAGGAATTTAACCAATAAATACTCAATGTTATGTGAGATAAATATTGGATTAAGACAACTTAACCAATAGGCGCTCAATGTTAAGTGAGACAAATATTTGATTAAAATGATTTGAAATACCTAGATTCAAACTAAAGTATAAGAAAGAGATCAAATGTCCCAATTGAGTTGCTCAACACTCTCAGTGTTCCATTTAAGGGATAGAGTAATGTTTGATGTATATAAAAGTTTAGGTGATCATGATGTGTTGTAATCTTTTTAGTATCTTTGGCAATTCTCTGTGTGAATGCATGATAGTCTTCAATCCACACTCTTTGGTAGACAACCGATGCTTTTTACAAATACTTAGACTTTATATGAGAGGATTCGAGATTCGGGTTCTTTAAATCTGCTGTGTGATACCAACTGTGTGGACATTCATTGCACAATGTATGAACTATGACTAGCATTCTACGGTATGACTCTTTCGAGATTGTTTAGTGTTTGGAAGATGAATCCTTTCCATTTGCTTGTGCTTCTAGGGCGCATTTCAAGGACTACAACAATGAGGATCGCATTGCTTCTAAGGGTGTGCAACCGGACCGGGTTGACCCGGGAACCGGTTCCCAGTGGAACCGGTCCGGGAACCGATTCCAGCTTTTGGGAATCGGTTGGAACCGGTCCGGGAACCAATTCCACTGGAAAACCCACCCGACCCGGACCGGTTTTTTTTTTTTTTTTTAAAGAAAGTGCAGAATTTAGCAATTTGCAGATGCACAGCAGCACAAATCGACGGAACCCTAGCTTCTTCTCTCCCATCGCTGCTCACTTCTTCTCCCCGATCTACTTGCTCCGCCGCTGCTCAACCGACGAGGCGATGATTGCTGGTCGCTTCTTCTCCCCCGACGACGAGTGTTGGGTTCGTGAAAGGTAACCGATTTTTTCTCTCTCTCCCTCTCCCTCTCCCTCTCTGTCTTTGTGTGTGCGTTTGTGTCCACTGTCCATGGCGCACCTGCCAAACCAGATCCGGGTCGGGGGCGTTGGGAAGGTGGTCCGCCTCTGGAGCGGGAGGTTCTGGACCTCCGGGGGAGGTGGACTGGGAGGAGGACGCCGTCGACGAAGAGCTCGTTGGCGAGGGGAGGTCCCCTGGGGGAAGATGGGGTTTCGGACTATCCGTAACTCGAACTCCGGCGAGTTGGGCGCGTCGCCGCTCCACCGTCCGCTGCCGCACGGGGAGAGTGTTTGCGGTGGCTGTGGGGTTCTTGTGCAGAACAGCAAAAAATTATCTCGGCCCTGCTACTCCTCTTGTGCAGAACAAGAGAGGGCGCTCCTTGTGCAGAACAGGAGTGTCCACAGTTGATTAAGCCGGTTTGATTACCTTAGCTCTGATAAAGATTTCGCTAATAGTCTAAGAAAATTGTAATGCAGAGATGCCAATAGCATCTGATACTTGTCAGACTGCGCATCTTGTTGAATACTATAAAATGCTAGTGAAGTTTTAGATTTTTTGTAGAGACTACACAGGCCATAGCTTATCGAGTCAAATTTTGATGTACTTACACATATCGAGTCACACTTCCTAGTGTTGATAAGTCAGATTAATATGAGACCAGGAGTCATACACTGGTACTTTCATTGCAGGTTCATGCCCCACATTGTCAATTTTTAAAACTTTTTCTAATAGTTTGATACACTCACACATATCAAGTCAGAATGATATTGGTATTGCTGCCTGGTGGTGATAATTTTTGTTTGTTTCTATCATCCAGATCGTTCATCATAATGCTTACCATGAGGACCCTTATGCTAAGGAGTTTGGAATAAAAATTAGTGAGAAGCTTGCTCAAGTGGAAGCACGCATTCTCCCTGCACCTTGGGTAAATTGTCGTGCTCCTGTTTGTTGTCCCTAACATCCGCAATAGTTTGGGAAATCACTCTTACTTATGATTATTACTCTTTGCAGCTCAAGTATCATTATTCGGGCAGAATAAAGGATTGCCTGCCTAAGGTTGGGTGCTGGAACATGATGAATAAAGTAAGTAGTTAGTGGGACTAGATCCTCCTTAATCATCTGAAGAGCCAATTTAATTACTGTGTACTTCTACTTCCTGAGGCTGGCTTGTGCTTGGAAGATGTTTCAGTGCCTCGGGATGTTTTGACAATCATATATTGATGTGTTATTTAGTGTCCTTTTGGATTTATGAAGCTTTGAAATAAGAGCTTCAGCAACCCAGGACGTGGTATGCTTTCATGGTATTCTGTTTGCACCTAAGACGATTGTTTTAGCTTTTTAATCAGCTTGGGTCTTGGGGTGGAGTTTATGCAATGTTATGATTTTTGCACTTTCTTGTCGATCAAATTAGGAGGATTACGTTATTATTTTCTCGCGAATTAATGTAAAATTTGAAATCGTATAGTGGTTAAAAAACAGGTTCTAATAAAAACAGGGTAGACCCTGTTCCCGGACCGGAAAAACAGGGTCGGGTCCAAAACAGGGTCCAATGAAAACAGGGTCGGGTACAGGGTCCAAAAAAGGGGAACCGGTTATAACAGGGTCGAGGTCTGAACCCTACCCACCCTGGACCCGATCACCCCTAATTGCTTCTTTCCCTTGAAGAAGTCTTATAGTTATTTTGACATTTTATTATTTGTGTGGTAGCCAAGGTAGAACCTACCGAGCTCGACAAGTATAAATTCTACCGTAAGGTAGTTGCTTTAGCCTTGCTACACGAAGTGCAAGTTACTATCCTTCTTCATCGCATTTTCTTCTCGCAATTAGTTGGTTCAGATGTCTTTCTCGGCGATGTAAAAGATGCCGACCCAGTGTTTTATAGAAGCTGCAATCATATTCTAGGAATAGATGCCGAGACAATTGACTCGGACATTTTAGGACTAAAGTTTGCTCAAGAAGTCGAGCATTGGTCGAGGATGAAATTCATGGAACGATGCCAGGGAGAAGAAGGCATTGCAGTGATCAGCAAAAGCCAGTATGAGTACGTGCATCTTCTTGTGAGATAACGTTTACTTCTTTTTCTTTTTCTTATTCATAAAGGCTAGCTGGGGCCACCGACTATTGAGCAAGGGCCTGTGGCCTAAATATTAAAATATTATGTAGGATGACTAGCGTTTACATCAATGATTTTTATTAAAATTGGTTGAATGAAGTCAATTGGCAAAATATGAAAATGTTTATGACTCAATTAGCAAAATTAAAATATTTAAGACTAAATTGACGAAAGTCTAATACATTTAGGACATTTTAGATAATATTTCTTGTCTTCAGCGTTTTGTCAAAATGAACCTCCGAAAGCAAAACTGCGGTCCTCCGTACAACACTTACATGGGTGACTTCAAATAACTCCCAAAGCATATCAAGACAATGACTGGAATTCCAAAGGTGAAGCAGAAAATGGCCCGAGTTGTCCATAGCAATGCCTTGAAAAAAAAAACACTTTTCTCTCTAGGCAATTTAGGGTCTGCATGGCAACGTTTTTATTTCCGGAAGTAGTTTCTACTCAAAAATGTTTTTTTTATTTCTGTTCCCTGGGAACAGTTTCGAGCATTTAAAGGCGTTTTGGTAATCGAAAAAAATTTTGTTCCGAGAATAAAAATGCATTTGGTAAAGATTTCCAATCTTTTGATTCTTTTCTTTTTCTTTTTCTTTTTTCTTTTTCTTTTTTTCCTCCCTGTTGGCCGCCACCGGAGCCTCGCCCAGCCATTGACGAGGCTCGGCCTTGCAAATCTAGGTGAGGCTGAGCCTCCCCAGATCTGGGTGAGGCAAGGCTCTTTTGGCCTGGCACTTGGCCTAGCACCACCTGGGCAAGGCTCGCTCGGCCAGGCGCCGCCTGGGCGAGGCTTGGCCTCACCCAGATCTACAAGACCGAGCCTCACCAGTGGCTGGGTGAGGCTCCGGCGAGCTTGCTGGACCTCACCTTGGCCTGGCAAGGCGCTAGCAGCGGCGATGGGGCGACAATGGGCGGCTGAGGGGTGGGAGAAGGAAGAGAAAGAGGAAGAAGAAGAAAAGAAAAGAGAAAGAAAAAAGGAAAAAAAACTGTTTCTTAAAATTGTTCCTGGAAACAAGAAATAACTTTTTCTTATTTCTAATTTCTACTCAAAATCTGTTCCCGGAAACAAACAATTTACCAAACGCATTTATGTTCCCGAGAACAAAAAACAGAAATGACTATTTCCGGGAGTATTACCATGTAGACCCTTAAATTTTAAATTTGATAAGATAAGTATTTGGAAGACAGTTTTGTAACGAAGAGTACACGAGTATTTACAGGCTTTATAAGATGACTCTATAGGATCAATCAATGATACATAAACTCAAAGGCCATGTGTGCATAATTCTAAGAGATATGGAGGATCTTCTAGATATATCTCTAAAACAATGATAATAGTTAAAAACTCTATATCAATGGTTACAATCTTTTATTGATATTAAAGTATTCCTGCATCTACTTCAAAATGCAAAACAAATCGCTGATTGTGATATCTCTTCTTAGGCACTGTTGGAGTTCTTGCATATTCTTACATCTAATTGGAGATTCTAAACAAATTGCTGATCGTGGTATCTCTTCTCAGGTTCCGCAAGTGTGACTTTCCTGAAAACGACAATTGTAGAAATCGCATAGTTTAGCACTTCCTGAAGTTTTGCGGCCATTGCCTTTCATACATACGCCTTGCTCCTTACCTTGTGCTCAACCAATGCATCTAGGGAGTCGGCATGTCGTTCAATGAGTACCTTGCTGAAGCATGCTTTCAACACTCAAGAGTGGCATCTTCCGTTCACGCTAGAGCATCATGGACCTGCAAAACTGTCCGATTTCACCATGAAAGTAGCCAGCAAGGTGCATGCCGGCTCGGCTACTTCGGGCTCAAACTTGCCATCTCCAATTAAGAGCCAGGAGCTAAGATTAAAACTCCTGCCTAACCAACAATGTATATCAATCATATTAATCAATAATCGAACTCATATATGAAGACATGAATCAAAAAAGCAATGCTCCTCAAGCTTATGCCAAAAGTCTAGATTGAATCGAGCTTAATTTACAAATCTAATAAAAATGACACAATGATGGAAAAAAACTATGCCCGTATATATAGAAAAGCCATAGAGAAACTTTCCCTTTGTTTGCGACTAAAGTGCTAATAAATCAAAATCTGAATCCATATCTCATCAACTATTGCCAAAAAAAGAAAAATTCGTATCTCGATTATTGATGTGGCAAATCTATCACTTATGGTATATTAATTCCGTATCTACCTTGATTGAGAAAGTTCTAAAGGAGTGCCTAAAATAGAGATGACCAAGGACGGACTTTATTTGAAATAAAAGCTTCAAATGACCAAGTCAATCTCAAATAATAGTGTGAGCTCACCAATTGACCAAATTTTCACCGGCGGTAAGCAAGTGATTTTTTCGTCAATCAGAGTAGGGGCACTTTTGTATAAAAAAAAAATTGAAAATTGTACTCTCCGAAATAAATAAAAAACCCAAAATTAGTTTTTCTTCTTTATTGCCATCTACTATGCCGTCCCTACGACCGTTGTTCTTTGACCTCTGTAAGCTCGCGAGCTTCTGCAACTCTCCGAAGATGTTGCTGCCGCACATGGAGAAGCCACTAAAGGCCTAAGAAAGCTCCAGCAGCTCCTCCTCCACACTCGACTTCGACAACTTTGTAGTAGCGCAAAGACGCATGTTGATGATGGAGTGGGTCAGGTCCTCGGGGACGAACTATGGCCTGTCGATCACGGAGCTCAAGAACCAGCACGCACTTTCTCTCATTCCGGTACAAGTCAGAGCACACCGTCTGCATGGACCGACCCGTGTGGCGGTGGATTTTGGAGGTGTAGGGCGAGAAGTCGCACGACGAAAAACAGCGAGGAGTGAGAATCTTTGAGAGAAACCATCGCTGAATGAGATTCTGATTCTGCTGCTTTTTCAGTTCCGAGATAAAGGAGGTGTCCGTGAGTAGACAAGGCTTGGTTTGAGAGCTTCAATGGAGGTTTTCAATTCATTTTCATATGTGTTATATTTCAACTCACATTTAATGGACTGGGCAAAAATAGTTAACTGATGTTTTAATATCAATCATAAATGGATTTATTACAATAGAGCTAAATTGAAAAATGGGTCATAAAAGGGTTAATCCCAAATCCATGTATAATCCATTAATAACTCAATTTACTCCCACTACTTTTCAATTTTCTTTTCTTTTTCTTTACTTCTTCTACTTCATTAGCCAGTCACCAGCCATGGCGACCACCAACAGCCAACCACAAGTGAGCTCGAGCCTCATCATAGGTTCATAAGGCTCAAGCTAACCAAATTCCAACAAACTCGAGCCTCATTGACCTGTGGCAAGGCCAAGCTCAAGCCTCACTAGATCTGACAACTTAGGCGGGGCTCAAGCCTCACCCGAGGTCGCCCAATGTTGGCAAGGCTTTGACGACCTCAGGTGAGGCTTAAGCCTCACTCAAGTCACCGGATCTAGCGAGGCCTGAGCTCCCTAGCCTATGGCAAGGCTTGAGCTCACCTATGACTAGTCGTTGACCGTTGCTATGGCCAACGATCAACCAATGAAGAAAAATTATAAAAATAAAATAAAATAATTATAAAAATCAATTTAAAAATATATATAATAAAAAAATATTGAAAGGAGTGCATAAGGAAAATATTTTCCATATCGAACAATAGAAAATATCTTTTAGTTTAAATTTAGGTAGTAGCTAACCATCGGAAAATGTAATTATTTTCCTAGAAAATGGTTCTCCTAAAATATTAATTTGTTTTGATAATACAAGTCGGGTCAGGTACAGGTCATTAAATTTACATTGTATGAAAATGATTCAAAATGGGTTAAATAGATTAATATGGATCGAATTATTTTCAACCCAATCCAAACTCGAACCGATTCACCTGTTTGACAGTATACTCCAACCATTAACTGGTACACTCACCCAAGCAGTGGTGTCGTAGAAAACCAAGTAACTACCCTCTCTAGTGCTGCCCTGTTTTGGTGAGACACAAGGCTGGGTTTTGTTTGCATTACCCATGTGCGAATCGCCGATATTCTGAAAAGTGTTGCTTGGGGTTCATAATGATGTCATTGTTAGTATCATTTTAAGATGAAAAATTGCGTCAAACTCATGACCAGTGTCGATTTTCTCAATGGACATAAACTGCTTGCTGAAAGGACTGCAAGGGTCCTCACTATTGATGCACCCTGAGCCGATCTGCCTAAGGCCATGACTCGTGCACGGCTGGCCAGTAGAAATCATGCGTACAGGCCACTTTGGAAGGTCATTTCGATGTGTGTAGTTCATTATTTTCCAAGATTTTTCATACATTTAAAACTTTATGTTGCATACTTTCATTCGAATTGAGGGGATTTTGTTTAAAGTCTTCGGCGTATTGGATACAAGGGCGGGAAAGCAGACAGTTTACTGGTCTGGCTGTTCCAGCTTCAACCCCAGACTTGCAAGACAGCCAGACTGGTTAATTTAAAGGAGCTTGTAACCATGATTTGATGAGTTTTGCGAGCTGTTACCAATCTTTTTGTGCTCTCGGTGTGTAGTTGCACAGCATTGGTGCTTCATTTTTGCTTCAAATCATCCGCGAGTCAAGATCAAAAGGACTTGAGTATGGCTTGTGAAAGTGGTCTGGGCATTTTGATTCAAACCAAATGCTCAACGAAATGCCCGAATAAATATGATCAAATCTTTTAATCTCACACTCCAAAAACAACCACTAAGTGATTACAGATTAAGTTCACAGAGACAAGTATGTAGGGTCGAAGCTATCAAGCAAGTTGGAACTTTTAGACTTGGATTCTTATATTTTTCCTTCAGCATCACAATCTCCTTTAATACTCCTGATTCCCCAAGCCGACCATTCGACAATTCACCCATTAGACTTTGAATGATTCAGGAAGATTCGATTGCCTCTAGGATGCCAAGAATAGAGTCTCCTTGATTCTGCTGCCCATACAACGAAGATTAGGTTTCCATAAGTTGGGTTCTTCATTTGGAAGGTGTGACTCATCTACAATGATTGTCTCATGAATATAGAATTCCCAATCAAGCAAAGATCATATGGATGTTCATCCCTCCTAGACAATCGATATATATAGAAAGATATCCAGGCAGATTCCTAGCCAATGCGCTTCATCTATTCCAAGATTATTTTGAATATTTGAGATTTTCTCATATCAACTAAAGATGAAGTGTATTATTTTGATAATCCTCATACAAGTTATACACAATCATGAACATAGAGAACCAAAATCTCTAATGAGTCTTTGAATCTGATGAACGTGATCCAAATATATTTGCTCCAAGAATAACATCTGAAGCTTGTCATCAGAATCAACAATCATATAAGAAAGGTTTTGTCAATCCACACTGTTTGGTAGACAACCCATGCTTTTATATAAGTACTGATACTTCATATGAGAAGATTCGAGCTTCAGGTTCTTTTAATCCGCACTGTGTGATCCCAACTGCAATTGGTTGGAAATATTCTTTGGCAGAACTGTCTGAACATTTGTTGCACAATATATGAACTATAACTAGCATTCTACCGTACGACTCTTTCACGATTGTCTAGTGCTTGGAAGATGAATCCTTTCCATCTGCTTGTGCTTCTGGGGCGCCTTTCAAGGATCACAATAGTGAGGTTTTTATTTGTGAGGCAGCAAGGTGAGCTCGACAAGTATAAACCTGCGCTAAGCTAGCTGCCTTAGCCTCGATACACGAAGTGCAAGTCGGTATTCTTCTGGACCGGATCTTCTTCTTGCAATTAGCTGGTTCAGATGTCTTTCTAGGCGATGCAAAAGATGCCGACCCAATGTTTTATAGAAGCTGCAAGCAGATTCTAGAAATTGATGCCAAGATAATTGACTCGCACATTTTAGGACTAACATTTTCTCAAAAAATCGATAATTCCCCGGGATGAAATTCATAGAACTATGCCGTGGAGAAGGCATTGATCAGTTCAAACCAGTATGAGTACGTGCATCTTCTTGTGAGATAATGTTTAATTTTTTTTTCTTTTTGATCATATGGACTCAATTGACAAAACATGAAGATGTTTATGACTCAATTGTCAAAATTATAATATTTAGGACTAAATTGATAAAAGTCCAATAGATTTAGGACATTTTGGACAAATTTTCCTCTCTGTAGCGTTTTGTGAAAACAGACCTCCGAAAGCAAAACTGTGGTTGTCCATACAACACCTACATATGCAGCGTTGGAGAACTCCTCAAGCATATCAAGATGATGACCTGAATTTGAAGGTGAAGAAGAAAATAACTCGAGACATCCATAGCAATGCCGTGAAATCAAAACACTTCTCCTGAGGCAATTGAAATTTTAAATATGATAGGATAAGTATTCAGAAGATAATTGTATGTTCTCTTTTTGTTTCATAATGAAGAGTACTAGAGAATTTACAGGCTTCACAAGATGACTATGCAAGATCGATTAATGATACATAAAATCAAAGGTCATATGTGCATAATCCCAAGACATATGGAGAATCTTCTACCTATATCTCTAAAACAATGGTGATAGTTACAAACTTTACATCGATAGTCACAGAATTTTATCGATATTGAAGTATTCTTGCATCTACCTGAGATGCTAAACAAATCGCCGATGATGGCATCTCTTCCCATGTTCTACAAGTGCAACTTTCTAGAAAACGGCAATTGTGCAAATCGTGTAGTTCAGCCCTTCCTGGAGTTCTGCAATCATTGCCTTTCGAACATTGGCCCTGCTCCTTACCTCATGCTCAACCTTTGCAAGTTGCTCTGAGGAGTCGGCTTGTCGCTCAATGAGAAACTTGCCAAAGCACGCTTGCAACACTTGAGAATGACATCCTTCGTTCAAGCATGATGATACCCTCACGCAAGAGTATCATGGACCTGCAAGACTGTTCGATTTCACCGTGAAAGTAGCCAACAAGGTAAGTGCTGGTTCGACTGCTTGAGGCTCGAACTTGTTGCCGCCGATTGGAAGCGTGAAGGCTGAAGTCAAAACTTTGACTTCCACTTAATCAACAACGTATATCAAGCATATCAACCAATAATCTAACTCGTAATATGAAGATATGAAACGGAAAGGTAGTGCTCATCGAGCTTATGCTTAATTTACAGATCTAATAAAATTAACACAGCGATGGGAAAAAACTATGCCCCTTATATATAGAAAAGCCATTGAGAAACTTTCCCTTTGTTTGCAACCAAAGTGCCAATAAATTCAATATCTGAATCCATATCTCAATAACTATTACCCAAAAAGAAAAATCCGTATCTCGATTATTGATGTGGCAAATCTATTCCCTATGGTCAATTAATGCAAATATTAATTCCGTATCTACATTGATAGGGAAAATTCTAAAGGAGTGCCTAAATTAGAGCCATTTTCTCAAAAAAAATAATTAACGATAAATATTATTTCAAATAATGACTAAAAATAACCAAATTAATTTCAAATAAGGGCATGAGCTCACTGACTGAAGGGGCAAATGTTCGCCTAGAATAGGGACACTTTTGTCTTTAAAAAAAAATCTGAAGATTGTACTCTTAAAATAAAAAATCCCAAAATTACGTTTTCTTGTTTATTGCCATCTATCATGCCGTCCCCTCCCCCGTTGTTCTCTGACCTCCGCAGGCTCGCAAGCCTCTGCAACTCTCCAAAGATGTCTTTGCCACACACGGAGAAGTCACTGAAGGCCTCTGAGAGCTCCAGCAGCTCCTTCTCCGCACTCGACTTGGACGACTTGGGAGAGCAGCGCCAAGCGCTGCGTGTTGACAATAGAGTTGGTCAGGTTCTCGGAGACAAACCATGGCCCGTCGTCACAGAGCTCGAGAACTAGCACGTGCTCGCTATCGTTCTGGTACAACTCGGAGCACACTGTCCGCATCGACTGACTCATGTGGGGGTGGATTCTGGAGGTGGAGAGCGAGAAGTCACACAAGATAGGAAAGCGAGTTGAGTTGGAGTGAGAATCTTCGAGAGCAACCATAGCTGAATGATATTCCGATTCTGCAGCTTGCTTAGTTCCAAGATTAAGGAGGTTTCTGTGAGAAGACAAAGCTTAGGTTTTTATTTGAGACTCACTTGGCTAGTTCAAATTTTTATTTTAAATAAATTCCGCTTCAAGCCCTTCTTCGGAATTTTCCTCGTAAGGTGTACGCGGAAGCTAAAAAGAGCAGAGAAGGTGAAGAGGCCTCTGCACATTTACGTTCAGTATAAAAAGAAGGGGACATTCACTTGAGGAGAAAAAAACCAACCCAATTTTCTTGCACGTGCCTCCCTCCGCACAACCAGCAGCCATAAAAGCACCCACCACCATCACTCCGTCCTCCAGCCACACGACCACCAGCCGCGCCTCCACCCTCTGGTGGCACCAACCGCCGCTCCCCATTAGTCATCCACTTCTATCACCGACTTCACATGCACACAGACGCGGTCGTTCTTCACAGGCCACCGCAAAAACACCCTGAACAAAACTACATGTTCGGATCAGCCCTAGCCAACGGCCACTGCCAGCTGGCCATTGTCACCCGCCAAGCCTGACCAGCCATGACGAGCCGCATCTTCACTGTTCTGCCTTCTTTTCTTGGAGAAAGCCTGGACGGCCTGCACCTCGCCTGAGCCCCAGCTGCCTGTCTCAGCTGTGCTTGTGCACGATAGTAGGTGTTCCAACCGTTGATTCGTATGCTCACCCTAGCTGCGCCATCGTGAAAAACCTGGTAACCACACCCTCTCTAGTGCTGCCCTGTTTTAATGAGACACAAGGCTGAGGTGTGTTCCCATTACCCATGTGCGAACCGCCGAAAATCTAAAGTGTCTCATGGTTCATAATGATGTCATTGTTCTAGTATCATTTTAAGATGAAAAATTGCCTCAAATTCATGACTAGGTTAGATTTTCTGAATGCACATAAATTGTTTGTTGAAAAGCCTGCAAGGGTCTTCACGGTTGACGCATCATGAGCCGATCCAACTATGGCCTTGACTTGTGCACGGCTGGTCGGGAGGGATTGTGCATACAAGCCAATTTGGAAGGTCATTTCGATGTGTGTAGTTGATTATTTTCAAAGAATTTTCGTACATTTAAAATTCTACAGTGCATACTTTCATTCGATTTGAGTGGATTTTGTTTAAAGTCTTCAGGTGTATTTAGATACAAGGGCGTGAAATCGGACAGTTTACTCGTCTGGCTATTCCAGCTTCAACCCCAGACTTGCAAGACAGCTAGACCGGTGAATTTAAAGGAGCTTTTAACCATGATTCGATGAGTTTTGCTAGCTGTTACCGAGCTTTTTGTGCTCTCGGTGTGTAGTTGCACTGCACTGGTGCTTCATTCTTGCTACAGATCATACATGAGTCGAGATTGAAGGCCATGAATATGGCTTGTGAAAGTGGTCCGGGCGTTTTGTTCAAACCAAATGTTCGAAGAAATGCCCAAACGAAGTTTTTATTTTAGAAAGGATGATTCGAGCTTAGTTAATGATATACTCATGGAGAAAATATTAGCTATAGTTGGAGTAGCCATCTCAGCGATACACTAGTCCATTCCACGAGCAACGCGTGTCGCTTGCGGGCCCACCTCTCTCCTTCGTTTCTCTCTTCTTCGACGTCTCTCTTTTTTTCCCTTTTTTTTTTCCTGGTTTCTTCCCTTTGGCCTACAAGGCGAGGGCATCTTAGCCCTTGCCTATGGCTGGCGAGAGTTGATTTCATCGGATCTAGCAAGGACTCGATCCTTGCGACCAGGGCGAGGGTTGCTCTCATCGGATCTAGCAAGGTTCCAAGGGCGGCTGCATGGGCAGTGATCGACCTACGGTGAGCATCAGCATCGCTCGTGAGCCAATCGTCCATGCCTGGATGGGAAAGATGGATACTCAGAAATAAATAGCATGCCCGAACGATGCCGACGACAGCCATGGATGAGCGTCAACATGCTCATGAGCGGTTCATCCATAGATGGCCACTGCAATCGAGCGTTGTCCATGGCTCCAGAAGGCAAAAAGAAAAGGAAGAAGATATGGTGAAGAAGAGAGAGAAACCAAGGGAAAGAGAGGGACTTGCAACTTTTCTTAAAAGTGGGCCCACGAGGGACATATGTCACTCATAAAATGGACTAATGTATTACTGAGGTGGCTACCCCAGCTATGGCCAATATTTTCTTGGTACTTATATTTTGAGTTAGTCCATATAACATGTTCATGTAATTTAAGCCTATCTTGGGTTAATAAAAAAATATTTAAAAAATAATTAAGTTTAGACTGCATGTTAGTTAGTCATTAATCTATGGACAATCAGGCGTAAAAGCATTCCACATGCATACTTCCCTAAGTGGTAATTTCTTCGGAAACCTCATGACGATAGACAGTGATATACCTTAATTTGCTTAGTGTGCCCATGTTCTTTTAAAATTTCTGTAAATTATTTATTGTTTTCGTTATTGGGTGTTACATTCATGATTACACACCCACATAATCATCCATTATATGTTAGTGGATTAGAATTGTAATCATTCAAGACTGCTTGTTAAATATTTTTGAAAATAAATACAGAAGTTACCGAATGGGCCTGAACCCATCAAATCTCTAGTTCGTAGATATAAAATGTCTTTACTTGAATATCTTATTTACCCTAACTGAATAGTGGTAGCTGTAAAAGATAATATAAATTATGTGTTAAATCGAGTACTAAGTTGCGACTAATAGAGCTTGAGAGAGTCCATGCTAAATGCGAGCAATTGCCTCATGAGAGGAACCTTTATTCCCATTTGATAGTCCATTAGCTTTCTTCTTAGTGTTTCGCCTCCGAGAAGGTCACGACATGTGCTTATCCCTTTCTGTTTGTGGGTTTTAGCATGCACGCGCTCTTCGTTGTCAATGTTATGTTGAGTTTTCTGTACATATGTCCTAGCTTTTCAGTTTAAATTTTCTTTGCCTATTAAATGGATTTCAGTTGGTGAAGTTGCAAAGCTTGTAGAAATCCCAATCTTCTTTTGAACTTTTCATGTTTCCATGGCGTGTTTCTTTCAGTTGGCCTTGGTTTTAGCAGACACTTTCCCTTTATTTGCGACCAAAGCGACAATAAATTCAGTATCTAAATCCATATCTCAATAACTAATGCCAAAAAAGAAAAATCCGTATCTCGATTGTTGATGTGGTAAATCTATACCTTATGGTCAATTAACGCAAATATTAATTCTGTTTCTACATTGATAGGGAAAATTCTAAAGAAATGCCTAAAATAGAGCCATTTTCTCAAAAGATGGTTAAGGATAGACATTATTTTAAATAAGGGCATGAGCTTGCCAACTAGCTAAATTTTTCACCAGCACGAGCAAGTAATTTTTCCATCGATCAAAAGAATGGCACTTTTGTCTAAAAAATATATGAAGATTGTTTCCGTAAATATAAGAAAAGAAACCAAAATTACTTTTTCCTTGTTCTAGGTGTAACCTAAATCTATCTTAGAACCACTCACCCTTATCTTGCAAAACGCGCAGCACGTAGAGAGAGGGGGAACTAATTACATTTGGCTCTTTTAGGGTTGTTTTAGTTAATCCCCTATGATTTAGTTTGTCTCAATCGCTTCTTTATAATTTTATAATTGCACATTAGGCTCTTCTAGGGTTGCTTCAGAAAAAATTGTCCAAAAAGTTCAAAACTTATCGCATTTTTGTCAATTTAATTATAAATCTTTTAATTTTATCAATTGAGTTATAAAAATTTTCATATATTGCCAATTGAGTCTATGCTATCAATTTCGATTGGAAATCATTAACGTAAATACTAGTCGCTCTACGTGACATAGTCAATATTGACATGGACAAATTTTAATAATATTTTAATATTTTTTCAAATTTTTATTTATTTTATTTATTTTTCCTTTTTTCTTTTTCAACTCTTTTTTTTTTTTTTACTGTGGTGGCAACTTGCAATTGTGTCACTATTGAAAATATATCGCAAGTAAAATCTCAATTACATTGCCTTGCATGGTCTCCGTGAGGAGAAGGTACTGCAGTACGTGCATCTTTTTGTGAGATAACATTTTCTTTTTCTTTTTCTTTTCTTTTTTTCTTATTCAACATTCGCATAGAGAAGTATCTCTATCATACATGCTCCTTTCTCCAGATCGATAGATGATGCTAAACCGAGACCGACTTTATCTTTATGGTGTTCGACCTAATTCATTCAGCTTCCCTCGGGGTCTCAATTATGGTGGGAAGCTCTCAATTATGGTACGTGGTCCTAAAAGAAAGATCCTCTCTTGCCTCGCTGAAATAAAGGGTTTCACTACCTCTGAAGAGGCCTCCCCTTCCGGCCAGCTAGGGCCATCGGCTATTGGATGAGGGCCTACGATCTAAATATTAAAATATTATACAAGATGACAGGCATTCAAGTCAATAATTCCCGATTAAAATTGATAAAATGGAGAAATTGACAAAATATGAAAATGTTTGGGACTCAATTGACAAAATTAAAATATTCAAGAATAAATTGACAAAAGTCTAATAGATTCGAGACATTTTAGAAAAAATTTCTTATCTTCAGCTTTTTGTCAAAACAAACCTCCGAAAGCAAAATCGCAGTCCTCCACACAACACCTGCATAGGTGGCTGTCGGAGAACTCCCCAAGCATATCAAGATGATGACCGGAATTCCAAAGGTGAAGTAGAAAATGGCCTGAGTCGTCCATAGCAATGCCGTGAAAACAAAACACTTCTCTTGAGGCAATTGAAATTTTAAATATGATAGGATAAGTATTCGGAAGACATTGTATATTCTCTTTGTGTTTCGTAATGAAGAGTACATGAGTATTTACAAGCTTTACAAGATGACTATGAGCTCATTTGGTTCAGCTTTCCAATGGGCTTTCAGCCCCCAAAGCTTCTTGGGAAAATGCAAACCTGTGGGTCAACATTTTGGAGGACTTGGGAAGATACAATTGAATCTCTAAGTGTCCTCAAAGTCCTTAGCTCAATACAAGTCCAGAGGTACATTTGCAAGTTGCATTTTCGAAATGCAACTTGCACTATTGCTCATCATCTTCCCCGTGTGGCTAACGAAGCCGACAATTGCTGGCGATTGGCCAAGGAGGGCGACCACCAACCAAGGGGGTGACCGCCGCCCTTGGTCACACACTGGGTCGCGCGACCTAGGCGTGCCTGAGGTCGTCGCCTCAGGTGGCCGCCTGGGTCGCGAACCCAGCGATAGAGGCGCCCAGGTGGCCACCTTCGTCGCCTAGGTTCATGCGACCTAGGCGATTGCCGCCTGAGGTCGTGCGACTTCAAGTAGGCCTTTCGGTGACCAGATCTAGTGCGTTAGCGAAAAAAAAAAATGTATTTATAATTTTTTACTAAAAATTTCACAAATTTAGGCCAAAATTGTTTCACAATGCAAAATTTATCGAACGGTATTTACATTTTGAGAAACCCCTTTAGTCCAAAGGTATTTGCATTTTCCCAAATACATTTCCCCAAAAGTGAACCAAACACATCCTTATATAGGATCAATCAATGATACATAAACTCAAAGGCCATATGTGCACTAACTCTACGTCGACGGTCACAAACTTTTATCAATATTGAAGTATTCTTACATCTACTTCGAGATGCAAAACAAATCAGTCATCGTGGCATCACTTCTTAGGCACTATTGGAATATTCTTGCATATTGTTACATTTACTTGGAGATGCTAAACAAATCGCCGATCATGGCATCTCTTGTCAGGTTCCACAAGTGCGACTTTCCAGAAAATGGCAATTGTGCAAATTGCGCAATTTGACCCTCCCTGAAGTTATGCAATCATCGCCTTTCGAACATTCGCCCTGCTCCTCACCTGGTGCTCAACCTATGCAAGTTGCTCCGTGGAGTCAGCACGTCGTTCAATGAGCACCTTGCCAAAGCACGCTTGCAACACTCAAGAATGGCATCTTCCATTTAGGCATGATGATACCCTGACGTGAGAGCATCATGGACTTGCAAGACTATCTGATTTCACCGTGAAAGTAGCCAGCAAGTTGCAGAACAGCTCAGCCGCTTTGCCGTCTCCAATTAAGAAACAAGAGCTAAGGTTGAAACTCCCGCTTAACAACAACGTCTATCAAGCATATTAACTAATAATTGGACTCTTATATGAACACATGAATCAAAAAGCCAGTGCATGTCAAGCTTATGCCCAAAGTCTAGATTGAATCGAGGTTTATTTAAAGATCTAATAAAAATGACATGACAATGGGATAAAACCTATGTCTCTATATGTAGAGAGAGAAACCAGGGAGAAACTTTCCTTTGTTTGCAATCAAAGTGCCAATAAATCTGAATCTGAATCCATATCTTAACAACTATTGCCGAAAAAAAAAAAATTCGTATCTCGATTATTGATGTGCAAATCTATCCCTTATGGTCAATTAACGCAAATATTAATTCTGCATCTACATTAATGGAGAAAGTTCTAAATGAGTGCATAAAGTAGAGATGGTCAAGGATACACATTAAGCGTCTAAAATGACCAAGTCAATCTCAAATAGTAGCACGAGCTCACCGATGGGCCAAATGTTAGCTAGCGGCAAGCAAGTGATTTTTCCATTAGTAAGAATTGGAGCATTTTTGTGGAAAAAAAATTTGAAGATTTTATTCTTAAAAATAAAAGGGAAAATGTCATCAAAAACCCTAAATTATGTCTTATGTGACAATTTTATCTTGAACTTTTTTTGTGTCGCCAAAAACCTCAAACTATACCACTTGTGACAATTTTATTTTTAACTTTTTTTTGTGCCATCAAAAACCCCAAATTATGCCATTTATAACAAATCTACCCCAAATTTTTGACTGAGGGGCATTTTCGTCATTTCTTTTATTTCCTTTTTCTTTTCTTTTTTCTCTCCATCGATGGAGAAGCTAGTGAGGCCACCCTTGTTACTAGTGGAGTCAGGCGAGGCTCCGGCGACCCTCGCCCAACTCCGACGAGGGCGGCCCATGCCTAGGTGAGCCTCGCCAGCATCAAGCGAGGGTCGCCCAAGCATGGGTGGTCAGATCCAACAAGGGTGACATTCGCCTGAGTCGGGCAAGGGTGACCCTCGCTAACGTCCGATGAGGGCCACTTCAAGCATATATAGATAGATAGGGATATGGCCAGTGAAGCATATGCTTTCTTGCATAATTTCTATTTGTATATATGCTGAAAGTTCACGGTTCGTGGCTTCCTCTTGTCAAGAGAAAAAGAAAATAACGAAAATGCCCTTCAACCCAATAAACTTTGGGATAAATTTGTTCTAAATAATATAGTTTATGGTTTTTAGTGGAAAAAAAAAAGTTTATAATAAAATTATCACAAGTAATATAGTTCAGGGTAAAATTGTCATAAGTAGCATAGTTGGGATTTTTTGTGACACAAAAAAAAAAATTCAAGGATAAAATTATCATGAATGGCATAATTTAGAGTTTTTGATGATATTTTCCCAAAATAAAAAACCCAAAATTACTTTTTCTTATCTATTGCCATCTACTATGCTATCCCCACCACGTTGTTTTTTGATCTCTGCAAGATCGTGATCTCCTGCAACTCCCCGGAGATGTTGCCGCCGCACACGGAGAAGCCACCAAAGGCCTGAGAGAGCTCCAGCAGCTCCTCCGCACTTCGACGACTTGGTAGTAGCGCAGAGGCGCATGTTGACAATGGAGTTGGTCTGGTTCTCGGAGACGGAACTATGGCCTGATCGATCACGGAGTTCGGGAACCTCCACGCACTTGCTCTCGTTCTGGTACAAGTCGGAGCACACCGTCTGCATGGACCGACCCGTGTGGCAGCAGATTTTGGAGGTGTAGGGCGAGAAGTCGCACGAGAGAGAATAGCGAGGCGTGAGAATCTTTGAGAGAAACCATCGCTGAATGAGATTCCGATTCTGCTGCTTTTTTCGTTCCGAGATAAAGGAGGTGTCCGTGAGTAGACAAGGCTTGGTTTGAGAAATTCAATGGAGGTTTCCAGTTCATTTTCATGGCGGAGAGATTTGAGGAATAAAAGCTAATGACGACGATAATTTGATTTTAATTTTTTAGAGTCATTTGCTCGCCTCGTTGGCGAAAATCGGTCAAACACATCCGGCCTGAAGAAGATGAGATGAAAGAAGAATAAGTAATTTGGGGGATTCTAATTTTTAAGGGTTGAATTTTTTTTTTAACAAAAGTGTCTCTATTTTGTAGAGGTGTCAAAATAAGTCATAAACCCATATTATGACTCACTTTTAGTTAAATGAGTCAAATATGGGTCAAGTGAAATTTTAATATAAGTCAAATATGGGTTAAGTAAGTTATTAGATAGACTTATCATCTCTCTCCTTCTATCCCCCTCTATGCGTTCTCGACCTCCGTTGTCAATCTCGCCATCACGCCATCGTCACCATTGCCGATCTCGATCTTGTCGTCGTTGGCTGGAGCTCAACTTGGATTTGGGCAGACAAGCCGCGACAGAGCTTGCGCTGGCGAGCCCTAAGCTCGCTGGCTGGAGCTCAGCCTAAATATGGACAAGAGAGCCACGAGGTCGCTGGCCTTAGCTAAGCTGTAGCTCGGCCTAGATCTGGGTAGGCAAGCCCCGAACTCGCTGGCCGCAACAAAACTTGCGGCTCGCTAGATCTAGGCAAGCTCAAACTTGACCATTACTAGCGACCTCAGCAAAGTGTAGATCAGCCGAACCTCGAGTTCGTCAACCTTGGTCGAGTTCGAGCTCATTGGCCAGTTGCCATTGGGCAACAAAACTTGCAGCTCGCCAAATCTAGGCAAGCTCAAGCTTGACCATTACTAGCAACCTCAGCAAAGTGTAGATCAGCCAAACCTCGAGTTCATCAACCTTGGTCAAGTTCGAGCTCATTGGCCTACGTCTTGGCTAGTTGCCATTGGGCGGCACCAACAGAGGAAAAGAGGGAAGAAGGAGGAAGAAGAAAGAAAAGATAAAAGAAAGGGAAAATAAAAAGAAAAAGAAAGAAAGGAAAAATAATAAATAATAAATAATTCAAATTTTTTTTAAATAATTTAGAAAATCGATTTTTTTTAAAAAATTATTTTTCAAAACTATTTCAATTTAGAGGTATCCACAATTTTTATTTACTAATTTTTTATTATTTAATTTACTTTATAAATTTGATATGAATTTTTATTCAAATAATTTATATGTGAAAAGTTTAAAGTAGACTAAATAAGTTGGAGTAGATTTTCTTAAATTAAGTTAAATATTAATATGTGTTAGTAATATGGGTCGAGTATGGGTCATGTCGAGTATGAGTCAAATTTATATTGCATAAAAATGAATCAAAACGGTTTAAATGGATCGATGTGAATCGGACCATTATCAACCCAACCCGATCCAAGCCCAACCCAACCCACCCATTTGACACCCCTACTATTTTGGTCACCAAAAATATCATTTGCTCACCGGCCGACAAACTCAAGGCATTTTTTAAGACTGACTTGATAAAGTCAAGTCTTTATTTAAAACAAGATGTACTCCAAGTTCTCTTTTTGAGAAAATAACTTCACTCCAAACTCCATTTTGAATTTTCCATGATAAGAGGCATCTGCAAGCTAAAAAGAGCAGAGGCAGGGCCTCTGCACAGATACATTCAGCATGCAAGGAAGGGGACATTCTCTATGCCCTGCTTTTTTCTGGAGAAAGCCTAGGCGGCTTGCTCCTCGCCTGAGCCCTAGCCGCCTGTCTTAGCTGTGCTTGCAGACAATCGTAGGTGCTCCAACCTAGGGGTGACAAAATTGGTCGGTGACCCATATTTTAACCCACATTTAATGTACTTGGTAGGGAATGGATTAGTTGTAAATCATAAATGGGTTTATTATAATAGAACCAAATTGAAAAATAGGTCATAAATGGGTCAATTCCAAATCCATGTATAATACATTAATAACTCAAGTTACACTCACTACTTTTTAATTTCCTTTTCTTTTTTTTCTTTCCTTCTTCTTCTTCATTGACCGGTCGCTAGCCACGTGGCCACTAGCAACTGGCCATAGATGAGCTCCAGCCTTGCCATAGGCCAGCAAGGCTCAAGCTCACCAGATTCCAGTGACTTGAGCGAGGCAACCTCACCTGAACTTCTTTTTGAATTTTCATTTTTCAGAGTGTTTGTGTTTGAATTTTTGTTTCTTTCAGTTGGCCTTAATTTTAGCGTAGAAATATGGTAAAACTGTAGAGATCACATGAAGCACAACGGTACATCGTAAAACATAACCATGGAGAACGATATCAAGGAAAAAGCGTCATGTTAATAAATGACAACAAACTTTAGAGATTACATCCATTCAAACTAAAACAGAACAATAAGAGTCTCACTCTCACCAAGTTTGACGTGCAAATGATAAGAAAGGAAAGGAAAGGAAACATAGGGTGTCAGAGAAATCCAAGCACTTATCCAACGCAAAAGATTTACTCTTCCTCTTCTTCGAGGGGATTCTCGTCTTCATCCAGTGACGCGGCTGGTTCTTCAGTGACTTCTGCCTTGGTTTCTTTGGTTTCTTCCTCTGGTGGCTCCTCAGCTTCAACCTCGTCAGCTTCCTCTATAGTTTCCTCTGAAGGAATTTCACCATCATGATCAGCGGCTGCTTCCCATCCTGCAATTGTCTCTTCAGTATTTGTTGAGTCAGCTGCTTCGATTTCTGCAAATTCGGTCTGAGGTCCTGAAACCTGGGAAAGCAATTCATTTGCCCTCAGTTGTTTATTTTATCATGTTCTGTCTCAAAAGGAAGGAAATATCGAGAAATGAGTATTTGCAAGCAGAAGGCTGACTGATCTGTTATGTTTCAACTGACAGCTAAAATGGTGACCAGCACATGATGAAGTATACCACGTGATATAACAAAGATGAACCCGATGCAGATTGACGCAGTGGATGCTTTTGGTTTCAGCAATTAGATTCACCATAAAGGACTAAGGTTGGTTTGCACTTCTATGAACCCCATCAAATAGTGTTTGCTCACGCTTGTCGTTAGGTACTCTTAAAAGGAAACTATTGATCAAAAATCCATCGTTTGCGATTTTAATTAAGTTCATGTAACTATCTAATGCTCTTCGAGGTAGTAACATTATCTACCCACGGATCGGCTTTCTTTATGTATGTGCTGAGTGTGGACCTAATAAGCTTTTCTTCCCTCATTTTGCTTAGGCAGCAAATTGAATAGACTTGAATATTGGCCATCCAGGAATAAAAGCTATTTTACAACACAATCTTCAATGGATATAGTTAAAAGTGACTAGGTCAAGAAGGATTGTGCTGATTACAACAATGAATAAAGGAAAAACAAAAGTGCAGTGTGCTGGATTTCATGCATGAAAACTGGACTTAGTTCCTATAGTAAAAAAGATAAAGCTGTGAACTTGTGTACCTGAACACTGGCCATTGATTGAGTTGAAGGGTAGTTTGAGAGAAGCCTGGACACTGAGGGAATGAGGAAGAAATGAGTATTGCTCAGTGTTTAAGTACAGAGAGAACATACAGCATGAGGTCTATTTATAGAGAGCAAGAGCTATGACTGCCAGATTCTAATGGAGTAAAAGAGTGGGGAATTGTTGGCCAGAAAAAAGGAGCTGTGGAATAAAAGGAAAAAGACAGAAGCGTCCATGTGGAATTTACAATGCAAGGGCCAGAGATGGTCTACTTCGGTTCAATAGACTGAATCAATCATAGTTTAGTTGTTAGAGTGAGACCCACAAAGTGTTTTCACACTTTACTCAATTCTGTCTTAACACAATAATAGACTGATGTTATTGAATAGTCTCGGCGATGCTGTGATCAGGTACCGTGTCTTTTCGTTATGTGAAGTTATCACATGTTCATGGCAACATAAGTTTTTCATATTCAGCTTTTGTGTAAATACTTTCATCTCTACTGTTACTGATTCAGTAGATATCTGATACAATCTTTGAGCCAACATACTGTCAGTCGTGGTCCATAGAATGGGCTTTTTCACGCATCCTTATTGTAATTGACTGACTCTGTCTAATCACAGCTAGATTACAATAACCTCGCACACAAGAAGAAGAAGAAGATCAGCAAATTGATGCATCATATCAGCGATGCACCAAAGAATATGAACACATAAGCATGTCTAGCTGGAAATTCTGGCTTTCATTTAACTCAACCAATTTGTACTGTAATTATTGCCAGTTTCATTCATCCATCACCAACTTTTGTGACATTGAAATGGTTGAATGGCAGACTGGGGAGGCCAACTCTCTCTCGTATCAGCATCATATCTGACTCTTTGCTTCAGTGTGCTTCTGTGCAGGTCTTGAAGGTGACTAAAGCATTGGCATCATATGCTTCCATGTTCTGTGATTTCCATTAGCTTAAGGTGACCTTTAGTTTCATTCGAATTCTATTTGACCTTTATAGTAGGGCCATTCTGATAAAGGAAGTACTTTCTTTTGTAACAACTTTGGAGAAGAAGATATGCCAACAGATGATCAGTTCATTTATCAAGTCTTGCGCAGTAAATTTCCCATGAATAAAGTATCATATACAAAGCCATGAAAAGTACGATATTCCATGGCAAATTATTCATTTAGCTTTATTCCTTCAATAATGCATGGCAGATTCTCTAACCCAAAATGCAGTGAGATCATTACCAGGGGTTGAGCACCGGTCTGGTTCGACATGGGAAGCAGGGCATTGTCGGTCTAATTCTGGGCCAGTTCTGGGGAGAACCAGTCCAAGTCTTTATTTTGAAAAGCTAGAATTTACCTAACATTGATTCTATTCCGAGTTTCGGCTTAGCTTTACGAAATTTCGGTTCGACCTAGAAACCTTACCAAGCAGGGCATAGGCATTTGAGCTCATTTTCGGCACGTTATGGAAAATTTTGCTCAATCTTTGCTTTTTCTTCCACCAGCTTTGTATTATTACACTTTCTATGATGTATTTCATTTCAGTGTTTTAGGCTGGGTATAATAAAATTAAATTTAAAAAAAAAAAAAAAAAAAAAAAAAAAGTCAATTATTTTAGAAAGAGAAAAGTATCGATTCCAAAAAAATTGGAACCGAGACCAGCAATCAGTTCCAAGTTCCTCTTCCGAAACCAATCCTCTTAGGAACCTATCTTCCTTAGTGTGATGAGAAATCCACACAAACAATGCTAGTCAGCCAGGCATTTATAGTGGCGTTGGGTTTCATATGGTAAAGTTTTCAAATGATATAAAACACAACAATTTGGTAACATGCAATGCCACAGCCAAATCAAAACTAGAAAGATCTAGCCTTCATGCCACACCAAACCAGTTATTTGAATTTGTCAAGACTGAGATTTCTTTTCACCATCATGTTGAAAACATAATATGCAAATCGTTGCTGGGAGTGTAAACAATCTGTTTTTTGGTAAATACGTAATCTCACGTCATTTCAAAAGGTACTTACCAATTTAACATGTAAGGAGTCATCGAAAATGCACCGAGTTAGTAGTGCTTCAGTCCATCAAATTGATAATTTTGGTTCGCCAAATTACTCAATAAACATGTTTTGAAAGATGGCGTCGGCAAAATAGAGAACTTCTTGGAACCTGACTGTTGTTTGGCTATTCGATCTCTGTATTGACAGCAAAACCTCAAGAGAATGACTCCGTACATTCTCTTTTGAAATCAATAGACTTTATGAGCATCCCCATGGTCCAGAACAGAACCAAACTCTAATTGGATCCGAGCTCATATGGACATGTTCAACGAGGGTTAGCGGAGACAGATGAGCTACTCCCTTTGAGAATTAGATGGTTTGGTTTGACAAATTCTGTGTCTATTCGCCACCCAAAACTGATCACCTGTGCTTTCACTTATTTTTCGGGTCCATGCAAAGATAAGGACCTTATCCCGAGTCCACATGAACCCAAATTCACGATCGAGCACAATCGAGGATGCATCTGTCTCACTGTTAATTTTCTCTTTGATACTGTCGATGAACTTTGATCACATGCTTGTTCACATGCTTGCAAGAAGATTTTCCGATATCCTCACACTGATCTCATTTACGAAGTTTTACAAAAGAAAAACCTTGGCATTTCACTCATTACATTCATGATTCGGTAATTCCACATTTTTTATGAGTGCTTGAAATTCCTTCTGATGCAGCAAAGATTGGATGTATATCATTTATACATAGATTTCAAAGGTGATGATGACTTTCGAAGTCCTTCACACATTCCCTGGACAGATTACTCCATACTATATACAATAAGAACATCAACTTGACAACAGTTCACACTGAGGATTTGTCGTCCCAGTTAAGGAAATGAAACAAAGTAGCTGAAGACTATCTCAGGACCAACACATCAATCCATCACCACAAGATTTAAGATCAGGAAATCAGAAAGAAAATTAGCAATAAAACAGAGGCCTGTAAGCCTAAAATCAGAACAAAAGCATTTCTACTAGATACTACTTGCAATTAGCCCATGCTACATATCTTCATCTGGTCTAGGACAAAAGTATGAAACATCAGATGACCTAACCTTGTTAATGCACAAAAGGCCTACGAGAAGACTTAAACAGAAGCTGCTCAACTAACATCTCTACCATCCCAGGCAGGCAGGTGGTAAAAGTTCAGTGCACCTGCAAATACAAACTTATCTTGGTCAGACCTGCAGCATTTTTTGTTTGAACCCCCAAAAAAGTGCAGAGTAAAACCATTTTTTTATCAAGGATAAAATCCTCCTCAAGTACACATTAGTTAGATTGGTTTAGAAACGTAGGAAAACCAACCTTTTGGATATTTCTATGATTTCATAGGGAGTTGCCAAATATATTTGACAATGACAGTAAAATGAGGAAATTCACCACGTTGTCATACAAGGAGAATTACTATAAAAATCAGGAAAATTACCAATGATTAGTTTATAATATTCACTTTTGAGTCGCAGACCCATAGATTTAACCACCTACACGCTACCATATGCTTACCACAAAATGCTAGACATTTGTCAATCTAGTTATGCTGAAGGAACGACCCAGTCTACAGATGAGTTCCACGAAGAATTATAACTCAAAGATCAAACACATTACAAATATATTTAGGTCAGTTAGGGCTTGCACAATTTTTGCAAGGGGACATTGCGAGTATAAAAAAGATTATGAAGGTCGTAAACCAAATTTCTAGCTCATTGCAGATGCTAACATACAGAGACAAAAGAATTAACCAAATTTATAAAACATGTCAACTGCCATGAAAGAATTCTTTGCCAATAGAACTTATAAAAGAAAAACTACTTTGGATGAACACTCACCAGCTGCACTATCATGATCGCTTAAATAAGTGATGGCGTTCTAGCATCTCAGGTACTCCCAATGGAGATATGCTTTCACAGCCAAGAAGCTCCTGAAGCCTGGCATCACAATGTATCCCCATGGGATTCAAAGGATCCTGTATAAGAGAAGCAAAAATTCAGAGGAAACAGAAAACTAACGATAACCAGATTTACTACCATGTTCAACACATTTACAGTTTTGGCTTCCTTAAAAGGTACCAATTCTTACATGTCGAAATAGCAAAGAAAAGGAACTTCCAGACCACACATAAATGGGTAAACAGCAGTGAAAATATGACACAAAAACAGTAGGGCAGTCTGATATATGCCAGAATGTTGTAAGAAAGTACTGTTTGCTTTCAAAAGACATTCAAAAATTACAAGCAATGAAACAGCTAAAAGTAAGCGTTAAAAGTCAGATACCTCCAGTTGATGGAACTTAATGTAATCCCAAACACGTCTATGTGCTTCTGACTGGAGCATTTCCCTTTCTCCAGTTCCCAAAAACTTGGCAAGCGCTTCAGATATAATTACAGGAGATGGCCCAGGTTGAGAACTAATATTGGGGGACTCAGCACTGACCTTCAATCTTTTTGCTTGACCTGACTCCTCTAAAGACATTACAATGTGAAAAAAGGCTCAATGAAATCCATATTAGGGACTAGGAAAAAAGTATTTATCACTTTAAGAACACTTTGCATACTTGTAGGTTGAAGTGGAATAATGTGTTTAGAAAGTAACTTGTTCATCTTGAACATGTCAGTGCAATCTGTTTCGAATACTAAACGCAGGGCATCATCACAGATGATCTTTCTCTTGTTACTTGGATCTTGGAGGTTATTCTTTCTTATGTATGCCCAAAGCTGCTTCACGATCTGGATAAAGCAAAGAAGAGTTCTTTAGCAAATTTCTTGTGGTACTGCAGAAGCCTTTTAGTTGAAGAGTAATTTCGCACCTCGGTCCGAGGTAATGCAGGCTCGCCAACAATGGCCTGAAGCTCTGATGAAACCCCACATACTTTGTTCAGACCCCCTGCACCACCTCTTCTTTTTGCACTAGCTGGAGCACTGCAATAAGAACATCCACCATCACGTAAGTTATGGCACATGTAGAAGCAAACGGCAGGGAAAAACACCAACCAATGCATTCAAACTTAGTAAGATTTGCATTCCTATCCAACCCATAACATTGCATGAGAAAAGAATAATGATTGGGCAAGAGGGAGCCAAACATTTAAAAGAAGAAGAATGGCAAGATGTTCTTCAACACTGGAGATAAAAATCTTGTTAGAAACCACTTAGAAGCAAGGAGAGAAAGAAACATCATTACATTGCCATGTTCTCAAGTTCAAGTTGAAACATCCCAGGATCCTCAAACCATCTGAATTGTCACATTGTTCATGAAGCAAAAAAGAGAAATGGAGAAAAGCCATATCCTTTCACTAAATATACCTTTCTATAGATAAATATATCGAAAATGGCAAATGAGGGCACCCTCAAACAAATTTCAACGACAGACATTGGCAAAAGTCTAAATTGTGAAAGGGCCTCCAGAATCCAATCTCAAAAGGGAAAGAGACTTTTTCAAGTTGTAGGCAACAAACATCAAGCATAAGACAGAAAATCCTGTGAAGCATCCTACAGAAAGAACGGATCCGAGCAGACTCCCACCACAAAAGTAAAACATCCTGACACATGAATCACGCCAAGCAAATATTCAAAAGATGGTTGCTTTCCAACACTCATCAGCGGAACACTCCTAGGAAACAAGAGAAAAAAAATAAGATTTTGCTACTCACTAGGTTAGTCGTACGAAATAAATCCGCAACCCAATCAACATTTTGAGCCACACAACCCCCGGAATTCATTTTCTCCCTGTGGAGAATTTGCTTCAATAATTTGTGTCAGTGCCAGTCTCGGTGCATCAATCTTTCTCTAAAACCCTCAGCATCATTTCCAAACAAATACTTCCGCTAAGCCCCAAAAATCGGTCACATTCAAAGCCCATAATACTATCAATTAATACCACATAAAGCGAAGGAAACCCTAGCAGACACAAGGTTTCAAAACAATCAACCTCATTCCCACAACCCTAACCCTCGAATGAGCCCAAATTACATCATAGAGACAGGAATTGCACATCGCAGAACAAACCCTACGGACGAAGGAGACAACAAAAACCTATCTTTCACACCGTTCGATGCCGCAGAAGCCACCGTCCTAGCAGACACAAAGTTTCCAAAACAATCAACCTCAATCCCACAACCCTAACCGTCAAACGAGCCCAAATTTCGCCCTAGAGGCAGAAATCGCACATCGCCCGAACAAACCCTACGAATGAAGGAGACAGATATGACCAAAAGGGACAACAAAAACCTTTCTTTCGCACTGTCCGATGCCGCAGAAGCCACGTTCTGAGCGGCGGCCTTGGCAGCGGCGGGAGGGAGCTGCTGCTGCTGCTGCGGCTGAGCCATGCGGGGCGCGGGAGCAGGGGCATGGGCATGGGCCGGCCGGAAATTGAGATCCTGCGGGGGCTGGAGGGCAAAATGGGGATGGAAGAGCTGCTGGTGCTGGTGCTGCTGCTGGTGCTGGTGCTGGTGCTGCTGCTGCTGGTGCTGGTGCTGTTGCAACTGGTGGTGCTGCTGCTGAGGCTGGGGCTGAGGAGGCTGGTGGGGCTGCGGAGGCTGGTGGGGCTGGTGCTGGTGCTGGTGCTGGTGCTGGTGCTGGTGCTGGTGCTGCTGGTGGGGGTGGGGGAAGGGGGAGGTAGGGGAAGGGGAAGGGGCAAAAGGGTCTTTGCGAGCGTGGGAGCGGAGGAGGAGGGAGATCTGGTCGCGGATGAAGGAGGCCTTGTGGGAGAGGTCGAGGCCGAGCTTGGCCTCGAGCTGCTGGACGACGCCGTTGATGGTGGTGACGGAGTTGGGGTCGGACTGCCGGAGCACCGTCTCCACGCCCCGGGCTATCTCCAGGTCCGTCACCATCCTCCTCGTCGCGCTCGCCGCCACGTTCACATTCATGAAATCCCCTTCACCACCCACGGGGGCCGCCTTAACTGAATTAACGAACTCCCGCTCTTCTCTCTCTCTCTCTCTCTTCCTCTCTTCTCTCTCTCTCTCTCTCTCTGGGCTGCTTCAAACGGTCTGGCTTCCTCTCTCTCTCTCTCTCTCTCTCTCTCTCTGGGCTGCTTCAAACGGTCTTTCTTTTCTCTCTCTCCTCTGGTCTGTCTGTCTGTTTCTCTATCTCCTCTGGTCTGTCTGTCTGTCTATCTCTATCTTCTCTATCTCTCTCTCTCTCTCCTCTGAGGGCTTCGAAATGACGAAAATGCCCACTCGTGTCCTCGCTATTTTCCGTTTTTTGAATCCAGTGCTCTCTCTCTCTTTCTCATTATTGTTTTCTTTTTCTTTTCTTTTTCGTTATTGTTTTTGGGCAACTTGTTTTAGGTCGCGTTCGATTATCCAGATTCAAGATCGAATAAAATAACCAACTACCCTATCTTAGTATTGCTCAACATAAAATGCTTGATAAGAAATCTCGAACAGGTGTGAGATAAGCACAAACTAGGTTAAAAGTAAAAATAATAATACTATTATTTTTTAATGATAGTATGATGAAATGACACATTCAAATATTACTTCATATGTTATTGTGCGAAGATTACCATCATAATAGTCAAATCATTGTCATTTTCATTTATCGACTATCACGTGTCATTGTCACCTTCGACCACGGGCCTGATTTGAAATCTACTTATATTCGAAGTTTTTGAATAATGGTTTTGTTCTAGTTACCAACCAAAGCTCATGAAGTTACTGTTTGCTTAATGGAGGAATTCTATTATTGGGGTTGTGTACTCTTTTGGGTGGTCCAATGTGGTTTGTGTGAGTTGTTTTTCAATAGTTCTGTTCATCCTATGAGAAGTTACCGATGGGAGTCATTGCATGGAGATCTACTAAAGGCTTCCCAAAGCTGATATGACTTTTGAGTAGATGAGAAGATCTCTGCATTAGATCATACAAATAAAAAGAATACTACAATTTTACTTATTTTTCCATTTCTTTTTTGGCACTCTTGTTCGAGCATCAATCTCCATCAGGTTAGTAAAAGATGCTTTCTTGCAATTCCTCGAGTGAGAAATTCAGAGATGACCCAAGTGAAAGATCAAGTTTCCAACCAAAAGGCATCCCGAATCAACCCATTTAAGCTCTACCTCTCCATCTCTATGATGTAGATAGGGGGTAGAAATCCTTGTGCGGGATTTGCATAGACAACAACAACCATGAGGAAGTTGATTGAGAGGGCAACGGATGAGATGACAAACTTGGGGCACATGAGAAGTGTCAAAAGTGGCAAGTGAAGGTCCAAGCAACTAGACATGGTAGAGGATTTTGAAATATTTTCATTTATATCTCTTACACCAAATGCATAATGGGATTTTCTATAATTGGAAGAATATTCAGAGTATTTTTGTATCCCACTTTATATATTTCAGTGTTTGTGTAATGTGATCCTCTAACATTTATTTTGTGCAATTAAATTCTCTTTCTTGGATTTGTGCAACTTAATCCTCTAAATTTATATTAGCGTAATAACTAGTATTGCCAAATTAGGAATTTTCTTTTTCTTTATTTTTCTCCCATTTGTTTTCTGCTCATTTGACGACAAATTAGCATTACATGTCATTTTCTCTCACGTAAGCAATGCCACATCAATAATTAGATGTGATGGTGTAGTTGGAGTGATTGATGGAATGAATTAATTGCACAAATTCAATCGGGTACTTGATTGTACAAATTAAAATTAAAATGACAAAATCACACAAATCCCAAAATTTAAAGGACTAATTCTGTACTTAGCTCTTCCTCTTATTTCTAGTCTTCCTATTTGTATGTAACATCATCAAGATTTTTTTGCTTAGAATTTCTTCAAAGATAGATATCACAACCTTTAACTCCCGTATTTCTCACCAAAAATGATAAACAAATTTTACTATCTATAGTTTTTGTTGAATGAGTCGATTTATATGTTATTATCACATGTGTATTCACGCAATTAAAAATAGATAAATGTTGTTGTTGTGTGGGGACGAAAAGAAAGAATGTTTAAAGATTTGAACTCTACGAGGAATTTGCCTGTTTTTGTTGAAATGTGATGTCACTTTTAACCTTGGAAGCGTGGGGCACGGATGTAGATGATCGGTTGCAGCTGTCTCCCTCTTAAATTAAAGTTACGAAAGGAAAGATATAAAAATAAAATTATAAAGAAAGGGGAAAAAAAGGTTTAAAAAAAAAGAGAAAAGAAAAAAAAAGGAGGATAGAAAAGAAAAGCTGAAATTGTGAATCTGTCTTTGCATTTCAAGTGGGTCACTTGCCCACCATATTCTTCGACCTTTTCTCTTTGTCTCGAGTCCATGTCAATACCTAAAGTACCACCGATGCTTGCTAGTATATGCAGGGTCTACGAGGATGGACTTAGTAGGAAGAGCTTTGAAGGTCAAGAGATTGACCATATTCCGTGGCCAAATTAGGAGATCCATAATATTCGGGGACCACTTTGAAAATTCGCACAGTTATTGATAATGAGTCTAGATTGACTTGCCAAAACATCCAATGCTTTAAGAAGTTTTATCAATTGCACCTCGAACACTAAAGGTTTTGACTACCAAAATGAAGTTGATTCTATCTACGCTGTCCAACATAAGAACAATTGCCTATTTTATATGAGTGCCGAAAAATGAAAGATTTTTATTAAACAAAGATAGATATTATCTATCGGGTTTTATTCTCTATTGAGTTTATTTAAGTCACATCCGATAAGATTTCAAATATTAGAAGATGCGATTACATCGATGTCATCATCAATATGATTAATAAAAAGTCAAAGAGTGAGATTGTGGAGCCGGTATTCGAGACATATCTCATTCAATGAGATCTGTAGACTTCTATTCTATTAAATTTTGTCACAAAAAGTCTTCCTTAAGAAAGTATCGTAGGACATAATCTTTTTTTTTAATTATTGGAGAAGAAGATTGATAATTAAGGAATTGGCTTGATTGTGATGTAGGGGAGACACAGGTGGGTCAACAACTGTAGAATGTTTCTAGGGTCCTTCTCCTATGGTTGTTCATTTTAGACAAGAACTTGTCCTTTGGTTACACTTAAAATGACAATTCAATGGGTGTTGTCAAAGATCCATTTATCTACTTAAGGACTTACATTTTATCAAAAGTTTGTTGCCCTAAAAAGATGGATTCAGTTCTGATTGGTGCTCTTTTGGGCCCCCCCTGTCATCATTTGTGCCTTGGAGAAAAGCAATGAGCAAGTTTCCTGTTGAAGCATGAGCATCTTTTTCTAGTGATTCCAATGGATGATGGCCTAAGTTTGGTGAAAGGTCTCACTTTTTTTGGTTGGGTGGATTAGCCAACGTTACAAACGATGGCAAACTGGATTTTTTTGACAAACCGAGCAATTGAGCGAAAATGACCAAATATCATCAAGCCTCAAGCGACCCCATTTGACAACGAATAAAATTGATAGTATGAAATGACAAGTTTCGAGACGTTGTTATTGATTAAATTAAAAGTCATCACTAGATTCCTCTTTGCTTACTATTTCTTCCATAACAATTCAATTAGTCCTTCCCTAGATTAAGGGAAGTTAGCGGATTTATCAAGCATTGTCTAATTTGATGGGAGACCGAGGTTATGTAATTAGATCTTACATTCATGGCTGACCTCTACTCACCTCATCAACTAGGCAAGACCTCAACCAAAATTTTGAATGTTTATGCATGACCAAAATATGAAATCATTTGCATTTATTGATGTGGAGAATCAAAATTATATTGGGTGCTTAATCAAAACATGGAAGTCCATTCCATAATCACTAAGGAGCGACTCCTTCGAAAAATCCATTAGACCGGCAAACATGGCCTAAGACTCAACTTGGATCATGTAAATCCTTGCAAAAACCTTCACCAAAAACAGTGGAATCGAAGAGCAATTTGCATGGATTTACGACGACGAAATGAACACGTTTACGAGGATGTACGAGGCCCAGGCAGTTTACAAGGGGGCACCGAAGACGAAAGCCCATCAATGGATATTGGGCCTACCGGGCAGCGTTCACTGCGAAATCCGATTGGTAAAGCGAAGGGAAGCAGAAGAAGAACAAGAACAAGAACAAGAAAAAGAAGACGCCCATCAATGTGTATTGGGCCATTGCGCAACATTTCCTTGGGGTGTCCAAAACGGATCGCCGCCCAAATCGAAACTGCCCGAATGAGACCGAAGCTGTCAGTTGGGTCTGATCCCTAATTCTAAAAGTGCAACCAATGTCTAAATGGTTTGGTTCTCGATTTTAATATGACTACATATGCTTTTCTTTTTTTCTTTTCTAGGATTAATTTATTATTTCTGAAGAAACAAGAACATGTAATAGGATAATAGGATATTTGGATGGAAGTATAAAATTTGTCTCGACCTTTAAACTTGTTGTTTATCATGCTTTGGATTGAAAAGGAAAAAGAACAAACATAATGACCAGTTCTATTGAACCGGACCGGAATCAAATCGGTCGGACCGTGCAATCTTGGACCGGGATCGATAGCCCGTAACATTCATTTGGGAAGTCAGATTGGTGAAGTGAAGAAAAGCAGCAGCAGCAGCAGAAGAGGAGGAGGAGGAGGAGCAGGAGGACGAAGACACCCAATGGCGCAAGTTCTCAACTTGGCCCTGCTCCGGCCGCGCTCGGCCACGACCCGCCCCGACCCGCCTCCTTCCTCATCGCCGTCTCCCTCGGGACCCGGCCGCGCGACCTCCGCCGCTGGGCTTCGCTTCAACAGAGCCTCAAGTGCAACGGCAGATTCTCCTGCCTCTTCTCCGACAATCGCAGGGAGGTATAAAAGAAAGCTCCTTCGTTCGGGGGCTTTATGTCGACCTGAATTGTTTTCTTACTCCATCGCCGTGTTTTGGAGTGCTTTGAAATGAACGTAGTTTTACGTGCACCAAGTGTTCGCTGCTATGTCTGACAGAGCTTAATGGAGATTGATTGTGCCTAGTGGTCAATTTGGCTATTTTCTCCCTGTCATATGATCGAGCAAATTGTGCTTTTTCAATTCCGAAACTGATTAGGAGCAATGTACAAGCAATGAAATTCATTCGGATGAGTTTGATTGGTAGTGAGAAATTCTTCTAGTGGGATTTCCGTGTGGAATTGTTCAAGATATATTATCCAAATGAACCATTTTGGTAGATGATGGTAATCCAATGTGCATAATTTCATGTACATATATTGGTTGTGGGACTCTACCAGCTGATTTTTTGGATTCGGAGCCTGGGATCTGTTAGGTACAGTTAAAAAAAATCATCTTATGTGAAGTCTTGCCTTGGCACATTTGGTTCATCTGGTTACCTAATTCCCCTAGCTGACACCTGTCAGCATCGTCTCACGCAGATTCGAGTTGAAGCACTTTACTTGGGAATGGTGGGGAACAACCTCCGACGGCATTAATAATTCTTCAATAGTTAGGGAGCCAGTGCTTTGATGAATTCATTCCATTTAGAGTGATCTATGTTCTTCCACATTATCTATTATCAAGTTTACTTTCCATTGCATTTGACATGGGTTAACTGGTGGCTAAATGCCATTCTTTTGTTCAAAGAGGACGACTAACAACCTTATTGGATGGTATGGATAGATGAGAAACTCCACGTTGCTATTGGTCTTTCTACAGTGCTTTTATTGCTTGATGAGGGGGTGGGTGGGTTCAGGGGCCAGCCTGACTCATGTCTGATATCTCACTAAGAACTTTGGTCCTGATTAATAGTGATAGAGTTCACAAGGCAGGTTAGAACAATCTTGCCAGATCCCTGGTATCTCCAATAGCTCCAATCTTAGAGGGTGCAAGAGTTCGTGACATATAAGGCATAATGGAATCTAGATGAAAAGTATAAAATCTCCCATGCCTAAGGGGGGCCATGTCTCTGTTCGTATTAGTGTTGCTCTTGTGTACATATACACATATTTAAATGCCTGGATCCGAGATGAAATCACTAGACATAATTTGGTTTTTTCTTGGCCCGAACTAGTAGAGAATAAGCTTATAAGGATCTTGCACATTCTAAATATGTTTGGGATATCCTAACTCGAATTGGTACCTGCAGAGTACATATGAGCAGACAAAACCGTTCTTATATAGGATTTGCTTGATATTGAATAAGTAACCAAAATGAACTATCTCCAAGTCTGGACAAGGTTTCCAAAAGCATTAGAACAGAACTGAAAACAGATGGTAACCTGTTCCTTGAGATGCAATAAATTGAATTTGGTTCCATATTAAGCATTTGACACAACCATGGATGTGATAATCTTGATTTCAATTTGCTCTGCCTTCCATTCTGCTGTCTTGTTCTTCACAAATCTCTTCATGACTGTATGCTGTGTCCGGCTCTCCCCAATGATTTAAGACATCCTCCTTTGGGTAGATCACATCCGTGCAGCAATTTACTTTGGTTTCTTCCAGCTTATTTCATTCCATATTTGACAAATTGGCGCTTTACCATATTTTTGGTTGCAGGAACAAGCTAGAAAAGCTTTAGAAAGTGCACTAGGGGGAAAGAAGAGTGAGTTTGAGAAATGGAATAAAGAGATCAAGAGGAGAGAAGAGGTGGGAGGAGGTGGTGATACTGGTGGAGGTGGTTGGTTTGGATGGGGCAGAAGATTTGGTTGGTCCAATGGGGATAATTTCTGGCAAGAATCAAAGCAGACTAGTTTGGCTGTTTTAGGTATCATTCTCATGGTAAGCAGCTTCTTGCGCAAATTCTCAATATTAGGGTTCATAATGCAATTATTTTTACTCTTCCCCTCTCTCTCTGAGACATTCTTATTTACCTTTGCAGTTTCTCTTAATTGCAAAAGGAGAAGTCATGCTTGCAATGGTCTTGAATCCACTGCTGTTTGCGTTGCGAGGAACAAGAAATGCATTATCTTTTGTTACCACAAAGATCTTGAGACTATCCCCAAGTGGTCCTGCTGGTTTTGATGCTTTACCAAAGAATGAAAATCGTAGACGTGTCTCTGCTAAAGAAGAAGTATTGAGAAAATGGGGAAGCGCTTGATTGTCTTTTCATCTTATATGAAGAATGATCTTGTTGATTCTTCGCTATGGTTCTCTCCCTGCCATAATCTTCTCATTGTTTTACTTCTTCAAAGGCCAAATTGTGGAAAAGACTGCTGTGTAGGATGAGCTGCTAAATACTGTCGTGTAGCTTTTTCTCGAGTCCGTGTTGGATTCGAATTTTGTGGAAGGAAACCAAAGGGTGTTTGGCATGTTCATTGAAAGACTTCTTCGATGAAGACCCGTCATCCTTCCTTCTAACCATGATATCGATGGATGCCTGCGCATTGGACATGGTAGTGTGACTACTTTCTCAAATAGCAGCGGTCAGGGACAAGCTCAAATTGTTAATTGCCTTATTTTTGTTTTGGCAAGTTTTTCTAATTTTAAGAGAAGTCTCCTATGCTTGATTTTCTAGTTTCAGCAAGCACAGATTATTTGAGCTCATGTTAAGGACAAGAGAATTCACATCTTTTCGATGTACTCGATGTACTCAATTCCTTATGAGCTGTCTTCAAATGCTTTTCTTACTTTTTATTCTTGGCCAGTTCATTCTAAATTTAATTTCTAGTGAGACGTATTATTGAGATTTTCTCTGGATTCTCTTTTTAATCATGTTCTCCTATCATTACGTTATGGTTAATCTTCTGTAGCATACTACTCATGGACATCTTACCCAGTCTTAGCCTAATTCCCTTTTCTCTTGGTGACCAGTATGATTGGGGGATAGTCGCTTGATTTTGCTAGGACTATCGCATGAGGCAATTACTTGGACATGCGTCACAGCAAAGTTCCTTTTAGCTCAAAAAGTGGCTCGGAAACTACGAAATATCTGTTGTGTGCAGAAAAATTGAAACTTGAGATAGCTAATGCATGGAACAATTCACATACATTTGTCTAGAGACTCTTAAGACTCGATCCCGAGTTCACGGAAGAATCACTCGCATCGTGGCCTGGTGAGTCACGTTTTACATTTACATGTTGGATGCAGGGTGCATGCAGAGTTGCAGACTGATTTTTCTTATCCTACGTTCAATCTAATGAACATGATTTACCAGGAGCATGCAAATGGTCATCTAATCTTGAAATTGCATATGGTCCTATCTTCAATCTAGTGAACATTGTTCACACCAGCGAATATGGCCATGTCTATTTACTGTGGAAAGTGTTCGCTTCCAGCACTTTTGGCACGGACCCGTGACCAGAACCAGTAAGTGCCGTCGCCATCGCGAGCCAATTTGCACATGAAGCGTGGACCTCATTTGGGACGCCAAGTCATGTCCGTTTGCTTGCATACGTCGTGTTCATCGAGCTGTTTTATCTGTGATGAGTTGTTCGATTCAAGGTGACATTGTCTCTGTCCTTCTGTTTTGACATAAGCGGCAACTGTGCCTATTTATGGTGATCAGGTACAAGATCAGCCGGTAATCAAACATTGCCTGATGAATCCATGTTGGGAACCCAAGCAAGCTGGCTCAGAGTTTAATAAAGTGGCTCATGAATGGTCGTTGTCTCAAAACGAGGAGATACCAGATGCGTTGGGTTGATTTTTTTGATGTGGATAAGAAACCCAACACTTTTTTTTAATGATAGTGATCAAGTGTTACAAGTAGATAGGACAGATCGTTTTTGAAATCGAAATATTTACACTCTGATTGAAGAGAATATTTTACTCTGCAATGGACAAGAAATATCCGATGGGCATTATGAGTTGACTCATAAGTTGATGTCAGTTTGCAAACAATCTGTAGTAACATGATAAGACAAGGGCAACGAGCTACAGCGACTATCAAAAAGTGATTATCATAGATGGTACATTATTATTTGATGTTTATTCACTAATTCCATTACTCCCTTTTAGGCCCCTCTTGGTCGATACTTCATCTTGACGATTTTCTGATTTATTTAATTTTGCCTAGATTGGTTGAAAAAATTTAAGACCAATACACAAAATTAATATACTAAATGATGTGATGAATTATGGGTAAATAATTACAGATGCAAGTCCCCTTCAACATTCAATGATAATTTACCAGGCTCTTTAATATGCTGGTTTTCGAATTCAAACTTAGTAGCTACATAGCATATATCTTTCACGCTACTCTTAATGTAGAATTTTTTCCGTACCCACGTTCACTTTAAGTCATGTTTAGTGCGATGGAGCTATTTCATTTTCTGATGTATTGACATAAGGTTTCTTTACCTGAATGATTAAGAATGATGTGATCAAAGTACTTGAAAGAGTCACTGTACACAAGCCTCGCACGCGTACCTCCCTAATGCATCACCCAATAATGAACTATGCAAAGAATTCATCTATTGTCACGGATTATGAAGACATGTCCTTTTAATTTTTTTTGTTTTTTTTTTTTTGAGGATGCAATTGACAGGGATTTCTGTACTCACATTCTTAATCTCAATTCAAATTTTAAGTGACTCATACCACACGTGCTCAAGGGACCTTGCATCAGTAATTTCAATCTATTGGCTCCCTCTGAGCAAGGCCGGTTTTGAACGAATTATTGAATTTGCATAATCTACGATTAGGATTCAATTGACAGTAAAATGGCAGTTTATTTTGTGGAGAACCTAATTTTGAAATATTTTTCTAAAAAGAATTGTTTGTTCGTCTAAAACAATGTATAAACAGAAAATATTTTTATCATTCACGAAAAAAATTAAGTGTAAATTATCATCAATAGCGAAAACATTTATGTTGGCTAGTCATTCCAACGAATATAAATCAATCATTTTTCGAAAAATATTTTTCAAAATCATTTAATTTTGGGAAGATCTTCAAATTGTTCAGCCAAAATGAAACATGGCGTTGGATTCAAATGACACTCCCCGTACCTTCAAGACCCATCTGATGGTACACCACCAGTGTGGTCCCATTTATATAACTCTATTCAAAGCTGCATTAAATTATGCTATTTATTGCGAATTGAATTGATACGCAGAGCCAAATAAATAGCAATTACAATACACTTTCTTCTTCTTCTTCTTTTTATGAGCTAAGAGCAAACTTTTATGTCCCCTTCTCATTCATATTTCCCTGCAAAAATCGGCAGCGAATTATTAATTATCAAACCCAATTATTTGACTAAAGTTTATTATGCCTACTGTTGATCATTTTGTTTTAGATAAGCTTTGATCAATCCATTCGAAACTATCTTATATTTTCTTGCTTACGCATTTTAAAATGTACTATGGAAACTGATGTATGACAATCATCTTGTAATATCATTTGCAACATTATTATCAAAAAGGAGTTTTTTTCTTTTGCTTGCTCTGCTTTTACTGACAACCCATGTAGCTCTGTACTATCTTGTTTCTGACTTTATAACTTGATCTTGCGCTATGAAGTATGAAATTTCCGTTCCTACCCATCGAAAATAAAACTTTTTTATGGAAGAAAACGTTATCCAAAAATTTAAAAAAGTGAAGAATTTCTGTCTGCAATTTCGAGTTCGACTTCAGATCGGTGGAATCCAATACGAGGGAAGGGAAGAGGTCAAAGGGCTTGTCTTGTCCACCTTTTGTGTGGATTCGTGTGCTGAACTGTGGAAAAATGGAACAGAGAAGGGGAAAAAACAAAACCTCCCCCTCGAATTTTGGTCTTCGTGGAACCTGGTGCTCAGCCCAAGTGACCTTCACGTTCTCTCTCCTCCCTCCCTCTCTCTCTCTCTCTCTCTCTCTCCTCTCTCCTCTCTGTTTTCCTTCTCCTTGATTCACTTTTTCGGATCACCACATGACCAATTCCTGAACTTTCCTCAACAACCCACCTCCACTCTCTCTCTCTCTCTCTCAACGTATCGTTTCTTGGGGTGTTCTTTTCTTGTTTGCAAGGTTATGCCTTGGGGTTTTTTCTTGGTTGTTTCTTGATTGTCGGCATTTGCCTTTCTGGGATTCTTTTTTCCGATCCTCTGTTCCGTCTGCCGAACCTTTTCATTCTTATCTAATCTTAATCTTCATCGGGTTTCTCTCCTTTCTTGTCTCTCATCACACAGATTCTCCCCACTGGCATAGCGTTGGCTGCTCTGGGTGTTCTGTTAATCTCGAGAATCTTTGTTTACTTCCCGGTTCAAATTACGTCAGGCGTGTGACAGAGAGTCGCGTTGTACCCCCCACAAAATTTGGCCTTTCTTGTGGCTGTTGATGAGCTGAATTGATGTCCTTGGCCGTTGGAGCGACTTCGAGTTCCAAAACCATGGGACACGAGCATGATGAGAAGAACAACGAGAGTGGAGAGAATGCTGGCGTTGGTGCAGACGACAGAGCCAAAACACCCAAAATTGAAGAGAATGCTGATGGTGACCCCGAGGGAAAGATTCACAAATCAGCGAGTGAGAGCTCCATTTGCGCCACTGAGGATGAGGAAGATGATGAAGGAAGGAAAATTGACGTGGGTCCTCAGTACACTCTCAAGGAACAAGTTGAGAAGGATAAGGTTTGTTTTTTTTCCCCCCTTAGATGTTTTATTTGGCAATCTTCATTGTCCATTTCTATATGGCATCTTTTCTTTGAATTGTGAGATGCTCTGTATTCTTTATGGGTAATGATTTCCTGATCTTTTGGTTTTCCCTTATTTTGTGATGATTTCTTGTATGTAGGATGATGAGAGCTTGAGGAGATGGAAGGAACAGCTCCTGGGAAGTGTGGATTTGAATTCTGTTGGTGGTAATTGCTGAAGCATCTTTTTTTGTTGAACCTTCAAATTCTCATCCATGCCACATAATTAGCCCAATTTCTCTTAGGTTTTTTCGTTTGCTTCTGTACTTCTTCCCAAATTTTCCCTTTCCTATTCCTCCATTTACGAACTATTTTTATCCCTCATGTTGATGCTTTCGTGGTCTTTGTGCATCTTGAATGTTTTCTGTAGTGCAGCAATTTGCAGTTCAATTTAGAAGTTAAATCTTGAGATTCAAGTTTCTGCAATTTGCTCTGAGGTTTTCCCCCTTTAAGTGCCATTGCTTCATGTGCGTTGCTATAAAATTAAAGCTACTTTTTGTCGTTTCTATGCAATGTAGAAACTCTGGAACCGGATGTCAAGATCCTGAACCTTGCAATCAGATCTCCTGGGAGATCTGACATAGTTCTTTCTGTTCCCGAGAACGGAAAGCCGAAAGGCTTGTGGTTCACGTTGAAAGAAGGTAGTCGCTATAGCCTCAAATTCACATTTCAGGTCAGCAACAACATTGTCTCAGGTCTCAAGTACACTAATACTGTGTGGAAAACCGGTCTCAAAGGTAATTTTACTTTTCTAGTTTCCATTGCCCTGTTTTCTTTTTAATCCTCGAAACCATTTTCTCTATATAGGTTTCTTTCTTATTGTCTTTATTTATTTTTTATTTTTGGCAGTGGACAGCACAAAGGAGATGCTTGGAACATTTAGTCCACAGTCGGAGCCTTACACACATGAGATGCATGAAGAGACAACACCATCTGGAATGTTCGCTAGAGGATCATACTCGGCTCGGAGCAAGGTTAGTTTGGCCTGATAAGTGTGCTTTGGTCTTTCCTTTCTCCCTTTGATGCCACACTACTAAGGGAATACTCAACCATTATGTAGAGGCTATATTTGGGTATATTTCATTTGATCCTCATTTTGTAAACATGGGAATGCATTTTGTTGTTGCTTCTGAAATGTGGGGACCCTACCGGATCTTTCATGGTAGAGTCTTCAACAAAAACTTGCATTAATTTAGATTGTATTAGAACTGAACTTTGCTTCAGCAGATAGAGAATTTGAAAACTTCCCGACATATATGTCACTTTCCTGTGGGATTTGGATGGATTTTGTCTGGTCAAGTTAGTCTAAATAATATAAGCAGATGATGGCGTTGCGCCATCTGCTTTTACATAGTAAGCAGTGTCGAATTTCAAATGTGTGGGCCTCCTTGTGTCTTTTCGAATTTTCTAATTTGAAATCTGATGTAGTTTTCTCTTTGTTTCCCTTGTTAACTAACCTCTTTCTTTCCTCTCCAGTTTGTCGACGATGACAATAAGTGCTACTTGGAGATCAACTACACCTTCGATATCCGGAAAGATTGGTAGTTAGAAGAAAAGTTTTTGTTCTTTCCAGTTTTATTCGCTCTGATGTTGCTTGTGTTTCAAGTTTGAGACTCTGGTAAAATTCAGTTTGTGTAATCTATTTCTGGTTGTAGGATGTGCCACTTTAAGCAATAAAGGGAGAATTTACATCAGAAAGGCAGTTCAAACAAATAGAATTTAAAACCTACGCATCGTTTTATAGTTCTTTCTTCAAAAAATCAAGTTGGTTCATCTGAATACTCTTCCTGTCTCTGCTCTGTTTGTTGAATCGCATTACACGTTTGAGTATAGTTTACTCCATTTGAAAACTTGAGCCAAACAGTTGATTCTTTATGTGAGTGAAGGAAGAAGGAATGCACAAGCTAGACTTCTCCCATTTTGTTGAAGCTACCAAATTCTGGGTCTCTCTTTATTAATTTGGTGAGACCCCTTCTGTGTCTGTATATTATATTCATTTAGTTAGTCTTTAATCTTTTCAGGTGGTCCTCTACCACTGCTTCTCTCTTTCTTTTCCTAATGATTGACTCAGCAGGCATTATCATGTTCATTATGAATAGTTAGGAATTGAGTTAATGTTGATGGGACTGACAACTACTTTCGCCCGCCCAATTTAGTTTCGGGGAATGTATTGTTTCTCAGCATTCATGTATGCATGCAGTATTTGCAAGCTCATCAATCACACGGACAAAATCATTGAAAACATTAAAAACATAACAACGGTTTTGTTCAAGCAATTGAGGTTATGGGAACCTTAGAGAGCTTTGCTTGCACGAGCTCTAGACTCTGCAATTCTTGGATGCTTCTCAAGTCTCCACATGGATGGACGTGGAGTCTACCTTTCTCATGTGTGAGTAGGGAGATGAGGGGTTCAAATCTCCACGTTCTTAAGAAATGTTGGGTTGAGACGATTTAGTTTAAGACGTGAATTTTGATTCCAGGAGATATGGCAAAAGTTTAAAAGTAAGAGTTGGGAGTTAGAGTAGGAGTAAACTAAAATCGACAAAAAAAAAAATCTAATGGAAAAAGTTTATGAAGGCACGATGCTTGGGAAGGGAATTACATTTTGCCTTGAGTTTTAGGATTTGTGGCAACTTACCCCTTGACATTTCAATTTTGCAATTTGCCCTTGACTTTTTGAAATTGACGATGACTCTAGCCAAATACTTTCACATATTTGATTATGTTACTGTATGTGACTAGTTATGGAAGTTAGATAGGTCATATATCATCTATTTTTGTGAAAAGAAATATAAGGACTACTCATAAATATATTTCAAAACTATATATCAATTTACGTTGGGCATATCAATTCTCATTGGAACTTTAGTTACATATTCCTGCATACAATATATTTCTAATTTGTTCCTCTATTAGTTGCATGATGAATTTGCCTTATACAATTAGTCGCATTCTATCATGTGGTTGACGCTCTAAGCAAAATTTCGACTGAAGTCAATGCCATGGGACGCATTGCAACCAAATTATAATTCAGGGGCTAAGTTGCAAAACACCATGAGGCAATTTGCAACAATGTAAAAACCTTGGGGGCAATAAACTCACCCGATATAGGGGTAAGCAAGACAGATTGACTGAATCGGAAACCATTTGGACCGAACTGATTATATATATAACAAAAAATAAAAGATTCATCTCTATAGGCTAAAAAAAAGAAACGGGGGATTAAAATTTGTGTTTTTGTCTTGTGTTAGATGGAGGATTCACCTCTGTAGGCTCTATGAATGCTTACGTTGATAATTGAGCGATGTTGTTTTGTTCTTTAGGTGAGAAAGATTGTTATGTAGGTCCTTCCATACTAATTGATGATGAGACGGAAATTAGAATTTTTCTGTAGTGACTCTGTATTGTTTCACTTGGTCTGGTATAAAGAAGTGCTTTTAGCTAAACCCTTTCGCTTGCTGTGTGGTAGCATTGCTGGAGTTAATGCTTTTCAATAGGTCAAGCTATCAACTCAATCTCTAGTTAATAGCCTAGTCAATTCAAGCCGGTTCCGTCATCAATGTTTTCTTCCTTTAATTGCTGAGATTACAAGGATCTTGATGATTTTGCTGATTGTAATATGATAAACTCTTTCCACAGATTGGTTCGGGTTTCATGTCATATGTTTGAAAAAAAAAAAAGTTCGGTAGATATTCCATTTGCCTAATGCGGAGGGCAAAATGAGGTTTTAGAACAGCAATTTCTTTCATATGACTGGTTCCATTGGATTAAACTAGAACCGGACCAGATCCGGTTCCTAGTCCCAAGACCAGCCAGTCTAATTCTCAGTTCCTAAAACTAGGAATCGATCCTCCCGGTTTGATTGCCGATTTCTGGATGGGACCGGATCGGACTTTATCAAAGAACCGATCGCTATTGACCCAAAGCTATCATGAGCAAAAGCATATGCTTTCATGAGTGGCCACAGCCAAATAAAGCAAGAAAGAAGTACCCTATCGCTTGCTTCTGGCTCCACTTCCCAAAATAAAGTCCCACTCGACAGGGAAAGAAAGGCGGATTCCATGCGAAAAAGTCAACACTTTTGGACCCATGGTTGGTTGGTGCGTTATCAAGTGCTTGTCTGAGGGAACTGCCTTCGAATGATGATCCCACTGTCGTGGCGCGATTGCGGCTTCGTGCTTCGAGAAGTGTCGGGTCTGGGATTCGGTGAAGCGGAGCTTCCTTTCGCAGCATCGAGTCTAGTCGTGGATGGTGTGATGTATTCTGGAATTGGAGATTAGAGGTGGGTCAATCTGGTTGATGAAACTGGTTCAGATGGGCTTTTCCTCATCTCTCATTCTCTCCAAAGCACCACCCAAAGTGTTTTTAAGGAGCTTACGCAACTTAACCTTGTAACTGGTCAGAAAAGCCATATGGGCCTTGCTAAAGGTGAATGGCAGTGTGCTTTTATTGGACATGGTAACCCAGCAGGACCATCTGGTTTACTTACGGAATAAGCAGATATCTGTCATAAACTAGAAGTTGCCACGTGGCATGATCGACACGAATTAGCGGTCAAGAATGATTGATGTCCTCGAGAGGCTGTACCTAGCTAAATTCAATAAATGAACAGGGACCAGTTTTGATAGGCAAGGACTAACAAACGAGTTTTTAGGTGAACCCGACTTCTCAAGGCGATCGGAGAATTTAAATGGAACAGTTTTTTCTTCATTTTCCCCTTTTTGAGTAGGGGAAGATTTTCCTGTCTTTTTAAGTGTTTACAAACCCATCCTGCCCATAACCACCAAAAAAATCACAAACAGTTGAAGTATACTCAATGAATCTTCTCCTGAGAACTTTCAGAAACTTGACTGCACAGGCACTTTATCAGTCCATCTGCAGTTGCACATCTTGGATACTTCCCAACAGGGGACATTCAATCATGGGTTTATATAAAGCTTCCATGAATGTGCAAAGCCTATAGAGAAAAAGTTTATATTGCTGGCTAAAGGTAAAGGCTCCGCTTTCCGGAAAACAATCCAATTTCCAGGAAGAAAAACTACACTTTTTAATGGTTGGTGTGAAGTTAAATGCTTATAAGATTTGATCATAAACAACCATTTGCTTTTAAATACAGGATACCCTGTCATCTGAGAAATTCCTCTCGTGAAAAGGGGAGCTTTTTTGTATTGAGATACCCCTCAAAAGCTCTCAGTGCATTAATCAGCTTCATGTGAGGCCAATGATACATCGGAACCAACATGATCCATGAGTCCTAAGCTGTAATGTCTCGTGCTCATACAAGTTGGACTCAACTCATGCAGCAATCTTTTGTGGTACAATGTGATGAACTGAGACATACTAGCATTTGTGTTTGAACATGCATAATACCAGAACGTGCTCCTATGCCAGTGGTAGCTGAAGTAATAGCCGGAGTATAGTTGGAGGCTCTGCATCCATCTCCAACAATAGCATCAACTAATCTGATTGGAGGGAAAGAAAAACTTAGATGGGCTCTATATCAGCATAGTTGATATAAACTGGGCCTTCCGAAGTCAGTATTCTTGAACATTACCTTACTTTGCCCTGAATGGACCCCCATGTATACAGGGATTTAGTTGCTTCTGGGTCAAGTTTGTTCCTCTTCAAATTTGTGCTATAATTGTTCAATAGTCGATAGTCATAGAAAGCGAAGGAGAACTGGCAGATGACGAGGAGCTTATTCTAGATTCAAAGACAGCGAGAGTGCTTCCTCGACCACCCCTATCCCCACTCAGTACAAGCTTGCCAAAAGACTGATCACAAGATAGCTGATTATGATGAGGAGATCATGAAGATGGCCAAGGGACTACCAATATCACAACATGGCCGATGGCCAGGTGCTTGTATAGATTAGTAGTGTCACCCGGTTTAAGATGGTGCTATGTTAACAATAACAATCAAAGGGCAAGGTTTGAATGTCATGAGGGTCGACTCGAATTGCTGATTCGCCATGGCACATAAACATACATCCTCGCAAGTTTCTGCAGGATGTTATGTCACGCAACCCAGTGGAATGTTTCGAATCTAGCAAAGTTCATGTGGTGGCTTCTCGAGGCTTTGCAAGCGGATCTTGGGACTTTAAAGTGAAAGAGCAGCACTACCCGTGAAGTGCTTTCCGGGATCCCATCTCATACCGACCGACACATCTTGATGGTATTTCATTGTTTCCAATCGCCCTTCAGCGTGCAAAATCTACCTAGTCTTGACTCTTATTTGCTAGGAGAAGGGCGAGTGCAAGATGGAGGCCGCGAAAGTACTGCGCCGAAGCACGAAATAAAATTGTTTCAACCAAAATGCCCCTCTAATGACAGTGGATGTTGGAGCTGAAGCTAATATAGCAGTAACTGCCTGCTATTCTGCATTACCAAAGGTCGGCCCGATTCGCAAGGATAACTTAGCATGATTCTCACATTAATTGACAGCACTTGATGTAGAACAACACCCCGTTCCTCTCCGAAGAAATTTGATGCCGAGAAGCCGAGGTTGCGTTGGTAAATTCAAGGACGAGGTATACTGCAAAACCAAAACCGCGCCGGAAACAACTTTACCCCATAAAGCGTGTTCACAGGGATCCTGACATACCGAGTGCTTCATTAATCGGGTAGCGTCTATGTTGATCAAACTTAAAAGGGACCTCCCTATTCTTAAACATGTTCTGCACTGAAATTTCCGGTCAAGAATTTCGAGCTCGACGATGGAACGTGGGGGTCAACATTGTTCATGATGGAAAACCTGGCCAAGGGTCATACAGGGCGACTAAGTGCAGAGGAAGTCAGGTGAAGCCAATGGCATTTTCCTCCGCCGTCTCTTTTCAATGGTCAGAGTGACCCAATAGATTGAATCTATCACAATGAACAGAGTCGATATTTTTTTAATCTTTCTGACAAGTTTACGTGAGCCAAGACAGAGTTATCGTAAATTCATAGCGTGATCATGCTCGGATCGAGCATCGGGCGATCATATTTTTTGGATGAAGTTATTTTGAGTTTATTGGGTTATCATGAATTCAAAGCTTAACCATGCTTGAGTACAGTATTAGGCGATTATAAATTTTCGGTGAAGTTAACGTTGAGCATTTTATGCATATGAGAAAATAATATAAATGGTCCATGAATTTTAACTGAATATGTTGTCTCATCCTTAAATTTTTGGTCTATAATAATATAATTTCTCAACTTTTTAATTTGTGTAATATGATTCTAAATTTTTGGTATATGTACAATTTAGTCTTTGAATTATATATAAATATTCAATATAGTCCTTTCATTAATCAAAATTAATGGAATTTGCTGATTTTGTTTCTAATCCGGTAAATGTAAACGGTGGATTAAGAAAAATTTATATGTAAAATATTCACTTAAGACATTCAAGTCAAATTTGAGTTAGAGGTGTGCAAGAGAAATTGAATAACGGGCATGATCGAATAAGTTTCAAGGTTAGGTATTAGAGATCACACAATTAATTTTATATTTCAAAATTTTGGAAACGATGACTTTGTGGTAGTTTCCAAAGTTTAGGATTCTACCCACCATGCACTCTTACTCTACCCCGTGGAGGTAGCCCTTTAGAAAGATATAGGGTTCTCAAAGTACTTAAATGAAAATATTTGTACTGAACTAATTATTAATTTTTATTTTCTTTATGTATAAAATGATAGGAAGAACGGTATCTATTTTTCATATTTTACTTTTGGCGTTAATATATGTTACCGTTACGCATGATCATGTATGTACCTTATTATCAAGGCACCTGTGCTTGTATGTGTGAGCATTCATTTAAAAAAAATTAAAATCACCGCATCATGAGTTTGTTTTCTTTTTTTGGACAAAAGGGCATCATGAGTTGACATGGAATGGAACGGTGTACCTTAAAACATGTGGAGCTAACAAGTTTCGAGAAGTTTAAGATGTGCAACCTAATTCGGGCAGCCAGGTCGCATCAACGTCGATTGAATTGACGTCTTGATCTGTCATTTTCACTACATGGGCCAACAAAATTTCTGGTCAAAAATGTCGAGCTCGACTATTGAATGCAAGTGTCAACATTGCTAGTGATGGTAAAACCTAGCAAAGGGTGTTCCGTCGATTTTACACCCGTGACGAAAATTCTTCACCTAACAATACGTTTTGATCTTATCATTTTAAAGAGACTCAGATTCTGTGCTAATATAGGACAAAAATAGTCAAATACAATTATTTATATAGAATCTATCAAATATAATATTGTAATTAGATTTCGTTTGTTTCGTGAAAAATGTTACTTTTTTGAAAAAAAAAAATTATGAAGCTATTTTTCAGAAAAACGTAATTATTTTTTGATGTTCAGGTGAAATTTGAAAATGAAGTGGAAAATATTTTCACTGTTCGTTTGGAAAAATATTTTCTTTTATACGTTTTTTTTTTTTTTCAATAATAATAATATTATTTTATTTTTAAAATCATTATTTTTTTTTTAAAATTGATTATTAAATTATTATGTTTCCTTTTCTTTTCTTTTTTTTGTGTTCTTTCCTTTCTTGGCTGGTCATTGGCCATGGCGACGACTGGCGACCAGCCATGCCTCGAGCTCGCCTCACCAATAAGGCTTGAGGCAAGCTCAAGGCAATGAAGCTTGGGCGTCGCGGCCTTTGGGGATGCTCAAGCATGCCAATCTACAACGCCTGAGCCTTGCTGCTATCCGGCTACGCTAGATTGGTGAGCTCGGCTGGCCTATTGCCGATGCCGACCATTGCCGTTCAACGGCAACTAGTCGAAAAAAAAAAAAAAAAAAAAAGCAGCAAAAAAAAGAAAGAAAGAAAGAAAAATAAAAAAATTATTTTATTAAAAAAATAAAAAAAAATCGAATTTAAAAAATAGAAAAAAAAGAAGTAATGACTAATAGGGGTGTGAAATAAGAGAGAGTGAGCGTGGAAAATGTTTTCCACTGTTTTCCATAACTTGAAAAGTGGAAAACATTTTCCCTCACTTTAGAAAATTGTTTTCCCTTCATAAAAAAATGTTTTCCCAATGAATTTATTTTCCGTTAAATAAAAGTTAGAAAATTCGGAAAGCGTTTTCTTTGAAGTTATTTCCGTAAAACAAACGAAGCCTTGATGTTGAAATTTAGTCGACAACCTAGTACAAACACACATTGACACAATAATGAGGTTGGATGAGTAACACAACATCAAAATTTAATTGATGATGCTAAAGGGTGTAGATGACTCCAAAGAGACACTGCTTCCAAGTAAGCACAAGAACACAATACTAAATCTTAGTCGACGACACTAGACAAGGAGAATAACAATAGGGAAGCACTACTTTATGATGAATGTAAGAGCACAACTTCATATACTAATTGATGACACTGGAATAGGGAAACAACATTGGAGAGGTATTGTTTCTATAAAGATATGAGGACACAATGTCCAAATCCAATTGATGACATTGGATAGGGGAGACAACACCAATAAGGTATTGTTCCAAGATGGGTAAAAGGACACAATGTCGGAATATAATCAATAATGCTAGATAGGGGAGACAATATTGGTAAGGCATTGTTCTGAGATAAGTAAGATGACATAACATTGGAATCTAATTAACAACGTTGGACTATGGAAAACCACCAAGAGACCTTGCTCCTAAGTGAGTATGGAAATGCAACACTGAAATCTAATCGACAACGTTAGATGATAGTACTATCATTAGAAAGACACCGTTCTTCTATAGAATTGAGGACATAACGTTGGAATCTAATCAACAACGATGGACAAAGTAAAACGGTACTAGAATCTAATCAACAACACGATATGATACTCATTGGAATTGAATCAATGACGGGAGCCTAAAACTACGACTAAGTTAAGCTAGACTAGGATAACTAGGAAATAAGATAAAGAGTGTTGTTTTGTTGCTGCTAGGGGCTCTCGTTGGAGGACTCAAGGCATTTATAGGGATACCCCAATAACCGTCGAGTGGTTATCAATTTGAATTGCCACTTTTAGTCCTTAGCACATTTCCTATTCTTCCGCTGGTTCGTCCCATAATTGCTTCAATCATGCCTTCATCCATTGGAAACAACTTTATCAATTGGGTCTTTGATTATCAACTTGCCTTCCTTTCATGCGCTTCACTTTCGCAATTTAGCACCAAAACTTGCATCACAATGTTTAGACATGTGACTCCCTTATTGTTGATCATTCAACTTTCTTCAGTATACCATCGACAACCAATAATATGTCAATATTTATAGGGCTTTTGTATAATTTTAATAGGCTCTAAGGTGATTTTTGTCCATGTGACTGGCACGTGATGGGATATTTAATTTTAAATGCCGACATTGGGTCATCCAGGGCATCCGAGTACAGAGAAAGTCAGGTGGAAACTTTAGTTAATGTTCATCTTTTAAGACCTACTTTTCTAGGAAAGTGACTTGGAACCATCGCATGCTGGCTCGACAAATTGGACTTTTTTCTTGGTGGGTTTGTGTTCGACCGCTGACTTGGGAAGGGGAAGTGTCGTTTCCGGCTCGATCGCCCCGCGTTTTCTTCCTATGTAGTTTAGAAAAATGCCATGGAATAAATCTCACCCAACATACGTCAAAAAGAAAAGGTCATCTCTGCCCGCGTAAAGGTCCAAGTTCAAACTCCAGGTTGACTCTTTTTGAGCTTTTATTGACCTTTGTTAATAAGATTGTTCATTCGCTGCTGAGATTATATTGGAATTTTATATGAAAAGTTAGGATTAAATTAACAAAATTGAAAAATTTATGGCTGAATTGATATTCATACAACAATAGGCTTTAGATTCATTGGGTATTTTTCCAAACTAAAAGTATAAGCATTGGTTAAAACCCTAGAAAAGTGGGTTCCTTAGGTACAAAGTACTGTTTTCGAGGATTATGGCTATGAAACGCCTGATATTCACAAGAGACCAAACCAAGAACAAGGCGTGAACATCAGGAAGACAAAATCCACAAGTGTTGCAATAAGGAGAGAGATCAGGACATCCCGTCACGGTAAATAATTACTTGTTAGCTAGTACTCAGGGACTAAGGTCGGCGAACGCAATTTTGCCCAAAAACAGTAATACTTCACCAAAATCATTTACGAAAGAATGTCGGGCATGGCACAACAAAATTAAAATCTCAATCTACGGCCACGATCCCTAATCGTTCCATGGCCATGAACGAGTGAACATTTAATCGGACGGGCTATATTGAAGACCGGTAGGAGTCTTACCGGTACCACACGGCTTCACTCGAATCGGCAATTGTATGATATAATATCTTCTTGAAGCGCACGATACGTGCCGGAAGGTACAGGGATCCAGCAGAAAAATGTGGCTCAGCCTTTCTCATCAATGCCAATCACATACCCAATTTCACCACATAAATCCATCTATCTACTGACCTATAAAAACCTTTATCATACGTCCTTCTAGACATTGCGGTCCCATTAACTTTTTTCCCTTGCTTTCCCCAATAAAAACCCACCTTTCAAGAGCCCACCTCACTTGGCGTTTGCGGTAGCCTTTCATTTCAAGAAAATGGACCTAGGAAGCGAGGTGTACAGCGTCGTCAAGGTGTGGCTCTCGGTCTTCGCCGCCCTCGGCTACTGCTACGCGATCGGCAAGATCGGCCCGAGAGGCGGGCCGCGGCGGCTCGTCGCCGTCCTCCCGGTCGTCGGCCTGTTCCTCGTCCTCCCTCTCGGCCTCTCCTCGATCCACCTCGGCGGCAGCACGGCCTTCTTCATCGCCTGGCTCGCTAACTTCAAGCTCCTGCTCTTCGCCTTCGGCCGGGGCCCTCTGGCCTCCGATCCCTCCATCTCTCTCCCCAGGTTCACCGCCCTGGCCTGCTTGCCCATCAAGATCCAACCCGACCCCCGAGCCGACCCGTCACCGGGAGGGGCCTCGAGAAGCCAAGAAAACGCCGACCCAATTCAGAATGGCCGGAAAAAACGAGACCCACCTCCTCAAAAGCCCCAAAAGGGCCACAAGTCGCCCGTCAATTACGGCATCAAGATCCTCCTTCTAGCGGCCATGCTGCGCATCTACGAGTATAGCGACCGCCTCCCGCAGAAGGTCGTCTGGGTCCTGTACAGCCTCCACATTTATATCTGCCTCGAGATCATATTGGCCGCCGTGGCCGTCGTGGCCCGGGTGGCGCTTGGCTTGGAGCTCGAGCCGCAGTTCAACGAGCCGTACCTGTCCACCTCGCTGCAGGACTTCTGGGGGCGGCGGTGGAACATCATGGTCACCCGCATCCTCCGCCCGACCGTGTACGACCCCGTCCTCGCGTTGGCCTCGCGCGCCGTCGGGAGGAGGTACGCGGCGCTGCCGGCGGTGCTGGGGACGTTCGTGGTGTCGGCCCTCATGCACGAGCTCATCTTCTACTACCTGGGTCGCGTGAAACCCACGGGGGAGATCACGTGGTTCTTCCTGTTCCACGGGTTGTGCCTGATGGCGGAGATCGCGGCGAAGAAGGAGCTCAAGCTGGGCCTGCGGCTTCCGAGGCCGGTGGCGGCGGTGCTGACGGTGGGGTTCGTTATGGTGACGGCGTTCTGGTGGTTCCTGCCGCCGCTGCTCCGGTGCAGGGCGGACGAGAGGGCGTTCGAGGAGTACGCGGCGGTGGGCGCGTTGGTGAGGGACGTCGTCGGGAGAGGGCTGGAGTTCACCTTGACAGGAGCCCTCAATGCATCGTCACTGGCCAAACCCTGATTTGCGTCAATTCCATGACCAGACAGAACAGACAAGCATCAAGTGGCGTCTCAGAATAGTCTTCTACCTTTCTTCTGTACCATAAAATTTACGGGAATTTAGAATTATTTTTCGTTTTATTTTGACGAGTTACTGAAGTTCGCCTGTTGAGGTACTTTTGTTTTTATTAAACTTAACAAAAGTTTAATAATTTCAATTAAAACCAACGCCTGCATGGTGTAAGATTTAATAGTGAGGTTTTATCACTAATTCATAGACAAAATGGTAATTCAAAAGCGTCCACACAACTTCAGCATTATCTAATGAATTAGGAGTGATTGGTCTAGCCCTAGAGTTGAGAATCGACCATTAAAGACTGATTTAAAAAAATTAGAACTAAGAATCGGTCAAAGTATCCCCACTTGGAAAGAGGGGTGAGACTTAATAGTAGGAGTGTGCAACTTGACTGAGTTAAATCGATTTTCAAACCGGACTACTCAAAAAACTGTTCTGAGAGTTGGTTCTAGTTGGTAGGAATCAGTTGGGACCCATCAAGTTCCCAATTCAAAGTGAAGATCAACGTAAGAACTGAACCAATTTTGAAACTGATTTTTACCCATTATTGAAAAAAGAAAACCATCTCTCTTAATGATATTGGTAAAAGTAACTTGAGATTCTTCCTTACTTTTCTACGGATGACACTACAAATCTTTCAACTGTACTCTTCTCAAGAAAAAAGGGCTTTGTGAAAGGGTTAAAAGTTACCCGAATAAGTACGCATTTCTTTGGTTCGGTAGGAAATTGTTGAACAATGAATGCTATTAACGAGGAAAAAGTACATTGGAAAAATTAGGTATAGATATTTATCAAGGCCAAAGATGAGGAAAGAAACTTCCAAGTTTTGGCAAAGCGATTGAAAAATTAGATTCTGCACAATCAAAGCAGCATAGGGAGTTGCCAAAGGCATAAGTCACCTCAGGACTCAATGTGTTGTAAATTGAACCAAACTTCGTAGCTTTACTGCCCCTCCATTTCTACCAAAACCTAGAAAAAGCAAAAGAAAATAGTTCGCGTATCTCAACACCACATCCCGATCCACATAATTAATTCAATGAAGTGGAGCCGACTCTCTCGGTTCACCTTTCCTATATACGTCCTTTTAGTCGAATTCTTCTTGTACTTATTGATGATATGTGCTTAATATTTCAAAATAAATTAGGAGGATTACATTGTTTTATCACGCATTTATGTAAAATTAGAAATTGTATAGGATATAAGGTGATTGCAAAACATATTATAGTGGAAACATGATAAACCATGGAATTAGACCGAAAAAATAAGGCTGGATTCAAAACAAAGTAGGGTACAAGGTCTCCAAAAAAGAGAAACGGTTATAATAGGATTGGGTATAAGGTTTAGGTCTGAAACCTATCCACCTTGAATCCAGCCAATTCCTAGAAAGTGAGCGATGAGGTCAAAGGTTGTTAAGAGCAAGAGTGATAGAGCGAGTGACAAGGTTGGAGTGATCAAAAGCTAGAGTAAGAGAGGCATTAGTGAGGCTAGAGGCCATAGAGAGCAAGAATGAGAGGAGGAGGCAAGGAAATAAGATGAGTGAAGCAATGGATAGAAGGAATTAAGCTTTTGATTTGAAAAGTTAAAAACTTATATATATGGAAATCAATTCATTTCTCGATTCCTATTTATTGAAATAGGTGAGTATTGATTTGATTCCCAATTTCAAGTGTGAAACAGTCCATTCAAACTGGATTGGTATATATATATATATATATATATATATATATAGAGAGAGAGAGAGAGAGAGAGAGAGAGAGAGAAGGAATTGCTTTGATTGCTTTATCAAACTCAGGTGAGGGACGCCCTCACCGAATTTGGCACAGGCATCCCTCACTTGAGTCCGGTGAGGGTCACCCTCACTAGATCTGGTGGGGGCAACCCTCGCTTGCCCAGGGCGAGGGCCGGCCTCACCCATCATTAAGGAGGGCTACCCTTGCCCGATGCCAGGGAGGGCCGCCCTCGTTGGACGTTGGCGGTGGCAAGGGTGACCATGGAAGAGGAAGGAAAAAATAAAAAGAATAAAAGGAATAAAAGGTAAAAAGACGAAAATGCCATTCAGTTAAAAAAGTTTATGATAAATGTATCTCAAGTTGTATAGTTTAATTTTTGCAGTGCAATAAAAATATTAGGATAAAATTGTCCCAAATAACATAATTTGAAGTTTTTTGTGGCAGTAAAATTTTTTAAAGTAAAATTATCTCAAGTGATATAATTTATGATTTTTTATGGTACGAAAAAACTTCAAAATAAAATTATTTTAAATAATATAATTTAAAATTTTTAGTGATAATTTTTTTTTTTAATATATTTGGAATTGGTCGAGTAATGATTTTTTTCCAGAAACGTCAAATCATTTGGCAGACTCAATTAGTCAAATCGAAGAAGTTGGACACGAAAAGAGGTTGGCAAAAGGAACGGTAATAAATCTAAAGATATGGACCGAGGGATCCGGTGTACAAAGTCTTATTTGAGACAAACTTGGTTGTTGCATGGTTAGTTCATTAAGCACCCAGGAATGATAGAATGGGTAGCAGGTGGACGTCTTATCACTCCTTTGTCAGCTAAAAGTGTTAGAAGTCAGAATCAGTGGATGAAAAGTTATGATGCGTTTGATTTAACTTTTTAAATAATTTTAAATTTAATATAAATGTTGAAGTCCAAAATCAATCCTTATCAGTATTAGATTTTCAGCATTCTCTAAGCTGGCTTTCAATTGAAAGCCACTTCCAAATTGTTACCAAGCAATTCAGCATTTCCTTAAGAGATTTTCAGGCCTGAAAACTTCTTGGAAATACTGAATCAAACGCACTTTTAATATTCGATAATGTTATAGTTTTCTAATCTTTGAAGTCCACTGAGATATTTTATGTGTGGGGATATGACTCTTATCCTCTACAAAATGATGAAGTAAAAATCAAACGGTGAGTTGAAAATTAAAATATGACAGAAAAAAAATCTATTGAGATAATCCCAAGTATATTATACATGGCCAATTCGATCTAAAACTTTTCAAATTGACCAATTTAATCCTAAAAATTGTTGATAATTTGTCAATTTAGTCATTTTAGTTAATTTTGGGAGAAAATTGATGATGCAAATACCAACCATTCTACATGACACAACTATCCTTCACAATTTTTGTAACATTTTAATAATTTTGTGAAATTTTCTATGATTTTTATTTTTATTTTTTTTCATTCTCTTTTATTTTTTCTTTTTCTTTTATTGATCTTCTTCCCCTAAGGGCTAGCCAGGATCGCTAGGGCCACAACTATAGTCAATAGCCAGCCACTGAATGAGAGTCATGCCAGATAATATGACTAGTGCTGACATCATCAATTCTCAAAAAATTATAATAAAATTAGTCAAATTTTTTGATAAAAAATAATTAAATTTTAAAACTTCAACACTAAATTAATCATCATACGACATATTCAAAAAATTTTGGATGATTTTTTTTCCGAAGTCCATTACATCTTCCATTAAAATGTGAAAATGCTTCAAGCTCCGGTCCAATTAATGGTTGGTTCACGAGACGAGGGAGCAACAGGCAGGACTGTGGCTCACGAAATGTAAAGTGGAGTCCAACTTGGGGGGCCACGAAATTTAGCAGATCTTGCACGTTTCGAAAGACCAATGTTTATGCCGATTAGTCCTTGCCAGCTCACTCCACGAGACTTACCAAATCGAATCAATTTCGAATCATATGATAGTGGATCGAATATGAGCATCTTAGCAGGGTTTCCCACATGGTCCTGTTTCTATCGTCAGTACAAGGCAATTTTCGATATGTCAAAATACTTCCTTTTTCTTTTTTGTTGATATTTGAGTTTATTCATTTATTTAAAATTTTCATTTGTAAAATAAAAAAATTTCCGAATTCAAAAACTTTCAATAGATATTGTCTTGTCTTCACATCCATTTGTTTCGTGAAAAATTAATGATTTGCAAAATATTTTTATAAAAAATGATTGTTTGTGTCATTTGAAATAGTTAAAACATTGGAAAAAATTGTCATTATTGACAACAAATTTTCCATTTGACCATTTTTTTAGTGACCATTTTCATTTGTTTTGTCTAAAATAAATGATTTGAAAAATATTTTCTTAAAAATAATTATTTATATTACTCGTAAAAATGAATAAATAAAAAATATTTTAATCGTTCACGAAAATATTTGGACATAAATTATTGATGATAAAAGAATATTCTCCATTAGCAAATCAATTCAAGCTATCCAAACGATAATTTTTAGGTATTCTTTTTTTAATTATTCATTTTTGGAGAAATAAAAGGGGCCTAAGTGTGTACTCTTTATAGGTTGACATTGACATTTTCTTTAGAACGACCTGTCCACTTTTAGTGATTATTGCATTCCTACTTTATGCTTGACTCGAACCTCCGGTGTAATTATCATGGCGCTCACCCTTGAAATTGATAATATAATAAAATTACTTGCATTGGTTATGCACTTGAGATATTTCATTTTTATTAATTTATTGCTTGCAAAAGAGATTAATCCACTTAATGATGATATCGATTGGAATAAGTCTAATAAGTTGAAAAGTTAAACCCCAATCCTTATCTCTACTTCTTCATAGACCTATTAGTCTTTATGACTTTCTTGATATAGCCCTACTCCACATTTTGCCTTGTGTATGCACGTCTAATTATTTTATTTGGGAAAATTATTTAAAATTTTTTGAACTTATTATATTTTTCTTGATTCAGTCATAAACTTTTTAATTGTGCAAATCGAATTTAATATATTTTTACGTTTTGTCAATTAAGTCAATATAGTTAATTTTGGTTGGAAATTATAAATGTGGATGCCAGCTGCTTTACGTGATGTGGCCGATATTGGAGTAGACAATTTTAATAATTTTTTTGAATTTTGAATTTTTTCTTTTATTTTTCTTTACTTTTTTCTTTTTTCCCCCCTTTTTTGTTCTTTTTCCCTTATTCCCTCAGCCGCCAATCGTCAGGCCTTGTTGCTAGCCTCAAGTGATGGCTGCCCTCATCAACCTCGAGCAAAAGCCACCCTCGTCTTTTTAAAAGTCAATTGATACAATTAAAATGTATAAGATTGAATTGATAGAAGTACAATAATTTTAGAACTTTTATTTATTTTCATAACTTTTTCAATTATATCTTATGTCGAAGTCAAGTTTACCCCGTGTGCACCCTCTTTCTCTTTCTATCATTAGTGCAATGTACTTATATCAGGATCGATGCCATTTTCGATGAAGTCAATTTATCCATCAAGATTTGGATCCATTTCCCAATTTAAAAAGCAGCTTTCAATAAACATAAGCGAAACTGGAAAGGGATATGAAAGAGGAAAGGTCCGACTTCGATTGTCATCTAACTTTATTATTTTTATTTTCAATTTTGCTGATATCAACTGTCGTGTCACGCGAATGGTTTCTGGTTTTGTCGGTTTCTTGTAGCGGCAGCCGTGGGAGACCCGGAATCTGCCTGGCATGGCGACCCGGAGGAAAGAACATCGGGTCAAATAAGGTTTAGCAGGAGCCCGAGTTGACCATGAGGACTTGGCCGGCCATGACTATTATAAAAAAAGAAGTCCATTCAGATTCTTGTATTTTCTGAGTATCTAGTTAATTACACAAATAATCGCTAAACTTAGATTTAATATACAATATTATTTTTGAATTTTCAATTCATTTAATATGATCTCTTTAACTTTTGATTCGTTCAATATTATCAGCAGTTCATCGTCACCGACCTCTACTTTTTCTAATCCTCCGAAATTAAAAAAAAAAAAATGATGCCCAACATGGGTAAAAAATTGAGTTTGATGTAGAATTTTAAGTATTGTGTGGTTCTCTACCGATGAGCCACGTCAGATTTCCCCAGCCACTTAAATCGATTGATGACACTTATGCGATTGATTTCTTCTCCAAAATGTGGCACTCAAACAATCCCTCGAAATATTTTTGGCATTGATGAAATAAACATCGTACAAAAGTTATGACATTTCTGTTGTTCTTTCCCTGATCTCCCTTTATATCGATTGAATTAATACCATCAATTTTATCATATTTCAATATATATATATATATATATTTATGTGTGTTATATAAATACTTTGATTAAACGGTTGATTCTTGATACCGCGCCCACCGATAGGTGGTATGCACGGTCGGCATAGAAAAATGATCGTCGGGATGCTTTTCACATTTTCTCCTAAAGCCCTCCACTTTTGACCGCTTCACTTTATTCCCCCAATTTTTTTTTTTTTTAGTGAAAAAAGCAACGCAATTATTCTAACAAACGCCTTTATTCCCCCTCGACCTTTCCCCCTAAATTCATTAAAAAAATAAAAATAAAACACAGCTTTAACCCTTATAACAAAGAAAGCTCGGTCAAATCTAAGGACCAGATCTACAGACAAAGCCATGGCGACCGAGCTCCAGAACCTCGTCCTCGTCTGGACCTCCGCTGTCGCCGCCCTCGTCTACTGCCGCCACGTCGCCAAGCTCGTCGCCGCCGGCCACCGGCGGCTCCTCCTCCTCCTCCCCGTGATCCTCCTCTTCCTCCTCCTCCCTCTCCGCCTCACCACCATCTCCCTCGGCGGCCTCACCGCCTTCTTCGTCGGCTGGCTCTCCAACTTCAAGCTCCTCCTCCTCGCTTACGGCAAGGGCCCCTTGGCGCCGTCGCCGCCTCTCTCTCTCCCGCTCTTCGTCGCCGTCGCGTCGCTTCCGATCAAGATCGGCCCTTCCTCCGCGGGTGCCGAGGACGGCGGCGGCGATGGCCTCAAGTCGCCGGCGAACTACGTTGCGAAATGTCTGTTGGTGGTTTCGCTCTTCCCGCTCTACCAGCGGAGTGACTACGTGCCCGAGAAGGTCATGATGATGGCGTACTCCATCCATATGTACATCGGGCTCGAGGTGGCCCTGGCGGCCGTCGGCGCGGCGGCCGGCCGCCTCATCGGCGCGGCGGTCGAGCCGCAGTTTGACGAGCCGTACCTCGCCACGTCGCTACAGGACTTTTGGGGGCGGCGGTGGAACCTCATGGTGACGAGCATCCTGCGGCCGAGCGTGTACGAACCCGTCCGGTCGGCCTCAGGCCGCCTCGTCGGGAGGCGGTGGGCCCCGCTGCCCGCCATGTTCGCCACGTTCGCGGTCTCGGCCCTCATGCACGAGCTGATCTTCTACTACATCGGGAGGAAGGAGCCCGCGTGGGTGGTCACGTGGTTCTTCCTCCTCCACGGGGTCGCCGTGATGGTAGAGGTCGCGGCGAAGAAGGTCCTGCGCGGCACGAGGTGGCAGCAGCTGCCGGCGGAGGTGTCGAGGCTGTTGACGGTGGGGTTCGTGGTGGTGACGGGGTTCTGGCTGTTCCTGCCGCCGCTCCTGCGGTGCGACGCGGTGGAGAAGGCGCGGAGGGAAACCATTGCGGTCATTGAGTTCGGGAAAGGGGTTTGGAGCATCATGAGATTTCTCTCGTTTGACGTAGTAAGTGGTCCTTGAATTGTTCCCATATTTTATAAAAAAGATTAGTCGTCCTTGGGCTACAAAATTTTGTAAAGCGTCCTTCTTTCCTGGATGATGGAAAAAATGATTCTTGCATCTTTTTCATTCAATCTTCGATTTCGCTCATGAACTTTTAGTTAATTAATCGTATTATTTGTCTGAAAATCGAAAAGTTTAGTCCTTTTTAATTGATTTACTAATAGAATCCACACACCTAGCTCGTCACAAAGTTCGAGGCTTCTATATTTAATTAGGAGAAATGGACCCTGAGATCTCTCGCCATAAGGTCATTGAAAATGCCAATGCACCAAATTATTAGTCTTGGTTAGTGGCCACCGCAATCCAGGTCCAAAAGCCACACAATTTGGCCACAAGTACAATCCTATAATTTTCTCATATGAGAAGCCTTTTATTTCACGTGTCGGCCGCACTTTCTACCGATGGTATGGGGAACAAAATAGCTATCGCAATCTGAATTTTTCATATAATTTGAATCTCGAAATTGTTGTATAGATTTTTTTTCACTATATATAAAATCAAAACTCCCAATACAATAAAATAAAATAAAAAAACACCACTGCTTTTGTTGTGCACTCTTATCAATTTTTTTGGAACCGCTAATCTAAATACCCCTAAATTTTGAACTCGATTAATCTATAAAAGGATTTTTTAGTGAGGCTAACCTTAGTAAATGTATCTACTCACCACTCTACTCAAGAGTAACTACATGACGATGGCTATTTTATAATATCATATTATAAGCTACCCAAGCCATATTATTTCATGTATAACACATGAGATTTCCTATTCTCTCAACCTTATAGAGACCTGTCAAAACTAATAAAATATGTCTTTTCCCAAAGTCTCATTCACATACTCATACTAGGGAGTTTGCTCTTTAGCATATAAGACGTGGCAAAGATGTCGCAACTTATTTTTTCCGTCTCGAGGGGAAAGGAATATCTAAATAGGTTTAGGGGTATTGTCCAAAAAGTGGGTCAAGGACCTTCATTAAACATAGGCTCTTCTAAGCCCATACCCCACGTTACATTGGGTGTTCATAAAAATATTCAAATGAGGAGTCGCTACTAGCCTATTGGGATGGGCTAGAAACCAAGCGAGACATGGGAGTGTGCTTCACTTTCTACGTAATTAGAGAATCTAGGGTCGGGGGTTTGATTACACTAATTAGCTAATCAGTGCCCTTTCGGTACTGTTCATTTCAAAAAGACTTTTGTTAGGCAGTTTGGATTGATTTTAACCACTAACATGTGAGGTGATTATGCGGGTGTGTAATTATCAAAATAGCAATTAACAATTAAAGAAAACATTAACTAAATTGCAAAGGGAAAATAAACACTTGGCAATCCTAATTAAATTAAGTGGAAAACCATAACTATTGCATCATAGGAGTGCTATCAAGGGTAATTGTATCCGAGAATTAAAACCCTATGGTGAAGCCATGAAGGCTTGTTCAATTTTAAGCACAATCTCAAGCCGATGATTTTCCGACACTTTTTAAGAGAAAATTGTCCAAGAATCATTTTAGAGCTTTTTAGGGAACTCTAAAACAAATTTGGAATTTTTGGGATTTTTGAAATTTTTTTTTGGAATTTTTAATATTTTAATATTTTATATTTTTTCGAAAATTTTTATAAATTTTTAGGTTTCTGACTTTCCCATGAATTTTGTGAAATTTTGAATTTTTTTTTATGATTTTTTATATATTTTTTATATTATTTTCTGATTTTTTTTTTTTTGAAAAATAATTCGGACCAGGTCAAGAGACCCGGCCCTACTAAACCGATCCGGACGCTAATGGTCTGAATTGGGCTTAAAAAAAAACTATACTAAAGCCCATCTTGAATTAATCCTGATCGGTCCACGACATTTTTTTTTAAAGAAAATAGCCCATTCGAATTTTAGTCTCAGCCCAACCCAATTCAGCCCATGCTAAGGGTAGGCCTGCTCAACACTCTCTCAGCCCAGCCTCTATCTTTTATTTTTGGCCCTTTTTTTCTATTTTTATTTATTTATTTTATGGTCTTCTTCTTTATTGCTGCATGCTCCCCATGCATGCCTGGCCGAAGCTCTTGCAGCTTCTTCGCCGACCTGCCTTCACGCATGACGAGCTTGTGCCGGCTTTTACAGGGTCGCCAGGTCATCATCCGGTGTCGGTCGTTCTGTTCGACTGACGCCGAACGCCACCGGCCGCTAGTGACCATGAACACTCTCCATCACCGGAACTGAGGACATCCCCACTCGACTTGACACCGGCCACTCATGAAAAATCGTCATAATATGAAGAAAAGCACAAAGGCAAGGGTAGATTCACAATATACTAACAAACATCCACGAACTAAGCTATTGAGCACAGATCCAGTGATAAAAATTTCTAGGCTTCATTTAGGCATTTTAACAAATAGGGGGTATGCATTGTCAAAACGAATGATTTTTGACTCAAACAAGAATCGACTCGGGCCTAAACTTCTAAACGAGCATGCCAATACACACAGGGACGTAAACGGAGGCACGCCAGGGGCCAGGGCTCACCCAAACTGGTCGGCACGAACACCTTGCGAAAATAGCACAAAAAATGCCCCTAGTGTTGGAAATTTCCTATAATGGGCTTACATTAATTAATCAATTTTCTATTTTAAATAATCGGGTTAATGGATATTCCGATATATTTTAAACTCTCAAGTGATCTTATTGAATTGGGTTTTTGTATCTATTAATAACGGGCCTAGTTGAGCAGCAAAGTGTAGGCAATTGTGTTTAACTGAAGCTCGTAATGGGAGGGACCCAGCTAACATACTATTGATTAGGGTTTGTTAGGTCTCCTTTCTAGCCTATAAAATGGTAGATTATACCTATCAGTCACTAAATCCTATTAAAGCTGCTATATTTTAATAGGTCATAAAGAGGAAGATCTGGTATTTCGATAAATCACTGACACCGTCAGTTTGATATGTTTTTCATCAAGTGAAATTATGACTCAAACAGGTACGCTTTACGTTTTAAATTCCGCTGTATATACATATAAGTTTTTGTATTTTACAGTTATATATGGATCTAATTATCCTTGATTAGTTAATTGTTTATGTAGAGAAATTTCTACATGTGGTATCAGAGCATGTCATATATGATTGTAGAACCCAATATTTTTTTTTTTTTAACAAATCCGGTATATTGTTTACTGTGTTTGTTCCTTTTGGTTTTGAGCTTCTATCAGTTTGTGATTTACAAGTTTTTATATGATTTTGGTCAATCAAAGTATTTTTTTGGGGTCAAATTAAATCAAAGTACTCATTAAATAGATAAAAATAATGCATTAGAATGCAAGAAATAAGTTATGATGATGATATGTTTGATTTCTTGAATGATCATTGTTTTGCAATTTCAGATCCATGATGGACCTCTCTATGCATATGTCTAGAAATGAGCTAGTAAACAAGCTTTTTAGTGTTTGATGTCTTTATAACATTTGAAGTTGACTTAAAGAGCTTTCCAAAAAGCCATAGAATGCCCCGATCTGGCATCGGTTGCTATCCGAAATTATCGTCCAAAGTCAGTTTAGTAATCTGTAATATTGTTTTGTTAAGTTCTGATATGTATGTTGTCCGCCTATTGCTTTTGTCGATTCTTTTTTTCAATTTCAGTGTTGAGATCTAGAGGTCAACTTCTTCATGAAAAATGTTCATATAGGTCTTAACTTTGACATATAAATTTTTTGGAGCATAATTAGTGGATGAAAACCTTATGCATAGATCAATCGATTTTGAAACTTTAGAGCTTTTATTCTACATGTTCCCACCATATATAATTTGTATAATTTCATTGAGTATATATTGAGAAATTTGAAATTCTTGAATTTATAATTTTGAAAAGATTTTAAAAATTTCGAATTGTTTTTCAATTGAATGATATATGTTGGCAATTATTATATGGGTATCGTTATATTGTGATTCTTAAGTTCAATGTGGGTTAGATTCAGAAGTTGCGATTCTTGGGTCTCGATATGTTCCTTTTCAATTGTTGCCCACGAACCCATGTTGTTTCTTGAATAGATTGTTTTCAGTTCGATTTTGTTTGGTATTGGACTTTACCCGTTGGTTTTCTTGGCTTTTGCGAGTGCTTGTGTTGCCGCCCATCTATGGGCTTTTAGTTGTCTATTCGAGTGAATTGAGGCTCAGCTCTATGGTTGATGATAGATCTCTTTGCTTCCCATGTGTGATCGAGTGCACCGATTGATTGGGTCTAGTTCTTGTATTTCTTGATCTATATGGGTAGTTTGATTCTTGGTTCCATCTTGTGGTGGTTTGCTTTGGCTAGAGTTTTGGGATAGTTTCCTTTATTTTTTTGACCTTTTCTTTAGTAAGACAGGGTTTACCTTAAAAGTTTTTTTTTTTTCGTTTGATTATATGAAATGATTACCGGAAAGTAGTATGAATTTTATTAGATTGAATAATAGGCTCTATTTGATTATATACGTGCAAAAGAAAATGCGGCAATTTAGCTTGTCCTTCCTTTCTTTCCCATGATCTCCTCACTTGTGGTCAATTGCAATGTCATGGTTGGGATATTGAGTAAATTATTGTTTTAAATATTAGTTGTCGAACCCAACGATGCAAATGCAGAGCCTCTAGATGGGGTGAAATTAGAGATATTGCTTTTCAATTGTATCTGATTTTTGAGGTTTAGAGGTTCTAGTATTATGTATTATTATTTGAGTTTTTGAAGATGACTAGCAGTAGATTGAAGCTACAAGACAAGAACAATAATTTTTTGAAGCTTGAATATGGACGATTTAGTTTGGTTTTTCTTCAATTAATTCATCTTGGATTTTAATTGGATGCAAGATTGTCTTAATTATACGTGAATTCACTTTCTTGATTTTGTTGAACTTACTGTCAAGAAAAAGGAAAGTCCAAGTTAGACTTATTAACCAAATTATATGGTTTCCTACTCCAAGTTGAAGTAGCAAAATTCGAGTAAAGATTGGATTATTAATTTGACTATGAAAAGAATATTAATCCGAAATAGGGCATCCATAGGGACTATGGAGAAATATGGTGCTCGATTTTTACGAAGGATTTTGTGTTGTAATTGGGACTTATTCATTTAGTCTCACAATTGATGTTCTGTGATGAGCTTGTAGCAGGATTGTTGACTTACTTTGTGGTTTTGCTGTGATTAAAATATAAACTATTTGATAAAAATGATAGTCTTCATGAAGAATTAGTAACATTATCGCTATTTGAACAAATATCGATTTCATTAATTTCTTGGGTTGCATTAGTGGGGATGGGCTTGCTTTCCACTTGGCTTTTGTCTATGCCTAATATAAAACCATGTATGAGAAGTGGTCAATTGCCCACTACTTCCTGAAACATTAGTATTACATAATACCGTAGATAAAATAGTGTTATGTAGTGCTAATAAGTGTTATATTGTATCAGTATATTTATTCATGTGCATTGACGAGCTCCCTTTATCTTCCATTGTTATTGTCATATCTCTGTTAGGCTATCAAATTAGTTTGGTTTCGAGTCTCTCTATTTATTGGTGTTAATGAGATTCAACTAATTTGAACAAGCACCTAAGATAACGGATTTTGAGCTGTCCTCACTTCTCCTTTGGACACTGTAAATTTTAGTTGTCATGCTCATGTGCCTATAGCTAGTGCAGGATTGCATTCATCTATGTGTTTGCCTCCATTATGTGTGAAGTGTGAGGTCTTAAATGAATTATAACATTCTCTAATAGTTTGCTTTGATATTAGCAAAGCTTATTGATGTAGTGCAGCCAAGCTGTTAGCCCCATGTGCACGGAATGATGTGTAGGGCAAGTGTAGGGTCCTCTAAGGCCCGTTTCAATTTTTTTTTAATATGCCTAATTTTTGATTTTTGATTTTTTTTGGTATGGTAAATTTTAATTTTGGCATATTTAAATATTTATTATTGATATCCATATTTAATTCCATAAAAAAAATTGTGCCTATTTTTCCAATTTTTAATTTATGAAAATTTATTATAGTGTATGAGGGATAGGATGACAATATTCACTTTCCCTAATTTAGTATAGATCATGTATGCTTTCTTGTTTTAATTTAACTAGATAATCTTACATGCTTAATTGTAGAAATAAACACATAAAATTGTGGCAAAAATTATTGATTGATAAATGCAATATGATTTTGGGAAGCACATGTCGTAAAGTACTTCATTTTGTTTGATGAATTTTTGGGCATTGATTAAATGGAACATTATTTACAAATTATTAAAGTTTGTAAATTATTGAAGTTCCTTATCGATAAAAATTAATATATACAATCACCTGCCCAAAATGTTTTTGTGTATATTAATTTGAAAATTGCATGAAGATAAATTTCAAAATTAAAATATGGGGATATATGACTCAAAAAGATTTATCTGCTCAAAGAGGATAAATTTTTGAAAGTTATGTGTAATTCCCCTCTCTATTGATATATTAGGGATGAATGATGGGGATGTGTGACTCAAAAGGTTTATCTGCTTAAAGGGGATAAATTTTGAGAGTTATATGTAATTTCCCTTTATATTAAGATAATTGAGATATATAATTTAGATGATTTGTTTGCTCAAAGGGGATTGATTCTTGAAGATTATATGGAATTCTCCTTATCGTCTCTATATATTGATATCATGGAGATGTATAATTTAAATAATTTGTCTGCCCAAATGGAATAGATCACTGACAATTATGTGTAATTCTCATTGTTGTCGTTTTGTAATCTTCATGTTGTGGAAAATAATTGTACATTATACACTGAGTTTGTGATGTGCTAATTATTTTGTGGAATTGATTATTATCCATAATTAATCATATTGCATTATATGTGTCAAACAGTTACTTTTGTTGTGAATAACAACAATGCCACGGTTGAGAAGTTAATTGGATCAAATATTATACTGTTAAGGAATGGAGACATTGTGATTGAGAATATTAGAATTGAATCCATGTTAACTGATCCTTTAACAAAAGATTTACAACCCATTTTATTTAAAGATCATGCAAGGAATATGGGTGCTTTAGAGTCTTTTGATCTCTTTTGTTAGTGGGAGCTATATAGTTTGTATTTTTAGGTATTATAATTATATGGAAACTTATAATGCTTTTATAATGTTTATTATAGCATTTACTTTTGATGATCATCACTGTTGATTTTATTGTTATCAATTCTCCTATTGACTAAGAAGTGGAAGTATAGAACAATATCTTTAAACAAATAGTTTGAAGATGACTATATGTCACTAATTATGAGATCTCATGTTGGATTGTAACATGCTTATGCAATTTCATGTTGTTTAGAAATTGCACTAATGTAATTTCATGTTGTTGAGAAATTGCATTGAAGACCGATAAGATATAATGTATATTTTTTTATCACATGTTAGCACTATTTCTTACTATATTACTAGGTCCATGATCCATGAAAATATAATGCTTATTATATGTGATTATGGAAGGTCATGTGTTATGGTATTTTCTTAACACGTTGATCGCCATAATTCTATAACGAGGTTATATATGATTGGATTGGTTTTAAGATACTGTTATTGGAATATTATTTTTTCAAAATTGTGGCCACATAAAACAAATTTTCAGTTATTAACTTGAGAGTGTTGTTTTCAAAATAAAATCATTTTCAAAAATAAAATAAATTAATTAATGTAGCCCAAATGGGAAAATGTTGGAAATTTCCTATAACGGGCTTATATTAATTAATCAATTTTATATTTTAAATAATCGGATTAATGGATATTATGATATATTTTAAACGCTCAAGTGATCTTATTGAATTGGGTTTTGGTATCTATTAATAACGAGCCTAGTTGAGCAGCAAAGTGTAGGCAATTGTGTTTAACTAAAACCCGTAATGAAATGGGCCAGTTAAAATACTATTTATTAAGATTTGTCAGGTCCCCTCTCTAGTCTATAAAAGGTAGGTTATACCTATATCCCATTAAAGCTGTTATACCGAAATAGGTCATAGAGAGGAAGATTTGGCATTTCGATAGATCACTGACATCGTCAGTTTGATCTGTTTTTCATCAAGTGAGATTATAGTTCAAACATGTACGCTTTAAATTATGGTTTAAATATGTACGTTTTAAATTCCGTTGTATATACATATAAATTTTTGTGTTTTACAGTCATATATGGATCTAATTATTCTCGATTAGTTAGTTGTTTATGTAGAGAAATTTCTACACCTAAGGGAAGACCTACCTGGTTTGGGCGAGCTGCCAGCGGCTGACGAACGGACTCCGGTGGCGTTCAAACACTCTTATGGGTTTGCTCTCTCATTCTCGGTCTCTCGGTCTCTATCCCTCGCTCACTTCGGTCTCGGGCCTCCTCTCCTCTCTGGTTTTGGTTTTTTCGGCTCCGTTCTCCCCTCTCTGATCTTTTTCGGTCTCTCTCCGTCCCTCTCTTGCTCGGGTCTCCTCCAGTTTTTTCTTCTCCCAGATCCCCTCCTTCGTCTCCCGCTCTCTCCTCTTTCGCTTTCTTTTTTTTTCTGCAGAAGCTCTTTTTACCCTTTTTCTGCTACTCACTTCTGCTGACTTGCTGCTGCTGCCTTTTTTTCCGCTGACTTGCTGCTGCTGCTTTTTTTTCGCTGACCTGCTGCTGCCGCTTTTTCTGCTGACTCGCTCTGCTTAAATTTTTTTATCCCTCCTGCAGGCTGCCGTTTCGCGCGTGGAAGAAGAAGGGAAAAAGAAGATGGAGTGGGCCGGGCCGAGAAGGATAAAAAGAAAGGAAAGAAGAAGAATGGGCCAAGCCCGTGCGGGAGGGAAAAGAAGAAAAGAAAGGGGCCGGGCAGGCCTAGCCCTAGCCCGGACCCACAATGTTTTTTCTAATGTTTTTTTTTATAGAAAAAATTCGATTTTTTAAAATTAATTTTAAAATTAGGGATGCAAATGCTCCTAATGTCTATATGCAATGCAATTTTAATGAAATAAATTTTTGCTAAGGGATTAGAAACTAATATCTAATTTTTCAATGCAATTAATAAATACTAAAACGAATCGTCAAAATTTAGGTGTCAACAAAAGGTCATTCAAAATCCTTTACATACAAATCGTCATAATCTAGCATTGTCATGTACAATTATGTCATAACAATTACCATGCAAATAATAATTTAGTATATAGCATCATCAAGGTCATTCAAAATCCTCTTGAAATCACTCAGCCATGTTTTCTTCATGAAATATAGCTAAATCAACATGACATCACCCATGATACAAAATCATATAAATTCACTCATACATAGTCTTCTTGGGATAATTACAAAAAAAAAGGTCACAGATTTATTATACGGATGCCAATTCAGTCCGCAACATTTTAATTTAGTTAATTTATTCATAAACCTTTTGAAGACTTATCAATGTAATCATTTTCAGCTGATTTTGGCCAAAAATTAATTGATGTGGATGATGATTGTCCTACATGTAGACAACTTTCGCATTTTTTAATTAAACTTTTGAATTTTTTTCGTTTTTTTTTTCATTTTTGTCATTTTATTCTTAAGCATTTTTGCAAAATTCCAATATAGTTATTCTAGTCAATTTTCGTCAGAATTGTTGACGTGGTAATGTGCCGCGTAGGATAGCTGGAGACAACTAGACTGTCACATTAGCAATTTTTGATGAAAATTGACCAAAAGAACTACATTAAAATTTGGAGCAAAAGTTTAAGACTAAATTAACAAAATTAAAAATTTTAGAATTGAATTGGCATTCACATAATATGTATATGATTAATTGGGCAATTTTTCCATGCACTTTGTATTGGCCATCATGTTTATTTAGGTACTTTCATTTTTTATTTTTGGGTCAAACCCAATTTTAATTCTACCTTGTTTTCAAGAATGCAATCTAAGATATCTTTCCGCATTGCCCCTCATGCGTACGCCAATTTAGGTACATTTTTTCCTTTCTCTAGATAGACATGGTCACAAATAAGCCATTGAAGTGAGAACTATGCCTAAAATCAACCCTAAGCTTACCAGCCGGCCAAATCTTTGCCGACTCTATTTGCTGGCCCATGAGCATGTGCAACTTTCCATGACTATATGGCAGGGGAATTTTTGTCTCAAAAATGTTGATTGTAAACGAAATTTTTAAATGGTAGCGGCTGACTAATAGTCTAAAACTAAAGTGTGAAAATGTATAATAGAGAAGGCAAATATGAGCCCCAACAAGATTTGAACTCATAAACTTATAGTTTGATATCAAGAAAATTACTTAAAAAGTTCTAAATCTATTGTAATTGTGTCAATTAGTCTTAGACCTTTTTTTTTGTCAATTGAGTCTTAAACTTTTTGCATTTATGTCAATTTAGTTCATTAGGCTAATTTTGGCTCAAAATCACTAACATGGATGCCATCCATCTTACTTAGTGTGGTCGGCACTGATGTGGACAATTTTTAAATTTTACTATTTTTTGAATATTTTATTTATTTATTTCTTTTCTTTCTCTTTCTTTTCCTTCCCTTCTTTCTTTAGTTGATTGCCAAATCTCAACAATTAGGCAAGGGCCAGCCTTGCTAGTGGTTGAGGAGTCCGAACTCTCTGAGTGATAGTGAGGGCTCTACCTTGCTAGGGGTGAGTGAAGCCTAGCCCCCCCCTCCCCAAGTGAGGCAAGACGTTGAACTCATTAGTGGTTGACAGGCCAATGAGGTCAACCTCAGCAACCCTCACCTTCGGCCGGTCACTGAGGCCGGTGAATGGCTAGAGGAAGAAGGAAAGAGGAAAAAAGAAAGAAAGAGAAATAAAGAAAAGAAAAGAAAAAGAGAGAGAAAAGAATAACTAAATAAAATAATTCAAATAACTATGAAAATATTATCAAAAATTGTATACACCAATGTTGATTGGGCCATATAGGGCAGTCGACGTCCATGTCAGTGATTTATCACAAAAACTGATTAGATAAACTGAATTGACATAAATGCAAATGATTTATGAGTTAATTGCCAAAAAGACAATGTTTGGGATTATATTGGCACAATTGTAATAGGTTTAGAACTTTTTGGTAATTTTCCCATTTGATATCATGTTAGTCCAACCTAAAAGCTTCAATCTTTAGGTCGAGAGATAATATAGGAAGATAAGGCCCATTCAAACTCCATGTTAGAGAAGCTTAGATAAAATTTGGGTCGCAAGATGAATTTTTTCAAACACTATTTAAAACAAAGTTGCTTTACGACTCACTTTCAAATTACAACTTAACAAACACAATTTGTATTTTTCAGGAAACACCTAGGCTGTTTTTTCGTGAAAAAACAATAAATTAGAAATATTTTCCTAAAAAGAACGTTTGTATCGCTTATTAAAAGTAAAATAGGAAAATATGTATATCGTCTACCAAAATTTTTAGACATAACTTATCATCGTTAATGAAAATATTTTTCATTGACTAATTATTTTAAGAAATGCAAGTAATTATTTCAAAAAAATATTTTTCAAATTGTTTATTTTTATGAAACAAACGAAGCTTTTAAATGATTTGTATTTCCCTAAAAGTGAGCTAGACACGACCTATATCAGTGCCAATCAGTGCAAACTTGCTTTTGATTCATGCTCTTCTCTTGGACAGAACCACGATGGCAAATTGCACTAAGCAATAATGAGTATTCATAAAATTCCTTGTTGAGTTTAGGATGCTGATCTGTGTAAGGCGGCCGCTAATCAACAAATGACTAATGTTGAGGAGGTTTTGTACAAATTCAACAACTCCATAATGAGGAGATCCAAGAGGGAGCCCACAACTTGAGCCGATTAAGAACCTCGTTAGACCCATAATTACTTAAAAGTTTAAATTAAATGAATTATAAGCAAATTATATATTATCAATCGTTTCTTTTAGCTCTTGACATCTATACTGAGATTTCTTTCTTTCACTTTCGCTCACATACGCACTCAACATCCATAGACGAGTGATGTGAGATATCTTAATACAAGTATCACCAAACAAAATCAAAGAGAATGGCACATTTAAGAACTCACGATCTACCCAAAAATGATTTCTTCTGGACATCAACTATTTGATGAGAAGTTAACTTCCAACGGGATATCTAGATCTTCTTTTGAAACTCAAAGTGGGTAATATATCCTCCAAATTTGGAGTCTAATGCTTTGTCTAGAGAGGGGAAAAGATTAAGAGAGGAAGAAAATGTTAAATTTCCCCTTTCCTATACCATCTTCCATTTTCCTCATCTCCCTTGCTTCCCAAATAAAGCCATTGATTTGTAGGGAAAATTACCAAAAAGTCCTAAATATATTATACGGATATCAATTCAATCCTAACCTTCATTTTAGTCACTTTAAACCTCATTCTTTCTTCTTTTAACTATTTGGATTTACCCTAGTGATCATTCTTCTCACATGAGAGGGGGGAGGTGGGGGTTCGAATCTCCACTTTCTCAAGGAGATTATTGTGGGGACGATTTATTTTTAAAAGTGGGTTTTGGCTTCCATACTGTACAAGGAAGTAAAGCAAAAGTCTGACCAATTAAAGTGGGAGTAGTATATGATCGACAAAGAAAAAGCCTAAATCTTTTGACAATTTTTTAATGTAGTCATTTTGACTAATTTTGGCCCAAAATCATTGATGTAGACATGAACCATTCTTCTTAGTATGACAGCACTAATATATATATATAATTTTTAAATTTTCAAAACTTTTCTAGATTCTTGTCCTTTCTTTTCTTTTTTGTCCTTATTTTTTTTTCTTATTTCCCTCCATTGGCCTGCAACCTCAGCGGTCTGCAGGCCACAAGTGAGGGCTGTGACACCCTCACCAACCCTAAGACATGGTGTTGTAGCCCTTACCAGATTTGGGCGGCATGGCCAAGAATCATGTAAGCATGACCACGGATCATGTAAGGTTGCGAGAGAGTGAATAACTTGTTAGTTTGGTTTTTTAAGTGAAAATGAGTCTAATTAAATATGTATATGGACTTGAATTTGGGTAGTCTTCCCCCAGTGAAGTTTTGCACCACGTCCCAACAGCATTCATAAAAGAAATGCACTTGTTAGTTTAATTTTTTAAGTGAAAATGAGTCTAATTAAATATGTATATGGACTTAAATTTGGGTAGTCTTCCCCTGGTGAGGTCTTGCACCGCGTCCCGACAACATTCATAAAAGAAATGCCCCATCTGGACACAACCCGCCTTATAAATGATCTAGATTTGCGCACATGATTGATCACTGGAAAATTTTAATTTTCAACTCTCTCTCTCTCTCTGCGTTTTTCTACAAGTCTTCTTTTTCTATTTTTTCTCTTTTTGCCAGGCAGATAACACTTTTTGAAATTGAACGGGTCTCTCTCTCTCTCTCTGCGTTTTTCTACTAGTCTTTTTTTTTTTTTTTCATGCCAGGCAGATAACACATTTTGAAATTAAAGGGCAGAAGAATAGCAAGAGCATCATAAACTTTTTTTTTTTAGTTTACTTAATGCTACATTGGAGTAAAATTGATCATTTGAGTGTTATCTTCGATAGATCATCATACCTAATGGGGAATTTTTTAAATTTTTTTGAATTTTTTTATTTTTATTTTTTAGGGCTGGCAAGGATCACCAGTGACCACTCACCAGCTCTTAAAAGGGCAAATACAAAGAAAAAGAAAATTAAAAAAATTATAAATTATCTACGTCAATGCCAGTCGGCGAAGCTATATAAACGACTGGTATCCATGTCGGATTTTCTGACAAGGCAAATCGTCAATGGTACTCAAATACCGAATTTTCAAATTTGTAATACTTAAACAAGAAAAAAAAATTATGATATTCAAGTGAGCGCTGTACGAAAGTTATGACATTTACGTTATTCTTATCCAGAAATTAAATATATAGTCCAGTGGCCATACACAATTTCTCAACGGTTAGCACAAGTAGAAAGGTAGGCTTTTACAAGGGACCTCACACGCTGATAAAGAAACCAGCAAACTTATCGCCCAAAATTCAACCGACCGAGCTCGCCGGAAACCCTATTTGCAGCTTAGAGATCAAGAAACTACAATGATTTCGTCTTGGCTTCGCATCCGCACATGCATGTACGAAAAGCGCATATGCACGCGCACTGTCTAAAGCAAATTGAAGTCGGGCCAATCTCCCACCATTGGATAGGAACGTCTGGTTTAGCCTAACCTTCTTACCTGAGACCACAATTTAAGCTGTCGGTTTTCCCACTTTTACCTAAACATCCTTGGGAAAAGCTAGATTATTGACTAATATAATACAATACCATGTGAAAGCTCGTTCTACGCCACATGGTACGCAGGTTGCGGAATCAAACGTTATTGAAAATTCTATCTGGTTGGCTTTCAGGTCATGTTGATTTGTATATTGCAAATGGTTCTTGTCGGCGAGTTATCAAAAGGCAGAAGTTAACTAGCTTTCAATTTTATAATGTTTCCGCACTTTGAGAATTTTAAGGTTGTGTTACTTCAACTCATTTCTGAAATTCTACGTCAGATCACATTGATTTGCTTCTCCGTTGATCCTTTCACCTCCATTGACCATAATAACACATTTTGCAGCATCTCAAGTTTAATTCAATCAGTTTTAATGCGATAGCCTCTCAAAGTCTAAATTTCATAGTCTGATTCAATACTAAATTTTAATCTTTCCTTTAAGGTATCCTTGTCTTTAGATTGTTAATCTCGATTTTAGGATCGGTCCCTATCTTTAGGACATCGGTCTTACCTTTAGGATTAGCTCCCTGTCTTTCAGATCCGTGTTTCGGGGTGTTAATCTCACCTAAATCCTTTAGCTGGAGAGATAGTTTTACATAATGCAAATCTTGCAACATATTAATAAATGATGTCAATTTGAGGTGAGCACAATGTTGATTTTTTTTTGGTACAGTTTAGAATTGGTAATTTTTAGATTCGGATCCTTGTTTCGATACTACATCGCATTGTGTGGCTTACGAAAACTATCGAATCATACTTTATATATATAATAAAGCATTGCTTGCATAACCATGTTTTGGATTGCACCGTATTGCGTGGTTTACGCAAACTATCGAATCATACTTTATATATATTATAAAGCACTACCAGCATGATTACGAAACAGTGTCACGGCGGGATGCCGGCCGCAAGACCGGAGGTTGTTCCTCATGATTTCTAAATTTTCTTTGCCATTCATAATATTTGTGATTGAGGTATGACCCGTCCACCGTGGAATGGTTATGCAAGCATTTCTCTATATAATGTATAAAGTTTTGGATGCTTTTCATGCTTTCTCCTAACTCATCACATTTTCCTTTTTTTGTCCCGGACTGCTTCCCACGTCCCGATTCGCCCCAACTTTCCCATTGAATTTAAAAATATACGCAGCATTTGACCATCTAACAAAAGAGCTCGATCAAAACTAGGAGAGATCTACCCAAGACAGTCTCACCGGAAGCCATGGAGACCGAGCTGCATAACCTCGTCTTCGTCTGGATCTCCGTCGTCGCCGCCCAGATCTACTGCCGCTGCATCTCCAACCTCGTCCCCGTTGGAGCCAGGAGGCTCTTCTTCTTCCTCCCCGTGATCCTCCTCTTCCTCCTGCTCCCGCTCCGCCTCACCACCCTCACCCTCGCCGGTCTCACCTCCTTCTTCGTCGCCTGGCTCTCCAACTTCAAGCTCCTCCTCCTTGCTTTCGGCAAAGGCCCTTTAGTGCCACCATCGACATCGCCGCCTCTCTCTCTTCCTCTTTTCGTCGCCATCTCGTCGCTTCCGATCAAGATCTGCCCTCCTGCGGAGAGCGTGTCTTCAAAGAATGGCAGTGGCGGTGGCAGGGGCCTGAAGTCGCCGGCGAACTATGTTGTGAAATGTCTGTTGCTGGTTTCGCTCTTTCCGCTCTACCAGCGGAGTGATTATGTGCCCGAGAAAGTCATGATGTTGGCGTACTCCGTCCACATGTATATCGTGCTCGAGGTGGCTCTGGCGATGGTCGGTGCAGCGGCTGCCCGGCTCATCGGTGTGGCATTGGAGCCGCAGTTCAACGAGCCGTACCTTGCCACATCGCTGCAGGACTTTTGGGGCCGGCGATGGAACCTCATGGTGACAAGCATCCTGCGGCCGAGCGTGTATGAACCCATCCGGTCGGCCTCAGGCCGCCTCGTGGGAAGGCAGTGGGCTCCTCTGCCCGCCGTGTGCGCCACGTTCTTAGTGTCCGCCCTCATGCATGAGCTGGTCTTCTACTATATCGGGAGGGAGGAGCCCACATGGGCGGTCACGTGGTTCTTCCTCCTCCACGGGGTCGCTGTGGCAGCAGAGGTCGCGGCAAAGAAGGCGCTGCACGGCACGACGTGGTGGCTGCCGGCAGAGGTGTCGAGGCTGTTGACGGTGGGCTTCGTGGTGGCGACAGGGTTTTGGCTGTTTCTGCCGCCCTTACTGCGGTACGACACGGTGGCGAAGGCGAGGATGGAGACCATGGCTGTTATTGAGTTTTTGAAAAGGCTTTGGAGCATCTTGAGATTTGTCTCATTTACCATAGTGAGTGGTCCTTGAATTGCTCCTAATTTTGCACAGATTAGTGTCTTTTTAACCTGATAAGTGGAGGGATAGTATTAATTCTGATGTCATATTAGAAAATCCAATTGAAAAGCTTAAATTGATAGAGGGAGAGAAATTACATTAATATAAATAATATTTAGGATCCATTGTCAATTGATTTGTAAAAATACTTCAAGATATTCAATATTTGATATGGCTTGTGAACTTTAAGATTATTCGATTCAATCCCATTTCCAATAATGCAGTCGTTTCTAATTGACTTACTGATAGAATCCACATCTAGGCACGAGGTCATTGAAAATGCCTCTATACCAAATTATGGGTGGTCCTCTGAGACTCCTGAGTTTCCTCCCTTGTTTTCTCCTGCATTTGAATCAGATTAAGAACGTCTCTTATCTTAAAGCAAAATAGTTTCTCCACGTCCTCTATTTGTATGCCAGGCTCGGTAAGTCTAGATGAAACCAAATGTGACCGTCGGACCAGGAGAGGATCTAGTACAAAGTGAGCCTGAAGTGAGCATTCACACTAATGCTTGGACAGCTGCGAGGCATGGTATTAGCTTAGATTGAGAAGCGCATGCCATGTAGGACAAAGCTCAAAAATGGTGTCTGTCTTGTTCAATTTGTTTGAGCCAAATTGCTCTGGACACTGTATTACATTGGAATGCACTATATTGTGGATCACAAATTTTTAAGAGAGGGGTAATTTATTTTTTTTAGCCCAAAACATATTGTTATTATTACGGTTGATTAAGAACTGTCACTTGTCATTTTTCTTTTAAATAAGTTTCATTAGCTATTTCGTCCAGAAGAAAAGTAAAAGGTATCACTAGAAAATAGCAATACAGAGAGAAAGCCCGCACTAATTAGGTAAGTAAATATGAGAATACATCACTAACCTCCAGCAGATTTTTTTTTTAACTATAAGCACTTTCCTCCAAAGCCTCTGGGAAAATTTTAAATGGCCCTTGAAGTAGAGTCCATTTCTCAAAGGAAATGGTCATTGTCTCAAATAAATCTTTAAAGTGAGTAACATAGTTCTAAATCACCTCCAAGCTCACCAGCTAGCCAAATCTTTGCCGATTGGATTTGCTAGCCAGGTTTGCTGGCCCGCGAGCACATGCAGCTTTCCACAGCAATGGTAAGGGCATTTTTGTCTCAAACTTTTGGATTGTAAACCAAAATTTTCATTGGTGGCTATGGACCAATAGTTCAAAACTAAATTGTGGAAATGTATAATAGATGAAGCAAATATGGAACACAGGTTGAGAGAATATATGAATATAAGGCCATTCAAATCCCATGTTAGGGAAGCTCTGTAGAAATTCAATAAGTTCATAACGGAGAGATCCAATAGAGAGCCAATAACTTGAGCCCATCGACAATTTAGTTGGACTCACCCATACTCAAAAACACAAATTATTCAATTATGGGCTAACTAGACATTCTATGAAGGCCTTGTTTTTGCACATGTACTCAACATTATCTCCCTTACGTGTGAGTCTTTAAGACATTGGGCCGCCATCCTCTCATTTCAAGCCCAGTATTCTTCCACACTAACAAATATCAACCTACCCTCTCCAATTAGCGCCAATTGGTGCGAACATGCCTTTCACTCATGCTCTTCTCCTAGAACGAACCGTGATGACAAACTGCACTCGGCGACCGTGAGTATTCATAAAATTCCTTGTTGAATGTAGGATGCCAATACATATAAGGAGCTCACCAATCAAATACTAGTTCTAATAAAACTATCGGGGAAGTTCTGTAGAAGTTCGATACCTTCATAATGAGGAGATCCAAGAGGGAGCCCATAACTTGAACCCGTAAACAACCTAGTTGAATTTACAATCACTCAAAAGTTTAAGCCATTAAATTATGAGTAAATTAATGATTATCAGTTGCATCTTTTAGCTCTCGAGATCTAAAGTGACATTTCTTTTTTTCACTTCACTCACATGGGCACTTGACATTCCATAACAAGCGATGTGGGATGTCTTAACACAGGTATCGCCAAAAAAAATCAAAGAGAATTGCATTTGTAGGAATCCACGATCTACCCAAAAATGATGCCTCGAACTAGGCATCTGATTCTTCTACGAGAAGTTAACTTCTGACAGGATACCCAGATCTTCCTTCGCAAAAACTTCCGACAGGATTCCCAAATCTTCCTCCAAAACTCAAATCGGGTGATGTATCCTCCAAATTTGGAGTCCAATGCTTTGTCCAGAGAGGGGAAAAGATTAATTGAGGAAGAAAATATTAATTTTCCCCTCTTTTTTCTTCTCACAACAATTATAACCACCTCCCGTTTTCCTCATCTCCCCTGTTTCCTAAACAAAGCCATGGATTTGAAAATGCAACATTCCCACTGTTCATGCATGCTTCTGGCACAATGGATTTAGGAAAAGGACGAATGGTCAAACATCCGAAGGAGGAGGAAGCAGAGGAGGTTGAAAATAGAGAGGATGAGTAGATGACTGCGGGAATGAAATTTACCTCCTCACTGTTTCCCAAAGAGTTGCTTTGTTCGAATAAAGAACAAGTGAGATACCACGAATCCCATGAAGTTCATGAAATGTTGTCTTAAAAAGAAGGAAAACATGAGTCTTCTGTGGCTCTCCCGTCATTGGTAGGCTATCATTGCAATTACAGATTCAGATTTTCTCACTTAAGAAGGATAATTGACATCTTTAATTTAGGGATAATTGTATTAAAAGTCTTAAAACTTATCAACAAAGTTCAATTTAGTTTTAAAACTTTCAGAAAGTGCGATTAAATCCTAAAACTTGTCAAATTGATCATATCAAATCCCTCATTTGATAGTACTTCTTACAATTTTTAGAACTCAATTGTACTTTCGTAACAAGTTTTAAAACTTGATTATACTTTTTGAAAGGTTTAGGACTCGAGTGTACTTTTGTGACAAGTTTTAAGACTTAATTAGATTTTTTGAAAGTTTTAGGACTCAATTGCACTTTCGTGATAAGATTTAGGACTTATAATGCACTTATCCCTTTACATTACTAATCCAGATACATGTGAATAGTATTGGAAATTGTCCCATGTAAGAGATTTGATGGGGGGTATGAAGCAATTAAAGTCTTCTAGTTGTCCATAGCTATTGGCTCAAGTGTTTGAGTAAATGTGGGTTCATATGAACATGTTAATAGGTTTCCGTTTATACCTCTTTTAATAATCTCTCCAAAAGAAGGTATCAAAATTCTGTCGGGTGGCCCAACAAGTGATATTGAAGGGAGTGGGCCACAAGTAGAAATCTATATTTGATTGAAATATCTCATGATTAGTGCAACTATTGGGTAGAAATTGCCTTTATGTTTGGTCTCTTGAAAAGAGAATACAAGTGGAGGCATAAATTGTGGTGTAACAGCGAGGAGATGATGTAGAAGGACACTTGATCTGGGGGAGCATGTCTTGCACTAAAGTTCACATATAATGGGGCTATTATTGAGATAAATGTGTGTAAGTTATATTAGAGAACTCTCACATTTAAAATTTGCTATGATGTGAAGCATTTGATATATAGGTTAATTGACCTATAACTCATCAATTTAAATTTTTAAGTAAAGATAATGGATTCAAACTTGAGTAATCTCTTGATAAGTGAAAGTTCTACGGCCTGTCCTAATACCATTAAAAAAAAGAGAGGTTGCCACATTTGGACACAACACACAGTATAAGTGATCTAGATTTGGCCACGTGGTTAGTCACCCGAAAGGTTTAACTTCTGATAAACTCTCCTTCTCTCCCTCTCTCCCATAATGGTTTTCTCTAACTTGAATGTTGTCACGAGTCCTTTTTTTCGATACTTTTTGAGATAAAACGCGGTCTAGTAGTTACACACAATTCCTCTACCACAAACAGTCAACACAAGCAGCCAAGTAGGCTTTTGCAAGGGGGCATCACAGGCTGATAACAAGCCAGTAAATCAAGGATACTCCTTAAATCCTTGGTGATTTAAAAGTTTCTTTATCAAGAAGCGGGTGTCTTACAACACCACTGGGGACCACCTTGCTTGTTTAATATATTTATCGTTGGCAGGCTGATAAGACTGTATTTCTTATTTTAATATATTGGTGCCAGCATAATCTAGACCCTGATTTCCCTTTGTAACTTTGTCTTCACCAAGAGGAGGGAATACCTCAAGGTGTTTATGAAGGGATTTTGTTTCGAGAAACAGAACACATGCATAGGTAAAATATAATCAATATTTGATTCGCAGCAGAATTAAAAATGCCTATACACATATTACGTTGATATTATTCGTGCATTTTAATAAGAACACATGTTGACACCTAAATTTTGGTAATCTAATTATTTATTTATTGCATAAAAAATTATAGATTAATTTTTAACCCCTAAATCAAAATATTAAAATTAAATTGCATGGCATATAGATATTAGGAGTATTAGCATCAGTAGTTAATAGGCCCATATATTTGCTTAGTTGTCGGATCGGCGGATGTAATCGAGTAAATGATTTTGAACTTAATGGGACTGATTGGACTGAGCCCACGGTGATAAAAATTTGAACCAAGCCCGGAGCTGAAAATTGTATTGTGATAAATTAGGTTATTTTTGGTCATCCAACGGTAGAATATGTCGAAATATTCGTGCATATGAGAGGGCGGATTGTCTTATATCCAGGCATATCAAATTCGGTCACCAAGGAAAAGAAAGCGATCGGCATGGATTCCCAGTATATTTATATGTGCTCAGCTATTTGGGGAGGCAAATATGAAGGAGGAGCAATGCGAGATCGGGAAGATTTAGACATGGGGATTTTCGTAAGAATTTTCGTGATGAAGGGAAAAGATATCCACCTTGGCAAGTTGGACTCCATTCAATATTATTTGCATATATTTTGGAGATCAGGTTTCCACCCGAGCCCAGTCTTCTTCGCTGCTGTTGGAGTTGCTATCGTGGCTCGATAATCCTCGACCGCTGTGGATCAGCTTTTGGTCAAGTTTGTCATATGTTTTTTTAGTGATTGTGTGTTAATTAGAAATCATATCTAGGATTGTTGATGTGATTTTTAATGTAACTTCGCAGATGCTTACGTTGATTCAAGGTAAATATTCCCTCCCTATGTTTGTAATTTATTTGTGACTTTGTTTTATTAAGTGCTCAATAATGATTTGTGCACTCACATTATTATCTTTGTTAGGAGTAAGTCAAAATCAATTCAAACTGCTTGCAAAACATTTTTTGAAATAAAAGAGAGAAGAGTAGCCAAAGGGTATTAAAGAAATTTAACGTAATCAAGTACCTGATCCTATAGTCTCTGGTTCGCAGGAGTGAGTAATTCTCTCATTACTTTACTTGGATTTCTAATCGATCCACCAAAAATAGATTAGTGGTATCTCCTGATTGAAAAATCATTTGCATGTTAAATAACTTGAACTTGAGTTGCGAATTGGTATAAGCTTGAGAGAGTCCGAGTTAAGTATATGCTTATTAATCCATTAGCCAAACCCTTAAGTGGTCCAACCCGCTTCAAGGTTGCAACAACACTAGAAGTGATAAAGGGTCTAATCACATTACCTTTACACCCTGCTCAGAAATTTTAGTTCTAACGTTCTTCAGATTTTGAACACGAACTTTTGATGTCCTTGTAGCGTTGGTTATGACGTTCTTTAGACTTTGACTACTAACATTTGATCTCTTGATAACATTGGTTCTGACGTTCTTGAAATTCTTACCTTGATCGTCTGATATCTTCTAGTAATAAATGTTCTAACATTTTTCAAATGTAGACCTCCCACGTCGGATGTTCTCGTAACAAAGGTTCTGATGTTTTTCAAATTGAGCCCCACAAATGTCAGGTTTTTAGTTCAGACACACCACCAATATCATGTTGAATTAAAGAGAGAAATCGAGAGATCTCATCACTACAATTGTACTAGCAATTGCTCATGTGTGCATGACTTGGTTGATCACTATCAACACTCTCACTTTTTGATTATCGATCATTTTTGATATGCTCTCTCAATCCCCTTTTATAGCTAGTCAGGATCACATTTAATTTGGCTTATTAACTCTACAACCATTTCAAATAAATAATTCAACTGTAATGTTTGAGCTTGCTTTAGACATCGAATTTGGATGAAGTTCTAAAATCGTTTCAGACACTAATTTGGGCATTAATTCTGTAACACTTACAAAGCATTATTCTAGTCATTAATTTTGTAATCGTCACAAGACTTTATTATAGGCATTAACTTTGTAATCATTACAAATATTTAATTTGACCGTCATGTTTGAAACTATTTCAAAACATTAATTTGGTCGTCTAAGTCTGAAACCATTTCAGATCATTAATGTGGCCATTAAGTCTAAAATCATCTCAAAACTTTAATTTAGCTGTTAAGTCTTAGCTATTAATTTTGAACTCACTTTGGATCATTAATATGGCAACTGATTCTGAACTCATTTTAGATAATAAATACGGCTATTGATTCTGAACTCATTTTAGATTAGATATTTAATTTGGTCATTAAATTTGAGCCCCTTTGAGATCTTTGATATGGTTGTAAAGTCTAAAAACTCCTTTCAGAACTTATATTTTCAGCTCGACTCAATCTGATTGCCTTAAGTGCAAACACATTTGCAATTAAGGGTGATCGTGTCTAGGGTGGGTAGGGCCTAGATCTGGATCCTATACCCGATCCTATTATAACCGATTCCCCTTTTTTGAATCTTATACCCTATCCTGTTTTTATTGAACCATGTTTTGTACCTGACCCTATTTTTTTGGTCTGGAAATAGGATCTACCCTATTTTCATTAGAACCTGTCTTGCAATCGTCTAATATTCTATACAGCTTCGAATTTTACATTAATTCACGAAAAAACAACAACCTAATTCTCATAATATTATAAAACAAAGCAAAAATCATAACAATGCATAAACATTAGCAACAATATGGATATAATATTAGTCTCATTTCCACAAATACTACTGATATGATTTAATGCACTTGCTCATATGTATGGGACAAAGCTAGTGTTAAGGGGACATCTTTCTTGAGTTGAACTAAGAATACTTAGTACCACAATAGTTAATAGCACTTGTCATGCGATTATTACTATAGTTGAAGGTTGGACCATTAAAAAAGAAAAGCAATGCTTGAAAACAGTCTTTTTAACAATTCTTTAAAAGCAATTCTCCCTTAATTTGATTCAGAGAGGTTTTCTTTTTTTAACAATTCTTTAAAGACAGAAAGACTCAAATGCACTATACAAAAAGACGATCTAATTTTTTTTAACAATGTAAAAATTGGTTCCAAAATCGGTCCGGTTCTGAGTGGGTCTTTGCTTGGACCTAGTTCTCAGACCAATTTCAACCGGTTCCCAAAAATTGGAACCGGTTCCCAAACCAGTTTAACCGGAAACCAATTCCCGACCCTATTTTTCGGGTGGTTTGGTCCGGGTTCTAGGTAAACCCGGTCCAATTGCACACCCCTATTTGCAATATATTTTCTCCCATTCAAATGTTGTTCTAACTGATTGTGGTGTGTGATATCTTTAGGTTCATCATTGAGCTAGTAGTAGGATTTGTATTAACATATTAGCACAACCCAGAGATTTTGTTGTCTTAAATAATCTCCAATTCCAACAAACCATGTGACATTTTGCAATATGTCATGACTACTCGGACAGTGTGAATGTTTCAAGAACGTAATGAACCTGTTAGCTTTGGCGACTGCGTAATTTGATCCTTCTATTTCACTATGTCCCGATCAAGCAAAGGCCATGAAAATGTTAGTCAAGCCGCAATTTGATGATATGCATAAATCTAATAGGCAAATATTCTTCTAGAGATGAACAATTTATTCTCAGTTACAACCCCAGTCAATGATTTCAATAAAGTGTCACGATTAGGTCGCATATGACATTAATATTCTATATTGTATATCCACATGCATGTGTCTTTGTATATGAACAACTATGACCATTAAGTACAAAGACGGTTCAATGAAGTGTCAATATGTGCACTTGTGAACCATAGTCATTCAATACACAAGTCAACATTATGCCTCAAGTGTAAGGATCTTACACCAGACCAAAGTATAAACGATTAGTCATTGACCCCGTTAAAAACTTCTATATTGCCAATTGTTCTATACATGTCACGTTTAGTAAATTTGTTCGAGACAAGCACATGTGTTCTAGTTCGGGTATCATAATACCCAATGACTTGTGACCCATCATCCTTTGAGGTATCCAATATTCGATGGTGAAGCTTGAGAACACACCAGTCTCAACAAGATCATCAATATCCTCTCAATGATCCATCGATTGGGAACTGTTTAAAGATTCAGCATAACTGTAAACTTATCACACACATTAAGAATAGGTCTGGTCATAACTAATCTTATGGACTCATTCATATAAATAGGATGATACATGAAAATTTCTTTGCCATTAAATAATCCCTAACATGTAACTATTACATGCTTATTTTAGGGTATAAAGCTAATAGTTTAACGTCCAAGGAATGTTGAGGCCTGCAAGAGGCCTCAGACGAAGCAATTTAAGACTATACTTAAGACCGCGGTCTAGTAGTTATATGCAGTTTCTCAACCACAAGCCGTCAGCACAAGCAGCCAAGTAGGCTTTTGCAAGGGAGCATCACAAGCTAATATCAAGCCAGTAAACTTTGATGAAAGTTCTACCGACCTATCTCATGGGAAACTTTATTCACAGCTTAGGCGGATCAAGAAACTATAATGATCTCATATCGGCTTCGCATCCGCACGAGCAGCGCATGCGCCCACACACTGTCTGAAGCAACTCAAAGGTGGTCCGATCTCTGACCATTTGGTAGGAACATCTGATTTAGCCCAACACTCTTACAAGACACGATAATCTAACGACTAAGTTCAATCACTTGTACCTAAACATCCTTAGGAAAAGCTAGATACTCGACTAATATAAAACTATACCATGTGAAAGGTCAAACCCAAGCTCATTCTACGCCACATGGTATGCATTTGTCGTCTTGCAGATTCAAACGTTGTTGAAAAGTCCATATAGCTGCTTTTCAGGTCTAAGCCGTGTTGATTTGTACATTGCAAATGTGTTCTTGTCGGCGAATAATTAAGAAAAGGCAGCACATAACTCCTCCTTATCTTTGAAGTTTTATATGGAGGATGCTTCCCCCACTTGAGAATTTTGAAATCAGACAAACATCAAAACACGTTGATTTGCTCCTCACTTCCCCTCTCTCGTTATTACAGCCATTGATCCTTTCATCTCCAATGACCACACCCCATTTCTCAGCTTCTCTACTCTAATTCAATCAATTTTTATGCGATGGCGTCTCAAAGTCTGAATTTCATGGTCTGATTCGATACTAAGTTCTGATCCCACCTTTCCTTGTCTTGAGGGTATTAATATTGTTCCCTGTCTTTGCTGTTTTAATTCCACCTTTGGGGTGAGATCTGCTAGGGTTAGACGCTCAAACACAATAAAATAGAGAAGAGAAATCGAGATATAAGATTTATCCTGATTCGGCCTTAAACTAGTGTTGTGTCCAGTAGAGAATTTCACTATAATTAACATATCACATCTCTCTGTTATAACCCTCAATTACAAAAGAAAAATATTATATAAAGCTAATAGCTATTTATGGGTTCAAGCCCAAACTACCTATAAATATGAGTTAAAATTATAAAAGTCCTTTGGCAGCTCGGGAGCATTGCCCCCACAACCTCCACCTATCGATTAGAAGTATAAACCACATCTCAACAAGATCTCTTCTTCAAGTTTCAATCTCACCTTTGCAGTTAGATCATTGTCTTCAGGATGTTAATCCCGCCTTTAGGGTCAGATCCCTATCTTTAGAGTGTTAATCCGGCATAAATTCTTTAACTAGAGAGGAAGTTATACATAAAAATTATATCTTGAAACATACTTTTCTTTTTGGTTTGGTTGGAAACTACGCAAGCTGCCAAATTGTGCTTTATACATATATATACACACACACATACATATATGTATGTATTTTATTTAAGTAAATATAAATATTCGGCTGCTTTCTATGCTTTGACCACGTCTTCATTCGCTCAAACAATCTCACGCCTAAACATGGACACCGAGCTCCAAAGCTTCGTCTTCGTCTGGATCTCCATCGTCGCCGCCCTCATCTACTGCCGCCACGTCTTCAAGCTTGTCACCGTCGGACCCAAGACGCTCTTCTGCTTCCTCCCGGCGATCCTCCTCTTCCTTCTCCTCCCTCTCCGTCTCACCACCGTCTCCCTTTGCAGTCTCACTCCATCTTCGTAGCCTGGCTCTGCAACTTCAAGCTCCTCCTTGCTTACGGCAAAGGCCCTTTAGCGCCACCACCACTGCCACCTCCGCTGTACCCACCTCTCTCTCTCTTCTGCTTTTCGTCGCCATCACGTCGCTTCCGATCAGGGTCGGTCCTTCCACAGAGAGAGTGGCTTCCAAGAACGGCGGTGGCAGTGGCCCCAAGTTGCCCACGAATTGCGTCGCAATATGTCTATGGGTGGTTTCATTCTTCCCGTTCTACCAGCGAGGAGACTACGTAGACGAAAAGATCCTCATGCTGATGTACTCCGTCCACATGTATGTCGGGCTAGAGGTGGCTATGGCAGCGGTCGATGCTGCAACTAGCCAGCTCATCGGTGGGGCACTGAGCCCCCGTTCGACGAGCCATAAGGTGGTGGAACCTCAATGTGACGAGCATCGTGCACCCAAGTATGTACGTCCCCGTGTGGTCGGCTTTGTACCACCTCGTTAAGAGGCGGTGGGCCGCGCTACCCGCATTGCTCACCACGTTCGCGGTGTCGGCCCTCATGCACGAGCTGATGCTCTACCACATCAGGAGGAAGGAGCCCGCGTGCGTGGGAGATCACGCGGTTCTTCCTCCTCCACAGGGTCGCCTTGGCAACAGAGATCACAACAAAGAAGGTGCTCCGCGGCACGAGGTGGCAGCTGCCGGCAGAGGTGTCGAGGGTGTTGACAGTGGGTTTCATGGTGGCGACGGGGTTCTGGCTGTTCTTGCCGCCGCTCCCGCAGTGTGACGCGGTTGTGGAGGTGCAGCGGGAGACCATCGCGGTTATCGAGTTTGTGAAAGGGCTTTGAGCATCTTGAGATTTCTCTCACATACTATAGCGAGTGGTCCTTGAATTGCTGCGGATTTTTCGTGCGCACATGTAAACTATTATAATTCTTTATTTTATTTTTATTTTTCATAATAGTCGTTCGATAACGTAATTTCATTTTTTTTATTAATAGAACAAATTTTTACTTAAAAAATAAGTTTTGAATAGAAATGATAAATAATTTTTTTATTTATCTATTTTTAGAATAAAAATGAGAAATAAAAACTATTTTCACTGCTTTCTTTCACTATTAGTTGATCGTCCACCTGTCACTTTGCCCCACTCGCCACCGTCCATCTGCCACCATTTAAAAGGGAGAAATTTAGTGTCGTTATCATACAAATTTCCACTTAATTTCTATTTCGAGAATAAAAATTGTGTTGTTAGCAAATGTGCATTTTTGTTCAAACACTTATGAGGAATGAGAATAGAAAAATCCATTTTTGGCCAAAAATTGATTATTGGAACAAAATGGCTATAATTCGGTCCCGTATTTTCCCTGTTTCAGTAACGTAGTTAAAAGGGAAGATCTTGTGAAAATTCATTCTTTTTGTCAATGTTCAATTTTGCTCTGAACTTTAGTTTTATTTCTAGGGACAAGGTCATGGAAGTGGCTAACGCAATACAAGCATAAAGCCTAAATTTCCGAAGAAGGAATGGGAGAAAAGAAAGCAACTACTTCTATATACTGGCGAGCAGAATGTTTATTTATAGTGTGACATATATTTTCAGTATCCATTACATAGCAATCGATCGGAGGTCCATCGCTCCGAGAGCTAGCCTTCATCATCAGCGCCACGGACCATGAATCCGACTGGACCATCCGCCCAAGGATAGCCATCGGGGGTCGCCTGCGACTCCATGTTCCCTCCCGTGTTTTCTCCTGCGATTGAATCCGATTACAACGTTGCTCACTTTCTCTTATCATAGAGCAGAAGAGTCTTCCTCTAGTACAGAGAGACCCTAAGGTGAGTATGATCAGAGACAGAGAGAGAGAGAGAAAGAGAAAGAGAGAGAACCTGTCTGATGAGTCGGAGTGAGAACCCTCGCCGCTTCGCCTCTGAGCATGGCGGAAACGACCAGAACGAGCACGGCGGCTGTGAGAAGCGATCTGTCACATCCCATTTCTATGCACCCACTTCTCTATTACTATGGCAAACTGCTGCGACGAGGGGGAGCGATATGTCTTATATATGGGTGTATGGTATTAGCTTAAGATTGAGAAGCACATGCCGTGTAGAATAAGCATCCAAATTTGATAATGGCGTCCGTCTTGCTTAATTTGCTTAGAACCAAATCGGTCCTGACACTTTTGTTGTGTAGCAATGCATCTTTTAACGAGTTTAATTACTAAAAATAGAGTTCTAAATCTATCATGCAACGCCAATTCAATCTTAAACCTTTCGATTTGGCCATTAGTCCTAAACCTTTTCACGATTTGTCAATGTAGTCTTTCCGACCAAATTTTGGTCGACAATCACTAACATAAACATCGGCTGTTCTCGTGGTACGATTAGTGTTAACGTTGATAACTTTTTTACATTTTTTTATTTCTCTGAATTTTTTATTAATTTTTGTGAATTTTTTTCTTATTGAAATAAAAAAGAGAAAGGAAAGGAAAGGAAAAAAAGAAGAAAAATTCAGAAAAGTTTTGAAAATTGCAAAAATTGTCTAAGTCAACGCCAGTCATACCATGTTAGTCGACCAACTTCTGCGTCAGAGATTTTAGATGTATTTTTTCTTTGGGTAATTATCCCGGCAATTTCACATGCTATGTACGCGTGATTTTCTCTTCTTTCTTTTTTATCTGGTCAGCACTTAGGTCAAGCACGGCGTTGAGTTGATTTCAAGCGCGTTTACACTATCGTCTTCTCCATGAGTGATGGGATTTCAATTAGCGACGGTCCATACACATTTCTCCATATTACGATTGTCAACTAATTTTTGTTTTTTTTTTCGATTGAATTCCTTTTCACAGCAAAATCGGCCTTATATAGGGCGAGTAGATAGAGCTGCTTGATCCAGGAATTGTTCGGACTGGATTGAACTAGCCAATTTTGGACAGTTTTAGGGTTCGTTGGCCCTGTTCTACAAAATTGGAAGCAGTGACTTTTTGATCCGGTTCTTGATCTCAAGGTGGGAACTGCACTTGGACTAAACCAATTTATATATATATTATTTCTTAAAGAAGTAAAGTGTAAACATAAACCTTAATAACCTCTCATGCCTTGCTTATTCCGAATGATGTAGCAAATCCTTTATTTCTTCGTATTGCTGTATTCATCCAGCTTGCTCCTTTTGTCTCTTGCTTCTTTCTTTGTTTTACTTTCTTTCTAATACTTGCAAAGATTCACTGATTTTACCTCCTTCTCTGCACCTTCATTATATTTGTGACTCCATCGTTTATGGAAAAGAATCCACCGAATCCTCCTTTCCCTTTTTTCGAGCGTGCCCCTATAATCACGTCCTCATCATCTCTCAGTCTTCTTCGCAAATTTTGAACGATTATCCCAATTTCGAATTGCGACATGGATTGGCAATTTAATTAATCCAACACTTTTGATCAAGATATGCGAATCCATTGGTTCCATTAAACTGCTTGGGAACCGGACCGGACCGGTGGTCCTTGGGTCAAGTGGACTAGTCCGGTTCCCAATTCTAGAAACTAGATCCTAGGTGGGATTAGACCAAACTGGGAACCAATCATCCCTAGCCTTATATGGTCTCTTGAGGAACCTATCACTTAATGCAAAGTGCCGTGTTATACAATGTCGTGACATGTTCTCAACGAACCGCTGAGATCTTTTCTGTCCCAGTCACCGATCTCCAAGGAATGGTTCCTTGAGGAGTCGTAGCTAGAATCGGGGAATTTACTCTAAAGCCTAATTCAAATTAGCGTACCGATAAAAGGTCCAATTTGATCAGCGGCGGTCCATGCAATCTCTCGTTGCAAGTCACTGTTGGAATTGGTCCGCTTGATGTTAATAGGCGTAACTCAAAATTCCAAATCATGTCGGAAATTCGTTAAGAAAATAGACAACAAAGCCCACATTGACCCGTTATCGCCCCAGCTAATACGGTCGCCGCGGGCGGGCGATGAACTGTTGAGCCACGTCCTTGGGGACCGCCACATTCGTCGTCCATTCTTGTGGGAACGTGGCCGCCGTTTCAGCAGTCAAGATGTCGACAGCTCACGGCAATCTCGGCAGCTATCACGGTTTCGGAACGATCGCTTTGGCTTGCTATCATCGAGAACTTGGACTGATCGGCGTCATGGCGTCATCTGATGAGATAGCACAACTCTAGAAGGGACTGAAGCAAGAATGTGAATCCATCGGAAGGAATTATAAATGGAATCTGCTGCAAGCTGAACGCAGAGAAGAAGAGCGTTACTGACGGTTTTAAATTGCTTGAAAATTACTGACCATGGTCGAACTTAAGTCTCGCATCTTGCTCTGGTTTGTGCTGCTTTTGTCTTGCAATGCTGAGGTGAGAGCTAGTTCAGAAGCAGAGGCGCTCCTCGCGTGGAAGTCGACTCTCAAGAACCAATCTGCGCTTCAATCGTGGATGGCCGGCGGGACGATGGGCCCTAATCTGTCAGCGAGCCCGTGCGGATGGTTCGGCATCTCTTGCGATGCGGAGGGCCGTGTCGTGAAGATACATCTCCCACGAGCGAGCCTAGGGGGAAACCTCACGGGCTTGGAGTTCTCGTCACTCGACAACCTTGTGTCCCTCAATCTCAGCCAATGCAACCTCTCGGGGCCTATCCCGCCGCAAATCGGCTCACTCTCGAAGCTGATGCACCTGAATCTCTCCAGGAACGTTCTCTCCGGCCATCTTCCTGCAACACTGTCAAACCTCACTCGTCTCTCCTTGCTTTATCTCGGCAACAACCTGATAAGCGGTGAACTAGATCCGCACTTCTTTTCCAACTGGACTAAACTCCGGTTCCTTGAGCTCCACAACAACAATTTCACGGGGAGAATCCCCTCAGAGATCGGCCTCCTGACAAATCTCATCGAGCTAGCTATCTGTAACAACCTTCTGAATGGCTCGATCCCATATGAAATCGGAAACTTGAAGCATTTAGATGCTCTAGCTTTATTTGGGAATCATCTCACCGGTCCTATCCCTGCGTCTGTTGGCAATCTTACCCGCTTAACAATGTTGTACTTGCATCTGAACCATCTCTCAGGACCTATTCCTCAGGAAATCGCCAGGTGCACCAAGCTAGTCGAATTACTTCTGCATTACAACAATCTCTCAGGTTCGGTACCTCGGGAACTCGCTGAGTTTTCATTCCTGAAGGTGGTTCATCTCAGCATAAACAGTCTCTCTGGTCCCTTACCACAAGTCTGCCGAGAGTCTCCTCTTCAAGTATTCACGGCCACCTTCAACAGCTTCTCAGGTCCAATGCCTGGAAGCTTGAGGAATTGCACGACTCTCGTGCGAGTCCGTCTCGAGAGCAACTTCCTTTCGGGTTATCTAGACCGAGACTTCGGCGTCTATCCGAACCTCAATTATCTTGACTTGAGCTACAATAAGCTGAGGGGGGTCCTGTCCCCGAGCTGGGGTCATGCGTAAAGCTGACACTGCTAAAAGTTGCTGGGAATGAGATCGGTGGCACAATCCCGAACGAGCTCGGGAAATTAAGTGTCCTGGGCGTGCTCAACCTGTCGTCTAACCATATTACCGGCTCGATACCTGGTCATTTAGGAAACTTGTCCTCTCTGTATCAGCTGAATTTGAGGGACAATAAGCTTTCAGGTTCGATTCCACCTCAACTTGGGAAACTGTTGCATATCGAGGACCTTGACCTCTCATTGAACAAGCTGGGAGGCCCGATTCCTGAACAACTCTGGAAATGCTCAAAGCTCCAGAATTTGGTCCTGGCAATGAACGATTTCAATGGGTCTATATCGCCTTCAATCGGAGACCTAGGACTGCAAGGTTCCCTGAACTTGAGTCATAACCATCTCACTGGCAATATACCTCCGCAGATTGCAGACTTGGCCGTGGAGCATCTAGATCTCTCTCACAACGAGCTGTCTGGCAAGATCCCTCCTTCCTTTGCCCGGATGACTAGTTTAACATTGGTCGATTTCTCGTACAATGAACTGGAAGGTCCAATTCCCGACAGCAAAGTTTTCCTCTGCTCCGCCCCAACTGCATTCAGCAACAACAAGAACATGTGTGGCCCAGTCCGAGGTTTCCGACCATGCAATGCTAAATTATCAGAGAGCATAGTTCAAAAGAAAAGCCACAAATTGTGGATTATACTAGGCGTTTCTTCGTCAGTCGTTCTAGTCCTCATTGTAGTATTGCTCGGAAAATTCATCCAATCCCGCCGAAGAACAAAAAGCGCTAGTGCGAGAATGGCCAGGCTGAACAGCAGAAATGTTTTCTCCGTGCTGAACTATGATGGGAAAGTCGTCTACGAGGACATTGTCAAAGCCACGGAGGGTTTCAATGACAAGTACTGCATTGGCGAGGGCGGAACCGGAAGAGTCTACAGAGCTCTGCTTCCGACAGGACATGCGTTAGCCATAAAGAAGATCAGGTCCTCAGAAGGCGATGAAATAGAGCAGACCACAGCAAGCTTTATCAATGAGATCAGGTTGTTGACGGCAATACGACATCGAAACATTGTTAAGTTCTACGGATTCTGCTCTAGCGGGCCTCATAAGTTCCTCGTGTACGACCTGATTGAGAGGGGAAGCTTAGCAAGCATCCTGAATGACATCGGGAAAGCAGCACGGCTCTACTGGAGGACGCGAGTGGAGATCGTGAGGGACATAGTGCGTGCCCTGTGTTACATGCACAATGATTGCTTGCCGCCCATAATTCATCGAGACATATCGAGCCAAAACATCCTGTTGAACAGGGAGGGCGAAGCTTTTCTTTCCGACTTCGGCATCTCTAGGATTTTAAAGCCCAATTCGAGCAACTGGACCGCCGTGGCAGGCACGTGTGGTTACGTTGCTCCAGGTAAGTCTCTTGCGCCGCTTTCACTGTGCTTTACAAGTTTATGCATCATTCATCATCGTCACTAGAGACATTCCCTTCAGCATAATTGGATTGATAAAGGACTTGACTTGAGATCATTCTGATTGAGCCTGTAATCCTGTGGTTAAACAGCTTCAGGACTGTATTGCTATAAGCATATCAGACTTCATTAGCTATAATACAGTATTGAAATACATAGATAAGTCAGTATACTGGAAAATTGCTATTCAGATGACGGATTTCTCGTTGCTTGATGCCAGAGCTCGCGTACACAATGAGCTTGACTGAGAAATGCGATGTTTATAGCTTTGGCATCCTGACTCTTGAAGTGATGATGGGAAAACACCCAGCGGAGCTCAGTTCCCTCCGCTCAGAGCAAAGCATGGAGCTAGAAGATCTGTTAGATGCACGTCTTCCACCTCCGGCGGATCAAATCACCATGAATGAAGTGAAGGAGATAGTGAAGCAAGCATGTTCTTGTATAGATGTTGATCCGAATTGCAGGCCAACCATGAGAGAGGTTTCACGGGTGCTCCTCGAAAATTAGAACAATCTCCACTAGTCTCAAGCAAGTTTGCGCATATACGCATTTGTATCTTTTCACAGTAATTGATACCGACCTAGTCTCCTAAGAGTAGGCAAATTTAAGGATAAAATGGTCAATATAACGACTCGATATATGTAGGCCTATCGTGCCGATCATGTTCCTGTTCACGTGTAATAAAAGTTTCTTTAGCACAATTATATAGGCCAATCATGGTGATCATGTTGTTATTGTTCGCACAAACAGAGCCAAAATGCAAATTGCCCTGAGAAAACTCGAATATAACACGATACGACTCGCTTGATCTGCGCTATTTGGGCTCATGGAAGAGCCCAGCTGGAGATGCCTCCTTGTTGGCCCAGAGCATCCTTTCTAAGACAGAGTGAAGAAAAAGTATTTACTGAGATCAGATTAAGGTTCAGTCATCTCAGCACAGATGTAGGAGCTACTGAACCCGATGAGATAAAACTTTGAGCAAACCAAGGAGGGAGGACAGGCATTTAATGGCGGCAGATGGAAGAGTGATCAATGCTCTGAAGTCAAAGCCCACAGCAAAAGCAAGAGACCTTTTATATATTGGCAAGCAGAGAGAGGATCCTGCACATCACATTGGGTATGTGGAGATGGAGAAGATGTCTAAGGAAGCTCTTGTGCCACTCATGATGCTGGTGCTGTGGTTGATGGTCGTCCCTCCTCAGGTCGTGGCCTGTCCTTCGGATGGCGGTGCTTGCCAAGACTGCATTGTGGACCAGCTGAACTGCGGTTGCCCATCATGCAGGCCGGTTCTTCGCTGCATGGGGCAGTGCTTGTGGGGCGGATCATCGCGAGCCAAATGCATGAGGAGGTGCGACTGCAACAGCGGGAAGCCGAAACTGTCTGATTGCAAGAAATGCATGTCCAAGTGCAAGTGCAGCTGTATGGCCTAGGCTTAACAAATTACCAGAGTTCTTTTGCTGTGGGTTTTGAAGAGAGTAACTGGGGCCTTAGGTTGTATAAATTCTGGTCTCTCTTGAAAGATCTTTGGTACTTGTTTTTTTCTGACACGTTGGAGTTCAAGCTGTGATTCTTTTATGCCAGAATTAGGCGCTTCTGAATCTGAAATTGCTTACCCAATATGGAAACATGAAGGCCAGCCGGAATCTGCCAGTTCAAATTGGTTGAATAAACATAGGAAATGTGTCCAGGAAACTCAAGAAACAAGTGACAGATGATTTCATTGAATAGCAAATCAAGTAGACATGATACATCAATTTACAACTTCAGGATGTCACTCAACTGTTGGTGACAGAAAAGAAAAGGTCTATCAACCGTGACTTGAATGAACCCTACTATAATCACTGACATTTGACTTGGGGGTACAGGTGTTGGATCAACTCATGAAGGAAAGACTTCCAACAAAAATTTGAATCAATGGGGTCAGAAGAGACGCAACCTTGAAATTTCGACAGCGAGAAACTGCAATTGTCGAACTCCTAGAAGTAACCCCTCTGTTGTGTAGCCTTAAAATGACAACCTCATCAACATTCACAAGGAAGAAGCATCATCACATTTGTCCCTCCTAACCTCTCTTCCCACCATTTCAAGAACACAGACACAATTGCAGCGATTCACTCGAATTCGTCCCCTCCTGCTCAAAATTCAAATGTGCTTCAACCAGCTCTAATTCATAGGTAATAGCTGTCAAGATCCAATAGAGGGACAGGGATCATTATGGTGATATTTTCCATTCGTCTCTTCTTTCACAAACATTCTCGTCAGCCTGCATGATTGTTCTATGATCAACTTATAAGTTGAAAGGTGATCCCAGGCCACAAATGAAAATCGGTCCGCATATCCTTGCGTATCATCTACTAACAATTGCCAAATCAAGGCTCCAGCTCCAGCTTGCCTCTTCTTTGATGATTCATATATTTTGTCATAAACCGTCTTCAAGAATATATCTCTTTGATATGACCCTTGTTGATTCTGATGCAATGATGACCCAACTTCTGTGAAAAGAACCGGTTTCTTCAGTATGTCATCCCCATCATGTATGTGAGAATCCACCCACTGCGAAAGATATTTCACTTTTTCATCCAAACTGGCCTCCGGGATCCTACAATCAACGGTGAAGAATTTAAAAGTAAAGCAGAACATAGATATGCAAAATTTGCACAGAAAGCAAACAGTCATTGGCTATAGCTGCATTAAAACTATTACATGGAGGCTTTTGGGATTTCCACTCCATTTCATTTTGTTATTTTAGACATGATAATCTTTCTATAGCCAAAAAGCACAGCTTGCAGTATTGGGAGAAGCATTCTAATTTCAACTAATTTCAAGTGGCAGCATCTTCTAGGGATGTTTAAAGCACTTACTGAAGTGAATTTAGTTTCTACAAGCATCATCCCAAGCTGAAGGTTACTAACCAACTATCAGGATATGCATGGACAGAAGCAAAATCAATGTCATGAATTGCTGAATTGTTAAGGAAATCTGTTCCAAGTGAAGAGGCCCATTCCCCAGGATTAACTGCATTTTTTTGTTGCGTTTGCAACCCATAAAATCCCTCAACTCCAATCGTAACAAGGTGTCTTTGGTCTAAGCTCTTGATATACGCAGCCATCTCGGTGATCCAAGACTGTTACACAACCAAAAACAAGATCAGGATGGAAGCATGTGAAGCTCAACTTAATATGAGAGTACGTGCAATACACAATGAAAAACAATGAGCTAATTGTTGAAGTATCCCACATCGATTGACAACGGGTGCTAATGCTCTTTATATTCACGTGAATGTGCGTAATCAAAATTTCATGTGCAGCTCGTAATCCGGCTTGCACGTGAGTGGGGGTGTTGAACTATCCCACATTGATTGACAATGGGTGCTAATGCTCTTTATATTCATGCGGTCTCCTTCCACCTATCAGCTTAAGATTTTTGCTTGGACTTTCTAACACTAATAACATAACAAGCAGCGAGATTGTTTCTCATTCACGGAAATCAGCATGATATAGCAATAGATGACAAATGCATCAATTGTCAGCCTGTAGATGCGAATATCTAGCAGATATAGTAAACAAGGTGTGTTCTTCACTCAATAGGATCACAGAAGTGTATCCAGAAAGAAACATGAGCCTGAAAACATCCAAGGAATTAGTCTTCTAAACCTTAAGAGATTTGATGAGAATGAGATCCACGTGATTTTTTTCATTAATGTTAAAGTCAGCTTCAGGAAATGTTATGAAGTGACAAGACTTTCAAAAGACTAATGTAAACTCTTCCTCTGATGTCATAGCAGAGAGAATTATGAAATTTACTTGAAGAAGTGGTGCAGACGATCCAGATTCACCACGAGGTTCATTCATGAGCTCCCAAGCAAAAATGGCAGGTTCATCAAAATAACCAACTCCAGTCATAGAGTTTTTCCTTGTCACTACTGCCTGCACAATGACGGGTAGTTATGCAAGCAATCATATGCCTTTATTGTTCAGCGAAAATACTGTGGCACAAGGAACGACATTCATCCGCTTCTAATGCCTAGCATGAAGAAGAAAAATGAAAGCACGATGTACCTTGATATAAGCCTTGTAGTACTCCTTTATTGTGGGATGCGAGAAAAATGAATCTGCTGATGAAGAGACATTCTCTCCAGCTTCTTGTGCCCATCTGATATACTGTGCCTTACCACCAAATGCATTCAAATTATTGACTAAGCTCAGGATTACTCGCACCCGATTCCTCCGAGCTTCGACAATTACATAATCTAATCCCTGAAATCAAATTAACAAAGCTAAGAACGTCAAAATATCCCCACCAATGCTTGTAGTGAAATTTGTTTTCACAGGAGAGCCATCACACAATGACGAGTAAAAAACACACTGACAGCTATTTTAATATCTTGATGAGCATCTCCCCACCACAAAATTAGCATCAACCACCTGCCTCTTCCATCCCACTACTTACAATCATTTCCAGCAGCCGAATAAACTAGTTTCTACTGTAATCACTACGGTCTACAGCTAACACTTGTAGCTGCAAACAAGACTTCTCACACTTCTCCATTGGAGATTCATCTATGAGGAATCCGATACTTCACCTATATGCACATATCGGTACGAAAAATGACTGAGGAAAGAGGTGTTCTCCAAATTTTCAATCCACGCTCAACTTACTCCCACTGAATTCGACCCCCGGAACCAAAGGTTAACTGAATTCTAAAATTCGAGTATCAAATACTTTCATTTCTATACCAACGTCAAGAATCTCTCCAATGCTTTGTGCGTCTAACACTGCAGAAAAATCTACCAACGGGGAAAGAAAAGATCCACACATCGCAATCCACCGACACTTGCAAATGAAAGGACAAACTTTTCCCAATGAAGAAAAGCAAGAGCGCAAGAGAGTTTCATTTCACCAACCCTGAACACCCTCTCATCGAACACGCCCGGGGACCTCTGCAACGCGTTGGGTCCATCGCCGTCACTGAAGGCCCAAGTCCTGCACACGGTCATCCCCATCCCGGCCCCTCGCCTCATCATCTCAGCAACCCTCGCCCTCGATTGGCCCCCCCACACGCTCTCCTCCATCAACCAATACGAATTCCACCCATTGACGTACACCGCCGACTGGGCTCGACCCGCTCGTCCTCCGCCGCCGCCGTCCTCGTCGACCACGAACCGGGTCGAGTTCGTCCCCACGAAGCCCATCTCCGGAAGCCATAGAACTGGGAAGGAGAAGCTGAAGCTGGGTTCGTCGAAGGTGAGGTAGACGATGAGGAGGATGGTGATCCCGCCCAGGATCGGATACAGAACCCTGTCTCTCCAGTTCGGCTTCATTTTCCGCGGCTTCTTCTTCCCTCGAGTTTCGGGAAAGAGTCGGAAGAATGTCGAGCAAATCATCCTTCGAAACGCTGTCGAGAAAAGTCAATGTCTGACGTGGCGCCTTCTGTCCTTGCTTTTTAACTGCTCCGACAGTGACGTGGCACCCGCGGAAGCCAGTTGGCGGTTACCAGAGGAAGAGCGGTGGCGGCTGCTTCGTCTTCCGTGTCAGGCAAAATCAGAGTAGTTGGCTGTCGTAGTTAACGGCTCGATCCCCTGAAAAGAATTCCTCAATTTGACTTATTTAAAAAAAAATCGTAATTTTTACTTTAATCCCAAATTTCCCCACACATTCAACAATCGCCACTAGTTTATTTAAAAGTATCAGCATTAGGAACGAAGATGAGGATATTGATAAGGGTATTTGATAATGGACCTATAATTGGCTTAGAAGTTGATAATTATGAAAAAACATAGGTGATTTTTGGATACGTAAGTGGATTCAAGACAAGAGCAAAAGGTTATGATTTTTTTTTTTTACACAGAAAAATTCGGGATAAAATTGAGATTATACTTAAAGTTGTAGTTCTTAGAGATTTAGGCCCTTGTTGTAATTGTGAAGAAAGGGAATTACATTTTGCCCTACAAGTTTTTGTAATTGTAGAAACTTGCCTCCTCGCATTCAATTTTTTGTAATTTACCTCCTAACTTTGAAATTTGTGGCAATGTACCATCTAACATTGACTCCACCAATTTTTTTCCTCATATATCTAATCATGTGACTAATTATTAGCAAGTGAATTGGTAATAAATAATTAGGCTAGATATACCAAATATGGAGACTATTCAACAATACATTTCAAAACTATATATCAATGTGCATTTGGTATTTACTCCGATCAAATTCTTCGCCGGTTCTTCAACCACGAACTTCCACACATAATATATTTCTACATTATTTTTTGACTATCTTTTATATTTATATACTTACATGACAAATTTGCCTGTCGTAATTACTCACGTGTTGTCTCATGGTGTGGAGCTCCAAGTAAAAACTCGGTTGGAATCAACGCCAGGGGACAAATGAAATGACAACCGATTTCTAAAACTCGGGTGGCAAATTGCAAAAATCGAGACCTCAGGGGGGCAATTTGCAACAACCCTGAAATACTTCGGTGGCAATATGAAGTTTGCCCAAGGGCAGACGCCAGATGTTAGCGGGGGCCGGGCTTGGCCCAAACATGCACCACCAGGCCCGGCCCGTATCGGATTCCCGGCTTATTCTTATGCGCGCTTCTCTTGTCCGAACGCAATTCTCGTTGAAAGTCTCATCACCACCATCTCAGCGGAGCATCAACTAACAATTGAGTCGAATCGCGACGACGGAAATCGCCGATCCCGATCGAAGGTCGCCGTCGTCGATCGCCGTCGAATTCCGATTCCGGTTGCTCAATCGCAAACCTAGCGGTTCGCCTTCCTGAAAATCTCTTCCCTCGACTTTGCTGTAGCTCTTTCCCCGGCGGATTCCGAGCGGTTTCAGTGGGACCCGGAGAGGGAGGGGGAAAAGAGGATGTCGTTCGATCTGGTGTTGAAGCCGACGTGCGGCGGCTGCGGGTCGGCGGCGGATCTCTACGGGAGCAACTGCAAGCACATGACGCTCTGCTCCACCTGCGGCAAGGCGATGGCGGAGTCCGGGGCCAAGTGCTACGACTGCGGCGCCACGCTCACTCGCTTGATTAGGGTTTTGCTCTTGCCCCTCTCTCTTTTTCCGTTACCTTCGGTGGATTGATGTGTGTTATGTGGTTTTGGATTTTGGATGTGTTCGTTACTCGTTTTTTGATTGTTTGGTTAGTCAAATTAAGGTGACTTGAGGTTGTTGGTTTGTGATTGAGTTTCTGTGGGGGAGGGTGACGAGATGTTTATGGTTTTTCTGTGTTGTTGGGAGCTGAGGTGCGTGTATTGTGCACCGTAAGGGAACATAAGTGGAAGCTGAAATGCTGTGCGTGTTATGCCTTATGTAGGAATATAATGTCCGGGCGAGTCCCAGCAATGACAAGAACTACTTCATTGGTAGATTTGTCACTGGTTTACCGAATTTCTCGAAGAAGAAAAGCGCGGAGAATAGGTGGTCTGCCCAGAAGGAAGGGCTGCAGGGGCGTCAAGTTACAGATACCTTGCGGGTACGATTGGATTCTCCTCATCTATGGACTTCCCCTTTTGCTATTTTTGGAAGTCTGTAGATTGTTTCTTTAATGGTCAACAGCTGTCCTGTACCTCACATTTCACAATTGGCACTGCCCTTTTCCATATATAGGAGTTGAAGGATGGGTCAAATGTTCTCACTTCTGTTTAGTTAATCATCATTTTGGTTGTAATCCTCTTTCCTGATGCATTTTGTTGAGTAACATTCTTTGAGTTCGCAGTAATTTATCATTGTGCCATTATAGTCCTCTTTTGCATATGTCATTATGGATTACAGTGGTTTAGTACTATTTCATAGGTTCATTTTTATTTCTCTTGTGGTTTAAGTGTTAAAATATGATGGAGGTACTGTTTCTTTTTCTTTGAGATATTTATCTCTTAAATTTTCAGCTTCTATGATTGCTGTTTTAAGCATTTGACTCGGTTATCTTGGTTCTAAAGAATTCTCATAGTGGTGCTCATATTAGCAGGCTAAGGTTTATGATTAGATTTCATTTTAGGGATCTGCAATGTTCTAATCGCATTCAAATTAATATATGCGGCTGGTCTGATGCTGCCTTTGTCTTTGGTGCTCTTGTTGTTCTTTGGCACAATTGCATCTCATAGGAGAAATATAAGAATAAACCATGGGTTTTGGAGGATGAAACGGGACAGTCTCAGTATCACGGCCATCTTGAAGGTTCCCAGTCAGCTACTTACTACCTATTAATGCTTCAAGGAAAGGAGTTTGTCGCTATTCCTGCTGGTTCTTGGTATGAAAACTCATTGCTAATTAATGTTTTATTTCTGACTTTCCTCTCTTCTAGGGTTTTCTTCAGCATACTAGGGTTCTAGCCCAGTGGGTGGGGTTGCAATTTCCACAAATTGTACTCCTTTTTTATTTTGTATTTTTTGGTCATACAAATTTTACTCCTGGAGACTGCTTATCTTGGCTTATAAATAAATATGGAGATAATTGTCGGACACAAACCCCTTTCATAGTTAATATTGGCAGAAAGTTTTGAAGTGGATTTCTGTGACAAGTATGGTGAATTAGTTAAACATGCACCAGAAACTACATCAAGGGGCAGGATATTTGCACTATAAGATAGATTCAAGAATGAAGATAATTTAATGTGGCCCTTATACATGATAAAATAGCAAAATGCTCAACAAGATCATAATGTTAATTTCTTATCAGAGATTGCTCATATTAGTGAGGAAAGGGACTATTCATCAAGGAAACTATTAAATTCGATGCCATGCAAATTGGTTTTCAACCAAACACCTTTGGCTTAAGGGGGAGTAGAGAAAGTGGGCTAGGCTGATTGGGGGAATGGTTGGGGAAGAGTGAAGGTGTAGTCGCAATACAAAAAATTTCTGTTATTGATTTGGGAGCTTATAATAGTGTTCATGTGAGACAGATGGTGTTCCTTTATTACCCTTGTAGTAGAAAGGTTGTGAATCTGTTTTGCTCATCCTAGTCAAGCCAAGGCATTACACTCTGCTATACAATTCATATATAATGTAACTGTAGTGGTGGCAAACCGCTCACGTGTTTTACAGGTACAACTTTAGCAAAGTTCCACAGTACAAGCAACTTACCTTGGAGGAAGCAGAAGAGAAGATGAAGAACAGAAAGAAAACTGCTGACGGTTATCAGAGGTGGATGATGAAAGCTGCTAACAATGGAGCTGCTGCCTTTGGTGAGGTTGAGAAATTGGAAGACAAGGATAGTAGCGGAAGTGGTGGTGGCAGTGGTGGTGGTGGTGGGAAGGGACGTAAAAAGACAAGTGGCAATGATGATGAAGGTAATGCATCAGACAAGGGAGAGGAAGATGAAGAAGAAGAGGCAGCAAGGAAGAGTAGACTAGGACTCAACAAAAGGGGTGGTGATGATGATGAAGAAGGTCCAAGGGGAGGTGATCTAGATATGGATGATGATGACATTGAAAAGGGTGAGGGTTTCCTATTTTTATTTTTTTTTTTGGGGGGGGAAGGGGTGTCTTGCTTATCTGCTGTTTTATGTTGCAAACAATCAGATTCTTTCTATTTATCTTAGATGGAGGAGTTAGAGAACTTAACTTAAAAACCAAAAGAAAAAATATAGGAGTAAATTAGGGAAGAAAAACACAAGTCTGAAATTGGACTTTTACTTCTCTCTTATTAGTAATACTTTTTAAGAAGTTCAACTAGGAGAGCAATTGGTCGTTATGTTACAAGAAATCAGGGACACCTTAGGAAGTACTCTTTCTTCTGTATATCATGAATTACAATTGTAATCAAACTTTCAGTCAAAATGATATCATTTTCTCACCTTACTACTATATGAAAAGCACATCTGTTTTTTCTTTCCTTGGTTTGACATTTTTGCACCTTCCAGCATCTCTGTGATTTCCTTGAGATCCCCTTATATGCCATTAGTTCAGAGGTTATTATGTTTGATGGATCTCTGTTTGTTTGCTCTAGGTGATGACTGGGAGCATGAAGAGATTTTTACTGATGATGACGAAGCTGTTGGGAATGAACCACATGAGCGAGAAGATTTGGCACCTGAAGCTCCTCCTCCTCCAGAAATCAAAGTATGTATGCTTATCTTTCTGCAATTAGGCCTTTTTGTGGAAATGCCAGAAAAAGTTTGGTCGGGGATGCATTGATGAAGTGTTATTTGGTCACTAAGATGTATTGACAAGGTGAGATAGTAGGAGGATGGCATTTCTTTTGTAAGTAGAGTGCCAATATAGTGTTTTCTTCAGATTGATGCGCCATTTTTTACCACTTCTTTGTTCCTTGCTCCAAAGTTGAGTCCTTTCAGGCCTAATCTTGACGCCCATCAAACTACAGTAGTTATTTATTTTGATTTGTCCTGATTAGTTTTTCTATAAAAGCTCAATTTCATCATGGGCTTAGTTTATGAAATATTTGTTCAAGGTTTCCTTAGATAGCATCAAGGGTGAAAGTTAGTTTTGATTCTTCAAATTTACTCCATATTTGCCGTTCTATTTCTCAACTTTAAAATTGTGACTTTCTTATCTTGAATTTTCAATATGATGGCCAAGGACAGTTATTCACATCCATCATTATGAAATTGTTTATTGGCTTGAGATTAAACTATCATAATAATCTTCTGCTGAAATTTTCTGCATCTGGTCACATTCATGCATCAATAACATACAAATAAATTAGCATTGCAGAATTGGCAAATTCTTGATACATTTCAAATTATCACTTCGAAAAAATTTTGAGTGATTTACACTTAATTTCAGAATCAAATGAACTCGTTGGTTTGTGAAAAGTTAACTGAAGAGTTTGACTAACACTGAGATTTGTGGTCATAACAAGGGTGAAAAACTTAACTTTTCATTTTTTTTATTTTTTTGCATTGGGTTTTTTTTGGGGGGGGTGGGGTGCATGATTCCACACAAAGTTGAGCAGGGAACTAGTTATGATGATTGTGCATTGATTTATTCTAAAGGATGATGAGGATGAGGATGAAGCAAATGAAGAGGAAGGAGGACTGAGTAAATCTGGAAAAGAATTGAAGAAGCTGCTTGGACGAGCTAGTGGGGCAAATGATTCAGATGCAGAGGAAGATGATGATGATGAGGATGTAAGTTTTCAAATTGACTGCTCTGTAGAATAATAATAGGTCATCATTATCTTCAGCCCCTCTAGCATGGCTTTCTTTTGCTCTGGAAGATGTATAGTCACTGTGATGGTAATCAAATTCTAATTGGAAGCTAACCATGTCTGTTGTTTTTGAAAGATGTGTGGCGGTAGCTGCATCAGTTTATATCTCTTTTCACTCTTGTGCAGATGGACGATGAGGTTGGGTTTTCACCTGTACTGGCTCCTAAACAGAAGGAAGCCCTTAAAGAGGAACCTGCAGAAGAGAGCCCTTCAAAACCCATGCCTTCTGCATCTGCTAAGGGAACTCCACCTACTTCCAAATCCGCTAAGGGTAAGAGGAAGTTGAATGGAGATGATGCTAAACCGTCGAATGGTGCACCCCAGAAGAAGGTGAAGACGGAAACTGTATGTCCGTTGCCTTTTGACTCTACTTTCTTGTACTATGGTTTCTGTAATATCTCTTTGGTATTTTTACTCTGGAGATGTGAACTTGCAATGTCTATAGATAGCCAGGATAATTTGTAATTTTCTATTATTTACTCAATTGATTTTGTGGGATCAGGAAGCAAAATCTTCCACAAAAGATGAAAGCGTGCCTACTTCTAAAAGCAGTGTTCCCTCTAAAGCTACACATTCAGATTCAAAGAGTGCATCTACTCCGCCAACCGGACCAGTTGCAGAAGAAGAGATAAGAGCGTTCATTTTGCAAAAGGCACCTGTTACCACACAGGATCTTGTCGCTAAATTCAAAGCAAGACTCAAAAGCCCCGAGGTACTGGATAATCTTTGACATCCCGTTTCATCATCTTCTGCCATCTGGAAGTGCTATCACTATATAAGTAGTTGAAATTTTGAAATGTCTCGGATGAGTGAACTATTTGAAATGGATGATTTCTAAATAATATGAATAAGGGTTCTTTTTACACTTCCGTATGATGCTTAAAAAACAGCATGGATAGCTAGAGTCAGGGTTCATGGGTTGGCGTACTTTCTTGGCAGTTTTTACTCGTTTCTTATGTTGAACTTACAACTAGAAATAAAACAACCGTCTCTTGTATTATGTGCATTACCCATGAATTCTCAGAATGTGCTGAAATCAGGTCAAGTAGTATCCCCAGCTTTCTTTCCTTTTTTTCCCTTCTAAGTTGGTAAATTTCCTTGATGCAGGACAAGAATGCCTTTGCCGAGATCTTGAGGAGAATATCCAAGATACAGAAGACCAATGGATCTAGCTATGTCGTGCTGCGAGATAAATGATGATTCTGTATAGCTTATGAGTCTGGTTGGAGATTAGCTGGATTATGTTGCTTGTAAGAGATGTTGAAGAAGGGGATGATGACGCAGAAAATGGGGATTGAAATTGTTCCTCTCTGAATTGCTGTCCTGCTTCTGCTGCAGTACAGTTGTCGTAACTCTGGCATTTTGCTGCTACAAATGACGGAAAAAATGCGTTGACAAAGGTCTTTTAGATCCAATTTGGATGCTTTCCTTGATTCGTGATGTATGGTCCAGATCATTTGCATTAGACTAGAACATTGTTGGGTTGCTGCTATAATCTCTGTGAGGTGCTAAAGGCTCTACTAGAACTGAAGAATTGGTCATCATCAATCGGAGACCCGAATGACACATTATCAATAATCGAGTAACAGCATCACTTGAAATTCAGATTTGACCTTCGGATTGCTGACAAAGGCTTAGGGGAGAAAAAGAAAGAATAGGAAATAGCATTCCGCCGAACACCCCGCCACTTGAACTACAACGGACATGAAGCTTAAGGACTGCCTTTTTATTAGTGAAACGGAATCAGGCATCACTCTCTTCAACATTGGTCGCCGATTATTTGCGGCTGCGACCTACGTGTTAGCAATTCTGGTATTAAATCTAGGCAATGAAAGAACGACACATATAAAATAGCTGGGGTTGATGTTTATCTTGATTATTCTTGGGGGTAAACTCATATATTTTAAGGTATTTGTGAAATAAGTGGAAATATATGTGATTGATTGGGAAAGATCTTTATTATGAGTAAAATATTATTATCCCCATTTTCCTTATGAGATGCTCTCTCTCCTCCTCTCTAGTCATGGCCTCACCCAGGGCAACTACGGCAAGAGCAAGGCAGCCCTCGCCCAAGGCCAAGGCCTTTGCGACCGATGGCAAGGCGACCCTCACCCAATTTGGGCAATGGTTTCACGGTCAGCGTTGGCCCTAGTTGGCCTTAAAAAAAATTCAAAAAAATATTTTAAATATTAAATATTATCTACCGACAGTCGCGTTAATTTATCCGAGATTATTGTTACTAGACTAGAACACTGTCGGGTGCTTCTAGTGCTAGAGGCTCTATGATAACCGAAGAATTTATCCTGATCAATTGGAGACCCGAACTACATATTAAATGGAATCGCGTAATAGCATCATTTGATGAAATTCAGATTTTACTTTCAGAATTGCTGGAAAAGAGCTTAGGGAAGAAAAAGAACAAATAGGGAATAGCATTACGCCCAACACCGCCCCCACATGAACTACAGCCAACATAACATAAATGACTAAATAAAAAATATTATCATTACAAAAATATTTAAATATAAATTATTATTGATCATGAAAATATTTTCTCATTAACTAATTATTTCAAGTCACATAAGACATTACTTTTAAAAATATATATTCCAACATCATTTATTTTTCGCGAAACAAATAGGATATCAGATATCACTCCCTTCATCACATTCCAATCGCTCCCTAATCAAGATGATATCAGATTCCTGAGGCAACCGGAACCAAACCTCTTCCTTGAGCACCCGTTTTTGCTTCGCCTCATGTTACATTCTTCAGAAGGGCACTTGTCTTCAACATCTGTGTGCATATTCACCGGTCTCTCCAAGGACAAACTATCTCTAACCTTCGAGGACAAGGCGGCATCGTCAACCGGCCCCAAGCGAGACGGGTGGACCTTGCTCGGCTTAAGCACACAGACTTCACCAGCATCGGTGTTGGCCACAAAGACTTGATCAAAACTAGGGGAAGCTAGTAAGCGTTCCTCCAATGTCGGCGTTTCGGCTTCGCTTAGTTTCTTGCCTTGTTTGTGAAGTAAACTCTGCTTCTTCTTCTTCTTCTTGACTCTCAAGCACTCAGGCTTGAGCAGCTCGATGATGGAGGATTGTGGGGTTGGATCATTGTGGTTGAAAGTGCTTGGCTTTGCACCCATTGTTTGATGGGTCTCCTCCAAGTTTGAGGAGGATTACCTTGTGCTAATGTCGAGATCAAGAAGACAACGATGGATCACATAAATATTTGTTCTTGACTATTCTATATATGCAGGCGCAAATGCATAGATTGGTGGGCGGAAAGAATAAGAAGAAGATGATCATGGCAGTCCTTAGATTCTTATGCCCATGGATTTCAATTCTATGCCCGATTGGGAATTAGAAGGAAGGTGGGACGCGTTAGAGGAGATGATTCCCAAGTAGATTCATGATGTTCATGGGATTTACAGACATGACAAATGAGGTCAAACTTGCCTTTCTTGTTTTGTTTACATCAGGCTCCAAGAATATCATACTGCTATATTCTATTCTTGTCCTTTTACAGATTCTATGTCATTGTTTAGAATCTTGGCCCGGAGGCTGAGATGTCCGTTCTCAATCGATATATTCACAGAGGATTCTCAGCTTGTGGGAGTGAGAATTCATTAATCAATTGACTAAATTAGTCGGCATGATACATGCTTCATTGCAAGCAACGCCTGAGGCATGCACACCGGCTCAAAATTTTAAAATCTGTACAATACCCTAGGCACTTATTAACTGTAACATTGAGCGCATTTTTTACATTCCAGACTAACCAAGTGTAAAATGAAGATTTCTAGTTTCCTATTTTTCTTTTTGAAGGAGAAAAATTACATTTCTTCAAAGCATTGTAGCCTTTACAATGTCGAGATTTGTACATATCCAGTCACGAGGAATCGCCTGCTTTGGCCCTCTCGGGAGGAGGGGAAGGTTTGAGCCTATGCCAATAATCTACAACCATCCATGGATCTCAATCAACATGAGTTTTATCTCTTTTTATGATACGTCTCCCGATCAAAGATGGGTAGCTGTGTATGGACGGCACAATCCGATGATGCCGAGACTTGTGCATGTCCTGTCACGAGGCTTTGACCCGGGGCTCACGGCTTTATCCTTATGGAAAAGCGAACTTGTGAGGATAGGGGGGAGACCTTATCGATGGGTCGCAATCATATCCTCAGGCTCTCGATCGATATCGGACTTATCCCTCCCTTAACAAAAGACCCCCAAGTCGAGATTGGGTGTGAGCTGTGTCTTACACAGGGACAGGGAGTCGGCATGGGGTTCCCACAAGCAGCGCCATTTGATGATGCCGGGATTGGTGTTTGCACTGTTACAAGGTCACGTTCGTATTGGTCTTTGGTGTCGCAATTGGAATGAATACCAAAAAAAAATAATTATTAAACCTATTATACGTATACAAATTGGTTATAAGTTCAAAACCTTTTAACAATACGCCTATAGTCTTTCTAGCTAATTTTGGACAAAAATCACCAACTTGAATGTTAGTCATCTTACATAACACAGCCAGCCCTAATATAAACAATTTTTGCAATTTTTAGAATTTTTTCTGATTTTTTATTTTTTTTTTCCTTTTTTTTCTTTTTCTTTTTTTTTAAATGCAAAAAAATCCACATTGGCACTGATTATCCTACGTAGCACAGATGACGTCCACATCAATGATTTTTATCATAATTGGCCAAAATGATTATATTGGCAAATCATTAAAATGCTTAAAATTAAATTGATCAAATTGAAAAGTTTATAAATAAATTGATATCTATAAATATATCTATGACTTTTATGGTAAATTTTTCTAAACGATTTTGTCATTATTGAAAGGGCCCTTGTGAGCGAAAGGGTGAGCCCCTACTTAAAATCCACAAACTATCCTTGGCTCTCAATTGATATGAAATTTATTCCTCCCTCGACACCTTTTGAACTTGAACATTTTGCTTTTGTAAGTATTGGAGATCATTTGTATTTACATGTAGTGTAAACATCACTAAAAATCCTAAACTATGCCTATTGTGACAATTTTACCCTTAACTTTTTTTTTACTACCAAAAATCCCAAATTATGCTACTTGTGACAATTTTACCTTGAACTATATCACTTGTGACAATTTTACTCCGAACTTTTTTTTTTGCCATCAAAAATCCTAAACTATGCTACTTAGGACAAATCTTCCCCAAAGTTTTCTTGGCTGAAGGGCATTTTCATTTTTTTTTTCCATTTCCATTTTCTTTTTCTTCTTTTTTCTCCTAACAGAGGGAAGTCGGCGATGGCCACCCTTGCCGACATTGGAGTCAAGCAAGGCTTGGGCGAGGGCAGCCCTCGTTGGACACGGGCGAGGGCAGCCCTCATCGGACACGGGCGAGGGTTGCCCTTGCCAAATATGGATCTGGCTTGGGCAGCCCTCACCCAATGCCGGCGAGGGCCACCTAGGCGAGGGCAACTCGGCAAAGGCCACCCTCGCCAACATTAGACGAGGGTGACAATTTTACTCCGAACTTTTTTTTGTGCCATAAAAAATCCTAAACTATGCTACTTAGGACAAATCTTCCCCAAAGTTTTCTTGGTTGAAGGGCATTTTCGTTTTTTTTTTCCCTTTCCATTTCTTTTTTTTTTTTTTTCTCTGACGAGAGGGAAGTCGGCAATGACCACCCTCGCCGACATTGGAGTCGAGCAAGGCTTGGGCGAGGGCAGCCCTCGCTGGACACGAGCGAGGGTTGCCCTTGCCGAATATGGATCTGGCTTGGGCAGCCCTCACCCAATGCCGACGAGGGTCGCCCAGGCGAGGGCAACTCGGTAAAGGCCACCCTCGCCAACATTAGACGAGGGCGACCCTCACCGAATCTGGCTTGAGTGGCCCTCACCCGACGTTGGCAAGTGAGGTCACCGAGCCTCATTGGCGAGGGCTGCCTTCACCCAACTCATGCAAGGGTGACCCTCACCTAAGTCAAGCAAGGCTAGGGAGGCCCTCGCTAGTGAGGCTCGGGCAAGGGCTGCCGAAGCCTTGCCGACTCCGACGTCGGTGAGGGTGGCCTCACCAGCTTCCCTTTGCCAGGAGAAAAAAAAAAAGAAAAAGAAAAAATGAAAATGGAAAAGGACGAAAATGCCCCATGATCAAAAAGTTTGGGGTAAATTTGTCATAAGTGGCATAGTTATGGGTTTTTAATGGTACAAAAAAAAGTTTAAGATAAAATTGTCACAAGTGGCATATTTAGGGTTTTTAATAGCACAAAAAAAGTTAAGGGTAAAATTATCACAATTGGTATAATTTAGGGTTTTTGGTGGTATTTGCCCTTACATGTAAGTGAAATAGGTGATTGGATAAATTAATTTAGATGGTTGGATATTGTCAATCACATTCACACGTGAGAGCGGGTGATAAAGTATTATGCATCACTTCCATTACAAGGCTATATGCTATGCTTAGAATTACCCTTAATAATTATTGAAGTTAATATCTTAAACAGGCCAAAATATACCCTCGACCGATCTTCTCTTTATGTAGAATATATCGATGATAAAATAATAAATGAGATGCAAAAAATTCGTAAAATCCAAAAACAAGAAATTAGCCAAAACTTAATTAAGTGTTTTGACTCTTGGGGATGACATTCATTTAGTACAATCCCAAAAGTTCGTAATTTAATGTCATAATTTTCATAAGACCCTTACTTAAGTATCATAATTTTTTTTTATCACTTGAGTGTTATAATGTAACTTTTCAATCAATCACTTAAGTAGCTTGACTTTTTTAAAATATTCATCACAAATGCCATACCACATTAGATTTATAGTATGTGGATGAACATTTTTTAAAAATAATGCTACTCAAGTCATTCATTAAAACTAACAGCATTTAAATGAGTTCTTTTCTTAAAATTATGACACTTAAATGAGCGTATTATGAAAATTATGTCACTTATAGTGTTCTTATCTCAAACCTAAACACTATTTTGGTTCATTGAACTTGGTCATGTACCTCCATATCACAAAAGTATAGAAAAAAAAAACTAATACAGAAGAACATATTCAAACTCCCCGCCGAGTAGCGAGAAAATATTGTGTGCAACTATGATAACCACATCATGAATGCATTAGTCCATTTTGCAAGCAATGCGTGTCACTTTCGGCACACCTTTCGGAAAACCTACAAGCCCCTCTCTCTCCTTCGTTTCTCTCTCTTCTTTCACTTTTTTTTTCCCTTTCTTTTTGCCTTATGAAGCCATGGGTGGATTGCAGTGGCTAGCCATGGACGACCTGCTCACGAGCATGCTGACGCTCATCTATGGCCGTTGTCAACATCATTCAAGCATGCTATTGATCCCCTAGGTATCCATCTTTCTCATCTAGCCATGGACGATGCTCATGGCCAGCTCATGAGCAACGCCAGTGCTCATCACAAGTCGCTCCCCCTCCCCTCCCCCCCAATCACCCCCAATCCAAGATCAAGCCCAAGCCCCCATCATTCATGACCTCGAGCCCTCCCTCAACCCTTCCATCATCAACGTCCCTTGTAGCTTTGATGTTGTTACCTCCTAACCCAGCTTTTGGATTGAGTGAGGGCAATGACACCCTAGTAGGCTAAAAGGAAAGAAAGGAAAAAAAAAGGTAAAAGAAAAAAATGGTGAAGAAGAGAAACAAATGTGCAAGAGGAGAGAGACAGTGAGATTCCGATTTTTTGACGGAGCAGGTCCACAGTGTCACTTGTCATCCGCCAAATGAACTCCAGCAGTGATGACATGGTAATCACATTTGCACTCAATATTTCTCAATCTGATGATGACGGGGACAAGTAGTGTTAGAATTAGTCAGGTAAGGCATTCGAAATTTCTCTGCCACGTGGAATTTGCTCTTCCACTTGTCAATTCTATGCCACCTTGCGCGAATCATGGAACATCCTCAATTGGTCTCCCTGCAGGGGAACACGCGGGTGCTTCACGTTAGAACGTGGGATTCGCACTCTGTAAACGGTCGTTCGACGCCGTCAACGTGCAGACGTCGGAAGGAATTGGTCCGACCGATTGTAGGCAGCGTGCATCGTTCAATCCTTACGCAGCCGGAACCGAACGCCCTTCCTCGACCGCCCGTTTTCGCTGCTCCTCGGGTTACATACTTCTGAAGGGCACTTGTCTTCGACTTCTGCGTGCATATTTGCCCGTCTCTCCAAGGGCAAACTGTCTCTCGCCCTCAAGGACAAAGCTGCGCCATCGACCTGTCCTGAGCAAGACCGGCAGACCTCGCTTGACGAATCCTCAGACACACGAATTTCACCAACATTAATGGACGCCAAAAAGACTTGATCAAAACCAGGAGAAGCTAGTAAGCATTCCTCTTCACTCAGGCTTGAGCAATTCGGTGATGGAGGATTGAGGGGTTGGATCATTGAGGTTGATGGGGAATGTGAGATCTTCTGGGTGCTTGAAAGCTCTTCCCATTTGCACCCATCAGTACTTTGTGCTAATGTCAAAAGCAAGAAGAAATTGACGGATCATATAAGTACTCGTTCTTGACTAGGCTACGTATACATGTGGCAAATGCATATAGATTTAGAGATTGGTGGGGGAAAAGAACAAGAAGGAGATGATTTTTAACATTGGAGGGCCTTAGTTGATGCCGCGAAATTGCATGGGACGTGGAGATCTATGTTTCTGAAATTGTATATTTTCTTTGATTGCTGTTACTAATGAAGAAAGAAAAAGGTCAGATTGTCCATGCTAGTGTTGTATCATATCCAATTTTCCTTTGCAATCTCTACATTCTTCTGTTCTTGGATTTCATGGCCAGTGGGAAATCAGAAGGAACATAGAACCAGTTACGGAGATAATTCCCAAGTAGATTCATGATGTTACGTGGGAATACGACAACTGAGACTAAACTAGTTTTCTGTTCTTTTCTTCCTGTTTTGTACGCATCGAACACCGAGAAGATCACACCATCACGTTCGATTCTTGTCCTATTTTGGATTCAGAGTCCTTGTCTGGAATCTCTGTTGGCCCGAGGAATGAGATGTCTGTTCTCAATCGATATATCCATAGACACGATATGTTGGCATGATTATCTGCTTCATTGCAAGCAGCGCCTGAGGTGTGCACGCTGGTTCATCATGTGAAAAATTTGTACATCAGCTTAGGAACTTATTAACTATACATTAAGAGCAAGGCTTTAAATTCTAAATTGACGCTGCATAAAGTGAAGACAGACGGCTGTCTGAAGAATAAACTTCTTTAAAGGGTCGTAGCTTTCTTATGATGTCGAGATTTATGCATGTCCTGTCACGAGATGTTGCTCGCTTTGGCCCTCTCGTTGGGAAAGGTTTGAGCCACCCTTATGTGAGAATTATCTCTCCCTTAACACAACGCCCCTAGTTTAGGATGGATGCGAGCTGTGTATTTTTGTGCAGGGATCCGGCATCGGACTTCCAGAGACCAGGCCATCCAATGATGCTAGAACTTGCACCCGACCCGTCACAAGGACTTATCTGCTTTAACCCGTAGGCCTCACGAGTTGATCCTTATTGAAGGGCAATTGAGAGGGTAGGAGTAAGCCCCTACTTATATGCCAGAGCCCGAAGTTTTGTGTGTCCTGTCACGAGATATTATTCACTTTGATTTGTGGCATGGCCTCACAATCCTGTCCTCATCAGAAGGGCCCTCGTGAGGGATGGGGATCAACCCCCTTCTTGTAAGCCACAACCATACTTGAATCTCAATCAATGGGGAATTCCCTCCCTTTAACACTTTTGAAGTCGTGCATTTTGCTTTGGTGAGTACTAGAGATGTAATTTGTATCGACATTTAGTTTGGAGGGCTAGTTAGTGTACATTAAGGCAAATAGTTGAATTTCATTTGATTTTTCTAACTAGACAAACACTATACATGTACTAATGGCGTGCATATGAGAAACTGAGGGATCAAGCATGGGCACCAGAGTCTCTAGCCCAAATCCCAAACTCTCGGGCATGGGCAGGGGCAAAAGTGTTGAGTCCCCAAAATCTGTGCCAAAGAACCCAGTGCATGTGCTTAGCTCCTTATCAACACGGCCCTAGTCCACAGGCCTAGCCTAAAACCCCAACACCCTTGCATAGGACCTTGGCACCCGTGCTCTTGTCCATCAAGGTTTGACCCCAAACCTCAACAACTAGGACCGACATGGATGGACCTTTGCAATGTGTTGGGACCTAGTTCGAATGCTGGGGTCTAATTTAGATATATCTAGATAAAATGTTGGATAAGAAATTCGGGTTAGGGAGTGGGATAGACTCGGATAGGATAAAAAAGTTCTAAAAAAGAAAAATATAATAATTTCCTTCCAACAATGGAGTCCAGCTTCGTCAACCACCAAGCAAGGATTATTGCCATAAGAGCCTATCACTCCCAACCATCATGTAATCATCATTGTCTCCAACCAACGCCAATCGTTATCACTGTCTAGCCAATTGTCCTCTTATGACTGTCAAACCAAATCGGCTATTACTAATGAGTAACCGAAATTGATGGATTAACTCGAAAAGTCGTCTTTGAAGGAGGAGTAAAAAACCAAAACTCACAAGGTTTTGCGCATTCATATGTTGGTTTGGAATGATGGTCACCTAAATATGCCGTGAAGCTTCAATGTTCGATCCTATCCTCTACTCGATTCCAAGACTCTGTGTCAGACAATCGAAATATTTTAAATGAGAATGAGGAGGAAGACACGGATAAGCTTTAACGAAAAATGTCAACAAGATGTTATCTTAGATCTGGAAAGTATCACCTTTATGAGTAGATGAGATTTTCAAAAATTTCGAATCCTATTTTAGATGGTACCAAACATGGAAAATAATTATTTATAATCTAAAGTATATTCAGAGAATTTTTTATCACATCTTATCATATCTTTTTATATTCCAAATCTGAATTATCAGACAGTTTTTAGTATAGGGGATAACACTCATTCGGTACAAACCCAACCCAAAACGTCGGCGGTCCAACCAGAAACATTACAATCGGACACCTTAGCCGTCGCTGACCGTTAGATCCCCTGAACCCGGACATCATCCTGGTCCGTCGAACCTGGTCAGGTTTCGCGAGAGGAACGGCAGACAGAAACGACGAGGAGACCAGATTCAAACTCTTCGTCGAGTCGCCGCACCACGTGACGTGTGCAACCGATACGATCCGGACTGTCTCTGCCACGTGGCACTCCGTTCTTTCCACGTGTCTCCGCGGGGGGAACACGTGAGCCCCTCACGGGGGGAGAACGTGGGACTTGCTACTTTGGCGGACGGTCCGTGACGCCGTCATCGCCGAGACGTCATCGGTCGCTGGCTGACTGACGGCCGTCAAAGTCGGCGTCTCGATAGGGACGGATTGGAAAAAAAGGGCTTGGAAAATACAATCATGTTGACATTGGAGGGAAACGACTGAGAAATTCTCCAAGCCAATGGAGATTCGGTGCGATCTGAATTTTTAAATCGATAATCAAATTAATATATTGAATCCCGAGTAGATTTTTTATAAAATAAAAATATTTTCCACTCATTTCCTTATTTTATATCTATTTTTAAGTTGATGAAATTATTTATTTTAGGGAAAAAGTTATAAAAAAAATCAAACTATATCTACCACAACACACATGCCATAAGAAAAACTTAAACCATATCTACTGTGATATATTTACTTTAAATTTTTTTCTTATAAAATTAAAAATCTCAAACTTATAATTATGAGATCCAAAACAATGTTGTTATCATATCAACATTGTTTATATTTTGATTTTTACTGTGTTCATTAAAGAAATGTTGACGAATGGTAAATGTATCACGCATATGTAAATTTGAATTTTTTGTATCATAGAAAAAGGAAAAAAATAAATGCATTGTGGATATAGTTTAGAGTTTTTTTGTGACTTTTCCCTTTATTTTATCATAATCCAATTATTTTCCATGCTTTTTATCTTCATTAATGTCCAAACAACAGTGCTATGCAATCCCTTCATATCTTTTCCCTTTTTTTTCATAATTTATAAATTTTCTAATTTTCTTTCCCAATCATTCTATCCAAAATTAAGTGAAGTGCAGTTTTTAACATATCAAAGCGCTCAAAAATGAGTATTTCAGTATCGGCAAGCAAAGATGCCCTGATTCGGCCTTTTTTCCCCCTCAAAACCGAACCCGGCACACAATGTCAATGACATAAAATCAACCGACCGATCATCATAGGATCATCATTAAGATTTTCCCTACAAATCCATGGAAAAAAAAGGGTACGGCCGCCAAAAAACGAAAATTAATTTACTCGCGCGATAAAGAAAACATTTTCCACGTAGGACCAAACGAAAATCCCTCTTATGCATAGCCTTGAAGTGATAAGCAAGCGCAAGCAGAAGAGCGACCCAAAGCATATATGTATCTGCCCGCTGTTCTTGGACATATCCTTAATCCCCTCGAAACTCACCCGCAATTACGCCCGCGTGCATCGTCCAGCCCCCGTCCGTGCGACGTTAACGCCGTTACTCTCCCCCCGACACCCACCACGTTTATATCTTCATCGTTACTCCATCCTCTCGCCATTTTCGTCCTTGGAATTTCGCGTCTTCTTCGTCGTCGTCGTCACCCTTTCGCCACCATCGCCACACCCCCGCTAAGGAAAGCACCGCTATAAATCCGGAAGTTCCCTTCACGAAACCTTCGACGGGCCACCGGCGACGCGGCGGAGAGATGGCGAGGGCGGCGGTCAGGTTCGGGCGGTGGGCTGCGGCCTTCCACGACGGTGCGGCGGGCGAGCGCGGCGGCGAGGGCGGGGCCGAGCGGGAGAGCCTCGCCGATCTGTCCGACCTGGTGGCGTCGTTCATCGAGAGGGAGGGAGCGATGGAAGGCGGAGGAGGAGGAGGGAGAGGAGGAGAGGAGGAGGAGATGTTGTGGCGAGAGGAGTCGGAGAGCAGCTGCTGGTCCGACTCCGAGACGACCAAGGACAAGCTGCTCGGCTTGTTCCGCGGCCGCTGCGACGGCGACGGCGACGTCGTTTCCGACGACGCGAGGACGAAGATCCGGACGGAGGTCGAAGCTGCGTGGGGGCTGATCAGGAACAACGGATTCTCGGAGGGGATGAAGCGTCAACTGGTGATCAGTTTGCGTCTGAAGGGCTTCGATGCTGGTCGGTTCACCTTCTTCGTCGTCGTCCATCGGCGAGATTTTCTCGACTCCGTGCGAGTTACTGACCGGTTTTCTGATCCCACAGGTCTCTGCAAATTGAGCTGGGACATGACGTCGAGGCATCCGGCCGGAGCCTACGAGTACGTCGACGTCAATGTCGAAGGGACCCGCTACATCGTCGAGGCTTCCCTCGCCGGGCAGTTCGAAATAGCACGGCCCTCCGACCACTACACGTCGCTGGTCGACGTGTTCCCTCCGGTCTTCGTCGGCAGGCCGGAGGAGCTCAAGCAGGCGATCAGGCTGATGTGCGGGGCCATGAAGCAATCCTTGCAGAGCACAGGGCTGCTCCTCCCGCCGTGGAGGAGGAAGAGCTACATGAAGGCCAAGTGGTTCAGCAAACACAAGAGGACGACCCTCGACGAGGCTGCCGGCGTGAGAAGACTAGCCGTTTGGCACGACAGCTTGGCCGCCGAGATATCATATCGCTGCAAGGATGACTTCGCGAGCAAGACAAGGCTGAGAACCGGGCATTTGAGCAAGGTCTTCGGCGGCGACGGGAGGGGCATGTGATCGCAGCAGCAGCCGCATTCTTCTTGTTTTTCAAAAGCTTTTCGCAATCAGTTCGATTCTTATATATATAGAGGAATCAAACCCAATTTTGATCCAAAAGAAGGGTCTGGACCGACCCTGAAGTGAAGATGCTTTCGCTTCGGCTTCGTGGTCAGTTTTTCTGAATTTTTTGGACGTGCCAGTTGACCAAAGACTGTATAGATTTCGGTGCATTGTGTACAGAAGATTGTTCACAAGTGAAGAATGGATTCATTTTTCCATGATGATGGTAGATGATTTCTGTTCTTGTTCCTGTTCTGGGTACCCAAGAACAAGAAGTAGCTATTGGTCCATGAGTTAGTTCCTCATCTTTCTCCAATTCTATAATGCAAGGTGCAAAAACCCAATATAAGCTTCTGCAAAAACTTAAGTAGCTATTGTCCTAATCGCAGAATTGATTCGTAACCCCGAAAAGAAGGTGATCTAGTAAGTCTAGAGGCACAGAGTAGACATAGCAAATGCATCTCTTGCTACGGCAAAGAGAAAGAGATTCAAAACCTCATCCTCGAGCAGTGATCAGCTGTTAGCTAATATATATGGTTCATCTATCTAACGATTCTTCCAGATAACGCAGCCTGCAAAAGAATGAAACATGACTAACAAAATGGATCAAAGGTCAAACTTTGCAATACTTCCATTTACATAGACAGGCATTTGCGAAATGACAGTGACTATCAGACTCGAGAGACGAACTTCATGGAAACCTGGTAAAGATTTTCCATGCTCCGAATGAGGAGGATGCCATCTTCCCTCCGAACTATTTGCTCTTCGTATAAAGCAGCTACTGCTTCCACATATAAACAATGCTCCTACAAAAGCACAAAGTGTCGCCTAATGATTAAGTAAATTGCCAAGGCCTTTGGGGGTCAAAGCACGTAAATCGCCATTATCTAACAAGCCTGCCACTTGAAATCTCAACATGATTGCAGTGAAAAGAGCATCTAAGTAGTTAGCGCTTGGAGAACTCTTGTGGGCAGCTCCTCTGCAGTGTCATTGGCCAACACCGGCACAACTCCTTGAGCAAGAGTACATCCCCTGTCGTCATGCTCATCAATGATTAATTGAAGAGAAGAACAAAGACAAACATCGCTCTGCAGGCTCGATTCTGAAATGTACCTTGCCGCAGAAGCAATGACTGGATCATGCACTTAATAACCTTCTTCCCCGAAGGCTGGAAGAATAAAGGGATGAGTATTGATGATGGATTCTGGGAAAGACTTGATCAATTCGATAGAAATAAGTTTTTCAGGTACCCAGCAAGGAGAGTGAAGTCCACCTCATACCTCCTGATCAAGATAACATAGCAAGGGAATGCATCAGCTGCAGAATTAAGTACACACATTCATTGACCAATGACAGGATCTCTCTCTACCTACAGGTAGGATGGCTCAATCTCACCGTGCATGAAATAAAACAGATACGTATGGTATAACCACATCACCCCACAATCACCCACCAACTCTGCGAGTTAAAACAACGCATATTCCAAACTTTAGTGACATAGTTCTATTTCAACCTTCAGATGGACATTCTGTCATCAGTATTTGACCTCCTCCATTTTCAGTTTTCTATTTGAAGTTGGAGCACAACCATTTTAAGAAAGGAGGTTAGCATTTTCTTTCATTAGAGCATTCAAGACCATGGTTTTATTGGTTTATACTCTAGAACACAATGACATCTTATGCACATGCCCAGAACTTTACCTGGAATATGACAGATAGCACAAGGAACAACCTAATTGCCACTTTTATGAAGGCAGTATACACAAGAAGCTGCTGGCGTAGTTCAGGAAATTATTATATCTCCTCAAGTGAACAGAGCATATCAAAACATCGGGGTCTTATTTGGTTTTATGGAACAGAAGAACCGGGATGTCCCTTCTCTAGCAAAGACTGCACCTGCACAACCTGCCGTGCTTAATGTTCAGGAACGACAGGCGGTTGCTTAAGTATCACTGTCATGGCGAGTACTGGATAATGACCAGTCAAAAAATCACGTCGAATCATTACAACATGTGGCAAACAGGATCGGGATGCACGAAGCCAAAGTGAGAAATGCAAGCCCGCTCAGACCAAGTGACGGCAGCGAGGATTGCTTGAAGAGAAGGAAAAAAGAAAGAACGACCCTTCAGAAATATTCGTTATCAAAACATATGCTCTGAACTTTCGAATGCAGGTTAGCCTGATAAGGAGGCATAGAATGTGCAATGAGAATTACACATCGAATGCCAGCAGACACCATTGAGCAACTCCTAGAATCATTCTCCATGATCGCTCCTCTTTCGCACAATAAAAGCAAGCCGTTCACTAAACGAAACGACCAATCGAAGGGCAACTTTCTTTGCCGGCTATGTTTCATTGACTCCACACAGATCAACCGATCGTCTCACATCATCATCACCCATTGAATACTAACATTTAATAGGAAAATTACCAGAGTAGTCCTAAAATCATAAATATTTTGTAATTATGCCAATTCAATCTATCTAGTCAAAATTGACCAGTCAACGCGGGCCAACATTGACATGGTAATTTTTAAATAATATTTTATTTTATTTCAATTTTTTTATTTTTCCTTCTTTTTCTTTTTTTTTCTTTTCTTCTTCTCCTAGCAAGTCTCCGAACTGCCCAAAGGGTATGGCTGGCAAGGCCTCGCCATCACAGTGCTGGGCAAGCTCAACCTCGCCTAGCACCAACAAGGCCTCACCAGTCATATCGACCAGCAAGAAGAAAAAGGAAAATGAAAAATAAAATATTATTAAAAAATTGTCACGTCAGTGTCTGCTAGTCAACCAACATATATATCAGTGCTGGCCAGTCAATTTTGATCCAATGGACTGAATTGAAATTTAGGATTGAATCAACAAAATTATAATAGGTTTAAGATTGTTTTAGTAATTTTCCAACATTTAACAGACCGAAAGAATATGCATGCCCTTCTACTCCAATGACATTTTGTCCAGTTGAGTGCTTGTTGATATCGTATTTCCCCCTTTGCTATACAATTCTTTGATTGATTTTATTATAAGATGACCCCGTTAATTCTACTCACTTTTCAATGTGGTGTTGTCAGCACAGTAGCATGCAAGCCGCAAACACGTTCATGTAAAGAAAAAGGTGATGATGGTGTTGAGGCTTGGTAAGAAAGGGCAAAACTTTACCCCGTTTCTCGGTGCCGACGACAGCAGCTTCTCCCCTGATCGATCCCACGGCGCACGCGCCTTGTAGATTGCCCGGAAATTCGACCCTCTGTGAGCTTCTTCTGCTGCTGCTGCTGCTGTTGCTGCACTCCACATCCTCACCACCAGGACTCGAATTCGCCACCATTTTCTACAGAGTCTATGCATTCTAGCCTCTTTGCCCGAGCAGGCCCCCTCGAAGACCCTCCTGGTTTCTGGTTCTAAACGATGCGATCGCGGGTTTGGAGCAGAGGCGAGGACGGAAAGAGTGAGCTCCGGGAAGGTCTCGAAGATGGGGGAAAACCGGAGCCAACGCCTTCATCTTGCTCAAGGGCCCGACGTGAAGAAGAGGACTTGCGAGGGGTAACCGACGGCGTCTTCGACGATAGAAAGCCACAACGAAACGCCCGCTGCCAAATTTTGACAATGCAGTTCTGAATGGAGAAGTAGAAAGCAACGTGTTCCTTGCATGAAGTGAAGTAAAATTGAAACCGACACATGACACATGATACAGAACAATACATCAATATATCATTTCTTAAAAAATAAAAAATCTCCACACGATAAATTATCATATTTATGATTATTTCAATCAAATTAAGTTCATTCAAATTTACAAATAAATAAATAATAAAAGAGCCTATAATGAATATATACTAAAAACATTAATTCAGCTTCTATTGATATCATTCATTATTTCATTTTGGCAAATTCAACTCCATTCCAATAATTCCTAAAATTCAGAAAAAACAAAAAAAGGGCAATCTCGATGTCAAAGTGTGTTGGAAGAGAAGAGAAAAGAAACAAATTTGAGGGTGAATTGTATGTTACGGAAAGTAAGAGTTATAAGAGAAAAGAAAACTAGGCTTTTTTTCTTTCCACATATATTATTTTATTGTTTACATATTTAAATTTTGATCCATCATTTATTGAAATTTTTTAAAATTGACCATATGTATATCGAAATCATGTCAGAAAGTGTCGGAAAAGCTGATTAGATCCAACAACTATTGATCAAGTATTGGAGAGTGTGGGACTCATGTTAAAGTATCCAACACAACACGAAGGCTCTCGGAGAAGCTTCTCGGTGAGGAAAAAGACGAAGAAGAGTCTTGGACCGCCGTGGTCATTGGGCCTGCAAGTCCGTCCATTGGGAAGGCCCACCGCGAGCATTGATCCAGACATGGTTTGGGCGGATCCAGCCCAGCCAATAGCGACTCCCCAAGGCTAGCTCTTCTTCCCCGCGCCGACGGCGCGAGAGACTTCTGGAGAGAGAAAGGAGAGAGGAGACAGGGCCGATACGAAGCTTCCGACCGCGATAAGTTTCGGGTCTTTCGGTTCTTGACTCAGCTGCTTTCGCCGGAGCTGGTTTGCCGGAGTTGCCCGGGATCCCGCTGGAGTCTTCTTGATCTTTATCGGTAAACCCCTGCGTCAAGGCTTCCAACTTTTTTTCTTTCTCGGTAGAACGGTTTCATTGTGAGGAGTCGAGGCTGCGATTGTTCGCTCCGTTGAATGTTGTTTAATCGAGGGCAGGAGGTGGCATCGAGTTTGAATTGCCTGACCTTTATCTGGGGACGAAAGCTTTCTGATTCTTGTGCTGATCGTGTTGTTTTATGTGGCTGGTTGTGTATCGCAGGTTCTTGCACCAGCAGATTGAGAGTTGACGCCTTCGAGATGTTCAAGAACACTTTCCAATCGGGATTTTTGTCCATACTGTACAGCCTTGGGTAATTCTTCTCGGCCTTGGCTCCTCGGTTTCTCAAATCTAGTTTTTGACCTTTTTTTGTTGCTTCTGTACTGAAAATATGTGTGAACTTTTTGGTTTCTGCAGGAGCAAGCCATTGCAGATCTGGGATAAAGAAGGTAAGTGGGTTTATGCTTTGGAAGGTGGATAGTGAGTTTGATGCTGCTTGTGATGTTCAATTTGTGCGTCGGCATGTTCTGTCTTGGGTAGATCATGGATGATAATGTCGTTGCGTCGTTTTCATGTTGATCTTTGTGCCCTCTGCTTATTCAGTTATGTCCTCTGGGGAATAGGGAATTCTTTAGAAATCATCTTCATGAAGGTTAGGTATGCTAGGGCTAATGTTACCTATTCTGACTACCTGCCGGTTTTGTTGATGATGCTTGCATCAATTGCATAGCCTTCTCAACATACTTGGCTAATAACATTTCAATTTTGCAAAAAATTGCATGTAGTGAGTCCTACGAAATACAACTAATTATCTGGTCTTTTTCAATGTGGAACACAAATTTGGTGATTATGTCCAAGTTTAATGTTTTTTCCATGTTATTAACTTGCAGTGGTTAATGGTCATGTGAAACGTCCGCAAGATGAAGACATTCAGTCAAATGTCCTTGAGATTGTTGGCTCAAATGTTCAGTCCACTTACATCACATGCCCAGCAGATCCAGCTGCGACACTTGGCATAAAACTGCCATTCTTGGTTATGATTGTAAAAAATCTGAAAAAGTATTTTACCTTTGAGATCCAAGTGCTGGACGACAAGAACGTGAGGCGTCGCTTCCGCGCTTCTAATTTTCAAGTGTGTAAGTTTGCCCATATTATATTGGTATTTTGGTTTGAAGCAATTGTTCCTAGATTTTATTAGCCCTGTAAGTGGCATAGTTAGATAAATCATGCAATATGGCCATAGGTGGAAATTTCTAGCCTGTAGTGGTCCTTGGGCTTGAAATGACAATTCATATCTGGCATTTAGAAATTGATGGTTCTGCAGTTCAGTTGCTTTCACTACACTGTATCACAATGCTGGAGGAAAAGAGTCTTGCCAGAGGAAAATCATGGATCTCTCAACCCCACGTTGTGTTGTTAATAAAATGGGAGGGTGCTTCTAGTTATCAATAGATTTGAACCACCTATTGAGGCTCATGTTTCATGCAAACTGTACAACCTGTCGTTGGCTTCATGCCTATTGATTGCTTGTACTGAGATAATTGTCAGTGGAGATTGGTGGGACTGCTTGTTAGATAGTTACTTTCTGAATCGGCTGGGCAAGAAGCCCTTTGTTCCTAGTTGGATGGAGAAGTGTTAAAGTATGCACTCCATTATATGACATGTTGGGTATAATTGGTTGTTTGCATGATAGCATGAGTTTTGTGAATTTCAAAAATTGGCATTGTGTATAATAACATCCTCTCATTTATTAAGTTCTATATGAGATATATGTAACTAGAGGAATTGGCATTGCATGTAACCTTCCAGTCTTGCATTACAGGCTGTGACTAGGGTAAAGCCATATATTTGCACCATGCCGTTGAAGCTGGATGAAGGATGGAACCAGATCCAGTTAAATCTTGCTGATTTGACCAGGAGAGCATATGGAACGAACTATGTCGAGACATTGAGAGTGCAGGTCCATGCAAACTGCCGTCTAAGAAGAATCTATTTCTCGGACCGCCTTTACTCTGAAGAGGAACTTCCACCAGAATTTAAACTCTATCTACCCATGCAGGTGAGCTTCTTCGAGGAATAGTTGGATTTCGAGTGCCTTATGTTTCTGTGCTCTCTTTTGTTGGCTAACTCTCAGTACATTCTCTGTTGCAGAAAAGTTAGGAACTTTGGGAGAAAGGTCTCCATATCAATTACTTGCGACATAAGCAGGACCTATTGCGGGACCTATAGGGCTGTGAACTTGATGGACTATGGTCAAAATCTTGAGCCTTTTTAGGCTTACTCGCTGTCATAGTTAGCTATGAATGCCTCTTCCTCCTGATATCTGTTATGATTATGGCTAGAAATAGAATAGTCATTTGACACCAGTATCTAGATTATATTGGTCTCCTACTAGACTCTGAATTGTGCTCTCAAATCTTATACCTTACGCTCAAGAGTCTTGCTGCTTTGTGCATCAGTCCGTACTATGTTGTGTTCGTGTCTGAATCCATGGCCTCTCAGTATTCATATATGAAGATCGCTTGCTCTGATCATCTCTTAAACTTAATGCAGCTCCAGTGGTTGCCTCTTTGAATAAATGGGGACATTTGCCTAGCTGATTGATTTGCTAACATGGCGAAACATGCTAGGAATATGAGCGTTACATGTTAATACAATTCGCCAGTTACAAGGTCACTGAACACTGGATTTCTGACAGCAAGGGCTAATAAGAATGGATATCTACCGTATTTAATTGCCCTTCGAATACCTATTTCAAGTACTTAAGATGTCAGTAAAATAATAGGGCATTATACCCCCACTAAGCAGTACCACGCCCACCGCTATTTTAATACATGTCTCCACAGATTTGAGCTTAGATTCATAGTGGGTCGCTAACATGATTTGAAATATGAATTACTTCAGTGTCTCAGACGCTTCCCAGGATTGAAGTTCCTGAAGTTGCATGTGGCCCGTGCTCTTCGAAATTAACTAGTGGAACAATTGTGGACATCCTGCTTTAACTGATAAAATTTGAGGCTAACACACTTCCACTCGAATCTGTCACGCAATTCCTCGTAACTAACAGTAAGCAAATCGCCAAACTGGCAATCTGGAAGCGTACAATGAGTAGTTTCCTTTTTCGAAAAGCTATTTTCCCGGGAATTATATCTAGTGTCCACCAAACTCAGCTCATTTCATTTGACTAGCCTCTGAAGATGGAACGGCTGGATAAATTACAAGTAATTGTCAGCTACAAGAATATTGATGATGCCTATAAATTGCAGCTAAAGTTTCCTGCTACATTTCTCACACTTCAACGCTAAAAAGGCACTTACTCCTCGTCTAGCGAAACAGAAGATATATAACCCTGCAAAGGAGACCTCTTCCCTTGCACTCATCCTACTGTATCTAGATCAACTTCAGCATCTGTCTCTCCATCCACCGTTCCTGCTTCTGCTTCTGCTTCTGCTTCTGCTTCAGCATCCGCTTCCAACTGTCCTGGCTCTGGGCCTATTTCTGTATCCGAGCCCTGCTTCAGATGTTCATCCGGCGGGGTACCGCCTTGGGAATCATTGGCAGCTGCAGCAGCTGTGAGGTCTGTGTCCATTGGTGTTGCTGTTGCTTCTGCTTCGAGATCCCCTCTTGTACCTTCACCATCAATCTCACTTGCCGGTGTAGCAATCTTCCCACAATGAACATAGAGGAGGCAATATGAGTACAAATCAAAGAATACAACATAGGGATGTGAATGTGAAGGTGCAACCATCTACATGCATGCTCATTCCTCATGCTTTGGTCTTTCCTCCTTAGTTCTGATGTCTAACTTAAGTATATATCACAGCTTTACTGCAATTTTTAAAACCACTAGAGAATCCCGCATTTATCCATTTAAAGCTGATTGAAGATATCAACTGAAAGCCATACTTAAAACAGGATGCCATAAATTTTCTTTGGATAAACCTAAGATTGTCATAGAGAACTGCCCTATGCAATTCCATTCACTAAGTGATGATGACTATAACCACTTCAAGTACAAAATCATTGTGACCTTTCTCAAAATTTTAGCCGCATGCCACAGGGTGACTCCTCGTTATACTTGGCAAAGCATACCATATCACATCTGAAGCTCTTTGCTCCTCCCGTCATATACCAACCAAAGTTTTAAGGGAAAATGCCATAATGTTTCTTTGGATAAACCTAAGATTGTCATAGAGAACTGCCCTATGCAATTCCATTCACTAAGTGATGATGACTATGACCACTTCAAGTACAAAATCATTGTGACCTTTCTCAAAATTTTAGCCGCATGCCACAGGGTGACTCCTCGTTATACTTGGCAAAGCATACCATATCACATCTGAAGCTCTTTGCTCCTCCCGTCATATACCAACCAAAGTTTTAAGGGAAAATGCCATAATTTTTCTTTGGATAAACCTAAGATTGTCATAGAGAACTACCCTATGCAATTCCATTCACTCAGTGATGATGACTATAACCACTTCAAGTACAAAATCATTGTGACCTTTCTCAAAATTTTAGTCACATGGGTGACTCCTCGTTATACTTGGCAAAGCACACCATATCACATCTGAAGCTCTTTGCTCCTCTCGTCACATACCAACCAAAGTTTTAAGGGAAAATACCACCAAAAACCACAAACTATACCACTTGTGATGAATTTATCCAAAACTTTTTTTTGCGACACTAAAAAGCCAAACTATGCCACTTGTGATAAATTTACCATTAACTTTTTTTTGCGAGACTAAAAATCCCAAACTATGCCACTTGACAACAAATTTACCCTTAAATTTTTTTTGTGACATTAAAAACCCCAAACTATGTCCATTATGACACATTTACCCTCAAACTCTTTGGTTGAAGGGCATTTTCGTCTTTTTTCTTCTTCTTCTTTTCCTTTTTTTTTCCTTTTTTTCCCCTTCCTTCTCTCTTCCCTCCACCAGCCATGGTGGAGGGAAGCCGGCAAGGGTGGTCCTCTCCGACGTCAGGTGAGTCACCCTCACTTGGGTGGCGAGGGGAGGGAAGAGAGAATGAAGAGAAAAAAACAAAAGAAAAAAGACAAAAATGCCCTTCGGCCAAAAAATATGGAGGTAAATGTATCACATGAGTACAAAGTTCAAGGGTTTTAGTCACAAAAGAAAGTTTAGGGTAAATGTGTCATAATAGACATAGTCTGAAGTTATTAATGTCACAAAAAAAAAAAGTTTAGGGTAAATCTATCACAAGTGGCATAGTTTAGGGTTTTTAGTGTCGCAAAAAAAGGTTCTGGGTAAATTTGTCACAAGTGGCATAGTTTGAGGTTTTTTGTGGTATTTTCCCAAGTTTTAAAGAGACTCATGTCTTCCGGTAACAACAAACGTGAACACTTTCTAGATTACTTTTGACTATTAAGTCTTCATTTGCATCTAGGGCTTAATCTGAAAGTGACATTAAATATACAAGAAACACAAGTCTTTGAGTACATGCCCTTCAAAGTATTTGCAATCATTTCATTTATGATCTAGAGCACCTGATTTTCTTCAGCTTGCTGGGGAGTAACCTTTGTGTCTTCCTTCTTAGCACGTTTGGATCTCTCATTTGGCTTAGCTTGATACTTTGAACGGGCATCAGGTGGCAAAAGTTCAAGGGGCACAACCCCTTCAATGCCATGGTCGGTGAACTACAAGGACAACCACAGGATATTTTTGTTACTGACAGTATAATACGAATATATGCCAAAGCTATTGTAAAGTTTAAGTAAGTCATCATACTCGAGAAAACCCTTCCAAATCCTGCCGAGCCGAAAAACGTAGACCTTTCCAACAATATACCTGCGTCAAGTACAACAAGTTTTCACCTTTAAAATCATCGGAGGGATCTTGGAGAGCAAACAACACACCAAAATGGGATCTTTCCACCCAAAAAGAGATGAAATGAAATTAAGGGATACAAGTTTTACCCGATTATTCTTGTGATGATAGTCGTCTTCTATTCCAGCTGATACATCCATCTGCATTCACGCAAGGAAGCCAACATCTCAATATTTCACAACGAAAGAAAATCTGAGGGTCTGTGGTTTTGAAAACAAACTATTTCCAAGAATTTGTCTTCCGACTTTCCGGTGTTTGGATGACGGAAAAACTAATTGATGTATTCCATGGATTGAAAACAAGAAGCTTAGATTGTTCTCCTTCTAGCAAGAAGGAAATCACTTTCCATGAAAATGATTTCCTTAAAAATGATTTCCATGAAAAATATTTTCCTTTATCATTAAGTTTTCAGTGAAACAAATACACCACAAAAGAAACATCCTTATGAAAGTCTTTCCAAAGCTTAATGATAACGGAAGAAGATATAAATGCATCAACATCCAGGACTTACATCTTCAGCCAAGGGTTTCCAGTACTCCATGACAGCAGGGGTTCGGACACGTTGAGGATCAGTCAATGCTTTCTTGACAGGTCAAAAAGAAGAGTAGTTATTATTTGATAAGCAAGAAAGCTAAATCCATTAAAATATGGCATTTTGTAATCCATGTCCTTTCGTAAGAATTTTCCATTATCAGAAGCTTATTTACATCATGGCATGGTATTGCCTTGACATTGACACAATATTCAACTGTTTAGAATTTGTAGCTTTATAAGTCAATGCACATCCATTAAAATGGACAGTAGCTCACAGATGGTAGAGACATGCCATTTCAGAATTTTCCTCCAATTCCAAAAATAATGAAATCACTCACTTTCCAAATTCTGATACCAGATATATGGTAAAAATGATGCCACGGGAAACAGAACAAAGTAATACACAAGCGGTTAGTACCTAAATTAAGCACCAAAATCTCTCTTCAAAGAAATTGAAGGGAAAAAACACCGTATCTTTCATTAATATTGGCTCTTTTGAAAATATAGGCCCATTTTGCATAGAGTAATTATGTCTTTTCACTGTAACCTGAGAGCGCTGGCAAGCCCTCAATTATAGTGTTTGAATGGATTAAAAAGCTACAAGACTACTTATATAACGATGTGCATCTTAATATAATAATGAGCATGTTAATAATATCTCAAAACTTCCCACTCCAGAATATGTTACGCTTTGAGGTATGAGGATGCCAGGGTACAAAATTATTATTAATTTCATCATCTCTCTGGTAACTTATTTGGGATCCTGGAGACTACCATTTACATATAAAAGGGGAAGGGTGTCTGCACACTAATATTCTTTCATCCTTGTTGCATAATGCGTACTGGCAGATCTTTCCCACAAGGAATGTGATGTGCTTCATTTTGTACTTCAATTATCCATTCTTTCAATTATAAAGGATATAACTTCTTTTCCTCTTAGACTTCGTAAAAACCAATCTAATAAGCAGCATTTTTACACTCCAATTAGTGTTTCAACCAGTAACCAGTGAACCACTGAGTTAATCATTTATTTATAGACATACAATTTCTAAATCAACCAAAGTCAGAAAGCTGGCCAGGTAGCAGAAGTCATATTAAGCATGCATTTGGGAGGCCAGCAACCCAAGTTTGATGCAGAATGACGACCGACTCCTACATTCCAGTAAAATGGCATGGCTCAGCAGCAGTCAGTGCCAGTTCAATCCCATTTATGACAATTCATTATTTGATATAAACTGGACCAAACAATGTCCACTTCCTGGTACAACTGGTTAAACATGCCATTTAGTCCAGTTACAGAGCTGATGCATGTAAAAAATATACAAGTTCTCTGACCTCATGCGCACCATTTTCGTAGCAAGAAAACTAAATAACATTATAGAAAGGTGAAAAAACATTGCAGCAGAGCCAGTCAATACAGCAGAAGCTGTGCTGAATGATAGATCATGAATAACAAGTTAACCTATGGCATTAAAGAAATCTTAGAGATATTAAATATAACATACTGGATTCTGATCAGCCCACTTCCACAACTGCGACAGCTCTTTATTTCCTAGTCTCCACCTGGGTCTTCTGAAAGATTTATAAGAAGCAAAGTTCTTTAATAGTTGAAAATACAATCACCACTAATTGTATGACTTTGTAAACAAAATTATGGGTTTTATACACCAAAAGTACTTGTAGGCACAATCATTGCACATGTATGTCCAATGCAACAAGCTGGAGAAACAAATGATCACATCCTTCGCTACTTTAACATAACTCAATGAATAACATGCATAATTCCATATGATCTCCTTCCAAGGCATAATCAGTTATGCCTCAACAGCAGAACTGCTGAATGTTTCAATTAGATACTGGGTAGCTGATAAGTAACAAAAGATTAGGAAGCAACTAAGTTTGGTACATCTGATAGAAAAGAAACCATAAAAATATAGAAGTGTTAAGAAACTAAGTGATGACATTTTCAGCAAGGTTATTGTGTTCACTTCTCTTTATTGTTCTGATCTCATCCTGGTACCACACCTCATGGCTTTTCTTTATAAAAAAATAAAAAGAGTTACTCAAAGTCTATATTGAGTTACTGGCATAGGTGTTACTGTCCTCTCATTTCTTCAACTTTGTTCCAAGAAGAAACAATTCTCACAATGCTAATCAACTAAGTTAGGTACATCTAATAGGAGACAAACCTTAAAAATATGTGTTAAGAAACTAAGTGATGATGTTTTCTGCAAGGTTATTGTGGTTACTTTCTTTGGTGTTCCAATATCATGCTGGTAAAGCACCTCATGGTCTTTCTCTATTAAAAAATGAAAAGAGCTACTCAAAGTTTATATTGAGTCGTTCGTATAGGAGTTACTGTCCTCTCGTTTCTTCAACTGTGTTCCGAGAAGAAACAATTCACACAATGCTAATCAAGTGTGCTTAGTCTTCTTTTTTTCCTTTTGGCTCTTCACAGTGATCAGCCCTGTGAACTATAATTACCAAACACCCCCCACCAAAAGAAAGAAAAAAAGAACACCAGACGAACCCTGAAGGTCTTCTCTTTTTTTTCTTTTTCTTTTTTCCTCCTGCAACTAAATTTGGAAGCAAGTATACAGAGCAAACTAATAAGCAATCAGGTCAGCAGGTCAGTCTCCAAGGAATATTTTCTCTAGAACACTGGGAAAATCATGCAAAATGGCATACCTTTTTCTAGTACCATCTTGTACAGTCTTCTTCTCCACTGGTTGTTTCTCAAAAGGTGGGCAACCATCACGCTTCCACCAAACCTGAGAGCAGATATATATGGAACAACCAAGATACATAATAGTCCCCATACTAAGAAATAATATTACAAGCATACTCTGAGAGAGAGAGACATGCTTACCCAGTTCTTTTCTCGTTCCAGTATATGCTCGATCTTATTAAGAAAAACTTTGCCTCTAGGCGGAGTCATTTCTAGCAGCTTCTTAACGCGATCCTCACAAGAATTTATTTCTTCTTTCTGCAAGAGGGAAGAGTTCAAGTCTTTCAAAGAGTTAGACCTACATAATTCTCATAAAAAGAAAGTATTGAGAAGTTAAAGAATGGTATCTATTATGTAGGAAAGCACTAACCACGCTTTCAGAGGGCAAATCCTTCTCATTCTTTCCAGGGGACTAAGCAATAAAAGTACAGTTAGCAAACTCCCTCAAAATATATAAACAAGTTACAAAAACAAAGCTTAAGGTGATCTTTACCCTTAGATAGTCAAACAAGATGAGGCACTGAACAAGAATATGGCGACGAAAACTTGGATCTTTTAACTGTAGTAAAAAAAGTGAGGACATTAGAGTCATTTCATTGAATTAAACTTTTGCATGTTGATGCAGGTTCACTTCCATACAACACTCACTTCCAGACCCATAAGTTTACTACTTGTTAGATACTTTATGCCAAAATTTGCTGCCTCTTCCTCCATATTAATGGCATCTCCCTCCTCATCACTTAATGGCTGAGCTTCAAAGGTACTGAAAACAACCTGTGAGAATGCGAGGAAGAACACATATAATGAGGCAACTGACAAGTGGAATTGTAAATCCCATAGTAGAAGAAAAGAAGATTGATATTTAGACAGGTCTTTGTACACATATTACCATTAGACTAGCTGTGAATTTCTGCCACTTCGTAGGAGCATTAATTAATGAAGGAGGGTTGCAAAAACACTCCTACAAACAAAGCAGCACCATTGCTTTAGCACACAAATGGAAAACCAAGAATTATGATGGAAATGATTCTAATCCAAAGGCCAAAGTTGAAACCAGCTACGGTAGTCATATAAAATTGTAACCTTATACATATAAAGCAAAACTATGTATTAATGAAAGTGGAACTTCACTAACCTAATTTAAAAAAGGACCCTTGAAAAGGTAGAGTATTAGGCAGGTGAGATACAAAGTGCTACCAATATTACATCAAACTTTGATCCATAGGAACTTCCCCTTTTTAGCTTAATAGCAAATACAAGAAGTTCCAGAGACTATGCATCACACAATATTAAGTTAATAGGCGTAGATTACAGGCGAATGCACATTGGTTCTACCTTGTTCTCTCTGGGCAAATTATGAACAGATCTTAGAGGGGGATTGCACTTACCAAGAGCATCACTCTATCTTGATGTACATTGAATTTTAAGTTAAGAGGAAAAGGAGCTTCATGTTCTCATGTTGAGTTACTGAACAGAGCTTAGACAACCTTGTTTTATTAATATTTGGACACATATCATTATGTGTCAATTTGTGCATAATTTCAACTTCACTAGCTTCCTTTTGCTAAAATTTATTCTCTCTATTTGGACATGAACCATGTTAACACCCTGCAGACTTGGTTTTGTACCAGATCCCTTTGTAACTAAGTACACTGGAAAAGCCAAAAGGTTCTATATTCCTGCCCTAACCATTATGCTTGCTTATGAAAATTGAAAACAGTATTACAGTACATACCTGTAAACTCCAGAAGGTTTTATAGAAGTTGAAGTCAACAGATATACCTGAAAACAAGAAAACTTATTTGTTCAAATTCATCTAAAGGAGATGCTTCGTACAAATGAAAAAAGGACAATTCAATATTGACTTCATTACCAGCAGGAGGATCTTTTTCATAGCTTGTTTCATTAGATGTGTTGAAAACTCCTTTGATATTTACAGCTGAGGACATTATTAAAAGCAGCAGGCATCAAATGACTATCAACAGAAACAATCACGTTGAAAGCATTCTTCTTGAATAGGAATGGGACAATACCTGAACGCTCTGACAGTGGAAAAAAGTGTGCCAGAAACATGAGAATACGTCCACAAAAGACCACATCATTTGCCTTGATATCAAAGAATAGATGGTTAAGTCAAAAACTTAAACAACCCTAATATAGAATAATGTTTTAAAAACATCATCTTCAATTAAATTAAACTAAAAAAAATCTAAAACATTTCCTAAGTAATGAGAAAGTGCTTATTGCTTGCTGACCAAACTACACTTCTGAATAATCAAGAACCATAATCTCTCAGCATTCTTGACCATTTCTTCACCGTACATAAATTGAAAAGCTTTGCCTACAGGGAAGAAATGGTTGAGCATGCTTTAACTATTGGCAATGTCCAAATTTTCGACCTTCACAGACTAAGTGCTGACAAATGTTGAGAAGGCATGGTCACTAGCTTTCACCCCATAAAGTTTAACATAAGAACATCTTCCCCTTTTAAGAAGTAACTTAACCATTTCACCACAGATCAAGGTAGCTCTTGGATCTGCCTTCTCAATAAATGATAAAATAAATCCAGACATGCAAAATTGTCATCACCTCTCCTAGTATGAGGTAGACCTTTATCTACAATATTAAATATGTTTTCCATAAGAACACAGTCCCTATGCACAACAAGAAGTACCTCAAGGCAATAGTCCTAAAAATATCATTGCAGCAGGTGTAGTTCCTTTATGGTAGCACAAGCTCAATGAACAACATAAATTTATCACCATATCTCTAAAAGGGCAAAAAAGAAAGGAGATAGAAGAACAAGAAAACCATCATAAGAAGGTTTAAAATGCAAGGACAACATTCAGAATGGAGGAGGGATTCAACACCATGACAACAAATTGTTAACTTCTGAGTCACCAATACATAAGTGTCCAAATGTCACTATGTGTTCACACTTAAGACTATCTAGAGGGCATGTAGAGTGAATCATGGTACCTTTGATAGTCGACGAAGAAGTTGATTGCATGTTCTCAACATGACAAGTTTTCCGCGAGCAAACAGCTCTTGCTGGATCATATTGGAATGATGGGTCGTTAATGATGCAGAAAAGGTCAGAAGGTAATCCAAAGGTTAATTCAAGAAAGAGAATACTTACCTTCCCTAATATATCCTGTTTACTCTCAATATAACCAAAGATATCTTTGCAGTTCCTCATGGTGGACATTTCCGTCAAGTCTTCTAGCAGTTGAAATATCATACCACCCTCAATATGCTCTTTCTCACAAAGATATAGCACAATGTCTGGCAAACACCGGAAAGACAGTGAAGAAAAGAACAGGCACAAATGTGCCTCCAGTTTTGGCTGCACAGATGCACACCCAGACCAAGCTAGAAAATTGTGAAACCAGAGCATTCTAAGATAGACTAAGCTGTGGTTGTCCTGCTTAAAGGCTAGCAAGATTAAAATTGCCATGATCTAAACAACAAAAACAGAATAGAAGAAACTGGGTTCTTCCTAAGCAATTCAAACAAAAGAATCCAGCATATAGTATTTGAAAGAGAACCTGCATCACAAAACAGAACCAACAACAAATGTGGTAGAACATCATTTTCATCATCCTCATGGCTCCAACTGATCTTCCAATAATAATATTTGCACAGAAAAATCAAAGCCGATAGAAATATCCATCACAAGTGATGGAGGGAAAATTTCCAACTTCTGGAAGAGCAAGCTTGCTTTTAAAAAATTTTAAATATATGCCAGAAGATGACAAAAATTCCATTTCATTAACACAGTTAAAGTCACGAAATCGCTTTTAAAGCTTTTAAGTTATTCAACTACAAGCCTAACCAAGAAGGTATAACTGAAGAGTCAATACAACAGATTAAGGTTTGGCATTAGACTTCTTCAGTTTCCCATTTGACCACATTCTCTGTGTTACAGAATTCATGAAATCTCCAGTACAACAGATAGTAATCGATAACCCTAAGAAGATGACAGACCACTAGATTACAATATGCAGATAGAACTATGAAACTTAATTTAACAAGCCTCAAAATTTATAATAATTTTTAGCATGAATTATCCCTAAGTACCAAGAAGTCGGGGAATATGTCCTTGAGCTATTTTGCTGTCATCAACTGATTGCCCATGCTGCATTATTGGCTCTCCTGATTGCACAGCATCTGCCTGTCAATTACACCAGAATAGATGTTTGGTCATTCAAGAGCAAGTGGCTTTGAAGAGCAAAAACTGATAAATTGTCTCAACTACTTATATAGCATGTAATGACTTTAAAATTCCTTCCCAAACCTCTGGATACAAGCTATATATGATAGCACGTGTTTGAAATAGTGTTGCAAAAGAAACCAACAAAAAAGCAGCATAAGTTCAACCATACCACCAATTCCTGAAGTAATGCCCGAAGAATATTTTCGAGCAGCTGATTCTCATCTTGTGCCAATTTCGTTTGTTTCTGTCCACGAAATAATCAGGCTCAGGAACTGAGGGAAAAACAGATACTTGATAGATAAACGCAGGTGTAAAGTAAAACCAGAAAAAGGAATTCTACACTCAATCATTTTAAATTCAAAGTCATTAGTCACATGCTGAATATCACTGGGCAATGGGCAGGTTCGAGATATCAATAAGAATACAAGTTCTCACTCACTTGTGCTCAAAATACAGAATCACGGAACTTGTAAAGACGCTCGAATGAAATGTAATAAACAGCAGGGAAGCAACAAACACCGCGCCCGGCTGGTAAGATCATTCAGCTTCCGATCATGAAGAAGGAGAATCCAGTTGAAGATAAGTGAAGTACCTGAGGTTTTATAACTTCTTGAACCGTCGAAAGAGCAAAATTCTCAGGTGGTCCAGGCTCAAGTATGGCCCTCCTAAACACTTCCTGCGTAGTCAAGACAACCCATTTCAAGATTAAGCAAATCAACACACAAAACACTTCGAGTTACGGCTCGACATCCCAAAGCTTGCACATTTTTAAGAAACTGCATCTAGGTCAATTCAATTGGTAAACTCCAGGGCAAAAGAATTGATAGATGTCAGCTCCACAACCATCATCCATTCGAAATGCGAGCTTCTGTCGAGAGCTGAGGCGTTCGAATTACAGATTTTAGAATTCAAATCATTCAATATAGCATTAGCTACTGACTGATCTCAGTTTCAACGCAAAAGAAAAGGCGAATCAAAATTGCTTCATCCGATCGTGAACATGTAAGTATCAACCATTTCAGTCAATGTCACTGCCGCCGCCGCAGAAGCCCCGCCGGCGACCGACGTTGGGCGGAGAGCGAGACCAAGCTTCTCCGACCGACGAGGAAGAAGAAGAAGAAGGGTCTCCTCCTGGTTCGCCTTTTGCCCTAACAGTGAACTGGAAGAGAGGAAGTAACGTTTAGACCACCCGGAAGCAGGGGGGAAAGAAAAGGAGAAATTACAAAAGCAGTCCCTGTATCATCACGCAATTTGTTTTTGTATCCCTGTAGTATTCTCCTGTGACAAATTGAGGACAAATTCGTTTTGTCTTACCAAGAAAAATCTCAAATTAATATGTCCGTGCCACATTTTGTTTAGGTGAATTAAAAGAAAAATACCAACTTTACGTTGAGAAACAAATCTGATAAAAAAATTATTATTTAGCCCAAACCTTTTTTGTCTCATAAAAAAGTACAAATTTTAGGTTGAATAATAATTTTGACATTAACTTTTTTTATCTCACAAAAATTTGTAGACTTTCACAATTATCCCAAATCTAGCCATTACCATTAACTCTATATTTGAAGTCAACTTTGTTTCAAGAAAAAGGTTTAAATCATGAACCATAGTATCTCTTAACGAACAATGGTTTATATTTTTATATCAAAACAAAACAGCAAAGTTTAGCTAGAAAAATTCAATTTGGAGATCTTTTTGAAAATGTGGGAGATAATTAATAGTTTCACTATTATTCTTCAAGTTGTGACTCAAACAAAAAGACAATAAATAGTATTTTAAATCCAACCAACAAGTACACATGAATTTAATGCTAAAGACAATCAATGGATTAAAATCAAGGGGGACCAGATTTGGAATTTAAGTAAAAAGTGGTGCTTTTTTATCCGATAAAAAAAAGCTGGAATCGGAATTGTCGCTTACCGAAAGTTCGTACCTTTTTACGAGACAAAAAATCTAGATAAAATTTGTCATTCAACCTTAAAGTTAGTATTTTTTTTATGAGATAAAAAAAAAAAGTTTGGGCCAGATTGGTCTTTCAATCTAAAGTTGGTGATTTTTAAAAAAATTACCAACATTTTTTGCAAACTAATTTCCGTATCATAAAAAATTCTAAATTGATATACCCATAACAAATTTACCGTAAGTTTAAGATAAAAATTGGAGTCAAAATTAGGGATTTTAGTGGATTTCTCATTCTTGATTCATTTTTTTTTTTAAATCTAGCCCTTTCATAACAACGTCAAGAAGACTTGTTTATATTGAACTTTCAAGGTGGATCCACATCACACGCCAATTATCTGAGTTGTGTCACTGCATGTGTATTCGCATCAACAACTCAACAAAGATACTGAATAGAAATTAATGGAGAATAAATTTTGTCACGGTTATATAAATTTGAGATTTTTCTATAGCATGAAAATTAGTCTAAGATAGATGTACTATTAGTTTAGAATTATTGACAATACTAAAACAAATCAAAAGGATATCCAAGACATAGAATATCTCTATCTCAATAATTAGGTTAATTACCGACAAGAATCGCATAGTATTTTTTCATACAATCTCAATTTCATAATATCATCGCATCCTTCACTTTATTTACAATCATCTTTTGCCGGTTAACTACAACACCCCAAAGCAAAATTCACTATAATTAATATTCAAAATTAGAGAAAATATATATTTTCAAAACACAAATTTACTCGAAACACATAAAAACAACAAGGGCGTACAATGTGTACGGGGATAACGTGTAACAAGAGAAAAATTATAAAAATTATTACATATATTTCTATCAAACAATAGGGTAAGATTTATTCTTTTTATGGAAAATATAAAATTAGACGCACCATATGTGGGAACTTACTTTTACTCTTAACATGAGAAGTTGCCAAAACCAGATAAGACGATATAGCTAGTACAATTACTCGGATAAGCAACACTGAATTTTTTTTTTCTTTTTTTTTTAAGCAACACTGATTGAAGCGTCGGCATATCGCGTGTCGTTCGACGATTTTGAATCCGCCACCCGAATTTACGGCCACGATCTTCCGAGCGCGCGGAGCCGAGATGGTCAACCTTTTCTGCGGCCAGGATTCGATCTTCCAGCACGCGGGCAGCCTAGGGCGCGCTCCAGCGGATCGCCTAAAGAGGGAGAAAAGGAGACGCCCTTCTTCTCTGTAGAGAGAGAGAGTTAGAGAGAGAGAGAAGCAGCCGGAAACAGACGAAACTCGTTTGCGTTCGCGTTCGCGTTCGCATTCGCACGGCGAGAACAGAGCGAGCCCCCGTCCTCCGCGGTAGCCGCGCCGGAATCCTCCTCCCCGGAACCCGCCGGATCCGGCCGCCGACGAGCCGGACTCGATCCGCCGCCCGTCCATGGAGGGAGTCGGGGCCCGGCTGGGCCGGTCCTCCACCCGGTACGGCCCCGCCACGGTCTTCACCGGGCCCGTGAGGAAGTGGAAGAAGAAGTGGGTCCACGTCCCCCGTCCAACGCCACTGCCGCTGCCGCTGCCGCCGCCGCTGCCGCCGCCGCCGCCGCTGCCGCCGCCGCCGCCGCCGCCTCGAACAGCAGCGGCGGCCACGGCCTGAACGGCTCGGCCGCGGCGGGGGCGGCGAACGGCGGCAACGCGTCGCATCTGATTCTGTATAAGTGGACTCCGATTACGCAGAGCGGCAATACCGCCGCCGCCGCCGCCGCCGCCGCCGGCAACAATAACGTTAGCAGCAACGGTGTTGATAAGGGCTCGACGAACGGCGATGCTGCTGCGGAGGAGCCGCCGCGGCGAAAATTCAAGTACATTCCGGTATGGATGCGGCAGATCGCTGCATAAGTGTAGTTTTGTTGTTCAGTGCGTTCGTGTGTTTGATTTTCTGTGAAAAGTTACGAATTGATGGGAGACAGAAAATTTCATATGCCTTCGTATGGCTGCATTCTCATTGTTAATGAGTTTCGCATCAAAATCTTAAAAGGGTTTCGCGTCATATCTTCTGTCAAAATTAGCTAAAAGTAAGAAATTTCGTATTTATGCTGATAGACAAGGAGGACGTGTATATATTCCTCGGGTAATCTAAAATTTTACCTCTTTCTTTTTGGATTTATGTTAAGATGTTAATTGATCAGTATTCATGTGAGATTGTTGGAAAATGTTTATAGACCAGTTGGACCCATGCATTTTGTTCTCTTGGTTTTGATTGTTGGAGTGGTTGGTTGACAGTAGCTGTAGTTTAAATTTTGCAATGAGGTTGTTTCATCGTACTGGACACATAGGTGTAGACTAGTGATGGGTTAACAATGGACGAATTGCAAATACATATTCACTTATGTGTACGAATTGATTGGTTAAGGTTTGGGTTTAGAACACTGGCAGAGAAAGGTGACTTGAGCCTGTGACCTTGTTGTTGTTGTCATGATATAAGCAAGATGAGGAAAGATTGAGGCGTTGATGGAGCACATGCAACAAATTAGGCATCCAAAGTGTTAATCATCAGTGTTCTAAAGAAACAGTTCTAAAGAAACAGTATAGGCGATGTCAAAGAACGTAGAGAAACTTCCCCCTTTTTTGTGGAAAGAGAAAGACGTTTGAGTTATGCTGGAATATGCTAGTCTTACTGTAATAACAATGATTTTACAATCATGAGCACATTGGGTCTCATTTTCTGATCCGTGTTCATTTTTCTGTTCTCTTGGAATGTCCAGAAGAAGTTACTTTGCTGTCTGATTAAGCTCTATTTTCTCTATTTGTACCAGTAACATGATACTGCTGATTTTGCTCGATTTATAAAAGTTTTTTTTTACCTATTTTGTGCTTAAATGTGTGTGCAACTAGGTGCTGTCGGATGACTGTCATGCAATTATTGTAACCTTCTTTTTGCTGACACATATGGTGTAAAAACATCATGGTCACAGAGAATGGTCTCCTTAGGGCTCTGCATTATCACAAAAGGAAATACCTCTGGCTTCCAGTTTATTTTGGGCAACTCTTAGCCATTGAAAGCATATACTGTTTGGACAAAAAAGAAAAGCATACAAATTAGACACTAATCACCAGAAATCAAAATTTTGGTAGATAGGGATCTCAGCTTGCAGTATAGACACTCCTCACCACAAATCAAAGTTTTGGTAGATAGGGATCTCATGAAGCTTTGTTCCTCATTGGTTTCTTAATGGAGGTCATGGGTACTAGATCTTGTTGGAGATAATGCTTCAAACCCTCCAGATCTCTTTGAAGGATTTCAAGTTTATATGATGAGGCGCTCTAGAGGGGAGTTATGTGTGTTACTGGTTGCTTCAAAATGACTGTAGTGATCATATTGGACCAAATTATTTGAGCAGTTAAATCTAGGAAGAATTATGAGGTCTTCTTGAAGAATTATATTTATTGATCTAGAGTCTCTTCTAACAGTCCTTTTGTGGGAAGTATCATCTACATGGAAAGCTGATACCATTGAGGAAGTTGATAATCCATACTTATGCCTAGAAGTTGTGTGAAATTGGTGATAAATCAGTTAAACCCGCAATTACACCTGTTATGGGCAAGCAGCCTGAGACTTTAATTATTTGAGCATTGTTACTTTACTGGATGGTTGGTTGAGTAGATAATATTACATGATTAAACCTGATTTCATGTAGTCCATTTTCTTTTCCTTCAATGAACTGGATAGTAGATCACCAGGGAAGCGAACAAGGGCTCATCATTTTGTTGACAGCATTTTCTGCAGATAAATTATTTGACCATCAAAGCATGTGGCCAACTTACTGTGAATGTGTTGGTTGACTGCCAATCTCCTGCTAGTCAACCACAGAGCCTTAATCCATTTTGACCAAAAGTTTCTTCAATAATAAAATTGAATTCTCTCACCCAACACCACTAAAACCCATCCTACTTGTCAGTTAAAATTTAAAATGCATTTGAAGGAATGTTGGACCTAATTTGCCAACTGAATGAGATCAAATATGAAGAGTCTGTTGACAAAGAAATGTAAAGTAAGAGGTGATAGGGGTAGAGCCATATTGTTGCCATGAATGACAGTATCTTTGCACTTTTTCCATATGAGTTGGGGCTATAAATAGTAGTCAGTATATTGAATTGGAATGGTAGAGTTTTGATTGTGTCTCTTGTTTTGACTGTTGTTACTGCATTCAATCATCCTTATTATGCTGCTAGTCCAACAGAAGTTCCTCGTTTGATGAAATATAACTTTTGGTAACTAAATTTAGATAGAATAAAATTCAGAGATCAATGTGATATCAGGTGTTAAGTTGAGTGGCCAGAATGCATCTTATTCACTTTATCTTATTTACCTTAACAACAGAAGTATACGTTAGAATGAAACAGAGCTTAGCTATTTCGCTTGTGATCTTGGGTGTGCATAAGATTTTTTATGTGCCTGTTTTCAATGGTCCTTGACATTGAGTGTAGTGGCATAATATAAGTCATATAAGGCTTGTTATTTTTTGTTGTTATTGTTGTAGTTATCATTTTTTGAGCAGGAAATGATTGATGAGTGTAACAAGGCATGAGATTTAATAAGAAATCAGTGAGACCACTGAATTGCTAGGCACATGATTACCATTTGAATGACTATAACTCATCACAAGAGATACTGATGTTGAACATCCAATTGTCCATTTTCAAAGCTGAGCCTTTTCCAGGGCAATGAAGATGCTCTTTAATTTTTCCTGGTAAAGATTAGGGAGGCGTCTTAGCACAATTCATGCTGCAAAAACCATGCAGAAGCTGGTTTTCATCATTATAATGGAGTTGGCTCTGTGAAGATCAATTTTCTGCAAATTATTTTATTGTGCTTGTGTTGTGGGTTTGCATGTGGATAATTTTATCTTTCTTTGTCAAGTCAGATTGCTTTACTGGAAGAAGAGAAAGATGAGGATGTAGAAATCAATGCTGCAGAAGACGAAGAAGGGAAGCCAAGTGAAAACGATCTTAGTTCAGTGGAACCAAACGACAAGAGTGGTGGTTCTGATGAAAAACCAGACATCAATAATATGCCAATGGAAGTGACTGAGGTAACATGTTATGACCATCTTGTGCTTGTTTCTTTTTTCTGTCTTCTTGGTTTATCGTTTAAAGGACTAATGGTAGACTTCATGTGGAAGCTTCATGTCAGTTTGTAACTTGTATTTTTCTGCTTGATCATGCAAGATTATTTGTTTCACCCATTTCTTTGTAATCCTCCTAGGACTGAATTCGTCAATGTGTGCCAAGAGAAAAAGAAAGAGTCGCATCAGTCAGTTTAGGCTTCCTTATCAGGTTCTCAGATACTCTGCAGTGACTTATAAATTCGTAAATATAGGTGGGGTTAGTTTTCCCTTCCTGTTGAAACAACAGCCATCTCTGCGGTTTAATACCATGTTTCTTGTCTTCTCTAGTAGACTCGATAGTTCGCGCTCCTGTTTTGTACAATATAAACATGTTTGTTTACATTTTCGCTTTGCATATACCTCTCAGGACGATAACAAAGGGGTACGACAAGATCTCAATGAGAGCACTCTAGATTTGAGTTTAAGCTTCAAGGCAGGTGACGGGAACAATGATGTGGATTGAAAGTAAGACCAAACAGCGGATTGCAGTTCAGGAAGATGTGATACAACATACCATCTACAGTTTCATTGATGCAAAGATTGAAAGCAGAGGTTTCTTTTCTTTGTGGACCCAAGCACGAGTCTATGGGACTTCCATTTTTACATGAGCTGTCAGTCTTCTTCTCTACTCTATAACCCAACTTTTCCTGAGTTATTGATCATTCTGATCAGTCCAGGCCAGACACTGTGTTTAATTTTAGTTGCTAAACATTGATTTGCATCTATTCTTTGAGTCTGGACATGCTGGAGATGCTAACTTATATATTAGTGGAACGAGATGCATAGTTAAACTCTTGACACAATGATACCTTTGCGGCATGTTTCTTTCTAATTCAAGGATTTCATTTCAAATGTGCAAAACGAATCAGTTGTTTTCTCTCTGAAGACAGGACAACGCCGACTCACATTTGATCTTAGTTTTTTGGAACCTTTGATGCTTGTGCGGGTTTTCCTTTCCCCTTTTTGTAGTCTCGGGTTTTGTTTCCTTTTTCAGACGCCTATGATGTCTACAACAGTTGCAGAAACTTTTGAGCAAAGCTTTAATGTTGTGGCTTTTCTGTTGTAGTCCATGGAATGATGCAGTTGTTGTCACAATTCGTACTTGGTGTTTAGTGAACCGGACCCGCTTAAGTTGCCTTCCGGTGAAGGAAACCAATTCAACTTAGGGTCAATCGTCCATTGTGAATGACCAGCGGTCTTATCGAATTGGGCCCATTGGAGAGTTGTTACATCCTTCAGAGCTACTCTTTGATGGGGCCACGGCTCCCAAGTTCGATTCCAACCATTTCTTTTTCTTTCTCTCTCTGTCTCTCTTCCCCATCTCGAATTTGCTTGATAAGCGAGAGTTAGATCTTGCCAATCCTAGCCAAATTGTAGATCTTACAACATTGCAATCTTCGTCCTAAATTCATGCCATTCGGTTGACTTAAGGTGTTCCGCGCCCTCAGCCTTCTTGGCATGTCCATGAGTTGCAATCCCGACCTAGGAATGCATGTGGATTATGTAGGGTTAGCCAATATACAATTTATAGTAAGATGTGACATTCTTTTGTCAGATATTTTATAAGACCGACTCGTTCAAATGTTTTACTTTAATTAAGCCAAGAAAGATTATATTGGCGATAACCATGATGAGTTGGACTGCCATTAATAAATCTCGTTGATGTAATAAATGATCTTGAAAATCAAAACCTGAAGATAAAATACTTAAAAGAATCTCAAGTTCTCAACCCTCGGCCAAATGAAGAGCTTGTTCCAATATGGCCTAGATAGTTGGGCAAGTCCCAGAGGGGAAAGGAGAAATAGGCTAAAACAAGCTATTCAACAAGCTGGAAAGAGGGACACCGCAGGGGAATCTTTGCCCTTTTGGCAATGCTGTCCTCTGATCTGACCAACCTCCTCTTCAATTCGGTACAAAGAGAGGACACAGACATTGGTGCAGATAGAGACTGGCCACTGGACTGTCTGGTCCCATCCCATCTCGGCACCTATTCACCTAACCTGACCAGTGACAACACCTCTCCTTTCCCTCGATATCATACACGCACGGACACCACTGGTTTTTTCCATGCCCCCTCCATTTCCACCATCCAAAAACCTGCCTCCCATGTTTAGGATTGGTGTCCCGAATAAATTCTGAGGATTGGGAAGACATGTGATCTTTTTGTCCCTTTCCTAAGTCGCAACTCGTTACATTTTTTAGGAATAAAAGCACAATTATTCTTTAAACCTTTTGATCCATTGCTTAACAACTTTTAATTTATACAATATAATCGTTAAATTTTGAGTTAATGTGCATTATCATCTAATTTATTCAATAGACTATTGTAAATGTTCAATGTAATTCTAGACTATATAACAATATTTAAACTTTATGGACCTTATTGAATATTGACCACAATCCACGAGTCACATTGAACAAATTAAAAGTTTAAATGTAATATGACATATTAGAGCAAAGTCTAGGAACCACATTAAACTTCACTGTACAACAAACCAAAGTTAAAAAACCATTTGTATTATTTTCCCTACATCTTACATGTTAAATACTCTAAACATTATTCGCAAAGATCTAGCAATGACCAAGGCTAGGTGTGCAATCGAATTTTTCCACTATTTTGCATCTTACTAAGATGTGCGATTTCCGACGTAACAATACTAACATGTATAAATTGCCAAAGTGGCGGGTTTCCTAAATGGATAAAAATGGAAAACAAAAAACATTTAAAAAGTTTTTTGCCTATGTAATCTATCTTAAACGATATTAGGAAATCATCTCTTTCAAACTTTCCATGTGTAATTTTGCAGCTTTGCGGTTGATGAATGTTCGGACATAATTAAGTTTTGACATTGCTAGGCTTCCGGCCTTAAAAATAATATTTGAAGGGAAATATAAATAATAGAAATAAGTTGTCGCAATATATATATATATATATATATATATATATAGTGAGTTTGGACATTTTCTACATATAAAGTCTCCATTCCATTTACCACTAAAAAAGGGCAATATTTATTGTTGAAAACACACGATCTAAAGACTAAAAAAATTTCAATTTTTGATGGAGTGCGGAACGTATTTATTTTATGTATTTAGTCCAAATTATGCTTTGCATCCGCAAGTGGATAGTACACTTACGTTCCGTTTCTTTAGCAAAAAAAAATAATTTAGAAAATATCTTCTAAAATAATCACTTATATCACATAAAAAACAAATGAACGATAAATATTATTGAAAATGAAAATATTTTTTATTAATTAATTATTTCAAGTGATAAAAATAATTATTTTTATAAATATATAAATCATTCATTTTTTGTCAATTAACACACACATATATATAGAGAGTTATTTGCCGTAAAGAAGGGGGAAGGAGGGGTTTGGTGACTTGTCATCATAGAGGGCGCCTTCCAAAGTTCGAAATACTTAATGGTGCAAGGGGGCATTAGAAGACCAAAGTTGACTTGGGAAAGGACTTTAATGTAGCATCGGAACATAAAGTGAGAGAGATAAGAGTGGGCGTGTTTACACGGACAAGGTGGCATTGGACGACCAAAGTTGACTTGGGAAAGGACTTTAATGTAGCAAAATGACATGAATTGAGAGAGAGTTTTCTCATATCTAAGGTCCAATAATGTTCCATATGAGCATCACATGGCATCTATTGATGGGATGAGTAATTAAGCACCCGTATGATCTCTCAAGAGGTCAATCCACCTTGTTATCATCTATCCAAAAATCCATTAATTGAAAGTTTTTAAAGTCTTTGTGAGATAGTACATTATATGCAGACATTATGATTTGACAAATTTAGATAATGATTATAAGGGGAATCACCCTTGGTAGGGATTGTGTTCTCTTTCAACAGATGATTGGTTGAAACTAGGCCCGTCACAATGGATCATGGATGCAACCCATATGTGACGCGGGTTAGGTTATTATATAGGTTAGTTATACTCAATATATGGTCACAAATGAGTTTATAATGATAGAGCTCAAAATAATATGAGTGTTAATTGGGTTCACAATTTACATAGAATCAACTTAGCTCTATGATTTTTCTTCACTCTCTCACCCTTACTCAATTTTGTAGTCGTTCACTCCATGCTTCCACCTTATTTTGAGTAGAAGTTTTACAGAATTTGGTTAAATATAAAAGTATTTTGGTAATATAAGTTGAATCGGATATGATTTAAGTCAAATATGGGTCATTCAATTTGTATTGTATAAAATTAGGTCAAAATAAGTCGATATGGATCGGATCATTTTAATCCGATTTACCCATTTGACAAGTTTAACAAAAAATTTGCTCTTGGTCAATATGTGTGATTTGCAAAATTCTTTAGAAATTTCGAACTAAAATGACCATTGACCTCTCAGATTGAAAGCAAGAACTAACTAATCCCCCTCCCTCTCTCGAGCCATATATTTATGGTGGTGGCAACAATGTAATCAAACGCTAAAAGCAGTAGCAGATGGCAGCCATGAGTTGGGAATGGGACGAGAGTACGAGAATGACAAGTACAAGTGAGGTTGACAAAAGGACAAAAAAAAAAAAAAGGAATAGACGATGAGGTGGCAATGCGACCGTGGTTGGCAAAAGCAAATGATTCGAAAGGAGGGCGGAGGTTGATACATACAATCTATGGGTTGTCGGGTTAAATTTTGTTCCCTACCTTCGATTATGTTTTTAAGTTACATTGGATTGTTAAAATTTCTAATTAATATGTGATCAGACATGATAGAATATGAAAATCCTGAAATTTTATTTTATTTTATTCATGATACGAGGAATTATAATAATAAGATCAAATGTTTTATATCTTATTTATATATCGGTGTAAGTGAACTCGAAAATGTGTAAACGGAGATATTAAGAATCTTTTGTAATTCACCACTAAAGAAACCATAGAAATTGAGATAAGCTCCAAGATCCAAACCTTAAACAACAAAGGAACTCATCGTAGCATTTTAAAACCACAGGTTCATCCATAACAAAAAACGTAAATGGGATACAATAGCAACATTAATGATATAGATTAGCTAGCAAATACCAAATCTAATAAGAGAGAGAAAAACATGATTATTATTTCGAAAAGTAAAATGTTTCGACTCTCTCACTACTTTTATGAAGTTTCAACACGGATCAAATAGTTTCGACGAAAGAGTCTTGGCTTTCTCACGCGTTTTTATGAATGTTCAACGAGAACTAAAAAGCTACATAGGAGTTGTGAAGGTCAAGGTGGACCAGAGTTATGAAGGAGAAGGGCCAGTGTTCTTTTATAAATCTCATTGCCTTTCATTTCTCAAGAATTAGAAAGATCATTTTCAAGTTGGAATTTGTTCATTTAAAATACAGGTTTCTCCATTATTATTATTATTTTTAAGTATTTTAAATTTTTCTTTAATTTATTTTTTGTTATCTTCTATCTTTCCATGATTAAAATTTAATCAAATAAGAAACTACACTAATATACCTAAAACATGTAATAAATAATAACCACTATATATGTATATAAATAACAACGAGATAAAAACAAAAATTGTTCGTAATGTGAATTTTATTTTTATATTATTTTATAAATACTATTCATACTTAATATTTTAATTGAATAAAAATAACTTTATATAATGAACATAAGAATCCTATTCACTTTTATTTTAATCATTATATGAGATATTTTTCTCTAGATTATATATCTTTTATATCCGACATTATCTTATTATGAATAAGAATCAAATGTAGTGTAAGATAAATTTTATCCTGGATATCAAAAGTAACCTTAATTGGTAGGTGACAAATTATGAATATTTCTCACATGCAAATATAACTAGATGCAAATGTCGATGATATTTATAACCTACCAATCAAAAGAGTAGATAGAAAAAACCTATTTTTCTATTAGGGAAGATGACTTTATTATATGTAATTCATGTTAAAATCTCATGTGGATCGCATTAAACATGCCATCCATTAATTGCAAACTAGTGATGAGAGTTTCTTTCAAATATGATAGGAGGAAAACATATGATACTGAGAACGAGAGCAAATCAAAGAAGACGAAGCCCAAATTATCATGGTGCAACACGTAACCTTTGGAAACACTAACCTAAAGTATAGTTTATTCCATAAGTATCTAAATTATATCTATGTGCACAATATAAAATGTAAAGAATCTAATCCCAAATTCAATGAAATAAAAGAAGAAAGAAGAAAGAAAGTTCATGACTCTCTCTCTCTCTCTCTCTCTCTCTCTCTCTCTTCTGTGTAAATTTCGAGACAATAAAAGCAAGAAATCTCTCACTCATCAACCCTTCAAAGTCCACAAAGATCAAAGGGCAGCATCCTCTTGAATAGCAGATAAGACCCTTCCCCTTCCTCCTCCTCTCCTTCCTCCAATCCTCACCATCACAAGCCTTCATCACTCCCATCAGACAAGAAGAATCCCCACCATGAAGAAGCTCTACCGCAGATCAGTCACCGTCCACCCCTCGCCGCCGCCGGCCGTCTCCGACCACAACCACCTCCTCTCCTTCCTCCCCGCCGCCATCCTTGCCCTCATCGCCGCCCTCTCCCCTCAGGACAGGGAGGTCTTGGCTTATCTCATCTCCAACAACAACAACAACCACTTCAACCACCAGCACCACAACCGCGGCAAGAACAAGAGCGGCAACTGCGACCACCCTCCTTGCTTCACCTGCGACTGCTTCCGGTGCTACATGAGCTACTGGGTCCGGTGGGACGCGTCCCCGAACGGCCAGCTCATACACGAGATCATCGATGCCTTCGAGGACGGGCTGGTGCTCAAGAGCAAGAACAAGAACAATCCCAAGAACGCCAAGGGCAAGAACGGCAGGGACAGGAGGAAGAGATCAGGGGCTGGCGTCGAGCCGGCGACTGACCCGAAGCGGCCCGAGTCGAGTGCGGTCAAGAACGAGTCTGTCGACAAGAAAGAAGAGGCGAACTCCAGCGGCGGCGGCGGCGGCGAGGCTGGTGGTGGCGGAGAGGAAGAGATGGAGAAAGGGTCGGTGAGGAAGCTGGTGAGCTTCATCGGAGAGAGGATTTGGGGCGTCTGGAACTGATCTCACTCCCGAGATTCTGCTCAAAGTTTTTGCCTTTCCTCGGCTAAGTTCAAGCCCAAGAAGGTAGCGAGCGTTCTTCTTCTTCTTCTAATTCTGTTTCCTCTTCTTCCCTTTTCCTTTTTTGTGGTCTCGAATCCTGTACATAGATCATCTTTTGCTGTCTTGCAATGTAAAAAAGGAATGGAGAATGCAGCTTTTAAGATTAACTGAGTCTTCCCCTCTCTCGGCTGTCTCTCTGCTAATCTCACACCAAGTTTGCTGATTGCTGAGGATGAAGCTGATTTTGGTTTTCTTGATTCCTTTGGGGGTCTCCTTTTCTCAGAAATGAAGTTGCAGAATCTGTATTGCAGCTCTTTCTCTCTCTCTCTGTTTTTTATAATTCAAGATCTCGGGTTCGTCCTTACTTAGGCCGGTAACGGCGGCGGCGGCGGAGGCGGAGGCGGCGGGTCACAACCCCCTCCCGGGGCATTGCCTCGGAGGGGATTCGAACTCAGCACCAGCTGATCGGCCGCCGCCAAAGGAGGTTCTTTTCCGGTTGAGGTGGCGCAGTTCAAAGATGGGTAGCTGCTTGCCATTTATGTCTTAACTTTCAATTTTGGCAAGCGGGTTTTAGTTGCAAGATTAAGGGATAATCCAACTTAGGATCGAGACATTTACCAATTGATTAACACCAGAAGAAATCCTAAGCAGCCCGTTCTTGATCAAGTGCGGGGTCGGTCCAAGTTAATTAATCAGATCATGGAAGGCGAAATTTTTAATATTCTGTGGCCCGTGCACGTATTTTGACGCATGTGGAGTGGAGACCAAGAACGGTCTTCGAGTCCAGGAAGTTCTCAGGCGGGTTTTTATTGCAGCTGCTGTAGTTTAAGCGGCTATTAATCGGCGCCGTTTTAAGGGGTGCGGGGGGGGTTCGAATCTCGAGGGGTTGCTGTCGGAAGGTGGAGTGGTGGGTCCCGCTCTCTGGTCTTTCTTTGTCAGCATTTGCGCGCGAAACGACGTGCCGTTTTGTGTCTGCGGACGAGCGACCGTTTCTAGGTACTTGGAGCCGGGAAGTAATTTGATATGTTAATGCGCTAATTACAAAGGAAAAGAAAGGAAAAAGGAATTTTAAATATTATTATATGGGTGTGCTTGAGATATTTGCTAAAGTAGGCTTCACATAGTAATTATTTTTGTTATTTTTTTCAGAAATTTTAATTATGCATCGAGGGGTCTTTGTGGTAAGCCCACTTTTAATTAAAAAAGGGTTTTGGTTCTTATTTATTTATTTGGCTTCGATTAAAGCAAAGTATGTTTTTGAGATGTTGGGGGGGGGGGGGGGTCCAATCCTAATTCCCAAGGGCCACACTCCAAACTCCTTTCAATTGTTTCCCAAGAGCATCTCATCCCATCCTTTTTGCCCGGTATATAATCATCGTCGGCACGTCTATTAAAGTATCTCACGTCGCTAATTTGTGGAACTTTTAATGAGCATTTGCTTTTGAGTTCAACTTTTTTCAATATGATATCCGAGTCGGATTCCACCTTGAATTTATTTCTAGAGGCAAGCTCTCAATTCATCAATTTCATGTGCTGCTCTAAGTCCTATTTGCACATTAGAGGAGTTGTTAAGTATCCCACATTGCCTATAAACATTATACTGATTTAGTGTCTCTTAACCTATCAATTTAATTTTTTTGGACTTTTTAACAACATTCGCTATTCATTTCTCTAAGTTTGGTGAATGGAATGATTTATTATAAAAAAATAAAGATCTCATTGTTTATTTATATTTCCCATATTAATTAAATCAGTAGGGTAATAGTTTTCTCGGCAGATTTGAATTAACAAGCCCTCTAGGACTATGATGAAATGGATTTTCATTTTTAAATAGATAAATGAAAAGCAAGTCTAGTCTAAAAACCTTCATTCTAAAATCAAGGAACTTAGCAAGATTCGTTCTATTTAGATAAACAAATATCAACATAAGATAATAATTTATCTTCATACATTTTTCTTTTCAATAATATGAAAAGAGATCAATTAATTAATGTCAAGAGGGAACAGAAAACAATAGCCTTTTTAGGAAATTTCGCACTCTTTTGTCTTATTACCTTTTCCATGCCCTTCCTCTCTTCTCTTCATCACTCCCCATAAAAAAGGAGAGGGTGTCTAATCAAAAAAGATCACGAGCATCTTGGAATTGCGCAATTAGGGTTTTCACTTTTTGTTGGCCTCAATTCAATATCGAGTTCATTGAATATCCCATCAATAATTTCGTGTACGGGTTGGGGGACAACTGGCGGAAGTCTCGGAGAACAATCAAAGGAGATACTAATACTTTAGAATTAAATTTCATGGATGAATATCATAGACAAGTGTTATATGTGATGGATGTCTTGAAGCTTGTTCTTGTGCTTCTAATTCAATATAATCCGATGGGTGGTTAGAATGAGTCTAGTTAATAGTTTTGGATATGGAATTTCCATTAAGAGTTTGATCATTGAATAGACACTCTTGATAGTCTATTGATATGTTGAACGAGACATGGTGGTTTCAACATTGGTGATTGGATCAAACTCTTAAGTAATATGAGGCCAAGATCGGTAAAATTTGGCAGAATCGATCAAATTAAGAAAAAAAAATCAATACAAAAGATTGAACAAGACAATTCGATCTACTTTTCAAAAGGTTGACAGAATAATAAGATTTTACATTAATCGATCCTTACTAGAAATAGCTTTCCAGTATTGTGGTTGTCAATCTTCTAACAATCGGTTTGAATTCACTTTCACAATGTGATCATAGATAAACCATTCATGTTCCAAATAAGGAATGCAAAATTATTTTCTTGTGACCTAGCCTAAAAAATGGGTTGCATGGTTTAGGCAGCAACCAAACCTACGATTTTGAAAGTACAAAGTCTCAATTATCTAACCACTAAATTGGGAAATTTACTAAGAAAAAATTATGAACCCATTATATAAATGTCAATTAGTTCTAAAATTTTCAGTTTAACCAATTTAGTCATAAAATTTTTAAAAAATTTTCCAACATAATCATTTTGGCTGAAATTGTTAATAATATTGATCATTTTACATGACATGATCAACGTTGAAATATTCAATTTTTATAAATTTTTTCTCCTTTTTTCCTTACTTTCCTTCACCAATCAATGGCCTTAGTGGTGGCCAAGAAGTTAATGGCCTTGGGCTTGTGCATCACGACCCTCGTCGAATCTAGAAAGAGGTCGCAAGTTTGGCCGAAAGAATCATTGACAATTTATCAAAAGATTTAGAAAATTGGCCAAATACAAAAGTTTAATATTGAAATTCGAGACTTTTTTTTTTTTTTTTTGGGTAACTATCCCGACCAAATTCACCCAGGAGAAATTATTAACAAATAGGGAAAGGGCAAATCAAATACCAAAGCTTCACCGCACATTTTTGAGTGTGCAAACTTTTTGATCCCCCCCTTTCTTGAGGGACTCATTAATGTTCTAACATGGTGTGCTACAATACAAAGGTCAGTGCTTCATCATTATTCATTATTACTGCATTTGAGGTTGAATCATGAGGGCATTAAGGAATCAATTCCACCTTTAATGAGATAGACACAAAGGTCAATGGCATCATCGTCGTTTTTCTCCATCTAATGAAGATTCAAACGTAGAAATTTTTTTTAGAGATTCATCTTGCGTTACGTGTTTGAATCCTGGTGAATTATGTTAGAGAATTTTCCATACACTAAGGAAAAAAAAATGTGAATTAGCAATATACAATGCTTCCACTTTTTTTTTTTGGGAATTACTTCTTAATTCAATAACAAAAGAGAGGGGAAAAAAAGCTTTCTTGCTAAGCAAACTCTAATTTCTAACTAATTAGACTCTTCAAAACATTAAACAATTTGTACAATTTAAGAATTAAACCTTTTAAAGATTAGTTCCTAGAACAACATAAGTACAATTATCAATCTCATGAAGCTTTTGTGGTGATCAAGTATATAGTGGGATGATAGTAATATAGTTAATCGAAATTATTTGCATCCTATGGCCCAAAGTTATGTTGGAGAGAGCTCAACTCAGAAGTCTAGACTTAACCATTTTTCACATGCAAAAGAATATACCTAAGGTCAGTGTCTCGTTAAGTTATCTAAATAAAGCATCTAGCGTTTTCTTTGAACATTTCAAAGTAGAAGAGGATCCACAGACTTCCTTCATCTCTAATTCACTTGTGACAAGTCCTAGCATCTATAAAGGGCGATCCATCTCGGTGATGATATCCTCGATAAGCACCAGCATATTATAACTAAAAGTTTTTTTAGAAAAATTATACCTAACTATGAAATCATCGATTTGGAACTTCCTCCTCTTTTGTTGCCGAAGTGGGAATTGACTTCGTCACGAGCTGTGATTGCGACTCCTTTGAGCTGCGAACCTCGTCAAAAGTCAATAAGCATAAACAAAACAATATGGAAATTGAGTTGGGAACGTCGTACTTTATAGCTTCATCTGCTTGTTTCGTTCTGGCTAAGGTCACGATCGGTGAAAGGGACGTTGATCTTTCTCAAGCACCGAGTCGAGGTTGTCTTGACTGAGTCCTGAGCACTGTACTATGGAATTCACCACGCATTTTCCAAGATCATGACGGATTGCCCGCATTGATCCCTCTACTTCGAAAGCTACACTTCAATTGGAGTTGCTGGGTCAATACGATTGCTAGAGGATGATCGCACAGGTAAAAGACCTGAGAGTTGCCATTAAATTACCGGTACGTGAATTCCACGACGTGTTAGTTGGTCTACTAGATGAATGAGTCACTGACTGAGACATTCCAAATTGGTCCCGAGCACATTTGAATGAGTCCTTTGTCCTACCGAAATGTTCGCGACGGGTTTTACTGAATTCGAATGACCATCACGATCATTGATTGTGTTGACATGTGCGATGGACGGCCTGCTTTTTGATCGGATAAGTTACAAGGACTGTTATGGTCGCATTAAGGAAAATCAACACAATAATATACTAAAATCGCCAGATCCACATCGTTTTCTTGTGCTCACTTATCGTGCCTTTGGCTAATCCATTCTGCTTAGTGACCTATATTATAGTTTTTAGTCTTCTGTCAGCCCGCACCAAGGCATAGTGGTAGATAAGTGAAGATGTGTATATTAATTCGAACATCGATAGCATGATTGATGTTTCGAGGAAACCAAGATGAAAATTTGACGTGGGTTCTTAATCACTCAAAGTGCATGGTAGATTTTCCATATCTTGTACTTGATGTCACATCTATGTTAGTGGTTGTAGGAGTGGACCAACATGATTTGGTCTTTGATAGTTGGGCTACTTGCTAGTAACATATCTTAGTACTTGGGGATGCATAATTCGATGTTTGCATCATGTGATATCTTGAAGCCTTTTCAATTGATAGGTTACATGCATTTCCATAATTCAATTGAATGTTAGTTGTTCACATCGAAAATATAAAATCCCAAGGCAAGCAATAGATCTCTCGTGGCCTTCTTTTGATTAGTTTCACCATGGTCAGTGATAGTCCCGTACTCATGACCTCTATGAGTGGAGTTTGGGATTATTGAGTGAAGAGTGAATGATGCAAAGTGGATGAATACAACTGGTTTGTGGAAGTGGTGTTAGCATGGTTAGTGCTAGAGTTATAAGATAGAAAGATTGTATTACTTAAAAGCTAAAGGCGGGATTAGTCTCTCATGCACAAACTAATTTGGAGTTGATGCCATTCTCCTGATGAGCTTAGGACTAGAGGTGAGCATGGTTCCAAGGTAGAACTTAGAATTTGAGAACCGCATTGGTGGGAACCTGTAGGTTCTAGGTTCTAAGATATGCAAGGTAGGTTCTAAGTTCCAAAATTTAGAGAACCTGTACATGAGGGTAGCTTCTAGGTTCTTGATTGGTGGAACCTAGAACCTGGAACTTGGAACCTAGAACCTGGAACTTGGAACGGAACCTAGAACTTGTAATTACAAGTTTTTATGTTTTTCTTAATCTATGTCTTTACGCGATTCTAAAGTATTCCATAGTGTTTGATGATAAGTGTATAATTTAAAACCACTAGTCTAAACTTTCATTTTATGATTAAGAATCTTATTTTCGTAGACCATTAGACTAGTGGAAACTCCAATTACTTCTTTTAAAATAATAATTCTATATAATATAAGAGTAACTGGTGCATTAAAATCACAAAATTTTCTTCATACTATTTGATAGGTGTATATAGACACTTGTTCTCAGGCAATCAATAATAAAATCCTTATTCATTTTTATTATTGTGTTTATTTTCATGTTAATTAAAGATGAAAAAAAGAATCTGTTGAAACCTGGAACCAACCTTGAAACCTGTAATAGGGTAGGTTCTAGGTTCTATGTTCCAATGGGTAGGTTCTAGATTCCAAAAAATGAGAAACCTGTACCCGAGGATAGGTTCTAGGTTCTAGGCGAAACCTGTAAGGAACTTGGAACCGCTCACTCCTACTCATGACAAGTTGAAACTAGTTGTAAAGCTCAAAGAAATTTTACTATTTTGCTCAATGGACTAGACATTCAAATTAAGCTAGGCTGAATGTGATCTCATATTATAAAACTATTTGCCGTATCATTTTTTAGAACAACTATAGAATGAAGGTTGGCCTAGTATTGTCCGATTACCAGGCGCCACATGGGCTACTTCGTGGTCAAGGAACTGTCGGCCATTCAACCTCATGTTTCACGATTCTTAAAGTGCAAAATCTCAATTGTCTTGTCAACTCGGATAGTTGAGCGGGATAATCAAATAAAGATTTACTTTTTCTTGCTGCTTCTTTTTGAGTGCAGCATGGTCCTGATTAGTTTAAGTGGATGCTAATCTCGGACGCTGACTTTTTTGTGACCTACCGTGTAGAGAAACTATCACCGGCTCGTTTGTCCTTTGGGGGTGCTCGTGAATCCCGTCCTCATTTCCACTGGTTCAAAGCAATTTGACAAAGCTTATGGTTAGGTAAAGACATGTGAAGGTGTGCCAATCCGATTTGATTACCAAGCTTGATCTAGTTTCTAGCTCACGAAGCTTTCAAATTCTCTCCGTCTTTCTCTCTAATCGAAAGTAGAGTCAAAATTGCAGAGGTGATTCATTGGAAAGTGTGTCTGCCCCACACCCTGACAGGCATCTTTGACTATATACCCTCGTTAAATACTGGGAATTTTCTGTTAATGAAGTAACGAGGAGTGACATGAAAGAAAAGGGGCAGGTTTTGTCCGATCATAATCAGAGTCAACACTGGTGGGTAGTTAGGGTTGACCGATTCCACTAATTAGGTAGAGGTTTCTCCTGCTGATATCACCTGCTGTGTCGACTGCTTCTTCTTGTTTAAAATCCCGATTGTCGGGAGGTTAACTAGACTGCAATTACATCGCCCTGTCCGCGGTCCCCAGTTCAAGCCAATCTCGGGTTCGGTCGATTTATCCTTACTACTCGGATTGGCTTCAAGCACTAACCTTTGGCAGACCCAAGTACATGGATATTCCAAAGTGCAAAGCCATATGCCGCTTTAAGCGAAGTTCTATGAGATCCTGTGGCGAAAGGGGAAAATGAAAACGCAGCCAAGCTTCGAAATCGCATGACCACTTGATGTTTGAATTGGTATCGGGCATCTAAAAAGGATGGAGTGATTCCCCAAATCTTGCCCTTCACATGTTTCCAATAGTCAACAAATACACTTAATCTATATGCAACTTTAGATGCTAGATACTTCACGCTATCTAGCATTTTCTGCAATTGCGCATCGCATGATATCTAATGCTTTAGAAGTTCAGGCAGATACAAGAGATGACGGACTTGTTCTGCATCAACTCATTATTGCTGGTTTTATTCAAATCTGCCATACAGATAACGGTCTTGGGGTTCGGATGAGCTACAGTAACAGAACGGAAAGAGAGAAGAACTGATCGTTGCAGAGACCCGCTGGAATGAGCTAAAGTCGAGAGGGAATTCCGCCAGCGACCACCAAGGTTTCTCCTGTTATATAAGAAGCATCGTCAGATGCCAAGAAGGCAGTTGCTGCAGCCATGTCTTCTGTTGTACCAAGCCGCTTGAGTAGTGTCGTCTCCTCAATAGAATTCCTCTACAATGCATTCCAGTCCAAAATGAGCTTATGACCAGTCGTATTTCAAATATCTATGGGGAGAAAGAATGGGAAAACATATACTTACAATGCTATCGCTTTTTACTAGGAAGTCAGCAAAGTGTGTAGGCACAAAACCGGGAGCAACACAGTTTACACGGACATTTGGTGCCATCTCAGTTGCTAGGGCCTATGAAGAACTTAAAACTGTAAGCAGATAAGCAAGTTGATATTTAGCCATGTTTTAAAATTGCCTAAAACCATTTTTAGGAACAGGCTGCTTAAGATGCAATAGAAAAGCAATTGCTAACAAAGTTGTTGCACCAGCCAACCATAATGCCTTCTTTTAAGAGAAATATCTGTGATAAGATGCATGTTTCTTTTACGGCGAGCATAGAAAATCTTCTATTGTAGTCCCGAGTTTTGCATAGGAATACAGGCAAGTTGCTTCTGGAAATACAGCACATACACAAGATTCCGGAAAAGATAGCTTATAGGAAAAGAAAGAACAAGATCAACATGCAGTTGTACCCACCTTGGTGAGCCCGAGCAAGGCTGTTTTGGTCACTCCATACATAGCCATGGAAGATTGCGGCTGGTATCCAGCAATTGAAGAGATAAAAACTATTGATGAACCCTTCTGCATATGAGGAGCTGCATCCTGTTTCAACACAAACTAATTATTAAATTTGCAGATACAGACAGCCACATAAGTGATAAGATTACCTACTGTTTTTGACAATTTAATGGCCCCATCAAAGAAGTCCAAATAAAAAGTTCTCGGTACTGAGACCATAAAAGATTCGTAGTAGGTTCGCTAATTGGATCAAATCTTCAATCACATACAGACATCCAGAAACAGTCTTCAGTAAATTATCAAAGACAACCAAAAAGACTAAAGACATTCTCAGAAGGCTCACTCTGTCACACTGCCACAGACTGGCTACCAGTCCGACACAGTCCCATCACAAGTGCTACTGGTGGGTGCAATGCTCCGAAGTGATCATATCATGAAATTGTCTATTCAGTAGAAATATAGACGCTTGGGCACAAGGTTGTCACCTTAAGAAGTAATATAGATGCTTTGACATTTATTTCCCATAACTTGTCAAGAACAGGCTCTTGGGTTTCTAAAATGGGATCAACAGATGGATTAGCAGCAGCATTCGATACCACCACATCAATCTTCCCGTATTTCTGCAAACAAAGCATTGAATTATCAAAATAAAATAAAAACATACTTAGAAAAACTTATCTCAACAGGCAATATCTCATATTTTTCCTTCAGTGGAAGCAAGAGCAAAAAAGAACCAAAATTAGCATAAAATAAGGACGATGAGGAAAAAACCAAGGCTGAAAAAGTAACTCAAAAAGAATCTGACTGTTCCGTTTAATGTAAACAAATTAACATATCATGAGATCATTTCAACATTGCTCTAGTTTTACCATCACCAGAGAAAGACATTCATATTGAAAGCATCCATCACCCATAGTTCTAAGATGATGTCTTTAAAAGATCATAACAACAATTTATCATTATATGTTGGGTATTGAAAGCATCCACACCAGGGAGAAAAAGTTGTTATCTGCCATCATGTTTCAAGTGCCAGTTTTCATCAAAACTTCCAATCCAATAATCACAAAGCTAGAGCTGAACCATATCTAAAATTAGTATGGCAATGCCAAGAGAAAGGGTCATCCAAATATACTATCCATGTAACCACAGAACATATTAATGCCTGAAAAAGGGGCAACACACAAGGGCTACAGAAGAAATTGACTACAGCAAAGTCCATTACAGATGGCATACGTCACATCCATACAATGCTCAAAATACTTCAACAACTTCTCCGAAAAGTATTAAGTAAACAATCACCCAAAAAAAAAAAAAAACAAAGAATCAGAAGCTCCACCATCAATTTTTAGCCTAACTATATTACCGGTAGCTATGTGAGATTGCACACAAACTTTATAGAGAGAATAAATTCAAGAAGATTCAAGTGCACTCATTCAAACCATTTGGTGAGATCACATACCAAAGACAGCCACTGGAGAGCAAAATCACTCACCTGAACAGTCTTGTCTATCAGGGCTTTCCTCTGCTGGGCATTGGAAACATGACAAACCAAGCCCAAAACCTCTATACCCTGTGCCCTGAGCTTTTCAGCAGCCTCATCCACGTTTTTCTGATTCAATTTAACCAATCACTTCCAGTCCACTGAACAAGTAATCGATAAGACAAAGCTATAGATGATTCCCGAGTAGTTTCGAGATAAAAACAATGGCAGTAAAAGGACATAGTGCGAAAAAGTTGTTCAGTTCAGTACAGCGACTTCAAAAACTCAACTTTTTAAACACCTGCTACAGAATAAACTTAAGCTCACTGTACTGAGGACCGAATTCCACCAATAAGATACTTGTATTAAACAGAACCTGATGTGATGATCTACAAAATCATAATTCACAATGACACTGAGAAAGTTACCAGCTAAATAATGACACATATGAGAAATTATCATCACCTTGCTCCTTTTCCTCAGAACAAAATGTAAACTTAACACATTCTAAGCACGGCTGCTAAAAAACCTAACGAAAAATCAACTTGGCTCAGGCATGTCCCTCTAATCAGCTTAGCTCAGTTTCACTCGGGCAGATCACTATAATCAACTCAGCTCAGTTTCAATTGGGCGTATCACTATAATCAACTCAACTCATTCAGGCGTGTCACTATCCTCAGACATCATAGACAAACCATATCTACTACAAACACCATGGAAATTGTCGCGATTCAAACTCGCCCACCATGCATCCATCACTAGGCGTGTCACTATAATCAACTCAGCTCATTCAGGCATATCACTGTCCTCAGGCATCATAGGCAAACCAAATCCGCTACAAACACCATGGAAATTGTCACGATTCAGACTCGCCCACCACGCATTCATCACTAGATGTGTCACTATGATCAACTCAGCCCAGTGTCACTCAGGCATATGCTACAATCAACTCAGCTCATTCAGGCGTATCACTATCCTCAGAAATCATAGGCAAACCAAATCCGCTACAAACATCATAGAAATCGTCGCCATTCAAATTCGCGCACCACGCATCCATCACTAGACGTGTCACTCTAATAAACTCAGCTCAGTCAGTTTCACTCAGGCGGATCACTATAATCGACTCAGCTCAGTCAGTTTCACTCAGGCGCATCACTACGATCAACTCAGCTCATTCAGGCCTATCACTAGACATCACAGACAAACCAAATCCGCCAAAAACATCACGGAGATCGCCGCAATTCGAAACTCGCCGCCACCGCGACTACCTCAGAGAGAAGCGAAACATCGAAGGCGAAGGAGAGGAAATGGAATTGTACCTGCTTGCGAGAGGAGATGACGACGGCGGCGCCTTCGAGGCCGAGGCGCTCGGCGATGCCGAAGCCGATGCCCTGCGTGGAGGCGGTGACGATGGCCACCTTGCCTTGAAACCTCCTCCCGCCGATCTTTTTGTCGTCGCTCTTCGCCATCTTCGCCGCCGGAGCGAGAGCTTTCCGGTCGCTTTCGTTCGTAATCGATCGATCGATCGGAGGATTTGCAGGGGGCTGCCGACGGAGGAGGGTGGCGTGTGATGAATATGACGAGCCCAGGACGGTTGGGCGTCTTTACTACAGAGATTGAGAAATGGATATAAAGGAGTGGGCCCCTCGAGAAAAAAAGGAAATAAATAAATAAATACCTTAAATGGTGGATGAGTTTTGACCTAACGCATAATATGATCTATGAATTTAAAATTTATTTAATATAATTTCTAAATTTTAGTCCAACATAAAATGTTGTTCCTTAATGTGTAATAAAATTGTTTAATATCGTTCATCATTTTAGCTCAATATGTAATGTTATTTTTAAATTTTTAATTCGTTTAATGTGGTATTCACAGTTTTGTTATATATTTAATTTAATCCCCGAACTACGTGAATATGTTCAATGTTATTTCGGAATTTAAATTAATGAAATGATAATATTGAATATTTTCATATTGAACATGTACCAAAAATTCAGAAATCATGTTGAAAAAATGAAAAAGGTTAAGGTCAACATTGTACATTGGGCTATAATTGATGGACCGCATTGAGCAAATTTAAGGTTTAATGACTACATTGTATATTGAACCGAATTTTAATGACCATAGGTGTCATTTTTCAAAGTTAAGTAAAGAGTTTTATAATGAGAAAAGGACATTGGAACTACCATAACTTGCTCATGGTGTTTATTCGAGTGTTTTTAATGAATCATTTGAGTGACATTTCTTTCGCATGGTGCTTATTTAGGTGTTGTATTTTTTCCATCGATCACTTTAGTGGCATTATGAATGTCGTAATTTTCTCACAACGTTCATCCGAGTATTTTTAATGAATTATTTGAGCAACATGACTTTTGTATTGTGCTTACATAAGTGTCTTACTTTTTCAATTTATCACTTCGATGACATAATTCTTAGAAAATGTTTACAATTGTCGGAAACCTGGGTATGACATTTGTGGTAAATATATATATTTTAATTACGATACTCAATTGGTCAATTGAAAAGTGACATCAAAATAAAATAATCATGTCAATTAAATGATCGGTTGAAAAGTTATGGCTACCAAAGTCATGATACTTACGGGTACCCTTATGCCTCAAATGTCTATGGAAAATGTCCTCAAATATTTTACACTTTTCTAAACGTAACGTTGTACTACGCATGTATTAGTAAAAGACTCTTGATGCGACAAATGGTATGTGCCGGCCTTTATGAATGCGATGATTTCAATTCTAGTACGACTGGGACATTGAAGGCATATGCTCTATCTTAGCCTAGTTACATTCGATTTCTCCAAGACTAGACTTCCAATGCCAAACTAGGAGCCAACCCATAAGAATTGACTTCTGATAACTTAGTTAAATGACTTCATCTTGATTGTGACCACCGCCGCGAGGAATCTCCTGACGGCCTCGAGAGGCAGTTCACAAAGCGGTCGGCAGCGATGATTGCCTAGGTGGTGTGAAATCCATGAGAGCTCACCATAGGGTAGCGACGCTAGAAAGACGCGAGTTATAGATTAATAAACAGATCAACGAAAGTGACCAAAACGATGTAAGCCTCTTCGCTTCGTGCATCTCTTGAGATCATGAATCACTTTAGTTAATTTATTTATGTAATCATGTGTGTTTTTCAGCTCATATCCATTAAAACTTTATAAATAGAAATAAACTGTTCTTCGTTCTAAAGAAAAAAGGAAAAAGAAAGAAAGAATACATGACACGTCTTCTCTTCAACCTTTTCTCTTAGCATGTCGGTTGGAAGAGAGGTTTGATTGGCTCCCTAGGCTTTGTTTGGTTCAACTTTGTGTAAATTCCCTTAAGAAAATACAAATACTTTTGGGTTAAAGGGATTTTGCGAAATGCAAATAGCATTTGATAAATTGTAATTTTACATTGCATTATGAAATAACTTTAATCTAAATGCCGTTTAGTAAATACTACATTTTGCAAAGAACTTTCATTAAATTTTTTATTAAAAAAATTTGTAAATATATATTTTTGAATCTACTCATTGACGGCTAGATTTGGCATCGGTCAACCTCCAATGGCCAAATCTGGTTGCCAGACAACTTTATCTGAGCTCACGCAACCTCAAGTGAGGCGGCCTAAGGTCGAGTGATCTCAAGTGGTGGCCACCTCGGTTGTGTGACCCAAGTGACCATCACCTAGGTTTGCGACTTCGCCTAGGTTGCGCGAATTGAGGCAACGAAACCATTGCCTCCATCACCTAGGTTCATGACTTAGGCGTGTGACCCAGGTGATATGCTTGAGGTGGGGTGACCTCAAGCCATCTCACCTGAGGTCATGCAACCTCAAGCGGCGATCACCCCCTTGGGCAGTTGTTGCTAGGGTTGAGTGGCGGTCGTTAGCGTCGAGACTCCTTGGCTGGCAATTGTCGGTCTCATTCCCTTATTGGAGAAGATAAATAGTATTGCCGCGTGAACAATACCAACTTATATTTCAAAGGTGTAGATTCCCAAAGGAGTTTTGGACCTGCTTTAAACTAAAGGCCTTTAGAGCTTTTTGGAGATGCAATTGCATCTAGCCAAATTCCTCTAAAAAATCAAATCAAATGGGTTTGCATTTAGCCAAAATCCTTTAGGGGCCCAAAGCCCCTTCACAAAGCTAAACCAAATGGGGCTTTAATGTATAGCGTTAATCCAAACATGCTCAAGGTGTTATATCTTGAAAGGTATAGTTTATGAATTTACATAACATCCTTGGTAGGAATTAATTGCCTTTAAGGAGATTTGGTAGTTCATACCTCAGCTCCTAATTTAATTTTGTTACATTCGGTTTTTCTCACATGATGTAGGGCCAATTGCCAAGTGAATGTCTGTGGCGGCCAGCATTGTATCAACGAACAGTATTGTATCACGTCTATTTACAACACAAGGCCCTCCAATCTGACCCCCGAACGCAGCAGCAACCGTCCTCCTCCTCCTGCGGCGGCAGCCACCCTTGGTCAGGGCGATACTCTTCCTCCACCAGAAAAGGGTGTCCAAATGACAGTGGCAGGCCTTGCTGCCCAGTCTTATCGCATACTTTGGGGTGGAGGGTGTGAGAATTTATGGGATCATAATCAGTTATTTTAAAAATTTAAAGTGTTAGATGAATTCGGGGTTTAATATTTAAGAGAAATTGACACAACTAGTTCCATAATTTTGACTTAACGTGTAATTTGACCCATGAATTTTTAATTTGTTTATTATGATCTCTGAAATTTAATCTGAATCGAATGAGAAGCTTCATGCTGTCAAGGTGTAAAATTCGTCGGCCTGCTAACTCGACTAACCTTCATGGTTCGTATTCGACCGTTTCTGCTCCCTGTCAATGGTCATGTTCAGCGATTCATGCGTCCTAAGTCTTATCAAGATCGAAAGTATTAAGCACCAAAGAGATGGACGAGTAAAAAGTACAACTGGGAAATTCATCCTCGCATTGTTTACATTGACACAGCATGATTCTTTTCTTTCCTGCTGAAGGACATGAAATGGAAGTATGCACTAATGTTCCAACCAGTTCCTTTCGTGACAGCAGTAGGATCGCATCTCTCGGCCCATGGAAGTCAGTGGAATCTCATGAATCACTGTTTCCCGCTTGAAAACACACAGCAGCACGTCTGCAGAAGATCGAGCGGACCAATGTCACAAACTAGAATAGCGCAAATATTGGTATCTTGAGGGTGCATTTGATCAAGTACCGAGATAGTATTTTCAACTTAGATTTCTGAGACGAGTTTCGAATTGGCTGCATAAGGAGTCTTTACCTGCTTAGAATACGAATTCAAGAAATGCTACCTTGGATAGGTAAGAAAGGACTCGCCCCTTGGTTGGCCTATCGGTGTAATTGATCGGAGTCGAGAGCACCGGGTGGAAGTGGAAAGAGGCGTTCTCTTTTTCTTCCTTTATGCGGCTGAACCGCTCGGTGTAGCCTTCTCCTGATTTCGGATCAGTCTCGTCCCAGTCGCCGAACACTGGCACGGGTGTTCCTCCGAGATGCTGCCACTCGAAAGAAAGACAACACTTAATAAGCATCATTTTGTCTGTCTACGATATAGTTTCATGGGAAGGCAAATGCAGAAAGGAAAAGAATTGAAGTGAGAAATCTATGTCATGTTACAATCAATCTTGCAAATGTTTTCTCCGAAAAGTTTAGGGCTGACACAATGATATAGCGGGGCGGTACTTACGGAGTAATCCACTGATTGACCTCTGTGTCCTGAGGTTCTTTGCACCGATGGCAAGAAGCCTATTTTCGTGCTGAAGCTCTTTCTCTTTAGTTCATTGGAAAAGCTCCTCCTGTGAGAACTGCCACTCCAAGCCCCATGTTGTTTCTGGGATGAACTCGATTTTGTCGAACTTGAACGGAAGAAACAACAAGTCCCTCCTGTCCTACGCGAAAAGGCACCTGGATTCTCCTCAGGGTCATTCGGAATCATCTTTCTGCTGGTTTTGTCTTGTCGTGCGCTCCCAGAACATGCTGCCTGTGGAGTCCTAACATTGCCCGAGTTGCCGTGTTTGGGAGCACGGGAGTGTCTCTGTGGCCAGTTCATTTCTAAGGTTGATTGCAGGCAACTTGAGAGCATGGATTAAAGAACAGGGCATGCATATGCAAGAAACAAATCTGTCTAACATTCCAATGCATGTCAAGTGATCTTTTCTGGATATGGTGAAATCACGAATCATCTAGGGACAAAACCAGGACATCGATTCACAAGAATGTGAAGTTATACTTGCCACATATAATCAATCCCCGCTTTCATATCCAGGTCCTAGATGTCAAGGAATTGTGCTGTGCTGAAAACCAGTATCAATTCTTTTCCTACTGATTCATTTCCCTCCACGTTCTGATTGCTTTCCAAGACAGACAGTTATCAATACGCTGAAAGAATACTTTCTTATTCCCTGTAGGATTAGCTTCTGAATTATAAAGGTAACTTACAGGATTATCACATGGAGTGCTTGCATCCCTTTCTCTTGGGTACCTTGTGCCTCTTTGCATTGATGAAGACGAGCCACTAGCGTAACCTGTTTTTGGTTGATCAGAGAGGCTTCTTCTATGAGCACCGGCGCTCGCATGGCTGCCTTGTCTTTTCACGGATGAAATGGCTTGGACTGAATTGAAAATCTTTTCCACGTCGTGGACGGGTCCAGGCATGAAGGCCTCTGGATTTTCCTGGGGTCATTAGGATTTATCCTGACACCAGCTTTCTCTTGGTGTGCATTATCGAAGTAGGCCGTGAATCGGACCTCGTCCTTGCCCCTGTCCCAGCTGCCGAATTTTGGGATGTGGGAGCGATGCTGAGGCCGAATTTACAGAGATGGTTATTCAATGAAAGGAACGTGCACAATAACATTAGTCTAATAGAAGAAAGAGCGAACAATTACATATCATGGTTGAATATTCTTTTCGAGCAGAAGTCACTCTGTGGTCGAGCTAGGAGTGATCAAATGTAAAGAAGTTCATACAGGAGTTAGCTTTAAGCTTATCAGCATTGTCTAGGTGCACAATCCAGGCATTTCCTTGTCGCTGCAGGGTAAATATGCATGCAAATCCTACCCGCCAATCACAAATAAACTATTCTAGTGACGTCATGTGGAAAAACTTCGACCTCGAAAATGACCTCAAACACATATGTCGGATTTAGAATGTTCTGTTGATGTTTGTATGAGGTTTCCTGTGATAAATTACTGTACTTCATAATAGACCCAAATCAAAGTCATGACTGTTAAATGTTGTGTTATGTTCTCGGCTCCTTCATCCATGTCTTAGCTTAGGAGTTCCAGGACATGCCCCATGTTCTGGGGTTCCAATGGCTTTTGATTTGTTGTGAAATGGATTGAAGAACTTTTCAGATGGAATTCAAATAGGCGTATGCAAGGTCAATCAAGTTAATGTTCAGGTCCCTAATCTCGGGCAGGTGGAAGAAATAAAGTCATTTGATCATTGGCTTTAGATAACAACAATGTTACCATCGTCAGGCTACTTAATAAGCAATACAGGCAGCAGAAATCAGAATCAAACATGGCAGATCTAATTCAAGGGAAATTAACAGAGATGAAGAACAATAATGCTAAGAGGAGGGTACACTTTCCATTGCTAGCACAGTATTTGAATGAAGAGAACACAGGACAGTCTAATATATGATCTTAGTAACACAGGAAAAAAAGACGCCCATTGACTTGAGAGAGTACTTACAGACATAGTGGAAGTCGTCTGTTGTTCCCGGCTTCCTCAGGGAAGGTACACTCTTTAAGAGAATCAAGTTAAGATGTTTTGGACTAGATTCGACTTTGGCTACATCAGATGATGAATTCTTCGATGTTTTTGATGTTTCTAGAAGCCAAACCTTTCCAGAAACCCCACTAATGATGTCCTTGTAGCCAAATCGCATATTCCTTGTGGCATCTTGTTTAACCATGGAGCATTTCCATTTACATGCCCTCTTCTTGTTCTTGTATAACCAGTAAAGACAGTAACAAAGCAAAACCGAGAAAAACAAATACAACTAAAGACAGCAAATGAAGGTTTTGTTCGTCTCTCTGTCGAATTCTCAATGGCCGGAATCTTAGTTGAAGAAGAGGAAATAGTAAAGAAAAACACTTCATCACTTGTTGGAGGGTAACTTCTATTGATGGTCTGTATGCCAATTTTTGTTTGCTTCATACTCTCTTTCCACGGCATGGCGAATGGTACTGGTTCGAATCAATTTGTGCAGTTCTGATATTATGCAAATCATTTGGTCCATTTGTTTAAGGAGGCATTCGCAGGAGACTCCATTAATAAATAATGTAGCAATAGCAATCCTGTCCCCTTTTTGTCTGCTTCCATTTGTTTTCGTTGATTCCGAGAGACTTTTTCACGTCTTTAAGCAACTGATGTTATCTAAACTCGAAGACAATGCGAGCAGCTGGAACGATGCTTTTCATGAATCCAGTTCTTCGGGTACAACCCACATATAATTATTCAGATCCCATGAGCATGGTTAGAACATACTCATATTGCTTTGCTGTAATTCCATTTGGCACAGCCAAATGCCACAGGTATTTCAAGAGCAGAGCAAGTTCTGTGACCCAAATTATGTCTGTAAATGATGCTAAAGCCGGAACATTGTCATGCTCGTTTCGATTTGTTCATTGAACGACGGCTTGCATGATATTCAGTGCCTCGATCACCATCGTTTGGTTCTCATGATTACAAATTATCAGTACTTTTCACTTCAAATTGAGGTCTCTGAGCTGCCTTGTGATTCGGTTTCTTTAGCTATCCTCAGAGATCCTGTGCTAAAGAGGAAAGTTCACATGGAGTTCAAGGAAAGTGTAAATCCACCATGAGTCTTGTGACCTAAAAGAGTGGTCCTACCTTATGTTGGCCCTGCACATGAATTTGACCCCAGTGGAAGTCAAGACAGACAGATCATCTACCTAAACACAAGTGCACTTTCTTCATCCAGATTGATGAAATCTCTGCTTAAGCCGGCTCCCGAACCCGAGAACAACCGTGAGTTTAAAAATGCTAAACTATTGCAATAAATTATTTATGGAAAGAGAAGTAACTTTACGCCGAATGGCACTATGCAATTATTCTTCGATTTGTATAACACGATGAGCGCCGTTGGGCAAAAGAGAATCGACTTTCCTTTCTACAGAAACATTGCAGTCCCGGAAGTTGTATATCATAAGAACTCTCATGACCCTGTACACCATGCATCCCAGACCAGACTGAAATACAGAATGCGGATCAAGTGCGACTATAACATTCCCCAACTCCTTTGTTTTCCGGCGAGACTATGAAATGCCAATTGTCTTGTTCAGCAGCCACAGGAAAAGAGCAAATTCGATCCCGAATATGGTGTGAAGGTAAGTCCTGTCGAGCATGAAGCCGTAAACTGTAATTCCTGCTTTGTTGTGCTCCAGGTATGTCACTGCAAGAAATGTCACTCAGCTTCATTAAGGCTGTTCTTATGAATTAGACTAGGACTGAAGAAGAGAACTCCTCCATGGTTTTCCTTCTCACCTAAAGCTTGCCTCTTGTGGAACGAGATGGTGTGCGCGTAAATCGGCATTATCTTGGCATTGTTGAGATCGTCGTCACCATCTCCTTCTTCTTCATCAGACTCCCACTCTGCATCCACAGGAAAAACATGGGTGGAAGCGACTTGAATTGTGGGCGTCTCACCGTCATTCTCATCAAACGAGTTAATTGTTGCACAGATGTGCCACTTCGCCGCAAGTCCGGTGATAGACTGTGCTTTGTGCGTGACCTTCGTCGCGCTGCGCAGGCATATGAAGAGGCCTGTGAGTAGGCTGACCGAACATAGCTGCGACACAGAAAACAACAATGTTAAAGCTGTAACAGACTAGTAACTAGTCCTGAACTGAAGACGAAATCTGGTTTTGGTGTGAGAGAGAGAGATTACTGAAAGCTCCCCGGCTTTGAAGATATTCGCATCGGCGCCGGTACGGGTGATCATGAGCACGAAAATGAACTGGCTCGCCGTGACCAATATGAGGGACAAGAGAAGGAATGACCGGAAGCGGTGGCTTATGATCCTGAGAGTACGCCTGAACCGGAGATGCTCCTTCAAAATCGACACCACCTCGGTTTCCTTCTGGAAGACCTGCGCAAAGTCCTCCAGTCTGAGGATATGCAGGTAGCAAATCAGCCGGTAGAGGATGCACACGAGGGTGAAAATCGCAGTCCGGTAGAGCCACGAGAACAGCTCCAAAGTGCAGGCGACCACGTCGCTCACATAGAGATTGCCGTAGTAGGGAATGCTGGTGGATCCGGAGATGAACCACCAGAGCTTGTAGGCTGTCTCGACAGCGAAACATGGGATAACCAACCAGGACCATAGCCGGACTGATTTCTGCAAACATCAAGAATGCTCAATTAAATCGAAATTGCGCCGTTCATAAGCTTATTGCAAATTCCTAAATCAGCAATGTTAATGCAACAGAACATTCAGAAATTCTCAGGAAAAGAGCATCGCCAATTGCCAATCAGTTAAAAACTGCTGATTCATCAAGAAACAGAACGACAATCAAAGTCGAATCTGAAGATACCTGAAGCTGCTCCGAGTATCCACGGCGAACATTCTCGCTCGAGTCGCACAACTTATCTAGGAACAAGAACTTCCTGATCCCATACTTATGAGACCAACGCGACAGGCAGAAGAAAGATATCGCAGCGAACACGGAGAGCGATATCTGCACCGGCACGTGGTAAGGCCTTTGGTGGTTGGCGTCGCAACTCGAGCACTGGAGCAAGAAATGCGAGGCCAACGGGACCACGACGGTGAAGAGGAAGAAGACGGACCACGACAGCCCAGCCCGCCACAGGCTGGACTGATCCACGCACATCCACTTGAAGCAGGAAGTGAAGCTGTTCAGCTCGATGACGGACTCGGATGCCGCCAGCGACGGTGATGACAGATAGCTCGAGATCGGCTTCCTCCTAGGCACGAGCGCTCGTCCTTCATCTTCCATGGTGGGGAAGACTTCATGAGACTGGCGGGCCGAAGGGTTCTTGGTCTGTGGTCGATCCGAGATCCTCGTGATGATGAGACGATGATGAGCTGAATCATTTACAGTCGGATCACAGGAGGGTGGTGGCTGTGGTGATCCATGTGAAGCGGATAAAAGCTATAGCTTAAAGGCGATCCAAGCCTACGATTGCAACTTGGCGTTGGGTCATACATAAAGCAATCTCTCTCTCTCTCTCTCTTTCTCTTCCGTTAAGGCTCCATTTGTTTATTGGTCTTGCTTTCACCTTCAAAACGCTACGTGGCTTGACAGATGGCGGGTGATTTCTTGGGTCACTGTCAGGAGAGGTGCTGAGCCAACGTCAAGGATAGCTGTTGCCATTCAAAACTTTTTTGGCTCCTCATTTGAATGGGACATCTCCAAAGTCTGAAACGAGGTTTCTAACGTACCTTTCACGACAAGGGTACAAATTAGGATGTTCTAAGCTAAATTCGGAAATCTAGGACTTGTGATTTTAGGATGTATAGTTTTTAGGGAATCTGAAACCTAAAACATTCTATGTCTTCACGTAATCTTACAACATTTTATGGTATCCAATGATAGATGCAATCTAAAACCGCTAATTTAAGCTTCCATATGAGTTGTAATAAGTGAATTATAGCAAATAACGGTTATTAAATATGATGATTATTGCAATCGTTCAATTTAGAGTAACAAGATTTTAAAATTAGGAAACTTATTTTAATAGGTAGGTTTTAGATTTTAAGTAAAATCTATACGGAATTTGAAACCATTCATTTCTGTTACAAATTTTATATGTCTTGTCATATGATAACTGTAGTTCTTCTTCGTCGTGTCGACATAAATTACATCGGTCTTGAATACATGATTCGAATATAGACCCTATCGCATTCCAATAGGCCTCAATCTCTATTCCCGACATGAATCATCAAAAGTTACAGTTTCGAAACATTCGAGGTAAGCGAAACCTCGACCAGAAAAGTTAGCGAAATGACCGCATCAGATGGTGGCCACTCGATGGCAATGGAGTAGGCTTGAAGGAACAAACATGGTAGGCCCTCGATTCACGCGGGGTCAGGGTATGTATGCGCTTTGTCCGGGGAGGGAAATTATTGGGACAAGTGTAATTTGATGTTCTGAGGAAATTATGACCAAAGAGTTAAAAAATGTCAAAGCTAGCTCGCCCGCTCAACTGCTTCGCTGGCGGTCAACTCGGGGGGCGACACTTGTCCAACGTTGGTGAAGTGAAGGAGAGACACTCCGAAGATTAAGGTTTTGTGTCCACAGATTCCGCCGCAAGTGGCCTTGGACGGCGAGTTTTCTATTGGGAGCTTTTTGTCTTTGTTCGATTTGATGAAAGCGTGGCCATGTTGTACACCTTCGTTCTTCCCCAGTCTCGGCCTTCTTAAATCACATGTGAGCTTTTTGACTTCGAGTTGGAACCATCTTTATGTCAACAGGATATTGAGATTCCCATGTGAGTTATATTGGTAAAAATTTCATCTTATGAAAATTATATTATAATAATAATTAATATATTTTAGTTGATTCATAATTTATTAACTTAAATTTTTGAATGAATGCGAATTTAACTGGATATATTGACGGATTTTAAATTTAGATTCTCTCTTGAGAATCTCTTTAAATGAAAGCAATTGGGCTTTTGTTTCACGCTCCCAACATATAGTATCGGAGCCAATGATTGATTAGTAGTTTACTCCTAATGCGTATTAGTGTTCGGTGAAAATGTTACAAAATGAATATAGTGATCAATGTGGCTTTTGGACAATTCAAGCCGGCAAAAGAGACTTGGGTGAAGATGATATTGCGGTGTAGCAATGCAGTTTGGTGGATGACGGTTTCATGGTGCTATCCCAAAAAAAGAGACTCAAGATGAAGGTGTGTGTTACTATTGTTGCGATCCTCTGAAGGCAACAAAGTGGAAAATTCAAGATGAGACATGTTGGTGCAAAAGAATACTTGAATTAGGTGTCGACAGGACAAAATTCAATTTTTATGTCGTCGCTTTTAAATCGGTAGTTAAAGAGACTTGAAAGTTACCCATAGATAACGGATGCGCCAACAGCGTCATTCTCTTTGTGTAATGACTTGCAAATTTTGTGCTCGCGAAACAGACCTAAATTGAAGGTGTAGAGTTGTTTGCACCGGTGGGCGAAGCGGGGATTATCGGCCAAGCCAAAGGGTTGATTGGTGACGAGACAATAAAATGCATTCTCTCGATGACCCCTCGCCTCATCTTACTTGAGAGGGCTTTTGGTATTTGATGTTGATGGAAAATTGTGCTCTGGATATATTTAAAACCTTCACGAGCCAAGATGTCTTAACATCATTAGTGACTGTCACGAGCCAAAATGTCCTCTAGACATCGGAACTTCTTCGTGAAGCCATCGACGTAGTTACTTGATGGTTTTTCTTCGAGGTAGGGGTTTCGCCTAGGGAAGCATTTGAGCGGGTATTAGCTTGCAGCATTTGTCCTTGCAGCTCCTCTCAATTGTCAGGTTGTTATGTCTCGTCGTCGTCGAATTCAACTGGTTGCTAGGTTAGGGTCGGTCGACACGTAGAAATTGCTGTCATGAAACTCGCTAAAGGACTCTCTCAGAACTGCTTGGTGAAGTTCGGATTGAATTGAGTTGGTCGAAAGCGGTCGGTATCGTAGTTCTTCATTGTGATATTTAGAGGGCAATTGAATTTTCGTAAAGAGAAAGGAGGAAATGAAATTGACCAACCATTTTAGAAAGCAAGAGCGTCGTGAAGCGTCACATCAGTGAGGATTGAGGAACGATGAAAAATGAAAGAGGGAGGGGATCAATTTCTTGATAATTTTCTTTTTCCAGTAGTCTTTGTATGTAGAGAAAATTTTAAATAAGGACTTAAAGTATTCTCATTTTTTAAAATAAGTGCATGAAATGGATTTTATGTCAAATAAAAATTTGAAATGATTATGTTAGTCTTAAATAAGGGTATAAAGTAGCTATGACAGTTTTAAATAAAAGTTTAACCTCATTGGTTACTAGCAGCTAAATATTCTAGACAATCGAGGGTAATTTTATCAAAACATCATATTCTTATTTTAAATTATTTTTCTTTCTTCTTTTCTTTTCGGCAAGCATAGTGAAATGCCGCCCAAGGCTAGTGAGGTGGTCCTTGCCGAGGTAAAACCATCCCTTGCTTAGATTTGGCAAGGCCTAGCCTCACCCAAAATGAGGGTTGCCTTGTAGGCGTGATCGATCCTTGATCTAATTTGATTTCAAAATTGAATCGGGAACTAGGGATCAAACCATTTGGTCCTAGGACCAGGAACTGGATCAAATTGGTGATTTCGGTTTGGTCCATTGGAACTTGTCACTTTTTTTTTTTCCACTTAAGAGTGATCGTGTACAATGAGAAATAGTAATAAATCTTAAGATATTGACGGAACCGATGATAAGTGAGGAGTTATTATGCTGTAATTTGTCATACTACTAGACGAGATAGTATTTAGTTCATATTTTACTAACTTTTTTTGAAGAAATAATTGAAAAAAGTAAATGTAGTCGGTTCGACCTGAGTTTGATTCGATCTAATTCCCTTTTGGAACTAGGAACCGGATCGTCTAAATATCATTTCTACTTTTAGGAGTAGGGAACCGAATCAACACTCTTAAGAATTGGACCGAATTGGCCGATCCCATCTCAACCACTTAAGAGGGCTAGACAAGGGGATCTAGTGAGGGCCACCCTCGCCGGCCATAGACAAAATGATAGGGGCATGCAAGACGAATTATCCTTCGAGCCCTTATTTGGAATTTTCCCATGTATGAATGACCATCATTAACTTTTTGTTTATCCAATGATCACCAGATTAGTGACCGTCAATTTTTGGGGCCAAGACATCATAACGAGGTTGGGTCCAAATGATTAGGAGGCCGAACTCGAAAAAAATCATGCACAAGCCAACCTATGAGGGTAAATGGGCATAACGCGGAATGGGCACAATCAAGTTAGGGACCAAACTTGGGCATGCTTGCTCGACCGCGCGGGCTCAGCCGTGCTCCACCCAATGGTTAGGTCTACACTACGGCTATTTAACAACTTCTTTAATCCAATTCATAAGACAATCTATTATTAATAACTAGTTTCATTTTATTGTAAAGAAAAAAGAAGAACGAATGAAATAAGGAAAATGACATTAAAAGTGTCGAAATTTTTGTATTATGTTTATTTTGGTGCAAAATCTTATGTGATATTGGTCTTTCTATACCTAAACAGACTCCACATCGTCTTCAAATTGAATCTCTCTCTCAAAATAAACAAATCTCTCTCTCCTTCTCGTCACTCATTCTCCCTCACATTTCCTTCCCTAATTTGCGACCTCTTCGGCTTCGATGATTACCTCACTTGTTCTCCCTACCATGACTGGATTGACACCATCCTCGACTCCAACGACCTTGACCAGGCCTCCTAGATTTCAATCTCTTTGTCCCCAATGGTGCCCTCAAGCTCGATTTTCGCCCTTGATCAGCTCAGCCTTGTGAAGTTCGTGTTCCTAAACAAGTGGCTGTCGGAATGGGCGAGCCTCATATCGACAATTGTTAATGTTTTTTGTTGTTATTATTATAGTAATGTCATTTAAATAAATTATCAAAAATTTTGACACCAAAATAAACACGAGCCATGACATTGAACCCTGTGTTAAGGTTATTAACAACTTCTTTAATCTAATTCTCACAAGGAGAAGGAGGAGGAAAAACACAATAATAATAATATCTAACTTCTCAAGAGGGACTTTTCTCAAATATCAGACCGTGGGCGCGACACGTAGGGAATATGCGCCTCCGGTTTCCAGGTCCAAGAACGACAACTCCCATTTCGCTTTTTCCGTTCGTTCCTTGTTTGGTCAGTCGCCGACTCGCAGAGCTGCCCACAGAGAGAGAGAGAGAGAGAGATGGCATCGGCTCTCTCCTCGTCGGTGTTCGCGGCGTCGGCGTCGGCGTCAGGACGCGGGGCCGCCGGAATTCGCCTCCGCTCGGCGCGCGGGTTCCTTTGAATTTCAATCATCTCCCCTCGCGCTCGTGCGTGCTGGTTCCGAGGTAATCCGCAGCTCTCCTTTCCATTGATCTCCTTCGTGTGGCCTTCGTCTTGTCCTCGTGCTGCAATTGTTTTTGGTCCTTCTGTATGTTCCTTGTTCGTGACGAGAAGAGAATGGAAGCGATTCCTGTGGGTCATCGTCGTTTTCTTTCTTTCTTGTGTATTTGTTTTTGTTTTTTGTTTTTGTGTGGGCTAGGGCTCCTTCACCTCAAAGATTGACCTGGGTCTGAATGTTTTGCTTGGCTGTTGGTCTTGAATGTGCGCCAAGAATGGGGTATGAGGGAATTCCTGCTTTTTTCTTGTTTGTGTTCTCATCTTTAGACATTGAAGGTGGTTTCTTGACAACTTGACCGCTTGTGGGGTGACCAAGCATTTTGCCACCTTCACGTATTGATATTGCCCATACAATCTCTCGCTGAATTAGCAAAGAGTTTTGCCAATTTGTGGCCATGTAATTCTGTGTGGCTTATACAGTCGAATTCGTTATCACGATAGCAGTGTATTGTGAAAACTTTATGCGGGTGAATCTGACCATGCCAAGATAATGGAGAGAGTGGTCTTTTCTCTTAGCTTTTGATTTCCAGTTTTTATGGAAAGCACATGGATTGGACGATCAGTAGAGACTATGTTAACAGTGCCGAGGATCTAAGTTAAGCTGAAGAAGTGGTAAATATTCTCTAAGTAGCTACTCTGTATTGAGGTATTGAATACACAGGGTAATAAAACTAGGCATTGTCTTCTAGAATTCGTTAATGGTGTCCGATAATGGAGAGAAAAACCATGTTTGTCAATTTGCTTAGTGGATGGCTAGGCCAAGCATACAAAAAAAGAAAATCTTCATCGTGGCAAGCAAAAGCACGCAATAACACATGACAGTGTTGCATTGTCAAATGCTTAAAGCATACTGACATATATCATCATTATCATTATGATGGAAGCCAAATCGAATTATGTATAAATTGGCCAAGCATTTGGTTGGTACATGACAAGGGTGCTCCACTGAATGCATGGTGAAGCTTATGGCAAAAAATCAATCATCATGGCATGCCAAATGCACCTAAACTATCATTGTATTTACAGCTTTTAGGGTCAGTTCAAGATAGATGATTGATTCTTTCTCTTACCTTAGTGATTTCTTATGTATGTTTCTCATGATTCCCTAGAAAATACTGTACTGTAAGAGCGACGCTTTTGCAAGACAATGAGGAAAAAGTAGTCATTGAGGAGTCATTTGAATCAAAGAGCATCTTTGATAAGGAGACGAATAGAAGCAGTGATGGAGCATCTGAGGGTTCTTCCACCAGTGGCCTAGAAAGATGGGTTATTAAGGTCGAGCAGTCTATCAACATCTTTCTTACGGTAATGCCTCCCATCCTTCTCTGTAGATGAATGAGCAAATTGATATTATGCACTATTGATCAGAAATAGTTAGCTTTAGTAGTAAACATAAAGGTTTTCATGTTTAGAAGGAGAAGATATAAATGTTGTTTTTAGTCCTGTAGTTATTCCGGCCGGCTTCATGCTTTAATTAGTACTTTAGGGATTGAAGGCATTGTGATTTTTCATTTCACAGTTGCACAGATGTTATACTAATATCTGTAGCTTATAACCTTTTTCCAGGACTCGGTGATTAAGATTCTGGATACTTTATACAGTGATAGGCACTATGCAAGGTTCTTTGTTCTGGAAACCATTGCAAGAGTTCCTTATTTTGGTGAGTCATCATGCTTATAAAAATAGGATCATGGTTTTTCATTCCATCATATGCTTTATGTCCTGATGACACGTAAAGGTGTTCCATAATGCTTGGGGCAAGCACAAAGTTATCAAATATAGACTGGAGTAATCATTCATTTTGTGTTAAAGGAGATAGATTGATATGACAGTTTCAAACAACAATGTTAAGAAGTGTGGAGTTTTCTTTGTGTATGCTCTATGGGGTAATGATTAATGTCATTTTCTCTTCTTTTGGCAGCCTTTATGTCAGTTTACATATGTATGAGAGTTTTGGTTGGTGGAGGAGGGCTGATTATTTGAAAGTCCATTTTGCTGAAAGCTGGAATGAGATGCACCATTTGCTTATCATGGAAGTAATGTCTTTCTATGTGCTTCTTGAATGTATATATCTAGATATCCACTTTCTGATAAGAGTTCTGCAAAGTGAACTAAAGGTAGAGGATTTTTTTACAGGAACTAGGGGGGAATGCTTGGTGGTTTGACCGCTTTCTTGCCCAACACATTGCCATCTTTTACTACTTGATGACAGTCTTCATGTATGCAATAAGCCCAAGAATGGCATGTAAGTTTGCAAATATCTTCTATAGAACTGTCTTGCCTTAGTTTCTGGAGATTAATGATTGCTTAAAGCCATTGGCTGCTGGAGTATTAGTTATTTAGGTTAAACTTTGTCATCATATTCATGGAGCTTACAAGTAACTGCTTCTTTAACCATTTCTTTTCTCCAGACGAAGTCTTCTCCTGAATACCGGCAGATTTTAATTGGGAGGAGGGGGGGAGTTGGGGGTTGTTTATGTTGCACATTATCATTTTTCAACAGTTTACAATAATTATGTATTTGGAATTTCTATTGTCCAGATCACTTTTCAGAATGCGTAGAGAGCCATGCATTTTCAACTTATGACAAATTTCTCAAGGCCCAAGGAGGTGAGATCAGAAGCTCTTGAAATTTGTTCTTTTTTTCAATTCTGATGCAGTTATACATGGATGCACACGAGGTGGACTTACCCTATCTTATACAAGTCATGTGGCTGAGGGTTCCTCATTTGAATTCAAAATAGGAAAGAAGGAAGAGGGGCGTTTTTATGTGGATGTTTGAGACTGCATGTGATGGGTTAGCAATAAGAGTGTTGCATGATAAAATTTGAATTGCTGAAAATTCACACCGATGGCATGACTGGAAATTGCATTATTTCATTCTTGCTTGACATCTGCTTGGAGGTTTCCTGCAATCTTTAGATTGTTTTATGCCAGTCTCATGGGTGATACCAATTGTGTTTTTGAATGAAAAGCCATCCCTAAGAGTAAATTGTAGCCAATATGTGCATGATAGATCTGGTAGTGCCTGCTGTGTTTTGATCAGCAGTTTCATTGCAGAGGAATTGAAAAAGTTGCCTGCACCTGAGGTTGCCGTAAAATACTACACTGGGGATGACTTGTACCTCTTCGGTAAGCTCGTTTTACATTTGTTGTCCTTTTCCTGTATGGCCAATTTTCTATGTTTTGTAATTTGTCACGTTAATTATTAACATCTTTCATAAATTTGTTCAGATGAATTTCAAACTTCCAGACCACCTGAGTCTCGGAGGCCAAAAATAGGTAAGTGATAGCTGGCTATGTGTCTGAGCCTGTGATTTTGCCTTTTTAGCTCCTACAAGGAACCTATATGCTTATAATAAGTAGATACAAATTGTCGCATTGTATTTAATTATAAGAAAAGTTCAAAGCTTGTCTGGCACACCGTAGGCTGTAGTTTGTTTTTCATGTGAATAGTGTTCATGGGGTTAGCAAAACTGTATCTGATGGTGTGTCCATTTCAACTAGTAATAATGAGAGGTTACTGGAGCTTGCTCGTGTTTTGGTTGTCCAACTATTTTTTGCTTTAAATCTCCCTAAAGAGCATTGAGGATCAATTATGATGTATTAACTTGGTTTTTTCCTGTATTTTTTATCTTTGTCAGAGAACTTGTATGATGTGTTCCTTAACATAAGAGATGACGAAGCTGAACACTGTAAGACGATGAAGGCATGTCAGACGCATGGGATGCTTCGGTCACCTCATTCAAACCCAGAGTATCCTTTTGAAGATGACTTGGGTTGCGTACTTCCTCAGGCAGATTGTGAGGGTATTGCTGATTGTATAAAGAAATCTGTCTCTTCTTCACAAAACCAAGGCTAAAAAGGGGAGCGGCAAGCCGCAAATTTAAGATTTTGTATAGTTATTGCATAAAGATACGATATAGCGAAATCATTACAGATGTCATAGTGAAGAATAATGAATGTCTTTGCAACCCTTTTCCATTATTTTGCACTATATCTTTGTGAAATTGTAGGTCTTAGTCTTTCATCAAAGATACAGTCTGCTCCTGGATTTGGGTTATCCTCCGTGCACTACTCTTCGGTCTCATTTGGAGTTCGCCATGAGTAATCCAGTAATCCAATTCTAGGTTGAACTGATTGAAGGGGTAAAAAGGTTTCTTGGCGATTTTCGATTATCTCGTGCTGTTTGATGATGCAATCAATTCTTCCTTTGGCATGCACTGTTAAAAGCATTAAGTTCTTCCAATAATTTTGAATGCAAATGGAAAGGTAAGTGAGGTCGACTTAGTAGAAAGCAACCATCCGATGGGTCTCTAGCCTTAGTCTAACCAATGCCGGTGCCTAGTCTAGATGCGGTCCTTATTTTAATGTGTTGATATTTGCACGTTTTACCCAATAATTCCATAGTAATTTTTCTTCTCAGATGGGTGGGAATATAAGAGGTGACTTTGGATGGTCTAAGGAGTCCCATCTCTTGAGATTCTTTCCCCTGTTTTTTTTCCCTTAAGCTTTTTAAGGATTTGCTCAGGGTCAATGTTACGAGGAGGTTTCTAGTCACTATATTTTTCAAGGCATGGGAACTCCCTCTGTCTCTTTAGTTTAATGCCCAAGGACACCCCAAGGTAAGGGCCGATGGCAATAAGTGATTTAATCCACCATAGACTAGGGCCCATTATTTTGCAATAGGGGCATAAGGGGTCACCCTCCCTTGTGTTGGGAGTTAATGGTACAGACGAGAGGAGATTGAATAGACTGTTTCAGAAACTTGCCAATCCTTCTTGAAAAATGGTTAACGCTAAGTAAAAATTATCCCAAGCCTACATCTACTCTTTAGACTAACAGCTACAATTTGAATTGGATTGCATTAGTAATCTACCCAGAAAGTTATAATTGGCAATCACTGGTACTATTACATGATAGATTATATTATTAGAACTTAGCTACTGTTCTTACTTTTGTGTACTTAATTATAGCATAATTACTCAAACAACATGAATAAAATACTCAGAGAAACAGATAGATCATATTATTAGAACTTAGCCGCTACTTTTACTCTTGTCCATTTAATTTATAGCATAATTACTTAGACAACATGAATACAATATCAAAGAAACGGGAGAGCATTTTGCTTAGAACGCAATGAGTAGTTAATTTTTAGACTTTAGATGTGCCACTCTCTAACATTTGGCTTCTAAGATCTTTTTTTATTTTGTATTTATTTTTGATAACCATCTTCAATTTATTTGTTGGAGGTGGATCAGAGAAGCAAATAGCCATTAAAGTTACCATCGGAGCTGTTGTCCAAAGATAGAACCACTCATATAGTCCTTTTCCTGAACATATGCATGCTACTAAAAATAGCATTGGTTGTTATCCCTTTATTGTAGTTTTATGACAAACTTGTTAAGAGCTATTCTCATCTGTATTCCGCTGCTATGCAATTCCATTATCACCATGGCTAGTTTGCTAAGCTAACGAACATCATTAAATGTGTGTTGTTGCCACAATGCCTATGACCCAATATTTTCAGCATCAACATAGACATTGATATTAATTGATTTCTTTAGGTCCGTTGGTATTGTTCATGGAAAATTTGTATCAAGATGCATTGCATTCTTTTATCCACTAAATGATACCATGGATATCACATAGTTCTTTGTTACGAACATTTGCACGTATTATAGTAAATATTATACTAATAATAGTTTGAACATCATCAAAATCACTTGGAGATGTTTCTTTAACACTTAGAGATTCTTCCCTTTGTTTCTTTGTAGATCTTTTAAGGACTTGTCTAGGTCCAGCATGCGCTGTTGAAAGCATTAAGTTATGATGATTTTGAATGCGAATGAAAATAAGTGAGAATGTGTTCGAGGAGCAATTGATGAAGTTTTGAACTCATATTTGGAATTACTTTCGCTTCACATATTTAGGATTTATTTTCTTGTTAGCACAAGTTTTTTCATAGGGACATTCAGAAGTATATTAAGCTCTAGATTCATTCCACATCCCATGGACAATTTTGGTCTTAGTTTGGATATACTTTATTCATTTTTTTTGTCGGTTCTACTTTACTTCTACTCTAATACTTAAATTTTTGCCTTGCCTCCCTGCAAGCCTTGAGAGTTAAAGTTCATTCTTGAAACTAAATTATCTCCACTCTAACCCCTTGAAAAAGTGGAGATTCCAACTCCCATCTCTCCCTTTTCATGTGAGAAGGGTGGCTACTAAAGCAAACTCTAATGATTATACTCTGTTCAATTGAACAAGTCAAGATGTGGTGTATAAAGCAAGAAGCAAGTGATTTTAGCATTTACATGAAAGCAAATATTTGTTTTGTCGAAGTATCATCCTAGATCTAGCATTTGTGTTGTGGAGTGTATCTGCATTTCTTAGGAAAAATAATACTAAAAGTGCAATAACTTTTGTAGAACACTCATTTTTGTATCGAAACTCTTTGCTAGATCACTAGAGTACCAAATTGGAGAAAAACTATCTCTAGTGCTTCTGATGACAAATTTTGGCCAAAAATTCTATGTGGCCTTTGAATTATTTTTCTGTCCCATTGTGGCTTTTTAAAAGAAGTTGAAGTCCAACGTGAAATTTTTTTCATCTAACCAATAAAATGAACAAAACAACGTAACTTTCTTCAAGAAAAAATATTTGTTTGCGTAGCTGAATGAGCAAAGCTCTGTTTTCACAATAGTGAAACAGAGCTCTGTCTTAGCCTGTGGTTATCCTCCATGAGGCTCCCATTCTCGTTTGCCGTAGCTCAGGATGATGAAATCTGATGCTTGAGTGAAGAAGGGAACCCGTTCTTCAAGCCTGGGGGAGGAAGAAGAGGCCTTGTAGTGAAGATAAGACCATGAGTGGAGGATTGAAAACGAGGCTTTGCGGTGAAGATGAAGAAAAGGCCAACAAGACACATCGGTTGAATCCACATATTTACAGAACCTGACAAGATCTTGTAGATCGTGGGGTAACCAATGGACCATATACACGCCCAACGACCCCATCTTCAATAACCACAAGAAGCTTTACATAATGCCTCTTCGCTTGCTCTGCTTCAAGAATCACCTTGAACTAGAACCCAATCACTCAATTCTTCAATGACCTCTAATTTGCTTTTTTGGGGCTCTCGCTCACGCTTTTGCAGATAAAATCATCTGCAATTTTACAAGTATCCACTACGCACATATAGAAAGCAATTTGGGAAACTTATAATCCAAACTCAAGATATAATGTACATATCAAACCAAATATGAGTTGTTTCATTTCATCAAAGTTTTTACAAAAAAAGTACTCATTTAATCCTCTATCACGATTTAAATATCAATAGTTAAGTTCATTGATCAATCTTTGTGAATACGTATTTGAATAATCCATTTCATTGACCAATTTATTGCTCAATATATTATCATGGTCATGACATAATGCCTAGTGATAAAGCGCTTAAGATATTCCTTTGACAAGGTGTCCACTTATTATAAGCCAATGGATTGGCTTAGAAGAAAATCCTAAAACTAGTATGTAAATATAAAAACCCTTAACCGGTTTACAATGATAATCAGACATCAAACAATCATTCTCTAACACCAAAAATCCATTCCATAATTGGTCTCATAAACTAGAATATATTTCATAAACTGAAGCAGATAAAATTTTTGCAGTCCAACTCATCCGTCAGAGATACCTTTCATAAAGCATTTATAAATCATTTTAGAATTCATTTTATAAACAGGATTTATAGAGCAATATATAAATCCTTTCACAATACCTTTCCTAAAGCTACTTTCAAGCCATTCACAAACACTAAAATGTAATAAATGCTCTGTCTAGACTTTTATGCAACAACATTGCCATTTCAGAACTCATGTAATCCATATTGCTTTCAAAATTTTAGTTTACAAACTCAAAGAAGATTTAGCACCACTTACCTAGGAATGAACAAAAAAGGTTAATCAGATCATTGAACTCGCAATCCTATCAATTAAGTGAATGCTACCGCCACAACCAATTGACCAAACTAAGCTTAACTTCTAACAAAACAACTCCTACATAATAATAAAAATCTCGTCCATAGTGGACATTTAGAGTTATTCACAATGCATAGCTTAAATTCAAAACTTTCCAAGTTGATTTTCCTCAAACCCAAAACTCCACAACACCCTAATCAATCGTTTCCATAGAATTCCTTACTTTAATAATTTAAAAATTAATCTTGCAATTTAAATTTTACATAATTCTAAAAACTATTTCGATTAGACAAATAAATGACTTAAAAAAGCCATATTGGGAGTTGCGAAGCGAAAGAAATCCAGCTTGACGAGGTGCATGTACCGTGCATCTTTTCCATTCCTCTTTTTCTTGTCTCCTTTTTTTCTTCCTTCCTTCTTTCTCTCTCTGTCGTGTGTGCGCTTTGGCCCGGGGCCGTCCACTTTTTGTTAACCAGATCATGTTTCTTTTGGCTTTTGCTTGACTTGTTGACTTACTATACAAAAACTATTCCTTCGAGATCATATGAATTGATTCGCCATAAGGTAGTGTTCTTTGATCATTACCTTCTTCATCACCGTCCGCTTCTCGAACTGGTGAAGGAGGCGAAGGTTTTTGGTAAAGTAGGCCGCAGGAAATGTCGAGCCTTCCGAATGAGCTATTCGCCGAGATACTGCACCGGTTGCCGGTGAAGTTGCTGCTCCAGTTCAGGTGCGTGTCCAAACCATGGCGTTCCTTGATAGACAGTCCTGGCTTCATAAAGTTGCACCTCGATCGGTCCCTCGAGTCGAGCACAAACCTCAGCCTCTTCCTCAGGCACTCCTCGGGCCTCTACTCTATCGATTTGGGGTCCCCGCGGCTTAGCGTGGTGGAGATGAATTGTCCTCTCAGGAGTTACAGCGGTCAGATCACGGAGGTAGGGTCCTGTCACGGCTTGCTTTGCTTATGCAACAACGCTGGGGACGTTGTTATATGGAACCCGTCCACTAGGAAGCATAAGTTCTTGCCTCAATCACCTGTCGAGGTACGACAGAATTTCTTTGTTCGCGTCTATGGATTTGGGTTTGACGATGAGCACGATGATTACTTGCTGTTGAGGCTGGTTCAGTTCGCTGTCGAGCCGATTGAATCTGAAGTTAGTATCTATAGTTTGAAAGCTAACACGTGGAGGCGGCTGCGGGGGATGCCGTGCTTCCTGGTTTATCCGCGCAAAATGGGGGTTTTTGCGTGCGGTCGCCTACACTGGATAATGACTCGGGACCTGGTGTTGGGTTCGGAGAAACCTGTTGGTGGCTTTCAATTTTCATACCGAGGATTTTGAGGTGGTGTTCCTGCCCAATGTTATCGACAGTAGGCTCGACATGGAAGTAGCCGTGCTGGGAGGGTGTCTTTGCATTATCATCAGTGATGTCCAAATGGGTGTCGATGTGTGGATTATGAAAGAGTATCGGACTGAATGGAACATGGGCTAAGTTGTTCTCGATATCTCCATCTCAACTTAGGGGGCCTCTTGCGTTTGTCCGGCCATTGGCTTACTCCCAGAATGGTCGTCAAGTTTTGGTGCAATGGGGCAGTGAGAATCTGGCTTGGTATGACTTGGAGACCGAGTGCATCGAGATGGTCGATATAAGTGGCATGCCAAGTTTCTTTGAAGCAGAAGTCTGTTTGAGAACCCTTGTTTCGGTGGATGATTATGGATGCACCAAGGGGAGAACAGGAATGCGAGGTAATTACTTAATGATAAGCAGCAAATCTTTTGTTTTGGATTGTCTCATATTCTTCTTATTGTCTTGCAAACATTAATAGGAAATATTGTCCAAAAATTCCTAAACTTTTGTAGGACAGTCCATTCAATCTGAATTTCAATACCTTTTGATGATTTTGTCAATTTAATTCTAAATTGAAATTATGTTAATTTAGTCCTAAACCTTTTCACGATTTGTCATTATAAGTTCTTTGGGCCAATTATCCAAATGATAGGTTTATGGCCAAAATAACAAAATTTCAAAAAGTTGTACTAAATTAATGCAATTGAAATGTTTATGACTAAATTGCCAAATCGTCAAAATTTTTGACTATGTTGGTCCAATTAAAAGATTTAGAACCAAATTGGTTGTAGTAGGTTTAAGATTTTTTAGATAAATTATTAATCTGATGGGTGTAGTGTATTGGTTGTGCCACTTGCATGTTTCTTAAAAGGTCGAGTGAAAGTAACATTTTCACGGCTTTCCTGGGATGGAACTAGGAAGCATATATGAAAACAGCAAATGTGCTACTTGAAGCATAGTTTCTTTCTAGAGGAAGAAGAGTTTGTTCAATTGATACGGCGCATGATCGGATCCACGCTTTCTTGTGGAAAGGATAACTTTTGGAAGTCAAGGAGACAACTAATGTGGCTTTTGTGATTAATTAATTTGGAAAATATGGACAAAGAATAGAGGAGATGATTGAGAACTAAGACATTTCACAAAAATAAACAGTAGTGTGCTACTTTCATTTTTTTTATCCATCTTTTTTACTGATTAAAAGAAGACAAAACAATTGGAAAGAAGAATCCGTTTTATCTAATGCAAATGAGAACACATCCAAGTAAGTTTTCTGTGGAAAATGATAGATTAGTAAACATCTATCTAACAATTAAGACAGCCAGAAAAATGTTTTTTGTTGCTCTAATGCATAGTGATAGCAGGGGAAGAAATAGGTAGGAGATCCATCATGGGATAGAAAACCCTGCAACGTCACCCCCTTACGGAGAATTAGCGGGCTTTTTGGTGGGAAAAAAGAATCCATGTAAATAAGGTTTCAATAAGGTTTCTGTGGAAATGATAGATTAGAGAACATCTATGTAAGAGTTAAGATAGCCAGAAAAAAGTCTTTCGTTGGTCTAAGACATTATAAGAAATAGCTAGGAAGGAAGTTCCCCAGCTCACAATTATTGTTCTGCTCGACATGTTAAGGCAAAAATAAGTGATTTTAGTTTGTTCTGATTAAATTCCACCCATCATACTGTTAAGCTTGCTTGATTGTAACTTTAAATTTTAGTCTGCTTAGTCTATCATTCTTTTATAAAATCTGCAACATAATGTCTCTCGTTACTCAGTTTGGTGACTTGGCTTTGCTCGTACCTTACTCTTGTTGTCGATTCTCTTAGTTAATTAGAAACTGCTATTCCTCTTGTCCAGGGATGAGCTCCTTGCGGAGCGTTTCAATCCTACTCTCTGAGCTATAATGGAGTCGTATCTGGGCAAGGGCAGTCGGGTAACTCTAGGGTCTGCGATAACTCTGGTACGTGATTTTGCTGAACAAACTTCATCGAGCACATGATGTTTTGTAAATATGACTTTAATTAAGAAAATACAACTCCTTCTTATCTTCTATTCTTACTTATTATTACATTCTATTTATATATAGGCTCCTTGTCCCAGTAGCGGCGGAAACATGGAGATAAAAAAGACGGCGATAATCTACGTTCCCCACGGTGCCCGATTCCATGGATAGTTAGATGGGTATGCCCGGTATGTCTTTCCAAAAGGTCGAAATTCTTGAGGAAGTTGAGAAGTTCCAGAGACAGTTGAGCCATACGTGGAAGAAAAGGGCGAGGGCATCCCCTCCTTGCTGTTAAGGTATGGACTTTGGTATGGGGAAATTATGCATTGGATAGTATTGTAATGATGGGGGAATGAAACAAGGGTGAAAGTTATAGCTATATAGTATGAAGGTGATCTTGAAGGATTCTATTGGCGAGTTTCCCTAACATTCGTACTTTATGCCTCTTGATCTTTCATGCTTGTTGTACCCTTTTAACTGGATGAATATCAGGTGATTTTTATAGTTTATTTGGATACTGTCATGTTCGTTTGATGTCTTTGATGCATCTTTGCCATACTTGTGTTGAAATAATGTTTGTGTTGCATTGTTTGAACCGGACAAGACTGCCTTAGAAATTGATTCACTTCTCGGCTCTAGTAGTTTGAACCAGTTTGGGTCTCGGTTTCAAGTGAATAGCCATTAGGGAGCCGGACCAATCGGAATAATTTTAGAACCGATTTCATGTATATTCTGTTGATATTGTAATTCATTTGCCTATCTATTTAATGAGTAAATTTTTATATTTAATCTCTTCTTTGGTTTTTCAATTTAGATAGTCTTACCTAGGACATTATCACTGGTAAATGGTATATCGATAAATTGTTTTACTTTTTAATACTAACTTAATTTATATTGTTGTTAGTGATTTTGTTTGTTTTGTTTTAGATGGGTAGAATTTGGAGCAATAATTTAATAAACGAATGAGAAATGAAGTTCTATAATTTATGTATTGTGTTACGTGTTTAAATTTTTTATCATTTATAATTGTATATGACCACATCTTCTGATGGATTATTGTTTTTTTTGGACAGGATAAGGAATTTTTGTTGTTCATTTTTATTTTTATAATATCCCAAAAAGCTCAATCTCTTTCTAGGCAATGATCATGTTTTTTTGGGATAACATAATCTCATGCTTTTGTACTTTGCAAACCAGGCTAGTAATTATTTTACTGTAAAAATGAAATAAAAAAAGGAACAAAACATTTATATGTTCTCGAGTGGGCCTACAATCGGATTGGAAAAATAAGGCAGTTTTCAGGACATGTTTCAAGGTAAATAAGGTAGATTCTAAGTTCCCAAAAATGGGACCGGATTATAATTGAATAGATTCTAATTTCTAAGTTTAGAACATATCCACCTTAAAATAGTGTATCTTTGCCATTAACATTGAAAGTTCCATCTACCAATTCAATGTGCTACAAACTTTTTTTTTGGGGGCTTCTTATCCAAGAACCTAGGTCCAAGAGCCTACATATGTCAAAATAGGTCACAACTCCACAAGTATTTTTTTGATCGGTCCCAGTCTACTCTTAATTTAACACTCACTCTCAAAATTTTGTTATGTCTTCATGTAAGGTGTGGAGTCGGACCCACACCTGAAGCTAAATCATCCCATCCCATCATCTTATGAGAAGATGGGAATTTGAATCCTCCATCTTTCCCTTCCCACGTATATTTAACCGACTAAAATAAATCAGCATATATTTAAAACAAGTTCTTAAACTTGAAGTATGGATTGCGATGGGCTTGGAAAAGTAAAGCCCAAAAAAGATTGTTATAGTAAGTTAGAAGTCCACTTTCAACCCAATAAGAGGTCTAAATCCTTTGCGCTCTCTCCATCTTCAATTCCACCCATCACGAATCTTGTCTTGGTGAGCTCTCTCCCTCCTCTTCGATCCCAACCGATCGGCATCGTGGTTGCCCCCACCGCCTATCTCCGGCCTCGCTGCTGCCCATCTACTGTTGCCTATCTCCGAATTGAAGTTTCTTGACCAGGGATTTTCACGGGTTCTCTACATTTATAATGGGTGCTTTGTGCAAGTGATTCCTGCAGTTCGACGTGAGATTCGAGTTGGTGATGGAGCTTTGGTCGTGGGTTTATATCTCGGATTTGGAAAGGTCGTTTAACGAGTTAGCTGTGAAAATGGAGAGGGAGTTCTGCATTTTGCTCTCTTGCCATCTTGAGAAACGAAGACTTTCTGACCAATGCCGTTACTTCTGTCAAATGTAAATTGCCTTGCTTTCTGCGGATGCCGTTCGACATGCTTGTCCTGAGGAGCGACTGTCTCCCTCTTTGTGGAATTCCTCAAACTATTTCGAAGCCAGCTGATCAATAGATGGTTGAAGGTTGCAAACGGTAATTTTCGCAACCCAATTTAGCAGCGTGCGACTTGACAAGCACGAGGAGTTGTGGATTCTTAGGCTCTGTAGTTGTCTGGTGGAAATTGATTAATTTGGATAACATCTTCCAAAAAGTAATTGCTTGTATGATTAAAAAAAATTAATGAACGAAAAATATTTTCTCGTTTCATAATAATATTTTAGATATAAATTGCTATAAAAATGATTTTTTTTTCTATTGACTAATTATTTCAAATGATCTAAGTGATCATTTTTTTGGAAATTGTTTTCTAAATCGTTCATTTTTTTTAAAATAAATGGAGTTTTAGGGTGCGTTTGTTTTGTGGAAAATGAGTGATTTAAAAATATTTTATGAAAAATGATTGCTTGTATTATTTAGAAAAATTAGTCAATGGAAAATGTTCCCATCATCAATAACAATCTATACCTAATTGTTTTAGTAGATGATGAAAAAAATTTTTATTTATTTATTTTTGTAAGAGATATAAGCAATATTTTTCGAAAAATTTTTTTTTTCAAATTATTCATTTTCTGTGAAATGACTATAGCCTTAAAAGTCTTGCTTTTTCCTTTTGTTCTGCCTTTGTAACATCGTCACATGAACATTTGAAGTGCTTCAATCTGTGGATTCCGCCATATGTAGTTTCTCAAAATTGCCATGTAAAGTTTGAATGATGGTAGACACTAGTTACTTGGTCAATTGCTCGATTTGCTCGAGTTGGAGCACATAAGCAAGTGTGGTAAGAAAAAAGGAAAGCGTATATTCATGGACTCGAGATTGAACGATCACCAAGGTTTTTTGTTTGAAGACGTTTCCTTGTTATTAGAATTCTCGATAGCATTTTGATATGGAATGACTTTGATGCTGTTTTCCTAATTCAAACTAGCATTTTGATGTTGATAAGCGGTTGTACTCCGACCGCCGTGATTGGTTGATGTTTGGAAGTGAACCAGTTCATGAGGACGAGGGCATTGCTAGTCACTTAGACAGCATCCATCACCCTTTATCTTACCACCAACTTTACGCTTCCATCCATAATATGACCATCAAGCTATCACACTAAATGAGTCTATTTATGGAGCCATCCCAACTATAAAGATAACAATTCAAGAAGAAAAATTACTAAAAAAGGGATTCTGAGTCAGGTGTAGTAAAGGTGGCTAAATTTGGATAAGATCATTTTCAATCCTATCCAAGTTTGATCCGATCCACTCATTTGACGGGCCTACAGTGGGCTACAAGCCCAATTGCTTCAATTTGCCCTATTTTTGTCGATAGCTAGCCGATCCTCATAAATGGCATAATCTTATAACATTATTACTTCTAATTAGTTTGAAATTTTCACCATTTGAGATTTTTTTTTCCTCCCAATTAATGATATCTTATGCTATTGTTCTTTTATGAGTAAAACCATTACCAAAAAACAACTTGTAAATGCTTTTGTGTGGCCAAGGGCTTGCCATGACTGCTAATTCGTTTTCCCACATGCCCTATGAATTACTAAGGGAAAGTGGTTTTGAGCAGATTTTTAAAAAGCTCAAGAGAAAAGAAATTGGTAGAGATTTGCCTTAGGGTGGGAGACCCATAGTATCATTTCTTGTGTTCCCTCTTAGATGGGGAAAAAAAAAAAAGATCCACATAGAAAATGGGAGGGTCTTCAATGGTGAAGGTAGACATCATGCTAATACTTCGATATTTAATAGGAGAAATGGGGGAAAATGACATTCATAGTGCCATAATTTTTGTGGCGCTTGCTTTAATGCCATAAAATTTTAAGTAGTCATTGCCATAACTACTAACATTCGTTTACTCAAGTTGTATTATCGATTTCCCTTGCTTAAAAATCCTACAAGGCATTAATTGGATATTGAATCATCCAGCATGACTCGCTGGAGAGATGGTGACAGCAAAATATTATAAAAAGACGCATTTAAGCCCATTCTTGCCCCCAATTTGAGGATTTGAGATTGAATTAGGTTGCAATTCAGAACCAAACCCCTGTTTTCATTTGCGAACCAAAATCAATGCTTCATTCAAACTCCACGCCATTTACCCTCCTCCTTCGGCCATCACCACCCTCATCATTTGAACTCTCCCTTTGTCTCTCCTAAGTCCACAATGCCCACAACTCCTCCCTTTGCAACTAGCCTCGACATCAAACCTTCCTATAATACTTGTGTTTGTTAGAACCAATGCCTTGTATCAAACCCCAAATCCTACACCAAAATGAGGGAGTGACATGGCCATCCTTCCACTTGAAGGATGCAGCCTCCAATCATACCAAAAAATGCAGCGCCTAAAAGTCCCTATTGATATTGCTCAAACTTTGTTGGCTACTAACAGGGGAACTTGCAAGGATTGGGAAAGAAAGAGGTGAGCAACCATAACTCAATGAGTAGTGCCTATCTCTTTAAGCATATCGAGCACTATATGCACTTTGCAAAGTATAATCAAAACTCATAATCTCAATTCCACTATATAAGGCACATATATAAATGAGTTATATCGCTTTAACATAATCATATACATATCGAAAAACAATCATTAAATCAATAATATCATAATAAACATTAATGGTCCCATCCATTTATCAATTTCATCAATAAACATATCAATGGCCTATTCCATTAGTTAATTTGTTTAAAAGATGTCACATCTCGAATCTTTACCAAAATGGAGAAATGATAAACCGTCCTTCCCACTTGAAGAATCTAGTCTCAAACCATACAATCTCCCAAATCTCCCATTGATATTGCTCTCACTCTATTGGTTGCTAATCAAGAAACTTGAAATGATTGGAGAAAAGGGGTGAGTAACTATACAGTTTAGTGAGTAGTGCATATTTCTTCTAAGTAGATTGAGCATCTACTATGCACTTGCAAAATAATATCAAAATTCATTTATCTCAATTCCAATGTAAAATATGCATACAAGATATAAATGAGTTATATCGCTTTAACATAACCATAAAAATATCAAAAAGCATTCGTTAAATTAATAATATCATAACAAATATCAATGGTCTAGTATATTGATCGATCTTATCAATACACATATCAATAGTATATTCCATTGATTAATTTTATCAAATCACACGTCGATGGTCCATTTTATCGACTAATATCAAATCACATGTTAATGATCCATTCCATTGATCAAACTCATTCTCAAATATATAATCATAATCAAGCATAACGCCTTGTAATAAGGCGACCAAGCTCCCTCCTTAACAAAGTATTCACTTATCTTGCCGGTGGCTAATACATAAGAATATTCTAAACTAGCACACATACTCACAAGCCTCTCAATGGGTTCATAACGAGATTGAGCGCCAATACAAACTCATAATGAAATCCTTCATAATCCAAAAGTCAATTAGAAATCAAATCACAAAAATATTTCACAAACCAAACATATAATCTTTCTCAACCTGTTCATCGAATAGAATACATTTCACAATTTGTTTTTCAAGCCATTTTGAAATCCATTTCATAAATGAGGTTCATAATTCAGTATACGTAATATTGTGCTACACATTCCTAAAATATTTCTCAAACTATTCTCAAATATCAAAAATTAATAAATACCATATCCAAATTTTATGCAATAAATATGCTTTAATAACTAATACCATAGTCAAATATTTGTTCCTTTCAAGACATTAGCTTATAGATTCAAAGAAGAGATAACAATACTCACTTGAGAATGCCCCAAAGCCGACGATCTCGTAACCTTATCAATCAAATGAACATCCACATCAAAATTGAGTAAAACTCTACCTTAATTAAATTAACTAAACTATGCCTAAATGTTAACAAAACCTCTTTTGCGCGCTAACAAATTGATTACTTGAAGCGATTAAATGCAACACGGAATTCGCATGCAAAACCCTAAAATTTCGCTCCGATAAAATTTTTGCTCTAAATTGATTCTCATCAAACCCCACTGCTCCAAAACTCCATAATCCACCATTTTCATAAAATCCCAAAGCTCAAACTTAAAAATCGAATTTTGCAGCTCAAATGTCACAAAACTTTGAATTTATGCCTTAATTCCAAAAAAATACTCTCATCGGACAAATGAAGGGTGCAAGCTTTTATTAGGCGTTGGAAATCATAGTTGAATTGCTTTAGCAAGTTTCCGTGGCATGTATGTGCAAAACCCCTTTCCTTTCTTCCCTTTCTTTCTTCTTTTTCTCTCTCTTCCCTTCCTCACGGGTGTCTCTCAGCCTCTTCTTTTACTTTTATCTCATGATGATCCTCTTTTCTTTTTCTTTTTCGTAGGCCCCACCATTTTTTGACCTAATAGAACTCCAAATATTTCACCTTGGCTGTCGTGATATGAGATAAGCCACGAAAAAAATTATTAAAAAAGTCATCAACTTATTGAAATTATGCCATTTCAATTATAAGCTTTTTTTTTATCAATGTAGTCCATTTAGTTAATTTTGACAAGCCTAGTGTTGATATGGACGTTGGCCGACGGCGCCAACACTAATGTGAGCAATATTTAATAATATTTTTATTTTTTTCAAAATTTTTTATTGATTTTTTTCCTTTTCTTTTTTCTTTTCTTCTTCTCTTTTTTTCCCAAGGTGGTCGATGTGGCAAGGGCCATGAAGCCCTTGCTAGCCCCCTTGTCGACAATTGGTGAGGGTTGCGGCCCTTGCCCTACCTTGCTAGTTGTCAGCGAGGCCGCCTTCACTCGCGACCCTCAAGCCTTGCCTAGTGGCCGGTGAGCCTCATGGGCCATTGTGAGGGAAAAAAAGAGAAGAAGGAAGAAAAGAAAAAAGACAAAAAAAAAGGGAAAAATAAAATAAAAATGAAAAAAACTAAAAAAAATATTATTAAATATTATCAAAGTCAGTGTCGGCCAGCCAAGATTAGTTTAATGGACTGAATTGGCACAATTACAAAATGTTTAGAATTGAATTGACCAAAAAAAGTTTATGGCTAAATTAGCATAATTGCAATATATTTAGGATTTTTTTGGTAATTTTCCGATAAGTAGCCTCACCACCGAACCATCCGTTTGAATTCAAACTGAAATTTGGCGCTATGGTTTTTTGGGAAGAAAATTAACTAATTCCTTAGTTTGCTGAAGAATTTTGGGTTTAGGGGTTCATATATGGAGTAAATTGAACATTATTTCTTAATTTCGGGTTAATTTGTGTTGCCAAATTTTATATCTTGAGTGTTGACAGTGAGCTATGATGCCAAAATAACAACATTTCTCTGCTAACAAGTCCGTCCATTTAAGAAAAATTAGTCATTCTCATAGAAGAGATAGCGCAACATGAACTGAACCCAATTCAGGTAAATAATAATGGCACTCACTTTTCCCCCCTTCCCTTTCCCTATGTTCATGTATATCACTTGGCAATAGTCAAAAGGATATCATCTTTGTTTACATTAGCTTGTCTACTAACTTTCGATCGAGCATTTTGTACATCAAAAAATGGTTGAAACCTGAAATTCATAATTAGAACTCGGAGTAGGCGGAGCACTCGTGTAGAACCGGGATGCATGCACACTTTTCCATTGAAAATCACGGCCAGTCCCGAAAGAAAAGTCACATAGCTGAACTTAAAGAGTCGAGCTTTGTTATTTCCCTTCATATATTTGGGATTTGAAAATGTATTAAGCTCTAAATTCATCTCCCAAGGCCATCCCAGTTATGGTCTAAGGTAATATCTAATTTGTTCGAATTGAACTGATCAAGATATGATGCATACAGCGGGAAGCGAGTGCTCTTAACATTCACTTGCATACAAATATTTGTTCTATCAAAGTACCATCCTGGATCTAGCATTGCGGGGCGTATCTGCTTTTCTCAGTCTATGATTTAACCAATTGATTTTCCACTTTAGGACATGAAATTCTGGACAGATCAACAAGCCTCGAAAACTTTTTGAGTTAAATTTAGCTTTATTAAGTGGACTTGTCATTTACCTTAAAACATGCTCAATACAGCATCTTGATCTTACACGCAACTGAGAAGTCTGCCATTTGGAAGCTCCACCGGTTTGACATATGCATCATCATCGTAGATCGCTGGAGATATTGGTGATGGCTCTTCTCTCGTTGACATAACGTTGGTTTTTCTGCACAGGCCATCGCCAATCCTGTTGGTCGGCATCGGTTTGCTTCTTCTGACAGGAATGAGGCTGATAAGGATGCAAGTTCATAAATTTATTTGTGCCAGAGTTGGAAGAACGATAGCCCAGCCGTGAGTGGTCAAGGAACGATGAAGGTACTCGTCCTTGCAGCCTGAATGGTCAGCTTACCGAAGAAAATAAGAGTATTGAATCATGAAGGCGGCGCATCTACATGTTATGCTGCACTTTTAGGCATCGGATAATGCCGGAATGTGATTTTAATGTCAAGTCTCTAACTATTTCAAAGAGAGGAGAATCATTCCTGGCTTCCCAAAAATGTTTAATGAGTCATCATCGTAAGCAAAGCGATAGGCTCGACTATGGGCCAGGCTAGGCCGAATCAGACGGGGCCTGCAGTACTTCCTTGTTTGTTGTCTCCATTTGTAACTTCGTGGTTATTGCCCTTTCAATCTGATCGCGCCGTGCATCAGGAGTTCGATTGTGGGTAGATGAAGAAAGCGGACAGTAGCATGACGGAGCCCCATCAGGTCGCCAATTCTCTCCCGCTCGACTGTCCCCTTGCATCGCGAAGAACTCTATTATATGATCGGCGCATCAGGATGGATCTCTCGTAGGAAAAGCAAAGGACCCTTTTGGAAAAGGTGTCAAACCGGGCAACTTGTGATTCACGCTTCTTTCATGGAAAATTATCATCTTTGTGGAAAGTGTCGGGAAGGCGAGATGCACGTTGATGACTAGTACTGCCCGGGGAGGAAAGGGTAAGTGTAACAGAAGGGGGGGTCCATCCATGTTTTCACCGACCGAACCTTGTCGCATAACATCATTCACCAACGTAGAAAAACACAGCACAGCACGCCACGATCACTTTCGATAGGGTCGCGATCGTCCACCCACTCACGATCCAAACGAACCGATACCACAGCTCGAGCGAGGCAGGCCTAGTCCTGGAAACACGAGCCATAAGTATTTGTCGCGATCTCGTGCGTGATTCACGTTCGAGTCGATTTGCTCGACAGCCAAGCAGCTCCAGAGGTACAGCTGTATCACGGCGGTCAGGACGCCCGGCCACTACGGGTGAATTTCCCTCATCAACAGCTCGCGCATGTCATGGAGTTGGAAGATGAGCTCGAAACTTTCGGATCCGCTGGTGCAGTATCCTTTTGCCTCGGCGAGCAGCTGGGCCGGGACCGAGGCAGAAAGATTTTACGCTGTGTCCACGATATAATGACTTCCTTCTTCCGACCCAATGAGATTGAATCAAATTGATAAATTCATTTCACGAAAAATTACTTTTAGAAAATATTTTTAAAAACTTATTTTCCAAAACAATACAATTATTTTCGGGTGTTCGATTAAAATCTGAAAATAAAGGGGAAAATATTTTCCGTTATTTGATTATGCACATTTTTCAATAATTTTTTTTTATTTTATATTTTAAAATTGATTTTTTTAATTTTTTATTCAAAAACGATTTTTAAATTAATTTTCTTTTCATTCTTTTTATCTTCTTTTTTTTTTTTTTTGGTTGAATATCTTTTTATCTTCTTCTTCGGTTGGCCTGGTGCATTGCAACTTCCGTTGATGCAGAAACCCTAGAAATCCAAATCCTCCATACGTCCTCGCTGAAATCCTCGGCTACATTTCGATCCGTAGCAAAATCGAATCGAATTGGTCCCTGTAGACATGCAAATTGATCCGTTTGCTTCGATCGTCGAGCATTGTATTATCTCGCCTGCGCGAGAACGGCTCCTGCGGAGCTACCGTTTTGTCGGCGAGGGCCATCGATGGCGGCGATGGGGAGGTGGGGACCCAAGAGGCCGGCTAACCGGTTGTCAATTTCACGGGGTTTTCATTGTCTCGCTGTTGGAGAGTGCGCGACATGACAGCAGCAGAGGAGGACGTCTACCAAACACCACCCGAGCATTCCACGAACAAAGCCTCACCAAATTCCAGTGAGCTCGTGCTCGCCGACGTGGGGAGGCTTGAGCTCATTGCTTGCCTAGCTCGCCGATCTGGCGAAAGGCGAGATCGCCATAAGTCGGCGAGCCTGCAACCGGCAAGCTCGAGGCTCGCCTTTGGCCGGTCATTGACCGTCACCATGGCTAGCGACCGGCCAAGAAAGAAGTAACAAATAAAAAAAAATAAAAAAATTCGATTTTTTTAAAAATGAAAAAAAAAGAAAGAAAGATAGAAAGTTTTGAGATAAGAGAAGGTAAGTGAGAAAAATGTTTTTCCCATCTTGAAAAGTGAAAAACATTTTCCTGTATTTTATAAGACTTTTTTTTTTTTTTACTTATGGAAAATGTTTTTCACGACTAGTTCATTTTCCTTGAAACGAACGCCAATAAATCCGTAAAACGTTCTTTTGGAAGTTGTTTTTTGCGAAACGAATGTAGCCTGATTTGAGATTAATCAATTGCTGGAATGCGAGATTTTATGGAATTTCTACCAATTATTTTAAAAGTTTAAACTTTTTAAATAATAAATAACACATTCATTTTACAGCTGAAGTTTTTAGAACAGTTGGTCGTAAATTCATAAAATCTCATATGATATTGGATTAAGAACTCTTGAATTCAAATATTTTAGGGCCATTGGTTTGGTTCAATTCCATTCTAAACTATTCGATTTGGTTCAGTGCTAAGATGATCGAAACCGAACCGAACAATTTGGTTCTCAAACTTCACTTTCAAAGCGGCCGCCAACCATATTAAAAAGTGGGGGACCAACTTTGATTTGTCTATGGCCTCCCCAGCCTTCAAATTCCAATCGGATTAATTTATCAATTTCCTAAGTTTCTAGGAATGGTCGCAGGGACCATTTTTACTATTCATCGCATCATCCGTCGCCTAAAGTTCAGCACAAATTCATCCCTTTCTCTTTCTTTTTGGCCCCTTTCTCTTTCCCCCGATTCAGCAAATTTTTTCTTTAAAATAAGTACAAGGGCTAGGTAGGGTGATCAAAGCAGCTATCGCTAAAATTTATTTAAGAAAAATGACATAAATAATTATTAAATTTTTCTCTAATGTGTAATGTGCATCTTGAACTTTTAGTTTATTTAATGTGGCCCATAGGCTTTTGGTACATATTTGATGTAGTCTCTAAATTATTGTCTCTAATTTTGAATCAACAATGTAACATTTTTCATATAATTCAAGGACCAGATTCAATATATACTAAAAATTCAGGTACGATGTTATATATTGAATTAAAGTTCAAGAATTATACTAAATGAATGAATTTTTTTTTAAGTTATATTACATTACATATTATGTTAAAATTCAAAGATCATTTTATATCAACATTCACAAATTTTACCACGAGGTCTCGCACTTTGTCATGGAATGTTCAATCGGAACCCGTCACGAGAGGCCCCCATTGAAGCGTCGGAAATTCATGAGCCTCTTCTCTTCGCACCAAGAAACAAACCTCTCTCGAGAACGGCAATTCGAATGAGCCGTAGGCCTGATGGGACAAGGGACCATTCCGAGAATAGGGGCCGCCGGAATTTGGGAAAAGAATCCGACGCGCTCTCCTTCGTTTTCCCTTGCTGTCCCCGGCAAGAAAAAGCGCGTGAGCTCGACACCCGCGTGAAGAAGGCTCTTTATCGCCTATGATAATCCCTAATCCCGCCACCTTTATCCGCACGAAGATCCCCATCCCGATCCGGTAATCGAATCTCTCGCTGTGATCGGCCCCTCGATTCCTCTCCGGTAATTTGAATTTCCCTTTTTGGCGCGCGAAAAGCCCATGAAGCTCGACGCCTCCAACGGCGAGGCGCGCGGGGTTGCGGCCGGGCTGCCGCTGGAGGGCGTCGACGGGAAGCCTTCGCCAGCGAACGGGGCGGAGCTGTTGTGCCCCCGCTCAACTTCGCGATGGTCGATTGCGGCGTGTCAGGTCCACCTTCCTCGACGGCCCCACCTTCGGCTTTCTTGCAGTCGCTTGGGCTCCGGTCACTCGTGAGTGAGACGACGTCGTGTGGGTGGCGGCTGTTTTTTTATTTATTTTTTTTCCTTCTCGGTGGAGAATTGGCCGCGTAGCCGGGTGGCTGTTTGGATGATAGTGACATGTCCAGGCGCAACTTTCGCGAGATGGACATCAGTGGAAGACCTATTGAGATTAGACACTTCCCAGCACACTTTTTCTTCTCCTTCTCCTTGTTCTTGCCGGGAAGATAGAGAGAGAGAGAGAGAGAGAGAGAGAGAGAGAGATGAGTTCGGGAGCAGTGTGAGCTGGAGAAGAAAAGGTGAGCTCAAGTCGCGCTGATACTGCTTTCCCCCCCTTTGTCCCCGATGATTTTCTCGAATCGTACCTGTTCCTTCTGGATCATGGGAATCGATTTGCGAAAAAAGTAACGTTTTCTCATCGTCATCATCTTTGTTGCAGATCTTCTCGAGCTGTAAGGAGGTAAGGTTTTCGAAGTAGCCTGGGAAGTGGAGAGCCCTTCGATCACCGCGATACTGGACTGATTGTCGGAAAAGTCTCTGCTCCAGTTCAGGTGCGCGTCCAAACGGTGGCGTCGCTTGGTAGACAGCCATCTCTTCATGGAGTTGAACCTCAATCAACCTTCTCCTTACCTCAGCCTCTTCACCAGGGATAGCCTCTTCTGTATCGATCTGCGTAATCTGGATGGCGGGGAGCAGATACAGTACCCTCTCGGGTGGAACCAGATCAAGGTGCTAGGGTCTTGCCGTGGCTTTCTTTGCATTTCTAGAGCAAACGACCGTGACGTTGCTATATGGGATCCGTTCGGTAGGGAGCATGAGCTCTTGCCTTCTTTAGATACTGAGATACGCAGTGGATTGTGTCGCTCTGCTTGCGTTCATGGATTTGGGTATGACCGTGGGAATGATGATTACGTGTTGTTGAGGATTGTTCAGATCTGTGAAGAGCCAATTGAATCTGCAGTTAGCATTTATAGTTTGAGCGATGACACGTGGCGGCAGCTCCAGGGGATCGAGATGCCATACTCTCTGGCTGATCAGCGCAAAAGGGGGGTTTTCCTGCATCACCGTCTGCACTGGATAATGACTCCTGAGCAGGTGCCGGATATGGCAAAAGTGTTGGTGGCTTTTGATATTCCTACTGAACATTTCGTGGAGGTGAACCAGCTTAATTTTATAAATAATAGGCTGGACATGGATTTGACCGTCCTGGGAGGGTGTCTTTGCCTTATCCTTTATCGTGAGCAAATGGGTGTCGAGGTGTGGATTATGAGAGACTATAGAATGCCAGAAGTATGGTATATGTTGTTCTCGATACCTAACCACTCGAGGGCTCGGGGACTCGTCCAGCCATTGGCTTACTCCCCAAATCGTCATCGAGTCTTGGTGGGAATGGGCAGTGAGACTCTCGTTTGGTATGATTTACAGACCAATGCTGCTGCCGAGAACTTCCATAGAAGGGGCATGCCAAACTCCTTTGAAGTATTGATTATGGACGAACCGCCGATATGAGGAGGTAAGTACTTCGTGAAAAGTAGCTAGTTCTTCTGTGTTGGACTGTCTCGGATTCTTCGTAGACATACCTTTAATAACCTGGTTAGTGTAGTGGATTCCTTGAACTGCTTCCTCCCTTTCGCGTGTTGGTGAAAATGTGAAGTGAAAGAAACTTTTCTCCACTGCTTTTGGGATGGAACAAGGAAACTGATAAAAACGATGAATATGCTACTTAAGGGAAAGCTCTTTCTAGAGGAAGAAGGGTTGTTCAATTGATGCGAGGGATGATGGGATCCTCTCTCTTTTCGGGGAAGGGATAACTTTTGGGAAGTCGAGGAGACTACTAAAGTGGTTTTGTGATCTAATTAATTTGAAAATACGGACAAAGAATAGAGGAGATGATTGAGAAATGAGGGGAACTAATGTGGGAATTGGGAACCTGGAATTGAAGATTACGTGCCAAATTATGTTTCGCAAAACAAAACAGTCGTGTGCTCGTTTATTTGTTTTTTTTATCCATATTTTTACTGATAAAAGAAAAAAATAAAACAGTTTGAAAGAAGAATACATGCTATACAAGAGGAGTCTATGTATAATGCGTATGAGGAAAAGACATTCAATAAGGTTTCTGTGGATACAATAGGTTAGAGAACATCTATTTAAGAGCCAAAACAGCCAAAAAAAAAAGAAGGGTTTTTCATTGCTCTAATTTGTACCAAAAATGGGAACAAAGTTCCCTTCGTCGCAATCGCTGTTCCATTCAACATGTCTGCTTTGAGACTATCAAAATTAAGGCATTTGTTTTCCTTCCCTTTCCATGATATATATTATGCGTGTGAGATTGTCCTTTAATAGGTGAAAAACATATCTCGAAAGCAATTGATAGCTGCTTTTGTGTGCCCGAGGGTTTGACATGACCACCAATTGGTTTTCTCAGGTGCTGCGTAGTGCGTACAATTCAGCTAACGAAATGCCACCGGAGAAGAGAAGCCCATATATATAGAGCAGGAGTTAACAAAAAGCCCTAGCTACATAGATCCTAACATAATATTATATGTTATCTAACAAGAAGTAACACAAAGAAGAACTAATTGTTTGGATACACATGTGAGTTGTGTTATAGAAGTAGTCCCATATCAGAGAATTGATATGATGTGAAGAAGTTAATATATCATAGTTGGCCTATAACTCATTAACTCAAGCTTTTGAATTAAGATGAGTCTAACTGTATATATTGATGGGTTCGGACTTAAATTTCCCCCTCCCTTGGAGATCTCCTCAGATGAAGGTATCGGACTTCTGTTGTGCCCTCTCAATAACTAATATCAGAGCTGATGGTGTATCAAGATACGGTTTCTGGGCAGGTGTGGTCAATAACTGGTATCAGAGTTAATGGTGTAACAAGGTATGGTTTCTGGGTAGATGTGGTGTAACAAAGTAACAAGGTACGGTTTCTGGGCAGGTGTGGTGTAACAAGGTGTAACAAGGTATTAGTAATTGGATCAGAGCTAATGGTTATGGTTTCTAGGCAGGTGTGGTGTAACAAGGTATCGGTAACTGGTATTAGAGCTAATGGTTACAGTTTCTGGGCAAGTGTGGTGTAACAAGGTGTTGGGCAGGTGTGGTGTAACAATGCTAATGGTTGTGGTGTAACAAGGTACGGTTTCCAGTATGGTTTCCGAGCAGGTGTGGTGTAATAAGGTATCGATAACTAGTATTAGAGCTAATGGTTACAGTTTCTAAGTAGGTGTGGTGTAACAAGGTGTCGGGCAGGTGTGGTGTAACAATGCAGGCTGGTGAGGATGATGTTAGGCCATAAGGATATTTGATTTAAAGAGGTTTTCGGGAAGGTGTGGTGTAACAAGGTGTTGGGCAGGTGTGGTGTAACAATGCAGGCTCGTGATGATGATGTTAGGTCATAAGGATATTTGATTTAAGGAGGTTTTTGAGCAGGTGTGGTGTAACAAAGTATCGGTAACTGGTATCAAAGTTGATGATTACACTTTCTAGGCAGGTTTGGTGTAACAAGGTGTGGTGTAACAATGCTCGAGATGGAAGAGACAAATAAAAGCCACTCCGAAATCACTGTAGCAGTCGGTCACTTTGTTCATATAGCCAACTGTTCATTGTAGTAGGGGTAAATTTTACTATTTAGCCTGTCACGGGATCTCTTTAGGACTCCTTATATGTGTAGCCCATAAGTGGCTAATATGTTTGCATAATTGTGTCCGAGGAAAGCCTGCTCTTGTCATTTGTATCATTCTCTGCCTATATAAGCAATGAGTCTCCATTGTAAAAACCAGAGAGTGAAATAAGAAGTGTGTTGTGTACTCTATTTTCAACATGATCTTCTAAACACTCCCCTTCTTTTATAGTCCAGAATGGTAGTTCTGAACAAACACTATGATTGAGAAAATCCTGGAGTATGCTCTGCACTTGCCCTTATGGGATTCTGTGTATCAGAATTTCCGATATTTTAAAGATCACTATGGTCTAAATTAATAGCTTGAGAAGGAACTTGGTGACTGACAGGCAGTCCCTATTAAGGCCTGGAAGAGCTGTGTGTGGGATAGCATACTTGTCACAAGTTTGCGACTCAAGTTATTGATTTTAGTATATAGTTAACCTTATGGTATTTGTAACATCTTGAATTTCGACCCATTCCGGGATAGATGAAATGATTAATTTATCAATGCACTGTTAGTTATGTTTACTCTGAGTTGGCCCCTCACGAGTTAACTAACTGTTCGGCAAGGCAATTAAGGATCGGTACATGTACGACTAGTGAATTTAATCAGGGATAGACCGCTCGACTATAAGGATCAAAGAAGAATAATACTACACTGTTGTAGGCCAATTAGTGAACGGAAATAAATCGAGTCGGCAAAAATGCGAGGTCGGATTGCGGGTGATTCTGCACAACTTCGATATTAATTGTGGACGACGTTAAACCGATTTACTTTTGGCCCTGTACTCAGTGTGAGCAATTAATCTCGTAATTACATGACAATCGATGATCGCCCTGATTTGAATATGCACGATCGTGGATTGAAAAGCTATCAACCACGGGTCAAATGCGCGAGAACCCCTAAACGCCGCCCGAAAGTTAGGTCGTATTAAAGTCGCGATTGATTGATTTTAATCACGAATTTCAATCGGGTATCGAACTTTAAAGGATGTCGAGACTAAAATATTGGACGTGTCTCATTGATTCTCGAATTTTTCGGTAAGCCCGAATTATTGGAAAAGGATTCAACGGGCCGAGTTTTGGAGCCAAATATTTGGGAATTTGTGCTTCAGGGGCAAAAAGACCAAAATGCCCTTTCTAGAAGCCCATGTGGGCGTCTCTCTCTCTCTCTCTCTCTCGTGCGCGCAGCTCCCATTAAAGCTTCTTCTTCTTCTTCTTCTCTTTTCGGTCGACGCTGGTGGCTGTTGTTGCTGCTGCCGCCATCCCCGCCGCAGCTCCTCCGCTCCTGCTCTGCACCTGATCGCCGGTGAGCTGCCATCCGTCGGCCTCAAGCCAAACTGGCTTCGCCCAGCTTCTATTTTCCTCCCCTCTCTCCTCTGCCTGACGGTGCTGCTGTCTTGTTCCAGTCTGGTCGCGCCGCCGCCGCTGCCGTCGGATCGCCTCAAGCCAGCCGCTCCCCTTGGACCTGTCTTAGCCGAACCGGATCTAGCGCCGTTCCTCCTCCTCTTCGGTTTGGCGGCGCCGCCTTGTCTCCTCTCGGGTTCTCGGTTCAAACCGAGTCGGCCCCCGAACCGCTCGAGGACCACCGCCGTCCGCCCAAACCTTCGCCCGACCACTCCAGCTCGAGCCACCGCTGACTCCGCCTGTCTCTCCCTTTTGGCCCCTCTGGCCGTGACCAGGAGAAGTGGCCAGCAGCCTCGCCGCTGCACGCCGCCGCAGGTCACCGCCACAAGCCCATTGGATGACCACCCCCGAGCTCTCCGCCGCACCGGAGCCACCCCGGCTTGCTGCCACCCCACGAAACATGCCGCACCGCCCCCTTTTCCCTCTCCGGCTTCTGTCCAGCCTTCGCCGGAGCCGACCGCCTGGTCGCCGGAGTTGCTGGCCGCCGTCCGAAGTCGCCGGACCGTCCACCAATCAACCCCATGCCGCCACAGCCGCCGGTTCCTCCTTATCCCGGCTTTTCGCCGCATGGACAGCCGCTGTCACGCCCCGACTCTCGAGCTCGCGGCAACCCCATTTCACTTGAGGTCTTAAAAATACGACATCCCAGGTACTGTCGTCGACCAGTTCATTTTATCTTGTAATTATGCACATGCGGAAACGAACAACTCCCAAACCAAACAACGGGGATAGCAGCAACAACGGCGGAGGAAAGACAAACACCATTTTATATATCGAAGGTTAGCCAAAGCACACCGGCAAATACATACACACCTTACTATAGGTGACAAGCTAAGGCCTACTCAAAAAAGAGACCGGCCTAGCTAACCTAACACCGCACAAGTGCCTACTCGCGGCCTCGAGGAATCGCTCTCTTCGATCCTCGCACCGCATCATCTAGGGCCTGAAAATGTTAACCACGACGGGTTGAGATAAACTCGGCAAGTTAAAGTCCTAAGCCCCTAGGTTAGGAACTTCGCTCGCCTCGGGAGTTTAACATACAACCTAATACAAAGCAATCGGTGCAATACCACCTCGAGAGAGAAAGACAGGCGAAGAGTTTAATAAACGGGTGCAATCACAAGCGACCAAAGATGACATACCTTAAGGGAAACGCAACACCGAACTTAATAATCAAACAGTCTTAGTCTTGTTCGTATCGCTTTTCGACGTTAGCCGCCACGACATCTTAACCACATCCACCGATTGATCTCAACAATCTCTCGGACCAAAGATCATCCTTTCTCGATGTTATTCCAATAGACTCGGAGTTCTACAAACTTGACCATACTTCGCTATATCACTCGAATAAATTTTATCCCACAAGCATTCTCTTTTTGTCGTCACGTAGTTCGGTTCATTTCGCCCCTTTCGACATCCTAGAAGCTGCCGCCAGAGTCGCTCCTTGCTCGAGCACTCCGGCCCCGCGTCCACTCCCCGCCCTCATCGGATCGGTCGTCATGGGCATCTACGAACCGCACCACTTCTAACAAAAGTCCTTTTTAAACATGCTTTATCTCATAGAGGTATTATCCGCTTTGGCCTGTCCCATACCAAGCCTCACGGTTTTAACCTCATCTGAGCACCTCAAAGTACAAAACTTTCTCCAGCTCGTCAACTCATGAGCTCGTTTCCACAGGACCACTCGTCAACACTTGAAATTTGATCCACCAAATTTTTATGAGCTCACATTCGAACTTCACAAGCCCTCAATCGTTGTGACGCGTAAACAACTACTCGTCCTTGTTGTCTTACCACTTAGTCAAATCCTTTATATGACACCTCACTTTGTAAGTATCGTATTCTCCAATACTAGACTAAATCCTCAAAATTCCACCAATCAATAATCACGTACATTCCCTAATTCTCGGGAATAACTCAATAAATCAAACACTTTCACTTCCACTCGATCTTCGATCATGCATTTCATCATTATTCACGCATATAATTAACAATCGGCACTTCAAGAAAGCATAACAACCAAGAACACAACAATTTGAAACCAAAATTTACTACGTATGAACGAGTCCGTGAACGAATCCGTGAACAAAGTAATCATGAGCAGTAAATATGAACAAGTAACTAATCCGAAATTAATAAAATAATATTAAACTTAACCATGGTTACTAAATTTAACCTAACTAGGGTTAATTAACTCAACCATGATTAATAATTAACCATAGTTACTTTAGAAACTAACCCTAGTTACTTTAATTAATTAACCTTAGTTACTTTAAAACTAACTATGGTCAATTAATCTAACCTTAGTCAGCTTAATTAACTCAGCCACCATTAACAAACTAACCCATAATTAACCAAGCACAAAAATTAAACTAATTAACCCCTAAGCAAGATTAACCCCTAAACAAGGATTAGGAAGTTAACTTACTTGGATCGGAAATCCGGCGACACCAGCGCGTAGAGGGGAACAAGGGCTACGAGGGGTAAGCTCGGGGATGGCAACGGATGACAAACGATGGCCGAAACGGGCCAAAACAGCCCTCGGAACACTGTTCACGCGGAATCGGTGCAGCTGAGCGGAAAAGGCCGAAACGGGCGGCTAACGGCGACCAGCGGTGACCGGGGGTGCGCGGTTGGCTTCCTAACTTCCAGGACTACACTTTGGGCAGTGGTGGTGGCTCCGGTGACGGCGGCAAGGCTGTTTTCCGGCTGGAAAACAGTGAAGACAGCAAGGAACACCAGAAATGGAAGAGAAAATGAAGAGAAAAAGGAGAGAGAGGAAGGCTGGGCTGGTGCACGAATTTTGGGGGAGAAAGAGGAGAGAGAAGAGGCTGCTGAAGGCTTGGATAAGGCCAAGGCAAGTGGGCTTGCCACTTGCTTGAAGGACCAATCAAAAACAACCAAAAACAAAGCATAAACAAAGCCCACTTGGGCACAAAAGCAAAAGGCCAAAGAGAGAAGCCCATGGGCTGGAAATGGAGGGGAACTTGGGCCAACTTGGGCCCCTCTTGGGCTGGGCTGAATGGGTGCAAGGCCCATTGGGCCGCCGGTCTTGGGCCGGCCCACCCGCAGGCCCGAAACCCGGTCCAATTTTCCCTTTTTCCGACGCTTCCGTGTCCAACGGAAAATCCCAAAATAAATGAGGCGACGTCCAAATATTTAGTCTTGATATCACCGAGAAGTCGGTTCCCAAAATCGGATTAAAAATCGGGGCCAAATTGAGTCGATTGCGACCGTAGTACAATTTGGATTATCGGGCGCCCTTTTTGGACTTTCCTCACATTTGACCCATGGCCAACCATTCTTTGAACCACGTTTACGCCAATTCTCGAGTCAGGAACGTCCCTCGATTGTCGTGTGATCCCGGGGGCTCAATTGATAATCCCGAGTACCAGATGAAAAGGATTCGGTTTACCGTCGTTCGTAGTTCGCATCGAAGTCGTGCGGAAATCACCCGCGAGATCGACTTCGTACTTCGCCGAATCGATTTATTTCTGTTTCCTTAATAGTCTAGTACTTAGAGGATATCGTTCCCCCTGAGGTCCTCATGGTCGAAGGGTTCGTTCGATCGAAATTGCGGGTCGTACGCGAATCATTTCCTATCGATGCCTCTCGTAATCCATTATCCCACGAACACACGGTTCGGAAAATTTGTACTAACCGGGCCTTCGACTAATATTGCCCTTTTATAAAATCCTAAAATGGGGTCGATTTTCGGGATGTTACAACTCTTCCTCTTATAGAAATTTCGTCCTCGAAATTTGAACCGATACTCTAATCCTCAAAAAGATAGGGGTGCCGACGCCTCATGACTTCTTCGTTTTCCCACGTAGCTCCCTCCGTACCATGACGCCGCTAACCGACTTTGACCAAGGAGACTGTCTTGTTTCTCTGCACTTGTTCTTTTTCGTCCTCAATCCGAATCGGTCTCTCCACATACGACACCCTGTCGTCCACCTCTATCTCCTCAAAATTCAACACGTGCATCAGGTCCGACTTGTATTTCCTTAACATCGACACATGGAATACGTCATGCACTTGAGCAAGTCGAGGCGGTAGCGCAAGACGATAGGCTAAATTCCCAATCCTTTCTAGAATCTCGAACAGTCCGACATACCTCAGGCTCAGTTTTCCTTTCTTTTCAAATCGTGATGTACCTCACATCAGCGATACTTTAAGGAACACATGATCGCCCACTTGAAATTCCAATGACTTACGTCGTCTGTCCCTATAACTCTTTTGTCTACTATGAGCTGTCTTTAACCTTTCTCGAATCATCTTGACGGCGTCTAAAGATTGCTGCACTAACTCTGGCCCTGTAATTTTCCGCTCGCCGACTTCGTCAATCGGTCCACTATAACCCAAATCGCATCATTACCCCCGACTTCTTGGTAATCTCGTCACGAAGTCCATCGTGATGTGCTCCCATTTCCATTCAGGGATTTCAAGAGGTTGCAATAACCCTCCTGGCTTGCAATGCTACGCTTTCACTTGTTGGCAAGTTAAACACTTCACCACATGCTTGGCGATGTCGATTTTCATACCGTTCCACTAATAATACGCCGCAATTTCGATACATCTTCGTCTTGCCTGGATGCACACTATAGTCGCTACGATACACTTTGGATAACAACCTCTCCTTAATTTCGATGTTGCTTGGTACACATAACCGTCAACGGAATTTCAAGATCCCATCCTCGGATACCTGAAAATCCGACTTTCTCTTGGTCGCGTCCATTTGTAGAATCTTTTGGACCTCAGCGTCCAAAGGTTATATTGCTTTAATCTTGGCTTGAATTTCAGGTTCAATCCTAAGGGTAGTCATTAAACTTGAAAGATGACATACCTTGAGCCTAAATTTTGAATCACGGATTCCCTCCAACAGAATCCATTCCTAAAACATCCAGTCAGCTTATGCTTAAGCTCTTGGAAACTACGCTCACACTTATCCGTCCACTCAAATTCTTACGTCCTTCATTAACCTTCGAATTAAAGGCATATCCATCGTAGAGAACATTTCTACGAATCATCTGTAATAATCTGTCCGATTTAGAAAACTTTGAACCTCTATCACTATCATAAGTCTTGGCCAATTCATCACTGCCTTAATCTTGATGGATCCACAGAAATTCTCTCGTCCAAAATCATATGGCCAACAAACAATGCGAGTAAACCCAAACTCGTAGGTATTAAACTTGGCATACTGTTTATGCTCTCCAATAGTTTATAGCACTATCCTCAAGTGCTGTTCGTGTTCCTTTGAATTCCTCGAATATCCCAATATATTGCTCACGAACACAATTAAGAATCAATCCAAATATGCCTTAATCAGTCAATCCATCAAATCCATAAAAACAACTGGCACGTTAGTTAATCCAAACGACAGTACGGTAATTTTATAGTGATCACATCGCACACAATATGTCATCTTCAGTTTATCCTCCTTCTTAATCCCTCAACTACTAATAGCCCGTCCTTGGGTCTATCTTGGAACATATCGAAGCTCTTTGAAGTGGGTCAAACAAATCATCCATCCTTGGTAATGGATACTTGCTCATGACCGTCCCTTGGTTAAACTGCCGTTAATCGATGCAAAAGTGCAACGATCCATCCTTAATTCCTCAACTAACAAATTAACCACAATCGTCCTATAACTTTAGGAACCTTCATTCAATAAACGAGTTACTTCCAATGACGAATTCAAAGGGATTGAGAGTCCTCCTTGATTCCAGTAAACTCGAAACGAACCCCACTTAATGGGTTAAACTGGATTACCTTCCAATAGCAATCCATCGTAACTCGATACTTAGTAAGTCAATCCATTCCAACGATCACATCGAAATTGTACATTTCCAACACAATCAAATCAATCAATTCCTTTTGATCGCCAATGACCATCGTACAATCCGAACATCCTTCGCATACAACCTCATCCTATAACCGGGTCAACCTGTCAAGAATTTCATCCAACGATTTTGGTCTTAACCTTACCAACTTAACGAAGTGTTTAGTTATAAACAAATGCGTAGTTCCAAAAACCCAATTAATGCATAAGCAACATGATCACACTGGAAGTTGTACCAATAGTCACAGCCTTTGAATCCAACACTTGGCATTCCAATTATACACTGATCTTCCCTAATACCATTCCTCCTATCATCAGCTTTTTCCTAAGCCAATGATTAACCATATAAGATGCAAACTCGCCACGTCCTTTTTCTTAATAAACATAACTCGGCGCTTTCCAAGGCGATATACTTATGCAAATAAAACCCTTATCCAAAAATTCATGCATCTGCACCTTCAATTCCTTTAATCCTGACAATGCCATCCTGTACAGTGCTTTCGAGATTAATTCCATCCTAGGAGCCAACTCGATTATGAACTCTGTCTCTCTGGCCAGGGGTAGTCCCGGTAATTCCTTTGGAAAGACATCAGGATAATCTCGTACTACCACGATGTCCTACAAGTTCGGTCCCTCATTTGATGTATCACTCACAGACGCCAAATAATCTCGACATCCTGACCCCCAACAACCTGGTTACTTCCAAAGAAGAAATCAAGAGAATCGAGGACCCTCCTCGGCTCCCTACAAACTGAAAACTACTAGCTCCAGTCAGATTAAACTCCTTGCTTGCACCGTCCTCCTCCTCTGACCCCTCTGACTTGGGATCCTCAAACCAGGGGTACTCTAATCCGGACTGCTCATTTTGCAGGACTCTCCTAGCCTGCGTTCCAATTCCCTCCACACGGAATTAGAAAATGAGACAACCCTACAACAAAGGACCATGAAAGATCCTCGTAGTCAATCACATGCAAGCAAAGAAATTGTCTTTCCTACTAACTATCCCCACGCACCAACACAAGACTCATCGCACCTTATCACTCCATTAGCCAACCAGGCTCTGATACCAAAATCGGCGGGGTTGTCACGCCCCGACTCTCGAGCTCGCGGCAACCCCATTTCACTTGAGGTCTTAAAAATACGACATCCCAGGTACTGTCGTCGACCAGTTCATTTTATCTTGTAATTATGCACATGCGGAAACGAACAACTCCCAAACCAAACAACAGGGATAGCAACAACAGCAGCAGAGGAAAGACAAACACCATTTTATATATCTGAATGTTAGCCAGCACACCAGCAAATACATACACACCTTACTATAGGTGACAAGCTAAGGCCTACTCAAAAAGAGACCGGCCTAGCTAACCTAACACTGCACAAGTGTCTACTCGCTGGCCTCAGAGGAATCGCTCTCTTCGATCCTCGGTACTGCATCATCTAGGGCCTGAAAATGTTAACCACGACGGGTTGAGATAAACTCAGCAAGTTAAAGTCCTAAGCCCCGGTTAGGAACTTCGCTCGCCTCGGGAGTTTAACATACAACCTAATACAAAGCAATCGTGCAATACCACCTCGAGAGAAAGACGGCGAAGACAGTTTAATAAACGAGGTGCAATCACAAGCGACCAAAGATGACATACCTTAAGGGAAACGCAACACCGAACTTAATAATCAAACAAGTCTTAGTCTTGTCTCGTATCGCTTTTCGACGTTAGCCGCCCTCGACATCTTAACCACATCCACCGATTGATCTCAACAATCTCCGGACCAAAGATCATCCTTTTCTCGATGTTATTCCAATAGGCGGAGTTCTACAAACTTGACCATACTTCGCTATATCACTCGAATAAATTTTATCCCACAAGCATTCTCTTTTTGTCGATCGTAGTTCAGTTCATTTCTCGCCCCTTTCGACATCCTAGAAGCTCGCCAGAGTCGCTCCTTGCTCGAGCACTCCGGCCCCGGCGTCCACTCCCCGCCCTCATCGGATCGTCGTCATGGGCATCTACGAACCGCACCACTTCTAACAAAAGTCCCTTTTAAACATGCTTTATCTCATAGAGGTATTATCTCGCTTTGGGCTTGTCCCATACCAAGCCTCACGGTTTTAACCTCATCGAGCACCTCAAAGTACAAAACTTTCTCCAGCTCGTCAACTCATGAGCTCGTTTCCACGGGACCACTCGTCAACACTTGAAATTTGATCCACCAAATTTTTATGAGCTCACATTCCGAACTTCACAAGCCCTCAATCGTTGTGACGCGTAAACAACTACTCGTCCTTGTTGTCTTACCACTTAGTCAAATCCTTTATATGACACCTCACTGTAAGTATCGTATTCTCCAATACTAGACTAAATCCTCAAAATTCCACCAATCAATAATCACGTACATTCCCTAATTCTCGGGAATAACTCAATAAATCAAACACTTTCACTTCCACTCGATCTTCGATCATGCATTTCATCATTATTCACGCATATAATTAACAATCGGCACTTCAAGAAAGCATAACAACCAAGAACACAACAATTTGAAACCAAAATTTACTTATGTATGAACAGTGCCGTGAACAGTAATCCGTGAACAGTAATCATGAACAGTAAATATGAACAGTAACTAATCCGAAATTAATAAAATAATATTAAACTTAACCATGGTTACTAAATTTAACCTAACTAGGGTTAATTAACTCAACCATGATTAATAATTAACCATAGTTACTTTAGAAACTAACCCTAGTTACTTTAATTAATTAACCTTAGTTACTTTAAAACTAACTATGGTCAATTAATCTAACCTTAGTCAGCTTAATTAACTCAGCCACCATTAACAAACTAACCCATAATTAACCAAGCACAAAAATTAAACTAATTAACCCCTAAGCAAGATTAACCCCTAAACAAGGATTAGGAAGTTAACTTACTTGGATCGGAAATCCGGCGACACCGGCGCGTAGAGGGGAACAAGGGCTACGAGGGGTAAGCTCGGGGATGGCAACGGATGACAAACGATGGCCGAAACGGGCCAAAACAGCCCTCGGAACACTGTTCACGCGGAACCGGTGCGGGCGAGCGGAAAAGGCCGAAACGGGCGGCTAACGGCGACCAGCGGTGACCGGGGGTGCGCGGTTGGCTTCCTAACTTCCAGGACTACACTTTGGGCAGTGGTGGTGGCTCCGGTGACGGCGGCAAGGCTGTTTTCCGGCTGGAAAACAGTGAAGACAGCAAGGAACACCAGAAATGGAAGAGAAAATGAAGAGAAAAAGGGAGAGAGAGGAAGGCTGGGCTGGTGCACGAATTTTGGGGGAGAAAGAGGAGAGAGAAGAGGCTGCTGAAGGCTTGGATAAGGCCAAGGCAAGTGGGCTTGCCACTTGCTTGAAGGACCAATCAAAAACAACCAAAAACAAAGCATAAACAAAGCCCACTTGGGCACAAAAGCAAAAGGCCAAAGAGAGAAGCCCATGGGCTGGAAATGGAGGGGAACTTGGGCCAACTTGGGCCCCTCTTGGGCTGGGCTGAATGGGTGCAAGGCCCATTGGGCCGCCGGTCTTGGGCCGGCCCACCCGCGGCCCGAAACCCGGTCCAATTTTCCCTTTTTTCCGACGCTTCCGTGTCCAACGGAAAATCCCAAAATAAATGAGGCGACGTCCAAATATTTAGTCTTGATATCACCGAGAAGTCGGTTCCCAAAATCGGATTAAAAATCGGGGCCAAATTGAGTCGATTGCGACCGTAGTACAATTTGGATTATCGGGCGCCCTTTTTGGACTTTCCTCACATTTGACCCATGGCCAACCATTCTTTGAACCACGTTTACGCCAATTCTCGAGTCAGGAACGTCCCTCGATTGTCGTGTGATCCCGGGGGCTCAATTGATAATCCCGAGTACCGAGATGAAAAGGATTCGGTTTACCGTCGTTCGTAGTTCGCATCGAAGTCGTGCGGAAATCACCCGCAGATCGACTTCGTACTTCGCCGAATCGATTTATTTTCGTTTCCTTAATAGTCTAGTACTTAGAGGATATCGTTCCCGCCCAGGTCCTCATGGTCGAAGGGTTCGTTCCTGATCGAAATTGCGGGTCGTACGCGAATCATTTCCTATCGATGCCTCTCTGTAATCCATTATCCCACGAACACACAGTTCGGAAAATTTGTACTAACCAGGCCTTCGACTAATATTGCCCTTTTATAAAATCCTAAAATGGGGTCGATTTTCAGGATGTTACAGCCGCCCTCGGTCGAGACCCGGTCCCGGCCGCCTCGTCCTGACGCGCCGGAAGTTCCCAGGCGTTTCCCTTGCCACCACCGTCGCGCTCGTGTCGTCGGAATCGCTAAACCGTGAGTCAATTTCCTAATCCCTTAGTTAGGGATTAATCTTGCTTAGGAGTAGTTTAATTAGTTTAATTATTGATTAGTGTTTTGGATGATGATTATTAGTGTTTTAATACTATTTGATTAAGCTTTGCTTAGTGTTAATCATTGTTAGTATTAATGAATATTATTATTATTTTTAAATAAATAATAATTATTTATTATTTTCGGAATTATTAATTAATTAAATTATTTTATAATTTCGAATTATTAATAGTAATATTTTTATTACTATTCATTACTGAAAATTAATTATTTCTCCAAAATAATTAAATGTGATTATTTATTGGAAATGGTTTTAATTGAGTAATTTTGGGGGAAAATTACTATGGTCTATTTTTCCAAAATCAATAGTATTTATATACTATTTTATTAAATGACATTGGTTTATTAAAGAAGGGTTTTACTAAATGGAATTATTTGGGTTGGATAATTAATTATGGGATTGAAAAATAATTACAAGTATTTTGTGGGACTTGAATTATTTTATCGAAACAATTGGCTATAGCATGATTCTTAAATAAATATTTTTGAGTATAATTATAGTTTATACTTATTTTTGGGATGATTGAGTATTATTGGGGAATAGTTGATTGTTGTAGTCGTGAGGACACGTATTTATTTATTAATTGATATGTGTGTGTTTATTTAGTATTAAATATCGACACGTGGTTGGGTATCGGAGTATCGTAATGTTGATTGGTCGGAATTGATTGGCAGACTGTGATTTGAATTGTTAGTTGTTCCCAAGAGTTAGGGAATTTGTATGATTGAATGCTGATTGGAAATTGGATTTTGGAAATTGTCGAGTGAAATCGCATGACATATTGCTTGGGTTATCTGAAATGGTCTGAAATGGCATGTCGCATGAGCATGAGCGTATAAGCGGTGTTGCATTCACGACCAAGCAAAACCAAAGACAATAATGAACTGTTTGCTGATGTGTTGCATGGTCAGATTAAAATTGATAGCCCGGTTGAGCCGGATGACCGCCAATCCCCATTGGGGTTGTGCCGTGACCATTGGGTCGCTTGACAGTGGTCAGATGCGGGGCTGCGGCAGTGAGCGGGCCCCATGCTCCATAGGGAATGCCGTCGATGGGAGAGAGCCCTCATGGGAGAGGACGATGCCTGGTCTTCGACCGGTAGACCGCCAACCATAAGGTTGTACCGTGGCCCTAGTGGTCGTAATAATCGGAGTATGTGTGAGTGTAAGACATGAGAAAGTTGTGTGAGATGTTCTGATTATTCGCATGCTCTTAATGTCGTGATGATTGAAATGACAGTTTCTACAGGTTGCGTGTGCCGAGGCCAGGTAGGGTCGCTTGTGTTTGCATCTGCTTATTGAACTGTCGTCTGATAATGTTGCTTGAGGTGTGGTATGTGTTGTTTGTCGGAACTAGGTTGCATGGTTAGACTACCCTCGAGGCAAGCGAAATTCCTAACCGAAGCTTAGGACTTTGACTTGCTGAGTTTATCTCAACCCGTTGTGGTTAACAATTTTCAGGGTCGTAGGATGGAGAATCAACGCGTGTTTCAGTTTGTGGCCGTCTTCGAAGGGAGTAGATTAACCCTGGCCTGTTAGTTTCATTGGCTCGTTAGGAAGATGCCCGTGGTAAGGGCTTGTACTTGTAAACTTCCTAGGGTTAATCAGTAGATAAATAAAGCAGTACTTTTGAATGTGTTCTTGTTGGGTTTTCCTGCTATCCCTATTTTTGTAATTGACCGGGGATTGTGATTCGTTTCCATATGTGCATAATTACAAGATAAAAATAACGGTCGGCGACGGATCCTGGGGAGTCGCAAATCAAATGACCGCAAGAGAACAGGGGTTACCGCGTGCTCAAGGGTCGGGGCGTGACAGTATTAGAGCCCGGATTTCTTTGAATCATTTTAGTTTAATCAAAACCCTATTTTGATACTAGAAGATAATCTCTCTTCTCATGGAAACATCAGATTCACCATCCTTCTAACATTTCCCTTTAGCCTCCTCCAGAACTTCAAAAATCTTCATGTTCGAAATTAGACTATCTTTATAAAGTTGCTTATCTCACAGAGGATAGTAAGATTTCAAAAACTTAGTTTCCTATGATGAATCTCTACACCGCTTTTGCCAAACCTTCTTCTTCCTCCCCATTTTGATCTATCAAACGCTTGATCAAACATACCCCTTGTACAGTCAATGAGTATGTCTAATCTTCATGATTTGATCAACATCCCATCCAGGTAACTGAACAAGAACAATTTGTCACTCTTCAGATACCACCTGAGTTTCCATCCCAATGGTTCCAACAAGGCTATACTCATCTCCACTTTGGATCCATCCGCTTTGCTCTAACCTTTCATGGCTGAAAGAGCTTACCTGTTGCTACAAGAATAGCCCTACTAGACACTAGATTTTTGGAATACCAACAAGTTTGTGTTGGTACCATTCAGACCACAATGAATGCGGGAACTTTCTTTATTACACTTTTCCCAAATTTTAACATTGCTCTAGCAGATCCCAACCTGCTCACTGCTTTTAAGGTCCAGCTACAAATCACTGGAGCCCCTCAGACTCCTAGATCAATTGCTGCTACCTTACATTATCAAATGATCTATCGTGTCCAAAACCATGCCATTGACTTAAATATTCCAAACTCCGAATATGCCCTTGTCATCTCAATTGACCACGACCAGACCTCCTGCATCCATGTTCCGCGTCAGATCCCACGAAATGAGCTTGTTAAGCTCCTCCCTGATAGTTGGGTCACCAACTACGAAAAACTCCATCAGAGTTACAAACTGGTCCAATCTAGTGAACCTCAGTTCACCCGAAAGAAAGATGGTACTGTTGCCATCAAGTTCAGTAAGACCAAAGATGAACCTTCCTCTATTTTCCCTACCATCATCCACTTCACACCTTGTCCTACTGATCTCGTTTTATGTGAACCAGATGACAAACGATATGTCCACTCTTTTGGTTCCCAATGATAGCCGATCCATCTTTTCAAAGATCCCACTGGACACTGTTTCTGGGATCCTGATTGTGCTTGCTCCTCATGCACCACCTTTGAAGATGAAGATGATAGGCCTTCTTCCAAAAAGAAGAAAAATAAAGATACCATTTACCAAAGATATCTTGATGGAGATCCAACTGTTAGACCCCTTAGAGAAGAAGGTGGCAAATACCAGTTTATTATCTCTTATGGACCATCTCCTAAGGTGATCTCATCCCCATCCCCTTATAAGCCAGCTCTTTCTCTTAAATCACCACCAACCAAACCCATGACCGCCTCACCCTTTTACAAGCCAATCCAAAAATGGGTAAAAAAGAACCCCTCTTCTCCCATAAATTTACCCAGGCTAGGTACCTGTGTACCTAAGCCTAAACCACCTCCTATTTTACCAAGTATATGCATGTTTTTCCCTGATGACTTCCCTCCACTTGAGGCCAAAGATTCTGAAACCAACACACGGAAATTCCCTCCATTGGAAAAGTTCTCTGACCCACACCATCAGTATCAGCACTCACCAAATGTACCTAACTCTACTAGCCTTGATGCTCAAGGATAGTGCAAGCAGCCCTCGACCGCTGAAACTGTCTTAAACTGGCAAACTGAAAATGCCTTGGCCCAAAACAAGATTCTGGGGACTGTTGCAATACAACTTGAACGTGTAGATCAGAATACTGCATTATCTTGCAAAATGCTAAAAGACTTCTAGAAAAGGCTTCATTTGCTAGAAACTAAGCAAACACCTCCCGGCCGAGCAGGTGTGGTGTAACAATGCAGGCCTATGGGGATGATGTTGGGCCAAAAGAATATTTGATTTAAGAGGGAGAATTAATATGATATGGAGCAGTTAATACATCATATATCCTAGTTGGCTCATAACTCAACTCATAACTCATAACTAATTTAAGCTTTTTAGTTAATGTGGGTCCAACTGTATATATTGATGGGCTTGGGTGATGATGATGTTGGGCTATATCCTAGTTGGCTCATAACTCAGCTCATAACTCACAACTAATTTAAGCTTTTGAGTTAAGGTGAGTCTAACTGTATATATTGACAAGCTCGAGTGAGGATGATGTTGGGCCAGGAGGATATTTGATTAAATGAGGGAATTGATGTGGTATGGAACAGTTAATATATCCTATATTCTAGTTGGCTCATAACTCAACTCATAACTCACAACTAGTTTAAGCTTTTGAGTTAAGGTGGGTCTAACTGCATATATTGACAGGCTCGGATTTGGATTCCCCCCTTGGAGATCTCCTTAGGTAAAGATATTGGACTTCTGCTGCGCACTCCCAATACTAATTAGCACAGGTAAGGAAACCGACTACCAGACATAAGCCCGCTGACAAGAACCATACAACTTGCAATTCAAATTACAGACTTGAATATGGCATGATAAGCTGACTTCGTTTGATCTACTCCTCTAAGTCCATGCTTCAATTTTCCCAAGGCCAACAACACTTTGGTGAGATTTTCGTCCAAGGAGGCCACGACCTCCCTCAATTGAGTCCTTTTGGCACTAGACTCCTCTTGAGCTTTTTCTCCAAGACAGCAATAGGGGTAACATCCCATTCCGACATTCACTTGGTATGCACTACCAAGTCTCTTAACCATTCTCTCTACAACTCAATTTAATACCACTTGTTTTTGTTTTTGTTTTTTTTTGGTCAGAATCTAATACCACGCGTCAGAGGGCAGAAACTTAGGATCGTGAATTGTGCAGCACTTAGGCTCCGGAGGACTTGTTCACCCCTCACTGTAGTTGTCTAAGCTCAGCCTTCCCCTGAACTATTGCTCACTTGCTCACTTGGCCCATCTCGAATCATACGGACGAGTGTCTATTCTTGAACTGATAGTTACTCTTGTATATGAAATTCCAACCTGATAGCTTGCCCTTGACATCATTATCGACACCTCTACAAAAAAACAAAAAAAAACAATTTGATGTTCTAGAACTCTACAAGGATGTGATGCTGGAGGAGGAGGAATGTGACTTTTGGATTCTGCAACATGCTCTCCAAGAATACTTGAATGTCCTTAGTTGAAAATTACCATTTACTGTAGTAGTGGCAGGGTTTGGGTTACAAACATTCTCCAAATGAAGGGATTATAGGTCCCTCTTGAAAGATTTCAGTTAATACTAATTGTCGCAAGTTGATGTAGGTTGGATGAGAAGATCCTTCTCCTGAGAATGACATTTTTGTTGAACCGGAGAGCAATCGAGATCAGTGGAGGAAAGGTTCCATTCATGCTAATAGCATATGCTTTGCAGCCTTTTATCGCTCAAAATGCCACTTTTGTCTTCCGAGAGGAAAAGGTGACATGGGAGCTTCGTGGAGAGAAGCATGGGTAACCATAGTGTATGATACTGGCTCTAGCAGCTAAAGAAGCTTTGTATCGATTCTAATCTCTTCTATAAGACATCATTGGGTATCAGGTCAGAGTTATAGATCGAATAGAATTACCGGGAGAGGGAAAATTCCTTATTCTTGTTTGTAAGTGATTGCTGAGTCTTTCCCTCTTGGTATGTTATGCTAGGAAGTTTGCTTTTGATAAAGTTCAGTGGCAACGTACCACACGTGAAAGTTGCTGCGGCCATTTTTTACAATAGTGCCTGGAACACTATTAGAACAAAGCATCTATTGTTGCCCAGCCATGCCAATCTAGCTCGGTCCAAATCCATGTGAGGCATTGTTCTATAACAAGCTCTGTTGAACATTCCATACCCACTGGGCTAAAGGCACTCCGATTGCCTGAGAATGAGGAATCTCGTGCAATTAAAGTGTTGTTGATCAATGGGAGGGTTTTTTCTTGACGAATCAGGAGTCAGTTCTTCCCCAAGGAAAGAGACCCCTTATGAAGCATTGGGTTGAACGCACTCCAATTGCCCGAGAGCGAGGAATGTCGGGTAATGTTGCTGATCGAGGGGAGAGTTTATTTTGACAAATCGAGTCATTCTTCTCCAAGGAAAGAGTCCCCTTATGACCTCAACTTTTGCAGGTTCTCTCTTTTGCTGCCGAGTAAATGATGGAGCTTGTTTTCCAGGTGATGCTTCGAGCCATTATCACTTAAGCAATCTATATATCATGGAAAATGTGTTAGAAAAGTCTTAAATATATTGTATTGGTGCTAATTTAGTCATAAATCTTTTGATTTGGTGCCAATTTAGTCATTTTGGCTAATTTTGATTGGATTTTGTTGATATGGACGGTCAACTTATATGGTACAACCGGTCTGATATGGATATTTTTTAATAATATTTTAAATTTTTTTCGAATTTTTAATTATTTTTATTGCCTTTTAAACAACCCCCCTTCTCTCCCTCCTTTGTTTTTCCCCATCCCTTCCTTCTTCCTTGCAACTGGCTAGGGGAAGAAGATAGGTAGGGGAAAAAAGAAGGAAAAAGAAAAAAAAAAAAAAAAAAAAGAGGAAAAAGGAAAAAGAGAAATAAAAAATCTGAAAAAAAAAATCAAAATATTATTAAAAGTTGTCCATGTTAATGTTGGTGTGCTACATAAGCTGACCGGCCTCCATGCCAGTAAAATTTAGCCAAATTAGCAGGAATAACTGAATTAGCATCAAATCAAAAGATTTATGACGAAATTAGCATAAACGTAATAGGTTTTGAACTTTTCTTACACTTTTCCCGTATATCACGGGATATTAGAGTTTCATATGGACAGATTGAAGATTGAGGGTGAATATATTTTTTTTTCTTTAATGGTCCTGTTAGAATGGGGGCATGAGCTTCTCATTTATGTGATATGCGGGGTTGGACATGTTGGCTTTTGAACTGTTAATTATATGGGCGTGGAGTGTTGGATTTCACCAAAGCGTTTGGAATAATCATCAAAGATCTGCGTTGTAATAATCCCAAAGCAAAGTCGAATCTGATGTAATCTTGAGTGTACTCTGAATGCGTGTTGTGGTTTGAATGTCCTTCGATACCAGTAGTTTCCGGCCTGTTGCATCTGCTTATTTGCTCTATCTTATCGAACGTATATGCAGGAGCACGATGAAATTGTAGTTCCTTTATTGTGGACAAAGTTAAAGTTCTTTAGCAGTTCCGTCTTCTTCTCCGTTGTGATTGAACAGGGAAGCAGCACCAGAAGACTTGTAGTTGACTTATCATTATGGCTTTCACTACAGGTCGAATTGTGTGGACGGTCTTTTAATAAGTCGTCCAGATTCCTACCATCATCTCCTCTTCCCCTGGAAAATGGAAATCTGCTTCCTGCATGGTACATGTGGGGCCCGCTTGTGTGATCGGACCTACTACCACCTTTGCATTTTCTCGGTCCAGATTCGTCAGACCGAGACATTATTGACGCTCTTATCCGAGATGTAAGTCGGTGGTGATAAAGTCGAACGATTCATCATCATCGACGCTGTTTCCCAAAAAATCTTGACTGTGATTGTGGAGTCTATATTGAAATGAGAAATACAAGCCCATATACATGGGGCAAGAGTGAACAACAAACCCTAAGCTCCATAAATCCTAACATTTTATTATATATTATCTAACAAGGAGTTACACAAAGAAAAGCTAACTAGCATAAGTAAGGAAACCTACTATCAAACACAAGCCCGCTGATAAGAACCGTACAACTTGAAATTCAAGCTATGAATTACAATATCCCTAGAATATGGCATATAAGTTGACCTCATTGAGCTGCTCCTTCAAGTCCTTGAACCCATGCATCAATTTGCCCCCGGCCAACAACACCTTGGTGAGATTTTCGTCCAAGGAGGACATGACCTCCCCCAGCTGAGTCCTCTTGGCAGAAGACTCCTCTTGAGCCTTTGCTCCAACGACAACAGTAGGGGTAACATTTGATTCCGACATTCTCTCAACCCCTTGGTATGCATTACCAACTTTGTTAATTATGTTTTCTACAATATGATCTAATACCATTTGTCATGAGCAAACACTTGAGATCATGAATTTTGCAGTACTTAGGCTCCGAATGGTTCGTTCATCTCTTACTGTAATCGTTTAAGCTCAACCTTCCCTCGAGCTATTGCTCACTTGCTCACTTGGCCCATTTCAAACCTATAGAAAAACTTTAGAAAGGCAAGTGTTTATACTGGAACCGATAGTTACATGGCCCATTTTGAATACATAGAGAAACTTTAGTGAGGCTAGTGTTTATACTTGGTATGCACTACCAACTCTCTAACCATGCTCTCTACAACTCGATCTAATATCATTTGTCACAGGCATACACTTGAAATCATGAATTGTGCGGTACTTAGGCTTGAATGACTCGTTCACCTCTTACTATAGTCATTGCTAAGCCTTGCCCTGAACTATTGCTGGCTCACTTGACCCATTTCGAACATATGGAGAAACTTTAGTGAGGCAAGCTGTTTATTCTTGAACCAATAGTTACTCTTGCATCTGAAATAACAACCAGCTAGCTTGCCTATGACATCATTATCAACACCTCTATGAAAAATTGATGTTCCAGAACTATTGCTCACTTGCTGACTTTTGTTCAATTCATTGATCAAACTGTACAAAAAGGTTGAATGTGATGAGAGATTAAACCGGAGTAAAAGATTGGATTCTTTGAAGTCATTTGCAGGCGAATGCTTGATTTATCATATGATTGCTTGGATCGTGCGAGGATGGTTAGACAGCTCTAGGTCATTGATGTACATGTATGTTGATTTGTAGCAGATAATAATCTTCCTTTGGGGTCAGAGCTTTGGTTGAATTGTATTAAAGAGTCGAACTATGCATTTCGTTAAGTCAAGATCCAACCCCCAACATATCAGACCAAAATACATTCACTACTGCATCACATGAAACTAGTTCCTGATATACAGCTGACCCTCCATGGACATTCAGGGTTCAGAATATTACCGTAAATTCTCACATTTATCCAGACTCTCAAACGGTAAATGTTAACAAATATTCAATCCAGACTTTTATGCAACAAAAATGTCATTTCATAACTTATACTACATGTGACCTAAATTAATTTCATAATATGAGTTTATAAACTCAAAGAAGAGATAACATCACTAATTTGGGATGGCCTTATGACCAAGCAATCAAGATTACTCTAACTGTTGAATTCGTAATGTCAAAATTGAGTAAAGAGCTAGCATAACAATGAATTGACTAAATTAAGCTTAATGGCTAACAAGACGCCTCATATGCTAACAAAACTCTTGCTGGAAGTAAATATTCAAAGCTATTCACAACGTGAAACTTTAGAATTTCGCTCCAACTAAACCGTTACTCCAAATCCATTTTGGTCAAACTCATGGCTCCACAATGCTTAATATATATCTCAACAACTCAAAAAATATGAGGTCGCAGTTAAATTTCACACAACTTCTTCGAATTTGTGCTCAATTCTAAAAACTACTCAGATTACACGAACAAATGACATAATTCCTTATCGGGTGTTGCAAAACGAAGTAAATACGTCCTAACGAAGCCCCTGTGGCGTGTACCCATTCCCTTTTCCTTGTCTCCCTTCTTTTTTCCCCTTTGTTTATTTTCTCCTTTCTTTCTTTCCCTTTTCCGTCGTGCTTGCGCTTGGCCCTTTTTATTTGAGCTGAGGGCACCCACTTTTCTCGTTCTCATCTTTATCTTCTTCGGTTCGTCTCGAATGGTAAGGATGCGAGGTTTGAAAGTAGACTTGGAAATGGCGGGCCTTCCGATCGAGCTGATCCTTGAGATACTGGACCGATAGCCAGTGAAGTCGCTACTTCGGTTCACGTTCGTGTCCAAACAGTGGCGTTCCTTGATAGACAGCCTTTGCTTTGTGAAGTTGCACCTCAGTCGGCCCATCGAGTCAAACACAAACCTCAGGCCCTCGAACATCTTCCTCAAGTACCCCTCATGCGTGCGACTTGACAAACACGATGAGTCGTGGATTCTTAGAGTCTTGCTTCTTTCCATTCATTCCACCTTTGTAACATCGTCACAGGAACATTCGAAGAGCTTCAATCCGTGGATTCCTCCACATGTAGTTCTCGAAATTGCCATATAAAGTTTGTATGATGGTGGACATTAGTTACAAGTATACTTTGTCGATTGCTCAATTTTGCTCAAGTTCGAGCATATATGCAGGTGTGGCATGCAAACAGGAAAGCGTACATACATGGACATGAGATTAAAACATCACCAAGATTTTTCGTTTAAAGATGTTTCCATTTTATTAGGATTCTCGATAGCATTTCAATGTGGAAATAAACTTTGATGCTGTTTTCCTAATTCAAACTATCATTTTGATGTTGATTAGCCGTTGCACTCCAACCACCATGATTGGCTGATGCTTGGAATTGAACCGGTTCAAGAGGATGAATACATTACTAGTCATTTAGGGCGCACATGATAAAAATTTTGTTTCAGAAATAAATTTCTAACTAGAAATTGATTTTTTAATTTCTATTCCCCATTCAAGTTTCTAAGATAAAATAGGCATTTGGTACCAATATAAAATTTCTATTTCCAAAATAGAAATTTGTTTAATTATGACATAAAATTTCTCATTCTCGAATGGCGGTAGGAGGTGACGAGGGGCGACTAGGGTGGGCGGCTGGGGGATTGGTAGGGTGGGCAATGGTTAGGGGGGGGCGGCGGGTGGTGGGGCCGGGTAGTGATGAGAGCGAGTAAAAAGAAAAGTTTTTATTTCTCGCTTTTGTTCTAGAAATAAAGAAGTAAAAAAATTTTAACTTCCGATTTTTTATTCAAATCTATTTTTGTTATATAAATTTATTCAAAAAATAGAAAAATGAAAATATTATAGTAAAAATTTCTTTCTAAATTTGTTCTAGAGAACAGAAAAAATAGAGAAATAAAAATGTTCTCATGCAGATCCTTGGACGGCATCCATCACCTTTTGTCTCACGACCAACTTTACACTTTCATCCATAATACAACCCTCAAGTTGTCACACTATAAAGGTAACAATTTAAGGAGAAAAATTACTAAAAAATGGCTTTGGGTCAAGTGTAGTAAAAGTAGCTAAATTTCTGTTATATCTAAATAAGTTAATTTGAATCGGGTCATTTTCAATCCCATCCAATTTCGATTCCGATTCACTCATTTGACAAGCCTATAGTGGGCTACAAGCCCAATTGCTTTAATTAGCCATGTTTTTGTTAATAGCTAGCCAATCCTCATAAATGGCATGAGCTTATGACATTATTAATCCTAATCAGTTGGAAACTTTCACCATCTGAGATTTTTTTTTCCCTCCCAATTAATGATATCTTATGCGTGTTAGATTGTCCTTTTATGAGTAAAACCATTTTCGAAAAACAACTTGTAAATGCTCCTGCGTGGCCAAGGGCTTGCCATGACTGCTAATTCGTCTTCCTCATGTGGCCCGTGCATTACTTAGGGAAGGAAACGTAATAGGAGAATAAAGGGGAAAAGGACAGTGCCATAAAATTTTAAGCGGTCATTAAGTGCTTTAATTATTAAAAATCATTTCCTCAAGTTGTATTATCGATATCCCTTACTTTAAAATCCTTTATGGCATTAATTTGATATTGAATCATCCAACATGGCTCCCTGGAAAGATGATGATAATGAAGCAATTATAAAAAAAAAAAGAGGGAAAATTTCAAATAAAAGTTTGAAGTGAACATTATTTTAAATAATAGTTTAAAGTGGCCAAACCATATCATTTCAAATAAGGACTTAAAGTGGCCAAATCAACTCAAATAATAACTTTTAGCTAGTTAGTGACTATTCTAACCATCAGAGAAAGGATATTTTAGTTTAAAAAAATTCTAAGTATATATTTTATATTTTTTGATTTGTTTTCCTCCCTTCTCTTTCGGCCATGACGGAGGTCTCCAAACTTAGGGAGGGCCACCCTCACTAGCATCAAGTCATGGTGGAGGTCACTAATGTTAGGGAAATGCCCCCCGGATCGGGCAAGGGCCAAAATGGACAAGGGTTGCCCTCACCTAACCTTACTTGCCTAGCCTAGGCAAGGTGACCCATGCCCAACACAACTAAGGGCAACCGCCACTTGAGTTCAACAACCTCCGCCATGACTAGGGGAGGGAAGAGGGCAAAAAAAAAAAAAAAAAAAGGAAAAAAAAGAAAAAGGAAACATATTAAACAAGTAAAAGACGAAAATGCCATTCGACTAGTGAGGTTAGGCCTTTATTTGAGACTAATATGGTCACCTCAATCTCTTATTTAAAATAAGTTTCCACCTATTTGAGCCCTTACAATTTGGTTATTTTAGAATCTCATTTGAAACAATGTCTATTTTAAATCCTTATTTTGAGAAAATGAGAATACTTCAGGTCTTTATTTGGAATTTTACTTTAAAAAAAAGAGTCATTTCAGCCCTTTCTTGCCCCCAATTTGAGGATTCAAGACTAAATTAGTTTGCAATTCAAAACCTAGCCCTTGTTTTCATTTGTAAGCCAAAATCAATGCTTCATTTCAAACGCCATGCCATTTACCCTCCTCCTTCAGCCGCCACCACCATCATCATTTGAACTCTCTCTCCCCCTAAGTCCTCAGTGCCCACAATTCCTCCTCTCTTCACAACCAGCCTCGACATCGAACCTTCCTACGATACTCGTGTTTGGTGTCACTACTAAACCATCCGTTCGAATTCAAACTGGGATGTGGGGCTAGGGTTCTTTGGGAAGAAAATTATACCTGATTTCTCAGTTTGGTGAAGAATTTTGGGTTTAGGGTTTGGTTTATGGAGTAAACTGAATATAATTAATCAATTTCAGGCAAATTTGCGTTACCAAAAAAGTCATTTGATCATACATTTGGAATATTGACATCTCTAGCAAGACACATCACATTATTAATTCTAAAACAATGGCATATGTAATTTTTTTTTGGCAACACAAGTGGCCAATGTCATTTGAATGATCGATTCATTGAAGCTATGGCATGAAATGATGATCACTTATAAAGTTATAATGATAAAATGAACATCATACAAAAATTATGACATTAATAATGCCTTTTTCCTAAGAAATGAAAACTCTATAGCTGCTTGCCTTAGTATTGGGATCGATGGCTTAGGTTTTGACGGGCAGCCGCATCAATGGGAAAGGTTTGGCCGAAAAACTAATGGCTCAGAAATCCTATGCATGGGTGAAGAAGGGATCCGTTCTTCGAGCTTGGAGGAGGAAGAGGAGGCCTTGTATTGAAGATGAGACCATGAGTAGAGGGTTGAAGACAAGGTTTTGTGGCGAATATGAAGAAAAGGCCGGCAAGACACATCGGTCGGATCCACATCCTGGCGAACGCACGAGGAGATCTTGAGGACAGTGACGGAGCTGATGGACAATATACATGCCCAAGGATCCCATCTTAAAGCTTTACAACTAATTTCAATGGGCAGGGTTAGAGTTTGCTTCTTTGCCCTAGTTTAGCCCCCAACTTGTCAATTTGGGAGGAAAACAAGGACAAACGATGTGGTTTTTCCCCGACAAGGCCACTTCAGCCAATTTATAGTAAACCAATATATAGTAAGCCAATGCCATGTCAGATTTTCAGCATTCAAATTGGAGTTAGCACATTAACTGATTATACGTTTATCAAAGTGTTAACGAAATTTTTGATACTATAGAGTGCCATACGAGGGTAGGGCACTTAGTAGTATCCTTTTTCTCCATTTCTCAATTTATGATATAACCAATGAATTGTTCCCTTTAGGACATAAAATTCTAGACAGATCAACAAGCCTTGAGCACTTTTACAGTTAAATTTAACTTTGTTAACCTGACTTGACATTTACCTTAAAACATGATCAATGCAGCATCATGATCTTATATGCAACCGAGAAATCTCACATTTGGAAACTCAACACGTTTGCGTCATCGTCAGAGATCATCTGAGATCTTGATCATGGCTAATCTTTCGTTGATGTTTCCAAACAGGTCATCACCGATCCTGCTGCTCGGCATCGGTGTGCTCCTTCCGACAGGAACGAGGCCAATGAAGAGGCAGGTTCATGTTGTCTATGTGCCTTGGGAGTTGGAAGAGCGATAGCCCGACATTGTTAGCCACGAGAAGTTGAAGGAACGATAAAGTATCCATCCTTGCGGCCCGAATGGTCATCTTAACGAAGAAAATAGTAGGATTGAATCATGAAGGTTGCGCATCTGTATGTTATGCTGAACTGAGAGGCATCAGATCGGAACGTGATTCTAATGTCAAGTCTCTAACTTCTATTTTGAAGAGAGGAGAATCGTTCCTAGCTTCCCAACAATGTTTAGTTAATTATCATCACAAACAAAGCAATACGCTCCACCATGGGTTGGGCAGGGCCAGGCCGGGCTCGAATCCGACAGGGCTTGCAGTACTTCCTTGTTTGTTGTCTCCATTTGTGACATCGTTGAATTTGCGCTTTCAATACGACTGCCCCCATCGATTGCCAAGGGTGCGTTTGATAACATTTATGTTCCCGAGAACAATTATTCTCAAAAATAGTTTTATTTCATTGTTATTCCCTAGAACAATTTGTTAGTAAAAGAACGCGTTTGATAACTACATAAATGTTTTATTCCCTAAATAAATAAATAAATAAATATGAATGCATTTGGTACAACTCGCAAATTTTTTTTTGACATAAAATTTCTTTTAATTTTTTAATAATGTTTTGAAAATTTTCTTTTTCTTCCTTTCTTCTTTCGATGGTAGCAATCAACATCAAGGGATGGCGGGCGATTGGCAATTGGTAGCTGACGGCTAGCAAGCAATTGGCGAGCAGCAGTGACTAATCTAGAAGAGGAAGAAGGATAAAAGTAAAAAAAGAAAAAAATAAAATGACTTATTTCAAAAATCGTTCTTGGGAATAATAAGCTATTTTTTTTTCTATTTCTTGTGTCTATTTCAAATTTGTTCCCCAAAACAATTTTTTATTCCAGGAAATATAAATGTAAACTGATGTCACCAAATACATTTATGTTCTTTTTTTGTTCCTAAAAATAAAATAAAAGAAATCAGGAAAAATAGAAATGTTATCAAACGAAACCTAATTCTCCACTCACTTGATATTGTCGGCCTCTAACGAAGAAGAATTCTATCATATGATCGCGACCCTACCCAGCTCCTAAAAATTCTCCGGGACTGTCGGCGTCACGACCGGTGTCTAGACCTCTTTTAATCCGAGCGGAACTCGTGTTGGAAAAGCAAAAGATCCTTTTGGAAAAGGGAGTCATGACCGTGCAACTCTGATTCACACGGAAGATCCATGCTTTCCACCGATGGAATCTCGTTGCCTTCACATCATCCACCAACGTAGGAAAACACAACTCGCTTCCGATCACTTCGAGAGGTCGCGATCGTCCCCCTACTTGCGCTATAAACAAACCAATACCAAAGCCCCTTTCCGAAAGAGGTAGGCCTAGTCCCGGAAACATGAGCCACGAGAAATTTTGTCCCGCGACCTCGTGCGTGATTCATGCTCGAATCGATCTGCTCAACGGCCAAGCGGCTCCAAGGGTACAATTATGTCATGGCAGTTCGTGCTCAGGACGCTCAGGCTTTACTAGCATGGCCAAATATACCCCCTCAACTCTTTTGCCCTTGCAAGCGGGCCTTGCCCAGGACCGAGCGAAGGGATTTAACACTCTCTCCATGATAAAGATTGTTCTTATATCAATCCAATAAAATGGAACCAAACTGAATTGAAATCAATCAATCGATAGAATGCAAGATTTTTTGAGATCATTGCCGAATGTTTTAAAAATTTAAAATATTTAAATAATAAACCACGCATTTATTTAACAACTTAAACTTTTGCAACAATTTATAATGATCATAGAAAATCTCACTTATCAGAGCAGAAACTTGTGAGTTCAAGCCATTCGACTAGTCCAATTCCATTCCGAGCTTTTAGGTTTGGTTTCGTGCGGAGACGATGGAAACCAAACCAAGTTAGGAAAATTAGGTTCTCAAACTTCACTTTCAAAGCCAGCCACCAACCATATTAAAAATTGGTGGGTCATCTTCATTTCTGTCTGGAGTGCCACTTTCGTCCCACATTCATCCAGTCGACATCCTAAAATACGAAAGACTAGCCTCTTCACCTGTCAAATTCCAATTGGATTAAGTTATCAATTTCTTAAGTTTCCAGGAATCGTCGTTCAGATCAGTTTTACTGTCCATCGCATCACCCGTGGCCTAAGGTTTAGGACAAGTTCATGTCGTTCTCTTTCTTTCTTTTTTATCCTTCACTTTTCCCCAATTTTCGCAGTTTTTTTTAATAAGTAAAAGGATGAGGAAGGGTATCGGAGCAGCTATCTTAAAAATTTAGGAAAGACAAGTAAAATGGTTTTAAATTTTAGCCCTATACACAATATGATCCATGAATGTGGTCTCTAGGCTTTTGGTGTATGTTACATTGCACCGTTAAGACATCAAATAATGCTGTAATGTGATTTTAATGTTAAAGTGTTGGATAAAGTCGGAAAGAAACAACAAATCTCTTTTATGTGCAACAAATGAATTATCCAGGAATATATGTCGAATTACAAGCAAATAATGGACAAATTTACGACTTCACGATAGTTTGAAAACAATCGCAAAGAAAGTATTCTCGTTGCATAACGTTAATGTCGACCGTTTTCTTAAAGTAATAATAAAACCCTTTTTGTGTACTTTCAATAAAAAGAAGAACATTGTTTCAATATATGTTCTTTTCTATGTTTTAACTATATAATGAGGAAATTACCTTAATTTCCTTAAGAGACAATTACTCACACCTTTCTAAAAGGTGCCTCTCAAACATACCACATCATGAGCGAATCTGTACATTTTGAACACACCCCATCATGAGCAAACAACTGTAGCATAACATTAAGTCTCTAACTTATATTTTGAAGAGAGGAATTGTTCCTAGCTTCCCAAAAATGTTTAGTTGATCATCATCATCATAAGCGAAGCAATACGCTCTACTATGGTCCGACCTGGGCCGGGCTAGGCAGAAATTCAACGGGGCTTGCAGCACTTCCTTGTTTGTTTTCTCCATTTGTGACTTCGCCGTACTTGCGCTTTTGAACCGATCACGCGGTGCATTAGCAGTTCGATTTCGGGAAGATTGAAGAAAGCAAACAGTAGCATACGAGGCCCCATCGAGTGGCCAATTCTCCCCTACTCAAGACTGTCATCCTGCATCGCGAAGAAATCTATCATACGATCACAACCATACTTCGGGCGCGTCGCGAGCCATATCCAGACTCTTCTTGGCATATTCGAATGGATCTGTTGTCGGAAAAGCAAAGGACCCTTTTGGAAAAGGGGTCAAACCATGCAATTTGTGGATTCACACGATCTTCTTTCCAAGAAAGTGTCGGGAAGGCGAGATCCATGCTGTTGACTAGGATATTGCCGAGGAGGAAAAGGCGTGGTGTGTTTTGCTACGTTGGTGGATGTGCGTCGGCAATGATGTTCGATCACTTCCACAGGTCGCGATCACCCACCTACATAACATAAACAAAACCAAATGCCAAAGCCACTTTCCGAGCGAGGTGGTAGGCCTAGTCCCGGAAACACGAGCCGCCACGGGGTATTTGTCGCGATCTCATGCGCTATTATTCGCACGCGTTGATCTGCTCGACGGCCAGGCAGCTCCAGAGGTACAATGGTATCGCAGCAGTTCACCCTCAGGACGAGCCGGGCTTTATTAGCATGAACGAATTGTCCTCTGATTTGGAAGATGAGCTCGGAACTTTCACATCTGCAGGGGCGGTACCCTTTTGCCCCGGCAAGCAGCCTTGGCCGGGTCTGAGCGGAGGGGCTTTACACTCTCTCCATGATATAATAATTGTTCTCATCTTGGCCCAATGAAATTGAATCAAACCGAATCGAAATCAATCAACCATTAATTGTGAGACTTTGTGGGACCACTGCTAACTGTTTTGAAAGTTTAAAATATTTAAATAATAAATCACGATTTCATCTAACAGTTTAAACTTTTAGAACAGTTTGATAGTAATCCCACGAAATTTCTCATGATATTAAAGCGGGAACTCTTGAGTTCAAATCTTTCAAGATCATTTGTCCAAATCAATTCCATTCCAAACTTTGCAGTTCGGTTTGGTGCCGAGACTATGGATACCAAACCGAGTTAGGAATATTCGGTTCTCAAACTTCACTTTCCAAAGCCAGCCACGAACCATATTAAAAAATTGGTAGACCGAGTCTGATTTGTCTGTAGTGCCACATTCGTCCCATCTTCATCAAATGGATATCCTAAAACATGAAAGACTAGCCTCTCCACCCGTCAAATTCCAATCGGACTAATTTATTTATTTCCTAAGTTTCTAGGAAGTGTCGTTTCGTACCATTTTCACTATTCATAGCGTCATTTTTTCATTATTTTTTCAAGATCAAAAGAGCTTCACATTTTTTTCATTATTTTTCAGTGAGTTTACAATTGTAATCATATTTGAGAAGTTTTAGTAGAGTGTTTGTTTGTACTTTGGTGTGAGATAGTAAATCCTATTAGCTTGTATGTAAGCAGTACCAACCTCGAGGAGAAGTGCTTGAAAATAAGCAGCACTTGCTATTATAATTTCTTATTGATATAGTAGTGGAATCCTACCAGCTATTGATGTGGGAGAATGGATGTAAGTTTACACTAAGCCAAAACACTATAAAGCTCTTTGTGCAAAGCCTTCTATCTCTCTAATTTTATTTATTTATTGCTTAATAGAATCACCACACTCGATAACTTGAATACTACTAGAACTCAATCATATTCATAGCTACCCTCTTATTAGAATATACTCATATCAACAATCTGTTTCTCATAGTCACATCCATATCCACTTGACACTTTTAATTATGCATTTATTTGTCAAGTTCTATAAAAACACTTATTCACACCTTCTAGATGATACCATTGACCACGTCAAAATTGATTTGCACAATGGCCAAGCAACTCCAAAAGCACAACCATATCACGGTAGTTTGCCCTTAGGACATTGAGCTTCACTAGCATGGCCGAATTTTCCTCCTCAATAGTTCATGCATGTCATTGAGTTGGAAGATGAGCTCAAACCTTTTGCATCCATAGGTGTGGTACCCTTTTACCTAACAAGCAACCTTGGTCAAGACAAGCAAAGGGATATACACTCTTTCCATAGTAAAAATTGTTCTTATGTCGACCCAATACAATTGAATTGAATTGATTCAAATAAATCAATTAATAAAATGTGAGATTTTATGAGACTACAACTAATTATTTTAAAAACTAAGATTCTTTATCTTAATGGCTTAAACTTTTATAATAGTTGACAATTGTCCCACAAAATCTGACATTGTATCAAATAATGACCTTCTGAATTCCAATCTTACCATGCCATTGGGTTGAGTAGGTCACTCCAATTGGAGAAGCCAAAGCAATTGTGAATATCTGTAGTAGAAACATGATCTTCCACATCCAGAAAATCATAAGAGATTAGGAGATAAATCAACATGATTTTCATATTATACAATTCCAATTGAGGTTACATTTGCTCCTATAAATAGGAGTCCTCAATGAAAAAGAACATACAAAAACCAAGAAGATCATAGCAGCGTAGCGTAGCGTAGCGGAAGAAACAGTCTTCTTCTTCCAAGAGAGTTATCTTTGAGTGAGTTATTCAGTTTATGAGAGGTTCAAATCCACAAATTGAAGACAATGAGAGATCCACCTAAGGGTGAAGTTGTATCCCATTATTTATCATAGTGGAAGTTTGAAGTAGACTAAAAGTCCCATGGTTTTTCCCTTCGCTTTGGAGGGTTTTCCACATTAAAGTTCTGGTATTATTTACTATTCGTTTTTCACTGCTTTTATCCAACATTTTATCCTATTTAATCTTCATAGAAATAATAGTGGGAAAATTATCCGGGCCTTCTCCACAAATATCATTCCTTTTCCCAACAAGTGGTATCAAAGCGAGGTTGCTTTATATATTATTTTTTCTATGCAAAATTAAATGGAGGGAAATTATGGAAACATGATAAAATTGACTGCATTTAATTATGAGATTTGGAAACCAAAGATAGAGGATTTGATATACATTAAAGACCTTTGGAGGCCAATCGTGATATTGATGGAGGTACTAACACCAACATCCTAGGCGTCAGATCCAGTAGCGAAAGGCAAATTGAAATTGTCTTTTCATGTGGGTGCATAGGCCACTATGCAAATTTTTGCCAGAAAATTCCTTATGAAGAGACAGAGCTTCCAAAAGACAAACTTGGGAACTATGGCTCATGGCTGAAGGCTAAGGTGAGAGAATCCAGCCCTTGTTGGAAGATATTTTATGGCGAACTGGACCCTTCCATTGAGGAAACTGAAGCAAAACCTACCACACAACAATTACATAAGGATATGGTCATCCAAGAACAAATGGAGAAAAATGATCGAGCACAAGTCCTATACGAATCTCAGGGACAAGAAATGATACATCTTTCTACTCTCACAGATTCTAGTGCCTCACACAAAGGGAAGCAAGTACTGCAAAGTCAAAATCTGAATCAACTTAGAATAGATGAAGAAAGCGGGCTAGTGCTACAGAGAAAAGGGAAGAGAATAGGGCACAAAACTCTTGCATCCAAAACACAAAAGAGATTTGCATCATATAAAAAACATGATTCTTCAGGAAAACTGTTGAATGAAGCAACATTACTGGAAACACCTGTTATACTGTGGGAAGAAGTTAGTGAGAGGGCTCTAGTGGCTAGCCCAAATAAGCCACCCGAGTATACATGAGGTTTTTAAACTGAAACTGTCAAGGGCTGGGCAATCTCTTGAGATTTAGAATCTTCGAGCCATTATGGCTCGTGACAGGCCCAACTTGGTTTTCCTCATGGAAACTAAGAATAAAGAAGATGTAATAGGCCGCCTAAAACATCGACTGAAATTAAATAGTTCAGCAATTTTCAACCCAATAAACATTGGAGGCGGTCTAGCTTTATAATGGGATGAGGAGCTTTAAGTGGATGTGCTAGCAAGTACATGGCAGATGATTGATATTAATTGCAAATTTGCAAGTAATGGGTTGTTTATGAGGATTTCTTGTATTCATGCCTCTATTAATTATCAAGAAAGACTTCAATTGTGGCACTACCTCTACACAAGCTCGAATCGGAGTAGTGTACCGTGGCTATGTATGGGGGATTTTAATGAGGTCCTCTACGAATGGGAAAATGTTGGAAAACGAGAAGCGGACCGGTATAGAATGGTGGCTTTTTGAGACTTCATTAATTCATGCTCTTTAATGGATATCAAAAGCAAGGGTTGTCCATATACATGGTCCAATAACTGGGAAGGAGCTAAGTTAGTTAAAAAGAGGCTAGATTGGGCACTATGTAATATGCAATGGAGGGTAATGTTCCCAAACGCTGAAGCTTATGCTCTTCTGGCCATAGGATCCGATAACAACCCTATCCTCCTATCTTTAGACTCCCCAAGAGTGAAGAAACAAAAAGCTTTCAGATTTGAACTTTCTGGGTTGAACATCTAGAATGTAAAGAGGTTGTAAAAACGGTCTGGAGAGCTAAAGATGAAAACAATGCAAATGTTGTATCTAAAACAAAGAAGGTGGGGGCTACATTGAGGAAATGGAGTAAAAACAATTCAAACATGCAGTAACCAGAATTGAACAGCTTAAGGGAAAATTAATTGAGCTCACAAATAGAGGAGAGGGAGACTCACAAAAAGCAGAGTATAGACACATAATTGGACATATTGGGGAACTATGGAGACAAGAGGAGATGTATTGGGATATGCAATCCATAATAAATTGGATGAAATGGGGGATAAAAACACCAAAACTTTCATACAACAACGATTCAGAAAATGCAACGCAACAAAATCTCAATACTTTGCATGGATGAGAACACATGGTGTAGAGATCCTGCGATTTTGAAGCGACACATCACTGACTTTTATCGGTCACTATATAAATCAAAAGGAAGCAGGAATTATCAGCCTATCTTGGACCAATGCCCACATGTGGTAACCCATGAAATGAACAAAACTTTGTTGGAAAAAGTTTCAAGAGAAGAAGTATGAAATGCTGTGTTTCAAATGGGTGCACTCAAGGCCCCCGGACCCGATAGTTTAAACGGCATTTTCTATCAGACTCACTGGACGAAAGTTCAAGAGGATGTTTTCAAAATGGTGGAGGATTTCTTCAACCAAGGTGTCTTTGATCCGACATTAAATCAAACTCAGCTCACCCTCATCCCAAAGGTAGCCATCCTGAAGACATTACACAATATAGGTTTATTAGCCTATGCAACTTCACCTACAAAATCATTGCTAAGGTCATGGCCAATAGACTAAAACCCTTACTCCCGGACATTATATCTCAAGAGCAAAGTGCCTTTGTGGGGAATCGACAAATTCAAGACAACATTATTATAGTATAGGAGGTTCTACATCAATTGCACATCAGGAAAAGAAAGAGAAAATTTCAGGCCGTGCTAAAACTAGATATGCAAAAAGCCTATGATCGAGTAGAATGAGACTTCGTATGCAACTGCATGAAACAAATGGGGTTTGCCGAAAAATGAGTTCTTATGGTCAAATATTGTATATCTTCAATCTCGTTCAGTGTACAAGTAAATGGGGAAGGCTGTGATGATTTTGCACCTAACTAGAGGGATCATATAACGGAACCCATTATCTCCCTATCTATTTATTATCATGGCAAACGTCTTATCTTCCTTGATCTCTATAGCAATAGCTAAGGGAAACTTGAAGGGAACCCAACTTAACAAACATTGCCCAACCATATCCCACCCGCTTTTCACGGATGATGCGATATTTTTCTTAAATGCTACTATCTAGGAGGCATATAATTTATCAAATACCCTAAATCTATACTATTATGCTTCGAGACAGCTAGTGAACCTCAATAAGTTAGGAGTTTTCTTCGAAAAAACCTGTCCTCAAGCCCTAAAGCAAAACATAGCTGATGTACTATAGTTTCCTATCATGGAGAAAATAGGTAAATATTTAGGAATTCCATCTGACTGAGGCCAAACAAAGAAGCAACTTTTCTCATGGATTCTAGTAAGGGTGGACAGGAAACTAGTAGGGTGGAAAGAATGACTCATCTTTAAGGTGGGTAAGGAGATTTTGATTAAAACAGTGGTCCAAGCTTTACCCCAATTTACTATATCAATTTTTAAAATCCCATTATCAATATGCCAAGCGATTGAAAGAAATTTTTTTGCCTTTTGGTGGAAGCAAAATGCCCAAAAAAAAGGAATTCATTGGAAGAGCTGGAACATGCTCAAAGAGAGGAAAGATTGTGGAGAACTCGACTTTAGAGACCTTGTAGATTTCAACAATGTGATGCTGGGAAAACAAGCATGGCGCTTTATACAATCCTCGAACGCTTTGTGGAGTAAAATCTACAAGGGACTCTACTTCCTGAGAGGAGACTTCTGGTCGGCAACTAGGGGAACTAGACCTTCATGAGGGTGGCAAAGTTTAATCGAGGGCAGAGAAACGATTGCCTCAGATGTTAAATGGTTAGTCAAGGATGGAGGGAGTATCTGTATCAGAGAAGATCGATGGCTAAGTTTAGGTAAAATAGGGGGTCCGGCGAACAGAAACGACCCTCATCTGGTAGCCGATTTGATAATGGGAAATGAAAGACGATGGGACATCCCTTCGGTCAAAGCCCTGTTTGACAAGAATTTGGCGACTGAAATCCTAACTACACCCTTAAGCATGTCACCTACCCCAGATACACTAGCATGGATAGCGAACGCCTCTAGTCAATACACGGTAAAGAGCTGCTACAACAAAATCCAGAGTACCCATAAGCTCAGCATAGCCAATCAAACTTCCTTGTCCTATCAAGTTCCTAAAAAGCTATGGTCGGAGATTTGGCACCTTCAAACCCCCACCCAAAGTCAAGTTCTTAGTTTGGAATATTTGCAATAATGCTCTACCTACTAAAGAAAATATGCAAAAGTGGCAAATTATACCTGATGTGGTCTGCCCTCTATGCGGTCAAGGCCCTAAACACTAAACATATCTTCATTTTGTGCCATTGGACAAGTAAAATATGGTCAGATCACAACATGGGATTGCAATTTTCTCTGGCTAGTATAACAAGAGTTGATAAATGGGTGTGGGAATTTTGTATGGTCCACATGGCAAGCTCGCAACATCCTGATTTTCAAATCTCACACACCAGAAATCAGCAAAGTCTTAGAGGAAGCTGCTTACCAGACCAAACTCCATCAACAATGGTGCAAAAATAGAAAGAACACAGAAACTTCCACCTTTACTCAGCCAATGAACAACACCCATAAGCTCCCCTGCACTTTGAACGTCGATTGTTCATGGAGAAGTGCACGCCTGGACCACGGATCAGTAGCTGGAGTGTGGCGCGATGCAGCTGGAGTCTTGATCGACGGCTTCACACAGAGAATCGCTACTCCCTCTACTCAAACGTCCAAAGCCCTAGCTATTCGAGAGGGTCTTTTGTTCTTGAAGTCTCCAAGGGAAAGTACAACTAGAAGTCTTCAACGTGAAAGATCAGCTCAAACTGATCTACCCACTGTTTTGTTATCTGATAGCTTATCGATTGTGAACTTAATCTTGGGTCGGGCTATTGCTGCGTGGGTTGTGAAGCAAATAGTGGAGGACTGCACTCAATTGTTGACCGAAATGCCTCATGTAGGGCTATAGCACATCCAAAGAAACAAGAACCAATTAGCCGATTGAGTCGCAAAAGCCCACAATGCTAATACCCTCCCGCAAGACTAGATTACACAACCACCACTTCCGATGAAGCTTTTATTATGTTCAAAGTTTAATTTGTCTAGTAAACCTCTATTTTCAAGTCATTAATGAAATTCCTACATTTCCGACCAAAAAAAAATGACGATGTCCAAAAGCAAATGAATGGTCCTCAATTGAAAGAGTGTAACTCAAATCTGGCAATGGATTAACAAGGGCATTTTTCAAAATTTTGCTAATGAACATGATGAAGGTATTCTTTAGCAACAAGTAGAGAAAATGTATGTGAGAACAATGGCATCAAATAAAGCAAATCACATGTGGTGGCTCATAAAATTTGAAATACAAAGACAAGAGCAATATCTTGGAACACATGAGCAAGTTCCAAGGTATGATAGACCAACTCAACTCTATGAAGATGACATTAGATGATGAGTTGCAGGCCTCGCTGCTACTTAGCTTTTTGCCGAATAGTTGGGACACACTTGTTGTGTCAACAAGCAACTTGGCTCTTCACGGCAAGCTTAGCATGGACATGGTAAAAGATAAAATGTTGAATGAAGAATCCTGGTGAAAAGAGAGTAGAATCAACCCTACGTCCGAGGCTCTTGTCATTAACTGACAAGAAAATCATGAATGGAGAGGGAGAAGCAAAAGCTGAAACTTTTGGAATCAGCAACGAGGAAGGTCCCAATCCAACTTTAGACGAGACAAGAAGTGTCATCATCGTGGTAAATAAGAGCACTTCATCTGAGAATGCAGAAAGCTAAAGGTAGAAAAATCAAAGAGTCATAACATCAACAAAGCTTATGAGAAACAGGCGAATGACACCACAAATATTGCAGACAAGGTAATCATTATTTAAAGTGATGTATCCATTAATCTTGCATCCCCATATTCAACATGGGTGGTTGACACTAGTGCATCCTACCATGTTACAACTTGTCAAGATCTTTTTACATTTGACACCACTAGCAACTCTAGCTTTGTAAAGATGGGAAACGACAGTAAAATTACTGGTATGGGTTTTATTTATTTAGAGAGTAATGTTGGATGTAGGCTATGACAGTAAAATTACATGTTCCAAACATACATCTCAATCTTATATTTACTGGGAAGCTCGATGACGAAAGCTGCTGCAATTTCTAAGTGATCAGAAATGGAAGCTCACTAAATGCAATTTGGTGGTAGCCAAAGGAGAAAAGACTAGCTCTCTCTACATCACACAATCCAAGTTGTGTAGAGGAGAGGTGAATGTAACGGGAAAAGGAGTCACCACCAAGTTATGGCATAAATGTCTCAAACACATGAGTGAGAAAGGACTTAAGATTCTCACTAGAAAGCAACTCCTACCTAGAATGAAAGGTATGATGTTAAATACTTGTTTTGATTGCATTATGGGAAAACAACACAAAGTAGCATTTTGTAATTCTCCACCATATAGTACAGCTGAAATCTTAGATTTGATACATACATATGTATGCACAATGCAAACTAGAACAATTGGAGGTGCATTTTATTTTGTAATATTTATTGATGACCACTCTAGAAAGGTGTGGCCATTTGCCTTAAAAACTAAAAATCAAGTGCAAGAAATCTTCAAGCATTTTCATTTGAAGGTTGAAAGAGAAACAAGCAAGCGATTGAAGTGTGTACACTCAAACAATGGTGGCGAATACTGAGAACCTTTCGAGAATTAATGCAAAAGTTTCAAGATCAAACTAGAAAGATTCATACAAGAAACACCTCAACACAATGGTGTTGCAAAGTGGATAAACAGAACCATCTATGAAGAAATCTTGTGCATGCTCTTTAGTGCAAAGCTGCTAAACCACTTTTGGGGTGAGGCAATGAGGACAACAATTGACTTAATCAACCTATCACCTTCAACTCATTTGATGGTGATGTACCACAAAGTGTCGAGATCAATAAAGATGCTTCTTACGGCCACTTGAAGGTGCTCGGCTACAATATATTTGTTCACATTCCCAGGGATGAGAGATCAAAGCTTGACGGGAAATCAAAGCAATGCATCTTTTTGGGCTACGCTCATGAAGAATTCAACTACAAACTCTAGATCTCGTTAAGCAAGGACTTGGTATTTCTTGAAGATTAGACAATCAAAGACTTTGAGAAGCACAAGAAATCTCAATTAGCAAATGAGTACCCTATTGATCTTGGCCCAGTCGCTCCTCCCACCAACTCTAATAACAAGCAAGCTGAATCTAGCATGAAGATAAGACTAATTCAATTGAACTTGAACCAATTGTTGAACAGGTCCCATCAAAACCTCAATTGAGGAGATCGACTCGTGAACAACAATCTAGTCGTAGATATTCTCCCAATGTGATGCGATGCTCACTAAGGGGAAGAACCAGAGAACCACCAAGAAGCTATGATCCACAAGCATAAAGAGGAGCAGTTAGAAGCTATGCAAGAGGAGATGAGGTCCTTAGCTGAAAATCATACTTATGATTAAGTCAAATTATCACAAAGAAGAAAAGCTCTCACAAGCAAATGGGTGTTCAAACTAAAGACTAAATAAGGTAACTCACAACTATGATGTAAAGCAAGGTTGGTTGTGAAGGGGTTGCTTAGAAGAAAGATATCGACTTTGACGAGATATTTCACTTGTGCTTAAAATGTCTTCTATCCAAGTTTTTCTTGGTTTGGCAGCAAGCTTGAAATTGGAGGTCGAGCAACTTCATGTGAAGACTGAGGAAGAGTCTTTACGGGCTCAAGTAGGCAAAGAGAACCTTGTGTGTAGACTAAGGGAGAGTCTTTATGGGCTCGAGTAGGCACCAAGTTAGTGGTATAGAAAGTTCAATTCGTTCATAAAAGAATATGGGTTCCACAAAACCACTGTTGATCACTACGTGTTCATAAATAAATTTATCAATGGATTTCCTCATTCTTTTGTTTTGCATTGGTGACATGATAATTGTTGGCCAGGATAAAAGCAAGATCAACAATTTAAAGAAGGAATTACGCAATTCCTTTATGATGAAGGATTTGGGACTTGCAAAACCATAAACTCTGGTTATCTCAAAAACGGTATATTAATAAAGTTCTTAAAAGATTCAACATGAATAAATCCAAAGCACTTTGTTCTCAATTTGTCGATCACTTCAAGCTCAGTTTGGAGTAGTGCCCAAAAAATAAGATAGAAAAGAATGAAACGAAAAAGGTTCCTTATGCATCAGCGATTGGTACTCTTGTGGATGAAGAAGTTCCTACAAGAAGTGGGCCACAACCAAGAGAAGTATACCTTGTACTAGGATAGTCAAAACATAATACACTTCAGCAAATATGCAACTTTCCACACCGGGTTCAAACACATTGATATCAAATATCATTGGATACATGGTGTGTTGGAAAAAAAAAGCCTTACAGCTAAAGAAAATACACACTAACAACAATGGCTCAAACATGATGATAAAATCTCTATCTATAGTGAAGATGCAAGCTTGTTGAACTTTTACAGATTTGATGCCCTCTTTATATTGCTCGTGAGGGGGAAATTTGTTAACTAGGTCACTCCCAATTGGAGAGGCCAATGCAATTATATATATCTGTAGTAGAATATGTGTAATAGTGGGTCTGTAAAACAAAAAAAGGAGGAGGAAAAAAAATTAAAAGAGATTGGGAAATAAATCAACATGATCTTCCATATCCAAAATATCAAGAGAAATCGAGAAACAAATCAAAGTAATCCTCCCTCATCTAGAGAATCGTAAGAGATTAGGAGATAAATTATCGTAATTTTTATATCATACAATTCCAATTGAGATTGCATTTTCACCTATAAATAGGAGTCATCATCAATGAAGAATAACATACAAAAACTAAGAAGATCATAGCAGCATGGCGTAGCGGAAGAAACAATCTTCTTCTTCCAAGAGAGTTATTTTTAGTGAGTTTTCCAATTTATGAGAAGTTCAAATTTATAAATTGAAGACAAAGAGATCCACTTTAGAGTGAAATTGTATCCCATTATTTATTATAATGGAAAGTTTGAAGTGGATTACGGTCGTGTGGTTTTTCCCCTCGTCATGGAGGGTTTTTCACATTAAAATTCCGATGTGATTTATTATTCATCCTTATCACTTTCATCCAATATTTTATCCTATTTAATATTCACAAAAATAGTAATGGAAAAATTATTCAGACCTTCTCCGCATGTATCGTTCTTATCCCAACACATTGGATTGGTCCAACTCCATTCTGAACTTTCAGTGCAGTTTCGTGCCCTGACGATTGAAACCAAACCGACTTAGGAATATTCGGTTCTCAAACTTCGCTTTCAAAGCAGCCACCGACGATATTAAAAATTGGTGGATCAGCTTGATCTGTCTATTAGTGCCTCCTTCGTCCCACCTTCATCAAATCGACCTCCTAAAATAAGAAAGACTGGCCTCCCCACCTGTCCAATTCCAATCGGATTAAGTTATCAATTTCCTTAAGTTCCTAGGAACTGTCGTTAGAACAAATTCATTTCGTTCTCGCTCTTTTTCCCCCTTTCGCTTTCCCCGATTTAGCAATTTTTTTTCTTTTTAACAAGTAAAAGGGCGAGGAGGGGTAACGAGAGTGGCTACTTCTAGAATTTAAGAAAAAATGATATAAATGACCCCTAAATTTTAGCCAAATATATGACATTGTTCTAGCATTTTTAATTTATTCAATGTAATTTTTAAGTTTTTGATGCATATTCAATATATTTTCCTAAATTATGTGAAAATATTTGATATCGTTCTTGATATTAAATTATTGGAAGAACAACATTGAATATTTTAATAAATTCAAGAACTTGATTAAATATGTATTAAAAATTCAATGATCACATTGCATATTAAATCACAATTCATGAATTGTAAACCATGGTGTCATTATCAATATCATATGTATCTTGAGTGTCTCACTCTTGTCACAGAATGTTGGATTGTCAAAAAACCTCAACATGTCGAAAATTCAAAAACCTCTTCACACGAGATGAGATGACAAGTGCTCGAGATGCAAACCGATCAGATATTAATTCGTGACATGAGCCGACTCCTTTTTTGAGAAGAAGGGTCGGGTTTTCGAGTCAGATTTCCCATCCCGATCTTTTTTTATCAATTTTACTCTATTCCTAATTTAAAATAGTAGATATCCCCAATTTAGCAAAAGGAAAATTTCGAGGCTCTTTCCTTGGTCTTTCCTTGCCGTCCACGGCAAAAGCGCGCGCGCCCAGCCCCCTTCCGCGTGAAAAAGGTCAAACGGGATCGGGCCCGAAAAGAGCGCTCTTTTCCCCCCTGCGAAATCCCTAAATTCCACCACCTTTCCTCCGCTCGAAGATCCCGATCCCGATCCCCATCCCTGGAATCGCCTCCTCGATTCCTCTCCGGTAATTTGAATTCTCCCCTTTTGGCGCGAAATGCCCATGCAGCTCGACAACGGTGAGGCGACGACGGGTCGCCGCCGGCGGCGAACGGGGCCGAGGGGGAGTGGGACGGGGAGAGGGAGTGGGACGGGGACGAGCTGTTCGTGCCGCCGCTCAACTTCGCGATGGTCGATCGCGACGTGTTCAGGTCCGGCTTCCCCGACGGCGCCAACTTCGGCTACTTGCAGTCGCTCGGGCTCCGGTCGATCATGTGAGTGCGGCGTCGTCGCGGGTGGCTTGTCTTTTTTTCTCGGCTCGGTATGCGCGGTCGGTTTCCCTTGTGTGTCTCGAATGTGGACTGATTGTGGGTCGTGGGATTGTTGCAGATATTTGTGTCCCGAGCCGTATCCGGAGGCGAATAACGAGTTCCTGAAGGCCAATGGGATTCGGCTTTTCCAATTTGGGATTGATGGATGCAAGGTAAATGCTCTGGAATGCCTTCGTTTTTCCTTTCTCCGATGACTTGGCGAGTGGCAATGGAAATTTGCAATTGGGGATAGAAGTTATAATCGTTGGAATCTGTCGTTGATGATGAATGGCTTCTTTTTGCATCGCTGTGTAAAGGATTCTTATACAAATCTAGCAAAGTGATATCGCGATTTTGGACATACCCTTTTCCCCTTTTTCAAATAACTATGATGTTTGGTTGCTTGATGTTATGCTAAGATATGCTTCGATTTTATTTTTTTTAATACTGTGGTCCATGGGTTTTTGTCAATGAATTAGCTGCAGAGTCTTACTTAATGCTTCTGCTTGCATGTAGCATGGAGTAAGGATATTCTGACCTTCACTTAATGTGGGTTACTATCATATACTATCTTATGCCACGTTAGAGGCTACTTTTTAAGCATTAGTTCATTTTTGTCCTTGACTTGTGTTTGTATGGAAAAATAAGCTACTTGTTGCTGTTTAATCACATGATCATGTGCTATGCAATCAACCTTTTAGGATAGGACACCAACAGGGAAATTTACATTATCTCACATATTCCTTTGCAAAAAGAAAAGGGTAGACATTATAGATGACAACAAAATACTTTATCCGTGAATCATCCTGCCTCCAGTGATGCTGATAAAAAATGAATTCCCCATCCTGAGTATTCAAAGATGGATGCGGGGCTAGTTGTTGGTTGCCCTCAGCTTTATGAGACTGCAATTCTTTTGATGTATCATGGTGAAAAATAATGGCCTTGAGCATTGTTGAACAGGTGTGCTTTCATAAGAAACCAGTGCTGCTCGTTTTCTTGAACCCAGGACATCTTGAGTGCATCTGATATCTGAGGTGTCATGCTTCAGAGGATCTTATGGGTCATAGAATCACAATCAATGTTCTTGCCAGACAATGATAATCAGATGTCCTGTGACTTGTGATTTGCTGCTAGGAATTCAAATCCATGTCTGATAACAGAAGTATACTCACAAGACTCAAGAATACAAAGTGAATTGATTCAATTGCTATCTGTAATTTGCACTTGCTTTGGTTGAGATACAATGTCTTTAGTGGCTGATGCACATGGCTTTCCTGTGTTTCAAGTTATGGATGACCTTGCTTATAATGAGTCCTTTGTAAACCAGCTGGAACTACAGACGGTGCTAATATTAGGTTGAACCAACCCCCACCATGGGACCTCACTGGTGTTGAGAATCTGAGAAGTGAAACAGGTGGACAATATTAGATTAAAAAAAAATGCAAGTTGCAGCATTGCAGGGTATTGGGAAATTGGACAGCAAATAATTATGGTTTGTAACAAGCTATTGAGCTAAGAGAACTCGTGATTGTAATTAGGGGGGTATTAAACTTTAATTTCTGGTCAGACAATGAGGGTTGTTACCGGATGGATTCTGGTCACTTTTGTAGCAGATCCATGCTGCTTCGTTTATTAAGGCAATGAAATTTTCTTACTCCAGCAAAAAGAAGAGAAAAATAAACAACAGAACTTTTTCTCAATCTACCACGTGATATGTACATTATATGCTTTCATGTTTTTCTAGTCTATCATGTCTTTCTAGTCTATGTCAACAATATCCTTTTAAGTCCTCGTGAGATGATCAGTATATAGAATATACATGGCTGTAGTAGAAAAATTACGTTTTATTACGAGAAAAATGATAAATCCAGTCGAAGATTGTCCTGCCTTGCTGTAACAGTTCTTGTAATTGATCAATGTTATTCTGCACAGGAACCTTTCGTCAATATTCCAGATGAAGCTATTCGTGAATCGCTGAAAGTACTCCTTGGTATAACTAAATATGTGATGTGACTTCACATTATGAGTGGTTAGCTTGCTTGTTGGACATTTGCTCAAGTATTTGGTTCTTGCCTTGTGATCGCAGATGTAAAGAACCGCCCTGTCTTAATCCACTGCAAGCGTGGGAAGGTACCCCTCATTTCCTGTTTACCCATTATTTTCTTGAAGTATAAGCCATTTTTGACCAATGATCCGCTCATCAATGGCTTTGCAGCACCGTACCGGTTGTGTTGTGGGATGCTTGAGAAAGTTACAGAGGTGGTGTCTGTCTTCTATCTTTGATGAGTACCAGAGGTTTGCCAGCACGAAAGCTAGAGTGTCGGATCAGAGATTTATAGAGTTGTTCGATATTTCAAGCTTGAAGCACTCACCAATGTCATTTTCCTGTTTAAAAAGATGACATTGATATTTCCAGCTGCTGCTGCCAACTATCAAGGTTCAAATGGAATGTCCGAGTTATTGCAGTCGAGTCACAGTATGTATTCTATCTTTAATATACACGTCTTTAGGGTAGAGCAGTATGCAAAGAAGATGACGTTTACCATTGGGGACTATTGGGTGGATATCCGAGAGTAGAACAGGATGCAATGCAAATGTTGTTCATTACTCCTCTCTATGTATTATCTTTTCCGTTTGTTCATCCAAGGTGCTGAATATATTAGTCAATTTTCTCAGCTTCTCTTTTCAATGAGAGATCATGGAGTTAGCTGGGGTAGTTGGGCATTTCGAGTTGTGTAGCACTTGCCGATCTCATTTTCTTTCGCTGGAAAGGACCATGAATGGGCCGACTTTAAGGCCGTCACTAGCCACTAACCACGTCAGCATCAAAATTATTGTATCATAGTAGTTGTCCTTTGAGAGCAGAATAGAATAGGATGCAAAGTAGATGTTGATTCCCTGGATGAGTGGGTGAACTTTTATCATAGTAGTAGTGGTGTCCTCTGTAGTTGTTTTTTCTTATTCTCTGCAGCGGAGGCATCCTAATCTTTCGGGTTCACTAGGAACCTTTTCTCAATCCGATCATGGTGTCGTGTCCATGCGCGCATCAGATAAAGCTCTACTCATGGTGGGAGAGGGGGTGGGGCGGCCCCCTCCCCGCATTTTCCGGGCGGCAACATCATGATTCGACTTGCAAGTTGATGGGTTTTTTTATGTGCCAGTTGGAGGACCACTCTCTAGAGATTAGATATCAGTGGGGGATCCCCCTCTAGCTTTTGCTCTTCCCCAGTAGTAGTGCGGCAACCAAGTTGCCATCTTCCTGTGATCCGCATGCTACACGGAGCACGTGCGCGCGCATGACGATCACGTGCCTCCTGCTTTTGCTTTCGATGCGCACGGCCTGAATTGCCGGCGAATCTAGCTGCTGCTGCCGACCGGCTGAACTGTCGTGGCCGAAAGAGATTTGCGCTTCGTACGCCTCATCGAGTTCCTCTTCTCGATGAAGATAGGAGACCAAGGAATCCGATTTGCTGCGGTTGATACTCGATGGGATCGTAAGGAGTGACGTGAAAGATTAGGATGGCGTACCCAATGATGCGATGGCCGGCGAATGAAATTTAGACGGACGAAATAATTTGAGAGTTTGTGCCGATATGCAATATTTTACGACTTTTAAATTAGCATTATTGTCCTTGGACTTGTGTGAGGACAAAGCAACGTGCCGTGGAGCCCCGGGACTACGTTCTTCATCACAAAAAAAGGAATTAGGTAGGGACTGGGACCGTTTCCAACCTCTCCCGGTCCCCCTTGCACTTTTCACCTAAACGTCACCGTTGCTGGTCAGATGATTAAGTATTAAACCGTACCTACGTTTGACGGTTCTTTTAATTTCCTCGGTCTGACTTTTTGGCATGGTGTCATTCGACAGCGCCTCCTTCGGGTAGCTTTGGAATTGCCGCCCTTGGATTTTTGACACCCCGCCCCGGTCAAAGGGTTGGTCGGGCGAGCGGCTTGCAATGGTCAAGAGATCTAAGATCTACTTTATAAGAGAAAATTATCCAAAAAAATTTTAATTCATTATATTTTTACTAATTTAGTTCGAAGTATTTTAACTTTGTCAATTGAAACTTAAATCTTTTTAATTTTTGCTAATTGAATCCATTCGATTAAAATTGATTAGAATACATCGATATGGATGTTAACAATTCTATATGGCACGATCAGCGCAACTTATACAAAATTTATTTATTTATTTTAAATCTTTTATTTTCCTTTGATTTCTTTTTTTCCCCTCTTTCTTCCTCTACCAATCATCCAACCTCTAGCAACAAACTAGAGGCTACAACCAACGAGGGTCGGCCTCATTGGCCCCAGGCAAGGTCACACTTGGGCGAATTTTGGCCAAAATTGATTATATTAATTCAATTGACAAAAAATGAAAAGGTTTAGAATTCACTTGGTAAGATTGAATGGTTTGGAATTGATTTCGCAAAATACATTAACTTCATGACTTTTTGGACCATTTTCTCAATTTACATAGGTCTATATTATGTATTATTTTCGTACATCGTACATATTCCAAGGGGCGTGGCTGGTCCCTTTTTCCTTCAATTTTTAATTAGAATCATGCTTTCCAAATGTCAATAATTTCGGATCTTCCCTTGAAATTCGCCCATGGTTTTGTTTTCTCCTCCCGTGCATTATTCCTTTCTTTTGATATTTCTAGAGTGGAAGCAATGTAGAATCGTGGATTGCTTTTTTCTCAATTTTTCGAGTTTAAAAAGAAAAAAAGTTTTAAACTTATTATACATTTATTAATTTAATTTTGCCAATTAAATCATAAATCTTTTTACTTTTTACTAATTGAGTTCATCTAACCAATTTTAGCTAGAATACATTGACATGGATTTTGACTATCTTACATAGTACGGTTGGCATTGACATATAAAAATTTATTTATTTTTTTTAAAAAAATCTTTGCTTTTCTTTTCCTTTCCTTTCCTTTTTTTCTCTCTCTCTTCTTCCTCTACTAGTCACTCAACCTCCAGCAACTAGCCAGAGGCTACAATTGGTGAGGGTCAGCCTCGTTGGCCTTAGGCGAGGTCGCCCTCAGGCAAATTCTGGTTAAAATTGACTAGATTAACTTAATTGACAAAAAATGGAAGGTTTATGACTCAATTGGCAAAATTAAAATATTTATAACTAATTGACAAAAATGCAATATATTTAAGATTTTTTGGATAAATTTCTTAATTTCCATAGATCTATGGCATGTATTCTTTTCGTACATTGTACATATTCCATGGGGGCATGACCGATCCCTTATTCCTTCAACTTTGCATTAGAATCATGCTTTCCAGACGTCAATAATTTCGGATCTCCCCTTGAAATTCGCCCCCGGTTTTGTTTCCTCCTCCTTTGCATTATTCCTTCCTTTTGATCCACAAAAAGGGGCCTACGTGTAGATCTGATCTACACAATGTTGTCCTCGTCAAACTTGGAAAATTGGGGAAAAGGCGATCCGCATAGCTTCCGCTCTACGAAATATCAAGATGGATCGATATTATTCGATATCACTTGTTATTTGTGTAGATTCTAAATTGACGTGCCCATCTATGGAAACCCATGCCAAAATGCTAAACTTTAGAAGTTTATTTCCTCGTACACTACGCTAAGTCCATCTCTTTTTTTATATATATATAAACGTATATGTATACGTATACGTATGCTTTCTAAGCAATTACAGTTTCGTAATCTAGCGTTTGTAGCTTTCAAAGATGTTGCCGCCTTGCGACGCCACCGATGCTTGTCGTCTAATAAATGGAAAAGCCTCTCTCAAGACACCCGTGACTTCTCCTTGGCGGAAATAACAAGGCAGATGTTTGATTTTTATTTCTGTACGATAAAAATGACAAAAAGATGTTCTTCAACTTTTTAAATTTGATTAGTTACTTTTTAATTTTTAATTTATTCAATATAACTTTTGCATTTATGGTACATGTTTAATTTACTTCTTAAACTATATGAAAATGTTTAGTATTGTTTTAAAATTTAAATTTTATGGAATAATAATATTAGATGCATTCGTATAATATTGGGATTGATTTGAATATTGCCATAAATTCATAAATCATATTAAATATATTAAAAGTTCATAAACAACATTACAAATGGGATCAAAATTGAAGAAATTTTTTATGTCATTATCCTTTTTGTATATATATGATGACAATATTTTACTCAAATAATCACAAATTTCAAACCCAAAGTTTGAACAAATAGTTTAAGATATGTCAAGGCGATTTGATTTTCAAGATCAATTCCACAATTATCCCATAAAATAGATGAAACGCGTGAGCTTTTGTATAAACATTTTTGGCCATCGGATCAAATTTCCGTCACCATCATCAGCCGAGTTGAGCCTCGACGATGTAGATGTTACACTACATTTTTAGTTGGCACATCCTATATGTATGATGGCATTTATCTTGACATAGGCACCACTACAAGGCAAATACTTTTGACAAACACTTGGGGAGGGTGGGGGGCCGGGATTTCTATAAAGTTGTGCGCTTCAATTGTTGTTTACAATCAATGATCACATAAAACGACGCAGACGGCAATTAAATAATCGATAGGGACTAATCACCAATAAAGAAGACTTATTTGAGACGCACTAGGTCATAAATTAAGAAGAGAAATCATTCGTTGTCAAATAGAATCATAGAAGAATGACTGATGCCTAATTTTTCCTTGAGTAATGGTCAAGATTTCATTAATATAAAGCTAGCCCACCTAAATTTACCATTCATAGATTCGAGCAAATCCTTAAAAAAACTCAAGGAAGAATTTCTCGCAATGGCACTCCCCGCTGTTTTCCATCAAGAAGAAAAATATTGACTAATTAATAAAGAATGTGAGGCATCTGGGCACTAGAATGTTAAAATAAAGAACGTAATTTGATTATGTGTTTTTATTGGAGGAATTATCACAAACGGCATTTTTAAGTTGGAAATAATTTCGGGAAAGAGATAGGCCAGCAGGTTCAACATGAATTTTGGCTTATTGTGCTACCTAACCTCCTAATCGGCCCCCAATTCATGTTTAATTTAAGACGTATCGAGTCATAAAACAAGAAAATAAAAGCAGTAGTTGTTAAATAGAATCATAGAGGAATGACGATGCCCAAATTTTTACTTGAGTAATGGTCAAGATCTCAATAATATAAAATGGAGCCCACTCAAACCTAACGTGTTCGGACCAAGGAAAGAGCATGGGTTGTCAGTGTCCGGAAATCGTGCCAGTCCATTAAGTCCTTTCGGTTCAATAATAGTGCCGTGGCACTGCAAGCATGTGTCGCGTTTAAAAAAAACTCCAAAAATCCTAAATTTGTACTCTAGAAATTCTAAATCAGTATGTCGGTGACAAATGAAATGATCCAATCTCTGGAATAAAATCGATAGCAATCAAAATTAGAGAGTTCAGCGGGCTTGTCCAACCTTTTCTCGTGTTCGTCGTGCGAGATGGCACGTTTTGTCTGAATTTCCAAGTTGGGTCCATCTTGGACCCCGAAAGATCGTGTAGTTTTACCGTATGGGTTTTCACGTGAATCATATTTTGGATGAAGCTGACAAATGATGAAAAAGACTTTTCGGGTGCATTGGTTTCGGACATTTTGGGGTTCATTGGCTCATTATTTTCTGCAATAACATAATTCATGATTTTTGTGTGGTTAAGAATTTTGATAAAATATGTAATGTGATCCCGACGTTTGGCCAAACATGTGCGTTGATCGCTTAACTTTTGTACATATTCAATGATGTTCAATATTGTTATTTTATTAATTCAAGATCAAGGACAACATTAGATAATAACTACATTGAACATATACTAAAAGTTCAGCAATCACGTTACATACACATTTTGTTAAAATTTTAATGATCATATTAAATAAATTAAAAATTGAGAGAATGAATTAAAGTTTAAGGATTATTTATGTCATTTTTCTTAAGGGCTAATATCATCGAAAAACTCCAAATCGATATACTTGTAATAAATTTACTCAAAAATCCTAACTTGATATATTTGTAACAAGTTTACTCCACATGATTACAAAATACTCAAAATTGATGCAATTATGAAAATTTTATCCTAAATTAATTTTTTGACCGTTAAAATTCCCAAATTAGTATATTTATGACAAATAATTATTCGTTAAATTGGATTAATACTACAAAAAATCATGAAATTAGTACAATTGTGATGAACGGAATGTAAAATCTCAAACTGATATACCACTGAGCAATTTGATAATAAAATTTAACGAAAATTAATAATAAATAAAATTATCATAAATATATTAATTTGTGGTAAATTTTAATTTGGGATAAATTTATTTTCGAGTTTTTTCGTGGAATAAACTCTTTTTTCTTCAAAAGACAAAAAAGTTGAACATGGTGAAAAGAAAAACCTAGATGCACGGGCTGTCGTGTACGTATAAATCTGGTTCGGATGGCCATGCTCGCCTTCGCCCACAATCGTTCATTGCCCCACCTAACCCGTCCACTCTATCTCGATCTCTATCTCCATTCCCTTCTGTCAGGAAGAAGGAAGAAGAAGGAAGAAGAAGAAGGAAGGTGAGCTCGAACTCAGCACTGATGCTCCCTTTTCCTCCGCCGTCCCCACCTCCGATGATTCCCTGGAATCGAACCTATCCCTCCCGGATCGCGCCGAATTGATTCGCCTGAAAAAGTTCGCGTCTTTATCCCCTCCGAGGCGGCGACGAGGTAGTTTCGGCGGTGAAGAAGTAAGGCCTTGGGTAAGCTGACATGGCGGGGCTTCCGGGCGAGCTGGTCGCCGAGATACTGGACCGCCTGCCGGTGAAATCGCTGCTCCGGTTCCGGGCCGTGTCCAAGCGGTGGCGTTTCATGATCGACAGCCCGGCGTTCGCGAAATCGCACCTCAGCCGGTCCTTCGAGTCGACCGCCAACCTCAGCCTCTTCCTCCGGCACTCCTCCAGCCTCTACTGTATCGATCTGGGGTCGGTGCCTGGGGTGTCGGAGATGAACTACCCCCTCATGTGTTACAGCGACCAGATCAGGGTGCTGGGGTCGGTGCCTGGGGTGTCGGAGATGAACTACCCCCTCATGTGTTACAGCGACCAGATCAGGGTGCTGGGGTCTTGTAACGGGCTGCTCTGCATCTCCAACGCGGCCGACGATGTCGTCGTGTGGAATCCGTCCACGAGGAAGCATAAGTTCTTGCCGTACTCGGCTGTCGAGGTACGACGCTCGTCGGTTTTTTCTGTTTGCGTTTATGGTTTCGGGTACGACGATAATAAGGATGATTACGTGTTGTTGAGGCTGGTTCAGCTGGTTACTGAACCGATCGAGTCTGAAGTTAGTATCTATAGTTTGAAAGATAACGCTTGGAGGCGGCTTCCGGACATGCCTTACTCTCTGGTTTATCCCCGCAAGATGGGGGTTTTCGTGTGCCGCCATCTGCACTGGATAATGACGCAGGAGCTGGTGTCGGATTCGGCAAACCTGTTGGTGGCTTTTGACTTTCGTATTGAGAACTTCAAGGTAGTGGACCAGCCTAAGCTTATTGATAATAAGCTCGACATGGATGTGGCCGTCCTGGGAGGGTGTCTTTGCCTTAGCATTAATGATAATAACATGGGTGTCGATGTGTGGATTATGAAAGAATATGGATTGAAAGAATCATGGAATAAGTTGTTCTCGATACCTCACTCTGAAGTTGCAAGGCCTCTTGGATTTGTCCGGCCATTGGCTTACTCCTCGAATGGTCGTCAAGTTTTGGTGAGACAGGACAGTAAAAATCTCGTTTGGTATGATTTAGACGGTAAGGGCATTCATAGGGTTGATGTAGATGGCATGCCAAGTTCCTTTGAAGCAGAAATTTGTTTGAGAAGCCTTGTTTCAGTCGATGATTATGGAGGAATCACCAAGAAGAAGCTGCAAGAATTAGAAGAGGAGGCGAATAGGAACAAGAGGTAAGTACTTTGTGAAAAGTAGCAAGTTGTTTTGTGTTTAACTGTCTCAGATTCTTCACAGACAGACCTGTAATAACCTGGTTGGTGTAGTGGATTGCTTGTTCTACTTCCTTTCTCTGGCATGTTTGCGAAAAAGGTGAAGTGAAAGAAACTTTTCCACGGCTTTTGAGATGGGACAAGGAAACTGATATGAAAATGATGAATGTCCTATTTAAAGGATAACTATTTCTGGAGGAAGAAGAGTTGTTCAATGGATGCAATGGATGATCGGATCCTCCCTTGTTCTGGAATGGATTACTTTTGGGAATTCAAGGAGACTACTAAAGTGGTTACGTGATCTAATTAATTTGAAAATATGGACAATAGAGGAGGTGATTGAGAACTAAGCGGAGCTGATCTAAGAATTGAGAACTAAGCGGAGCTGATCTAAGAATTGAGAACTTGGGATTGAAGACTAAGTGCCTAATTATGTTCCTCAAAACCAAACTGTCGCGAGCTCCTTTATTTTTTTTGCCCATATTTTTTACTGATAAAAGGAAAAACAAAGCAGTTTGAAAAGAGAATTTATGTTATAGTAGCGGACTCTATGAATAACGCATATGGAGAAAACACATTCACTAAGGTTTCTATGGAAACAAGAGGTCAGAGAACATCTATTCAAGAGCTAAAACAGCCAAAATAAAAAAGTTTTCCATTGCTCTAATTCATACCAATAAATAGGAATGGAGTTCACCTCATCGTAATTAATGTTCCATTCAACGTGTTAGCTTTGAGACTACCAAAGTTAAGGGAAAAAGATGCGTGTTAGTTTATTCTGATTACATTCCATCCATGATGCCATTATGGTTGCTTAATGATAGATTTAATTGTCAGTCTGCTTAGTCTGCTTTCACTGTTTATATAGAATCTGCAACAGAATGTCTCTGTTAAATATTTTAGTGACTTTGCTTAGTCGCACCTCTCATCTTTACTACTGTTTTTGATTGTTTGGTTGATTGTAAACTGCCTTCGTACTGTCCAGGGATGACTTCCTCTCAGTGGGTTTCAAGCTTGTTCTCTAATGGAGGCATAGTTGTGCAAGGGTGGTGAGTTATCTCTATCAACTGTGATTACTCTGATAAGTGACTTTGCTTAACAAATTTTATCGAGCATGATATTTTTTAAATTGGACTTTAAGTGAGAAAATATAACTCCAAATCTGTTTTCGATTTTTAAAGCAAAAACATCTTGTTTCGGAAGGATGCAAACAGTTATTGTGTCTAAGTAATGTACTTAAGCATCAGATAGTGTTTTTTCTTTTCTAGATAAACTACCTTATGATAACACATGCTGTCTTGCCCCATTGGTATGACGTGGTCATGGTGGAATGATACGTGAAATGTCAAGGCTAGTTAGTAGGATGGAGATCTTGAAAGATTCTATTGTTGCATCTCCCTGTCATTTGTTTATGCCCTCGATCTTTCACCTTTTGTTATGCCTTTTTAACATGCTATATAATCTGTGTTTTGTATTGTTTAATTTGATACTTTTCTCATTTGTCCAATGTCGTTGATGCATCTTTGCCATACTTGTGTTGAAACAATGTTAGTGTCGGTGGCTTTTTGTTTCTGAACTTCTTTAAGATGCGAATATAACTTCGCAGCATGTGTATGTTTGCCTAAAGATGTTGATATTTGTGGGTAGCCTTATCAACTTGTCATAGATGAAACTTTTCACTTTTTCTGGTTGCGGTAGTGTATCTTTGCTTTCATATGCTATGCCCTGAACAATAAAAGTTCCATCTGTTACTTCAATTTACTATGTCTTTCCTGGGCTATCTGGGATTTGATCCTAGAACCTAGTCTAATCCCCCATTAAACTCAGGTGGGGGTCAAACCTCCCACCTGCCGAATCCCTTGTGGGATTTGTGACAACTGGGCTACAAGTTCAGTGGCTTCAATTTGCTAGCCCATCCTCATAAGCAGCATAACTAAATCAGTACTTCTAATTATTTCTAAAAGAGTGATGTATTTAGTAGTTATTGAAACTTTCAACATGAGAGATTTGTTTTCCTTCCAATTCATGATATATCCTATGCATGTAAGAGTATCCTTAATAAGTGAAAAACATATCTGAAAAACAATTGAGACATGCTTTCGTGTGCCCAAGGTCTTGCCATGACTGTCAATTGGTTTTTCCAGGTGCTGCGAACTCAGCGAAGGAAATGCGATAAGAGAAGTAAAGTTTTTTGCCTTAGTATTTAGATTCATGGCTCAACTTTTGACAATATGGACGGACGTATCATCGGGAAAGATTTGGCGAAAAAAAAAAGGATGGATAAAAAATGACTATCCGACCTGCACAACTTACCTCCAGTAAGTAGAGAATACTTTTTTCCTTTCCCTGAAGAACAAACTGCTGAAAACTGCTGTCGACAGAAGTAACACAAAGAAGAACTAATTAGCACAAATAAGGAAACCTACTAAGCCTGCTGACAAGAACCATACAACTTGAAATTCAACCTATGGATTGCAATATTCCTTGACTATGGTGTAATAAGTTGATCCTGTCGATCTGCTTCTTCAGGTCCTTAAACCCATGCTACAATTTGCCCAGGGCCAACAACACCTTATTGAGATTATTGTCGAAGGCGGACATGACATCCCTCCATTAAGTCCTCTTGGCACCAGACTCTTCTCTTGAGCCTTTTTTTATAACAACAGCACTAGCGGGAACATCTGATTCCGACAATCTCTCAACCACACTCTACAACTCGATCTAATAACATTTGTCACGGGCAGACAATTGACATTGTGAACTGTGTGATAGTTTGGCTCCGAATGACTCATATACCCCTTAGTATAGTCATCTAAGCTCAGCCTTCCCCTGAACTATTGCCCACTTGCTCACTTGGCCCATCTCAAATCAGACAAACGAGTATTTATACTTGAATTGATAGTTACTCTTGTATCGGAAACTCCAACCAGCTAGCTTGCCTTAGACATCATTATCGACACTTCTATGAAAAATTGATGGTCTAAAACTCTACAAGGATGGGATGCTGGAGAAGGAATGTGACATTTGGATTCTGCAACATTCTCCCAAGAATACTTGGAAATGTTCCCCTATTGAAAATTACAATTGACTGCAGAAGTGGCATGCTTGGGGCATGCTCCAAACGGATGGATTATAGTTCCCTCTTGAAAGATTTTTGTTAATTCCGAATGTCACAAGTTGATGTAGAGCGGATGAGCTGAGCGTTCCCTGAAAATGACATTTTTGTGGAACGCGAGAGCAATCACGATAAGTGGAGGGAAGGTTCCATTCATGCTAATAGCATATGCTTTCATGCTTTTATTGATCAAGTGCCAAAATAAAAATAAGCTGCTCCAATGCTTGTCTTGCAAGAGGAAAAGGTGATGTGTAAGCTTTGTGGAGAGAAGCATGGATAAAGCATGGGTAACCATAGCATATGATACTGGCTCCAGCAGCTGAAGAAGCTTTGTATCAATTCTATTCTCTCCTATGAGACATCATTTGGTATCTGGTCAGAGTTATAGATCGAATAGAATTACATGGAGAGGGAAGATTTCTACTTCTGGTTTAAAAGGGACTGCTGAGTGCCCATCTCGATATGTTATGCTAGGAAGTTTGCTTTTGGTATGGTTCAGTGGCAATGAATCACTCATGAAAGTTGCTGTGGCCCTTTTTTATGATAGTGCCTAGAACACTATTTGAGCAGAGCATCTATTTTGGCCTAGCCACAACAATCTAGTTCAATCCAAATCCATGTGAAGTATTGTTCTACAACAAGCTCGGTTGAACATTCTATATCCAGTGGGTTGAGGGCACTTTGGTTGCCTGAGAGTGAGGAATGTCAAGCAATTTTTGTTAACTGATGGGAGGGTTTTTTCTGACTAATTGGGAGTCAGTTCTTCTCAAAGTAAAGAGTCCCCTTATGAAGCATTGTTCTACAACAAGTGTTAAATGGTTCATACCCAATGGATTGAAGGTGGAGAGTGAGGAATGTCGTGCAATGTCTTTGAATGAGAGAGTTTTTCTGTGATGAATTGGGAGTTAGTTCTTGTCCAAGGAAAGGGTCCCCTTATGACCTCAACTTTTGCGGGATCTTTCTTTTGCTGCCAAGTCGACCATGGAGCTTGTTTTCCAGGTGATGCTTTCGAGCCATTATTTGCTTAAACAATCAGTATATCCAGGATATCATTGAATATGACAGTTTTGTATGGATAGATTGAAGATTGAAGATGAATAGCTTTTTCCCCCTAAATGTCCTGTTGGAATGGAGGCTTGAACACTTCATTTTATTTGATCTATGGGGTTGGTTATGTCGGCTTCTGAAATGTAAATTATATAGGCTGTGTCGTTGTTTGTGGAGTGTTGGATATCATCAAAGCGTGTGGGGGAAGGATTGTCGAAGGTTGGCATTGTAATCACCCTAAGCGTAGCCCAAGTGGATGTACTCTGGAGTGTACTCTGATTGCATGTTGTGGGTTTGAATGTACTTTGATACTGGTAGTTTCCGGCTTGTTGCATCCGGCTTCATCACCAGCACTGCCATGAGAATGTATCTTCGGCAGATTTATCTTATTTTCTCTCATCTTATCGTTCATGTATGCAGGGGGTGCAAGAATGTATCTTCGGCAGATCTTATCTTATTTGCTCTCATCTTATCATACGTATTTGCAGGGGGCACGGTGAAATTGCAGTTCCTCTTGTATACAAGTTTAGAGTCCTTTTGCCTTTCACATCATCTTCGCTGTGCGATTGAACAGGTGGGGGGAGCACCACAAGACTTGTAGTTGACGTATCGTCATACTTCCACTACAGGTCGAATTGCGTTGAGACCTGCTTTTAAGTCATCCAGGGCCCGACCTTTATTATCCTTTTTCCCTGGAAATCTGCTCGTGCGGGCATGTCACGAGTGGAGTAACTTGTCCGATCTGACCTGCCACCACCACCTTTCTTTTGCATTTTCTCGGTCCAGATTCCTGACACTGAGACATTTAATGGTCTGGCGTCTTCGGCACGGTTTCCAAGAGAATCTTGACTGAGGCATCCTCGTGGATCACATCGGCCCATTTTTCTACGGTTGGTGTTGACTGGCCACGAAGAAAGATGAGCTGATAAGCCGAGTCAAGTCATGGCACAATTTCCAAGGGAATCTGGACTTAGAAATCCTCGTGCCTCACATGGGCCATGCTACAGCGGGCTTGTGTTGACTGACCACGAAGAAGTAAGAGCTGGCACGAGCTAGTCAAGGCACTTGGGTTGGGTTGAACTCTTTGGAGCGGAGTCAACCTCGGAGCTGATCATGTATTTTCACGTGGCCAGCAAAATTAAGGGGCTAAGCAAAAAATTAAAAGATAAACAGTCTCATCATTTAATTGAAGAATAAAAATATTAATGTAGTGTATTTAGAAAGAAAAATATTAAAACCACGGGTCGACATGATCGTTTCCTTCTCAGAATGAAATGTCTTTCTTACTTTTGTTCAATTCATTGATCCAGTATCTGTACAAACAAGATTGAAATGATGAGATTAAAATGGAGTAAAGATCATATTCTTTCTAGTCATTTGCATAATTTTCTCTGTAATCTCTTTTTTCTTTTCTGAGAAAGCTCACTTCTATCCCCATGGTGATGGCTTCCCCCAAATCCCCATTGGATAGAATCATCAGAACTCTAGTTCACCCATCATTCCTATTCTTGTAAACCTCCCATTTCCTTACTCCATCGAAGCCCACCTACCCTCATATGAATCGATCCTTTACCTTCTGGCTACTCACTCACAAATTAACATCATACCTTTCACAAATCCTCAACAACTAGAAATTGTAGAGCTCCCTTTAATCCATCACCTTAGTGTCTCACTCAATCATCCTGGCCACTCTATTTCATTGACCACTATCAAACACGAACTCAAGAGTAAACTCGATGTTGGCCAACTTGCTTGTTTAGCTCAAGAGGCTTTTTGCTATCGGCTTTCATGCCAAGAGAGATGATGATGTGAATAATCATAGTTTCCTGGGTACCATCATTGGTCATTACCCCTGCTTAAGAACAATTAGAATGGAAGTTAGAATGATTGTGATATTCACTTGGGTACACTATAAAAGGTTAGGCATGTTGAGAACAGATTCTAATAGTTATGTTAGAACATAATCTGCCATAAGAAGACTTTAGTATGAACAAAATTCAGAGGCTCTTAGCAAAGTCTATTCTATTCCAAAATGAATTATATAAACTTTGATTCTATCAAGGAGATGCATATCCCACTTTGATATGGTCCAAAACGAAACCCATCGAACGACACTCAAGACCAGAACGAAGATGGAATTAACATCCAACAACTAGCAACTTGGCTAAGGATTTCACTTACCTAATATATATTGATTTAGTCAATCAAACCGATGGATAAAATCAATCTTGGATACAATTTCCAAATAATGATGGTATACTTATAGAAACCTAGATTCTACTTGTTTGGATGATTAGATTCATCAGGGATTCAATTTTTATTTTCAACGGCTAGAATATCTCCTTAAATTAATCTGTTCAATGGGTAGTTTGAAAAATAATCCTCCAAATAATTGGGTAATGTCTAGTGGGGGCATGGAGGAGTGTTTAAGGAGGTTACACTGCTCGGAGAAGATAGAGTGTGAATCAAAATTCCAAAGCCTGAAATTGTTCTTATACTCAATTGTCTTTCGTGAGCCAAAAATATTATGATCGAGATTGAATTACATACAAGAGTGACTTAGTGAGATAATATAATTTATTGCTAAGTATTTTCACTCAAAAGTTGTAATAATTTGTTGATAATATAGTGGAATCTAGCCAATAAGCTACCAACATAGGAGAGGACGTAGGTTTAATCTAAGCTGAACCATTATAAAGTTGTGTGCAATTTTCTTATCCCTTATCTCTTTTACTTTAATATATCACACTCTTACAGGTTACTTCAAAAGTCTATTTCACCACATATCAGATTCCGAACACAATTCTTGTGTCTGAACCTTACTCAAACTTTATTTCTTAACCTGCTTCATTCTGCGTTAATTTGTCAAAAACTTTATTATCTATTCACCACCCTTAGGTCATGGTACTAGCCTCTTCAATTGGCATAAGAGCCTCATGCTTGTTTTAATTGAATCGGCTACTTTTGCGCTAAAGATCTTCAATAGCTAATATATTGGCACCAAATCTTGTGAAAGGTCAAAGCAACACTTAATCACCTTATTTCAATGGGATATAGTATAATATATGGAATAACAAAATGAAGGCTTTCCTCATATCTAAGAATCCTCTAGAATAGGACGCTGAAAAATGAATTGATCCCAACACTATTTGTAGAACTGCTACAAAGAAGGAAGATGAAAAATCTCCAAAAACTTTTGCTACTCTAAGGAAGAGTTGGTAAAAAGAGAAGCCTCGGATGCAAAAGCCATTTATTCACTTTATTGTGCTTTGTCACTTCTTGAATATAATAAAATATTTTCTTATGAAACAACCAAAGAAGTGTATAACAAATTGCATGTTACATATGAAGGGACAAATTGAGTAAAAGAAACAAAGGTCAACATTCTATTAGGCCAATATGAATTTTTCGAGATGAAACCAAGAGAATCTATTGGAGATATATTTGACAAACTCACTGAAATAGTGAAAGGACTAGCATATCAAGGACAACCGATTTCTAGACCAATAAAAGTCAATAAACTATTGAGAGGACTTTCAAAGGATTGGAACAACATGAAGACTGCAATCCTATGAAGCAAAACACCTCAACGATGAAGATGAGTCAAAAAGGTAAGAAGTTCATTGCACTTAAATCTAATGTTGATTCCAATGATACATATTTAGAAGATGACATGGATGATGAATAATTTACTCTCTTAAAGTTGAAAGGAAGAAAGTTCAATGGAAAGAGACAATTCAGACAATCTAGACAAAAGAGAACAATATAAGAAGAACTAGGTAAGGATGTGAATGCATGGAAAATGGGGAACATCAAACCCAATTGCCGAAAAAGAAGAAAGGAAAGCTTTTCACCATGTGCTGGTATTGTTCATTTTCCTCTCCAACAATATTCTCAATCTACTATTCACCCCCTCTGGTTCTGCTGCTGTCCAAGGCACTAGGGAATTCGGTTAGAGCTGATTTTCGGAGGAGCGGCTCTCCTTCTCCTAATCTTCCTTCCCACCGCAGCGTTTGACCTAGGTATGCTTCAATCCTCTGGAATGTTAGATCTGGATTAGGGTTCTGTGGTTCTACTCCTCCCTATTATGGATTCTATTCTGGGGATTGCGGGACCTGGGCATGATGCAATGAAACGGAGTGATTTAGAGAGAATCTCGATTGATATAGCTAGCAATAGGCAACGAAGCAGGAGTCGACTTGCTGCTGCCTAAACCTAGGCATGGGGTCTAAGAGAATCGAGCATTATCGTAGCTTCGGCTGCCGCGGGTGGGGGATTGGATGGCCATGTTGGCTGGTCCAAATACCAGGCCACCGGGGCATCGGTGGCTCCAAATGAGGAGGAGGATAAGGGCAAGATGGCCTTGAGTGATGTCACCGAGGATGGTCAGCTGACATACCAAAGCAAACAACAGGCCACTTGACCTTTGGTTTTGACTCTACCCAACAATGGGATCAACACTACTCCAAGGCATTCCTGGGCAAATGTAGCCCGCACAACTGTCAAGGGCTATAACTTATCTTATGTTCATCCCCTAATTATCAACAACAAACTGGTGGTCCAACTAAGTGAGGAGGTGTTGGAGGCTACCGATCCCCTGTGGTTTGTATGTGTTGTAGGCTATTTTGTGGGGAAGAAACTTCCATTCGAGTTGGTGGAAACGGCACTCAAACATGTGTGGGGCAACTGGCTAGTTGATGTCATGGCCAACGGCTAGGGGTTCTTTTTTAGGATACTTCATGCGGATTTCAGGTAGAAGGTCCTGGACAGTGGCCCTCTCACGGTAGCCCGTGTCCCATTGATCATGCAGCAATGGCATCCTCTCTTGGAACTAAAGAAGGATAACCACACCTCAGTTCCGGTGTGGGTGAGGCTGAAAAGCATCACATACGCTTTGTGGTCTGCTCTTAGCATCAGTGCAGTGGCAAGTGTTGTGGGCAAACCATTATATGTAGACCAAAGAATTGAGCAGATGTGCATGATCTCATTTGCCGAGTTTGTGTGGAGCTTTTAGCCAACAATGACATATGTGATTTTGTGGAAGTGCTTCTGAATGGGGAAACAAAGCTAGTATCCGTGGAGTACAAATGGAGGTTAATCTCATGTCAAAGTTGTGGCATCTTTGGCCATTGTTGCAAGTCGAAGGAAAGCCCACCTACACCTGCTGGCCTTCTTGACTCGCCTGCTGCTTAACTGGGACTTGCTCATGAAGAGGTGGCAGAGCGTGATGGTTGGTCTCCTGGGGGTCAAGTGGTTATCCATCCCCACGATCCAACTAGCATTGACGTGGGTGGCCCCTTGATTCCAAGCCGTGCTAATGTTGGTATTGTGGCAGAGGAAGCTCCTTTAGCCCCGAATGTGGGATGGTAAACTCAGCCGACCAGTAGAAGAGCTCACCAACGGAAAGAAGGGACGTTCTTTAATAAATTGTCGGCTCGACCAGGTGGTTCTGGTCCTCCTTTGATTAGGACCGAATGGAGAAAACAAGCTAGGGATCTTCCTCGGGTAGGTGATTCTCCTTTGCAGATGGCCAGCAAACGCCTTGAGGATCCAAGCACCTCATTAGCAACATTTTTCTCTGCTGATGATCTGGATGAGGAGAAGGACGCTGGAGGTAGCATGGATGATGAGTAGCATATGCTAGCCTGCTCTGTAGGCACGAGTGAAGTGGATCCTATAACTGGTATCCCTGTTATGTAGCCACCGAAGCAACTATCCCAGATTCCCGAGAAGAGCTTAGAGCTCGTGACATACAAGGCTCCTAATCCAAAGCCAATGAACAGACGGCAGAAGACAGGCAAACGAAAGTAAGCTTTGTTTCCCATCTTGTACATAGTAGTATATGCATATAGGCGCTTGGAATATTAGAGGTATGATGAATCCGATGAGACAAGATGAGGTTCGTAAGCTTGTGCGTTCTTATAATATCTATTGCTTAGGGTTGGTGGAAACTAAAGTCCCTAATGCCCATTTTGTGGCCATTTCTTTTGGCCTGATTCCTGGGTGGATTTGGACTTCAAATTATGAATAATCTACCCAAGGGCGCATTTGGATTGGATGGGATCCCAATAGAGTTGCTCTTGATACTATTCGGGCTAATGCCCAAGTTATCCATGGTATTTTGAAGGATCTCATGACTAGTATTACATTCAATCTCTCAGTCGTATATGGTGAATATACATTTGTCTCTCGTAGACCGCTATGGGAGGACCTTGTACAAACGAGCAGGTTTGTGGGTGATAGTCCGTGGTTGGTGATGGGTGACTTCAATGCAATCTGTGACGCGTTTGACCGTATTGGAAATCGAGATACCTGGCTTCCTTCCTATGATGAATTTAAGGAATGCCTTGAAGAAGCCGAACTGGAGGATCTTCACTATGTGGGATATCGATTCACATGGGCGACATCTTCCGGGTTGAGCAAGAAACTTAGAAAAATTGACAAGGTTCTTGTCAACAGCAAATGGTGTCAGTACTTCTCATTCTTGGAAGCTTCATTCTTCTCTCCTAGTATCTCGAACCACACGCCTATGGTGGTTAGGATTATGGCTACTCCGAACCCAAGGAGACCTTTTAAATTTTTTAATATCTAGATGAAACATTAAGAATTCCAGACCATCCTTAGCCAGGTGTGGGATGTTCCAAGGTCTGGCACTCCCATGTTTCGATTGTATGGGAAGCCGAAAGCCCTCAAGACCCGCCTTAAGCAACCAAATAGAGAAGCCTTCTCAGACATCTTAATGCGAGTTGAAGCGGCACGACAAGCACTCAAGGCCACCCGAGATGCTTACTAGTTGGAGCCGCACAACTTATTGTTAGCGGAACTGAAAAGTACCCATATCCAGAACTTTTATGAACTCTAAGCTCAAGAGGAATCCTTTTTTCGGCAAAAATCTTGAGTCCGATGGTTGAAGGAAGGTGACAAGAATACTAAATTCTTCTGCTATTCGGTAAATAGTAGGCACCTGAGGAATAGAGTCCTGTCTATCCGGGACAACACGGGTAACTTGGTAACTAACCCAAAGGAGATACACCGCACCTTTGTCCAGCACTTTCAGCAGTTGCTTGCTCTAGTGGAACTTACTGATCGACCATCCCACGAGGAAATCAAAGGCTTGTTGCAAAACACCTTGACTGATGAACAGGTGCATTCTCTTCACATCCAGTTCTTCCGTCGGAAATTTATATTGTGATGTTCAAACTAGCTAGTGATAAAGCCCCCAATCTAGATGCGTACAATGCTGAATTTTTCAAGCAAAATTGGCATGTGGTGGGCCAAGCAGTTACAGAAGCGGTCTTGGATTTTTTACCATTGGTAACCTAATTAGGGAGGTTAACAACACTATAGTTGCTCGTGCCTAAGACTCCCAATGCGTCCTCTTTAGGGGACTTCTGTCCAATTGCGTGTTACAACACGATATATAAGTGCATCGGTCCTCTCGAATCTAGTTGGTCCTTACCAAAATGCTTTTGTCAAAGGAAGGCAGATTAGTAATAATGTTTTGCTAGAATATGAGCTTTTTAGTGGGTTTCATATTAAGCCTTATCTTCTGAACTATGCTATCAAAGTTGATTTCCAAAAAGTGTATGACACTCTTGATTGGGTTTTTTTAGAATCAACTTTGGTAGCATTTGGGTTCCCTAACCAGGTGATGCATTGGATTATGACCTGTCTATGAACACCAAAATTTTCCATCTCCAACAATGGGGAACTACATGATTTTTTCCAAAGCAGCAGAGGATTGAGACAAGGTGATCCTATGTCTCCTTATCTTTTTACCTTTGCAATGGAGGTCCTGTCCGGGTTAATTTCTCAACAAGCCCTACGACCGGAATTCAAGTACTACTGGCGATGTAAGTCCATCGGCTTGTCTCACTTATTCTTTGCAAATGATGTTTTCTTATTCTGTGAAGAACACCTGGCCTCCATCCGATGCTTGAAAAAAGGGCTGCTAACCTTCTCCTGCTAGAGTGGTTTGTGGCTGAATATGAGCAAGAGTGAGTATTTTATTGCCGGGGGCACCATGTCGGTCCGTGACTAGATTAGCCAAACCTTAGAGTTCAGGGAGGGAGCCCTTCCAGTGCTATATTTAGGTGTTCCCATTATTACCAAAAGATTGGGCAAATCCGACTGTAATGCTCTGGTAAGCTTGCTAACCTCCAGAGTTCAATTGTGGTCGCATCGGTTCCTGTTGCTTGCTGGTCGACTTCAACTAATCAAGTCAGTCATGCATGCTATATAAGTGTATTGGGCGAACATTTTTATTCTTTCCAGTTCAGTGGTAGAGAAGATTGAGCAAGTATGCTGTCAATTTCTCTGGAAGGGTCCTGGACTGGGTACGGGTGGAGCTAAAGTTGCTTGGGAGGAGGTTTGCTTTCCGAAGGCAAAAGGAGGATTAGGCTTACGCAAACTCCAAGATTGCAACCAAGCGGCTATGATGAAGCATAGTTGGCTCCTTTTTCATGTATAAGGAGTCGTTATGGTACAAATGGATTTATGCGACGTATTTAAAGTTGAAGAACTTTTGGGCCACTAAAACACCAACGATATGCTCATGGGCATGGAAAAATTGCTCGTGCTACGAAGTGTCTTCATACGGTTTGTTTAATGGTAGGTCGGCGATGGTCGCTCTATTTCGATATGGTTCGATCCTTGTCGTTCGAGAGGTCTTCTGAGTGCATTCTTTTCAAATTCCTATATCTATCTCTCGGGTCTCCCTAAGGAGGCCAGGGTCGCGAACTTATTCACACCGGCGGGCCAGGAGATTTTGCAGGAGATTCACATTTGGCAATACCCAATTTCGAACCTCCATCCAGTTCCGGATAAGCTTATTTGGCTAAGCACCCTTCAGGTACGTTCTCTATAGCTTCAGCTTGGGCAACAATTAGGTGGCCAGTTAGTAAAGTTCCGTGGGCTTCTTTTGTTTGGGATAAGGCCTTGGTTCTCAGACATCAATTTCACTTGTGGTTAATTACTAGGAATCAGCTACCTACCCAAATGTTGCTTTTGTCATATGGTCGGATTTCGAATGTGGCTTGTGTTTTTTGTAATACAGAGTCGGACTACATAGACCCCCTCTTTTTTGGCTGCCATGTCTCGCATGCGCTTGCATCATTTTGGGTGGGCAAATGTAATCTCTTTTGGTAGGCTGGCTCGTGGAGGGATATCCTTGACTAGGCCCTGAACTCCCTTTCGGGAAAAGGTAACTATAGTGAGATATCTTGGTTTTCATTTGATGATCTTTGTTACGTCATTTAGAAGACCTAGAATAACATTATTTTCCATGGTAATACCCTGTTCACCCCCATCTATGAAATCCCACATTATCAAAGCAGTCAAGCACAAGGCAATGTTGTTCAGTAGTGTTAAAGATACTCCAAGCAATAGGAGGCTACAACGATGCTGGGGACAGACCCGGCTATTTTTGCTACCGGTGGCAATTGATCGTCTTTTGAGCTTTATTGTAGCCTTGTTATGTATGTTAGATCTCCCTTGTTTTTGAGCTTGGTACCACTCCACTCACTTGACATGTTGTTATGGTGAGTGTAGCAAGTGTCGAGTGTCTTTAGTGTTGTACAACTTGTTGGTTGAAAAGTTATGCATCTTTTACCTTACCAAAAAAAAAATAAAAAAATACAAGAAGTACAAGAAGGCCTTAAAAGCTAAGACATGGAATGATACACAATGTAAAGAAAATGATGATGAATATGCAAATATCTGCTTAAAGGCACAGTCAGACTCAAATTATGGAACAGACTTAGACACAAACTCAGAATCGGACAAGGAAATTGAAGTCATCCATCTTGAAATTTCTACCAAAGTATCCAAATATATTAATAAGCTTTGTCTAAATTTCAAGTCCACTCTTAAAAGGATCTTTGAACTAACAAGGAAAAATTCTTAACGAAGACGAGAATTTCTCAAAAAGATTTTTTGGAAATTAAGGAAAGTCATGATTTGATTCTACAAGAAAATGAATCTTTGAAAAATGAATTTTCAAACATGATAACAAAATTTTCAAATTGTTTAAAAACTTTAAAACATATTTTTTCTATTCAAATTCCTCATTACAATAACTCTAGACTTGGCTTCATAAGGAAATTGATTCTTTACTAGACTTTCCAAAAGTCAATGAGAGACTCAAAAAGAGACCTCTTAGACTCGCTTGCAAAAAGCATTTTCTTTATAGAACTTGTTGGTCGAAACAATCTCAAATGTTTTTAATGTGGAATAATAAAACATTTTGAGAATGAACATTCTAAAATCTGGAGACATGTCAAGAAGGATTGGTTAAAAATAGCCTATACCCATTAACTCTCTTGGACTTAAGAAAGTCTTAATACCAAAGAATGTTTGAGATTTTTTTTTTTTTTATTACAAGTAACCTTCAAGAGAAAAAGGAAATGGTATCTTGATAGTGGATGCTCGACATATGACTAGAGACTTAAGCACTTTCTTCAAACTTGAAATGATAAAAGGAGGGACTATTTCTTTCGGTGAAAATGACATTGTTGGACTAGGAAAAATGAAGATTGGAAGTTTAATCATCAATAATATGTCCCTAGTTAAAGGTCTCAATTACAATTTGCTAAGCATCAGTTAATTGTGCGATATTAAATTTAGAATCAACTTTCAATAGAATATATATTTTGTAACAAGTCAAGACTTTTTTTAATCATTTACTGGTCGAAGACACGGCAATATATATCTTTTGGACATAAATCCTAATTTTGCTCAATGCCTTATTTCTATTCAAGATGAAGCAAACTTATGGCATCGCCTGTTAGGACATGTCGGATTGAAGCAAATCTCCTAAATTATCTTCTAAGAAATTAGTTCAAGGATTTCTAAATATGAGTTACAAGAAGTCTGAACTTTGTACTACCTGCACCTTAGGAAAACAGGTAAGAACTTTTTTTTAACTCATAAATCATGTTTCTTCTAATCATATTTTATAGCTTTAGCATATGGATCTCTTTGGACCTAGTAGAACTCAAAGCATTAGAGATAAGAAATACGATTTTGTGATCATTGATGATTATTCCAGATTTACTTTGGTTTTCTTTCTGGCAAATAAAATAAAAACTTTTTCATATTTTTCAAAATTTACTAGAAAGATTCAAAATGAGAAAGGCTATACAATTTCTAGTATCAAAATAGATCATGGGGGAGAATTTGAAAATCAAGATTTAATAGATTTTTATGATGAAAATGGTTTTCAACATATTTTCTCCTCTTCTTACACTCCAAAACAAAATGAAGTTATCTTAGAACTTTGTTAATTGAAAGCAAAATTGCTTCTCGCTTTGGGGTAAAAGCAATCTCAACTATTTGTTACATAATTAATAGTCTTTTTGAGACTTATCTTAGAGAAAACCCCCTACGATATTTACAAAGGTAGAAAACTAAATATTTCATATTTTCATATCTTTGGTTGCAAATGCTTTATTTTGAAAAAATACAAGTAATAGACCTAGAAAGTTTGAAGAGAAATCAGATGAAGGAATATTCTTCGGATATTCTATTAAAAGCAAGGCATATAGAGTCTTCGATAAAATCATATAGACTATTGAAGAATCCATGAATGTGAAGTTCCGGGAATTCGATCAGATTCAACATGATCAGACTCATTTTGAAGAATCTAAATTTATTTCAAACTTAGCAAAATATGAATCTATCAAACAAAACTTGCCACTTGTGAAGGAGAACAACAATGTGAAGATTCAAGAGGAACCAAATTAAAAACAAGAAAAATCAACTTAGACTCATGAGAAATATGAATAATGTGGCAAATACAACAAGAATTGGAAGCACAAGTCTAGTTATCCTCATCATCTCATCATTGGTAACATAAATAAAGGGATATGAACAAGATTGAAGGACAAAAAGGACACAAATGCCTTAGTGGTTTTTTCCGAGATTGAACCAAAGAGGGTAGAAAAAGCCTTGACAAATGAGAGCTAGATAGAAGCAATGTAGGAAGAGCTTTAACAATTCAAGATCAATAACGTGTGGGAGCTAGTGCTCAAACCAAAAGAAATGTTTGTGATTGAAACCAAATAAGTGATTGGAACCAAAAATAAAGCAACACTCAATAAAGATGAAGGTGGAAAGACGGTGGACTAGAAGACATACAAAAGCATGTTGTTTATTTACTTTATCTCACTGTTTCTTGCCCTAGCATTTTATTTAGTGTATGCGTGTGTACAAGATTTTAGGCTGACCTTAGAAAATCACATGTCATCGTTATCAAATGTATTATTAAATATATAGCAACTAACCCAAAATTAGGTCTGTGGTATCCAAAGGAAGCAAACTTTACTCTACTTGGATACTCAAACACTGATTTGGTTGGTTGTAAGGTTGACAAGAAAAGCACTTCATGGACTTGCTAATTTCTGCAACAAACACTGGTGTCCTGGTTCTCAAATAAACAGAATACTGTAACACTTAATCGCAGAAGCAGAATATGTTGCTCTTAGGAGTTTTTGCTCACAAATTCTATGGATTTGACAACAACTAAAATACATTGGAGAAGAAGAAGCTTGTATGGAAAGAAGGTGTGACAACACAAGTGCCATCAATCTTACAAGAAATCACATTCTCCATTCTAGAGCAAGACATATTGAGATTTAACATCGCTTTATAAGAGTTTATGTATAAAATGGTGAAAATGTTCAGTTTGTTAATTTAATAAATCAATTGATAAACATCTTCATCAAATCTCTGTAGAAAGAGACATTCGAGTTTATTGATGAAAAATTTCATATTACTTATCATTTTGCTAAAAGTCCATGCAAGTCAAGTAAGGAAGAACAATCTTTTAGAAGAAACAATCTTCTAAAGCACAATTAGAATATCGTACTTGAGAACAAGTAATTCAAATTTTGATACTTAAGTTTATCTTTCTGGCAAAATAGATAAGAAAATCAATAATATTCTGTAAATATTTTATCTGATTAATTTTATATTTGTTTCTAATTTTCAATAAATTTTTCATTTTTGGTTATTTTCTTTTTTGTCAATTTTTGAATTTTGAAATAATAACTGTCATTTAGAATTTTCTTTTCCAAAATTGTGTTGGTTCATTTGTCTCGGTTTAGATTTTATAAAACCCTAAATAGCTATCTTCTCTTCACTTACTCTCTTACTCTAAAAACCCTCAAATATCTTTTTTCTCTTGATCGCTCCCCAACACTCATTCCTTTCCCAATGTCGATCAAATCATCCATGTCTGCATTGTTTCCTCTTAAAGGCAATCCTCACGCATTGCAAGCAAAGGAGATCGACTGATTAAAGAATGACAAACTCACTTTGACCTCACAAAATCATTTGGTGAGGGTTCTTCAAGGAGTTTGACATACAATTAGAGTTTGAAAAAGTTTCAAAAGGTGCACAATTCATCAATAGGCGATATGAATATTTAAGAAAAAGATGAGCCACATATGATTTTATTTTGGATTTTCTACAAGATAATGCATATGAAAATGAGGTAAAATTGATGGAAGCAATGTTGACTAAAAGAAATGTTGAGTTGACAAAAGGAAAATAAGCGGTTGAACATGTTGAACATACCCCGGATCCAAAAAGTGGGTTTGAAAGTCATTGGGAAATGGAAGAGAGAAGATGATGAAAGATTGTTTCCAAGTCAAATTATGAACAGAGACTGTGGTTGAAAATCCTAGAGGGAAGTTGTTGCGATCTAAGGAACACAAAAAATGTTATGCCTCTATGCTAAATGTAGGCATAATAAATCACAAGACAATAGACTTTGATTTTCTAAAAAACATTGGAATCGAATTGAGGAAGAAGTTTAAGAAGATACATATGAAAAAAAATTTCTTACAAACTTCTAAGGTTTTATCTAGAACTAATTGTGTATTTATATTCAAATTTGTCTGTTTTATCTCCAAATAAAATGTATTTATTGTGGTTGACAATATGTATGATGTATATGTGAATGTTATAACTGACATTATATGGAAATGGGGTTTTTGGCTATAGAAGTCTCATATGAAACTATGTACAAGTAACTGGCAAATGCTAAGACTTCGAAAACAAACATCTCTTATTCTAGTTTGTCAACTGCAAATGTCCTTCAACATAAAATAGTGATAAATTGCATCAAACTTAAGGCTTTCTCAAAAACATATGCTTCCAAGTTTGAGGCAAAAATGATATGGGCTAGTGGCAATGGAATTATATTTTCTTTTCCTCATATTGTTTTACTACATATGTATAGAACAATAATTAAAGAAAAAAGGGTCTTTCAAGCATTTTCAGGTTCAGCTACTTTCTAAATTTTGCACAAGGACCCTTTTTGTCATGACAATTGGAGAAAAGATGATATCCAAGATGAGATTAAAGGATATTGTTGAAGTCTAAAAAAGAAAGAAGAAAGGCACACCAGGTTCTGCCATTATCATTACTACTACAAAATGGAAGAGGAAAGGAAAGAGAGTCGCATTGTCTCAAGCCTCAAAGAGATAGATTTGAAATCTTGTTACAATATGAAGATGATGGAGATATTATGTCCAACATTGTTGCTATGATATATCAAACAAAGCATGCTATGGGACTTCTTGCTCTTATTGATGAGAAAAAGATTGATGAAGAAGAAAGTGATGAAGGAAATGAAGACAAAGAAGAAGAAAGTGAGAAGGATGAGAAAAGTAAGAAAGAAGATGAGGAAGACAAGGAGGAAGAATGAGGTGATGATGGAAAAGGAGCAAAAGAGGACAAAATAGATGATGTTGATCTTGAAGAAGTATCATATGGAGACAGAGAAATGGATTCAAAGGAAACAGGCAAAGAACATGAGTAGGAGGAGAAAGAAAAGAATGATGCTGATGTTAACAAAGAAGGAGATCAAGAAGAAGGAGAGACCAACAGAAAGAATATGAGCACATCATTATAGGGGAGAAACTCGAGAAAACTCGAGCAAATAGGACTAGCTGAACAAGTCTATCATGAATCTAAGGTTAGTAAATCTCTGCCTAATGTAGAAGTTATATATGATGCACACTTTCTAGAAGGTTTTGTGGGAAATCAAAAAGGAGCATCCTTCATGGTACCTTCTAAACCATACACTCCTCGAACTCTATTTGCAAAAACCAGTGCACAAATTGAACCTGATGTTAACTATCCAAGAATCATTGAGTTGCCGGTGGGAACTAAGACTCAATAGTACACTATGAAGGTTGAAATTCAGAGGATGCAATCCTCTCTGAATGACAAGCTGGAAAACATCAACTAATAGGCTGAGCATAACATTGCCAAGATTGAGATAGCTTTGGCTCGACGCATGATCAAGATTGAGGATTCCATGCAAAATCTAGAGGATTGTCAGCTTGTTAGAGCTCCCGCAAACCTTGATTTTGAGCATTTTCAATACTTTAATTTATCTTTTTGGCTCGTGTTTTTAAAAGTCTGGTATGTTTTTTGATTTTTTGTTTAAGACTATGTTTGGATTGTGGTTTGTGGATTTTTTGTGGATTATTGCGATTTTGTAGACTTTTGAACCATTTTGATGTTGACAAAAAGGGGGAGATATTGCAAATATATTATTATTTTGTTGGTTTGCTAGTTTCATTTAGATCTTGTATATATTTTGTGTTATGCTATAACTTTGTTTTACAAGATTTATATATCTGCATAAAAGTTTTTTTACCATAAAAAATGGAAAAATTGTTGAGAAAACTCCATCTTGGTTTTAATATTAACAAAACTTTCTAAGTTGTAATGTTTATGTTAGAATAGATTCTAAAACAAGAAAAATTTAGCCTAAATAAAATTCAGAGACTTTCAACAAAGTTTATTATATTCCAAAAGGAATTATACAAACTCTAATGCTATTAAGGAGACGCATATCCTACTCCAATAGGGTCCATAACGAAACTCATCCAAAATGGAAACTCAGGACCAAAACGAAGATGACATTGATCTACAATGACTAGCAACCTAACTAAGGACTTCACTTACCTAATATATATTTATTTAGTCAATCAAATCAATTGACAAAATTAATCTTGGAGACAAATTCTTAATGAGCATGATATACTTCCGAAAACCTAGATTCTACTTGTATGGGCAATTAGAATCAATAGAGATTCAATGGGTAGTTTGGAAGATAATCTTCTAAATGATTGGCTAACAATTAGTGTAGCATAGAAAAGTATTTAAGGAGATTATATCATTTGGAGAAGATAGAGTATAAATCAAAATTTCAAAATCTGAAACTTTCCTCATACTCAATTGTCTTTTGTGAGAAAAAAATATTGTGATTGAGAGCGAATTACACACAAGAGTAATTTAGTGAGATAGTATTATCTATCATTTAGCGTTCGCACTTAAGAGTTGTAATCGTTTGCTGATTATATAGTGAAATCTAGCCAATAAGCCGTTAGTATGTAAGAGTGGACGTAGACTTAATCTAAGCCAGACTACTATAAAGTTTGTGTGAACTCTTCTTATCCCTTATCTCTTTTACTTTAATGTTGTTAGAAAATAATGTTGCATTGATTGCCGATGAAATTCCAATAGAGAAAATTTGTGAATGTTGTCTAACTCTATTTGAGTAAACTTTATTTTAAGCCAAATGTCAATTTTCAAGCCTTTCTAAGCACTATGAGGAAGGTGTGGAAATATGAATATGTTTTATGTGCTACGATTGAATCGGGGTTCGTTTCATTCACTTTTAGTTCGGAAATGAAGAAAAGAAGAGTGTTAAAAGGTGGTCCTTGGTTCTTCTTGAGCAATTTTGGTTCGCTAGCAATGTGATCATAATATCTAACATTATTGTTACTAATTCATGCACTGTGCATTTTAAGTATATATTCTAGGACTTTCTTTAGGGAGAGTTTAAGACGTGAGGAATGTGGCGGCTAAAAAGGTTAGATTTTGGAAGTGAAGCATCAGTCCAAGGGCAATAGCCCTTATAAGATTGGTAAAGATAGAATATACCTAGACTTATCAATCCCCCCGAAATCTGCAATGGTAGTTAATCTGGGATACAAAAAACTTTGGGTGAATTTAAATATGAAAAGCCCCCGCATTTCTGCTATTTATATGGGTGCGTAGGCCATTATGCCACCTATTGTAAGGAGCTGCCTTATGAAGATTGGGGTTAGAGGAAAATATTGTAGGTAAATTTGGCCAATGGCTTAAAGTTGAAATACATGAACTCAACCTATTTTTAAACTTTTTAATGGAATACAATTGCTTATCCTAGGAAATGAAGAAATGGTTTCTGAGGTGCCAACCCATCTAACTCAAATGGCTACTAGGCATTGAGCATTATTTCAGGGTAAAATAAAAAGTTTCAAAATCAAAATGGTGAGTACCCAAATCATGTTAATTGAATCACTCAAGGTAGCAATCTCAATTGAGCTTTTTAAGAAGTGTTAATAACATGAAAAAACCAAAAAGTACACCTTAACAAATTTACCCTGAATTACTTTTTGGGTCATTAAAAATCCTAAATTAATACAATTGTGATATAGTTACTTTATATTAGCTTCCATGAAAATTTACTATCAAATTGATGACAGCAAGCATATGTGAAAATCTATCGAGGTAAATTTGTTATAAGTGTACCAATTTGAGATTTTTGGTGAGCTAAAAATTAATTCTGGATAAATTTGTCACACATTACCAATTGAGGTTTTCATGGTATTAATCCTTTAAAGAAAGGTAAGGTATGAAGCGGCTAATCCCATGCATATTGTATGCACATCGGGTTGCACAAATTGCATAGTATCATAAATAGCTACTCCGGGGATTACCCATCCGCCAGGAGAGTTTATAAACAAATACAGATCCTTGTTATCATTCTCTATACTGAGATATACCATAAGACCAATAAGTTGATTCGAAATCTCGCTATCAACCTCTTGGCCTAAAAAAAGTAATCTTTCTCGATAAAGTCGGTTGATTAGGATCCAATTTGTATCCCTTAAGAGCCGTACATGCATCTTTTGATGCATACGGTTCAACAAAAATTGCGAAAAAAAAGAATCAATGTGTATGACTCGAAGCTCCTGCATCAAAGAAATTTCACTTGTTTTAGCCTGTGATTTAAAAATTGCTTCGGCACAAAATAAGAAACGGTCTCTCCAACGCATAAATGGTTGTGAGTTCACGTTCTCATCATCTTTCGTAAAATCAAGTCCACCACGAAGACATTCATAAACTGCTCTACCGTAGTTCTTAGCGGATAACCCCAATTTAGGTTTAATAGTACAAAGAAGTTAAAGTGTTATAACCCCATGCACAACAAGGTATTCTTTCTCAGTCCTTTAATGAGGAGCGATTAGTAAAACCTCCTGTTCAATCTACAAATGGTATTAATGGCTAGGCTTTGGTAACCACCAGGGTATAAATGAAACTTCCGAGTTGAAATTGTTAGGGGTTGGGCACATCCTGACATTTTAGCATCTTCGAGCCTTAGTGGCTCAAGAAAGACCTTGTTTAGTGTTTTTGATGGAAACTAAAAACAAACAACTAGTAGTTGATAGAGTAAGGAGACAATTTTTTTTCCAAAATTGGTGGTGATTAATTCCATAGAAATTACAAGGGAATTAGTAGTCATTTGGAATGAGGAAGTGACAATGAGAGTTGAAAATCACATGAGGAAATTCGTTGATGTGATTTGTAGGAATCTTGATAGTGAAAAGATGATGAGAATCACCTCTTTATATGCCTTATAAACTTCTAGGAGAGACTCTTGTCATGGTAGCAACTTCACTCCATTTTCTCCATTAATAATCTCTCTTAAATTTGTATAGGTGACTTTAATTAAATATGGGATGAGTTCATTGAAAATCCTAAAACTTATTATGAGAGTGCAATTGAGTTATAAAATTTTTAAAAATATAATCAAATCCTAAAAATTGTCATGAAAGTAGAATCGATTTCTAAAATTTTTAAAAGAGCAATCGATATGAGGGCTTAATTGGACCAAGTTTGAGGATTTGATTTCATTTTTTGAATGTTTTATCACTTAATTGCACTTTTATTACTTGTTTTTAAGATTAATTTTAATTTTTGAAAGTTTTAGAATTCAATTGCACTTTCTGATAAATTTTTTGGACTTCCAATATATTTATTCCATGAGATGTTATACCATTGGGAAAAAGCGGAAAAAAGAAAAGCAAGCCATTACAGGCTGGTTGCTTTTTACAAACTACTGAACAACTATTCACTTATGGATATTGAAAGCAAGGATTTTGCTTTCACCCTAGCTAACAACAGAGATGAGAGGATGTGTTGGTTAAAAAGAGATTGGATAGGGTTTTATGTAATATTGACTAAAGAGTGATGTTCCCTAATGTAAAAACCTATGTGTTGGTAGCAATTGTTTATGTTTGTGACTCAATACTTCTTTCTTTGTCCTAAATTTGGACCCAAAGGAAAAAAAGAAAAAGAAAAAAAGAGTTCAATTTTGAAACTTTTGAACTTGAACATGCAGAATATAGTGAAATTGTTAGGAAAGTTTGGAATGATCAACAGAACATCTAAAAAAAATTTGTGAGCAAATTGAGAAAAGCTACTATGACTTTGGCAGCATGGAGCAAAAATAAGTTCTTTAATGCATTTAGATAGATAGAGACATTTCGAGAGAGGCTTATTGAACCCACCAACTCTCAAATAAGTAGCTATCCATCAAATTATCAAACAAATTGAAATTTTGTGGAAGCATGAAGAAATGTATTAGGGAATGAGATTATGTATCAATAGGCTCAAATGGGAGGAAAAAATACAAAATACTTTCATGTTACTACTATATAAAAAAAAACAACAAGATAAGATTTCAATGTTGAAAACCAACAACCAAATTGGGTGTTAGGAACCTAGTTTGTTGTGGCAACACATTGCTAGCTTCTACTAGTTGTTTTATGAAATAGTAGGTGCCAAGAATTTCCAGCTAATTCTAGTCGTATGCCTTGTCCAGTTAGAGATGATATTAATGAAGCTTGGATTACTTGAATTACTCTAGAGAAATTGAAAGTAGAGGATTTCAAAATGGGTACTATGAAGGCACTAGGACTAAATGGACTTAATGGTCAATTTTATCACCATAATTGGAAGTATATTTAGCAAGACGTGTTCTAGATCGTTACCGGCTTCTTCAACTCGGGTATCTTTGACCATAATCTCAATAAAATACATTGTTTTTTTTTCTCAAAGTTTCAAATCTAGAGAGTATTTCTCAATTTAGACCCATTAGTCTTTGCAATTTCAATTATAATATTATTTTCAAGGTTATGGTTACTCGCTTTAAATCTTGGCTTCCTCAATTGATTGCCATGGAACAAAGTGTTTTTGAGATAGCAAATTCAAGACATCTTAGTGGTTTAGGAAGTTTTACATAAACCGAGGATATGAAAAAAGATGAAGTTCCAAGTGGTGCTTGAACTAGATATACGAAAAGCATATGATTGAGTGGGATGAGACTTCCTTTGTGCATGTATGCGAAAGATGGGATTTTATGATGGATGAGTTTCTCTGGAAGGCAGTGCATCTCCACAATTACTTTCAACATAAAGGTCAATGGGGAACCGCTACCTTACTTCCAGCCTACACGAATATTAGACAAGGAGATTCCTTGTCCCTTTATTTATTCATAATTATGGCAAGTATTCTCTCATATCTATTGAATCGAGCTATATTAATGGAAGTGTTAATGGTGTGTTTGGTTCAGCACTTTGAAAACTCAGGCTCCAAAGTTACTTAGGGAAAATTTGGGGTATTTAGCAACTATCCCCAATGGGCTTTCAAGTGAAGGCTAGTATTGGAAAGGTGGAAAGCTCAAGGTAGGTAGAGACTTACTTTAGCTTTCAACATTTTCAGAATGCTAAAGGCCTTAATTAATGAAAATTAGAAAGATGTCTATTTTGCCTTTAAAACCTTACTATACAACATTTACCCTTTTTTTTATAAAAAAATTAAAACCCTATATCTACAAATCGCTATGCATTCCTGCTTTGCACTTTTCCTTTGCCTCTTCTTTGCTTTTCCTCACTCAAATTTGCACTTTGCTCGCCCTTCGAAACTTCGATCTCCTCTTCATCTCTAGAAATTGCAAGTGCATATCTAATTCTCCATCTCAATTGTAGCTTTGATTTGTTCTCAATTGTTTGAAATAATTGTCATTGTCGCATGTCCGATGCGTTCACATTTGCTTTTGTTCGATCTAATCGTGTGGTTTTGACTAATCCCTATAATATGCTCATCAAGTGATTTTTGTAATTGCATGTTGTTGTTGTCTAAGTTGTTGTACGGGCTTCCCTAATTTATGTTTTTACTTTTGCATAAGATGTGAACTTACCAATTCGTTGTTATTGTGCTTCCTTTAGTGCTTTAATTGTTAATCATGTTGATTGAAAGTGTTTGGCTTGAGCTTTCACGTTCTTGCTTGTCATACTTAACTTGAGTTGTTTTCACTATGAGTTACTAATTGCTAACTTACACATTTTGGCATAGATTCATTTGTGTCGAACATTGAATTTGGGAGAGGTTCGCATACATTGAATTGGATATTATGTTTACTATTTGAATGTTTAGCTTGAATTGACTTACATATAGAGTGAACTCTCACTGGTTGTTCACTCTATGAGTTTCACACACATTAACTTATACATTGCTTATAATGTGCTTAGCTTGAATTTAATGTTTAACAAGGAAATTAATATAGGTGGATGATTAAGGCATAACCTTCTCTGTTTCTATTGACTTATTCTCATTATTCAAATTTGTTTATGTCCCTTTATTATTAGATGACTAGTTCATTAAAAAAAAAGGCGCTTTGGAGTTCAAAAGATATAGAAACATTTTGTAAGTTGTGCGTTGAATAAATTGAGATTGACAATCGTCCTATAAATAATAAAATGGGATGGATGGACAATTATAATTTAAAAAAAAAAAATCAAGACCTAAGGGGTAAAAAGCATGACAAAAATTAAACGAATAGTATGTGGGATAATCTTAAAGAAGAATGGAAAAGATGAAAGACATTGGTTATGAAGGAAACAAGATTAAGATGAGATCCAAAAAAGAATACCATTAATGAAAGTGATGAATGTTGAAAGAAGAAAATTTATGTTTTTTCCCATTCTTTTGTTACTTTTTTTAAAGATCATCTTTTGTAATACAACTCACAAACATGCTTATTATAATAGGAAAATTCTAAGATTAGAGTTTTTAAAACAAAATGCATACATCTAGCTCTTCAAGTTTTGTTAGATATAATGCTTAGAGATACAGTTGCTAATGGACGTATCATATGAAATCCTACGTAAGTTTTATATTTCGATGAGGATATTGTGGGCATACAACTTAGCATAAGTGATTGGTGGATTTACTCATAATAGTATAAAGGCTAATATATGTGACAAAATTGCGGAATAAGTTGAAAGCAATAAAAGAGTGGTGTATAGTTTGGTGAGATAATCTCAAGAAAAGAAACATAAGAAATTGGCTACAACTGCTAAGCTAGTAATGCAATTGGATAAAATTTGTTTAGCTATTAAAAGTGAAAGCCATATTACATATCTTGCGAGAGAATGATCCTTATAAGAAAATCATAGAGATGTCGAAAGCTATACCTAAAAATAAGCAAGACCAAGAGTTTTTCGTTTGCACGAAATCATTTTGCAAAAAAGAAAGATAATAGACAAATCTTCACAAACTTGAATGGCGATCGGTAAAAAGTCACGTGAGTCAAATATAAGTTTGCACGGCATTATTATTATTAGGATGTTGACTATTTATTTGAATTATTTCATATGTTACATTGATGTAATGTGAAACCTATATTCACTAGTTATTTGTACTAGCTAGTGAGACATGTTTATGTTCTATTGTGAGGCATGTTTCTAAATGGCGTTCTCTTTATTGAGTGAAGTTTGTATGTTTATGATGATCGATAAGTATTTTGTCGATGGGTGATCTAGATAATTGGTTACATATCTTATTGCTAATATTTTTTTTAACTTTAACTAGTTATGGATGACTCTTATATGAAGGAAAACCATAAAAAAGAGGAAGGAGAATATTCGCAACTCTATGTAGCCGCCCATTTTGTAGTTGTTATTAGGCAACATATAGTCAGTCACAAAAAACCATGCATGATCTCATCATATATAGGAAATGCATAATTAAGAAATTTTATAGGCATTGATGCTAATTCGATAAGGTTTGATTGAATGTTTAGAAATAATAGTACTCTATTTTATAATTTAATGCATGATGAGTGACACGATATGATCTCAAAGAATCTAGGAATATAAGTAATGTTTCTTCATATTTTAGGACATAATATAAGTATTAGGTTAGCACAAAAGCACTTTCAACATTCCAAGGAAACTATATGCAAGCTATTTAACTTAAGAGCATATTTGATCAGATCAATCGACAATTTAGGAAAATTCCAAAAAAGATCAAAAACAATAAAAAATTCCAATCCACATATTAAGATTAATTATTATGATGAACTAAATATAAGTTAAGTAATATTTGCATTCTTATTTTAAGATTGCATTGGAGTTATAGATAGTATCCATATAATAGTGGTGGTACGTACAAGTGACGAAATTTGTTTTACCAATCGACAAGGAATATCTATGTAAAATGTATTGACTGTATGCAATTTTAATACGGAATTTACTTATGTTTGGTTTGGGTGGGAGGGAACAACTCATAATACTTGTATCTTCTATAAAGTCATTAGGAGACATGATTTACAATTTGCTCACTCTTTGAAAAGTTCATTAATTAATGCTTTTGTACATTAATATATGTATGTGATATGTGTTGATTAAATTTAAAATTTTTGTGTGTAGATAAATACTATTTAGTAGATGTTGGATATCTAAATCTCCTAGATTATTTGGGATCATACAAAAAAGTTATGTATCTTTTGCTTGAGTTTCAACAAGTTCTTGTATCTACACGTTATAAAGAAGTGTCCACTTGTGCTCAATCCTTACTATGATTAGAAATTGAGCGAGCATTTGGCATATTGAAAAAGAATTGAAAAATTATAAATGGTATGCTAAATTACTCATACAAAAAAAAACAAGTGAAGATTCTGATAGTGACAGTAACTTCTACAATTATATATGAAGAAATGTCGTGAATGATGCACATTTTGCTAGATTATATTTGGATCCCAATTTATATATAATGAATTTCAATGATTAAATAAGAGGAGTAGTGCTTCAAATAATGATATAGCATGTGACATAGCATGTTTATGTGATTAAATAACTATGAATTTAGGATATATTCAAGTATGTTTGTAATTTTTAAAGATAATTATTTTCTTTTCTCGGGAGGTATGTTACTACATTTATTGTAATTAAAGAGACCACTTTGCTATGGATTTTTCTATTTGAAATTTTTTAGCCGAAAAAAAAAAGAATTTTGATTTTTTGATAAAATTATTGACATGATATCTTTAACATTGCTATCAAAATATAAATTAAAAAAGTTGTAAATATTACTTTTAAATTTTAAACAAATAAACATTAAAAAGCTTAAATTAATTACCTAAATGGGTTTTCCAAATGTATTTTTTACTAAATGATATCTCTCAAAGACCAATTTATCAAACAGTTTTTGAATTTTTTGAAATCCTTTATGCTAAAGTGTTTTGCATTTCTTCGAGACCTCTTGAAAAAACTGTATCAAACACAGCTAACGCTATTGAATATTTTATTTGCAAACGATGCAATTTTCTTCTTGGATAATTCTGTGAGGCTACGTCATAATTTGGTGTGCTTTGCTTCGGGCCAAATCCTTTTGAACGAGGAGGAATACGGTATGAGTGCTGCGAGTTTCAATCACTGCAAAAACGGGAAAATACTTAGGCATTCATTTAGACCTTGGCCGGTCAAAGAAACACATGTTTTCCTAGATCTTTGCAAGAGTCATTACGAAATTAAAGGGGTGAGAAGAAAAACTGATGTCCAGCCAGGAGAATCTGACTAAAATAATTGTACATGCCTTGCGCCAATACACCATATCTACTTTTCAAGAGTTCCATCTTTTTTGGCAAAGCTGCCGAGAGTAAATTGGAAGAAATGAGAAGTCATAAAAACCAGGAAAAACAAGGGGAATTTGTTACAAAATCATTATCATTTTCACCAAGGCCATGTAGAAATAACCATGCATGGAGATTATCACATTCCCCTTAAACCTTATGAAGTCGGATTTTAAGAAAAATTTACTTTCCAGGAAGAGATTACTAGAAAGCAACTAGGGGATCTCGCCCTTCTTTGAGGGTGACAAAGCTTGCCAATGAGAAGAGATGTGCCAAGTCCGAAAGTTAGATGATCATTGGGAGATGGGTAAAGCATCAACATTGGGGAGGATAAATGGCTTTCAGCTAAGATTAATTGGTGGCCCAGCAACTCAAGTTGACCCCCAAATGGCAGCGGACTCAATTACTCAACAAGCCACGGAGTGTAATGTACAAAAGCTGAAAGAACTTTTTCATGAACACATTATGCAAGAGATCGTATCAATCCCTCCCAGTGCCAACTCTAGAGCTGATTAGCTAGTGTCAGACAGGTAACAAATTAGGGTCCCTCATGATCAATAGTTATAATAGTCTATATTCAATAGATATGGAACCAAACACAAATCATGCATTATCATCTTATCGATTCCCCCAAGCTCTATGGACTATGATTTGGCAGCTCAATTCGTATCCCCACAATACGGCTCGTGTGTCATATCAGAAGAAATCTGACTTAAAATCTTAGTAATCTTGCTAAAGCAGTTTTTCATGTGGCAATCGGACGCATCATAGGAATCAAGGAATGCAACAAAATGGTCCAGGAAAAGGTAATGTATTCCCCAACAAAAGCACAAATCAGTTTCCTATTCCAAGCGGTAGAAATCAGTTTCCAACTCATTTTTCCTCGAAACAAACAGACAGACCGAGAAAGAACAGACATGTGGGAAGCTATCTAGGAAAAGAACAATCGGGAAATCGTTCCTCACCCTCAAACGTATTCCCATTTCAGTTTCAGCCTCTGTCTGAACCAGAGGGCGTTTACATTGATTTCGCCCTCCGGTTATTCTGAAGGCAATACACACTCCATAGACATTAACGTTGCCCCAGAGTCCAATGAATCGCATTTCAGAAAATACCCAACAACCTACCAAAAGTACGAACACATTTTGCAGTTTGAGGTCGAATGTCCGAGGCTGCTTGGAGGACAATCGATCTGATTTTAGCAGCAAAGATAGTCCCCTCAAAAGGCCTTAGCCATTGGAAGACCAGAGGTACTCTGGTCCTCCGAGTTCATGTTTGCCCCCTAACTAAGCCAATTGTCGAACTTGGGTCTCGACACGGCTACTCAAAGAGGCAGTTCCCGGAAGTCGATCCGACCATCCGTCGAACAAGAATCGCCGACCCAAAAGCAATGTCCGAACAAAGACCGAATCAAACCAGACAAAAAGAAACATACCCAAGAAATCAAGACGGCTAATGGAGTCAAAGAGACGGAAACATATGGATGGTAACACACCCTCTGCACTCAAATCTCATTCCCCACAAAATTCAAGAACAAGAATCGAAGCGCAGTGTAGACGAGCAACAATCATACCGCCAACCCAGTAGAACAAGGGCGGATGAAACGATTTCTCGGCCACTTTCGAATCGATTTCCCCTCCCCAGTTCCATTCGCGATGGGGAAGAAGAAGAAGCGCTTTCCCATCGCGGATTCAGCAGGAACGCAGAGGGTTTCAGAGACGTTAAAGAATCGAAAAAACGCGAAGAACATTTCTACAGTACCGAAGCACGAAGAAGAGGCTTCACGACAATGCGAAAGTCGACGCGCGCTCCAGATGGAGAGGAAACCCCAGTTCCCTCCATGGACGGAGAAGCTCTCTAGATGCGAACTCGGTGTGCACTATATCAGAGGGTTATGCTCGGGGGAGGAGCGAGCCGTCACAAAGCAAACCCTAATGATAAGGGATGGCCGGATGCGAAATGACTTAAATACCCTTCCTCTGTTGGGCCCTGTGCTATTGGGCCCGACTTTTAGATAGGCCTTGATTTGGTGATCGTATTGGGCTTTGGAAGGGGAAATGACCGAATACCCCTTTATTTGTTGGGCCTCTTTTAGATGGGCTTTGATGCTGTGGCTGTATTGGGCCTGTTTGGGTCGAATAAATGTTGGTAGAGAAGATCAGGAGGTGTTGTGGCACGACATGGTCCGAGCGCCATGATGCGCCCTGAATCCATCGTCTACCAGCTAAACTTGGTGGATTCCCAACTTGTTTAATGTGGGATAGGGGTGAGCCGGGAACCGGACCGATGGCAGGTTTCTATGAGCCCTAGTTCAGTTCCTGGTGCTCCTTGGGAATCAAATCGGAAATGGTAAACCGAGAATTAAGAACTAGACCAAGACTCGGGAACCAAATCAGGATAGGTTTCAAGTGGAACTTATAAGAAATTTGACACCACTCACTCTTAATATGAGACTTACAAAAATTTGATGATTTATACCATATGGACACTATGTGCATGCACCCAGTCCAAATAATGTTAGTTCTTGTAAATTTAGGCTATTTGAGATCCCATTTTCTTTCGAGATTGGCTGTGATTCTCGATGGTAAAGCATGCCTACACGCGGGGTCTACGCATATGCTCCTCTCGCTCCAAGTTCTATATATGAATTTTAGGGTAAAATGCCCCACCACAAGCTAATGTGAACGGAGATGATGAAATCGTGTTGTGGCCAAGTGCTATACTTAACGAAATGGATGGGGAAAAAGACATCGCCTTTTACCCGAATCGGGTTCAATTTGTCTTGCACAATGGGAGCTCCGCCTCAAAAGAGAAAATCATGGCGTGCATCGAAATCTTGAGACTTTTGGGTTCACTATATGAGGAGATTTGGCTTCTAGAAGTAGATGGTTCGACTCTTATAAATCCCGTATTAGGCTTGGAACAACCGGTTATGAGAACTTACCAAAGAATGACAACTTATGCTTATCAAGTATTCAAACTTCCATATGGCCCATTGCTTAGGAGACACTAATAGAGTAACCGATTGGGTCTCTCCTTAAGCCATCGGAGATTTTTACAATGCTCTAGGGCTCTCTTTTATTTATTTATTTTGTGGCTAAAACAAACCTTCCATTACATTAAAATAGTTCAATATTACAAGAAGAAGTTAGAGCTTACATCAAGATGATAAATTAAAGAAGACTCCACTAACACTAAATTTTTAACTCTAGGTGGGAGATTATTGAAAATGAAAAAAGATGCAGTTTCTAACTGATGAAAAGCCCATTTTGCAAGCTCATAAGCAACTTCATTACTGGCTTTACTGGTCCACTTCAAACTCCATCTTAAATTGTTGCTAAGTAGTAAATGGGAGTATGAGACGAAAGGATAACTACACCAAGGGCAAATGCCATTTTAACACCTTACAGTTACTTTCAAATACCGCTTTGTAGATGTTGAGAGACTGAGTAATTTTGCACGCAAGAGGTAGAGCTGTAGCTTCCACTTCCACTTCCACTGGCGAGTTCCATCTTCCTCGCCTTGACCACGCTTGGACAAATGAGCCTCTATCTAATTGTGCGATAGTACCTATGGCCCCGACGTTCTAGCGCTCATTTATTGTATTCCCATGTCACAATGAGAATTGACTGGTTCTCTAAATGGACCGACTTGTTAGCAATGAGATGTTGTGATTTTGGCATAAGAACTGGGCCCATGATTCTGCTCATTGAATTATTTCAGCTGACACAGCATTTTTTGTCCACATTTTCCATTGATAAAAAAGATAAAACTTATAGAGTTTCCGCCCGGCACAAATTGCCGCATCTGCTAGGGCATGACATGGGATGACACGGCAATGGAGGAAGCGGGTGGACGGATCTAATCAACGCTTCCCTCTATCAACTAGAATCAAAGCCGGTTCGTTCGGCTTTTGCTGGATGGCCCCAAATTATTGAACTCAAATCAGGCAAGATCCTAAGCGAAGCTTTTCCACGCAGACAGGTGAAAAGACTGGTTCAATCCAATCATGAAAAAGGGGAGATTCCGTTCGGTTCAATCTTTGCTCACGACATGGGAGATTACTTCGCTCAGAGCAGCGTGCGGAGTGAAATCTGATTACTCAGTCGCGTCAGGGAAAAAGGTCCATCGCACGGCATGGCGACGGTACGACAAAAGCGCTTATCTTTGGGTAAAGTCGAGCGCTCGGGAATGAAACTAGGACGATCTTGGTCAGATGTGACAAGCTGAATCCCAGCTGCAAATAGGAGAATCGTGATTTGTTGTCTTGCTCATGATTTCTTGCGATGTGAAGTCGAGCACTATTATGTTTATCATGAGATGATAGTATTACATCAATCGTAAGTCGAAAACCAATCTACTATCAGCGATGGGAGTATATTGGAATGCACGTGATATTTGATCGCTCAGAAAAGGCATGTTTCGAGTTTAATGACATATTAGAAAACCACATTTTTATTATGTAATGTCTAGGCAAACTTAAGTACTAAGACTCAACATAACAGACGCACAAGTACTAATCTTCAAACTCACATGGACTTACGTAAGAAAATAGTAAAGAGAAGACCCTCTTATTCTGCTAATAAATAAGCTCAAACAGTTGTAATTGGACCCAAATTGATGGATGACTCCATGGTCTTCATGGCCTCAAACCTCGGCTCCTTGGCCTGGAACTTGAGCCCTGCATAGAGCTTCATGTAGTCCTCGAACACAAACTTGGGGTACATGTGGCCCTTCTCTTCTTTCTCCACCAACACCGGCGCGGGGTATACGACTGCGTCACTCCCAGGATTGTAGAATGACGCGATGGACATCCGGTTCCCATCAGATTGCGCGATCACACGGTGCTCGATGCTCTTGTACTTGCCATTCGTAATGACCTATATAATCGCCAAGTGATTTAAGTTGACTTGTGACCCCAAACTGCAACCGTCTCAACAATTAATGAGTTGGAATAGACATACCTCAAGTTGGTCGCCCAAGTTGATGACGATGGAGTGACGCATCGGGGGGACGTCGACCCACTGCCCATCCTTGAGGAGCTGGAGGCCACTGACCTTGTCGTCCTGGAAGAGGAGGATGATGCCGCCAGCGTCGGTGTGGGCCCGAAGCCCCTTGATGAGGTCCGGCTTCGGGCACGCGGGGTAGTTGCTCACCTTGGTGCCGAAGGTCGGGCCTTTAGAACCATAAAAGGCTCTCTTCAAGTAACCTTTCTCCAAGCCAAGGTTCTCACAGAGCAAGTCCAGAAGCAGCTCAGCAAGTTTCTCCAGGTCTTGTGCAAATTGCTTCATTGCCTTCCTGTTGATTATAATCACATATAAGTAAATTACCCTTAGTCTCAAAATACTAAAATTGTTGCGGACGTGGGCTGGTACTGATTTTTATTTCGTACGTTGCGTGTAGAAGGCATGTGGTCCATTCATCTGCTAATTAAGTGTACAGTTGGAATCAAAATCAAAATTTGCCAATTCAAGTAGCGATGTGACGAAGTATAGATCTTTTAATATTGGAGGGCGTTTCGTGCACGAAATAGGTCATAACTACAAGGACTGGTCCCCAGCAAGAGCGCGGCGTTCATAAATTTTAACCAAAGATCTGAGCTTGAGCCTTCCATATTATTTGGATGTCCAAATTTGTGGGAAAAGTGAAAGGACTCAGAAGATATCGTATAACTTATGTCTTACCAAAGCGAGCTATGGTAAAGACATCAAGTCACAATTAAAAAGAAATGTTCAGTGATTAGTCACCGGTAATCGTCTTCGAGATCGGGGACTTCGGAGACGTTTGAGACCGGGAGATGGCGGAGGTGGAAGGTGCTCTCCCAGTCGATGTCGTTGATCTCGTACTGGGCGGCCTCAAGGCCTTTGCTCGCCACCATCTGCTTGAACTTTTGCTCCATGCACTTCGCGTAGTGCTCCTTGGTCAGCCTCTCCACATGATCCATCTGCTGGTGTGATATCCCGTGGTTCACCAACTTCACAGCATTAAGACAAAATCAGCACATGCAAATGATTGTTATACACCACCCCCAAAAGACAGTATCGTCTTAATGAGATGATCTCTGTAATTTACTTGATGGGTAATATATTGAAAGCTCAAAATACCTCAAAGAAGCCCCAGTTTTCACAAGCATCTTTGATCTTGGCCATGGTGGCTCCTCTCTCTTCACCATTCAGCTTCTCCAGATCAATCACAGGGAAAGACTCCATCTCTCTCTCTCTCTCTCTCTCTCTCTCTCTCTCTCTCTCTCTGTGAAGATTCTTGTGTAGTTTGAAGAGGTGGAGTGAAAAGGGGGTGATATTTATAGGCACTGAGTGTGATCAACAAGGAAAGAATTAAGAAAAAGGGTTCTCGAGAAATTGGCAGAATCAAATGAAAAAGCAAAAGCTACAGGTCCAAATCTAAGTTAAAAGAAGCGATTGAGCTCGTGGCGCATGAATGTGATCACATTTCAAGTGATGGACCCCTACCATGTTGGGTCACCGAGGCACTATTGAGTCATCTTCTCTGTTGGGTTGGTTTCTTGGGTCCCATTCTGGTGCAGCTTCACTCCACTTCTGACTCTTGCTTTTTCTTGATGTGCAGGAGCATGACCGAAAAACAAAAATTGCAAATTCTTTCCTTTACCCATGCACTAGCCACATATATACATGTATTTATTCCCTATGCTTGGATGCTGTGAAAGTAGCATCCATGGAGCTGCTTTCTCAGTCGCCTGTTTGACTTGGATTGTAGTTTCAATTGGAAGTCTTTGCAAACAGGTGGATGTGTTAGGATTAGGCACACAGATACAACGAAATAAAGAATAAATGTAAGAAAGAGAAACTGATATATAAAATTTATCCGGATTCATCCTTAAACTAGACTTTTATCCAATAGATAATTCTCTAGTATAAACCGCACCCTAATAAAGTAGGACCCTCGTGCCTTCTTGTCGATAGGGAGCATGAACCACATCCCAATATGACGAATCTTGAATTTCGCCGCCTTACACCTTTACATCATTACCCCCATGTCTTTATTTACTAAAATGTCATTTTCCTTCCAAAAATACTCATTCCCAAACCCTAAAGACCAGGCCGCCCCATACCCTAAACAAGAGGCTGACATGAGTTTGCAAGGAGTCGTCGATTGATCTTTCCATTGTGTGCCTTTCGCTCGGAAATAAAGGCATGTAAGTGGTCCATCTATTTGTCCTTTTTAACTTTCAGATGGATACACAGTGACTTAACATATATCCACATGGTATATGAAGTACGAAGATATTACATCTACGCCCACAACTTGCCTTCCATTGATGCGAACTCCCAAGTTTTACAGTTCAACAGATGTGTCAAATTGCTTGTGAGGCGAGATGCAATGTCAGTGTTGCTCGGGTTTTCGTGATACGCAGCACAAGAAATTTCAGGGGGGACTATGCAGCAACTTACTCGTGATTAAGGTTGCTGAGTACCACCCAAAGAATTGGGAAGGAACCAACCAGCTAGACATGTACGTGTTCGTGACAGAGATTCATATCTTCTCTGGTACGGGGGTCGATTCTCATGAACAGGTGTCTGACAGATGCGTCTACATGGATGCATGGCGTAGATCTCTCTTGTGCTCCTCCACTTTAAACGTATATATCAGAAAGGTTTAAGCTGTATTTTTGGAGATTATCCCCTTTAAAGAAGTGAAACGCTTCTTAGGGAACGATAATTCTTTTTTCTATATCTTTTTCTGCAAACCTCAACATATATATATTTTAAAGGTATCAATTTTAGGTTAATAATGTTTTCTTGTCTCACATATAAAATCAACTTTAGATCTTGCCTAAACAATTATTTTGCCTCATTAAAAAGCATAAACTTTAGGTCGGGTTCCAATTTTGATCCAACTCTTTTGTTGTCTTAGGAAAAACATAAACTTTCTATTGATTTTCAAATCTACTACTGTCAAGTTTCCGTCCCATTGTGTCCTGAAAAATTTGACATTCCACTCCTTGTGCATGCAGTTGAAACTTTAGAGGGGCTAAATTTAGGTACCGACTAAAAGTTGGTGTTTTTTTTTTTAATGATATAGAAAAGGCAGGGGTCAGAATTAGAACTTGAGTAAAAATTAGTTATTTGGAAGGAAATTGGGCCATTTTTGTTTAAACATATACTATAGACTATTCTTGAAGCTCGGAACAATTTTTCAACAAGTGATTCTTTCACGTAGATAACGATAATTTGTTTGCTAAAATTGTTAAGAATCCATTGATGAGATGTGTCCACGAAAATCTTGTCTTTATCCCCAACCCTGTGAAAATGGGGACAATAATTGAGCTACACAACATTCTGGATACAATGCTATCATCATCATCAAAGGAGGTCCTACCAGTTTGATCCAATCATTTCGCTCTTTCGATTTCTGATTTTCCTTCCATGGGATTTCCATGGTGATGACTGATGACCAACTATAACATCGCAGACAAGCAGATACAGTAAAAAGAAAACCAACGCATGCCAACCAGAAAATCATCAAAGAGTGAACCAAGAAAGTAGGAAGAAAGGTGTGATGGTCGGTGAAATAAATGGGGAAGGACAACTCTTTTAATCATTGTGGATCTAATCAAGGATTTTCATTGTTTTGGTGGTGCGCAAGAATAACTAAAAATAATAATAATTACAAAAATATGCATTCTGTGGGAGATCGTATTTTATCATATCAATACAATGTATTTCAATCACTCATTTATTTTTCAGAATATATAAATTAAGGAAACGCTTTAAAAAATCCTCTGAAATAAGGTCATTTTCGCAATGTGGCCCCAAACTAATTTCCTCTTCCACAACTCCTTAAACGTGATAACTTTGCATCTGGACCCCTTATGGTCACAAGTGCACCTCGCATTTACATTCACACCATTTTCAAGGTTTTTTTTCCCTTGAAATTCAATAGTTAAAAATATTATTCTACACATGTCAATGCGATTTTATCTGATTTTAGGTAAACCCTCTTTACCATCTTTAGTTGGTCATATCCATTCTCAAATGATTCTTAACCTTAAGTATGAAAAAAATTTCTAGGTGTTGGGCTAACTTCCTTACGAGATTTAAATGATACCAAAACTATCTATTTTAATTTTAAGTTGCCAAATGCAAATTTTTGTCAACATCAGGTGATGATGATTTCTAGAAGACTGTGGTTGTATCATTGATTTCCTAAGGATGTCTGCAAAGTGTAAATTGATAAACCGCGAACAAGATATTAATTGTTGGGGACAATTTCAATTAAGAGTTCAAAGTGCTTCCTATTTTTCAAATAAGGGTATGAAATGAATATTATTTTAAATAAATGTACAAAGTAAACATTGTTTCAAATAAATGCATGAAGTGCCTTCATTTTTTTGTATATGGCCTAAAGTTAACATTATTTCAAATAAGAGTTTGAAGTGGCCACGTCAATTTCAAAGAATGGTCTGATCTCACTGGCTAGTTAAAGCATTTTCGACCTTTACATATATATATATATATATTTTCCTTCCTTTATTCTTTATTTTTGTCCTTTTTCGTTCTCTCAATAAAAAATAAAAAAGGAAAAAAAAGACTTAAACTTTTAGGAAAAACACAAGCGAGAGGACTGGTGGCTATTATCCCATCACCGATGAGGTGTCGCCATAGGTGATGGGGTCACCGGCCCTCCCATAGCCCCTAGCATTGGTCCTCTCTCAATGCTAGCAAGGGCCGACAACCCTCACCCAAACTTTGGGGGTGGCAACCCTCATCTAGATTAGGGAGAGGGTTACTAATTCTCATTGAGGTGTTAGCAATCATAGGCGGGGCAAGGGCCACCAGTCCTCTCACCAATATGTGTGTGTGCATTTAAAATAACCTTTATTTTTTATTTTTTTTGAGTTTTTTTGAATAAAAAAATTAAAAAGGAAAAGTGAAAGAATATAAGAAAAAAAAGTAAATGACGAAAATACATTTAACTAGCCGGTGAGGTTAGGTCATTTTTTGATACTTACATGGCTATTTCAAATCCTTAATTAAACTAAGGTTTGTATTAAGCCCTTATTTTAAAAAATGAAAATGTTTTAGGCCATTGTTTGAAATAATATTTACTTTGAGCCATTATTTGAGAAACTACTTTCAGGTCTTTATTTGCAATTTTCTCTTAATTGGAGGTATTTACAAGCTAGATGGACATGATAGAAGGTTCACATATCAAGAGGAACAAGATGTTTGTGAGAACTTGGAAGTATCATAGATATCTGAATGGTTGGGTGGAACCATGGTTGCTTAGAAAGACCATGAGAAGGTGAACATTTGAGTAGAGTCTTTGATGGTGACATAACCCGAAAGACTAGTGGATAGAAAATCGCGAGTCAATTTCCAAGGAATTACTTGGACAACATTGTTGTTGATAAAGGTAGCTCCTTTCTATCAAGTGAATAGGAGCATTGTATCATGCCTCTATCGATGACCTGGAAGGTGATGGTCGCTTACTCGCCACAACATGGTTGTGGAATGGAAGGAAAATAGCCATTACCATTGTTGGGAATTCGTGACAAGAGGATTGGAGATGAGTCGGAACACTTTTTGCCAATATTTGTCAAGTAGTCATAGAAATAGTTGATGGACGACGGCAACAAACTCCATTTTGGGGAACCTTGCTTTTACCAATAGGAGTAAGGAGTAGATTGTTTGGGCGGCCTGGACCTCGGACAATTGCTCCTATCAATGCCTAATGGCTACTTGATCCATATAGATACTTTCCAAAGGTTATATTGGAGAAGGTACGCCTGTAAAAGAGAATCGAAGGTAGTTGAAGGGGTCAGCAGAAATTGAGAAAGCTTACTCAATTATCATCAACTTCGCTTTCTGTCGGGCAATTTGTGCCATTATTTGTTTACGACTCTCTCTTTCTATTGTAGAGTCCTTATTTCTTTTGAAATCTGGGATAAGAGAAGTGCATGAGTATGAAAGTAGTAGTAGGTGCATTCTTATAGCATGATCTATCATGTGATGGAAATATTTATTACTATATTGTAATTCTCTTAAGATTATTAGTGGATTTCAACTGATATTATGGCTATTAGTGGTGAAGAGTGGATATATGCTTAATTATAAGGTAAACCACTATATGTCCGTGTGCAACATCGTCTATTTGCTTATTATTGCCTATATTTATTTGATAAACGTGTCTACTTTTAATATTAACAATCTATGCTTACACCTATCAAACTTAACCTGATATTTTGCGAAAATTTGTCAAGCTTCTAAATCAATTTATTCACCCCCTCTAGATTGTATCATTAAACTTAACACCATGCAGCTCAATTTGTTAGTTTCTAAATTATCATATCACCAAACTCAACTCGGTCAAATTGTAGGGGAAAAGCTACTATGTAAGAAAAGCTACTATGTAAAATTTAAAAGGTCTTCAATTTGAAGTTCTAATCAAAATTCTCGAGATTCAACTATTACCGATTTTAGATATAAATAATAAAAACAAGCTTTTCCAATGTTATCTGCCGAAGATCTATTCCATGTATCATTTTCTAGAGAACCTCAAAGTGGCTCTATTTCATAATATTTCATCCATATCTCATTTTCATTCATTTAATTTCACTTGGGTGTCCTAGTCCAAAGATGCGGTTTGTAGTTACTCACACAAATAAAAATATACAAAGCGAAACATATATCCCTAAGCAGTGATTACTTTTTCTTTTTCCCCAAATTAAGACACCATAGTGGAGCCAGAAAAATAAACATTTTAAAACTATGATAATCAATTAATCAATGCCCATGATTCCTAAACTCTAGAGTCTTGATGCACCTATATCCATATCTACTTTAAGAGCATTCTCTATGAGCTTTCTTTGCATGTGAGCAGTAACTCGCGATCTCTAATGATTATCAGAGGATCTAGTTCGATTGCCTATCCGACCACACGTGCTATCCAACAACAAGTAAGGACAACATAATACACTTCACTAGGTCGTTCTAACTCAAAAGTCTCCTCTGGTTGGCCCCTTTCTGATGGAAGTATTCAATTTGCAGGCTCTTGCATGTCGCTAATCAGTCGCTAGGGTTTCCACTAAACAAGAGCATCGTGAGTCAGCTATCTCTAAGCAAGATTATGTCTACTATTTGAACACTCATTTGAAAGTCGTCGTATCCAATAGATTTCAAGTTTTTTAGTAATACATTTAATATTTGATCTTGATCCAAAATCTCGGTGATGATTTCCGGGGTTAGAAGGAATTTGGTGCAACGACATCAAATCACCAGTAAGGGCAAAACCAGTGGTCATTTGACCATCGATGGACAGTAAAGAGGTTCGCATTAGCACATTAATGAGGTGCAAGACGTTCTCAAGGCTCTACTCCTACAACAAGATTCTTAGGAATTATTTGTTGTTTATTTGTTGTCTTTCTACATCAGTAACCAAATGAGGAATTAGGAGAACATCGCTACAGAAAGTGACACCAATGGAATTATGCATTTTAACGGTCTTTATTAAATGAATGGGCTATTCATGGACCATTAAATGGGTCAAAGGGTGAATGGAGTCCCCTTATTGTCCTTTTGTTACATCACGAAGATTATGATCGTCCCGATATTTCCCTTGGTCCACTGGATTCGTGAACGAATACGAAGTAAGGGACGACTTAGGTCAAAGAAATGTAACACATCAAGGTGTGCTTCACGTACACATCTCTTCAAATTCGTGGTGTCGTTTTACCAAAGTTTCGATCAAGCTCAAGGTTCTGTGCATCGAGGCCTTTCATGCGTTCTTTAGTGATCTGTGGTCACATGCCTTTGGCAATAATGGCTGTGGTCCATCTTAAGACCGTGGACTTGTTGACCGTGCCAATACACGGAGTTGTAGATTTTGTTTCTTTGGCGATACGTGAGGCTCAAGTTGCAATGCCGCAACTTATCCCATGTTGAATATGTCATACACGTGAAAGATCATCCAATTCCGTGGACCCAAAGATTAAAGAAATCCTTTCAATTCAAAGGGATGAATTCACTCGATGCATCTCCTTAAGCTTTTCGCCTCGAATATTTGATAGGTGATGCCGACGAGAAAATTGAAAACTTTCTTAGGCCTTGGAGCAAGTAGAAGACCAAAACGCAGGTCTAGAACAAGAGTGAATTTGCCTCCTTAAGCGCTTGATAAAGAGCCCGTAACTTTTGATATGGGAGGAGTTACAGGACGCATGTACGAAGGAAGCTTGTTCAGAGTGCTATGCCGTGGCTTAACTGGGTTCCTCGTTTCATGTCTTTTTCGAACTCAAAATCCATGTTTTTCATGGGTTTTCAAACCATTTTCCTATTTTTAGGCCCACTCTCGTCATTGTTTTAGTTCCTATTCGTAATTTGTCTTTTATTACCAGTTTTCCATCTATGCTATTAGCGTTAATCTCGGGTTACCTAGGGCTTACGGAGTGATCTTGTCATGCTTGATGGAAGGTAGACAGGTTTTGATGACTTTTGCTCGTTGTTAATCGTTTGTGCGTGTTTGTGAAATTATCTGTTTAAATTTGTTAATCGTTTCTGCTGTAGTTGGACACTCGGTCGTATTAGGTTACACCGATTCATTCCATCCAAGGTTTTCTCATGGACTACGGTCATGGCAATGCCATCAAAACGCGAATGATCAGCACCATGATTTCATACGATTGAGCACAGACAAGTTAGAAATACTGAGCTTGAACAAATTAGTCGACTCCTGTTCAATCGCATCAGAAGCATGTGCTGCCCCGCATGGTCGGTCTACCCATATTTGGAAAGTTAAAGTTATTTTGTCTTTAGGAGAAGGAGATCCCAAGACAATGAAACGGGAAACATGCATGTTCCTCTCCTGAGCATGGTCCTCTCTCTCTCTCTCTCTCTCTCTCTCTCTCTCTCTCTCTCTCTCTCTCTCTCTCTGGCCACATGCCTTGTTTCCCACCCTATGCCGTGTGCCATGAGGATGTGGTGGATCCCATTTCGACTGCTCCATCCTCCCCAAAGAAGATAAAAACGAGCCATGAATAAATTAGACCAGATCTTTGACATTCTCGGAACTCACTCGATCTTTCTTTCAAAATCAAATCAATCATCGAGGACGGGGAATGGATTATCGGATCTGGAAATCAATTCGTAGGATCTGGTATAAATCATATAGAGGTCGCAGCAATGATGCTGCTATAAGTCCGCTTTTTCATTGATTTTGCACAACCAACGATTTTTATCACTCCAATTAATGCTCGTGGAATATGATAATGATGATGACATTTCTTCATGAAAATTGTGTGCATCGACAGTCTTTTCGACTAAACAAATTTCGTTGTGTCAAGAGGCGGATACCTTAATGGCTGGTTTCTGGGTGACATCTTGGTCCTTTAGTCAAGGAGAGATTGAGGGATCAAAATCGAACTTCAGGATCAAACTTTAGGCATGAAATTAGGTGGCAAAGAGAGCAACTGCTACGGTGACTATTTGGTCATCTGATTAAACATAGAAAGATTTGGAAAAAAAAGAAGAAGTAAGAAGATAAGGCAATCTTACTATATCGACTAACCAAAATAAAAAGACGGATCTCAAAAAAGAATTTAGGTTTTTACTCAGCAGCCAAAAGAAAGACAACAATATTCATTGTAGAATGAAATTTTATCTCCACTAGAGAAGCTTCTAACTTGTATACTCCTAATACATGAAGTTGATATTTGATGTTAATATGATGCGGGACACACTTTGACACTTCGAAAGCAAGCTTCACGTTCAAAGGACATGAACAGTAGGTTTTTCCAGCCCCACCACGTGGCGCCACCAGGAGCACTCCTCCTCCGGAGATCTGGTTGCGGTCAAGCACGCCGAGATTGTCGGATGGAATTGAAATCGCTGTTTCCTCAACCTTTCGTACTGCCGAGATTGAAGTCGAACCGAAGTAGTTGGTACATACCGATCACATTTAGGGACGTTCTTCTCATGTTGTCATGGTCGTGGAGCCCTCGTGCCAGCCCCATCCATGCATGTAAGGTCCCGATCCACATGACGCAACGTGTATGCAGCTGGTCTAGTTAATTGCAAGAAGCTGGAACCGATCGCGTTATGCACATTTTATTAAGTTGACAAAAAGTCGACATGGGATACTTTATGCACTTGCAAGTGCGAGCATCGAAAAAATTTTGATCTTGTGTCATAAATAAGTAACAAGACAGTAATTTCGGCATCATGGCAATTTCAAACTAATCTATAGTTGAATTGGTGGGGAAAAGCATTAAAAAAGTCCTAAACCTATTGTATTATTACCAATTTAGTCCTAAATATTTTTGGTGCCAATTTAGTTATAAACATTGTAATCATGCCAATTTAGTCCTAAACATTTTGATTTGGTACTAATTCATTCATAAACCTTTTAATAGTACCAATTTAGCCCTAAACTTTTTAAATTAGTGCCAATTTAGTTCTAAATCTTTTGATTTGATGTCAATTCAGTTCTTCCAGCTAATTTTGATTGAATTTTGCTAACATAGACCCTAGATAGTTGACATGGCACTATCAACGTTGACGTGGACAATTTTTAATAATTTTCAAATTTTTAATTTTTTTTTCTAATTTTCTTTCTTTCTTTTTCTCTCTCCTTCCCTCTTCTTCTTCTTCCTTGGGTGGCCGACTGGCCGGCGATGGTCGACCACCAGCCATGCATAGGCAAGCTGGCCTCGCCTAGCCAAGGTGAGTCCGAGCCTAGTAAGGGCCGACCTCACCAGAGCTAGCTTGGGTGAGGGCTCCCCTTGCCAAATCCAACAAGGGCCAGCTTTGTCGGATTTGGCCTAAGCAAGGCAACCTCAGCAAGGGCTCCCCTCACCAAGTGCGATGAAATCAACCCTCACCCAAGCCAAAGCGGTGATGTCCAACGAGATCGCCCTAGCTTGGGCAAAGGCCGTCCCCATTGAATTTGGTAAGGGGAGCCCTCGCTTTGATCGAGCGAGACCAACCTACCTGGGTATGGTCGGTGGCCAACCATCACTTGCCAGCCAGCCACCGCCCAAGGGAAGAAGAAGAGGGAAGGAGAAAGAAAAGGAAAGAAAAATAATAAAATAATAAAAAATCAGAAATTATTAAAATAATACTAAAAATTATCTATGTTAGCACTAGAGGTACCGCGTCAACTAGCCAGTGTCCATGTCAGCAAAATGTGGCTAAAATTAGCCGGAATAACTGAATTAGCACTAAGTCAAAAAATTTAAGATTAAATCGGCATCAATTTAAAAAGGTTATGACTAAATTAGTACAATTAAAAGATTTAAGACCAAATTGGCACCAAGTAAAAAGGTTTAGTAGGTGATACAAATTAGCACCATTAAAAGATTTATGACTAAATTGGCACAAATAGAATAGGTTTAGGACTTTTTAACACTTTTCCCTAAACTAGTGTGATAGAACAAATAATAGATCACGTTTAGTAGGTAATACTATAAGATTAATCGTGTTCAACCAAAATACAAACTGCAGGACACTCGACAAAAAGGAAAAAAGTGTCGAACTATATAACATAGCTGTTCGTTGAGTAGAAATCGAGTTCCAGATCTCTTGTATTTAAAAGCGAAAGGTCGTGGTCGTTTTACCACACAGACCATTCCATTCGGGTCGAACCCGAATTCTCCAAATAGGATCTGAGTGAGAGGTCTTCCCATCATCTTCTTGCGCAAGCTGTGCCCCTTCTGTAGCAAGCCCTTAGGCATTGTTAATTCCAGATGCTCTAAAGAGTCGCAATCCTGAGCTTGGCCACTTCCTTTTTTTGGTTCTTTCCGTTGGCTTTATCCCACATGATAGAGATGAATCTTGTCTCTGGTTTGTCCGACCCTCCAAGGCTACACCTGTCAAAATGGGTGTATAACCCATTTATGACCCATTTAAATATTAAATGGGTCATAATTGGGTCAGGCTTCATTTAGTATAACCCATATATGACCCATTTAAGGAAAGCTTGACCCATTTAATATTTAAATGGGTCATAAATGGGTTATACACCAATTTTGATAAATGTATATATAATGGGTTTAAAAATTAAAAAGACTAAAGTACATGAGTTGTTAATGAACTTGAATAAGTTTAAAATCTTTAAAAAAGATTATAAGAATAATTTTTCCTAAATTTAGTTATATAGAGAAATGTTTTAACAATATGGGTCGGGTCGGGTATGGGTTGGGTTGGGTATGGGTCAAAAATTTTATACTATGCTTAAATGGGTCATAAACGGGTTAATGGGTTAATTTGGGTCGGACCATTTATGACCCGACCCAAACCCAACCCAACCCACCCGTTTAACAGGTCTATCCAAGACCAACAATGAAATCAGTACTTACAAACACAAACAATCTCAGCCCCCTCTAAATAGCCAGGCCTCTGCGCTTGTACCCCTGATTAAAGTATTATTAGGAATATCGGCATCGATCTACCAAGTTGGTATATCATTATACCGACATTATCTTTGTCAAAGAATCGCAGATAGCTTGTCTACGAAGTTTCAAAGGATTATACGTTAGTGTTCTTTCCACCTAATAGGTTAATTGTTTGGATGAAAGAGTTGTGCATATAACTTTAAGTTGCTATCAGAGTTAGAGGTTCGGTTCCGAATACCGCCTATCATTTTTTTATGGATTTGCCTTTCATCATGCGCAATGGACTTAGAAAAGACGCGTCCACATGCATCAGGTTTGCATGGACCAGGCCCTCGTTATCGAATCAACCTTTGCAAGTGGGAGAATGTTAAAACTAAAACACATTCCACACCATATAAGCTTTTTGATGGGGCTCCTATGACAGTATGAAAGTCGGGGTCGGCATGATAAGTGTCGTCTATAATGTTCTTTAGTCCACGTACACTCAAATAGATAAGTTCCGTTACTCTCCAATTAGCTTGATTCATTTTTAAAATGTGCCGGCGCTAATGAGGTCACGACCAAGATAGACAATATCATGCTGATGATAGGCCTGGGTTTAGGCTGCCCATTTAGTGGTATCAGAACCAATTTCTTTTTTTCATTTTTTTGTGGTTAAAAGTATCGGAGCCAATTTCACCCTTATATATTTCACATGAGTGGCTCCCTGTACAATAGTTTCACATGCCATCTTTTTACACATGAGAGGAGGTGTTGAAAATATCTCAAAACACTTCTCTCCGAAGTTTCACTGGGTTATAGTTTCCATCAATCTGATACTTTAATATTTTGGAGTAAACAGTGGTGCACATAACTTATTAGTACTTGAATGTGAATCTCGCAATATATTTCTCATATCATTCGCACGATTTGTCTGGGAATCACATGCGGGTGATCTCAATCGAATAAGGAATGCATTCAAAGATAGGTGCGAGAGGGAGAGACCATAGCCAACCCTCGAGCACTCCCATCGGTCAAGGAATTCCAATGCATCAACATCAGATAAGAGCAAGGGGACAATGGAAGGGACTGTTGTATCAGAATGCTAAGTCCAGCAAGATGGTTGTTAGAGAACCCAGGCAACAGTAGAAGCATGTCTTCTTTGTATCCTGTCCTTAAAGTAGGACAAGATATCGATGCACGTGCATTAAGACCCACTAAGGCCTAAAAAGAGAGCTGTTCACGTATGCTTCAAAGGCATTCCTTGCTCGTAAAGCCCGAAACATCTGTTGCGTACTCTCTCCGAATCGTGTTCGCTCTGCCTTTTCTTTTTTCCTCCGTCACACTCCCATTTCTGACTGCGCAGCTCACATGCTCATCCACGATGGAACTTTTAGAGTGTCCATTTGGCTTTTGCTTTAGCTTTCGACATGCTCCTTTTTTTGCCTTTCAATTAATGTTGAGAACTCACAAATCTTTTTTTCTCTTTTTTTTATTCTATTTATTTTGGTTATGGTAGGCATCCAATGCAACTGATCTCCATATATATACACAAACCATTCCATCCATTTGCATCGGGTAACCCTTCACCCATCACATAGCGGGCATAGCCACAAAGGTTGATTGGAGGTGGGTGACACTATGATTTAAATTTAGGATCTGTCAAATGCTAACCAAACGCTTAACCACTCAAGCAAACCATCAAATATTAACACCCTCAAATCTTCAAAAGCACATGAATGGTACCATTTATGTTCACCATGGACTTCTAATGTTTTTCAAAATTCACCCACATTGGTTGATTTAAAGATAAATGTTTTATATCAAAAACCCACCCATAATGAGTTGAGACACCAAATCCACTCTCTCAAACTTACTCATTTTAGTACTTTAAGCCCAGCACAACTTGGAAAACAACTAGGACCTGAAACCTTTTATTTTTTCTCAAGTTTTTTGGAAATGGCATCATCTTTTCATTCTTACCAAACCTAATCGTCAGTATGGGCAAGTCAAATCCGGGCAACAGAACTCATTTTGGAGGGTGGGGTGTTCTATTATTAAACGGTTTTTGTTTTGTTGTATATTGGAAGGGTTTTGATACTCATTAAGTGGAGACCTTTTCGTCGACAAGATTTAGAGAATAAGTAGGTGGGACGAAATGCTATCACTCTTTCAAATACTTGTAATGCATTATCAGAATTGATAATTAGGAATGATTCAAGAGGCTGACGGTAGTCACTGCCACTTGCAAAACGACAGACGATATCAAAGCGTTTCCACCAGTAGAAAAGTACCTGCCTAGCCAACTAGAGGATTTGGTTGTTTTTTTCAAATCTTCTCTACAAGACATTATTACGTGCACTCAAATACATCTAGACCATTTAATCTAGTGAGACCCACATGTTTTGCACATACGATTTATCTGAGTTCAACATTCCAAATAGATCTTGAGTTTATGTATATGGTACAGCCCCTAGTTTTTCCTTCTTTATTGGAATGCGAATAAGTTTTCTTTTTTATGTTGTGACTGATCAAATTAGTTCCCCTGATTGTTGGCACAGTTGGCGCAAACTCGAACATGTTATATGGGGTTTTGTTGTTGCGATAAGTTCATTAAGAGATGATCATGCATTCCATCTATAGTCATTCGAAAAGCTATTTCCCATGAGCGATGCGACTACAAAGCAATGTGCATGGGATTCGGTCGCTTAGAAGAAGGCAAATTTCGAGTTTGGTGACATTGTGGAAATCCACGTTTTTATTACGTCATGTTATGACCAGCCAAAATTAAGCACAAGACACTAAAAAGCAGACACCCACAAATATTCTGATCTTCAAGCAATACGTAAACAAACTTCAGAAATTAATGAAGAGAGGGAATATGCTCAAACAGCTGCAATTGGACCCAAATTGATTGATGACTCCATGGCCTTTATGGCCTTAAACCTCGGTTGGGAAAATTTTTTTAAAAAAATCCTAAACTCAATGCAATTATGCCGATTCATTCCTAAACTAATTTTATTAGCCAATTGAATCCTAAACATTTTGCAATTGCGCCCCACCGTAGGCCTACTCAGCTACTTGTGAGGTAAGCCCTTGGCAAATCTGGTGAGTGCGAGCTTGCCGATCCCTCACCAGTGAAGAAGGAGGAGGAAGGTAGTGGTGTATGTGCTATCACTATTCCAACAGAAGATAATAACAGGGCTGTGGAAGGATCTGCCCAACAAGATCCACTACAAGATTTGCCCAACAAGATCCACTACAAGACCTCCAAGAACTAGATTAGGACCACCCTCCTCCTCGCCCCTCTCGTCAACACCTCTATGTACCTTCTCTCTCTCACCAGATTTGGCCAAGGGCTTGCCTCACGAGTAGCTAGGTGACCCTAACCCAGGATGGCAGGCCGAGTTCACCCTTAGTCCAGCCTAGCCAGCCGCCTCTATCCAACGACCAGCCCTCCCCTCCGGCCGATCACCGAAGAACAAGGGAGGAGAGCGAAAAGGAGAGAAAAAAAAAAGGAAAAAAAAAAAAGAAGAGAGAAAAGACCAAACAATTAATAAAAAATTTGAAAAAATAAAACAATATCAAAAAATCATATGCCGGCACTAGCTAGCGTCCACTTCAGTGCCAACTGACCAAATCTAGCCGGATGAATTGAATTGGCACAATTGCAAAAGATTTAGAACTCAATTGACCAAAAAATAATAGGCAATTTTGGGCTCATCAGAATTTGTCTTCTCACGTCTTCATACTCAGGCCGAATGCTGGCAAGTAACTGGAAGACGGGATCTTGCTCTTCCCGTCGAATGTAATCAGCCACACTTTGGGTTGCTAGCCTATGCAAACGAATCTCATCCCACCTTCTCTTCATATTTCCAAGATGGTTGGTGAAGGATTGAGAGAGTTCTTGCTTAGAGTTAGCAATCTCTTGCTGCAATTTGAACACCCGCAATGCATTCTGAGCTTGTCCATACATCTTATTCATTGATTCCCACAACGTTCAAGCTGTTGGCAAATATGCAAAAATCTCATACACTCGAGATTCCATAGAGTTAAAAATTCAAGACATAACCAAACTGTCGTTGGCTTGCCTTTCATCAAATGGCGCATCCTTATAAAGAGGTGCTTTTATTTGGCCATTGAAGCTTTGATCTGTCCCTAAGGGCCACTATGATAGCACGAGACCATGGAAGAAAGTTCTTCTCATTCAATAATACATTGGTGAGTCGTTGACCGGTGGCGGTGGAGTAGGATTCAAGATTGTTCGAACTTGAATTGGTCATGATTTGAACTGTGTATACACCAAGAAGAAGGACACGGATGGATCAAACACACAAACAGATACAAACCCGCTCTAATACCATGAATAATAAATAAATAAGAAGACACGATTTTAACGAGGTTCAGCAATGTACCTACGTCCTCGAGTAATCCCCTCTCAAAGTTTTTGTTGTGTTGTCTTTTTGAGAGGGACTGCCATTATTATTAATGAAGTACAGGAAAAGAAAACAATGAGAGAAAACCCTAAAGCCAAAATAAGCAATTCCCAAAAAAATATAGAAATCAAATAAATTTACATAATTTCTTCTCAAATATTGGGACCAGCACAAATTGCGCCGACACCAAATATGTGGGAAAAGTTAGAAAGAACTCAAGGGGTCCATAATTGTTGCGTAGTTCATATCGTTATGTCTTAACAAAGGGAGCAACCAAGGCATGATTAAAAGAAATGCTCAATGATTAATCAATGGTAATCTTCTTCGAGATCGGGGATTTCGGAGATTTTAGAGAGCGGGAGATGGCGGACGTGGAAGGTGCTGTCCTTGTCGATGTCGTCAATCTCGGATTGAGTGACCTCGAGGCCTTTGCTTGCCACCATCTGCTTGAACTTTTGCTCCATGCACTTCCTCTAATGCTCCTTGTTCAGCATCTCCACATGGTCCAACAGCTGGTGTGGTATCCCACGGTTCACCAACTGCACAGCATCATAGCACATACAAATGATTGTTATACACCACCCCCACAAAGCACAGTTTTGTCTTAATGAAATAGTTTTCAGAATTTACTAAATGGGTTGTGTAATGAAAGCTTAAATGCCTCAAAGAAGCCCCAATTTTCACAGCATCTTTGATCTTGGCCATGGTGGTTACTCTCTCCTCACCATTCAGCTTTTCCAGATCAATAACCGGGAATGACTCCATTCTCTCTCTCTCTCTCCACGCGGAAAAGAATCAAGAATAATTATTATCGTCCAAGGATTTTTTATTTTTTTATCAAGGTAACTTATCTTTATTGATACTTTATCTTAGACAATTATCTCATAAAAATACGCTAACATAATCCTCATCATAATACATCAAAAATTTCCAATTCAATTTTCCACCTTTTTTTTTATCTTGGCATCTCTTTGAGCATTTTTAGATGGATTTATAAAAACTAAACATCGATGCTCAATTTATCTTCCATTGACGTCAACTTTCAAGTTTTACCCTTAGGCTGATGTTACAAATTGCTTGTGACGTGAGATACGTACGTTTTCGTGACAGCTACACATAACTTCTCAGTCTCTGCCCCGGGGGGCCCTGCGCCGGGGGCCGGGGGGCTATTTTCATTAATTAGTTTCTGACATAAAGTTCAAATGGAAATTCAGTCAAAGTGGCAATTCATGATTAATTAAGAAAAAAACAAGACGATGTTTACACTCTCTAAGCCTTTTCTTTCATAGTTGTGATTAAATTATTATGAATCTCCTCTTTTTAAGTTCTAGAAATCTTAAGTAATGAAAATGGAGATTAAATGTTTTTTTTTTTTTTTTTGATAACCCATTTAAGAATCCCGCACCCCGCCGACAACGAGAAGAAACTCGCAAAAGCAACACGTTCTAAATCACACACGTGCCATAGGGTAAGTGACTTAACTGGTTTCACATGTGGGACTCGAACTCTCAACCTTTTGCGAGAGGAAGAGAGCTCGATTCTATCGACGGGATGCGAGAGCGGGTGGATCATCAAAAAAAAAAAAAATTACTATGATGATAATTGAAAATTGATAGCTGAACATTATTATTGTATTACCAAACATAGAAATATGATAATATCGGTAAATTATATCAATATATTTTGATGGATTCAAATTACTTTCAATAACTCATTTGTTAATCAAATTAAATTATGCATTTCTTGTTATGCCAAGTTAAGTGGATTTTGATTCAATTCTACTGAAGATTATCAAATAAGTTAATCTCATTAAAGTGCTCGATTTTTAATTTTCAGCACTCATTTAGGTTAAAAAATAGGGCCATGTTAACTTTTTCATATAAATATATCCATTAGAAGTTAAATCTTCTGTCTTATCAAATGATTGTCTCTATTCACAAGATGCATTGATTTGAAAGGCTTTAACCAAATTTTTAGCATTATTGTCTCGAGATAGTGAATTCACACGCCTCTGAGCAAAACGATAATTCTATTTACTGAAACTTTTCTTGCACGTTCGGTCATTTTTATTTAAATGGTTAAGAATCAATTGATGAGATGTGTCCATTAAAGCTCTTTGTCTTCATCCCCACTCTGTGAAAATAAGGACAATAATTGAGCAACGTAACACCCTGAATACAATGCCATCATCATCATCATCATCATCATCATCATCATCAAAGGAGGTCCCTACCAGTTTCATCCAATCATTTTGTCCTTTTGATTTCTGATTTTCCTTGCTTGGATTTCCATGGTGATGACTGATGACCAACTACAACATCGCATAAAAGCATGCAAAGTAAAAAGTAAAACCAAAGCATGCCAAGCAGAAAATCATCAAAAAGGTAGAACAAGAAAGTAAGAAAAAAGGTGTGATGGCCAATGAAATTAATGGGGATCATTTTACAATAAATATAGAAAGTTCAAAAAAAAAAAAAAAAAAAAAGCCCTTAAATTATGCCCACAAACCCTAAACTTTTAAATGTAACATCAAAAATCCCACACTTATACATATATAACACATTTACCCTCCATTAAAATTCCATTAATAAGAACTATTATGCTAGAAAGCAAATAACATCAACATGACATCTATGTGACTTAAGTAAAATAAAAACGTCATTGGTAATTATCTAATAGAATCTTGATAGATGGTAAATGTGCCGCATAAGTACAAGTTTATGGTTTTTTATGTCATAAGAAAAAAAATTAAGGTAAATATATAGCAATGGGCATAATTTAGAGCTTTTAATATTATAAAAAAAAATTAGAGCAAATGTGTCACTGTGAACATGATTTGAGATTTTCCTACAAGAAATGCATTTTGATGTCATTTGAGGTTAACTATTTAAATCAGCCTACTTGAGATCGTAGTTTATCTACTACAAATTGCATTTCAATCTCTCCTTTCTTTTTCAGAATCATGTATATCATGGAAAAATGCTTAAAGATCCCCTAAAGTGGTCTCATTTTGCAAAATTACCTTGGACTAGGGTTCGTCCACGCAACTCGATGAACATGATAACTTTTCGTCAATGGATCCCCCCAGGGCTCACGGCCAACGCAGAAAGTGGCATGTTTTCACTTTGAACCGTTATCAGGGTCTGAAAATCTATGTCCATTTGATGGTTAAAACTCTGTTTGTGCCGATGCAATTTTAAAAAATTTATGAGAAATTCGAAGAGGTTATAAGTCAATCATCTCTAAGAAACCATCTTTAGTTAGTCATATTCATCCCCAAATGATTCTTAACCCTGGTATTGGAATTATGGATATCCCGACAATTTAATTTATCACGTTTCTAGATTGTCATATTACCAAATCAACTCCACCTAATTAAGGGGTAAAACTTTAAAGGTCTCCCAATCAAAGTCCTCTTTAAGATTCTTGATAGCCAATTGCTCTTGATTTCAGATATTATGGGTAAAAGTAAGCTTGTCTAGGGTTATTTATCAAAAATATATCTCAAGACTCATTCATAGAGAACCACAAAGTGGCTCTATTTTGTTGGAGAAAGGATTTGTAATGATCCTTGATTGATTCCCTAGCCAGATTCCAATTTCATTGATTGATACTGGGGATCGTAGATTTAGAATAATTTAGGAATATTAATATTGCGTACAATTTCCTTATTTTACATTTCTTGTACTATATAAGTAGACAAATACTTGTACATCGACATAGAGTGACAGAATATATGAAATTACATTTTTCATTCCTATTTCCTGTCATGGTATTAGAGCAGGTTTCTCTAACCCAGCTTCCGCGTATATTTTTCTTCTGAATTGCCTCCAATTGTTTTCTCTAGTTTGTTGTTGCAATTCCCATTCCTGCAAAACAAATTAGCACATCGGATCGGAATTCAAATTTTTTTTTCATATCCAAAATGGAGAATCCAGATGGTCATGAAAGTGGACACTCCACACCGAAAAATTCATCCATTCAAGCCGCAGAGGAAGTGCAGCAGATTGCACATAATCCTCCGGCTCCTTCAGTTCAACCCGCTCATATTCAATGGGCGTATATGCCATGGATGCCTGTCCAAGGGCCATGGGCCCCTGGGCCCAATCATTGGATTCCCGGGTCCAGTCAACAATGGGCAAACCAGGGCCCACAGCCCACTACTGAAGATCCAGGCCCGTTTTTTCAAGGTCACAGACCCGAATCGAATCCGGGTGGGTCGGGCATGAATCCCTACCCGAATCTGCCACCCGGGATAGTGCCGCTGCCGTTTCCGACCGCCGCTAGTCGCCTCGAACCCGGTGACCCCTTGTACACTTCACCGGCGGATGGACCGGAGCTGCGACTGATCAGCCTTCAACTCGCTGGATCTGACCACTATTCAACGTGGGCGAGAGAGTTCCGGCAAGCCCTCATTACAAAGGACAAGGACGGATTTCTCGATGGATCCGTCCCCTTTCCGACCGACGACCGCATGCAACGTCACTGGCGCCGGTGCAACCAACTAGTCCGGACTTGGATCGGAAATTGCATTGCGCCGGAAGTCGCAGCCGGGCTTCCTCCAACTGAAGATGCACAGAAAATATGGGAAGACATTAAAGAGATGTATGGAAAACTCGATCGAGTAAAGGTTTTCTCTCTCACGCAAGCCCTCTCGGAATTGAAGCAAGGGAACCTCTCGGTTACCGCTTGCTTCAACCGATTGTCGGCTCTTTGGAACGAACTAGAAGCGGCGGAAGAACGCCTCGAGGGACTGGAGACTACCCTCAAACAATATCGAGAAATCAAAGAAAGGGAGAAAACCACTCGATTTCTCTTAACCCTAAACGATAATTTCGTACCTTTTCGGTCACAAATCCTCGCCATGGATCCGGCTCCGACGCTTGGGAGGATTTTTCAGCTGGCCGTCCAAGAAGAAAACCAGCAACTTGCGGCCGCCGGAGAAGGGAAAGGAACCGAAGCCATGGCTCTTGCTACTCGGATTGCCGGCCGGTTCCATGGCGAACGACAGCCGCCGCAAAGGGGGAGAGGTTTCGGACGAAACCCTAGAGGAAGTGAGGAAGACGATGTCGATTTCTCTATAAGGGACCAAATCAACGGTCCAGATCAAAAAGGAGAATCCAATGGCTCAAATCAGCCGAGATCCAATGGTGGAGATCTTAAATATGAGCGCAGACAGGGAAAATCCCTAATTTCGTGGAAGACGAAAAAGCAGTCAACAGTTTCATTATCATCAGCTGAATCGGAATATCGAGCTATGGCAAAAACTGTTTGTGAGGTAGTTTGGTTACGAGGACTACTCTCGGACCTTGGTGTGCAAGTTGATGGCGCAAGTGAATTGTTCTGTGATAACGATGCAGCTCTCAAGTTAGCAGCGAATCCAGTTTTTCACGAAAGAACAAAGCACAATGAAGTTGATTGCCATTTTACACGAGAGAAGATTCAAAAAGGGATTATCACCACTCGAGGGATTGGAACCGCAGAACGACTGCGAGATATCTTCACTAAACCTTTATGTCAAAGGCAACACACATATTTGTTAAGCAAGCTAGGCGTCTTTGACAGTTATAAGCCACCAGCTTGAGGGGGAGTGTTGGAGAAAGGATTTGTAATGATCCTTGATTGATTCCCTAGCCAGATTCCAATTTCATTGATTGATATTGGGGATCGTAGATTTAGAATAATTTAGGAATATTAATATTGCGTACAATTTCCTTATTTTACATTTCTTGTATTATATAAGTAGACAAATACTTGTACATCGACATAGAGTGACAGAATATATGAAATTACATTTTTCATTCCTATTTCCTGTCATATTTCATTACGTTACATCCGTATTACATTTTTACCCATTAATATTCCTTCCATCTAATAGCTTAAATATTTAGATTAAAAAATTGTGCATATAACTTTCAGCTACTATCAGAGTTAGAGGTTTGGTTCCATATACCTCTTTTCATTTATTTATGGATTTGATTTTTTTAATGCGCGATAGTCTTAGCAAAAAAAAAATGTCCACATGGATCAAGTTTGCATGGCCGAGGCCCTTGTCATCGAATCAACCTTTGCATGAGAGGGAATGTTAAAATTAAAACATATTTCGCACTGCATAAGCCATTTGATGGGGCTTCTACAACAATATGAAAGTCAAGGTGGGCATGCCAAGTGTCGGATATAATGTCATTTAGTCAACATAACTAGATGTAGGGATATGACTCAAATAGATAAGGTCCGTGTAATCTCAAATTAGTTTGGTTCATTTTAAAGATGTGCTAACATGAGTGAGTTGCACACGATATTATGCTGGCAATAGGCCTAGGTTCAGGCTGCCCATTTAGTGGTGTCAGAGCCAATTTCACACCTATATATTTCACATGCATGGCTCCCAGTATGGTAACTTCACATGCCGTCCTCAGTCCAATTTACGCATCAGACAGGGTATTGAAAATATGTCAAAACACTTCTCTCTGAGGCTTCAAGAGGGGTTATAGTTTCCATCAATTTAATACTTTAATATTTTGGAGTAAATGGTTGCGCTTGTGCACATGGCTTTTAGTACTTGAATGCAAATTTTAAGATATATTTTTCATATCAATCGCTTAATGTGTCTCGGAATCGCATAGGGGTGACCTCAATCGAATAACGAATGCATTCGAAGATAGATGCGAAAGAGAGGCCGTAGCCAACCCTCCAACACTATCATCGTTCCAGGAACACCAGTGCATCAACATCAGATAAAAGCAGAGAGACAATGGAAGCAACTGTTGTATCAGAATGCTGAGTCCAGCAAGATGGTTACAAGAGAACCCAGCCAACAGTAGAAGCATGTCTTCTTTGTTCTTGATCCTTTAAGCTGGATTTGATGAACACATCGATGCACATCCGACATGGATAAGCCCTAAAAGAGAGCTTTTCACGTATACTTCAAATGCATGCCTTGCACGTAACATCCGAAACATCTGTTTCGTACTCTCTCCGAATCGTGTTCGCTCTGCCCTTTTTTTCGTGCGCCCCATTGTTCACAATGTCTCCCTTATCTGACTGCGTAGCTTACTTGCTTATCCACCATGAAACTTTTAAAGCGTCCATTTGGCTTTTGCTTTAGCTTTTGACGTGTTTCTTTTTTTTGCCTTTCAAATAATAATCTCAATTAACGTCACAACTCACAAATCTCTACTCTCTTTTTTGTTTTACAGCAGATATTCGAACCTTGTGACTTAACTAATTCTTGCAAATACACATAAACCATCCCGTCCATGTGCATTGTGTAAGTATTCACCCACAAGACAGCAGGCGTGGCCATCAAGGTTAATATGAGGTGGATGACGCTATGTTTTAAACGTCGGAGCTGCTAAATCATGGTCAAATGCTTAACCACTTAACCAACCACCGATGATTAACACCCCCAAATCTTCAAAAGCACATGAATGGTACCATTTATTGTCAATATTAACTTCTAATGTTTTTCAAAATTCACCCACGATGGTTGGGTTGAAGACAAATGTTTTATATCAAAAACCCTCTCACAATGAATTGAGACACCTAATCCACTATCTCAAACTTACTCTTTTTAGTACATTACGCCCAGCACAACTTGGAAAACAGCTAGGACCTGAAACCTTTTATTTTGTCTTAATTGTTTTGAAAAGGGCATCATCTTTTCATTCTTACAAACTTGTTCGTGAGTCCGGGTAGGTCAAGTCCGTGCAACAGACCTTATTTCTGTTTTTTTTTTTTTTTTTTTTGGGGGGGGGGGGGTGTCTATTCTCCAGCGGATTTTGTTTTGTTGTATAATGGAAATGTTTTGCTACTCGTTAAGTAGAGACCTTTTCTTTGACAAGACTTAAGAGAATAACCAGGCCGGGCAAAATGCTATTACACTTTCAAATACTTCTAACACATTATCAGAATTGATAATTAGAAATGATTCGGGAGGCTAATAGTAGTCATCATCGTATGTCATGTGACAAACGATATTAGAGCATTTCCACTAGCAAAAAAGTACCTAGCTAGCTAGCTAGGTGATCTAGTTGTTGGTTTATGTTGGAGTGTGGTTCATACTCCAACATTAACTATGTAGGGATAGCACCCCTACGAGTCTAGAGGTTAAGCTCATATTTTATTGGTAGTTTAGGCTTACGCTCAACCCACCCACAATGAGTTGAGATGCTTAATCCACTCTCTCAAACTTACTCTTTTTAGTACTTAAGCTCAACACAACTTGGAAATCATTTGGGGCCGGTCTAGGCCACGGTCCCAAAAACTGGGAATTGGTCCTCTCGGTCCAATTCCCAATTCTTGGGTGGAACCAGATCATACTAGGAGCAATTTAAATTTAAGTATGGATTTCGACTCCCATGCCCTGCAAAGAGATAGGACAAAAATCTGAAGATAAAAGATAGAATAGGAATATAATAGAATCGACCAAAAAAAAATTGAGCAATTAAAACAACCTAAGCTTAAATCAAAATAATTCGGGCACCATACGAACCCCGCCCAGCCACCCCATGACTGTCATGCATGGCCACAAACACCACCATCACCACCCTTCAACTTGGCTGGCCTAGAATTGTTCACCTGAAGATGCGAGGCGCACACAAAAATGTCAAAACAAGAACATACAAAGCTAAGAGTGGTGGTGGGGATCTTATCAAAACTCATTTGACAAACCACGAACACGGAAACGGACAGAGGACTAAGAACAAACGCCCATATTTTAGTCAGGCATTTCGTCGAACATATGGAGGGCGTCAGCTAAAAGGAAGCTTCAAACTTGTCCGAGGCATTAACTTAGACCACAATCAGCAAGTAATGAGCGAGTGAGGTTCAGCCTCAACACAGGGACAATCTATTTTTATGCTCAGTGCAAACAAAAAACAGCAAGCCTCAGGCACAATGAAGATCATAAACGTGCGTCTAAGCTTAGGCATTTTGTCGAACACTTAACATGCGCATACTGAGGGGTGAGAAACGGGGACGACCGAGCCCGAGCTCGAGCTGGGATTCAAAACAGTCGATACCCAAGACCTCGCAGTCGCAGCACGCTCACAGAAGGCCGGAGACTCTGCTCCTTAGCTCGGCGGCATCGAAGACGCCTGCCCCCAGCCGTCCCATCCGTCGCCGGCGACCCTAGACTACTTCGGAAGAGCGTCCTTTGCGCGCGTAAGTTGCCGGAGGGAAGAAGGAGAGAGAAGAAGGAGAAGAAGGGAGAGGGCCGGGCCGCGGAAGAGAGATAGAGACGGGCTGGCGGGATGGGCCTTGGGCCCGCGCGCGAGAGGGAAAAGGAGAAGAAAGGGCGGGCCTCCTCGAGCCCTTTCAAAAAACAATTATTTATCCGAAATAAAGGAAAATAAATTGAAAATTAAAACTTAGTATATGCAAATAATATTAACACTTAGGTGACATGAAAATCATTTTTTTTAGGGCCAAATTGATCTCTAACTTTTAATGTAACTTAAATATAAATATTTATTCAAAATTTAGGTGTCAACAATACTAATCTTCAAACATACATAGACTTATTTACATAACATCTTCAAACACACATAGACTTATCCATATCAACTTATCTTCAAATACACATAGACTTACTCATATCAACTTATCTTCAAATACACATAGACTTACTTAAGAAATAGTAAAGAGACATTTCTCTTATTTTACTACTGAATAAGCTCAGATAGTTGGGACTCGAATTGATGGATTACTTGATGTCCTTCATGGCCTCAAACCTTGGCCCCTTAGCCTGGAACTTGAGCCCTGCATAGAGCTTCATGTAGTCCTCAAACACAAATTTTGGGTACGCTTGGCCCTGCTCTTCTTTCTCCACCAACTTTGGCGCAGGGTATATGACCGCATCACTCCCAGGATTGTAGAACGATGCAATTGACATCCGGTTCCCATCGGTTTGTGCAATCACACGGTGCTCGATGCTCTTGTACTTGCCATTCGTAATAACCTATGATTGCCACAAAATGAAGTTGATTTGTGACCTTGAATTAAGAGCATCTCGACTATTAATGAGTTATAGTACACATACCTCGAGTTGGTCGCCTAAGTTGATGACGATGGAGTGACGCATTGGAGGGACGTCGACCCAATGGCCATCCTTGAGGAGTTGGAGGCCGCCGACCTTGTCATCCTGGAAGAGGAGGATGATGCCGCCAGCGTCGGTGTGGGCCCGGAGCCCCTTGATGAGGTGCGGCTTTGGGCACGGTGGGTAGTTGCTCACTTTGGCGCCAAAGGTTGGGCCTTTAGAACCATGGAAGGCTCTCTTCAAGTAACCTTTTTCCAAGCCAAGATTCTCGCAGAGCAAGTCCAGAAGCAGCTCGGCTAGCTTCTCTAACTCTAGTGCAAACTGCTTCATTGCCTTCCTGTTGATTATAATCACAAATAAGGTCATATCATTAGTCTCAAAATTGGAGAAGGTGTATGGTCGGCACAAAACTACAAGGACTGGAATCACCCGAGCGAGAGCACGCCGTTCAAAATTAGAATTTGCATCTTCGACATCATGTTAGATGACTAAGGGTCCATAACTGTTGTGTAGTCCATATCGTTATGTACATAATGATAAATGACAGCAGGGCATGATTAAAAGAAATGGTCAATGATTGATTACCGGTAATCTTCTTCAAGATCGGGGACTTCAGAGATGTTAGAGACCGGGAGATGGCGGAGGTGGAAGGTGCTCTCCCAGTCGACATCGTTGATCTCAGACTGAGCGGCCTCGAGACCTTTGCTCGCCACCATCTGCTTGAACTTTCGCTCCATGCACTTCGTGTAGTGCTCCTTGGTCAGCCTCTCCACATTGTCCATCAGTTGGTGTGATATTCCATGGTTCACCAACTTCCCAGCATCAGAATAGAATCAGCACGTAGAAACGATTGTCATAGACCATCACACAAAGCACAGTTTGTCTTAATGAAATAGTTCGTCGAATGTACTTAATGGATTGTGTAACAAAAGCTTAAGTACCTCAAAGAAGCCCCATTTTTCACAGGCATCTTTAATCTTGGCCATGGCGGCTCCTCTCTCTTCACCATTCAGCTCCTCCAAATCAATCACTGGGAACGTATCCATCTCTCTCTCTGTCTCTCTCTCTCTCTCTCTCTCTGAAGTTTCTTGTGCAGAGGTGGAGTGGAATGGGATGAAATTTATAGGCAGTGAAAGTGTGATCAACACGGAAAGACATTTTGAAAAAGGGTTTTTGAGTAGTTGGCGGAATCAAACGATGCGCATGTCCACGTCTCTTCAACTTGGTGGTACAGTGCATCGAGGCATGCCGGATCCGGCTCTTTTGAGTTTCTCCATCTTTTTTGGATTTTCAAGTGTTCTATGCTGATTATTAGCCACCTGCCTCTGAAATAATGGCCGTGGTCCATGTTAAGACCGTGGACTGCTTGACTGCCGGTACATGAAGTTGTTGATTATGTTTCTTAGAGGATTCGTAAGTCTCAAATTGCAATACGGCAACTTCCTTCAGAAGAATATGGGAAGCTGGTTCATTGCATCTGTTGTAAATCATATGGAGGACCAATTGATCGAAGTCAAGAACTTTGGACATAAAGAAGGGTAGAGAAGCTGTAAGAGAACTACCTTATCTTCTCACTCGCTCCATCCTTCAAAAGGAACTATCATATATGAAAAACCACACCTTGCATTTGGTGTAAATCGCGGGGAGGAGAAATCAATTCATCAAAGTTGGGAACTCTGTACACTAAGATGGGTAGGGAAGAACTGAAAGTGTGAATCACGACTGGGTCAACTCTTAGACGCAAGGACAAAACAAAGAGAATTTGAATTGCTCACCTATTGTGATCATATGACGTTTCATGTAATTAAGAATTCGTCCCAACACACCATAATTTCATGCTAAATTGAACGTACTCCCAAAGTGCACGATAAATTTGAGGACTACTATTCATTTTGAACCCGGCTGACAAAGGATTGCCAAATCAACAAAGTGGAAGAGCGTTTTCTTGACATATAAACCACAGATGCTGTGACTTTAGCATAGAATCTACAGGTTAAGGTGATGGAAAAACGGCATGTCTTGACATTTGCCCGACATGGGATTTACCACTCCACTTGTAACGCACAAAGTTAATCCTGAGCGAACGATAAATATGATGAGCTGAATCCATCCAACTCAGCTACAAATGGGAGAATCGTGATGTGTTATCTTGCTCTCTCTTTCTTAAGCATGTAGGGGGTGAAGCATATTCATAATCATGTAAGGATATACCCGAGCAGCTTTGCAATTCCTAGAGGGCAAACCGATCTAGACTCATCCAAGTGAGGTATACAATATATAAGATCATTCATCACAAATAAGTTTATTATGAGATGATCAGGCACTCCATCCATGGTCAATTGAAAAAGACAATTTCCTAGTACAAAATTTAAAATATGCAAAGTCAAACATCTATCGACATGGGCCACAATCCGGCGTAAAGCTTCCCCGGTGCACTGGTCCTCTTTTGTTTGGGATAAGGCATTGGCCCCTAGACATCAATTTCTTCTATGGCTTATAACCAAAAATCGTCTACCCACTCAAGACTACCTTATGACATTTGGCAGGATTCCTAATTCTGTCTGTGCCTTATGCAAGTCTAGGCCCGACTCGACCAATCACCTCTTTTTTGAATGTCATGTCTCTAATACTCTGGCTAAATTTTGGGCCGCAAAATGTAACCTTCCATGGAGCAACTCCTCTTGGTCAGATAACCTTCTTTGGGCTATAAACTCCATTTCTAGCAAGGGTTTCTACCGAGAGATAGCTCGCTTCTCCTTTGGAGCGCTATGTTACATTATTTGGAAGACCAGAAATGATATCCTCTTCCGGAGACACAATCTATATGCTCCGTCTATGAAATTATACCTTCTTAAGGTGGTGAAAGATAAAGGCCTCACTTACAAGTTGATTGAAGATAACCCCAGAAATAGAAGGGTGCAGCGCAGCTGGGGGATAGATCCCCGGATTTTTGGTGAAGAATTGCCTATGACTTAGTTTAGGATGATATGGGTTTTTCTATAATCCAATCTTCTTGTTTATGATGATTTTGTTGGGTGACCACGGTACCCTTCTACTCCAGTGACATGTAGTCCAAATGAGTATGTGTCGGTACCGAGTTCCCCCCCTACTGTACAGTTCCCTGGTCGATTCTAATACAACTTACCTTACCAAAAAAAAAAAAAACATCTATCGACATGGTAGCCATACTTTTTTCTTCTCCTACAATTTGAAACGTCTGCATAAGTCATGACAAGCGACCTCTTTTGTGCCAAACTAAGCCACGATCGTGGAGACAAAAGGCAAAGAACATACTGAACTTTAATAATCAATTAATCGATGCACATGATTCCAAAACCCTAGAGTCTTCATGCAACTATTTCCATATCTACTTTAAAAGCATTCTCTATGAGGCTTTCTTTGCATGTGAGGTGTGATTTTCAATCTCAAACAATTGTCAAAGGATTTAGTTCGATTGCCTATCCGACCACACGTGCTATCACACAAGAAGTGAGGACAACAGGATCACTTACACTAGGTTATAGAAGTCTTCAACTTGCATGCTTTTACATGTTTCTAAACAGTGGTTAGGGTTTTGCATTAAACAAAAGTGTCACGTGAGTCAAGTCAGTTATTTCTAAGCGGTACTATGTTTACTGCGAAATATTATTGAACCTTACATAGGTTTGTTGTTCTATCTATCTCACTAATCCGAATGCTCATTTGAAATTCGTTAGTATCCCATAAAAATTAAATTCTTAATAATAAGATTCTTCAGGCTGTTTTGTCATCTTCCTATTTACTAGCCAAAAGAGGAATTAGAAACACGTCGCCGCAGAAACTAACCCCCAACTAAGTTACGAATTTTAGTGGTCCTTCTTCGCTAAATGAAAGGGCTCTTCCATCTTGAGACCGGGGACTGCTTGACTGCCAATGCACAAAGTTGTCGATTTTGTTTCTTTGAGGATACGTGAGGCTCAAATTGAAGAACATCCAATTCCTTTGACCAACAAATGAGTAGAAAACCAGATATATTCAACCTCATTTTGTTTGTTAATTCTCCTTTATCACCAGTTTTCGTTAATGCATCTTGGGGTTAATCTTGGGTCACCTAGGGTTTAGGGAGTGTTTCTGTCATGCTTAAACAGAAGGTAGTCAGGTTTTGATGACTTTCCGTAATGCATCGAGAGGCCTACAAGGTGATTGTTTTCCCTTTGAGCATATCAGTGAATCATTCCACTTGTTAATCATTTGTCACTGAGTCGATATGCTTGGTTATATTAGATTATCTAGATTCCCTCGATCCAAGGCTTCGTATAGACTTAGGTGGTAGCAAATGTCATCGATAATTGAACGATCAGCAGCACGATTTCATGACCTGAAAGAAGGTTAACTTAGCTAATTATTTCATTATTGCTTGAACTCGGCAATCCATTCGAGCTGCTGTTCTCCTGGCTTATCGACCTGAAGGATGTACTGCACTAGAATGGCAATCTTCCCATATTCAGGGAGGCAAACCTTTTTTGTCTTTTTAGAGAAGGAGAGCCCAAGAAGATGAAACAGGGAACGTGCATCCTTCCCAAGCACCTGAATGTAAATGCCTCGTCTCTTTCACTTGTCCATGTGCAATGAGGACGAGCTGGATCCCATTTCAACTGCTCCAACCTTCCCCAAAGCAGATGAAAGGAGCAGCAATGAACAGATCAGATGATATCTCATATGCTTTCGGCACCCAATTTCCCCTTCCATTGAAACCAATCATAAAGTATGAAATGGATTATCGTAACATGGTGAACAACTCATTGCATCGCGCGGAGGAGAGACCAACGGATCAAAGTTGAACTATAGGATCGAACTCTGGACATTAAAGATAGGCAGCGAGGAAAGTGTCTGCCATGAGAACTATTTGGGTCATCTGTCTCAACTTAGAAAAAGCAAGAAGAAAAGTCAATCCAGCCACGGTTATCCGCTCGAAACGAAAGAGAGATCTCGCAAAAGAATCTAGGGTTTCGCTCTTGGCTACGCAAAGAAAAGCGCCTTTGCAACGTGGCGGCACCAGGAGCTCTACTTATCTCAAGATTAGGTTCCGGTCCGAATGTGCCGAGATTGTTGGAGGGAATTTCAAAAATATAATAGTCGAAATTAAAACATTATAAGATTTGTCGGTTTGGTACAACAGTAACTTCATGATAATAGAGAATTGGAGTAATATGCAGAACATATAACCATTCCAAAAATAGATGTTGAAGATCATACTTAAAATTAGTGATAATTTTTTTCTTTTGACTTGATTAACGCAAGCAAAAATCAAGATCCGGATGTCTCTTATTTCTAAATGAAAGATCTCAATCATTTTACCACATGCACCATCCCCTTCGGGTTGAATACAGCATTCTCCAAATTGGATCTGAGTGAAAGAGGTCTTGATAATCTCTTGCACGAGTTGTGCCTCTTTGTACAATCACTTGAAATTGACCGGGCAATATGCCAATTTTAAGACTTTTTTCTTGTTTTGTACATTGCCATGATATTACGGCATTGCCTACAACCTTTGTCTTCAGATTGACCTTCACATGAGGAGGAGTGATAACATTTAAAGCTATGAGAAGTTCCACGCAATCTCAAATTAATGGTAATAAATATGGAATTGTGACGCTAATAGATAAGTTCGACTTAATCTCAAATTAGCTCGGTGTATTTTAAAGCTATGATGGTGCAGATAAGCCGTAACAAAAGTAGACAATATCATGATGATGGTAGGACCAGATAAGACTCACCATGTAATAGTATCAAAGCTTGTTTCACCCCGCATTTATTTGCATGTCTGGCTCTCCGTATGTCAATTCCATTTATTGGTCTAGTTTGCGTGCGAGAGCGAGAACGTCGAAAGCATTTTATAATGTTTTTCTCTGAGGTTTCGCTGGGTCTTATGTATGGTCTCCTCGACCTCATATTTCAAGCTTTTGAAATAGATGGTTTCCCATGTGACTCTCAATACTCGAACAAAGATAAACATATCAGATCGATCAAACTGAAGATCATCGGGACCGAACCAGCCGATTTGGTCCGAATCCTGAGGACATAGATCCAATTCCCAATTTCATAACAACGAAATTAGTGATTTTCGATATGGTTCCCAATTCTGAAAAAGAACCGGATCGACGAATCAAATCAATTTTTTTTTAAATAGATATATTATTTTTATCTTAAAAATAGCAATAAAGACTAAAATAGTACAACTCTAATATTTTTAAAATTTAAAAAAAAAAATTGCTAAATGACTGGTTTCCAATTATTAGGTGGAATCGAACCCAACCAAAAACCAACCAATCATATATTCGAATGCAAACCTCAAGATAATGATCTTCAAATTGACAAACTGCTCAGTGTGTTTCGGAATCGCACATGGGCGATCTCAATCAAATCACGAATGTACTTAAAAGGTAGGTGCGAGAGAGAGGCCATAGCCAACTTTCGAGCACGCTATCGTTCCAGGAACACCAGCGCATCAACATCAGACAAAAGCAAAGAGGACAATGGAAGCGACTGTTGCATCAGGATGCCGAGTCCACCAAGATGGTTACACGAGAAGCCAGACAACAGTAGGAGCCTGTCTTCTTTTGTTCGTCGTCCTTGAAGTTGGACTCATCGATGAACGAACGCATCGATGCACATCCGACACGACCCACTAAAGGCCTGAAAAGAAGAGCTTTTCGCGTATTATCTCCAAGGCATGCCTTGTACGTAACGCCCGAATCATCAGTTTCCATACTTTCTCCGAATCGTGTTCGATCTGGCCTCCTTTTGTGCGCCTCATTATTTGCCAATGTTTCCCGTTTCTGACTGCGGTAGCGTACGTGCTTATTTGCCATGGAACTTTTGGAGAGTACATTTGGCTTTTGATTTAGCTTTAGACCTGTGATTTTACTTCTAAGAGTAATTTCAACTAATGTGGCCTGCTCTCGAATCTTTCTTTTTTTTGTCCTTTTTTAATCATAAGGTATTCGAATCTTACGACTTGACTAATCCTCACAAATACACACAAATTGTTCCGTCCATATGCATTAGGTCAAGGCAGTGGCCCTAGTGAGTCAAAGTCTTGTCTAGCCGATCCAATAAACCCTACCTATTCATTCATCATCACGAACCTCACTTAGATTGAGTCAGTACAGAACAATGATCAAACTCAATCACTCAGGAGCAAGCACCATATCCAATTTTACTTAAAAGAGAATTTTTTTGGCCACATGGGTATTCTATTCTCCTCAGCATTACCCCCCCCCTCTCTCTCTCTCTCTCTCTCTCAACAAACCCGTACAAAGATATAATGCATGTCGCTACCCAAAATGCATGTTGTAACACTCCTATCCTGGTTGTGGAGAAGAGATATGGCATGAATTGATACAAAAGAAGAGACTAGCCTAAAATAGGCACCACCTTGAGTAGTCTTAGATACATGTACCGCATCAATCCTTTGTCGCAAAGTGACAAAGGACATTTGCACCATCTAAAAAGTACCAACCTACCTACATAGGAAAGCTGGGAATTGTTTCTAAATCTTCTTGATGAGACATTATTGCGTGCACTCAAATACATCTGAACCGACCCGCATGCTTTCTAGACTTTTGTTGGTGAAACTAAAGCAATGTTCTAACTCTTTTTGAGTAGATAATGAATGAAAGCGTGAATCACGACTAAGTTGATTTTCTGACACAAGGACAAAATGAAGACAATTTCAATTGCAACACGTATCAAGATTACTTGTCATGCAATGAGATTAAGTAAATTGTGCCTACACACCATATTTTCATGCTAAATTGAAGGTGTTCCTAAAGTGCATGGTTAAGTTGAGGACTAATTTTCAATTTTTAGACCAGCTGCCAAATGATCCTCAAATTAATACAAAATTAATGAAGGTTTTTCTTATATATGAGTTGGAGATGTTGTGATTTGAACAAAGAATCTATGCATTGAGGTGATGGAAAAGAGTCACCTGCTCAATGAATTTGTTTACAATTTGAGATTGCTCTTATTGGGTACTTACAAGGGCTCACTCACTCAAATAACCATTGATAGAGTCTCATGTCACTTAATAAATCAATTTCATGAACGAGTCTTGATAGTGCGTTGGAGTGGTGTCTTGGGAGATTCTATACCGCCACGCACTTTCATTTCCATTCCTTGCCTTGCCTCAACCCGGCAACAAGCACAGTTCATGAATGATCTATACATATGCATACATGAATCATTCAGTCTTTCGACTCGTCCTATTTATGGCTCGGACGGGCTTAAACATGATTTTTTGGGCTCATCGAGGCTAGCCCGGCTCGACTTACTCATACGACTTTTAAGATGGGCGGGCTTGGGCAAGCAATACACTTCGAGCGTTTGCCCGAGATACTCTGAATTAGATGATTATAGGTGTTTTTTGGGTCACAAGTGACCTTGGATATGGCCTGTAAGCTGATCATGGGCCAGGCCCGGCCAGACCTGGCCACTTGGGCCTACGGAAATTTCACAGGACCCTTAGCGGGCCCACTCAGCCCACATACCTCTGGACTTCATGCCTCATCATGCATGATTGTTGTCCATTAACGAAGTCCAAACGTTGGAAATGTCCTCACCGCATGTCTAGAAATGAAATGCAATGTATCTACATTGTTTTATAACAAGTGACCAAGTTTTAAAAGGCTTCAAGAGTCCGATATTTTAACTTGAAGATGACAGGTTTGTGTCAAATGTGAACAATGATCATTTTTCAGGGCAGGTACATATTCTACCAAAAACCTAGAACCAACCTTGTAAAAGTCAAGTTTGCGATTTCGAAACTAGAAATCGAACATATGAATAGGCCTGGAACCGAACCAAGTGGGATCGGGGTCGATTTGGGAATAGGTGTTTATTTTAGGAAAACAAACTTTAAGTAATATGGCGATTATTCTAGGAAAATAAACCGTCTCATAATTTAAGGCATAGTGGTTACACTATTGATCGACTTTCTAACCTTCTCGAGTTCAAAATCAATCCCTTACTATATTTTTCTTTTCTCTAATAAAAGAAAGAATGTAAAAATCGACAGTAGGTGTATAATCGATTTGGTTTGGTTCTTGGGTTAGACCAGCCCAATCGCTCACCTCTAGTTATATCATTTTTGTATTCTTTATGTTTCTTGATTTTCACAATACTTATCATCATTAAGAGAAAAAAAAAAAAAAAAAAAAAAAGGTTGTACACATGTCCAAACCATATCTAATACCTAGGATTCCATATAACATCTTGACTATAGATTATGAATAAATTTTGTTTACTTTTCAACTCGAAATTCTAAGTTGATCACGGAATTAGATTCAAGGTTTTCTTTGCTAAAACGTGGTCCAAGCCCTGGAATTCGGCCAAAGTACAACAAACAGGATTAAAACTATTTTGACCACTGACTTGTCCCCATCCAATTTCAAACTAATAGCATAATTAGGTAGTGTTGTACATCTTATGCCTATGGACCGCTATAACTATCGTCGACGGCTAGGAATTGAATGTGAAATCTTATGCCTATGGACCCCTATGCCTATCCTCGGCGGCTAGGAATTGAATGTGAAATCAAATGATTTGGTACCCGAAATGTGTCCTTTGTACATCCCAATACCCATCCATTCCGAGACAATCCCTTTTATTTTTTGGGGCTAAAAATCGATACAATCTACCGAGCTAGGCTTTTTGCATAGTCACCCAGTCTATCTTCCGTATCCGATTGATGGATGGATCAAAGAATCCGCAATGAATTACTCTCCCGCAAGCGAATGTCTTGTAGCAAAGCTGTGCTCACGAATTGAAAATAAGATCCTGTGATTTCCTTACGTGCAATCCATCGAAAACCTGAAAATCAAACGTATTTCCTCCGTAAGTTTCGATCACATCAATCCAATTTAATTGTATATTTTCAACATGGGTCAGATCACATGGCTAATACATTTCCTTCCCACAATAAAACTGGTGGGGATTGGTCCAACCGAGTTTTAAGGTTGTAACGCCAAATTCACCCACAAGGCATTCTTGTTTTTTTTGGCTTTTCTTTTTTCTTTTTTTTTTTTTGCACTTTTTCTGAAATCAATAGAATTGAAAATAGAAAAAGTTGCAAAAAAAAAAAAAAACTTCCCCGCACATTTGACGCGTCGCGAACACAGAGGCGCGGGGGGGACCGTCGGATTCAGAAGATGTCGAGGATCTCGAGGATCGGGCGGTTGCAGAGGGGACAGCTCCCTCGGTTCAACCACAGCTCCCGCGAGCACACCCTACAGTAGGTGTGCCCGCACGGGATAAACGCAGCCCCCTTCTTCCGCCCCATGCACACGCAGCACACCGCGTCGTTCCCCACCCCGCCGCCACAGCCGCCGCCGCCGCCGCCGCCCGCCACCTCCCCGTCCCCGCTGTCCGTCTCCTCCAGCAGCCTCATCAGCGACACCCTCAGCGGCGTGCCCGGCTCGGCCAGCCCCGACCGGGCCCTCGCCCCGCTCGCGTCCCCCTCCGGCTCGTGCGACGCCCTGTACTGCCGCTCCGCCGCCAGCGCCGCCGCGAGGTTCATGGGCGAGACGGCCGGCTGCGCCTGGGGCAAGCCGCAGCCCGGATCGAGGACCCGGTCGGTCGGGTCTTCGGCCGGCTCCGGACCCGACGGGCTCGTCGGGTCCGAGCGGGGGCGGGGGCGGTTGCTGGGGCAGCTGGTGGTGGATCTCGGTGTCGCCCTCGTCGTCGTCCTGAACGGTGATGGTGGTGGTCCGGAAGCCCCACAGCGGACCGCCGCAGCAGCCCATGCCTGTGCACCCGAGCCGTTCCTTCAGGCTCCGCTTCCTCCTCCTAAGATCCAAGCCGTCCATCTTCCCTCCCCTGAGCAGGGAGAGGACCGGTTCCTGCAACATCGCCACGAGTTGGCTCATTTCGGCTCGCACCCAGAGGCCGAGACACATCAAGAATGCCAAAACACGAATCTTTTCTCTTCTTCTCTAAATGGACAAACGTGAATAAGTAAAAAAATCTCTCGAGGAAGACATAAATGTGCCTCCAGGAAAACCAAAGCCAGCAGAAGATTGTGAGGGAAATTAAGAGGGAGGCGCTTACGGTGGCGGAAAGTCTCGTGATTTCCTTCAAGAAACGACCCGACTGCGGAACAGAACAGAACAGAGGGCACCGGCAGAACCCACCTCCGGTTTAATTCAGAGAAGAGAGAGAGAGAGAGAGAGAGGGGGATGGGCACCAGTTAGCCGCGCCGAGACAGCTTTGCTTCGTGGAGGGAGGGAATGAAAAGTCGGAAGAGAGCGAAAGAAAGGACAGAACAGAAGCGCAGAACAGAGAGAAAGAGGGAGAAAGAGAGCTCCTTTATATCGGCATCATCTCCTGCTGGCTTGTCGTGGAGCGAGAGATGACGTCAGGTGCCATTGTTGAGCTCAGCTTCCAGCTTCCTGCAATCAGAAGCGTGAACAAGAAAGCTGTTGACCTCGTTCCTGCCCTCTCTCTCTCTCCCACCTTTACCGAGTAGGCACTGCACCGCTTAGCTGCTCCTCTTTTGTACGCTTCCGCTTTCGCTTTCTCCTCTCTCCCCTGCCCTCGCCTCCCCTCGCTCCCTCTGGTTTCTCTCTCGTCTTCGGGCTCGCGTTCTTGACCGCCACGACTTCCGCTCCCGGAGGAAGAGTCGAAAGGCGCGAGCTTTTGCCGGCCGAAAACGAGGTCAAAAGGCCCCACCGAAGCCGGCTCTCGAATCGAGGGCTCTTGCCACGTGGCGTCCTCCCTGCCCGGTTTGCATGTGGACTGACAGTGGAATCGAAATCGTCCGTTTTCGCTTTAGTTCGCTCCTCTTTTTTTCAAAGAGTTTCGGCTCGCGGAGTTCGACTTTCAATGTTCAAAATAATTAACCAAACTTATGGAAAAGTTTACGCGTATTAAGAAGGGAGTAATTATATATATAATTCATGAATTTTAACTAAAAATATAATGCGATTTCTGAATTTTTAAATTATTCATGTGATCTATAGATTTTTTTTATATTTATTTAATTTAGTCTTTGAATTATATGAAAATGTTAAGTAATATCTTTTCATTAATTCAAATTTAGTGATAATATTGAACATTTTCATATAATTCGAGAACTAAATTGAATATATATTAAAATTTATTTTATATTAAATAATTTAAAAGTTCATGAACCATATTGTACATTTAGTTAAAATTCAAGAATTATATTGAACAAATTAAGTTTGGGAACTACATTATATATTGAATCAAATTTTATGTCTTTTTCTCTATCAAGAATTGTTTGATTTTTTGCTTACTTAATGGCTTCATAAGTATCGTGGGAAAAAATGGCTTCATAAGTATTGACATCACCACGAAAGAAGAAAAAAAAAATTATCATAATATTTGAAATTCATATACGAATAAATGAATGAATGAGGAGGTCAATTTATTAAAGGGGAAAGGAATCAAGAAAATAAAAAACTAAGGGACACCTTTAAAGTGAAGGGTATGCTTGCTTGTTTACTTATGACTTAGTACCCAATTATGCCAGTTGACCCTTGCATAGAACTTGGCAAAACCCAAATTAAACTCGCAATGTCAACTAGCTTGCTTCCGTCTAATAACAAAATTGTGGTATATATTATGCAGACATGTGCAACCAGCTAGGTAATCTTTATCAACTCAAGTTGTTTCGTCTTTTTGAGGGTTTTCATACACGAAGCAACATCGTGCTAAGGTCATCAGTGTATGCCTTGCGTACAACTCTTAGTAAAATTTATAGGTTTTTTTCGCTTTGTTAAGATGATATGAGCACATGATTGGAGTGGTGAAAGCCAAATCAATCGGTACATTATAAGAAAACCGGGAATTATAGAGATTTTAAGTGTGTAGATTGATATAACTATTGAGAGGTGTGGATATGCTTGGAGATTAAAGCTTGATAGAAAAATTGACGTAGGCTTAATCTCTTTGGTTAGCATGAGATAGATGACTATGTCTCCATAATTGTTTTCTCATTGTCGTGTTAATTAGGGAAAATAATGTTGGATGAGGGTTCGAGCTAAGCTCTAGATACGTTAGCCAACATAATGACTTAATTTAGTGACGTCTTTACAAATCTCAAATATCATTTTATAAGTATCAAAAGAGATGTTGAAAGATCATCATAAATTCAGCATGCTATTTTTATAAGTATCGAAAAAGATGTTACAAGATCATCATAAATTTGACGTGTTATTTGGTGCTAAAGTCCTCGGTGCGTCATGATCAAAAGCCCTTGATCCTATCTACGTAACTGCATAATCAAGAAGTGTTTTTTTTTTTTTTTTTTTTGCCCCTTATGAATGATACATAGGCGTCATGCTAGTGCGAATGGGATAAGTAAAAGTAGGAAATCGCAAATAAAAAAAATCGGCTATAGTTATCCTGTCTTAATATTGTTTTAACATGAAAAATCATTTATACATAATCAAGTCAACTGCGTCGATGATACCCAAGTGAGTTCCTGCTCGAATCTTGTACGTCCACCACTCATCATCACCGGTTCAAGTTTGCATTAAAACCTTAAGTTTGATTGACTTGCAATTTGAGTGTTGTCGAATATGTGCTCAAAATCATTAATATTGCCGATATGAAAATTGATAAATTTATCTATTAGCATATCTGGTTGGAATCCTATTAGGAACCTCTTTAGCTCGGAGCGAGCAATTCCATGATGAGTTGATTCTTGACTTAGAATTGAGAACCAATCTTGTGATTCCCAATTTCAAAAAACAGGAACTAGGAATAGAATTGGTCAGCTTTAGGATCGAGCAATTCTCGGTCCTCATCCCTACTTGTGAAACGGGTTGCTTAAATTTAAAAATTGCATCTTTTCAATAAGAAAACTAGTTCCTTTACAAAGGGGGACCATTGTCCAAATCATAATTAACACAGCCGCTTCTCGAATTGAACCAAACTCGATAATCGCCCCCATCCATCCTCATAAGCAATGCCGGCTTGAATTTGCAATCAATCTTTCTTCATCATCAAACTTGCCACAAAATAATGTTTGCATGTCTATATTATAAAACTAAATTAGGCACATGAGCGTGAGCTAATGTGATAACAACATGGGATTAGGATAGAGATTATTTGGGTGGGGATTAGCCAAAGGGAAAGCACCAGAACTCAAGTGAGTATGTAATCCCTCAATCTCCGTAATCCCTCAATCTCTTTACTTTAGAAAAAAATGGGAGAATAACGGATCTGAGCTTATTTTTAAAAGGCTCAAGAGAGTAACAAAAGAATATTCGCTTTAAGATGAAAGATCCTGCTCGCCTTCCGTATTCTCTGGATAAAGATAAAAAAAAAAAAACGACTCTATCCAATAATAAGTATGAAGCATGCGTACATTGATACATTAAAATAAAAAATGCAACATGACTGAATTTTCTCACTGAAGGAGTTATCGCAGACAGACATCATAGAAAGCTGACTTGAATTTGCAATTAATCTTTTTTCATCATCCATCTACGCAAATATTATCAATTCTCATGCGGTGGAACTCGGTACAATAATGTTAGCATCTATTGATAAAAAAAAAAAACTCAATTAGGCACTCGAACGTCAGCTGATGCGGATAACGTATGACTAGGATAGAGAGACACGATTCGTGTTGGGATTAGCCAAAGGGGAAGAGGCGCCGGAACTGAAGCAAAGTACGTGATCCCTCGAACGCTCTACTTTAGAAAAAGAGGGAGAGGGAGAAGGAGGAAGCCGGGCCTACCGAAGTTGACGTGACCCCTATCTGATCATGAAGGACCACATGGCTGGCGCAGCATTCTCTCTCTCCTCCGCGGTCTTCGCTCCCCCTAATTTTTCAATTTCGAAACGGCTTGCCGCTTTGGCCCTTTGGTCAAAAGGAATCCTTCCCCAACGGCAGGCTGAAAGGAGGAGGAGGAGGACATGATGGGATCACATTTTTTGGGAATCAATGATTGGGGTTGGGGGAGGGGAGATCGATGGTTGGTGTATGGTCCTTTTCGTTGCCTTTTTTTTCTCTTTTGTCCTGAAGATGCCGATTTGGATTTGACTCGAGATACATGAAGAGGAGTTTGTATGTAGGAGAGGTTCGATGGTCAATTTCATATATGGAGCTCAACTGGGTTCTGATGGTCTTGGAGCATGGGTGGGTCGATTTTTCGGTATTTAGGATTGAAGATTAGGATTGAGCATCAGATCCAGTTCAATCTGGGATCTAGTCTAGACCAACAAGTTTGAGGCCAATCCCATGGATTATTGATTCGTTTCTCGATTTCAATGCAATCAATGCAAAAATCTATAATTTAGATCACTGTGCTTTCTTGATTGAACTAGTTTTAAACCAATTTTGGAGTATCTTTCAAAAAAAGTAGATGCTTTTACATCCATTAAGATTTGAATCATGATCTTCAACACGAGAAAATACCATATAAAGCTAATATGTAGCAAGAGACTTTATATACACACATACATAAGATATGATATATTGGTCATATCATTGTAGCAATCAAAATCTTTCTTGCATAAACAAAAAAAAAAAATCAATCTAATTATGATATAAAAAAAGTAAGCAAATAAAGTCAAGGTTGAGAGAGAGAGAGAAAGATAAAGAATATCAAATTTAGGTTTGGCCTCAATGGGAAAATAAAATAGAGTACTTAACAATGTATTTTCACAAACCAAGAATGATATATGATTCCAATATATGTAAGGTTTGTGAGTCATCTCATAAAAGGCAGTGTACTAAAGTATCGGTATTGATTCATCCATAACTATATGAATCTATTCATAGAAAAAAAATTCCAAAGCCTCGAGCCGATAAAGACCGAAAAGATTGACTCAAGGATGAATTTCATGAGGATCTCCATTGTATAATTCAAACCTAACTATTAATTGCGTGGGCACGATGAAACCCATGAACAGGTAAGATTCTATTGAAAAACGAATCCTAACAATTCATTAGATGGGAAGGCGGAACAAACAAGGGACCGGTTCATTTATTCCGAAAATTCATGACCTGATCTAAAACTATAATAAACATTGAAAGAGTAGATATTCGCCGGCGAAGGTTTTTATTAGATTACTTGATCTTGTTCAATTGAATATGATAATAGGATCAAAGGAAATAGATACACACATAAATCCCATGGCTCTATTTTAACACTGCCTCTCATGTACAAACCATAATAGAAATGACAAGTGGATTTTGATGGACGAAGTGGAGGCACAAGTGAAATAAGTTGGTGCCGAACCTAGTTTTGATACCATGTTAATATCTTTGACCCCAAAGCTTGAATTAATAGGCGAGAGAGCCTACGCATATATAAAAAGTATACAAATAGGATAGTCATGCGATGTGGGAATAATAGTACAACCAGCAATTCTAAAATCAGTCGGTTCGATTTTCAATTTTAATTTTTTGAAATTGGAGGTCACATGATCGATTTCTGATTCTAGTCCAAGAACCAACCTAATTTGAAATCGATTGACCCTAATCCAAATGATTATTGACAACAAAGATGAACGACGAAAAGCTCAAGGGCCATGAGATATGAACGACTCGACATCCTTTTCTCTCCTAGGACTAGGCCCAATTGAGCACTAACCTGACTTCAGCAGAAGAAATCTATGTGTAGACTCGGCCCAAGGAAGAAGAAAAGAACTCTCACCTGTTGATAGGCCTCTATGAAACATTTCATGCCCGCCCAAATTGTCTTTTTGGGCTTAAAGATCGGCCTTCTACTAGTGGTCAAACCCAGGGTCGTTCATTACTTCAATTTTTTTTTTTTCACAAAAAAACTTACTTAGGAAAATTGGCGGGTTTGAGCGGATCGGGACGGACCCTAAAACCACTTACTCAAGATTTCACGATCGGAACTTGGGATCTAGTTCTACTTGGGACCTGGCCATAGAAATAGGTCCAGTTTAGATGAGAACCCATCATATGAAGTTGGAAGAAGATGATTTATTTTTCTTAAATGAACTTAACTTCTCTATTGCTTTTATATTTCTATTTGTTTAGTATTGACATTTTAATTTGAACTGTTTTGTTGCTTATGCTATTTTGCTACAACTGCTATTTGTCTCAATTTTTTTAAAATAAAGCCAAAAAAAATAAAATTCTTGACTAGAACTTAGTTATGAATGTGATAAGTTCTAAGGTCGATTTCAAAGCAAATATGGTAGGTTTTGGGTCCCAAGCCTACACCCCTAATCAGGGCGATGCAACCCAATCGGCCAAATGTTATATGTAAACGATGGGCTGAGCAAACAAGCATAAGTGAAGTTCAAAAGTAGGTGCGGATTTAACAATAGAGTAATATAGAAAAATACCAGGAGCTTTCAACTGTAAGTAAGTATTATTTTATAATATCTATGTAAATCTTCATCAGCTTGAAACCGATAGCTTTACCTCGTCAGGTTCGATCATAATATGACACGTGGCAAATAAGCATTTTCATTTAATTGCTGGGTATGTCCCTTTATAATTGATGAAAACTATGGCTCGTTCACATAGGAAGTTTCCAACTTGGATTTCTCCTCCTCCAACCCTGGCTGATAATGCTTTTTTATTTTTGGTCTCTAAAGGGTAGAAATCTTGAGCTACCGTACAATTTCTCAAAATTATCATACTACAAGATTATTTTTTATGGGACCATCTCTTAAAACCGACCTTAAAATCTGTAACATATATTGGAATTGAAAACCAGTGATTTTCGATTTGGTTTTCTAATTTTATCAGAAAATCAGCCTATATTTTTCTCTTTGTGAAAAATCAAACTCTTTTAATAAAATATAAAGTTGCATCGTTGCACCGTAAAATTATATGTCAGCTAAGTGATTATGTTATTCAGTAACATAGAAAATTAGGATTCGATTCTCGATATTCTTTTATAAAAGAAACTTCAAAACCGACTTAAACAATTGAACCGGTTCGCTGAACCGGGAGTCGAACGGCTTGTTCTTAGAATTCATGAGACTCCTGGTAAGTCGTGGAATTCATGGTCATGCCAAAGGCGTTATTGCTCGATTCCTACAGTACTACGAAGTCCTTTCCCCACCTCTCGTAAGGAAGTGTGTCTTGTCCTTTTTCCCCTCATTTTTCCCGTCTTTGTCGTTGCCCGATTGTCCACGTGTCAAAACGCGAGGCCTCGTGTGGAGCTCCACTGATTTTGAGGGGCCCACGGCCTCATCTGCAATGACCAAAACGCCCTCCGCTTAAATTTTTGCAGCCCGTGTTGATTCATGGCAACTTCTTTTGGGGGCACAGTACCGCTGCTCGGTTTGGTTTTCGGCTGGACCTTCAAGAAAAGATCTTCTGGAGTTTAATTCCCTAAAAACTTTCAACTTTAGATCCGATTTTAATTCTGAATTTCAATTATGACCCGAACACGTTTTATCTAGAAAAGATCGCAAACTCTCGCTATGAACCCCAATCTGCATTCCCATAAAAAATCGCCGCTGATTTAGTCAAAATTATAAACATTAAACCTAGTTGATGGTTCATTATCATAACCTGCATATTCACCCACGCTCTTATCTTCGTATGGAACCATAATAACCTCTTGATATCGATGATTTTGAAGAAACAATGCTGATTTGTTGACGTGGGGCAAATTTGGAACTAGAGTGAAAGTGACGAGTTTTTTTAGACAAATAAATGTTTTAAGACAGAATCGGAATTGAATCTAAACATTAAAAGATTTTTAGAGAATTAAGCCACCTCTTAAGTATATACTTATATAAACTATCTCATAAATGTTGTGAAAGATTAGAGCTCATGGACAAAATATGACAATTTAATTGAGAACGTGAATTGCATAACAATATATTTAAGCATCAAATTCATAGTCTCTCGATTCATCGAATCATCATTCATAGTTTCTTTCAAATCTCGGGTCAATATAAATTGATGCAATGCTTTCTTTTTGGTATTGTTCATTTCACATGTGACATAGGTTCAATTCTTTATATACCATGAAATACAACATCATGTCAAGTCATTAACCTGTTCTTCGACAAATACTTTTCTTGTCTCACAAGTTAATGAGATACTTTATAAGTTTAAAATGTTAGGATACACGTGTGAGTTGTGTTAGAGAATTAGTCCCACATCGGAGAATTGATATGGTGTAGAGTAATTAATATATCCTAGTTGGCCCATAACTCACTAGCTTAAATTTTTGAATTAAGATGAGTCCAATTTGATATATTGATGGGGTCGGACTTGGACTTCCCTCTTGGAGATCTCCCTAAGTGAAAGGATATCGGACTTCTGCTGCGTGCTCCCATTCCTAAGTGAAAAGATATCGGACTTCTGCTGCGCACTCTCAACATAAGAGTGCTCTGAGTCATGATAGGCTTATTCATTCAACAAAGGTGGCATCCTTATCTATACTCCTACCATAGGAGATACACTACATTTGACCCTAGATAGTATGGCTGCCAAATTAAGAGTGGATTTACATTTCTATCACTACCAAATTAAGAGCGAGTGGCTTTCCTAGTACTACCTATTTCAAGAATTATTAAGATATATCATGAACTCGGCATCTTGATCTACCTACTCCCTACTAATCAAAGGTACACTGCATTTGACCCTGAGCACTATTACCAAATCAAGAAAACATAGCTAGTCCTCCCAAATCAAGAGTGATTACCAATTTTTTAATTACCACCAAATTAAAATCTGGAAAAAAAATAAAGTGCCGGCTCAGGGGTAAAACCGTCTTCCCGGCCGGAGCCCCCGGAAATCTCATTTTGGCTGTTGTGTAGCACGTCGGTCGAGCCTCGAACTCTGTCCCCAAGTCTCCCATCGTCGTCGGTCTCTTCGGTCGTCCATTCCGCTTCGTCCTCTTGCGTCCTGCGTCCTTCGTCCTTCGTCCTGGGCCTCCTCTGTTCGCAGAAACCTTCCCCTGTTCTCCGCCCGTCGGAGTCTCTGTTCCAACGAGGAACTTCTGCTGTTCCTCGCCGGAAAATCAAGAATCGTCAGGGAACTGATTCTTGGTCTCGAAGATGTCCACCATCTCGCAACTCGTCCATTTCCCATGCGTTTCCCTCTCGTCGAGCCCGCCCCAGCGCCAGTTCTCCCCCAGGCCTTCGACCCTCGTCGTCGCCAACCGCGGAATCGCCTCCGGAATCGCGTGCGGTTCAAGAATCCGGCATGGTAAGCCGGGTCGTTGCCTCCGACCCGTGTTCCGGGTCAGGGCCGGGGAGGACGGCGAAGGGGTGCCCGAGGAGGGTGAGGAGGAGCCGGTGAGCGGGGCCGCCGCCGCCGGCGGTGCCGCGGTGGCGGTGGCGGAGGAGGAGAAGGAGGAGCCGCCGAAGGAGTTGCTGGAGATCGCCCGGCTGAAGAAGGAACTGGTGGATTCGTTCTACGGGACGGACCGCGGGTTGAGGGCGACGAGCGAGACGAGGGCGGAGATCGTGGAGCTGATCACGCAGCTCGAGGCGAAGAACCCGACTCCGGCTCCGACGGAGGCTCTGACGATGCTCAACGGGAAGTGGATTCTAGCGTAAGTTTCGTTTTTTCACTTTTTTTTGTGGGTTTTCGTTGGATTGGATTGGTCGATGAGTGGAAACCAATTAGTGACTTTCTTGCTTTTGTTTGGAGTTCAAGAATGTGTTTCTTGATCATGGTTAGTTCTTTCTTTTGGCTTAACCACGAACTGCATTAACTGAATTAAAGTGTACTTTGATACTCAATTAAAATTTGGAGAAGGGTTTCGGAGAAAACATTGAATTTGAATTCAAGGAGCTTTGAAGAATCACAAAAGACAAACAAAAAGTTTTCTGAAATCTTTCAGTAAAAAATTGGAAATTGGAATATTTCAAAACAGCTCATCCGAACCTTAGGATTGATGGTGAGTATGATTGGGATGCTTATGTGAGAACTATCAGGTTGATCACGTGATCTGTGATGAATGATTGGGAAGAAGTTCGGCAATTCAGCATCGCTTTCGTTTCAGATGCTGTGTGCTGACATGAATTCGACAAGCATTTATTAGAGGTAGCAGGACAACTGACTCCAGTGCGTAAAGAGAAGGTGTTGAGTCACTATCTACAAGTTCCAATCATTTGTAACAATCTCACATGGTTTGTACTTTTTCAAAGGAAGAAAAAGAGAATGGGTACGAAATCATATTAGGTTCATGTATCGTGAGACTAGCAAAACGACGCCATCATGTTTAGAATTGTGGTTGGTTGCTTAAGTTATCAGGAATTTAAACTGCTTAGCTTAGCTGTAAATAAAATTTCAATCAAATCTTATGCTTATGTTGTGGAGGTCTCTATGACAATAACACACGAGCTTTTTCCTCCATAGGGGGTTGGTTACAAGATCCTCTTTCAACAGTTCATTTGTCTAGAACCATTCATATCTCTGGCAAGATCCAAGTGCCCAGCATCTTTCCTCAAAGTCTCATTTCTTAGTTGTTTTGTATTCCTTTGGCCTGAATGTGGCCACAATAGTTGAAACTTACATCTGCTGCTTTGTTTTGAACTCATGGTGTTCAATCCTATTATTTCAGCTTGAGTAAAGTGCTTTTATTGTGCTTTCCAGATGATTGAGATTTCATTAGGAATATGTACCTCATATTAATGACTACTGACAAGGATGGAGAACATAGAAACTGTTTGAAGTTGCAGACTTTGAATGAGTTGCTTGCTATACATTCTTTCATGAATTTAAATGATGAACCGAGTAAGAGCAAGTTCTAGTTCTGTGGTAGCAGTGGTATAAGCTCCGCAAAAGTTTGTCAGAGGAGTTCAAAGTAGTTGAACTACTAACTGGTATCTTGCATGACCAATTCCATGTTTAAGGACCTAAAATGCATTCTTACAGAGATAAGTTTGTGTGGATGTTTACACATATACATATTCATTACTTTGCGTTTGTCCATTTGTCTTCTGCTGTTTCCTTAAGTTTTTCGGTAGGATCTACAATCACTTCTCCAATTTTCCTCTTGGAGATTGTACCACATATTAGCTGTTTCATGGAGTGCCCATTCATCTTCACTGTGCATATAGATACTATGCAGTTCTCTCAAAGTGCATATTGGTATTGTGATTTCAACTAAATTTGGTTTCAGGTACACCTCTTTTGCGCAATTGTTTCCATTGTTCGCAAGGGGTACCCTGCCATTGGTGAAGGTGGAGGAGATATCTCAGACCATTGATTCAGAGAATTTCACTGTCCAGAACTGTGTCCTATTTTCAGGCCCGCTGGCAACATCTTCTTTTAGCACCAATGCCAAATTTGAAGTCCGAAGCCCCAAGCGCGTGCAGGTTCATTCTTGGTTCCTTAATGTTATTCTCTCTGTTAAAATTCTCAGGGTCATCTGATTTGTGCGGTTTCAATAGGAATTTGCTAAAGAAAATTGAGGAACTGAAAGATTTGCTTTCTTCAATGCCATTTGAGTGAAACTGAATGCTGGACCGATGGCGTACTACTTGTGCTATAAAAATGTCAACCCAAATGAGTACAAAAGACAACGTGTAAATAAAAAATTGATAAATTCTGCTTTTCGGCCCTGTATTTTGATGCTTTTACTGATGAAGTCCTTGTACTTTCAATTCATCTAATCAAGTTATTCTCTTTTTGCAAATTTTCTAATCAAGATCCTCCTGCACCAAATCTGGCCAAATGCAGTTGATTTAACCATCGGATGACATCATGGTGTCACGTTGACTAAGTTTTTCTAATATTGATGTCCACGTGGTTGTCAATATTGGCTGAATTTTTTCCACATGAGCATCTGCATTTTTTATCTTCATCTCATATTGGTGATGTCTGATGGCAATGTCAGTTGAATTTGGTTGGATTTATTGTCAGTTTGACTTGATTAGAAGAAGGGTCAAAGTGCAATAACACAAAGTAGAATTATTTCTAAAAAGATGGACAGCTAAATATATAAACAGCTGGCGAAAATTCCTGGAGAATCAATCAACATCGCTAGCTATCAAGAGTCGGGTCTTCCTTGTTCAATATGTTTCTGACCTACCTGCATGCAGAGACAGCAGTCATGTATTCTCCTCTGTTATTTCAGATCAAGTTCGAAGAAGGCATCATTGGAACTCCGAAGCTCACTGACTCAATTGTCTTACCAGACAATGTCGACTTTCTAGGACAAAGGATCGACCTCACTCCCTTCAAAGGTTTAATCAGCTCTGTTCAAGACACGGCTTCCTCTGTTGCAAGGACCATCTCCAGCCAACCACCCATCAAATTCTCTCTCTCAAACAATAATGCCGAGTCATGGCTACTAACCACCTACCTGGATGAGGAACTCCGTATCTCAAGGGGAGATGGTGGAAGCATCTTCGTTCTTATCAAGGAAGGTAGCTCCTTGTTGTCGCTGTAAATGACTAAAAAGTGAAGACTCCTCGTACTTTGTTGAGAGGATATCTATGTTTGAGCTGTGGTGTATGTTGATGATATTCTATATGAAATAAGTCCTCTGATCATAGTCTGCTAAAGATTCATAGAGGTTGTTGGTAGTTGAGAACTGGAGTTAGCTGTCTGTGAAACTCATATTGATTTTATTGGTCATTTGTCTTCTTGAAAGTTTAAAGGAGTTTTAGATAGCATAGAGAATAACTTGATCCTTATTTTCAAAGCCTCACCTCCTCCGCTTCCTCAGTTACCTGATTATCAGTCTGCAAACCTCTGTGGATACCCATGCACAGTATTTGTCTCCAGGAAGATGAGGTCTCTTGATCTATAAACTGAAGAATCTGATCAAAGGTTTCTTGATCTTACTTTTGTTCCCTGTTTTGGACAAGCGCAAAGGTCTCTTTCTGCACAGCTGTGCAATGTTTTTCTGATAATCTTTCATTCTATAGCTTGATGGTATTGAATGAATCACAGATGTATATTTGATAGACTCGAATTGAGTTGATCCTCTCTATCAACTGAACGGCCGTGCTATTTGTTTGATTCGAAGGTTATTTGTTAAGTAGTTAATGTCGTCGTACGTCACCATGTTTCCCACTATGAATACTTATGGATTTCATTGCATGCATCCCCATACTTCAATATGAAGATTAGGTGGTTAAGTTTGTGTTTGAACCAGGATGCCTCTCTTTCTTAGCAAGAGATTTCAACATGCAAATATGAATTGAATGTAGGCTTTAAGGCATGAGCTTTCCCTTTGGACAATCCAAAAATCCATCAATTTCATTTACTTCCTAGCAAACAAGTTAAAGCAAACATCATGAAATGCCTCCAATATCATTCTCCTACTATCCTCACAATTCACAGAGAGGTACCAATTCAATAGTCGCCGGAGGCCTTTCGCGTCTACAATTCCAGTCGATGTTATCATCTGGACCATGGAGTCTCTGAAATCTTGCGCAGGATCATGCGATTCCATCTCTACGGCGACTATCAAAATGAATTCAGTCCTTCCCGTCCTTCGCTTCCTTTGCTCTGCACGCCTCGCCTCTTGCCTCTCTCTTATCATTTGGTCAAGCCGCTCTTGAACCATGGCGTGCGCCAAGCTTGAGATTGCTCCAACCCGGTCCAAACCGTCACTCTCATCGTCCTCCTCCTCTGACGAGGAAACACTGAGCCGGCAACCGCAACACAAGTACTCACGCCCTCTGCTCTGAGGCCTCTGCTTCTTGGACAGCCCTGAGCTCCTCCTCATTCTGAGTCATGAAGGAGGAACTACTGAGGAAACTCTTGCAGGAACAACCATTTATGAGCAAAATTAGCAAGTGGGTCTCCCTGGGAATGATTATGTCTTTGAGTTGGTAACTTGTGGTACATGTCCTTTAAAAGGAGTTGAAGCTGTGATTGGGAGACGAAAAGCATTTGGAGGGAGGGGAATGGAGGGGATGTGAATTCTTAATTGGGATTGTGATGATGGTGTGGACAAATCTCAAAGTATCTGATTCCCTTTGTAGAGTAGGGGTTGGTGAGCATGCTTTTCTGGAAGTAGCGGTTGATTTGGAAGCAATAGGATTTAGTGAAGCTCATTAGGGTTCGAGTAGTAGTCACATGGGGAGTTTTTGTTAGAGTAACAAGGTTGAAATAAGCTACATTGGAATCAAATGATGCTTTAGTTAACATCCCTAGTAGTGTTGCTCTTTTTATTTGCGATATGGTCTAGGAATTTTGCCCCCGCGGACAAGCTTGATCATCTCGAGTGAGAGCGATTTGCCTAAGGAGCAGAGGGAGAGGAAGAAGGAAACGTGAAAATTTGATGGAAGGACTTGGTCCCAATTCAATTTGAGGATTCTCCTCATTTTTTACCCAATTGCGAATTTTGGACAATATCACCCCTGTTTACTCACCAAAAAATTTCTATCAAGAGACATTTTGCCAATCGGTAAACTTGGATCTTTATTTGAAATCGGCTTGGCTACTTCATGTTTTTATTTGAAATGAAGTTAATTTTTAACCAATTATTTGAAAAAATGACCCAACTTTGGACCATTACTTAGAAATTTTTCCAAAGTTAAGTGGTCATTGATAAGAAGTGAAATATACTTCGCGCTAGACTCCAAGCAAGACTGATGGGCACAGAACTTACAAGCAAACACCTTCACATATCATGGAGGAATATTATAAAAGGGCCAACCATGAAAAGGCTTATTGTATGTTAATCTTTTCACGTCTTGAATGAGTGATAGATTGCGGTATAACGAGAGCAAAGCTTCGTCTTTGAAAAAACATAAAAGACTTAGGATGACGTTAGGCTGCATTTGGCAGTTGGAATAAAATTTAGAATAAAATAAATTTATCCTATTTTGCGTTTGATACCTACTCAAAACAGGATAAAGCAGAATATAAGAATAATATAGGCTAAATAATATTATCCTAAGATATGATAAATGTGGATCTGATTTTTAATATATATAATAAGAAAGTTATTTTTTTCAAATAACAAACTTTTTTTAATTGATAAAATTAAGTTATATTTTAATATAAATAATATTTGAATTATAATATAAAAATTCAAAATAAACAAAAAATAAAAATTTATTTTTAAATTTAATCTTATTTTTATTCATATATTCGAATTTAATTCTATCTTATGATATAAATTCAATATATAAATATTAATATAAATTTATATTTAGTTATTTTATTATTTTATTATTTTAAGTATATTAGTATGGTTTAATATTTAATAATTTTTATTAGAGAATGATGGAAAGGGAAAAATAATAATAAAAGAAATCAATTAAAAAGATAAGAAAAATAAAATAAAAAGTAAATAAAAATAAAGTAAGCAAGAGTATCATGAGAGATTTTTACTATATTCGTTTGTGAATTTTTAGATTCAATATGTCATTTATATCAAATTATGTATATGATATGATGTTAATATGTACGATTTTATTAGTGTGGTCACCAAAGATAATCTTACTATATTTCGGTGGATTTTTCATCTAGGCATTGCATAAACCTTTATTTGTCCTTTATAGTTGGTGCACTTCAGCCAGAATTCGATCAAACTTTTCTAGTGAAGTGTCGGTGTGGCAGATGTGTATGAAAAAATGGTCGAAATTTTAGTAGAGTACATTAGTGCACAACATCATGACATGGTTGTCCTGTCAACACCTCGACAAATTGACCGAAGTTGAGTCAAGTAACTTTTCAAGAAATCACAAATTCAATTCATCGAAAATTGAAATCAAAGTTCAATGACGGAATTGTAAATTTTACTTAAAGTTTAGCAAACACTGGCATCAATCGAATTTAATTAATTTTCTATTACATTAGTTGCTATCGAGGTTAGAGATCAATTTCTTCTATAACCCAGCCCCTCTTACCAATGGTAAAAGCTCTTGAGATTTGCATCCTATCCCCAATTAAATTTAAAAAATTCTCCAAATGCTCCCCTTGCTCTCCCATTCAAGATGATAATGGGCTAAAAGAATAAATTCACAAGAACCATGTCACAGAAGCTGTGGCATGACATCTCAACTAAACCATGAAATTCGAATTAAACGAAATTTAATCAAGAAATTGTATGATCTTTTGTGATTTCCACCGGTTAACCAACAGCCAAATTTACACATCCTCGTCACCGGGCTTATCCCAACAAACGGAAAAAGCAACATCTTATCTCTAGATTGGCCCACCCGAATTGACCTCCACTCAATATAGAATATATCCCCAACGTATCTCCCATCACCAATTATCACCATAAAAAGGGCAATTTTCCCAATAACAAAGATCTGATTTATAAGCATTATCAGCGACCCATTAGGCAATTAACCCACAAGGCTAACCCTCTTTCAAAGATAAATCTTTACATGGTGCAATATCCCCATGGGATATTCCCTTTCTTTGCTTCTCAAAGCCTCAAGATCCATACCAACCCCCCAAGAGGGAAGGTTAGGTAAGCACTGAACTGACCCCATGAACCATGGCAATAGAATAAATAAGCACGTACAGATCTCAACCAACCTCCCTTTTTACAAGTGAATTGGTGGCGCAAATATTAGCCAGCATGGAGAACCGGCGCATTAGATCGCAACAATACTTATGGACAAGTTGAACTACCCAGATACAGAGCTGTTAAAACTAACAAAACCCAATTTTTTTCTAATGATATGATGAGTAATTCTTATGAGATTGAGTTTGTCAGAGTTGTATCGAGCGGTGATTTGTGCTTGGCTTGGATGGACATCTATATTATGACGGCGACGGCCACATTGTCGAAATTCGAATGAGTCTTAATTGAACGATTCAATTTGGTGACTGCTAAATTAATCTAATTTTTTTTTTCACTTGTGGATCAGCATGCGAAAATCCATGTGTTGAAACCCCTTCGAATCGCCCCCATCATCTAATGGCACGCGCACCAAACCGTCCAATATTTTTCCCCGGGGAATCCCCGAACTGCCCTCCCTCGCGTCCGATGGGCAACCAAACTTTCTCTCGCTTTCGCCCCCACGGGCGGAGACGTCGAGGCCCGAAATGACCGTTTTGCCCCTGGGGTGGCGCTTTTAAGATATATCGCCCGTTATCGGCAGTACTCTCCAGCACACTCACTCTCTCTAGCAAGCCTCTCTCTCTCGGCGTTAGGTATAACCGAAACACCGATGTCGCCGAGCTTCGTCTTCAACGGCGATCTCGCCGCCGCCGGCGCTGCCGGCAAGTCCGCCGCCACCGGCCGGGTGGCCTCCGTTTACAGCGAGGTCCAGACGAGCCGCATAGATCACGACCTCCCGCTGCCGTCCGTGCTCAAGGGCCCGATTAAGGTCGTCGACGGCCCTCCCAGCTCTGCCGCGGGGAATCCAGGTGCTCCCTCTTCGCTTCAACTGCTGGATTAGTTAGCGTTCTTAGTCGTAGGGGATGTTGATCTGAGTGTGTGATGGGGGAGGTGCTGTTGATATTGCGGGTGCGCGTGATTTTCGAGGAAAACTGTGGGCTTCGCATTTTGAGGACTGACGATATGTAGTCCCGCTGCTTGCTAAGTGGAGCGCTGTTCCGAATTAAGATTGCGTATGCGGTGGGATTTGATAGTGTGCGTGGTGGTGTTCGCAGGGGAGATCGCAAAGCTCTTTCCGTGTGTCTTTGGCCAACCGTCGGCAATGGTGGTGCCTGGTGATTCCACCTCCGATGGATGGAGCCAGAACTTGAAGATTGGAGTGGTCTTATCCGGAGGTCAGGCTCCTGGAGGGCACAACGTGATTGCTGGAATCTTCGGTGAGAATCATAATTACGCTCTGGTTGATTATTTTGTGATTCCTCTTTCAAGCGATTGATTCAGTTATGGTTGGGTCTCTGAAGATGGACCTCTAATGACAATTTAAAAAAAATAAATTTGAACTTGGTGCTAGATTACTTGCAAGATCGTGCAAAAGGCAGCACATTGTATGGGTTTCGGGGTGGTCCTGCTGGCATCATGAAGTGCAAATATGTGGAACTCACTCCTGAGTATATATACCCTTACAGAAATCAGGTGAGGCTGTGTAATTGTACAAAAGAAATGATGGCATCCATTGTGAGATATAAAATGCCAATTATTCATTTCAATCGTGTAATTTCAAGACCCCTTTGGAATAAATAGTTGGGCGCCTGCTGGTTTATTTTGTGCATGGTGAAGCTATGTGCATAAATCTAAAAATGTAGGTTGCAAAATAAACGCAGACTTTGACTGCATAGTAATGCATAATCACACTGCACGTGTGCACGTGTTTGTCAAGTGACTGTTGTTTAGAACAAGCTAGCTAAGCACTTTACCCTGTTTTCTTCTTGCTTCAATTAGGGTGGCTTCGACATGATCTGCAGTGGGAGGGACAAAATTGAAACTCCAGAGCAGGTGAGACACTTCCTTTTCACTCTCTTGGGCAAATAGGATAATCATTTTGTGCAAAAAGATGAGGCTGACAACATTTGACCTCTTTTCAGTTTAAACAAGCAGAAGAAACGGCAAAAAAACTTGACTTGGATGGCCTTGTTGTTATCGGTGGAGATGACTCAAACACAAATGCTTGCCTCCTTGCTGAAAATTTCAGGTATGCTTTCCCTATGATTTTGTTTGTAGTTATCGCTCTATGGAATTGGTTATTGCCTATAATAGAGATATTCTCTGTTTGTACTCTATCACTTTATGTTTTGATTTTTTTGATGGCATTGGTACATCCAGGAGTAAAAATATGAAAACTCGGGTAATTGGATGCCCCAAAACCATTGATGGTGATCTCAAATGCAAAGAGGTTCCTGTGAGTTTTGGATTTGATACTGCATGCAAGGTAAATTTTAGCTAATAATAGGATGCTGAACTCCTTGGTTCTTAATTTGGTACTATATTTGAACTGTTCAAATAGTGTTATATGCTGATTGTGCCGATGTGGGATGCTTTGATAGAGAACCAACAAGATAGATAATTGTAATTCCATCTTGGAGAGGCTTCTAACACGGCCTATGTCTCTTATGCAGATCTACTCTGAACAGATTGGCAATGTGATGGTAGATGCTCGGTCGACTGGAAAATATTACCACTGTAAGTACCTGATATGAGTGTTACGATATAAGTTACTATACTACTATGTCGTCAGTCTTGAAATTTCTACTTCACTCGGTCTCCTCTTTTAAACAATATCAATTTTTATTATTTGGAAATTTGTTAAGACATTGCGAACATCATAAAAGTAGACAGGTTGGGTCAATCACTTCAAGCAGATCTTACTTTTGTTCTAGTTATATGTCTAATTCTTTTAAAGTTATAACAATCCTAAAAGAGATCAACTCCATATGGTTACTCCAATGTTTTAGAATATTGCTGATTTCCTTGCAATTATAAGCAAACCACCATCAACCTTTTTTAACCTCTCCCCACAGACTTTCCGGCACCTCCCTTTCCACCAGTAATGTCAAACACTTATTGTTTTCTGTGTTGTTTTAGTTATATCTGATCTCATCTTTTAAAACACCAGCTTTCCTTCCTGGACTTCATTGTTCAACCTAACAATTGCGCCTCCCATTCTGACAGCAACTACGCATCTTCTACATCCTCTTTATTTTTGACTTTCCTAAATTGCAATTCACATTTTCTGAAATACTTTTGTGCTGCAGCACTGTTCTTTTCCTCTAAGTAAGATTGTATTTATTACTAATTATGGTCCTATCTCAGTCTGAACAATGCAGCTTGCCTAATACTTCTACAGTACTTCATATTTTGTATAATCAATTTCATTGCTGATGGTGGTCCTTTCTAATCTCTAATCTATTGTCGTTTGCTTTCCCTGTCAGTTTCCTTCCCTCAAGTTCTGGTCTCAAATGAAATGTGTCTGCAGTCTTCATTCATTTAAGAATTGAATATGCTGTGTTAGCTTGTTGGAGTCTTTATGCATTGCATGATCCTTTCTGATCTGCTTGTCTTATTTTTCCCTTATCCTATGCTTGCATGTGCAGTTGTGCGGCTGATGGGACGTGCAGCTTCTCACATCACTCTAGAATGTGCTCTGCAAACTCATCCTAACATCACCATTATTGGAGAAGAGGTAATTTTCTTGTCTTACATTTTGCTTGGGTATTTGAATGGCATATCTTAGATGAGAGGAAAGGAATTGTTTTAGGTTCTCTTGCACTTTAATTCTCTCTCTCTCTCTCTCTCTATAAATATATACACATCTGTTGATTGATTTTGTCAGTAATGGTGAGAAATATAAGGCGCACCGCACTAATTGAGCGTATCAGTCCGGCATCTATGTCCTGAAGCATTTTTGGCATTTTTCTTTAGTACATTTATGTGCACTAGAAGAAGCTTTTCTGGTTTCCCCCATGCTTAGGATGCTCTTGAATTTTTGCTGATTTTTCTGAGGCAACTTTTCGTATTTCTAGCCCAAGCCTGGGTTAGCTCGTCCTTTTTGTCCTAGACCATTTCTTGATAAATACTAACTTTAGGCTTTACCTAGTTTTCTTCAACTTGATTCTTCAACTTAATCTTGCTTAATTTAGTTGAGTGTTCACTTGTATATGGACATTACTCTTACAATAACTAAGTAAAAGTGTCATTAACAAGCCTTTTTGTAGAAATATCATTCTCATAATTGTTGAACGATTAGTCATGATTTACAACATGATGCAGGTTGCTGCCAAGAAGCTGACTCTTAAAAATGTTACCGACCACATTGTTGATGTTATCTGTAAACGTGCGGAATTTGGTTACAACTATGGAGTCATACTCATACCAGAAGGCCTTATCGATTTCATTCCAGAGGTAAACTTGTACTTCTTTTAGATGTAATTTCCAAACCATTTTAAAAATCAGTTCTTAGGACTGTCGAGCGGACTAGTGAGGTACATCTATGGTAGACACTAATTGAACTGTATCATTTGCAGGTGCAACATCTTATTTCAGAGCTAAATGAAATTCTTGCCCATGGCGTCGTGGATGAAGGTGGGCTTTGGAAGAAGAAACTCCAAAAGCAGTCTTTGGAGCTCTTTGAATTTTTACCTCAAGCAATTCAAGAACAATTGATGCTTGAAAGAGATCCACATGGAAATGTACAGGTAATTGTTATCATCTTGAACCATTTCACCTAATATTCAGTTTCTCTGGGTTTTATCATCATTCTTACCTGTTTCCTTGTTTAGGTTGCTAAAATTGAGACAGAGAAGATGCTTATTCAAATGGTTGAAACTGAATTGGAGAAGAGGAAGCAGGAAGGTACATACAGGGGGAACTTCAAGGGACAATCCCACTTTTTCGGGTAATAACAAATTTGTCTGTGAAAATCTGACATTTCTTTTGTTGTTTTGCTGGAAAGGTCTACTCAGGAAGGGTTTCTAGTAATTGTTCCTCTTTTTTGGTGGTTGTAAAATAAGTTAAACCCATTGTTATTCTCTGCAGATTTTCCTTTAACCTTTGACCATATTGCCTTCACTCTTTATTTAATGCAAACAAATTGCCTTTCAGGTATGAAGGCAGATGTGGTCTGCCAACCAACTTTGACTCCACATATTGCTATGCTTTGGGTTATGCTGCAGGAGCTCTCCTCCAGAGTGGGAAAACTGGGTTGATATCTTCAGTATGTCTTTTTCCCCTAATAAAGTTTGATTTATCCTTGATGATAGTCATCATTTTCAGTTGGCTGGTCTTTCTTATCTGCGTAACTGATGGAGCTCACGAGCATAATATGTCTGCAGGTGGCAAATTTAGCTGCCCCAGTTTCGGAGTGGACTGTCGGTGGAACTGCATTAACATCATTGATGGACGTTGAGAGGAGACATGGTAAACTAGTTTAGTGAGGTTCTTTGATAACATCATGTAGGATGATACCTATTTTCTCCTTTCTGAGACTGTATGGTTGCACTACCCTTGTTACTGAAGCTAGATCATTCTAATTAGTAATTCCGTGCTTCATGGAAGCAATGGGGAGAATGACTCTGGATAAATTTATCCTTGTACTGTTGATAGCTCGCTGGTTCTTTAAGTGGGGTTCAGTTTTGATTTATCCATCCGAATATTCCTGTGGTTCATAAATTTTCAGAGTTCATGATCGTTGCTCTTACCTGTCTACCTTTTCTGGCTTGCAAACATCACTGTTATTCTTGTCTTTCTTTCCTCGTGCGCATGATTGTATATATCTATGCCCTTAAAATCACATCTCAAGCTGAGTCCGAATTTTTTATCTTATCCCAGGTAAGTTCAAGCCTGTGATCAAGAAGGCAATGGTGGAGCTTGAAGGTATAAATTGCTTCATGCTGTTCACCCACTAAATTTGATGGTACAAACCTGAATCTTCTAAGCAATGGTTGTTCCATTGATGTAGGTGCACCATTCAAGAAGTTTGCGTCAATGCGGGACGAGTGGGCCATCAAGAACAGATATATCAGTCCTGGTAGGTTCTCTCTCCCTTTTCTACTGGCTTTTCAGAACTTTCATCACTACTTCTGATCCATTCGATGCATGTTTACTATTTCTTTCTGGTCTATTCTCATGCATTCCTTTCCTTCTATATGTATCTTTTCATATTCCCTTCTTGTATTTCATTGCAGGTCCCATTCAATTTAATGGCCCAGCATCGGATACAGTCAACCGCACCCTTTTGTTGGAACTTGGAGCTCAAGCTTAGATAAGTGAACAATCTCGTGGTAACAAGTTCCTGGAGAGACTCAAAACTTTGCTTGGCTCAGCATGTGATCTTTTTATGTTTGCTTTCCTCGTTGCTTTGGCTTTTTGTAGAACTTAGAGGTTGGTTAGAAGTATCGTCCAAGTAAATGATGGAACAAAGGGCTTTTTGCATCGGCTTGGTATCTATAGGTGTTCATCTCAGGTTCATGGCCAAGTTCTGCTTTTTGACAACTTTCTATTTGCTCATGTTGTAGCTCTGGAACTAATTTATTGTTTGAGCTAATAAATCGATCACTGGGTGATGCCGGGCAGATGATATTGCAATGCCTGATGAGCTGCCAATCGGAAATTTTATTCGAGATTAGTCTTTTATGATTTGGTTGGTATCGGTTGTTCAAGGGTAAAATTCTGAGTCAGATCAGACAACTTTTCGATAGGCGGTAACATTCTTTTTTAACATGCACGGTAATTTTGTAGTAGTTATTTCTCAAATGTGCTGGTGATTATCGATAGGTGAATAAGTAAAGTTTAGAATGTGTCAGTGAATATGAGTCATCCCATGTAAGATTGTGCCTTGGTCAGACATAACGCCAAACGTGGTAATGCCAATCGTGTAATCTTAGAGCTGATCAATTGCACAAAATGCGCTGTGGACAAGCAATGGCAGCAAAAGATAATTGTCTTTTGATAAGGCAAGACAGTGACATGTAAATTTTACTCATGCTATGTTGGCCGTTCGATTTTCTAATCAAGATATAATTGAGTAGGTTAGGATATCACTGAATAGATTAGGATATAAGATGGATTCTTTTGCATCCTATAAATTATTTAGTGAATGACAATAAAGAAGTTGGATATTTACCTATAATATCTAGAAACTGCATGTTGTTATAATGACAATTATGCCCTTATGGACTGTCCATAAAAAGTACCATTCTTATCAGTAAAGGGGGAACAATTTCGAATCTAACTATTTTGGAAAATTTGCGAGAGGCTTTTTATTGAGGAAAAATAAATAGGCAAGATTTTATTTATTTAGCAGAAAATAAATTATTTGATAATCAGAATAAAAGTTGATATAGGATAAATTTTATCATATTCTAGGTTGGGTTGATAACCAAGATAAGATAAGTCCATTTATTTTTCGAAAAATGAATAATTTGAAAAATATATTTTAAAAATGATTGCTTATATTATTTACAAAAATGAATAGATAAAATATATTTTCTCTATTTTTGCAAGGTATAAGTTCCCTCAACAAATTTGAGATAATTATGTATGTTACAAAATATCAATAATGTTTTAGAACTCTAGTGCAATGCAAATTTATTCCAATTTGTCATTACTAAGTCAATTGTTATAAAATTGGGGAAAAATTAGAATTTCCATTGTCCTTTCACTTCTAATTTCCATTGAACTGATGATGGCTAGTGTGCATAAATCGTTTACATAACCCTTGAATCCTTGCAAGAGTCGATCGATTTATACCTCACCTTTTTTATATTTATCTTAGATTCATGAGGATACTTCATAGTTTCCTTGGAGAACTATTTTTGGAAACTAATATTATTTTCAAGTTCACTTTCCACAATAGCAAATGCCTTCCATCACAATGCCAACGATCATGGACCCCCTCATCGCCATTGAGATCCTTCAGGCAATCATGTCACTTTGCCGACGAGCTGCTTCTGCTTCCATCCATTGCCAACACTCAAAAATTCTCATCTAACTCCATCATCTTTGCATATGCCATTGCTACATCTCACCATTACATGTGCGAATCCAAAGCCACCACTTGGTTGGTCAGATGGTCTTAACTGACAACCTTACTTCTAGGCTAGGCCATGAGTTATTAGACGATAGACAATTAATAACCTCTACCCCTCTCTCTCTCTAGCACATGGCGCTATGTTTGGTGATGGATCACCTCAAATGGCCTTGATTTGTGCGATCCCAGTGGTATGCATTGGTGCACCCTAACTTAATGAGGGAGATACAAACTAAGTTCGAGGGTGAAGATGTGACTTGGGATAGGGGCGAATGATGGATGAAGATGACGAATGACATGTGCAGTTTGCGAAGGCCAATATGATATATAGAATTAGTTAGTTCTATTTTTTGATGGGCCGAGAGAGATGAGTTTAATCTAGCTATGTGACAAAGAAGGGAGTACATGACTTACAAACAATACCCAAACCTATTTTAGGGTGCGACAAAGAGGGAGACCCGATTTCAAAATACCCTAATTTTAGAGTTAGGCCGGCGTTGATTTTTTTCCTCTCTCTCCGCATGTGTGCATCAAGAAATCTGAGCCCCGTTGATTGACATTGGTCCGTTTCATCTGACCTGACCTACTCTCTTAGATATGTTATCCAGGTGGGCTCCGGTACATAGACAACTGATAGTCAATTTGGGATGGAATGGGCGACGACCTTTTGCCATCTGCATTTTTTTTCAGGAAAGCCTAAATTCCATTTTTGGCCCTTAGTAAAACGTACTTTCCGGACCGACTCTAGGAAGACTCTCTCTTTCCCCCTTCCTCTCTTCCACCGCCTGAAATTTTCCTCCGGCGGAGCGTCCCGGCGAGCGAGGACACCATGTCGGTCCCCAGAAAGCTGCTGAGCTCGGCTCGCTCCTGCCGCTCCGTGCTCTCCTCCAGAACCCTAGCGTCCCCTCCTCCTCCTCCTCCTCCTCCTCCGCCTCGATCGCCTGGCCTCGCTCCCCCGCTCGCTCCACGTAATGGACCGCTCCTTTCCCCCTCTCCTCCTTCCCCTGTCGTCGACGTGTTTTCTCGTGACGGTGCGGATTCGATCGCTTCGGGGTTGCTCCTCTGTAGTAGGTCGCTGCTCCTGCTGAGTTCGGCAGGAGCTGCGATTTCTGCTTCTTGACTTACTCCATCCCCTCTTCTTTTCGAGTTTCCTTGTCTCTGGGGTGTTGTGCGGGTGATGCGAGAGGGGGATTTTTCATCTTTTTGAGTGCTTCGTTTGGTCCTCGTGAGTTCGTCGTTGAAGCTTTGCTTCTGCTGAATTTCCACGCGATGTTCGTGGTTGTTGACGCTTTTATGTCTTGCCCTTTTATCAGGAAGACTTTGCGTCGATTGCATTTTGAGCAGAATGCTGAAAGTTTAAACTTTTACAAGTCCTTTCCATTTCGCTTGTTCGAAGTTTCGATGGGTCAGCAGCACAAAATCGTCTTGGAATTGCTTTGGTTTTGCGATTTCGCCACAGAATTGTGTTACTTAGTTTCTTAGTGAAAATATAATCTTTTCTCAGTTTAGTGTCTGTGCTTGCACCTAGAGGACTTGCTTGAATCCGAATTAGTTTTCTTATCTTGTGGGAATGCTCGTTGCTTTGGTGGATTCATGTTGGACGTAAATTGACGAACCAAGAGTAAATTATCATGGTTGATGACGTAAAACATCTATTTAAATTCTTTTTCCGTGTCTTTGCAATCGATGAATTGAATATTTTTGTCTGTCTTGCTTCTCACCAGTGATGACACATGCAGGGGCACTAGGGCAACTTGTTAATCTCAATACAGGCAAGATCCAGGAGACTAAATTACTGCCCAATGTTCACGAAGCACAATTTCTATTATCAGCCGTCTTGGCTGGACTCTTTGGAGCTGGAGCTCTGGAAGTCGCATATGCAGATGCTGATAAGGTCTGATAGGAATTTAATTGAAAGACTACATTCTTTGATCTTTGAATGTTTTGATGGGAAGGACAATTTTTATTTGTGAATAAGTTAGCTAGGAGAGATCAATGTGTCCTGATCATGCTGACACAGAGAGTTGGCCTTGTTGCCAAGTTAATACCTATTTTATCAGATGTAAGTTGTGACTTGAAAGTCCAGGTTCCTGATGTAATTGCAAAGTATAGTGTAAATTTTCTTGCATGATTGTTTACGTTGAGTATTGTACAGAACCTAATTTTGCTGCGTGCAGCCTGTTGAGAGTCCTCCATTGCGGCCAGAGTCGCCATCAGGCAGTGCATTGCTGGAGGAAATCGCCAGGACAGAGCGACAGCGTGTTGAAGAGTCGCTCCAAAGTAAAGGAATGCATTATGGTTCCTACCCCAGGTTTTCCATCGGTGTTAAAGGTCAAAAGGTTAATTCAGTAGGATGTTTTCTTCATAATAATTTTTTCTTATTCATGGCGTAATAGTGATGGTTCTTTTCTTAAGTGTGGTTTCAAGAATTAAATTCTGGCTGACTTGAAGGAGCATGTCAGGATTTTTGTCACTATAGAACTGATTGATCCTTCTGAAGAAGATTTATGGTTGACTTTCGATCAATGTTCTTAATCTTGTATAATTTGGAGAAGGTAGAGTAAGGTGTAAAATGACTTAATAAGCAATCCATATTAATGACTGATATATGAAATTTTTCAGCATATTTCGACAAAAGGAAACGCATATATGGTATTGTCTAGTGTAAAGAACATAATTTTGACTTATCTTTCAATGTGTGGTTTTGTCCTATTTTCGAATGCATGGTTTGAAGTTAAATTCAACCATGTACTATTTAATTGAATATCAGTTGAAAATATGATTTTGAGATTCAGCTGGCTATAGCATGCATCATCATTTGAATATGTGGTTGTATATTCAACCACATATCAAGATATGAGATTATTTGTTAATTGAACAAAAAATTAGCACCATTGGCACAACTTATGATTTACCCGACTACATGTTCTCGTTCCTCTATAGGATGTTCTGCCCTCACCTCCATTGCGCTTTACATAGACCCCAATTCCATCTTAATGTAGTTGCATAGTTTGAAGTTCTTAAAGAAAAATTTATTGTGTGCTGCAGGTAACTTTGAAGTTTCAGGTTCCTCCCGCATGTGAAATATCCCAACTAATTGCAAACCTTGTTTCCAACCTTGGAGTGAAGGCTGAGGAGCACAGTGGTGGTTCAGATATGCTATTGCGTGGTTGGGACAGGTAAGTTGATTGCCTTTGATGGGTTGACAAATTTTTTTTCTCATCCTCATCACTGATTGCAGTTCATTTATTGTTTCCTTTTGTTCCTTGTATTCTTTGGGAGTTTGATGGTTCTGCAACGAGTTCAATTAAGAATGCCATGTGCGTGTTTTTCCAGTGCAGTTGCTTGGCAGCTGATGATCAATTCTCCAGAAAGGCAAAGAGAAGCAGAACAAGATGGTCGTGCTGAAAATATAAAGAAACAGGAGGGTGATTTATGCATTCTTATATTTCGCTCTCTTATCAGTTCAGATAAAGCGGTAAGTAGTGATTTCTCGTTTATAGAATTTCGTAGTTGTCTCATTACTGTGCATTGGAGCTGAAAAACTTGTAAAATATCTATCTCATGTACTGTTGCAGGAAATTGAGTTCATGAAGCCAGGAAGCTTGACTTCGAAAGAGCTGGAAGCTTTTGTGTCTGTCTTGCAATTGGCAGGTAAAAAGTTGGGGAGGGATAAGGTTTTGGAAAGTAGACCTAGGGAAGGTACCGAAAGGAAAACAACCACAGAAAAGACAATTACAAGTCTTCAGTCAATGGGAGTGAGAATTTATGGGATTGATGAACCTCCTGTTGATGTGGAAAACAAGAAGTTATCATGGGACAACATTGCTGGGTATGAAAAGCAAAAACGGTATGTGAAGTATTACGTTTATTAATTTCCTCATTCATATAGTTTCAGTTAGCTTATTGTGTACATATTGGGAGGCTATTTGAAGAGCTGTATTTATAAAGGTATTGGATAATGCTTTGCTAATGCAACATATTACTAATTTAGAGATTTAGTGTCATAATTGTTCTGCTCTAGCCCACAGCAACAGAATGGATGTGTGACATGTAAAAGATGGATTAAAATCCATGTAGTTAGCTGTTTTTAGTTGCCTCTTCTCTGGAAATTTAATGAAGCCAGCGACACAGTCCTACTGTTACTTGTGTAGAAGTGGATGTGCAAAATGAGCAAATGTAATAATAGTGAATATAGATTTGGGAAGTCAAGGACAGATTTTTCAATTTACAGTCAACTATTATCAGCTTTTGTTGATTGTCTGCATTTTCTTTATTCATATGTTATGTGATCTATTTTTGTTTTTAGAGGAAAATTTATCTAATCATTCTGTCAAAGGTAACCTAAAAGACTTCTAAACTACACAGCATGAATACTGGTTGAACTCTATTTGGTCTTTGTATTATCAGAATTTGTTGTATCATTTCCATTTTCCATTGGATAGCATCATGGCCACATGTATTACTTATGTACACTATCTTTCACATGCATGTCGTGAAGGGAGATAGAGGACACTATATTACTGGCTCTACATAGTCCAGAGGTGTATGATGATATTGCTCGTGGAACGAGGCGCAAGTTCGAGTCAAACAGGCCTCGAGCAGTGCTTTTTGAGGGTCCACCAGGTTTGTCTTCTATTCATTATTTAGTTAGTCAAAAGAATTTTAGTGAACTAGTATTTATGGCCAATGATTTTCCAACCTCTCTCTAATTATTCTTTTTTTGAGACTCTCCATGTAAGGTCCCTGACTTTATCTCTTTTCTTTTTTCTGGGAATTTTTTTTACTGTATTAGCCTTGGAGAAGTAGTTATTGAATATTTTTGGCCAGGGTTTCACTTGAAAGGTTAAGAGCAGGGAGCATTTCAAGGAATAAACTTATAATCAGATTTTTTCTTTTTTTTATAATGCACACTCTCGGTTGAGTTGAAGAGTAGATTTTGCTACTATATGAAAAGTCGACATTGTTAAATTGACAAGCTTCTTTTTGTATGTGGGCTGGCAACCCTTGGTTTGTATTAATGATGGTTCACTTTGAATTAATAAAAATGGGTTTGCTTGGCAATTTGTAATTATCATACTATAGTGCACAATTGGCACAGCAGTAATTTGCTGCCTGTTGCCATGACCATAGTAGAAGCCTGGCATTTTTATTTATTTTTTTAAAAATTTGCTCAAGTTCCTATTGACGACTTCTGTATGTGACGAGTGTTGAGGTTATTGTCACTTTTGAATGGAAAAGCTAGAGATGCTGCTGAGGTTTCCAATACGATTGTTTATTGGTGCTCCCTTAGTTTATTGGAAACAAGCTCGAGTGTTGACATTAAAGAGACCTTTTAGACTGTATACCCCTCCTAAATAAAGCACGTGATGCTTATTAATGTCAGCGCTTGAGCTAACAAGTGAATCAATTCTCCTAATAGTGTTTCACAAGTTGTTAAAATACATAGAAACTCTCCTATATTCGGCAGGAAGATTGGACACTTTATAAAGCATGTATCTTTATTATGCTCGAGTGGCAATAAGCTTTTTCTGTTCATTTATCATAGTTATTCCAACATTCTCAGTAACAGTCCTATATATAGGGAAGTTCTTTAGTTTGAGGGTTTTTGAAAATTCACCTTGAATCGCATCAATTATTTTGTCCAACATTTTAGGCCGCTTCCACTGGAACAAATTACCTGCATTAAAAAGTGCAATGGCGTATCTCGTTCTCTGTGCTTGCTCATTATGACAAATAGTCTAGCAAAGCTTAACTTTGGTACATGTTTAATTCCAGGTACAGGAAAGACATCATGTGCTCGTGTTATCGCCAATCAAGCAGTATGATACCACATCAGCTGATAAGGACATTTATTGCTGCTATCTTATCTATGTGACGCATGGCTTTTGCTTTATGCATCATACTCTCAGTTAATTGGTTGTTGCATTTAATACCGCCCTCAAGTGATGAGATATTTTTCTCTCCTTATGATGACCATGATGAACAGTTAATAATATGTGCTGCATGGTTGGGTGCATTTGTTGTTTCATAGTTTGTTAGAGGAGTGTTAAGCGAGTTTTTATTTTATTGTCTCTAATACTGATTTCTTAAAGTTATGGTGCTGAAGTTGCTTTCGCTCAAATTCTAGCTGCTCTTTGTGGGGGCTATGGAATGTTGGGGATCGAATTTTATTTTCCTTCTAGTGATAGTTGCGGGATCTTTGGACTGGCTTTGATTGAATTAAATAGTGATAAATGCTTACTGCATGTTTTTGCAGGGTGTTCCATTACTGTATGTACCGTTGGAGATTGTCATGTCAAAGTACTACGGTGAAAGCGAACGATTGTTGGGACAAGTGTTTTCACTTGCTAATGAGTTACCAAATGGTGCTATCATTTTTCTAGATGAGGTATGTCTAGATGATAGGCAAGCTCTTCTTGCTGAAGTAAATTTCTGTGGGAGAGTTCATGCATATTACATCATACTTTTCTATACCTCATAGAAAGAGACAACTAGCAAGCTTGGAGAGAGAGCCCGACATACCAAAACTCTTCATGCATTTCTTTATCTTATACAATTGAGTTGGTTCTTATGTTTTTGTTCTATCAGTTGAAGATGTTGAGCTTCTGCTTATGATAACTTTGTACCTTGAAGGTTGATTCTTTTGCTGTTGCTCGTGATAGTGAAATGCATGAAGCTACAAGAAGGATCTTATCAGTATTGCTGCGACAGGTAGGGGAGGGTATTTCCCTATATTAAAACTTTTCAAGAAAGGCCTCCTTGTGCATCTGCAATATCTGATCTTGTCCAGTGTGGAAAGAATATCACTCTTATGTTTCATGTCTGAATGTTACTGTTGATCGATGATCTGTGTTATTGCCAAAATCAAACTATATTTGCAAGAATACCATTCCCGTCAGATGTTTGTTTAGCTGAATAATCTAGACATTAATGTTAAGAACATCTTGGTCCCTTGCCACTTTTGATCATAAGGTCAATTCTGCAAGTTACCTTAAGCTAGTAACCTCGAAGGTCCTGTCTCTCTATTCTGTCACTTTATACAATTTGCTGGGCTATTCTATCATATGCTTTCTTAACATCTGCCTTTAGTGTTCCTAGCAATTGCAGGACTCTGAGTAAATTGTTTTGCCTTATTGCAGATTGATGGATTCGAACAAGATAAGAAGGTGGTTGTGATTGCCGCAACAAATAGGAAGCAAGACCTGGATCCTGCTTTAATCAGGTAAAGCAGGTGCAAGTGTCTGCAAAGCACCACTTATGAGTCGATCCAGTCATTTGTTAGTCATGTGCTACTTGTGTTCTTCCAGTCGATTTGATTCAATGATCACCTTCAACCTTCCTGACCAACGGAACCGCCAGGAAATAGCAGCTCAGTATGCAAAGCACTTGACAGAACCTGAGTTGGCTGAATTCGCTAAAGTCACTGAGGGGTTAGTCCCTTAAAGTTTATATTCCATAGCAACTTCTTGTTTTGGTGCTTTAGGGCAAGAAATCCATTTCGTCTTCCATCATCTTTCTATTTTGGCGTTCTGGTTGGTAGGACTGGAGATTACTTTCTGCCCTTTTATTCGTTCCCAAATGTTTTTCTGTGAAGCTTAGCTCATCTAGATGTTCTGTTAAACCAGGATGTCTGGAAGGGACATAAGAGATGTGTGTCAACAAGCAGAGAGATTATGGGCTTCAAAGGTATTAGTCTGCGTCCTCAAGTTTTTCCTAGGCCATAGAGGTTAAAACAAAATGAACTTTATTGGGGTTTCTGATCTCGTTACATTTGCAGATAATTCGTGGCCACGCGAACAAGGACGAGCAAGGGATTCTCCCGCCACTGCAAGAGTACATCGAGAGCGCCACGAGCCGATGGACCGCATTGCTCAGCATCGCGGAAGAGAGGGCTGGAGATCCCACCGTTCGCAAGAAGAAATTTCAGTTGGATCTAAGTTAAATCAAAGGGGCATCATCGCCTCTGATTGGAGATCCCTTCTACTCTTTTTCATTCTTCTTTTGCCCAACTCATCTAGTTCCGACACTTTCTACTGTAAGTGCATCCCACCTAGTTACTCATGCACAACGGAATTACAGTCATTCCGGTCCAAGGCGGCAAATGCGCGCCCTTCAGAATCTTATAAACATCAACTGAGGCGAAGATTCGCAGACACCGACATGTAGATGAAAAATTCGCTTAAAACTAGCTGCAAGTTACATACTTTTTGCACACTTTTCAAGTGAAGCTTGTAGATTACCATAGAGACAGAGAATGAAAGCAGCAACTGAAGCAGCGCATGCGCGTCTACCCACTTCAGAAGAACAGGTTACAGTGAAGCAAGCTGAGCAAGAGAGCTCCTTCCCTGCATTTCCACCGCACCCAGAAAGACAAAAGAGAGAATTCATAACTTCAGCGAAATCTACGGACGGCTGGCACAGTGTGCCACAGCAAGCGGGTAAAGCTAGTACGTTACCTGGCAGAGGCCGACGGCCTGTCCTCGTCGTCGGCCCGCTTCCGCTTCCTGCTGCCGCCGCAGCCACCCTGGCCCTTCCCCGCGACCACCGTGGCGATCTGCAGCTGCGTCTGCAGCAGCATCCGGGTCATCTCGCCCTCCAGCTCCGCCCGCCTCCGCTCCCCCTCCAGCCTCAGGGCCTCCCGGGCCTTCGCCATCTCCACCTCGGCGAGTTCCATCCTCAGCATCGACTCCGAGAACAGCCTGAAGCTCGTCGCCATGCCGGCCCGCCGGGGCGACCCCCCGCCGCCGCCGCCCGCCGCGTCGGAGGAGCTCTCCGAGTCAGAGGAGCTGGCCGAGTAGTCGCCGCCGCCGGGGTCCTCGCTCGGGGTATGCGCGCCGGAGAAGAGCCCCGCGTCGACGGCGTGCTGGAGGCGGTCACCGCCGCCTCCGCCGGCGGCGGCGGTGGGGTCTCTGTTCGGTGTGGTCCGAGGGGAAGGATTCGCCATTGGAGGAGCGCGCTCTTCGTTCGACACTGAAAAGACGAGAGCTTTTTTTCCGTTCCCTTCTTTTTAGCTTTTTCCAGAGGCGCGCTCCCACTTTCGTCGGCCCCCATTGGTCCGCGCGTCATCGGCGTGCCACGTCAGCAAAAAGAGAATAAAGACAAAAAACCGTAATAAAAAATTCCTGAATCTTGTCCGATTATAAGAGAATTATGTAGGTCCGACAATAAAAAAAAAAAGCCAAAGTAAATGATTTTACTTTAGTGGGGACCGACATCATAGGGCTTGTACTATATATGGAAGTATGAGATTAGTGAAGTCGAATCATCGATTGATAAATTGGAGATATAGTTTTTTTTTTTTTTTTTTTTTTTGGGGGAGTAATTATAAAAAAAAGGGAGTTTGAAACTTATTATACGAGTTGATTAATGAGAAAAGACATGGGGAAGGGAGTAAATATATATGTTTTAATTTATTTATAAGTTTTATAGAATAACTAAATAAGATAGCGTATCAATTAAGATGTGTATAATTAAATAGAGATTTTGATTAATTTTGAGAATACATAAGACATTATAATTATCCTAATTATCTCTCATTTAGGGTACAAATATCAACTCGATTTCAAATATTTTATTTTGGCTAGTTTAGTAATGACTTTTTTGACAATTTATTAATATAGTCAATCTAATCAATTTTGGCCGAAAATGAAAATCAAAAGTAAAAGTAAAAATGAAAAGACATTCAAAAAAATTGATGAAAACTTTAAAAAAAAAAAAAGTTCACATTAGTATTAGCCATATTACCTAGGATAAACACATCGATTTCTAACCAAAATTGATCGAAATGATTTCATTGATAGATTTTCTAAAGATTAATGGTTAAATTTGTTAAATTGAAAAGTTTATGAATAAATTGACATTCATGCAATACGTTTATAGGTAATTTTCCGGATATATGGATTGCTATTAATAAACTAATTAGTCATCAATTAATATGCAGAGACGAGCCCAAGCAACAAAGAGAGTGTCGATACTCAAAAGTCACAAACTCTTCTATGCCCAAATAGGCGTACACGGCGTCAAATATAAGGATTCGTATTACGCCCACTGGCTGCGTAATGAACTTTCTACATAGTTAATGTCGAAGAATGAACAACATGTTCCGTTGTTTTGATATTAAATTACATTAAAAATTGAAAAATACACGAAGAGATATTTGCAAGAGCCTATGAAAAAAGGGTGACGTGGCAAAGACTGTCGGGGCTCGGGAAACATGCTGATGTGGATTTTTGAGAGGATTATATGTTCTGAGATTAGCCAAAAGAAAAGAAAAGTAGAAGTAGATACTTTTTTTGGCCAAATGAATAAAATAATTTAAATCCCGTACGAAAATAGAAATAAAATAATTGAAATGGATGCCGAAGCAGCAAGCTAACGAGAATCGGAATAATCATCAATCTCTCTCTCTCTCTCTCTCTCTCTCTCTTCTGCGAAGCGCTGATTCGATCGGACCAAACGGCTACCAGCGGGAGACGACGATGGCCTCGCGCGACAAGAAACCGGCCAAGTCCTCCGGCAGCCGCGCCGGCGGCATACGCACCCTCTCCGATTTGAACCGCCGGTCCGGGCCCGACTCCGACAGTGACTCCGACAACCCCCAGGAGTACTACACCGGCGGCGAGAAGAGGTCTTCTCCCCTCCCCCCACTCCTCTCGAAACCCTAATCCCGCTCTCTCCCGTTTCGATTCTGCTCCGGTTTTGCCGTGATTGGATTAGATTAGATTCGTCTCCAGGCGTTTGGCCAAGGGGAAGCGATCGTTTTTTATGGTCTTCGCTTTGCATTGACTGAGGATGAAGATTGGGATTTTCGTTGTTTCTCGAAAGCTTTTATTTTTATCGCCGTTTCTAAGACATCCCGTGAAGTATGTTATGCATTTTGCCTGTGCTATCCTATTAAGAAAAGCCAATTTTTGGGTGTTTCTGACTTCGTTTGTGTCCACTAGGCAATGAATTAGATGCTAGTGAAGGGGAAAAAAAACCTGAATTTACAGATTGACAGGCAATCCCTAATCGATAATGGCATGGTAATGACGGTGGTGGGTTGGTTTATCGGGAGAAAATTTGGTTCCTGAGGTGATTTGGGCATTTTGGGGTTTGTATGCGGCAGCATAAATGGACGTGTTCATCGTTTCTGTCGGCTATTTGAGATATATAGAAGTAACTACATTTTGAAGTTTTTAGTGAGATTAAATTAATAGAATGACTAATGAAGGCTGAATTAGTATCTGAATAAGCTATATGCATGAAGGGTCGAGGTATGTAGAGTGGAGCACTTTTAGAGGGGGGGGAGTGACATCAAGGTAATCGGGAGTGTACATGCAATTAGATACTTGATGGGGTCTAACTGTAGTGGGGCGATTCTTTAGGTCATTTTTACATTGGTTTATGAAAAAAGGGTGAAATTGGTCTAACTTCATGTTTCATTGGGAACTTACATGTCAAGTGACAAGTGCTGGGTTTTTATTTTTTGGTCCACACCTATATTTGGGGGGCTAATTCTGGATTTATATTCTCAAATACACTGGGTTTTTAGGAAGATGTAGCGTGAAGCCTCCAAATGGGGTTGGGATTCTACATGGTTTGATAGGTGCCTTCATGATTTAAATTTTAGGACAGGAATATAGGATGTCATTGATGAGAATTTGCTTGAAGGTTTCAGGTGTTGCCCCTTCTGGCTTAGGGATAAATGGAGGATGCATGAGAACATACAGGCTACTTTTCTCTGCAACAACCTGAACACTTAAGGGCTGATGTGTCGATCAACTGCTTTTTTTGATCTTGAATTTATTTCTCTATTAATTCAATATTTATGTGCTGATGATTCTGCAGTGGTATTACTCCTGCAGAAGGACATGAATTTTTTTTGTTTATAAATCAGGCTTTCTTTGCGCTGTGATAATTGAGTAGTTAGTTTCCATAACTGAGCAAGTGGGTTGTCTGAAGAAATATTTGGCACATATGTGTACGTCAGAACACAATGTTATTGACTGTCACAGCTGAAGGCTGAAACTCTCCAATATATAATTTGCAGTGGGATGCTTGTGCAAGATCCTTCAAAAGGCAATGATGTGGATTCAATCTTTAATCAGGCTAGACAAATGGGTGCTGTAGAAGGTCCTATAGATAACCTTCTTCCATCTTCAAGTTCAAGGAGCTTTGCTGGAACTGGACGACTACTTTCAGGAGAAACAGTGCAGTCGGCTCCTCAGCAACCTGAGACTGTCATTCACAATATTGTTTTCTGGAGCAATGGGTTCACTGTGAATGATGGCCCCCTAAGGAGATTGGATGATCCTGAAAATGCAGCTTTCCTTGAGGTATAAGATTTGATACTTCTACCTGAATTGAAAATAAAAACTGAAATTTGTTTTCCCAAGAGGTTTCATTGCATGAATGTCTATGTGTATTTTCAGTGTAACATATTTAGGCGGGCGATGAAACTAATTGAAATTTGAGCACCAAGTATTTATCATGTGTGTGTGTGCACCTTTTATTTTCCTGTAAGGGGAAAGAGACGTGAAGGATTGATACGGAGTACTCAGTTCTTACGGAAGTCTTGATACCTAATAGAGTCCATGAACGTAAAAAAATCTATAAAGCCAATTTGTTCTTCTTGTTTTTGATGCTGTTGGTGGAGATCAACTACATAATGTCAGGACCTTACCAAAAAAAAACTACATAATGTCAGGAATCCAATCCAACTCTTTGATAATTCTTGCCTTAAGCTTTGTTCTATTTCGATGAGTATCTGATGTTCTTTTGGTCTAAAATCAAAAGGCGTTGGTATTATTCTTTGTTTTTTTTGTTCCTGGATCTGGATAACAAATATGTTGGTAATCTTATGGATAGTTGTCTCCTGGCTAGAACTTTGTTTTTTTCCAGTGCTTTTGCTGCATTGGTCATGTCTTATTTCTCTCTATGCAGAGCATTAGGAAGTCTGAGTGTCCAAAAGAGCTTGAGCCTGCTGACAGAAGATCCTCTGTTCATGTGAATCTCATAAGGAGGGATGAGAAGTGCCCTGTGAGTAGTTTCTCTACTTTTGTTCTTATTGCAGTGTCTCCCTTCGTTGTATTAATAGAGAGGTATACTTAGCTGATACCAGAGAATACACTAATGAGTCTTTTTCATGAAATCATGTGTTTTAATCCAAGTATTTCTGCTTTTGGTACACGTTAAGAAACCCCCTTGGTACCACCACTATAAAACTATATCTAGGCCTTTCAAACTCTGTAATTATTGAGTTAAGATGCATCGTCTTGCAGGAGCCAGAGAAGCATCATGTTCCATTTCAGGGTGTTGGAAGAACACTAGGAGACAGCTCTACCCCCACAACGGCAGCGCCTGAGACCGCCTCTGCTTCTCTTAACAGTGCTCCTGCCTCATCGATGGACCTCGTGGTGGATGAGACGATGCCATCAACTTCGATCCAGCTTAGATTGGCAGATGGGACTCGGATAATTGGACGTTTCAATCACCACCATACAGTCAGGGACATCCGTGCCTTCATTGATGCATCTAGACCTGGGGTTTCCAGGACTTACCAACTGCAGATGATGGGATTTCCTCCCAAGCTCCTGACTGAACTCGACCAGACAATAGAGCAGGCAGGCCTTATCAATTCAGTTGTCATCCAAAAGTTCTAGACCCTGCCTCTAACAAGAGTACCGAGGAGGTGAACCTGCTGGGTGTCAGTAATGTTATTGTGGCTTGCTTGTGTTGACTCGTTATACACTTTTGAGGCTGTGATGAATTTCAGAATAACTTGGTAGTATTGCCAAATTGTCGTATGTTGTCATTTGCATATTCTGTTGGTTCTGTTCCTCGGTGTAATCGCTCTTCGCCTCCTTACATTAACAAAATTAAGTTAGATTAGATGATCAAAATTAAGAGGCTGGATTAACAGCATAAGAGGCTCCGTTGGCAGTTGAGGTCGAAAACTGTCTCGATTTCTTCTCCAATTGGCCATTGAGGAATCGTTTTTTTCCCAGTAGCTTGAAAATGACTTGTTGAATGGGCACTGACCCAGTAGCGCGAGGGCAGCAATGGAGCCACCCTGCTGTCAGTAACCTAGAAGACCCTGAACTTGGGAGTATACTTACCGAGGCAAATTGCTATAGAATGGCACTAGACATTACTCCTATAGATCACCGAGAAATGCGAAACTCTGAAGGTCAGGCACGCACTTCAATTGTTCCACCTGAGTCTCCTCCCATCAGATGGGATCGATTGCAAACGAAGGCAGTACTCCCCCCCAAACTGAACACCAAGCAAAACTTGCCCGAGCGGTAATTCAGGCCAATTCACTGGATGCAGGCTTGTCTCATTCAATAAGTAGGTGCTGTTATTCCCTAGCCTTACATAAGCTGAGGCTACTACTTATCTTATATATACGCATTTATTTGAGAAATCTTCAGAGCAATCCATACCACAAGAAACAGACCTCAGGTCATTAGAAATCGAGCACAAAGTCGAAAACCAGAAAGAGAAGAGGTTCGTTTGCATAAATAACAGCATGAATTGGGCAAGAGAAGTTTGATGTTATGGGGTGAAAGAACAGTGACTGCTATCATCTCCAAAAATGAAATGTATGAAGATCTCCCTAAGTAACTTTCTCATCAGCTGTCAATCCTCGATTGATCTGATGACTGCTTATGGTTGTTACAAAATTCAATTGAATTAGCATGTGAAAAAGAATGTTAAGCCAATAAACAACTAACCATCAGTAGATCCTCCTTGAATATATTATTGGGTAATGCACATACACTCCTTGCAGCGCGGGAACCGGTAAATGCTCCTTGCCACTGGCCTCTTTTGAACATGTTTAGTTTGCCTCACCGCTTTCCTCACCCTCTGTTCAAACACGCGCCATTCTATTGTGTTGTTCTTTGTAAAGATGTTTGCGAGTCTTCTCTTGTTTGGCCTGATTGTTGGCATCTTTCCTCCACCGTAATATATTCGGTAACCAGAAACCAAGGATGATAGCTGACTCCCCGAGTCCGTCATGGCAAAGGCATCTGCTGTGGTGCAGACTATAAAGTCCAAAGCAGCTAACTGTAGAAATTTGAATTATTATGGGGAAAGGCAACGAACAATCAGACTAACAATAATTGCAAAAGAGCTTAGTCCATAATCACTACATGCTTCTCAAATCGTCCCATGAAAATGAAGAGAAAGAACATGTACAGAAAGCTAATGAAATCAAGCTAGGGGCGACATCTTCATGTAGACTATATACCTGAGATGAAAAGTTTTTAAAAGGTTCCAGTTCACTTGCCGAAAGAAGAGTCTCCTTGGTGACCAAATTAGGATACAAGCTGTTCAAAGCAACCAATCTCGACCTCCCCCCATATATATTTGCTCCAGCAACATATACGTATGTTTTTCTTTTAAAACCAAGAGCGGCTAGCATAAGCACTGATTCTTCAGGTGTCAAAGGGCACAAGCCTTCTTCCCTCAAGGCAGCAGGAGAAGGCAACCTGTCTCAGACAAACACTTTAATTAGTCAATAAGAATGCCCATTCTAATCAGAAGGAAAATGCTAGACTGTTTTCCCAAACAGAAAACCAGGAATGCGCCATCTAAAAAGTTAAAGAAAATTTAAGTTTACTGCAGGATGCAAAATAACTCATACTTCGAGTTCTTCTTTAACAGAGTCAATGCAGGGAAATGGACTTCACGGAATGCCTCCAATTCTTGTCTTTCTTCTTCACCTCCACCAAATTCACACAGGGAATGAGCCACCATGTCGATTTCGAACCTCAGGTGCAGAGCAAGATACTTAGAAGCTTTCCCAGAATGACGTTCCTTTTCTTTCAGCATTGACTCTGCATAAGGACCAACAAGATAATGATCTAGCAATCCGGGCTGTGGATGCTGTCTTACTCTCTGAAGAAGCAAAGCACCAGTTTCTTGTATTTTTGGGATGAATTGGAGAGCGTGAAAATTACATCTGCAACGAAGTCTCTAGATGAAGTTTCCTCAATTAGGAAGAGCAAGCATAAAGAAGGAAACAACAAAAAATAAAGATTGACTTTTAAAGAGAATGTTAAAATCTCTCATAGTGTCGTGCTAAGATAACTTTGTCTAAGCTTTAACCATTACCTGCAATTGAAATGGTATGGGGTCAAATGCCAGACGATTTCCAAATCCAAGGAAATGGACAACTCTATTCTGGATCAGAAGAGGAAGAATATTCTTCACATAAAAACTCGGTTTTGATTCCTTTCTGATGTCAGTATCTGTAATCTGGAAAAATGCCCATGTAGTTAGCACCACCAAAGATGAAGCCCAACAATGCTAATTAGAAAGCCACTGGCATAGTTTTGAAGTGAGAAACTCACAAGGCTGCCAATTGCCGCCAAGTCTAATGATCGCAGCTCTTCAGGGAGCTCCTTTACTATCCGAATATCAGGAGTCAAGTAGTTAATAAAGTGCTCCTCCTGATAGATATCGCTGAATTGACTATAATGGAATTGAAGGGTTACTTTCTGATGAGAATGATAAAGGAAAGAGAAGCAAATAGCTGACCAAGAAATGCATATTGTGCTAATGTTGAGCCTAATAAACTTTCAGACTTAACAGCGTAGATGATCAACATTCACCATGGGTATCAACAATGAATCAATACCAGAAGCATAGTATCTTGACACCCTAATCTGTATAATGTGTACCCTCCACTGCAGTTTCACTGCAAAAAAGTTTTTTCCTAAAAAGGGAAATAACATCATCAAGAAGAAACAGGTAATTTGACGAGTTCCTATCGAATAAGATAACAGAAACTGAGAATGAATTGTCACCTAAATAGTAAAGACTTTGAATTAATATCCAAACCAAACTATCAGTTTCAACTAATTGTAAACCACAATGATCACAGAGGACTGCGTAGATTGAAGGAAAGTAACTTGAAGACAATGAATGAAAGATGGGGTAGCAAGTTACCTAACATCTTTCCAGACACTGCTGTATAAAAATTGTGGAACAACGAGAGTTGCATTGAGTAATCTTGCAATAACAACAGCATTACAGACCTGCTTAGAATCAAGTCGAGAATTTAGTAGAGAAAAGACACAAGCTGCTATAATTTGAACATTACTGGAATTAGAGTCTTGTCACAATTTTGTAGCAGGATTACTTACAGCTACTCTCTGCTGGTTCATCCCACCATTTGCAGTGACCTTTATGTATCCGTTGTTTCCATCTATAGAAGTAAAGATATGTAATTATACCTTTAGTAGATGGCTCAAGCATTGTTCACAGTTTTCTTTTTCGTGATGTTGTGCTAATTGTTTCCATGTACACAAAGAAGACAACATCATCATGCATGCACACAGAGAGAGAGAGAGAGAGAGAGAGAGAGAGAGAGAGAGAGAGAGATTACCACTAGGTTTCCAGTTACGTTGATCTGAACAAGGTTTCCATGCAGAAGCTGGAACAAATGGTTCCTGCCATAAGTCTTTTGGCTCAGGTTTGTTATGACCCTGTTTGACATAAACAAAAGGACACATGACAAAGCTACCGTCAGATGATTAAACTCTCCACTCTCTGAAGGCCAAACTGACAAAGTTTAAAGATAGTGCATTGGTACCTCTGCCAAGGCATGGGCAGCCAAAGCCAACAACCTTCCATACACACCCGTCCAAGGTTTCACTTGTTTCCGTATATTTTTCACACCTCCCTTCTGATAAAAGCAAACAGGATCAATTGACTAATAAAATGTTGATCTCTGTATATTGCCATCTAGATGCTAATCTTGGCTGCACAAGGTTCATTATATAACAATTTACCAAACTAAGTTGATCTTCCTCTTTGTTGAGCACAACAAAAGATTTTTACAATTGAATATACTCCCAGGCACTTTTGGAGCATTGGCTTCCCTCCAACTACGATAACTTTCTACCTTGGTAGGATTATCCTTGCGTATCAAGAGACCACACTTGTCAGCCAGTTTACATAAATGCAGTACAAATTCTTGGACAACAACACTGGACCTTGGCAGAATTATGTACCATACTAATATAGCATCCTATGTTCATTGTACTACTTCCCTTAATGTATCAATAATTAATGCCAGCCTCCAAGGTCTAAAGAAGAATTCATCCATTAAACACTTCAGGATTTTCCCACGCCCATCTGTGGCATTAGGAAGATGTCAAAGCTATTCCATTCAAATCTTCCCCTCATTCCCTGTTTAGTGACACATCTAATGGCAAGCTTCTCAACCACGGAATGCTTATGTATACAATTCATCAAATGAAATTCTTCCGAAGAATTGAATCTCAACAGCGGCCGCAGACATACCTTGACATGAAATGAAACTGCAGAAGACGAATTCCCTGAAACTCCACCTTTAATGCTAACCTTGTGATCTTGCAAGCTCAAGAGCATCCACCAATTCACCAAGAGAAAGCAACCCATCAACCCACTCACGAAAATAACCCCCCTTCTTTTGTACCACCTTCTCGCCATCTTCCTCTTCGCCCTCTGCTGAGCTTTCGAGAGCTCTTTTTCACGGCCCCACAGGAACTCCAAAGCTTGCATCTTTACACAAGAAAACGAGGACCCACCATCGCAAGAGAGGTCGGAGCTCGAGAACCGGCTCGGCTGGGGCCTGCTCGGCTCGGCTGGGCCGCTCCTCGGGGACCTGGGGTGGAGCGAGCCGGCCCGGAAATCGGCCGAGCCGCGCTGGTTTTCCTCATCGGGTTTATCATGGACTACCCCGTTCGACCTCTCCATCTCATAGTCTTGGATCTGGGACGATCGAAGCCAAATGGGTCCTTTGCTGAGACTCGAAGGATTCGACCTTTCCGGTGAACTGGGTCTTCTTTTCTAGGACAAGATGGCAAGTAGATGCGGGTGGCGTCTGAGTTAGTTAATGGATTTGATGTCAAAACACCATCAGTGATTCGGTATGCGCGTGTGATTTGAGAATGGCAAATTGCCAAATGAGGAATTTTTCTTTTCGTTTTGGTTTTTGAATGGAGATGAGGCTCTCTGGAGATTGGATTCAGCTCGAAGTCTGGTCGGTTTTCCTCCGTTGTCTGAAAATCCGCATTCTTCGTTGTCTGCTCGGTCACGCAAAGGTAACAGTAACAGACAAGTTGAGACGGCCTCGTCAAAGGCAACGAGCTCGCAATGAGATGGGGGGAAAGCAAAATAACTAATTAGTCTTGTCTCCGTACAAAGTCTAAGACCCATGCTTACGTGGATGTCGTAATCAATTTTCTTTTTAATCAGAGCTTCATCACTTTTAAGAAACATTTATTCGAAAGTGTCGTAATTTCTATAAACTATATAATTTTCAATTCATCACTTGAAATTCAAGTGAATGCATAGTTAATAAAGATCTATCTAACCAATGGAGTGATGGTGCAATGGCCTGATGAGGACATGTTGTGGACATCGCTTTGTGACTGAGAATGCAAAGGCAATCAAGCATTTTTACCACCAATCGACTATAGGGTGAATGGAAATGGTTTGTTTTTTTATGGCTTAATAATAGGTAACGAATTTTAAAAGTACATTCAAAGTCATGGAAAAAAATTACCATCATCAACTTGGCATTATAATGACTTTGAACTTCCAATTAAATAAATTTAAGGTAGAGTGAAGTTGGTAAGGCGATTGGATTCATTCTTCACGAATTTGAGATTAACTTTGTCTTGTGCTATGGTATACTTTTACAAATTAGTGATCGCATAAGATAACCTACTTTTTTATTGTATTATTTTTTTCTAATTTTTTCGAAAGCAAATGAAGAATAGATCGCTTTTACAAATTAAACATTTGAGTTTATGGAAAAACAAGTAATTCACAGCAATTTTGTTACTCGCAATGCATCAAAATAGCAACGCAAATCATGAATTGTTTAATAAATCAATTGCCATTGCTCAATGTGGTATGATTCCACTAACAAACGGCTATGAAAAGTTGCACTTCCCATTTTAGGGTGTGAAGTGCAACATTTCTCAAAATTCGGGAGTAAAATGCAAAATTCCATAAAAGGAAGAACATTGCCACGACGAGAGAGGGAGTGCTTTCTCACCGAATGACCCGGATGGCAGTTGTAGGAAACGACGGGTGAACGTACAGACTCTGTCCGAAAAAGTCGAATTCTTTGCGCTCGCTGTGGAAGCTTACCGGTTAAGATATCCTTTTCACATGTGTGGCAGCAGTTGGAATCAAGACTACCCAGAAGCATGAACAAGAAGGGATTGGCCATTTTGATGAGAGTCAGGATGAGGCCCAGCGATTCCAACAAGATCCTTCTCTCCCCTCTCGCTGTAATCACTTCCCAATCCTTCTCCTCTCATGTTGGAGTTCTTTTGATGTTTCTTGGGACGTATCTGGATTACCAATTTCAGTATTGTCGCGGTGACTTGTGATGATGCTGGATTTCTTGATTTTTAGACATGGGACTCTCAGTTTGTCGGAAAAGTCGAACTTTTTCTTTGGTTTTGTTTTTGTTTTGGAGTGATTGGAGAAGGTGATGAAGCTGTTCTGTTTTGAATTGATTACCCAATAGGAGAAATTGAACCGGGTGGCACCTGATCATCAAGCAAATCGATCTGGTGGAAGTGGCATGGAACCTGCTTCAGAGGAAGGAAATGAACAGACCAACTTCTCATGTCGAGATAGAAGGTTTTTTTTTTTTTTATTGTCTATTTTAAGAGAAATAAGGTTTGGTTTTTGGTTGTTGAGGTTGTTGTCGAGTTCTTCAACCTGGGATGAAGAGATATAGTCTTGTGAATTTTATGGGTAGGCCGTTTGAGCTTGTGAAGGAATCGATGCACTCAGCGATATCGATGAACAAAACAGAGGTTCTGGATGCTGTGCTCAATGATTTCACAGAGGTGGGACGAGTGGTTTGACCGATTGTTTATCAAATTTGCGAGGCAATATACAGTTCAAATTTGCGAGGCAATATACAGTTATACTTATCAGGTTCTCACAGTGTCAAATATGAAAAATGTAGGGTTATTTTAGCCTGTCTGCAGAAAGGCGTAAGGCATTGCTGCTTTTGCTTGCCAAAGAGTATGATCTTAATAGAGCACAAGTGCAGGAATTGATAAAGCAGTATCTTGGACTTGAGCTTCCAAAAGGTTAGCAATGTGGTTTGCTTGCGTCTATCAGTAATCATCATTCTTGTACGTGCTCTTGTTGGGAAATTAGTAATTGTTTCGAACTTTGAAATTTTAGCTGATGCAGCTGAAGAGGGAAATGTTGTGGAGGAAAGCTTGCTTTCTGCTTTCTATCGTATAGAGAGAAACTTGAGACATGCTCTTAAGCCGGCATATGAAGTTCTTTTTGAGAGATTGAACACGCATCCTGGAGGGTTGAAGTTCTTGTCTATCCTTCGAGCTGATATCCTGTCGATTCTCGCGTAAGGTTATGGTTCATATTATGTAAATGATATGGTTATGTATGGCCTGGACAGCTTCTAACATTTTGGTGAAGTTGATTCTTTCACATTGTTTTATGTACATCCATACTGTATTGAGCACTAAAATAGCACATTTTAGTGTATAAAATTTTCTAATTTCTGATTAATCCTGAAGTTCAGACATTTACATAAAAAGGGCAAATGCTCCAGGCCTAATTGGGAGATCTGATTTTGATTGGCATAATCTTCATAAAAACAGAGAGGAAAATATACCATCCCTGCGAGCACTGGATTCCTATTTGAAGGAGAAACTTGGCACGTGGCTTAGTCCTGCTACTTTGGAGCTTCATCAAATCACATGGGATTATCCTGCTTCTTTGCTAGAAAAGATTGTGGCCTATGAGGTTTGTTCTCTTATTCTTTTCCTACCTCTGGAGTGTGATAGTTAAGAGCCTTTTCAAGTGTTTTTTTTTTTTCACTACAGGCTGTGCATCCTATCAGCAATCTTCTAGATCTTAAGAGACGGTTGGGTGTGGGACGTCGTTGTTTTGGATATTTACATCCAGCAATACCTGGTTAGATCTTCAACATTCGAAGCTGCCTATCAATGCTTATCCTTTTTGATGCACTTAGTTTGCCAGTTATGTGTTTTTTCTCATATTCCTTGGCCGTTACAAAACTATAGCTAGCATTGAACAGTATATATGATTTCATAAGTTGGAATTTACTTTGCTGGTGCTTTTATGGTATTTCCTTGCTAAGCATGCCCAATCAGCAGTACAGAATATGAAATTGCATTGCTGGACTACATTTTGATGTAATTACAATACAGCTCTCTTTAGAGCTGGTGTGTTCTAACAGTCAAAGATTGTCAATTCGACCATCAAATGATGTTTTATTTAGTTTGGTGGCTCGGTTTCTTGATTAGTTGGTTGCAATTCACATTTCCCTTGAGCCCCATTTCTTCCTAAGCATTTTAGCATCACTTACTTACATTTTGATGATCTCCAACCTGCAAATGTGATAACTTCCACCAATGCATGAAATTTGAGTTTCCGGATGTGAGGAACAATGGAGTGACTGGTAGAGAATATCTCTCTCTCTCTCTCTCTCTCTCTCTCTCTCTCTCTCTCTCTCTCTCTGTCAAATTCTCTACTATATTGAAGTCATTGCTTCTGCATGTGATCTTTTTGCAGGAGAACCTCTCATATTCATTGAAGTTGCACTTTTGAAAACTGTGGCTCAGACAATACAGGCATGTCTTACATCATGTGAATTTTCTTATTGCTAGAGATCTCTAATAGTTAACTATTTGATTGGATGACAGGAGGTTTTATGGGATGATCCTCCCATACTTGAACATGAAGCAACATGCGCATTGTTTTACTCTATATCATCAACTCAGGTCAGCTTATACATTCCTTAGATTTGGCTTATATGAAATATAGAATTCACAAAGCCCGTGATTGTCAATATCCATACCTATCAACAGGATTTAGTAGATCACTTACAAGTTTTAGATCATGTTTACCTTGATACTGTCCTTTGTAGCATGTAATCTGGATCTATCTGTATGCCTAAATTTAGCCATTGGAATCTGCCAGTGGGAGTTATGGCTCTTCAGTTAAACTGTAAACTACCATGCTTCAAGTTTGCGCTATTAAAACGAGAAAAGTTTGGAACCAGATAAGTTTGAACAAAACCAGCTCTGTAACCGTTGGTGCTAGGGATTGACAAGCAACCATGAGTCATGCGTATGATGAAATACACCTTTGGTGTTTCAATGACTATACTATCATCTACTGTTTTTATGGCTGAATTCAGAAGATGCCTTTACATGCCTAATGGTATTGCATACTTGGAAATGTTGCAGCCTGGTTTGGCAGGGATCAACCTTGGAAAGTTTCTTATTAAACGAGTCATCACACTGGTGAAACGAGACATGCCTCAAATTTCTGTGAGTATTTCCAGTATCAGCTAGAACTTGCATACATGTGTTCTATGAGATAGTGTTTGCTTATTCTTCAATATGTGGGACTGAGGAGCTGAATAAGTTGTTTGCTGGTTTTGTTATATGTTAAGCTAGCTTACCTAGTTTTCAGACTCTTTAACTTGGGTTTAAGTGGTTTAGAGGAATGCTCAGTTGATTAATTGCATGACTACTTCACCTGTTATTGTTTATATTAGACTTGCTATCAAGTTCTATTTTTGGCCTTAATACTGACAAAATGAAGAAATTGCTCAGTTTGTTTTGCCTCCATAACTTCTGGCTTTTACAATCTTTTGTGTGAGAAGTCATTTCCAATTCACTTAGTCTGTAATTGTTAGAATATCTAATATATTACATCGTGCCTTCATTGAATAGGTTAGGTTTTTAGAATAGTTACTAGCGGTCCCACAAAATCTCACATGGTACCACAACAAGATATCCTCGGTTCAAATCTTTCTAGGCTCCTATTGCCTCCTCAATGATATATTTTCATGTTTAGTACTAGTCAAAAAGACCACACTGAGTGTGAGGGGAAGTGATAGAATATTTAAATATTAAACTACACCTTCATCTAACAACTTAAGGTTTTAGTACAGTTCACGGTGATCTTACAAAATCTCACAGTAATAGTTAGAAAGAATAAAATGAAGTTTATGAAAGTCCTTCATTGGCATTGGATAGGAATCTTTTACTCATGATTGGCACAACAGTTCAAGAAGTGGGTATAATCCCGTGAGTGGAGTTGTTAGTAGACTGACATTAGGTGAACTTGAGCCACATTTGAATTATTTATGAGATGGTATTAGAGTTCATGGCATGAGGGTTTTGATGCACTTTCATACAAGCCCAGAAACCATCTCCATTCCATAATCAAAAGTATTTCTTTTTCTTTCTAATTTAGATAGTCAAGAGTAGCCAACATCAGTTATTTGTTATCTTCAATGGACCAGCAAATAAAAAACATTCCTGCAGAAAGCAGTTTTAAGCTAATTTCTTACAGTCCATATCAGATAAGTAATCCTAATATTTCGTTCTTATATTTCCCTCTGAATAGTGCCACCATTAATGAACCTCCAAATAGCAAAAAAGAAAGATCATGATTCTTAACCATTCACTTTAGAACTTCAATTTCTTCAAAGATTTTGTCTCACTTTGATGCTTAGTTTTACGATTTGTCCCCCAAAATGTTCTTGAATTACCTTATGAAGCTTATCACTTTTCCCATGTAGATATTTGCTACTCTCAGCCCCATCCCAGGGTACATGCAATGGCTACTCTCTAAGTTGGCATCTCAGTTAAAGCTGGCTGAAACAGATGACGCCACACATACATCGTCTGATCAATCTGGCTCATCATTTTGCGAAAATATACTTGAACCAGAAGAGGAAAGGGCGCTATTGAACTTGTCTGAGTAAGCCTTTTCTTTTACCATGTCATAAGCTTTTGGTGCACTCAATTTCCGGTTCATGAAACTTTGAGTGTAATCTCGTTGAGCTTCTTCTGATCATTTTGCATGGATGATGAAAGATCACATCCTGTCATCATCTAGTTACCTTAAGTACTGTTTCAAAGCATGATGTGTGGACTCGATCCATCAATTTTTCTTGTATTATGTATCTTACACGTGGGTTGGTCCTAAGTAAGAATGTTCATGTTTAAAGCACCTTTGAGGAGCTTATCTCCTGATTTATGTCCCATAAGTATTATTTTATACAATGGTATTGACCCAGTAGCTTGAGATTTAAGACTAGAAGATGGACCAATTGTCTGTGCAGTTAAGCAGGGATTGATTGAGGATGCAGTATCATTTCTTGTGATTAACATTTCGACACATCGTCTACTCGGTACTTGACATGTTCTGCAACAGTAGAAAATAGAAAGATTTAAACCTTGGAGTTCCTCCATGGTTAAATGACTTTCTGCCTCTTAATTGCAAATATTCTGGAGGTCTTGTATGATCTACGGAAATCTCTTTTTCGGTTGGATAAAGTTGTTACTAGTCTTGGTCTGTCCTTGATAAAACTTATTCAGTGTTTTCTTTTTTGTGAGCATTTTAGTTGCTTATCTGAGATCTTTTTCCTAAATCAACAGATTATGATTGGTAATGTCCTTTTCAGAATAAATAGCTGTTCTTGGTCTGTTTCTCCTCTATGTTCATGTAAATTGTTGTGCACCACATGGTGAACTCTTTGGGTTGGGTTGCAGGGAGTGCAAAGCAATGAAAAATGGCATGGAAGTGATGTTTAATTTGCTGACTACAAATGACTCCACATGGACCAACTCACCTGAAGTGCTTTCAGTATTGAAGCCTCCACTCATGCGGCTCTGTGCCAGGTAAATTTTGTTCTCTCCAAACTCGAGTATGTGTTTATGGTGGAAAACAAGATCACAGAGTATTGCTGAACAATAGTGATTTGCAAAATGTAACAATGAGTCAAGTTCTGGTATTGGGTGAAGTGCTATTACCTGCCATTCAATTTCATTTGCTCTGCAGATAATTATGGCATTTGCATATAAAATGTATGAGACTTGGTTGAATGACTGCAGGTACCTTTTGCAAGAGAAAAAGAGAGGCAAAGCGTTAGACTCTGTGGCCAATTTTCACTTGCAAAATGGAGCGGTGAACTTTTCAAACTTGAATCTTTCGTAACAAAAGTTTAAATTTCTAAATGATCTAGAAATATAAACATACAAAATTTTCTATTAACTTGCTCTTTCCTTCTTCTTTTTCCTCAATTGGGAACAGATGGTTGAAAGAATAAATTGGATGGCAGATTGGTCAGAGAAAGGACTGCGTCAAAGTGTTGGCATCATGGTAAACTACGTGTATAGGTAATTATTTCAAACCAATATATCTGAAAGTTTTTGTGTCATACGCAGTTCAAGGATGAGGAAGTGTAGCTGAGACATTGTCTCGGCACCTGAATAATATAACCAGGCTTCTCTCCAGATTTTGCCTATGCTAGGGGTGCAAGCAAGTCAAGCTACTCATGAGCTACTCATGCTCGACTTTTTGACCTATTCAAGATTGGCTCCATTTTTTTTTTTTTTTTGAGCTCAAGTCAAATTCAAGTAGCTCGAGTAGCTTGTCGAGTCAAGCTGAGTTGAGCTCGATTATGTTGAGTTCATGCATGAAAAAAAGTACTCGATCGAGCTCAAGTTGAGCTCTTAAGCTTTGAGATTATGAGCCGAGTTGAACTTTGAGCCTGGCACTATGCCGGCTCGACTCAACTCAATTGCACTCTTCAATTCAGATGAAACGGTGTAAAGTGTGAAACACATAAAAATGGTCAAACTTGCTATATCAACTTGTTGTCATGTGTCGAGTTCAGTACTTTTTATTTGGTCTCCATTTTAAGGAGATGATGTGAAGTCATTAACTGCAGGCTGGAGAACATTGAGGAATATGCTCAGTCATATTTCAGTACAGGGCAAATACATTCCTCAGATGACATCCTTCACTATGTAAAGGTAGTATGCTTTTTCCTTGGACTATCATGATTCTATGCATTTATCAGCACTGAGAGCTTGAGGATGGCATCAAGCTTTCCTCTTCCCTGTCTGCTTATTTTGTGGATCTGCTTTTGTCTATAGGAAGTGGAGGCATGAATAATGCAGCCGGGAAGGTTGCGTAGTAATCCAGGTATTCTTCCATGAGAACGAAGCTGTTTTTGCGCATCCTAAGGAGAATATGAGCAAGCTTAGTTAAGCAAGAGCATTGCTCGTCACCATCAACTCACAGGGATGGTGGCAACATATAATTCCGGTAGCAATACAGTAATCAAGGTGTTCTATAGTATTTGTCATTGTACGCAACTCATTGATAGAGGTTTTAGAAATGACCTTTCAAAGCATTTTCATTATCTCACGAATGTCCTGTCTGTCCTCAAGAAACTAGCAATTGGACAAGAGAAGTCCATACATCATATTAATTGCATAGAGAAGACAATACCTCATCCGCTTAAATTGACTTGAGTGGACGAAATGATGTTCTTTGGGAGCACTGAAGAATCTCTCGAGATAACGGTTCCTTCTAAAAGAGGAATGTCATGACAAAGAGATTGAAAAAGGATTTGGGAATATCCAACACTAGGATGAATCTTCTTGCAAGTAGCCTTGTTACGATTGAGAAAACAATGTCATTTTCTTGACTGGTTGAACTCTTTCATTTCTTTGGATGGTTCTTCAAAGTAGAAGCATCTCTTTTTTCAAATTGAGAAAGGAACTTCAAGTACATTGTAGTTCTCACATCATAGACCCTGTCCCAACTCTATCTTCCAATTCAGTGAAGCAGAACATAGTGCGTAGGTGCTTTCTTAGGAGGTGAGCGGAGCCTCCGATCCCAAGGCCGCTCTTCCAGATATTCATATTGCTTTGTTAGGTATTAGATGTGTCGTTAGATTCGGAGAAGGTTGAGTTACTTAACAAGTACCATTTTAAAATATGACAGGTATGGGGTTTGATGAAATAGCAACCTCCAAGCCTTTCGACTTTAACTAGGATCAACCGATTTCTTGAAAGAACTTGCACTGGTTTACTTTCTTGGAAGCAGAAGTAGCTCATTGTCAACCACACGTGGAGAAATGCAGAAATCAATGCCTCTTCATAGTGTAAACTCCGTCGGACTTTATCTTAGGAGAAAGCGAAGTTCTTTACATATGAATCTTCATCTATTGATCTCTTTAAGCAAAGTTCTTTACATAAGAATCTTCATCTATTGATCTCTTTCTAAGCAGTAGTTGAAAATCGCTATACGGTATAGTACAATGGCGACTAGCAGAACCGGGTGTATGGCCGAAAAGCGCATGCGAAATGGACCAGAGAACTGATCACTTCCCGCTCTCGGTTTCCACATGACTAGTTTCCAGCACGTACTCCCTCATGAGGCTTGTGTTAGCTTCATCCATCAACTGCCATTTGAACAATCACCAACCCCATGAACCATTCAGACCAAACGAGTCTCTGAAATGGGAAAGCTGTACATGAGAAGAAAGTTTCCTTTACCTTGGAAGCTACTCGTTTCAGGTTATCCCACTCGAAATCTTGCTTGCAATATGCCGATCGAACCTGGCACATTGTGTAAGCGGATTGCTTATATAGGTGTTGTAAACAATGAAATAGAAAAAGGAAAGGAAGGAAGAGAGAGAAGCAAATCGGCTTACCTCTAAAATGCGCAAAGCTTCGCAGTTCAGAAGACAAAACCATCATTCACCAGAAACAAAGCTCAAGTCAAGTTCAATATCATATAAACAGGACAGGACAAAACACAGACATACATTACATTCCAAGTTATAATCATTGGATTTCTAGAGTTGGATTTAAATAATGTTGGCGAGAGGATAAATTTCCTTAACAGATTAGAGAAGGAAGAAACTCACCTAAGATCTGGTGCCTCGAGGATTCCCTCATCAAATCGGCACAGAATTTGTCCCCATCATTCAAAGAGTGTCGGCTCAAAAACTCCGTCAGCTCATCATACGCTTCGCGGTTATAGCTCTGCTCTGAGAAATCATCAGTACCAGATGAAATTGCCCCAGACATACATGGGCACTTCACAAAATCGCAGCAGTGCTGTGTAGTGGCTATGTTCATCAGTGTCGGTGTATGTTTTGTGTCATAAGACTATTGACGATGACAGCGACGGATTTTTGTTCATAGTGCACAAGCCTTGCACATACACTTAACAGGGAAAGCATAGAATTCAGCAGTTCTGATAGTTCTGAAGCTCTTGAAAGCTCATAATCGCCTTAAAAACATGAACTTGGATAGATCCAAGCAACCACTCATCCATGCATTATCCTCACTAAGGTCAAGCAGACACCAACATGCACATGCACTTGCACTCGGTAGCTGTTACAACCCTCGAATTGAGCCGACACCATCGTGTATCTATCGAAAAATTAGGGCCAATTCGATAAACAGGCATAGTTCACTGGTTAGACTATCCAGCATCAGTCAAAATTCTCATGCCTCGAGCTGGTAAAGCAGATAAAAAAAGGAAGAACCTGAAGCTGCGCGCTGACGATCCGGACGGCAATATAAGTGAAGAACTTGTGCAGATGGTTCGCAGCTTTCCTCTCCGGCGATGCTTCTCCGAACCCTGCAACGCAAATATATCAAATGCCGATCGACCGATCGAGAGAGAGAGACAGAAAGATAGAGAGAGTGTGCGAGACGGTCCTTACCGGGGACGTACATCTTCTGGCAGCGGATGCGAGCGGGGCGAGAGCTCCGGCGCTTGAAGAGCGATGAGGCGGGACAGGCTTCGTCTCTGTCGGGTCTCCGGGAAAACAGGGAGAGGCTCCGAGAAAACGGGAGGATCGTGCAGGACTCCATGGCTGGTCTGGAGCTCAAGAGCTTGGAGCTTTTCGTTATCCTAGTGTGTGGTTCTTGTACTGAAGTTGCCAATGCAAATATCTGCAGTGGCCTTTTAAGGAAAATATCTTGGAGTGCCAACGTGGAAAGTGCACTTCTTTTTAGACACTATCCATGCTTATTTTCAACGTTTCAAGTGGAAAAATTGCATTCATAAATAATAAAATTCAGTAGTATTATCAAGAAATTTAGTATGTATAAAAATGGCAGAGGATAATTGGGATGTAGGAAACGTGTGGTGCTTATGATTTCATCTGTAGGTCTCAGTGCATTAGGATATATCCAAAAGGTCTACGAAATCTGATTTACGAAATGATCAACAGAAATATTATAAGTTCAGAGGTACGATTATCGCATCAATGAAATTATAGTCGATGATATCAAGCATTTTGAGAGAACTTTTGTAGATATCACCAAGCGGGGTTATTTCATTTATTCACATGTTCTCTTGTCCTTTCGCAAAGTATAAGTTTGAGCATTAGGGGTTTCGACTAATTTTGTGAAGAGTTGTGTCATCTCTAGTCAAACACGCTCGAGTTTTGCATCATGGGCAGAAGAGGTTCTCATTGTTGTCTATTTTGTAAAAGCTATCATGGCGTCAAGTTAGATTGTTACCGATTAGGAAGCAAACACTTTCTGGAATCCTTCGTGTCGTGTCGGATATTTTGACATCTGTCCGACACTCTTGGATACTCTTGGACACTCGGTCAATACACGTCAAGAAATTCGACATTTAGTCAACTTTTCAAACACTCTTCGGCATTGAGTCGAAATTTCACCTTTCCGACATGTGATTTCAACACGTGGGTCAATTTTGAAATTTTTCAGTAAATGATGGGTCAAAATATATGTGGAAAAATTAAAAAAATTTTAAAAAATAATTAGGAAGGAAAAAAACCTAGTCTTCTTCTCTTTTGACTCTCACTTCTCGTGATACATAATTCACCCTCTAAGTTTTTTCTCTTCTCTTCCGACGTGTCTGACACGCGAATGCAAAATGTGAATTGATTATTTATTTTTCTCTAAGTTTTGTGGATTTTGGAATGAAGTTGAATTTGTCAAATTGAAATAATGAATGATATTAATAAATAGTGAATTAATGTTTTTAGTGTAAATTCATTCTAAGTTTATTTATTTATGAATTTGAATAAAATTAATTTGATTGAAATAATCATAAAAATGATAATTTATTATGTATTTATAAAAATATACATTTAATATACAAAGTGTTCCACCGTGTTGGAATTTTCTATTTTTTGAGAAATGACGTGTCAACATGTCATGTTGTATTGTGTCATGTGTCGTGTGTCGCGTGTTAGTGTCGGTGCTACTTAGATTAACAGTAGCATGAGCCATGTGTCACGAGCTGATTGTTTGGGATCAATATCGTGTGATAGGGGTAATCGGTTCCCAGTCCGGTCTTGTTCCAAGGTGGAACTGAGAATTGGATCGAGAGGATTGGTTCCTATTTTTTAGGACCGGGGATTAGATCGGACGGTCCTAGGAGCGAGAATTGGCCACTTAGCAAAAAAAATCAATTTTTTTTAAATACTAGAATAATTATTATTTTAGGGTTTATTACACTTTTTAAGAAATTAAAAAATATATTTTTAAATAAAAAATAGTCGGTTCGGTTAGGTCTAGTTCTCCCTTGGAATTGGGGATTGGATCGACGCCTCTAGGAACCGGACCAAAACGGTTGGTCCGGTCTGGTCTGGGTGGTTCTCGGTTTGGGTGATCCGATGTACTCACCCTTATTGTGCGACGATTTAGGCTTTCTTGGATTGCTTGAGATTGTTGGAACACCTAAGCCAAGCCTTATTTGGATTGAATGATCATTCAAGCTTACTTGGATTGTAGAGAAAGAAAGTTTAGAGAGAGAAGCTCTTAAAGAAAATGGAACTTCGATTATGAAATGATTGGATGTTTACAATGAGATAATGGCACCCATTCTTATATTAATTGCTCTCAAATTACAACAATTGATCGTTATTCGATCTAGTGGATGAGATCATATCTCTTTACCTACCAACTATCTGCATTTATGCTAAGAGAATTCTAGACCTCGATGTAATTATTGTCTCGCTCGTTCCTAGGAACCTTCCAAAAGCACTAGAGTATTCCATGGGCGAGCTGGGGTGTTCTTCCTTGTTTATGCACAATCCTTGGGTCACAAAAACTTCGGATTCGTGACACATGCATCAAGCCCCATGTCTTTGGTTATCTAGTTTCTTAATGTTTGTTGGTTGATTCCCTTTTTTCGTTAGAAAAATTTAGAAAGTGAATACCAAAGGGCTCGAGGGGGTTAGGAAGTCCAATTTCGGGGCACATTATTTTTCTTTTTTTGGCCTTTCGCAATCCAATTTGCTATTTTATTGGACTCTCTATTATGCGGGCTAGTTCAGAATTCGAGTAAGCCTTAAGAGCTCTTAATATTCACTATCGGTGAGTGCACGAGCTTGAAAGTACACTACGGTTTCCACGAGAGCTCGTTATTCGGCTTGTGTTGTGAAAGCCACCTTGATTGATCACGCCAAGCCATAGGCTAGTTGTTCGTAACTATCTTCGGGCATACATGCAATTGCACCATCGTTCGTTCCTTCTAGGTAAGCTTCATCTATGTTGATCTTAAGAGTGCCCCATTTCGGCGGTCTCCATGACCAAGAAGGATTGATATTCAGAACCCCTACCAAAAAATCCCTGATTTATTCAAATTAATAGCCTGGCCAGAATCATGACACTATTGATTCAAAATTGTAGTAATATTTTGACATTCACTAAACTTTTCAATGAGAAAATAGATTAGATCATTTGCAAACAATAAGGGGTTTAAAGTGAGGCAAGATCTATTAAGCTAAATAACTCAAATATTTCCATCCACAATTGCTTTCTTTACCAGAATAAACAGATAGGGAGATAGTAGATTACCTTGTTAGATACCTTTCGAGGGTTAAAAATAAGGCAGTATCTCTCCATTGAATTTGACACCAAAAGAGACTGTCGTCACACATTTTGCACTGAAAAAAGAGTCGACTAAAGGCGATGAACATGCCTTGTAAAGAAGGGCTGGAGCGTTGCTCTTCACGTGCTAGGAGGACCTGCCAGTGACCAGCCTGAGGTAATTGGTTACTGGATTACCTCGTGCTGCCATACCTTTACCATTACCATTGACTTGATAGTAACAAAAGCCTACTCATCCTGCAAAACTGTCATATCCTTTACTGTGCCTATAGGGTTCACCGCAAAGCAGTTTCTGAAATTGTGAACGTTGAAACATCACTTGTTCTTAATTTTTAGTTTCCGTTAAGATGGCACACTGGTCCTCTCTTGAGCCATGAGGGCTTTAATGGCTTGAATAGTCAGGGGTGTGCTCAATCCCCGACAACTCTAATCTGACTTTAATGGCTTGAATAGTCAGGGGTGTGCTCAATCCCTGACAACTCTAATCTGACTTTAATGGCTTGAATAGTCAGGGGTGTGCTCAATCCCCGACAACTCTAATCTGTAAGCTTCATTTGTAATCCAGTGGCTACCCACCAGAGTCCATCTTTGGTCCTCTGATACCATTTGGAATAGGAGTTTCCAGCAATTAAATTTCATCAAGTAATGACTAACTAGAAATCTGAGGTCCGTCTAACCTTCTTGCTGAATGAAATTTTTGGGCCCCTGAATTTTTTTTTTCGAAACTCTTCTGGACCAGGGGTCGAGTGAAGCTCCCTGATTTGGACAGGGGCTCAGGTACGAGGTGGAAGAATCTCGGTCATTTGCCTGTCATGCATTCCTGAGCAAATTCCCTCGATGAGCTTAAATTTTCCCTTTCCTTTCTTACTGTTGTTCGGCTGCTTTTGTGGGCTGGATTCACCGCTGTCATGAGGCACGATTTGTCCCGAGTGCACTGCCGTTTCTGGGATGAAATCATTCTCAATATTTTCCTCATCCTTTCTTCCATGAAACAACTTTCAGAAGGGACTATATATTCATGAACCTCCTACTTGAGCCACTGGCAAAAGGCATTCGTTTTCTGAGGAAAAAACTACCCTCGTCATAAGCCAACCTCTTCAGAGTGTTTGGCATAATTTCCCGTCCTTCTGCAGGAATAGCAGACAATGGGGAAGTCTCTCGTACTTAATATTTAGTCGTAGTTTCTTCTCTTCATTGCTAGTTATGATTCCAGATTATAATGGGGATGAATGATCTAGCGGAAAACTCTTGCCCTCCCTACTTTGTTGGAGGCAAAACCCTTATAGATTCAACCTTCGCATCAGAACAAAGCCAGTATTACTTGCAGCTCGGCGAACTGCTTCCTCTGAAATCCGTTCGAGGACAGAGCCCATGGATTTAAGCCGAAAAAAGGGCAGGAGCTAAACTCATAGCAATAAGGAGGATGTTCGGTTCCCGTGACTTCAGCAGTATCAGATGATTAGCGAAGGACCGGGGCCCTAACTCCAACATCTAATTTTTGGCAGCTTAGGAATCGAAGGTAAAACCAGATAGACCTTTTTCCATCTGGGCGAATGCTACATTTTTAATTCTCCAAGCTTTCCTCATGGTGTTTTGGAAACCTTGGAAGTTAAAAGTGGGGCATTTGTGTAGCTGATCAAAGAGAGCAAGTCTACATTCCTTCAACTATTTCCTTTGATACCCCTCCATCCACAAACGTATTGTCATTTGCTGACCCCAATTTTCCTAAAATATTTTACAGAGGGATGCCACTCGCAGCTCGGCTTTGTCTTCTTCGTCAATTAGTTTTCAGTCGATTGATTGCAGGACCGAGGAGAAGGCCTGACATGACGAAATTTGATTCCCATTAACTCTCTACGATCTGGAACATATGGTCCTACCTGTTTTTCATTCTTCATGGTTTGGTATCGAACCCATGAATTGTTCTTCATCAATCAGTACAAAGATTTCAGATTCACTCTTATCATGCTCTAATAAGCAAAACATCACTTGGTGGAGTTGAACATGAGTAGAGCAATTCCTTTCGCGAATCTTGTGAGGCATTAACTGAAAAAATAAAACCAGATGCTCATCCGATAGATAAATCCCAATTTTCTTGAACATTCGAAGCTTCGCCGCAATGCATTTTTTCATAACCCCATCCTATTTATAGAAGAATTGTTTTATCAGATCCTCAATGGTTCCTTTGGTTAACCCTCTATATATTCTCACTGTCATGACATAAGTTGAAGGAATTTTCCATGCCACCATCGGATCTAAACGACTGAACTGTCATGCGAAAACAGGTTATTCTCCATAATGCATGCCAAGAGGATTATTAAAATAACATAGATGCATCGTCTTGGACGGTATCGATCATTGCATTATTATATTAAATCCGAGGAGTTGATTTGAGCGGTTCAAACATCAGATTCCAGAGCGAATCATCGACCGAGGTGACGACAGCCATCACCTGCAGCTGCGGACCCCTTGGACCATCTCCTTCCTCCGTATGTAGCTTCATTCCTCACGAGTCAACTCATCTCCACTCAGTGGACTCACCCCCACTCAAATGCTAATGCCCCCGAACTCAAAGCTTCGCTCGCCCCCGCGAAGATGATGGGAGCACGATCGCCGGTCGAAACGACACCAACCCAGTTCGTGATATTAGCCTTCCAACTCGTTTCGATCCTGTGTTTCGGAGCTGAGGCCAGGTGCAGACATGGCTGCGAGCTTGGCCTCGCGTCGTACTACGTGTGGGAGGCATCGAACCTCACTTACATCAGCCACCTCTTCAACCGGCCAGTCCCCGAGGTGCAGCGCTACAACCCCAGGGTCTCTGGCGGGGATGCTGTCGCCGTCGGGACGCGGGTCAACGTGCCCTTCACCTGCGACTGCCTGAACGGCGACTTCCTCGGCCACACATTCACGTACGTGTTCCAGTCGGAGGACACGTACTATGAGCTCGCAATGTTCAAGTACTCCAATTTGACGACCGTGGAGAGGATGGTCCAGGTCAACGGGTATGACCCCAACAATATACCGGACGGTGCGAAGATAAACGTTGCAGTGAATTGCACGTGCGGGGACCGTCGTGTGTCCAGTACCTACGGGGCGTTCATGACCTACCCCCTCCGGCCGGGGGACAGCTTGGCGGGGTTGGCGGCAGAGTCAGGCCTGCCGCCCCAGTTGCTGGAGCTGTACAACCCGGGTGCAGACTTTAGTGGAGGGACTGGGCTGGTGTTTGTGCCGGCTAAAGGTTGTACCTTTATTTGATCTTTTCACTTATGAAAGTACCCGTGTTATTCATGGCCTATGGTAGAATTCAATTCAATCAAGACAATCATCGGATATCCTTTCCCATAAAAATACTTGGAAGTTGCATGTTCAGTGGATGGAAAACAGTTAACATCTAATAGATTGGAGAGTGTCAAATAGACTGGGTACATGAGTGCCTAATTCGTCCTGGCCATTAGGTCATGTGTGTATCATGTGGTGTTTTACATTATCCAATAGTGTGGGCAATAAGTAAAAGCAATATGGTTTACGTATCGTGAATTCCTGATAAGCATTCTCATGGTCACATGCCATTTGGTCTGCAATATTTCCTCTTCCTCATAAGTTCACTGAAGTACACGGCCATCAAAATCCACATTATATAAGCTGACTGATAGAAGCCTGGGACTTTTTGGGTTTGACATTGGAAAAAAGCTCAGTCGAACCCTTGCACATGGCTCTCAACAATCAGTCCTAGAAATGGTCACTGCTTTTCCAATTTCCATTGCGTTCTGGGTCACTTGACGTATAAATGGAAGACTTTTAACATTTGTGAAATGTAGCCTATGCAGAGTATATGATTTGGAAAAAATGAAGATGATGTCAGGTATCAAAGAATGTTCAATTGCTGATGCTGATTGAACTCGGATCGAGAAAAAGCCTAGAGATTATAGGATTCTCCTCTTTATTAAGGTTTTGGTTTTGTCATCCTTAGTTTCTCATTAAGTTGTACCTGACATTACTTGCATGAATGTTGCAGATCCAAGTGGGAACTATCCACCATTGAAGCTAAGGTAAGTCATAGTATCACAGAGTCTGAGAGAGTGAATTTAGAGCTTCATTACAATGTTTCCTTAGTTTCTCATGAATAATCTGAAGCTCCTGTTCTCTGTTTTGCAGACAAGGTTGTTGAATCTTTTATGAGCATTGCTTCCCTCGTTGCTCCTTCATCTTTTATTGCTTAAGGTCCAATGTCAGGACAGGCCTTCATTTATCCTGCAAGTAACAAGGGGTCCAATTTTGATCAGGAATCTCCAGCCAAGCCATTGCCGGCATATCAATTGCAGGGGTAGCGATGATTGCTTTGGCCGCTTTTTGTCTCTCCACCGGTTTTTATCAAAAGAAGAAGGTGATGGAGGCATTGACTCTTCTAAAAGCATCCGATGAGAGCTATTTCACACATGGACAAGGTACTATATCTGGTTCCAATTGATCATCTCACTCAAAACAGCAAATGCTATGTCACTAAATAGATAATCTTTCTCATGGTTTTCTTATTTGTAAGCATTGAATTTTGTGTGATCATTGAGTAAAGCATGACATGTGCATTTAGGTTCAGAAGAAAAAACTTCAGAATTGGAGCTTATTGCCGGTGCTTCTCGTACACTCTCGAGGATCACGGTAGACCGATCTGTAGAGTTCTCATATGAGGAACTAGCCCAGGCTACAAATGCCTTTAGTGCGACTAATGTGATAGGGAGAGGTGGCTTTGGATCTGTCTACTATGCCGAACTAAGAGGCGAGGTTTGTAGCTCACTCCCATATCATTATCACAAGTTAAGTAGCAGGGAAAAGGCTGAACCAAAAATGTGAAATGCGTTTTGAAAAACATAAAATCACAATTCAGCAAAAATAGAATACCGGATATTAAGGAACATGCAAGTTGACAGCGGCGAGAGTCATGAGACTGATCTTTAATGATAGCTGATGATGATAGCACTGATGTTAGATGTCAGAGTAAATACGGATAGAAGTTAAGCAAAAATTGTGCTTCTAACTCTACTGAAGTGCTGGATAGGTTATGTTCCTTCCTCTCTTTCCGGTTTGAGTTACGCTTCATCTTCTGCTTAAGTTCCAATCCTTTGTGACTAGTTATATGTGATGGTTTTCGTGAATCATCCATGAGACTTTACCATCATTAATTGTTTGTTTCTTCTAGTGGGATTTTGAATGTGAGACTGATTGCCTGTGTTTCTTTCTCAAGAGGAAAGGCTGATTTTGTGAAGCTGAAATGCAGAAAACTGCTATCAAGAAGATGGATATGCATGCATCAAGGGAATTCCTCTCGGAATTGAAGGTTCTGACCCGTGTTCATCACTTGAACCTGGTAGGAGCTTTTTCCTTCAATTAATCATTTTGTGAAGGTGGTACTTTGAAATTGGTCTCCCTGCTAAATGGAAGGTTTTTGTAGTCACTTTCTCCTCAAATGAATTCGAGTAATTCAATGATAAAGATAGCAATTTAGTCAATTATTGTTCCGGTTGAAATGGATCTAAGGTTAGTTAATGGGATTAATCTTTCAAATTCATGTACTGATTATCTGCTTGAGAGACTGGTGTATATAGGGGTGAGCATGGTTCCAAGGTAGAACCTGGAACATGAGAACCGCACCGGTGGGAACCTATAGGTTCTAGGTTCTAAAGTATGCAGGGTAGGCTATAGGTTTCAAAATTTGGAAAATCTGTACCCGATAGTAGATTCTAGGTTCTCGATTGGTGGAACCTAGAACCTGGAACCTATAACTTGTAACGCAGTACCTAGAACCTAGTACAAGTTTTTATGTTTTTTTTAATCTATGTCTTTACACGATTCTGAGGTATTCAATGATGTTTGATGATAAGTGTATAATTCGAAATCACTAGTCTAAACTTCCATTTTATGATTGAGAATTTTATTTTCGTAGACTATTAGACTAGTGGAAACTCTTATTGCTTCTTTTAAGATAATTATTATATATAATACAAGAGTAACCGGTACATTAAAATCACAAATTTTCCTTAATACTATTCGATAGGTGCATATAGACACTCGTTCTCAAGCAATCGATAATAAAATCCTTATTCAGTTTTATTGTTGTGTTTATTTTCATGTTGCTTAACTAAAGATGAAAAAAAAGAACGCGTTGGAACATGGAACTGACCCTGGAACCTGTAACAGGGTAGGTTCCAGATTCCATGTTACGATGGGTAGGTTCCAGGTTCTAAAAAATGAGAAACCTGTACCTGAGGGTAAGGACCTGGAACCGCTCACCTCTAGGTGTATACCCTGTTCTAGCTACTGGGATTGTGGACTTTCAAAGATAAGATCCAACATGAACTTGACATCTCCATATGAACATTCAGATGTTTGCTTCAAGAGTTCAATTCTTAGTCAGTGGATAGTAGTATAATTACTTAAGCCCGCGATAAAGGAAAATACAGAAACCTCCTGGTCTGCTTGATTTTGAATGATAATGTTCCATGAAGCAGAATGCCTAGCGATATGTAAGTAGCAAGCTTATAAGCACACAAAACATTCCACAGGTACGCTTAATAGGGTACTGTATTGAAGGTTCCTTGTTCTTGGTCTACGAGTTCCTAAAAAATGGGAGTTTATGTCAGCATTTGCGTGGCTCAGGTAAGATGATCCTCCAAATTCATTTGGATCGGACATCTTGTACTTTCCATTTACTTTTTATAACCCCGTTCGCTTCAACAGACAATAAGCCATTGCCATGGTCAGCAAGAATGAACATTGCCTTGGATTCTGCAAGAGGACTTGAGTATATCCATGAGAGCATTGTCCCAGTCTACATACATAGGGACGTCAAATCTGCGAACATTCTGATAGACAGAGACTTTCGGGGGAAGGTTTTGAAAATGCTCTGCTCCCAAATGTATCTGTAACATGAATTTTTCTCTTCCGCTGAAGCATAACCATGTCTACAGGTTGCAGATTTCGGTTTATCGAAGCTGACTGAGTATGGAAGCGCTTCTTTACACACTCATCTTGTGGGTACATTTGGATATATGTCACTAGAGTAAGACAGTAATTTCAAGTTATTCATGTTTATGAGACATTCTCAAATTTCATAATATGAAAGGGCCGAAGATCAATGACGCCATATTCCCAAGCACTATTGCTGACTGAAATTTCTGTGATTCTGAGGTTTAAGTGGACTTTACCAACAATGCTTTTGTGCAGGTATGCTCAATATGGTGATGTCTCCCCAAAAGTAGATGTATATGCTTTCGGCGTCGTACTCTACGAACTCATATCTGCCAAACAAGCTGTGATAAAGATGGATGGATCTGCGAGTGAAGCAAAAGGACTAGTTGCTTTGGTTGGTCCTCTTTTCCTCACTCCGTCATTTCTCTCTTATATTCTAGCAGGAGTAATGTCCTAGCCATCACAACAGCTTTTCTTGCTCTGAATACAACTAATGTCTTGCAGTTTGAGGATGTTCTAAATCAGCCTAATCCAAAAGATAGCCTTTGTAAACTCATCGACCCCAGGCTGGATGACGATTACCCACTGGACTTGGTTTATAAGGTACTTCAGTAGTGTTAGACAAACCTTTTTTCACAACAGGTTAAATTGTTTAGGAAAAGGAGAAAAGTATTCTTTGGATTTTGGCATAGGCTTAATCGGAGGACTCAACTTATCTCAATGGAATGATTGTCCACGTGCTCTAAAAGCTTTCTCAAGTGTTTGCATTGCAGATGGCCACCCTTGCTAAGGCATGCACCCAAGAAAATCCTCAACTTCGACCGACCATGAGGTTGGTAGTGGTGGCGCTGACAGCACTTTCTTCTACGGAAGATGATTGGGACATTGGTTCCTTCTGTGAAGCCCATTCCTCCGTCAGTCCTGTTTCAGGAAGGTAGGAGCTAGAGGGGCATCTGAAGAAAGAAGAAGCATGCTTCATGAACACGAGCCCCAACTCGGCATGCTGTTAAATGAACTGTCCTCTAAGAACATTGTATCGAGCAGCCTAGGCTAAGTCCCCTTCCCTGCTTTCATCTTTGTCTCCAGATCAAATGTAGCTCAAACCAGAAGTTTGAGATGCAACTGTAGAGAAGCATATGCGTTATTACTTAGATCAGGATCATAGACTATATTAAGTAGGATGATATTGGCTTGGCCTTAAGAGACTAAAGGTCAATAGTGTTTCCCTCTGTCAATAGGTGTCTTTGCAGTAGAAAGGTAGCAGAATATATGCTTGCTTTGCTTTATTCATCTTGGCATTTTAGCAGTTTTATTGTAAGCCTCTCACGTTTTCATTGTTAGTCATCATGATATACTTTGAGATACTGCAAATTTCTCTTGAAATAAGATTATTTCTTCATGTTCTCTATCAATCTATGAAACTGATATTTGGCCAAAAAAGAATTAGTAAAACCAATGTAAAACAGCTAAAAACTTTTGATTTTGGCTATTCATGGTGAACTTTGTTCCACAAGTCACCAATTTTGTGGACTTCAGCTATTAGGAAAAAAAATATCATCATTTTATAAGTCAATATTTATATATCAGAAAATGTTTCGGATTTTGCCTTAAAAACTCAATGTATGTAAGTCCCAAAGTTTACAAGATGTAGTAAGTCAGAAGTAGAACTCACTCTATAGATAGACAAACAAACAAAATGAGGTAAAGAGGGGGGAAAGAAGGAAGGACAAGTTGAAGAACCAAAACTAGAAAAAAAATACTATTGTGAAGGATTTAATGGCAAGTTAGCATTAAAGAAAAGCATGTTGATCAGAGATTATAAGGCCTCATGCTTACTGAGGTAGGGCCCCCTTGGGCCCCTCACTACCAAAGCACATTTGGACGGACCTAGGCAAGCGTATCCTCTCTTAAACCCAACTCCAATCATATAGACCTGATCAGATTCACCTAGACTTAGTTCGTTTTATTACGAAAGCATAACATTTTCTTATATCAATATTGGGTCTAGATAAGGATATATTGTTTGATACATGGCTTGACCATTGATCATGTTTGAGTGGAGGAGACACCAAAAGTTTCTACTCTTCCATCCCTTGAATAGATAGTGATAAAAGTGAAGCATGCGTGCGTGTGCCGACGTGTTGTCACTTCATTGGACTAAGATGCAAAAGGGCCCTTGCTACCTGCATACCATTGCTCATAATGCAACTCAAAAGCTTTTGCACCATCCCCATTGAAGAAAGGTAATTTGCTCTTTTTCTTTTTTTTTTCTCATATCATCAGAGAGTAGATTGAGAATGTTAGATTTAGGATAAGTGCGAAGATAAATTCAAAATCGATTTGGGATTAGATCAGTTGTCTCTTATGCCAACAAAGTGTCACATGAAAATCATTCATCAATTCTAACAAATTATCATAATTTAATACACAGAAATTTGATAAAACTAAGTTAGAAAATAATCAAATTGCAATATTAGAATTCATAGTTTGAGGGAAAAGTGTCAAAAAAGTTCTAAACCTTTTGCAATGGTGTTAATTTAGTCCTAAATCTTTTATTGGTATCAATTTAGTTCTAAATTTTTTTACTTGATACTAATTTAGTCGTAAAACTTTTAAACTAGTGTCAATTTGGTCTTTTCGGCTAATTCTAGCTAAATTTTGTTGAAGTGGGCGCCGGTCAACCGACTGGCATTGACGTGAACAACTTTTAATAATAATTTAATATTTTCTGAATTATTTATTTATTTCCTTTTTCCTTTTATTTTTTCTTTTCTTCTTCTTTTCTTTTTCTTTTCCCCTTGTTCTCCTCCTTGCTCCAGTTGGTTGTTTGCTTGACGATTGGCTAGAGGGGAGGGTCGACAAGGGCGAGCCTCGCCTGCCCTTGTGGTCACTAGTGAGGGCTCAAGCCTTGCTAGTGGTTGGTCGCCCAATCGACAACCGGCTAGAGCAAGGAGGAAAGAATGGAAAAAGAAAAGAAAAGAAAAGAAATTAAAATAAATCAATAAAATAATTCGAAAAATATTAAAATATTATTAAAAATTGTCCATGTTAGTATCGGTAGTGCCACCTCAGTTGGCTGACATTCACGTTAGCAAAATCTGGCAAGAATTGGCTAGAAGGACCAAATTGACACTAGGTTAACAGTTTTAGGACTAAATTGGCACTAACACATGATGTTGTCAAAGAAAAATGGAAAGTATACTTTTTTAATATGACTAGCATTTTATGAATTGCAACTACTTTACATCACGTTCAAACTCAACTCCTCTTATATTCTTAAGAATAAATTGAACTTCAGATGAAAAATAGAGTATCTATGCATTTGAACTCATAAGTTTACCAATGAATATTTTGAAAGACCTTCCGTATCTTATTAATGTTCTAAATTCTCCATTAATGTGAACAAAAGAAAAAGCAAATTTAGGCAGCGTTTGTTTCATAGAAAATGAGTTATTTAAAAGACATCTTTTTAAAAATAATCATTTGTATTATCAATAATTAGTCAGTGAAAATATTTGCATTATCAATAATAATTTATGTCTAAACATTTTTGTAGATGATGAAGATAATTTTCGTTCATTCATTTTTGTAAGCGATATCTGTGATCATTTTTTGAAAAATATTTTCTAAATAATTCATTTTCCATTAAATAAACGAAACCTTAGACCTTTTCTTTTCTTTTTTTAATTTATCAGCTATCCATTTGTCTCATTCCCCAAAAATAGTTACACTCGTGGATCAAAGTGTTGTTCATTAAGCACGCAAACAATCTCAACTGAAATAAGAAAGTAAGATTTTTTGTTCCATGAAGTAGAAATAAACTATTCCAAACTTCAAAATCTTCCTTAAGGAAGAGACCTCTTGTTTTACAACGCATCATCACTCGCATATCTCTTGTAAGAACGTTGAATCTTTCCTACGTGTAAAACCAAACTGAACTAGATGCATTGTCTTTATGGTGCATGGTTCTTTACTATTTGTTTATCCATTGTCATCAATGAGACCTACTTGAATTCTTGTTTATTTCATCAACGGCTGAAGCAGGTTGGGAAGAACCTACAAAAAAGTGCAAATCAATTGCTTTAGGAACATAAAGGAGAACTTTTCAGTTTAAAGGAAGATATTAAAAGGTTTTTGATATTACCTTTTGACCTTAGAAAAATCCGAACATCTTGAGTCTATATATTTTTTCATCAAGATAAAAACCAATGTTGATGAAAAGTATATATCTTGGATATGAAATTCTTGAGCTAATATGGCATGATCTATAAATTATATGAATTAAGATTATCATTTGGACCGTTGTGTATGATGAGATTGGTTTATGTGGTCTTGAAATCATATAATGTCTTTTTGGGATTCCCATGGTGATATTAGTTTCGAAAAAGTTTGACCGTTGATATTTAATCACTTAAAAAGGAAGAAAATAAAGCTGGGCCATTAGTACCCAAGGAAAAATTAAGAAAATAAATTTAAATTATGAAAGAGCATAACAGGTAATGTTGATAAGTTAAATGCATCATCTCATAGATAGAGGACGATTTTACTATCTCACCAAAAAGAAAATTAGGGATGGAATTGAATATAGTGAGCTTGTTTCATCTTTAATGGTTCTAGCAAAATTAACAAAATTTAGAAGAAATTATGAATATTCTATTTGAAGGTTTAACCTATTTAGATTAAAGAACAAATTTCTAATTAGATGTCAAGCTTTGTTGACCAATTGATGAAAGATGAAAACCATATGAATTAACCAATCACACGGGGATGTTGTTACAGGCAATTTGGAACATCATGGGAACAGACAAGAGGGTTGCGCATTTTGTAGCCTTTCGCAATGGAAATGGTGAAATATGAAGGTTTGAAGATTGGCTTGTGTTCTCATTACTTTTAAGAAGGTCGACTTGGTCAATAAAATTGCTGGAAATCTCACATGGTAGTACCCCACCATGTCTATTGTTAGTTGTCGTGCATGGGATGCCATTGCCTCCCACTTTTTTGACATGGGGAAACATGAAATTTTTTTGTTGACCGTTTTAAGCCTTAGTTTGTTAAGACATAACTCAAGGAAAAAGGTTCATAATTTCTAGTAGACTTAATTTCTATTGTATCATATATACTCAATATTTGAAAATCAAAATAATTTGAATTAAATATGCATAATAAGCACTCGTTAACATAAGAATGACCGAATTATATGGACGGAGAAGTTTTATCACTCAATTCATCTTTTATTTGCTTGATTTCACATTCTATTCACACATTAATGTTCATATAATTACTGTCGGTGTGTGTTCGATTTGATTTTGTTGACACCTGATTTTTAGGTCCATTTTTTTTAAATGCCCATTTATTTTGCATATATAAATACATATTAATTTAGAGAAAAGATAGAAAAAATTAACAAAAAAAAAAATTAATAAAAAAATAATAAAAAAATTCGAATGGGCTGGTTTAGCCCAGCCCATTCATTTTTTCACTCAGTTTTCTCTCTTTTCTCCTGGCCCCTTTTCCCTTTCATTTTCGGCCCATCTCTCTTTATTTTTTGTCTCTCTCGGCCCAGCCCCATTCCCCCTGCTTTCTTTTTCTTCTCCCTCTCCCCCTCCGCGCGCACAGGCCAGACAACAGCAGCAATAATAATCAGCACACAACTGTACACCCTGACACAGGGAAAGCAAGAAAACCGTTTCAGATATCTGCTGAATGATTGCTTCAGGTTCTTGACCAGCACGTTGGATATCCCTTAGAACTCGTTTGACAAGATCAAAATGAACCCCTCCAGTCACAGAGACACGAAGATCAAGCAAAGGCCGCAATTTTTCACTCAGGCCCTTCCCTCTGCCTTTTTTTTTTAATTTCGTTTTTATATCATTTAATTAATATTTATATAAAAATCTAATTAAGGTCAAAACAATGTCATTTGAGGCTGATCTAGTCACATCATTGCTCAAAACATCATTTTTGCCTCGATTTGAGGCTTAATAACCAGATATAACATTCGAGTCAGAACATAAAATATTTTCCCTTAGTTTCACATAACGTTTGAGTCTTATTTTTCAAATGATTCTGAAAATCAAGGCTATAGTTAATGGACCACAAAACCTCTTTTTTTTTTTTTTTTTGGGCACACGAGATACATGAGAAGTACATAGATTTCATGACTAAGATCCCATCATTCCGTACTTAATTTGGTGAAAAAGATCCCATTATTCCGGTCAGTTAGACTTGATTGCATGAATTTCAGGGTATTTACTTGACGGTCCGCAGAGGGCAAATCATCAAAGATGGCGCGAACACATCATTCATGACAACCATATCCACCAAGAGGTCCATCAATCACTGAGTGTGGATTCTCCCGAATCCATACACCGCCCACAAGCAGGAATATTCACTTGCGAAAAGTATACACACCACACTCCAAGTTGTAGACCCTCATATCAAGCCTTATCAAATGCTAGATGCATAATGAAATCCTATTGAAACTCAATCGTAAATGATGTGTAAAGTTCCAATCTTGTATCAAAATAAGTGAGATCATGAAACTGAATTAAAGTAAAATGAGTGGGGCGACGTCGTCCAGCCTCCTCGGACCCTGACATCAGCCGCGTGACGCCAGCAAGGGAAGATCCCCTTGCCGCGCTGTCATGCGGCCATAGGGGGAAGACAGAAACGGTTAAAGGAGGGAGAAAAGTGCATTGACGAGGGAGAGGAGCAAGATCAGGAGCAGCATTTTCGGACAGAAAAAGAGAGGAAACTAGAAGGAAAAACCAGAGAAAAAAGACCAGAAGAGAGTGGAAGGGAGAGGTGGTCAGCAGCCTCGCTGAATCATCGCCGACAACCTTCCGCCGTGCTTCAGTTCCGGCGCCAGAAACAGGGGACGGGAACCGAAGAGGCAGGAAAGGGACCACCGGAAAAGAGGAAGAAAGAAGCAAACCTGAAGCTCGGAGGAGGTCCGAGGGTGTGGTCAGCCAGCACCAGAGGTCCGCTCGTCCGCGGCTGTCCTCCGCAACGCAAACCCGAACCAGGTAGGCTTCTCCCTCGCTAGCCCTGTTCTGTCTTTGACGAAGAGGCGGGTCGGAGCTTGCGCCGACCAGTTCGCGCGAGCCCTGGCCCTCGTCGCCCTTCCACCTCGCCCCTGTTTGCCCACCGATGACATATCTGAATAATTCCAGCAGGTTCGAGGCTCAGTTGAGCTGGAGTTCTATGGATTCGATAATGCCCATTAGGTGTTCGATAGAATATCTAAATGAGATCCAGAAAATTCCATGATTGAATCCGTCCTCGACGACCTATTTTCATAAATTTTTGACTGTATATTCCTTGCTCTCATGTTTCTCTTAGCATTATAGCAAGTTTCATGAGATTTCCGTGCTTTTTTGGGTCGAAAAGAGATATTTTTGGTTTTCTGGCGAGGGCGAGCTTCCGGGATCGTCGGAAGTCATCCCTGGCGACGTCTGGCATTGCCCGAATAGAACGGCCGACACTGGACGATGCAACGACTCCTTTAGGACCGGTGAGAACCCGCGGCGGCGTCAGCAACGGCGTGGGTGGAGTCGCATAGGGTTTCGGCGAGCCCCCGGCGCGCCTTGCTCCTGTGAAGAATGAAGAGCAACAATGGACAGGTTGGAGCACTTTACAAGAATGGAACCTTCGGTGAGTTCGAATTTTCCCCAACATCATTGTTTGTGAGATTAGTACAACGAGGAAAGAGAGTGCTTGTATGCACGAAACACGCACGAGACACGCACGAGACAAATTAGTATAACGATAAAAGAATGTGCCTGTACAAATGAAGTAATTACATAACACGATACGATTTTCCAAATCCATATTTGGGTAATCTATTTAGGCTTAAGCTTAAGATTTACTTTGTTTGTGATATTTCATACATTTAGAGTTATATGTTTGAAGTAAGTTTTTTCATCTTTAAGATAACGCATTACTCACGTGCAAAACAAGTTAGTCTTACCCTATTTACACGTTTGGTTGATTGGAAGATTATCTAAGTCTTCATCAAAAGCAACATCCCACCGACCATCTTTAACTTTTGTCGAAAAGGACATCATGGAGAAAGGACTGGTCTAAGCTAAATGGAAGAGTCGATGTAGTAAAGCAACCGACTAAGACTCCCAATGATCTTTATTTTGCTAACACGTCCAAAGAATTTTATTTTTGTTTCAATTTAACTTGCATTTTTCTTTTAGCATACTCAATTTCTTATTAACGTTCATAATGAAATGATTTTGGCGAAAGATAATATTATTGATCGATTATTTTTATTTTAAAAGTACAACAAACAATTAATGTTTAATTTTGCATAATTTCATAAATCAGCTTGATTCCGCTATCGACGATTTTCTTTCAAATCCGACAAAAATTGCTTTCTATTCATGAAATTTAACTTTGTATTGTTACATTTAAACTTTCCAAATAACATCTTATTACCTCCTCAAGATTGACTTTATACGCATTTGAACTCATAAATTAATCAATAAATAATTTATAAATAGAGTGCTTACATATATTATCAATATTCTTAATACCCCATTCAGCAAGCTTCTTTTCATTTTATGTATATATTTATTTATTAGTGAAAAATGAGGAAGGAAGATAGAACTTTCACATATGAAGCAGGAATAGACTTATCCCAAACTCTGAAGTCTTTCAACAAGGAATAAACCTCCTGTTTATAAAAGGCATCATCATTTGCAGAACTCTAGCAATAGAAGCGTTCATTCTTCTAGTTCCCACTTGAAACACCTGACCTTACTTTCACACAACTCAATGGTCCGACCTGATCGCATAATCCTTTCTTGTTTCCCCGCTCCTTTTCCGAGCCTCCTCCAACTCCTTGTCCTCCTCCTCCTACTTCCGCCACTAACTATCGCCAAATTCAAGAATGGACCTTCATTGGTCAGTGTTCCCACCTCATGGACTGCTAGTAATTCTTACGACTTCAAAATAATCATATTCGATGCATGCGTCAAGGTCGTGCTTTGCAGGCTAAACTCAGGACCAAGTTTCTTTTTGGGCGTCATGTGCTATGGTGGCGGTAACTGCTATTTTGGCCTCTTTACTTTCCAACCGACACAACACATGGAAGACATCCATCCGTTCCAAGTTTGGTTCGGCACTGGGGAATCCATGAAGGACACTGCCCAATTGTGACTCACCCATGAGGGCAATTTAGTTTTACTGGGTGACGATGGAAAAAAAATGTGGTCCTCAGATACTGTTGGATGGCAAGAAGGGGTGTCAAAAAAACCCATTCAACCCAACCCAAACACGACCCGAATACGAAATAAGTATGGTACATGTTTCGGTCTTAATATTGTTCGGATAACAATTATAAACACAAATGGAATATATGTTTTGGGTCAAGTTAGGGTCAAAACAATGTTTCGAATCAAAAACATTAAAGGCTTCAACCCAAACACACCCGCCCAAGTTATCTCCTCTACAACTCCTTATATTCACAACTCATCCAGCATGTCTCATCTCACAAGTTCGTCGTCGTCGCCCCTCAGGTCAGCCCCTATCAATCTCTCTCCCTCTCCCCCCCTCTCTGCCCATCTTCCATATGATTTGTTTCTTTTTCACGGCTCATGTAAAACTTTAGAGGAGAGAGTATTATCTGTCTGCGGAGATATTCATGGATGAGTCGGACGAGGTCTTGCGGCGTCACGTAAAAGCATTTCGAACCCTTTGTCATATTTTTTATTAAAAAATTATCTGTTTGCAGAGATATTCACAGATGGGTTGAACGAGACCTCGCGACGTCACGTAAGAACATTTTGAATTCCCTTTGTCATAATTTTTTATTAAAAAATTATCTGTCCGCGGAGATGTTCACGAACGGGTTAGACGAGATCTCGCGACATTACGTAAGAACATTTGGAATTCCTTTTGTCATAATTTTTTATTAAAAAATTATTTGTCTATGGAGATGTTCACGGACGGATTGGACAAGGTCTCGCGATATCACGTAAGAACATTTTGAATTCCCTTTGTCATAATTTTTTATTAAAAAATTATCTGTCTGCGGAGATATTCACGAACGGATTGGACGAGGCCTCGCGGCATCATGGTTCACGGACGGGTTGGACGAGGTCTCGTGGCGTTACATAAGAGTATTTCGAATTCCCTTTATAATAAAAAAAAATTGTAATATTTTTTAATAAAAAACCTGAAACCCGATCCGATCCGATCCGACCCGAACCGAACCAACCCGTTTTTGTTGCTTCACGTTTTACGCATTTCGGGTCGGATCGGGTCGGGTCAAATGACATTACTCTTATTGTTTGGGTCGGGTCGAGTAACATAAAGACCCGACTCGACCCGACCCGTTGACACCCCTATTGGCAATTCAGTCGTAGGCTTAAACTTGACTGAAGTTGGAAATTTCGTGCTCTATGACAGAAATGACGCCATCATTTGGCAGTCTTTCGATCACCCTGCACGCGCAATTGTTTCTGGACAGGAGCTAGGTCCCGGCATGAAGCTAACAGCGACATCAAGTGCGCCAGAAGGGACATCGCGGGTCTTCACGCTCACCACTGATGATTAGATTGGCTTTGTCGCATCTGTAAGGACAACCTATTCTCCACATATTTACTACAAAACGAGCAATGTAAGCAAAATGAAGAGCGACAATGGACAGGTTGGAGCACTTTACAAGAATGGAACCTTGGGTGAGTTCGAATTTTCCCCAACATCATTGCTTCAATTCATCCTACTGTGTACTAATGGGCATTTGTGGCGTTATGTTTATGACGAATACTCCAATAATTGGAATACGACAGATCTTCTTAGGGATCGAATTGATGATTGCTTTTATCCATTTGTCTGTGGAAGTTATGGTATTTGTTCATATGGCCCTTAGTGTGTGTGTCCCGGGGAGACAATGCAAATTGAAGAGAGTGATCCGTCTCATGGCTGCAATCGCATCTCACCGATCTCTTGTGATTCACTCAGTAACACTTTCCAAGCAGTTGAGAATGTGACATTCTTTGCTTTGGAGAATAATTATATTAGTGCAGACATCTCAAACACAACAATAGAGAGTTGCAAATAAGTTAATCAATCACACGTTGTTTTATAATTCACAAATTGAAACAACATGGCAATAGATACGAGAGGGCGTTGCACATTTTAACCTCATTATGGTCCGCATTAGAAATACTGCAGACTGAAGTACGAATAAAGGAAGAAGGTAGGAAGAAGATTAGTTTTTGTTCTCATTATTTCCACAAGGTTGATTTCGGCGACAAAATTGCGGCAAATCTAATGCGGTAGCGTCACACGAAGCCAATTGTCAAGTACGGAGAGGCCTCGCACTCTTGACAAAAGAAAACGTTGAATTTTTGTCAAGTAATTTAAGCCTTTGTTTATTTTTCTTGTGTAATGTAACTCAATAGCTGGAAATAGAACTACTACGGGGTAAATATGCATAAGCACATGTTAAAATGGCCATGATCTGTGTAAACGGAGAAGTTTGATCACTTAATTCATCTTTTGTTATCTTGATTTCGCAATCTTTTAGGCAATTGTTTTCCCACATTGATTCATATATAATTAACATCAGTAGGTGTTTGATTTGATTTATAATCCTACTTTCAACATATTTTACCCGAAAGTCGTGAGATTAGTATAACAATAAAAAAAGTAATGGGTTTTCTATAACCCGATCTTCTTGTATTTTAATCTTCTTTTTGGTGATTGCGTTACTCTTTTACTCCAGTGACATGTAATCCAGTTGAGTATGTGTCAGTACCGTGTTCTCTCCTCTACTGTATAGTTCTTTGGTCAATTTTAATACAACTTACCTTACCAAAAAAAAAAAAGTAATTGTATATGTGGAACAAACATACAGCACAAATACAATCTTCTCATTTCATATTTGGGGTATCCTAGTTTAGGTCGTGATTTACTTTGTCCATTATTTTTGTTGTAATATTATTGCAGAAATGCTAACGCAATTTAAATCAATACAAAATTACCAAGAAATAAATGAAAAACAATAAGAATAATATAATTTTACATTGTTTGATTCAAGCGTTAGTACTTATTCTACGAGGATAGCTAACAATAAATAATCAACTGAAAAAGTATTAAAAAAGTCTTAAACCTTTTATTGGTGTCAATTTAGTTACAAACCTTTTGACTTTGTGTTAATTTAATCCTAAAACTTTTAACCTAGTGCTAATTTGGTCCTTTCAACTAATTTTGGCTAGATTTTACTAACGTGAATACTAGTCGGTGACAGGGCACGGTCGGTGATTGACGTGGACAACTTATAATAATTTTTAAATATTTTTAAATATTTTTAAATTTTATTTTATTTTTTCACTTATTTTTTCTTTTCCTTTTTTTTTTTTTTTTTTTTTTTTTTTTTTTCTGTACTCCTTCTTCCTCCAGCGAATCACTAGTGAGGCTCAACCCTCGTTAGATCTGGAGAGGGCAAGCCTATGCCCCCCGAGGCGAGGTCGCCCTAGTCGGGCGGAGGTCGGTGAGGTCAACCTCGCCTCTAGTTGGTCATCCAACCGGCGATTGACTGAAGGTAGGAGGAGAGCAAGGAAAAAAGGAAAGAAAAAAAGGAAAGGAAAAAATAATTCGAAAAATATTAAAATATTATTAAAAGTAGGGGTGTCAATGGGTCGGGTTTTGATGTTACCCGACCCTACCCTAATCCTATAGGGTCATGCTTTGACCCGACTCGACCCGACCCGAAACGCATTAGACCCAAACAAAAGGGTCGGGTCGGGTCGGGCCAAAGCATGACCCTTTACAAGTTTGGTTTTAATTTCTTGTTTAGATCAAAAACTCTAGAGAGTTGAGAGCCAAAACGTACAGAGAGAGATAAAAACTTATTTTCTTTTGTTTATTTTATCTTATTTTACCATTTTCCTTCAACGGATGAGGACCAAAACGCACGAACGGTACCAGTGTCAAAAAGGCTTGCGTGTGACCCGTTTTGACCCGACCCGACCCTAAATTTAGGGTATTTTCGGGTCGGGTCCGAGTATGGAGCCGGTATTGGAAAATACCCTAAGTTTAGGGTCGGGTCGGGTCTTTTTGACACCCTTAATTAAAAGTTGTTCATGTAAGTCATCAGCAGTGCCACATCAACCGACTGGTTAAAATTAGTCAGAATGATCGAATTGGCACTAAGTTAAAAGTTTTAGGACCCAAGTCGAAAAATTTATGATGAAATCGATACTAATAAAATGTTTAAAATTAAATTGGTATCAAATTAAAAAATTTAAGATTATATTGGTATTAATGTAAGGGCTTAGGACTTTTCGTGAAATCCATTTTGTCCCTTATCTTGGCAAGCGCAAAACACCACAGCCCAAAATGCCCAGATAGCAGAAGCTGAAGCAGAAGCAGCAGCGAAAGGCTTTACCCGCCATTAACAATGGGATTGGCTGCGTTTTCTTGATTCTTTCCTCCATCCTGCCTCTCCTCTCCTCTCCTCCGCTCTCAACACACTCCCTTAAGAAAAAGATGATTACAAGCTCTCAACTTTTACACCAGCAGCTGCTTTCCAGTCTCCTTATCAGCCTCTTTCTTTTCCCTTCTTCTGTCAGGGCCAGAGACCAATCTTGCCCAGAAAACTAATCCCCAGAAACACCGTCAAGAGCAACACGTAGAGGGAATGCTTGTGGTAGAGCAAGAATCAGGAGTCGGGCAAGTGGTGAATTGACTGAAGTCGAAGGGCAGAAGCAGAAGCAAGAGCCTTTGGTGAAAAGAGCGTACCCTTTTCATGAGATTGAGCCCAAGTGGCGAGAATACTGGGAAAAGAACAAGACTTTCAGAACCCCAGATGAGATTGACACGTCTAAGCCCAAGTTCTATATACTCGACATGTTCCCATATCCCAGGTTTCTCTCTCTGTCTCTCTAGTTTCTTCTTGTTGTCGTTAGTGAGTGATTGTGATGTCAAAGTCGGTAACTTCACTGGGCCAAGGATGAGAATTGGGAAGCACAATTGAATTGAGTGTCTTGAGCAACTGGGGTTGGTTTTGATCAGTTCAATAATTTTAGGTTTATCCATTAGGACTAAATTCATTCTTTTGGTTGGTTTTCTTGTTGTGATCTTGGAAGTGAGATTTTTTTTCCTTTTGCTAATTGATTGTTTTCAATTCAGTGGAGCGGGATTACACGTTGGGCATCCTCTGGGATACACTGCCACTGATATTCTTGCTAGATTCAAGAGAATGCAAGGCTTCAATGATTTGCACCCGATGGGATGGGATGCATTCGGATTACCTGCAGAGCAGTACGCAATTGAGGTTTTCTTTTCTATTTTGGCTTGGTGGTTACATGCATTTTTAAAAAATTCTGCTGTGGTTATGTAGTGGTTTGTAACAGGAATTTTTTTTTATGTATTTGGCAGAATGGAACCCACCCAAAAATCACCACTCTGAGGAACATTAACCGATTTCGCACCCAGGTGACCTACCTTCCTTGTTTAGTGTAGGCATCATCATAAAGCTGAATTAGCTTGGTCTTGATTCGAATTATGTGGGAAAGAATCTGGGGTCTAGACCTGCCATTGAATTATTTTTTTGACCTCCTTTCTCTCGTGAAGACACTTTGTTTTGGTTTTTGTCACATGTATCAGAAAACTACAAAGATGGGTCTGATCATGTGAGAGGTGTGTTAGCTGTTTGATTTCATATCTTAGAAAGTGGATTGTTATCTCTAGGGTACTATTAGAGGTAGTCAGAAAAGCTACAATAGTCTCGATCAATCTGAAAGAATATTCGAGAAGTACTCAACAAAGTAAAAACCTTTTAGGAGGTTCTCATAGAACATCCAATCAATTAAATTAAGAGCATTAGCAGACGCTTATTCATATATATTCTCCATTTACTTCTTATGCAGGAAAATTTTTGTGGCTACTACTTTATAGTTTCATCATTGACACTGTTTAAAGCAGTTTCCAAGCTTCTGGTATGTGGCGGGCTATGGTCTTACATTCAGGCACTTGCACTGTAATTGGAATTGCAGCTTAAATCACTAGGTTTCTCCTATGATTGGGATCGTGAAATTTCCACAGTAGAACCAGAATATTACAAGTGGACCCGGTGGGTTTTTCTTCAGCTTTTCAAGAGAGGATTGGCATGTCAGGTATTTAAAGCCACTTGCTTCTGTCTGAATACTCATTTGTTTGAAATGTTCATTGTCTGGGTGTTTACTTGTTCAGGCTGAAGTACCTGTAAATTGGTGCCCTGCTCTTGGTACTGTATTGGCTAATGAGGAGGTGATAGATGGTGTAAGCGAGCATGGTGGCCATCCAGTTATAAGAAAGGTAAACAATGATATATAGAGATTTAGGAAACAATAAGACCTTCTTTAACTTGTTTACAATCTTGATTTCATCATTTTGAATGGTTTCATATTACCATCTTGTCTCAGGTACTAGAGTCCAGTTGATGTGTATGTTGGTGGTGCTGAACATGCTGTACTCACATTTACTTTATTCTAGGTTCTGGCACAAGGTTTGTGATTTGGGCTTCTCTTGCCTTTGTATCTGGTTAGGTTGTCTAATGCTAACTAACTAACTAACGAAAGAAACGATGGGCAAGAAACAGGATTATACCAAAACCACGTGCTTATGTGGTTATGCCCTTTAGTAACCCTAATTACTGTGACGAAAAGCATCGTATCATGATTGTCTATTGTTCTTTTCTATAGGATGTGGTTCTTAGGGCAGTCTTGGGCTTGTATGAAGAGCATAAGAGGAAAGTTTAGAGACTAAAACTAAAGATATCTGGAATTGAGTAGGTCTTATTGGCCTAGATCTACATGGGTCCTGGCTCTCATAGGTAGTTATGCTGGTTAAAGTTGGTGTGGAAGGGCTTTTAGGGTTTGGAACATGTGCACTCTTATTAGGCGGAATGTGGCTGCCTGTGTTGTTATGCTGATATTATTTACTTCAGTCTCATACTTATTTGCTGGATATGTTTCAGGCTCTATATGATATTGGTATTGTTTCCACAAGAGCCTTTCAAGTGTGTTGTAAACCAGGGAATCATTCTTGGCAAGGTAAGTAATAACTGTTTGTCCATATTTTCTTCCATCAATGAATGCTCTTATAAATGGCATGCGTGGCAGGTTCAATATACAGCATATAAAGATGCTGATGGAAACTATGTATCTGCAGAAGCTGCAGATTCATTGGGTGAATAGACTCAAGAAGTAGTACCTGAAGAAAAAGTCAGTCACTTTCATGTGTCAACTTTGGCATTTCAGGTAGAAATCACGACATTATCTTGTGCATTAAGCAATACCACTTCCTTTGCTTAGGTCACAAAATCTGGGGAATTTTTCGTACTGAAGGACAATCCTAATGTTTGTCTAACAGCACGTGCTTGCAAAATGAGTAAGAGCAGGGGAAATGTTGTCAATCCTGATGACATTGTTTCTGAGTATGGTGCAGATTCTCTTGGCTTGTACGAGATGTTCATGGGACCATTTAGGTATTTATATGTCTTCAGTTTCCTGTTTCCCCCCTAGATCATATTATCTAGATATGAGTCGTTCTCAAGCTTCTATCGTTTCCTTTGGCTTCCAGAGACTCAAAAACTTGGAGCACCAGTGGGATTGAGGGTGTTTATCGGTTTCTGGCGAGAACGTGGAGGCTGCTTATTGGTTCATCATCAAGTTGGATTGTTACCAATAGAATGAGTCATGCATCAAACCCCATGTCTTTGATTATCTAATTTCTTTCTCAATTTTTGTTGGTTAATTCCTCAAATTTTGTTTTTTGGGTAAGAAATATCATTTTCATTCATTTAGAAAGCCTAAAAACCAAACGGCTTGGGAGGGAAAAGCAGTCCAATTTCGTGGCACAATACTTTCTCTTCGGACTTTCGCACCCCAATTCGTTAGGTTGTTGGACTCCTTTGTTAATGCAGGCTAGTTTATAATTCGGGTAAGCAATAAGATCTCCTGGTCTTCGCCACTGATAAGTGCACCAACGTCCCAATTGATCTGTGCTGAGCTTGCGGGGCCGCTTATCAGATCAGGATGATCTGACTCTAGTTCAAAGGAGTCTCCAAATCGACGTTGAAAGTACACTACGGTTTCCACGATAGCTCCTGATTCGGCTAGTGTTGCCAAGACTCTATAGCCAGCACCACTTATGTGAGCAAAGTGTAGTAAATCGCTTGATTCCATAGTTAAGATAGATGGCCATGATCCCACATGGATGATGGAAATTTATCAAGCTCTTGATTGAGATAGGACTTAGGTCCACACTTCAATCTGGAATTTGGAATCTCTTGGCAAATTCGGCGAAGCCACCTTGATTGATCACGTGAAGCCATCGACATTGTTTGGAGCTGTCCTTGTGCACCCATGCAATTGCACCATCGTTCCTTCCTTCTAGGTAAGCCCCATTTATGTTGATCTTCAGAGTGCCCTATTTCGGAGGTCTCCATGGCTGAGAAGGATTCGCTACTTAGAACCCCTACAAAAAAACATCCTTGACTAATTCAAATAAATACCTTGGCCAGAAGCATAACCATACTGATTCAAAACCGTAGCAATATTTTGACATTCACTAAACTTTCCATCGAGAAAAAATATTGTTCATCTACAAATAATAAGTGGTTTAAAATGGGGCAAGATCTATTAAGCTGAATCCCTTGAATATTTCCAGGAGTAATTGCTTTCTTTACCAGAATAAACAGACAGGGAGATAACGGATTATCATGTCAAATACCTCTTGAGGGTTGGAAACAAGGTAGTGGTCTCCATCAAGTTTGACACTAAAAGAGATTATTGGCACACATTTTGCACTAAAAGAAGAGTCGATTAAAAGCGATGAACGTGCCTTGTAAAGAAGGGCTTGAGCAATGTTCTTCATGTGCCTGGAGGAGCAGCCGGTGGCCAGCACGAGGCAATCGGCCAATGGATTACCTCATGCTGCCATACCCCTTACTATTGAGTCATCAATAATAGTAAGGGGTATTAAAACTGTCATACCCCCTAACATGCCTATTGGATTCACCACAAAACAGTTTTGAAACTGTAAACGATGCTTTAAACAACTTCTTGCTCTTGATTTTTAGTTTTCATTATGAATAGCACACTAGGCCTCCCCTGACCCATGAGGGCTATTAATGGCTTGCATAGTCTGGGGTGTGCCCAATCCCTGACAATTCCAACATTTAAGATTAATTTATAATCTGGTGGCTTGTCAGGATTAGACCCTAGAGCTCATCTTTGGTCATCTATACCATTTGGAATAGGAGTTTTCAGCAATTAAATTTCATCGAATGATGACTAACTAGAAATCGGAGGTTCATAAGTGTTATATCTTCCAACCTTCTTGCTAACTGAAATTTTTTTGTCCTCTGAATTTTTTTTCTTTTGAAACTCCTCTGGACTTGGGGTTGACTGAAGCTCCCTGATTTGGACAGGCGCTGCAGTATTAGGTGGAAGGATCTCGGTCATTTGCCTGTCATGCATTACTGAGCAGCTTTTCCTCAATGAGTATACATTATTTTCCCTGTTCTTTTCTACTGTTGTATGGCTAGTTTTGTGGGCGGGATTGACCTCATAAGGCACAATTTGTCCCGAATGCACTGCCGTTTCTGGGATGAAATCGTTTTCAATATTTTCCTCATCCTTTCTTCCATGAAACAACTTTCAGAAGGGACTAGATATTCATGAACCTCTTACTTGAGCCACTGGCCAAAAAGGCATTCGTTTTCTGAGGAAAAAACTATCCTCATCATAAGACACCCTCTTCACAATATTTGGCAAAATGTCCTGTCTTTCTGCAGGATTAGCAGAAAATGGGAAGTCTCTTGCCTGTGCGAATTTCAGCAAGCACTTGTTCTGAACCTTTCCTCTCCCCAGCCATTTCCAGTTAAGAAGATGTGAAAGCGTCTCACTCTATATCCTCCCCACTTTATTGGAGGCAAAACCCTTATAACTTCAACCTTCGCATCTGAAATAAAGCCAATGTTACTTGCAGCTCAGCGAACTGCTTCCTCTGAAATCCGTTCGAGGAGAGAGCCCATGAATTTAAACCAAAAAAAGTGCAGGAGCTAAACTCATAGCAATAAGGAGGATGTTTGGTTCCCATGACTTCAGCAGTATCGGATGATTAGCAAAGGACCAGGGCCCTAACTCCAACACCTAATTTTTGGCAGCTTAGGAATCGAAGGTAAAACCAGATAGACGTTTTTCCATCCGGGTGAATGCTACATTTTCATTTCTCCAACCTTTCCTCATGGTGCTTTGAAAAGCTTGGAAGTTAAAAGTAGGGCATTTGTGCAGCTGATCAAAGAGAGCAAGTCTACATTCCTTCAACTATTTCCTGTGATGCCCCACCATCCACAAACGTAATGTCATTTACTGACCACGATTTTCCTAAAATCTTTTACAGAGGAATGCCACTCGCAGCTGGGCCTTGTCTTTTTCGTCCCATTAGTTTCAAGGCGATTGATTGCAGGACCGAGGAGAAGGCCTGACATGACGAAATTTTGATTCCCATTCACTTTCTACGATCTGGAACATATCGTCCCACCTGTTTTTCATTCTTCATGGTTCGGTAATGAACCCATGATTTGTTCTTCATCAATCAGTACAAAGATTGTGTTACGTTGATATTAACAGCAGAAAAGCATAACTTGTTCATGAAGAGAGAAGGAAGAAAACATAGCATATTCTTCATTCAGACTTAAAGAAGAAAACTGTCTTATACAAAACTAAATAAGAACCACTTTGAAACTGCACACAAACATGCAACACATAACTGCACACAAACTTGTTCCACTTCTTAAAAAATAGCTAACAAACCAACTGCCTAACAAATAACTTGACTGAGTCAAATAAAAAACTAAAATGACAGCACATCAATAGCAGCATTGAGACACAGCTCCAACAAACTCCTCATTGGATCAGTTGCTGCTACAAACTCCTATTTTCTCTCTTAACAACTCAAATCTTCCAGCTTGCAGTGGCTTTGTGAATATGTTTGCAAGCTGATCTTCAGATCTACAATAGACCAACTTAACTTCACCACTTTGTTGCACTTCACGTAGAAAGAAGAATTTTACTTTAAAATGCTTGGTTTTGCCATGGAAAACTGGATTCTGTGATATTGCTTTTGCAGCCTGATTGTCCACATTAACTTCAATGCAATCACCAGAATTTAACCACGGATCCTTCATTATCTTCTTCAGCCACAAAGCCTGATTTGCAGCTGCAGTAGCTGTTATAAACTCAGCCTCTGCAGTGGACTGAGCTACAATCTCCTGCCTTTTGGAACACTAAGAGAAACAGGCAGAACCAAGAGTGAAGCAGTACCCAGATGTACTTTTCATATCATCCACTGAGCCAGCCCAATCGTTATTAGAAAAGCCCTGCAACATAAACTTCTGACATCTCCTAAACTTCACATCAAAGAACAATGTTCCTTTGAGGTATCTCAAGACCCTTTTTGCAGCAACCAAATGCAATTGACTAGGACTACTCATGAACCTGGATAGAACACTTACAACAAGTAGAATGTCTGGTCTGGTTGCTGTAAGATACATGAGACATCCAATCAAGCTTCTATACATAGAAGCATCTACTGCATCCGTTCCATCATTCTTCTACAGCTTCTCTTTAGCAGCCATAGGAGTGCTTACACTTCTACAATCTTCCATCCGAAACTTCTTCAGAATTTCCTTCATGTATTTTTTCTGACAGATAAAGATCTCATGTGAAGTTTGTTTGACTTCTAGACCCAAGAAATAAGTCATTTTTCCTAAGTCTGACATCTCAAAAACTGCAAACAAACCTTGCTTCACCCTCTCTATCAGTTCCACATCATTTCCTATCACCAATAAATCATCTACATAGAGTGACAGAATTACAACACTGTGATTCACCCTCTTGACATAAAGAGTGAACTCACTCAAGCTTCTTACAAAGCCAAAATCCTGCAAATATCGATCTATCTTCCCATACCAAGCTCTTGGAGCCTGCTTCAGTCCATATAGAGCTTTCCTCAATCTGTATATCTTCTCTTATTGCCCTTTGCTACTGAAGCCTTCAGGTTGTTCAACAAAAATCTCCTCCTCGAGCTCTCCATTCAGAAATGCAGACTTGACATCTAACTGAAATATAGGCCATCCCTTCTCTGCTGTAACAGCTAATAGTAGCCTGATTGTATCAAGCCTATAAACAGGAGCAAATGTTTCAGAATAGTCTACTCCCCATATTTGAGCATAGCTTTTCACAACCAGCTTAGCTTTGTGTTTATTGACAGAACCATCAGGATTAAGTTTTGTTTTGAACACCCACTTAACCCCAATCACATTCTTATCAGACGGTCTGTCTACCAGCTCCCATGTGTGGTTTTTTTGAATCATTGCAAACCCCTCCTGCATTGCTGCAATCCACCTCTGATCCTCCTTAGCTTCCACAAAGTTAAATGGTTCAAGCACCGCCACATTGCTTCTTTCATAGATTTCAGCAAGTGACCTTGTGCCTCTTACTGGTAGATTATCCATACTATCTTCCAATCCATCCATAACTTCATCAACCTCTACAATTGTTGCAGGTTGTTGTTTTGCAGGTTGTTGTTGTCCTGCAATCTTTTCTTCCTTCCAATTCCACTCATCTTCCTCTAGAAAAACAACATCTCTACTCACAATCACCTTTTCAGTCATAGGCTGAAAAATCCTGTAAGCTTTTGATTGGAGACTATATCCAATGAAGACACCAAATTCAGCCTTTTTATCCAGCTTATCCCTCTTGACCTAAGGAACATGAGTGTAACACAAACACCCAAAAACCTTCAAATTCTTCACAGAAGGTTTAACACCATACCAGACTTCGAAAGGTGTTGATTTCTCTAAGGCCTTTGTGGGCAATCTGTTCAATAGGAACACTGCAGTATTAGCTGCCTTTGCCCAGAACTTCTTGGGTAACATCTTCTCCTGCATCATACATCTGGCCATCTCCATAATGCTTCTATTTTTTCTCTCACTGACCCCATTCTGTTGAGGTGAATAGGGAGTAGTGAATTGTTGCACAATGCCTGCTTGCTCATAATTTAACTTAAACTTGTGAGTAGTATACTCAAAACCATTGTCAGACCTAAGCATTTTAATTTTCTTCCTACTCTGATTCTCAACTAAGGCTTTAAACTTTATAAACACATCAGCAACTTCATATTTGGCTTGTAGAAAATAAATCCAACTCATTCTAGTCATGTCATTTGTGAAAGTAATGAAATACTTGCTACCATTGAGAGATGACTCAGACATAGGTCCACATAAATCTGTGTGGACTAATTGCAGCTTCTCACATGCTCTCCAGCCTCTTCCTTTGAAAGGAAATCTGGTTTGCTTGCCAAGAAGACAAGTTCTGTACTGTGGAAATTCCTCCTCCAAACTTGGCAAATCATTTGCCAAACGATTCTTCTGCATAAACAACATGTTCTTCCTGTGAACATGCCCAAGCCTTTTATGCCAAAGCTCTGCGTTTTCTTCTTTGCACTTTAAAGCCATTTGTTGCATCTCTTGTGGCTTGAACATGAAGCTCTTGTTCTTCATTGGCATTCTCAACACTTCTTTGCTATTTGCATTATCAATAAGGCATTCCTTCCCTTCAAACTTCACCTTATAGCCGTTCTCAACTAATTGACCAACACTTAATAAATTCTGGTAAACTTTTGGCACAAAGAGAACATCACTGATCAGCTTCACCTCCTGATTTCCTTCAATAGCCACTGTACCCTTCCCTTGCACTTCAATATACTGTCCATTGCCGATTCTGACTCTGGACCTAACTGACCTGTCTAGACTTCTAAACAGCTTCAAATTGCTAGTCATATGATTGGTACAACCACTATCCACCAGCCATGCATCATTCTCAACAAAGGAGCCAGAAAAGGAAGCTACAAACAAGTGTTCTTCCTCAGTTTCGTTCATTGCTATCTGTGCTTCTCCTGCTTGCTGGTAATTGTTCTCTTTGCAGATCGCTTCCATGTGACCAACCTTGTGACATCTTTTGCACTTAGCATCAGGCTTTCTCCAGCATCTAAAGGACTGATGATTAGTTCCACCACAGTGTTGACAAGGCTTCTTGTTCTTCTTCCATTTGCTAGACCCACTAGAACTCCTTTCTTTTGCCACAAACTTGGAGTCACCTGCATTTCTTTTGAACTGATTCCATTTCTTCCCTTTGCCTCCATCATTGGACTTCACTTTAGCTTGCAGTGCACCCTCTACAGGCTCTTCTCTTCTCATCAGTCTTCTATGCTCCTGTGTTTGCAGGGCATTTAACAATTCTGCAAGCTTTATGTCCGCCAAGTCTCTTGTATTTTCCAGAGAAGCTATAGTGGCTTCAAACTTCTCTGGAAGAGACACCAGGATCTTCTGAACCAGCCTTTCATCCTTCAAGTCAATCCCTAAGATTATGATTTTTTCGGCTATTTCAATCAGCCTATCAGAATATTCCTTCACTGACTCTGAATACTTCATTTGCTGTCTCTCAAACTCCCTCAAGAGATTCAGCACCTTCATGCTCCTTATCTTCTCATCTCCCTCGTATTCATCCTTCAAGAAATCCCATATTGCCTTTGCAGAATCACATCTCATGATCCTTGTGAAGATAGGGGGTGAGACAACAGCATACAGGCAAGACTTTGCCTTGGCCTTCCTTGTGATTCTCTCTTTATGGTGCTTTATCTGATTCAAGGTCGGATTGTTTGGAAGTGGAGCAACCTCATAATCATTCTCCACAGCCTCCCATAGATCATGACCCTCCAAAAATGCTGTCATCTTGACAGCCCAAGCCTGATAATTTTCCCTAGTAAAAAGTGGAGCAGCCATTGTGGAGAATCCACTCGATCTCGCCTCCATCAGCTTTTTCTTTGCAGATTGGAAGTAGTTTTGACTCAGTTACCCTCACTTCATAGTCCCTTAAAATCTCACAGAGGCTCTAATACCACTGTTATGCTGATATTAACAGCAGAAAAGCATCACTTGTTCATGAAGAGAGAAGGAAGAAAACATAGCATATTCTTCATTTAGACTTAAAGAAGAAAACTGTCTTGTACAAAACTAAATAAGAGCCACTTTGGAACTGCACACAAACGTGTAACACATAACTGCACAAAAACTTGTTCCACTTCCTAAAAAATAGCTAACAAACCAACTGCCTAACAAATAACTTGACTGAGTCAAAGAAAAAACTAAAATGACAGCACACCAACAGCAGCATTGAGACACAGCTCCAACAGATTGCAGATACACTCTTATCATGCTCTAATAAGCAAAACATTACTTGGTGGAGCTGAACATGAATAGAACAATTCCTTTCGCGAATCATGTGAGGCATTAACTGAAAAAGTAAAACCAGATGCTCACCCGATAGATAAATCCCGATTTTATTGAACATTCGAAGCTTTGACCGTTGACCAAAATCCGCAATGCATTTTTCATAACGCCATTCTATTGATAGAAGAATTGTTTTATCAGATCCTCAATGGTTGCTTTGATTAACCCTCTTTATATTCTCACTGTCATGCCGTAAGTTGAAGGAATTTTCCATGCCACCATCGGATCTAAACGACTGAACTGTCATATGAAAACAGGTTATTCTACATAATGCATGCCAAGAGGATTATTAAAATAATATAGATGCATCGTCTTGGACGGAATCAATCATTGCATTATTATATCAAATCCGAGGAGTGGATTTGAGCGGTTCAAACATCAGATTCCAGAGCAAATCATCGACCGAGGTGACGACAACCATCACCTGCACCTGCTGACCCCTTGGACCATCTCCTTCCTCCGAATGTAGACCTTCATTCCTCACGAGTCAACTCATCTCCACTCAGTGGACTCACCCCCACTCAAATGCTAATGCCCCCGAGCTCAAAGCTTCGCTCGCCCCGCGAAGATGATGGGAGCACAATCGCCGGTCAAAACGACACCAACCCAGTTCGTGATATTAGCCTTCCAACTCGTTTCGATCCTGTGTTTCGGAGCTGAGGCCAGGTGCAGACATGGCTGCCAGCTGGCCCTCGCGTCGTATTACGTGTCGGGGGCGTCGAACCTCACTTACATCAGCCACCTCTTCGACCGGCCAGTCCCCGAGGTGCAGCGCTACAACCCCAGCGTCTCCAGCGGGGATGCTGTCGCCGTCAGGACGCGGGTCAACGTGCCCCTCACCTGCGACTGCCTGAACGGCGACTTCCTCGGCCACACCTTCACGTACGTGTTCCAGTCGGAGGACACGTACTATGAGCTCGCAATGTTCAAGTACTCCAATTTGACGACCGTGGAGTGGATGGTCCAGGTCAACGGGTATGAACCCAACAAGATAGCGGACGGTGCGAAGATAAACGTTGCAGTGAATTGCACGTGCGGGGATCGTCGTGTGTCCAGTACGTACGCGGCGTTCATCACCTACCCCCTCTGACCGGGGGACAGCTTGGCGGGGTTGGCGGCAGAGTCGGGCCTGCCGGCCCGGTTGCTGGAGCTGTACAACCCGGGTGCAGACTTCAGTGGAGGGACGGGGCTGGTGTTTGTGCCGGCTAAAGGTTGTACCTTTATTTGATCTTTTCACTTATGAAAGTACTCGTGTTATTCATGGACTATGGCAGAATTCAATTCAATCAAGACAATCATCGGATATCCTTTCCCATAGAAATACGTGGAAGTTGCCATGTTCAGTGGATGGAAAACAGTTAACATCTAATAGATTGGAGAGTGTCAAATGGACTGGGTACATGAGTGCCTAATTCGTCCTGGCCATTAGGTCATGTGTGTCTCATGTGGTGTTTTACATTATCCAATGGTGTGGGCAATAAGTAAAAGCAATATGGTTCACGTATTGGGAATTCCTGATAAGCATTCTCATGGTGACATGCCATTTGGTCTGCAACATTTCCTCTTCCTCATAAGTTCACTGAAATACACGGCCATCAAAATCCACATTATATAAGCTGACTGATAGAAGCCTGGGACTTTTTGGATTTGACATTTGAAAAGCTCAGCCGAACCCTTAAAACATGGCTCTCAACAATCAGTCCTAGAAATGGTCTTTGCTTTTCCAATTTCCATTGCGCTCTGGTCACTTGACGTATAAATGGAAGACTTTTAACATTGTGTAATGTAGCCTATGCAGAGTATATGATTCAGCAAAAATGAAGATGTCGGGAAGCAAAGAATGTTCAATTGCTGATGTCGATTGAACTTGGATCGAGAAAAAGCTTAGAGATTATAGGATTCTCCTCTTTATTTGGTTTTGTCATCCTCAGTTTCTCATTAATTTGTACCTGACATTACTTTGCATGAATGTTGCAGATCCAAGTGGGAACTATCCGCCATTGAAGCTAAGGTAAGTCATAGTATCACAGAGTCTGAGAGAGTGAATTTAGAGCTTCATTACGATGTTTCCTTAGTTTCTCATGAATAATCTGAAGCTCCTGTTCTCTGTTTTGCAGACAAGGTTGCTGAATCTTTTATGAGCATTGCTTCCCTCGTTGCTCCTTCATCTCTTATTGCTTGAGGTCCAATGTCAGGACAGGCCTTCATTTATCCTGCAAGTAACAAGGGGTCCAATTTTGATCAGGAATCTCCAGCCAAGCCATTGCCGGCATATCAATTGCAGGCGTAGCAGTGATTGCTTTGGCCGCTTTTTTTCTCTCCACCGGTTTTTATCAAAAGAAGAAGGTGATGGAGGCATTGACTCTTCTAAAAGCATCCGATGAGAGCTATTTCAAACATGGACAAAGTAATATTTCTGGTTCCAATTGATCATCTCACTCAAAACAGCAAACGCTATGTCACTAAATAGATAATCTTTCTCATGGTTTTCTTATTTGTAAGCACTGAATTTTATGTGATCATTGACTATGCATGACATGTGCATTTAGGTTCAGAAGAAAAAACTTCAGAATTGGAGCTTGTTGCGGGTGCTTCTCGTATGCTCTCAGGGATCATGGTAGACCGATCTGTAGAGTTCTCATATGAGGAACTAGCCCAGGCTACAAATGGCTTTAGCGCGACTAATGTGATAGGGAGAGGTGGCTTTGGATCTGTCTACTATGCCAAACTAAGAGGTGAGGTTTGTAGCTTGCTCCCAAATCATTATCACAAGTTAAGTAGCAGGGAAAAGGCTGAACCAAAAATGTGAAATGAGCTTTGAAAAACATAAAATCACAATTCAGCAAAAATAGCAAACCGGAGATTAAGGAACAGGCAAGTTGAGAATGGCGAGAGTCATGAGACTGATCTTTAATGATAGCTGATGATGATAGCACTGATCTTAGATGTCAGAGTAAATACGGATAGAAGTTAAGCAAAACTTGTGCTTCTAACTCTACTAAAGTGCTGGATAGGTTATATTCCTTCCTCTCTTTCCGGTTTGAGTCATGCTTCGTCGTCTGCTTAAGTTCCAATGTTTTTTGACTAGTTATATGTGATGGTTTTCATGAATCACCCATGAGACTTTACCATCACTTATTATTTATTTCTTCTAGTGGGATTTTGAATGTGAGACTGATTGCCTGTGTTTCTTTCTCAAGAGGAAAGGCTGATTTTGTGAAGCTGAAATGCAGAAAACTGCTATCAAGAAGATGGATAAGCATGCATCAAGGGAATTCCTTGCGGAATTGAAGGTTCTGACCCGTGTTCATCACTTGAACCTGGCAGGAGCTTTTCCTTCAATTAATCATTTTGTGAAGGTGGTACTTTGAAATTGGTCTCCCTGCTAAGTGGAAGGTTTTTGCAGTCACTTTCTCCTCAAATGAATTCGAGTAATTCAATGATAAAGATAGCAATTTAGTCAATTACTGTTCCAGTTGAAGTGGACCTACGGTCAGTAAATGGGATTAATCTTTCAAATTCATGTACTGATTATCTGCTTGAGAGACCGGTGCATATGCTGTTCTAGCTACTGGGATTGTGGACTTTCAAAGATAAGATCCAACATGAACTTGACATCTCCATTTGAACATTTAGATGTTTGCTTCAAGAGTTCAATTCTTAGTCAGTGGATGGTAGTATAATTACTTAAGCCCATGATAAAGGAAAATACAGAAACCTCCTGGTCTGCTTGATTTTGAATGATAATGTTCCATGAAGCAGAATGCCTTGCGATACGTTCCACAGGTACGCTTAATAGGGTACTGTATTGAAGGTTCCTTGTTCTTGGTCTACGAGTTCCTCGAAAATGGGAGCTTATGTCAGCATTTGCGTGGCTCAGGTAAGATGATCCTCCAAATTCATTTGGATCGGACATCTTGTACTTTCCATTTACTTTTTATAACCCCGTTCGCTTCAACAGACAATAAGCCATTGCCATGGTCAGCAAGAATGAACATTGCCTTGGATTCTGCAAGAGGACTTGAGTATATCCACGAGAGCATTGTCCCGGTCTACATACATAGGGACGTCAAATCTACGAACATTCTGATAGATAGAGACTTTCGGGGAAAGGTTTTGAAAATGCTCTGCTCCAAACGTATCTGTAACATGAATTTTTCTCTTCCGCTGAGGCATAACCATGTCTACAGGTTGCAGATTTCGGTTTATCGAAGCTGACTGAGTATGGAAGCGCTTCTTTACACATTCATCTTGTGGGTACATTTGGATATATGTCGCCAGAGTAAGACATAATTTCAAGTTATTCATGTTTATGAGAAACATTCTCAAATTTCATAATATGAAAGGGCCAAAGATTGATGACGCCAGATTCCCAAGCACTATTGCTGACTGAAATTTCTGTGATTCTGAGGTTTAAGTGGACTTTACCAACAATGCTTTTGTGTAGATATGCTCAATATGGTGATGTCTCCCCCAAAGTAGATGTGTATGCTTTCGGCGTCGTACTCTATGAACTCATATCTGCCAAACAAGCTGTGATAAAGATGAATGGATTTGCGAGTGAAGCAAAAGGACTAGTTGCTTTGGTTGGTCCTCTTTTCCTCACTCCCTCATTTCTCTCTTATATTCTAGCAGGAGTAATGTCCTAACCATCACAACAGCTTTTCTTGCACTGAATACAACTAATGTCTTACAGTTTGAGGATGTTCTAAATTAGCCTAATCCAAAAGATAGCCTTTGTAAACTCGTTGACCCCAGGCTGGATGACGATTACCCACTGGACTTGGTTTATAAGGTACTTCAGTAGTGTTAGACCAACCGTTTTTCACAACAGGTTAAATTGTTTAGGAAAAGGAAAAAAGTATTCTTTGGATTTTGGCATAGGCTTAATCAGAGGACTCAACTTATCTCAACGGAATGATTGTCTACGTGCTCAAAAAGCTTTCTCAAGTGTTTGCGTTGCAGATGGCCACCCTTGCTAAGGCATGCACCCAAGACAATCCTCAACTTCGACCGGCCATGAGGTCCGTAGTGGTGGCGCTGACAGCACTTTCTTCTACGGAAGATGATTGGGACATTGGTTCCTTCTGTGAAGCCCATTCCTCCGTCAGTCTTGTTTCAGGAAGGTAGGAGCTAGAGGGGCATCTGAAGAAAAGAAGAAGCATGCTTCATGAACACGAGCCCCAACTCGGCATGCTGTTAAATGAACTGTCCTCTAAGAACATTGTATCGAGCAGCCTAGGCTAAGTCCCTTTCCCTGCTTTCATCTTTGTCTCCGAATCAAATGTAGCTCAAACCAGAAGTTTGAGATGCAACTGTAGAGAAGCATATGCATTATTACTTAGATCAGGATCATAGACTATATTAAGTAGGATGATATTGGCTTGGCCTGAAGAGACTAAAGGTCAATTCCCTCTGTCAATAGGTGTTTTTGCAGTAGAAAGGTAGCAGAATATATGCTTGCTTTGCTTTATTCATCTTGGCATTTTAGCAGTTTTATTGTAAGCCTCTCACGTTTTCATTGTTAGTCATCATGATTTACTTTGAGATACTGCAGATTTGTCTTGAAATAAGATTATTTCTTCGTGTTCTCTGTCAATCGATGAAATTGATATTTGGGCAAAAAGAATTAATAAAACCAATGTAAAACAGCTAAAAACTCTTTATTTTGGCTATTCTCGGTGAACTTTGTTCCACAAGTCACCAATTTTGTGGAATTCAGCTATTAGGAAAAAAGTTCTCATCATTTTATAAGTCAAAATTTATATATCAAAAAAGGTTTCGGATTTTGCCTTAAAAAGTCAAGGTATGCAAGTCCCAAAGTTTAGGAGATGTAGTAAGTCGGAAGTAGAACTCACTCTATAAACAAACAAACAAACAAAATGAGGTAAATAGGGGGGAAAGAAGGAAGGACAAGTTGAAGAACCAAAAGGAGAAGAAAACAGACTATTGTCAAGGATTTAATGGCAAGTCAACATTTGAGAAAAGCATGTTGATTAGAGATTACAAGGCCTCATACTTGACTGAGCTAGGGCCCACTTGGGCCCATCAGGACCAAAGCGCATTTGGGCAGGCCTAGGCAAGCGTATCCTCTCTTACACCCAACTCCAATCATATAGACCCGGTTAGATTCGCCTCGACTTAGTTCGTTTTATCACGAAAACATAATTTTTTCTTATATCAATGCTGGGTCTAGATAAGGACATTTAGGTTCGATACATGGCCCAACCATTGATCATGTCTAAGTGGAGGAGAAAAAATGAATAACATTATCTTATATCAATGCTGGGTCTAGATAAGGACATTTAGGTTTGATACATGGCCCGACCATTGATCATGTCTAAGTGGAGGAGAAACCAAAAGTCTCTACTCTTCCATCCCTTGAATAGATAGTGATAAAAGCAAAGCATTCATCTGTGTGCCAATGTATTTGTCACCTCATTGGATGAAGATGCAAAGGGGCCCTTGCTACCTGCATACCATTGCTCATAATGCAACTTATAAGCTTTTGCGCCCATCTCACTTGAAGAAAGGTAGTTTGCTTATTTTTTTCACTCATATCATAAGATAGTAGATTGAGAATGTCGGATTTAGGATAAGTGCGGGGATAAATTCATAATTGATTTGAGATTAGATCAGTTGTCTATTATGCCAATGAAATGTCACATGAACATCATTCATCAATTGTAACAAATTGTCTTAATTTAATACACAGAAGTTTGATAAACCTAAGTTAGAAAATAATCAAAGTGAAATAGTAGAATGCCTAGTTCTAGAGAAAAGTGTTAGAAAAGTTGCAAATCTTGTGTATTGATATAAATTTAGTCATACACTTTTTATTGGTGCCAATTTAGTTCTAAACTTTTTTATTTGGTGCTGATTTAGTCCTAAAATTTTTCAACTAGTGACAATTCGGTCCTTCTGACTAATTTTGGCTAGATTTTGTTGATGTGGGCACTAATCGGCTTACGTGGACAACTTTTAATAATATTTTAATATTTTCTGAATTATTTATTTCCTTTTTCCTTTTATTTTTTTTCTTTTCTTTTTTCGCCCCTTCTCCTCCTTGCTCTAGTCGGTTGCTGACTTGGTGATTGGCTAAAGGGGAGGGTCAACAAGGCTAGCCTCACTTGCCCTCGTGGCCGCTGGCGAGGGCTCGAGCCTCACTAGTGGTCGGTTGCCTAGTTGGTAACCGGCTAGGGCAAAAAGGAAAATAGGGAAAAAGAAAAGAAAGAAAGAAAGAAAGAAATAATTCAGAAAATATTAAAATATTATCCATGTTAGTTTTAGTCATGCCATGTTAGTCGACTAGCATTCATGTTAGCAAAATCCAGCCATAATTAGCTAGAAGAACCAAATTGGCACTAGGTTAATAGTTCTAGGAGTAAATTGGCACTAAGTCAAAAAGTTTATGACTAAATTGGTACCAATACAAGGTTTAGGACTAAATTGATACCAATACAAAAGATTTGAGATTTTTTTTACACTTTTCCCATGGAAAGTGAGTGGAATAAATTTTCTCAAGATAAGAAAAGAAAATAAAAAAAGTGACATCACACTTAGCGAGGATTAATTGGGTACTCAAATAGTTTTGACATTTTATTTCCAGCTTAATATCAAGTACGTTAAAGGACTATCAATCGAAGTCCCCATAAGGAGTTAGATCTAGAATGAACCATCCAACAATATTAATATATAATTGAGATATGCAAAAGCCAAACAACAATTATCAAATCATTGTATAACCATAATGAAATGTCATACAATGGCATATGTATTTCAAAGTCTTAAGATACAAATTATTGTTAAAGCAAGCCCAAGAAAGAACCTTGTATTAATATATTTAAGCATAATTGAGATACTCAGGCTCCGTTTGGTAACTTGCCTATTTCTTTATTTATATGTTCTTTTGTTCTTGGAATAGAAAAAGAATAAAAATCCGTTTGGTAACGCTAATCAACTTTTCTATTCCCCAGAATAAAAAGTTGTTTCCGAGAATAGATTTGGAGTAGGAATGAAAAGTAGAAAAAATAGCTTCTTATTCTTGTAAATAATTTTTAGAAATAATTTTTTGGGTTATTATTCATGATCGATCGCCGTCCAATGACCACCACCCGTTGGCCGTCGACCGGCAACCACCAATGGCTGCTGGCGGCTTGGTGACCAGTGGCGGCGGGTGGTAACCAGTGACTAGTGATTGGCGACCGACAATGGCCACTAGTCGCCGGTCATCGCTCGTCGGTCACCACCCACCGTTGCCATTGAGGAAAAAAGAAGTACATTTTTTTGTCAGTATCAAATGCATTTCTATTCTTATTTTTATTTCGAGAATAAGAAATTTTTGTAGTTACTAAGCGCCTTGTTTTACTCAGAAATTGTTCTAAGGAGTAGAAATAGAAAAGAACTATTTCTCAAAAGAAATTATTTTCAAGAGTAGAAATGTTATTAAATGCACCCTCAGAGTTCTTTTAGGACTTCTAGTAATCCTTGGTGCTTTCAGCTTAATCTATTTTACCTTTTTGAGCAGTTTCCATTTAACCTGAAATGGAAATCGTGGCCCCACTGTTATGCTAGTCGCGTTCAGAATAAAAATCTCGACCTTTGCTTAGTACAAGCGGTCAATTTAAGAAAATCATTGTTCACAATTGAAAATATAGCATAATAGGTAATGTTGATCAATTAAATGGATCGGCTCATGAATAGAGGAGGTCTTGCTATTGTTCTTCACGAAAGAAAATTAGGGATGGAATTAAATGTAATTGTATGTTTTATCTTTAGTGGTCCTGGCAAAATTGACAAATTTTCAGAAGAAATTATGAATTTGCCTGGTTCAAGCTTTAAGCTGTTTAGATTAAAGGAAACATTTCTAATTAGATGTCAACCTTTGTCGGCCAGTTGATAAAAGATGAAAACCCACATAATTTGACCAATCACGCGTGATGTTGTGACACACGATTTGGAACACGAGAGGGCGTTGTGCACGTTGTATCTTTTTTGCGGTCCACAATAGAAATTAGTGCAGAATCAAGTGGGCACAAAGAAAGAAAGATAACGTGTTGATAAAATTGCTGGAAATCTCACGAGGTAGTACCCCCCATGATGTCTACTATCGTGAATGGTGAGGGGCTCACCCTTTTTGACACAAATATCAAGAACGGAAATTAAGCGAGTCCGCAGCTAACTCATGGCTCAATCACATTGATGGAAAAGTTTTCTCGGTCATTTATCTCGTATGTGCTTGATTCCACAATTTTTTTACGATTGTTTTCACACGTCGATACTTATATAATTAAGATGGGTGTGTCTCCGATTTGGTTAAGGATTATATTTTCAATATATTTTACCCAAAAGTCGTGAGGTTAGTATGATGATAAAAGAAAGTGATTGTATATGTTGAATACAGACACGACACAAATATAATATTCCCAATTCATATTTTGGCTCCTAGTTTGGGTCTAAGCTTATGATTTAGTTTGTTTACGATATTTCTATCATAGACTTACAGTTATCTTTTTAAAGTAATCTTTCCTGTCGTTAAAAAAAAACATGTTCATTGCATACAAAACACGGTCTCATGACTCTTAACCTTACTGACTAGCTTAGTTGATTAGAAGATTGTCTTTTTTTGGGTTAAAAATCAGGACCCCACCGACAATCTTTAACTTTCATCAGAAAGGCCGTCATGGCATCGAGATTGGGGTGGTCCAAGGTAATAGATGAGTCGATGGAAAAATGCAGCCGAATAGGACTTGCAATGATTTTTATTCTGCTAAAACATGATGTTGTCGAAAGAAAATGGAAAGTATACTCTTTCAATATGTTTGAGTATGCAAGGGTCGGCGAGGGCAAGCCTCACCTGCCCTTGCGGCCGCTGGCGAGGGCTTGAGCCTCGCTAGTGGTCGATTGCCCAGCTGGCAACCAGCTAGAGCAAGGAGGAAAACAGGGAAAAAAAAGAAAAGAAAGAAAGAAAGAAAGAAAGAAAGAAATAATTTTAAAAATATTAAAATATTATTAAATGTTATTCACATTAGTATCGATCATGCCACGTTAGTCGACTGGCATTCACATTAGCAAAATCCGGCCCAAATTAACTAGAATGACCAAATTGGCAATAGGTTAACAGTTCTATAAATTGGCACTGAATCAAAAAGTTTAGGATTAAATTAGCATCAATAAAAGGTTTATGACTAAATTGATACCAAAACAAAATGGTTGGGATTTTTTTGACACTTTTTCCATGAAAATTGAGCAGAATAAATTTTCCCAAGATAAGAAAATAAAAGAAAAAATGACATCACACTTAGTGAGGATTAATTACGTACTCAAATAGTTTTGACATTTTATTTCCAGCTTAATAGCAAGTACGTTAAAGGACTATCAATCGAAGTCCCCATAAGGAGTTAGATCTATAACGAACCATCCAACAATATTAATATATAATTGAGATATGCAAAAGCCAAACAACAATTATCCAATCATTGTATTACCATAATGAAATGTCATACTATGGCATATGTATTTCAAAGTCTTAAGATAGAAATTGTAGTTAAAGCAGGTCCAAGAAAGAACCCCGTATTCATATATTTTAACATAATTGAGATACTCAGAGTCCGGCTAGGACTTCTAGTAATCCTTGGCGCTTTCACCCTAATAAATTTTACCTTTTTGAGCAGTTTCCATTTAACCCGAAATGGAAAGTATGGCCCCATTGTTGTGCTAGCCGCATTCAAAATAAAAAATCTCGACTATTGCTTAGTACAAGTGGTCAATTTAAGAAAATCAATGTTAACAATGGAAAATATAGCATAATAGGTAATGTTGATCAATTAAAGGGATCCGCTCATGAATAGAGGAGGTCTTGCTATTGTTCTTCACGAAAGAAAATTAGGGATGGAATTAAATGTAATTGTATGTTTTATCTGTAGCGGTCCTGGCAAAATTGATAAATTTTCAGAAGAAATTATGAATTTGTCTGGTTCAAGCTTTAAGCTGTCTAGATTAAAGGACATATTTCTAATTAGATGTCAACTTTTGTCGGCCAATTGATAAAAGATGAAAACCCACATAATTTGACCAATCACGCGTGATGTTGCGACACATGATTTGGAACACGAGAGGGCGTTGTGGATGTTGTATTTTTTCTGCGGTCCACAACAAAAATTAGTGCAGAATCAAGCGGGCACAAAGAAAGAAAGATAACGCGTCAACAAAATTGCTGGAAATCTCATGTGGTAGTACCCCATAATGTCTACTATCATGAATGGCGAGGACTCACCCTTTTTGACACAAATATCAAGAACGGAAATCGAACGAGTTCGCAGTTAACTCATGACTTAATCACATTGACGAAAAAGTTTTGTTGGTCATTTATCTCGTATGTGCTTGATTCCACAATCTTTTCCGCAATTATTTCCACAAATCAATACTCATATAATTAAGATGGGTGCATCTCCAATTTGGTTAAGGATTATGTTTTCAATGTATTTTACTCAAAAGTCCTGAGATTAGTATGATAATAAAAGAAAGTGATGGTATATATTGAATAGAGACACAGCACAAATATGACATTCTCAATTCATATTTTGACTACCGTTTGGGTCTAGACTTATAATTTAGTTTGTTTACAGTATTTCTATTATAGACTTAGAGTTATCTTTCTAGAAGAGAACCTCTCATCCTATGGAAACTTGTGACAGGTATGCTATCCCACACACGGCCCTCCTGGCCTCAACATGGACTGCCTGTTAGTCACCAAGTTTCTTCTCAGACTCCGAGCTTGGACTATAATAAACTCTAAAATATTGGAAATTCTGATGCACAGGATCCCCTAAAGGCAAGTGCAGAGTATACTCCAGAATTTTTTCCAATCATGAAGTTTGTTTAGAACCATCGTTCTGGGTTAGAAGAGAATGTGAGTGTTTAGAAGATCATGTTGAAAGTAGAGTACACAACACACTTCTTATTTCACTCTCTGGTTTTTACAATGGAGGCTCCTTGCTCTTATATAGGCAAAGGAGGATACAACAGACAAGAGTAGGCGGATTGGCCATGCTAGGACATAATTGAGCAAACTTAGCCACTTATGGGCTACACACATAGGGAGTCCTAAAGAAATCCCGTGACAAGCTATGAACAGTAGTTTTTCGCCTGTTGCTACAGTAAAAACAGACTGGGTGAACAGTAAAAACAGGACCGAGTGAAGTAAAGTGAACGGTGTACGGGGACCGGTGTACAGTGTTTTCAAGATGGCTTTTTATTTGTCTCTTCCATCTCTAGCACTGTAGTCATAGTTCGAATCATCAGAGCTATGATAAGCTAGTTGTTCTCTGAGGAGGGCATCTTCATCAACATCTGATGGACTAGAGCTTCCATCTTTTTCTCTTTTGAAAGCACGGATGAGATTTTCGATTTCTTCTGCCGATAGATCTGGTGGACGAGATGAGCTAGCACCGAAAGAACCGGAAAAATGGGGGTAATTTGGGGTTTCTCCCTAAGGGTCTTGTGCAAGTGACCCTCCCCATGGATCATAAGGGGTGGAGGAATCTAAATTGTTTTGCCGAAAGGTATGGAGAGCTTCTTGGATCTGTTCTCTTGTGGAATCCCAAGCTTCAAGGTGGTCCCAAGAGATAGGGACATGTGCAGATGGCCATGCTTCTGGTGGGATGGTGCGATTTTCTTGGTATAGAATTCTCTGGAGCTCTCGTGACACTAGCCTGCTTGTGGTAGTGGAGTATGGAAGTGTTCGATAGACCTGAGCAAATTCTTGAAAAACTTGAGGCCTGTAGCTTGCGATTCCTGCAGCAGAAGATTTGTCAGCGATCCAACCACATGGATGGGAAAATGTCCATGGTCGGTGGAATAAGACAATAGTGTGTCTTTCTGGTTCAAGCCTATCTTGGCGATTTTGGACTTTGAAGAGTTCTCTCCAATATTGGAATGGTTTATACCATGCAAAAATCTCCAAAAGATGTTCCTGATTATGAGGTTGACCTTGGCCATCCTTGTTAATAACCTGCAAAAGTTTGTCAGTGGGAAATTCAATGGCTATAGTGTACAGGTTGAACATGTACCAAAATAACCATTTGAGATCTTCTGGAAATTCTTTATCGGGAGACCATTTGAGAGGGTGAATGAATGGATATTGCGGATGAAGTCCATCTGGTCTGAGCATTAAACCTCCATGTTCACGGAAAATTGGGAGGTGATACTCCCACATTAGTTCTGGGAGTCTTTCTTTTAGAATGTTGTGGTGGATTGCCACAGGAACATCAGGAGGGTATTTTAGGCTGGGCCAACCACCTAGGATTTTGTCCGTTCGGTATGTGTCCTGGAAAGGCTCCTTTTTGACATACATGTTGATGGTTTCCAATGGTTTTTTTGGGACGGGACAAGAAATCAGCAAGAACATTTTTAGTTCTTGGAATGTGTTTGACTTCGAAGGAGTATTTAGAAAACCATTCAGCCCACCGGAGTAATTGTGGGTGGGGGACTTGCTTTTGTTTGAACTTAAGCATCTGAGGAAATGAGGACATATCCATTTCAACAAGAAAATGGTGTCCAATAAAGTGGAATTCAAACTTCTTGATGCCATACTTAACTGCAAGTATCCCCTTAAAAGTGAAATGATAATGGATTTCCGTTTGGGAAAATCGACCACTTTTATAGGTACAAATATGCCTGGTTCCATCAATTTCTTCGAAAAGAATGGCTGCCCAATATTTGTCGCTGGCATCAGTTTGGAGAATCCTCTTGCCATGAGATGGGATCTTTAAAGGAGGAAGGTTTTGCAAAAGTTGTTTGAGTCGAGAAATAGCTTGGGTTTGTTTTGGTCCCCATGGTGGAGGATTTTTCTTGAGCATTCTCTGAAGGGGTCGAAGATGTATGGAGATATGGGGAACAAAATCTCTTAAATAATTAACAATGCCAAGAAATTGCTGAACTTGCCTATGATTGAGATTCTTTTCAGGAAATTTTTGTAGTTCATCAGCAATATGAGGTTCGGGGCAGTAGGTTCCTTCTTTGAGTTTCATACCAAGGAATTCAATTTCCTTTTGGGCAATAATCATCTTTTTCTGAGAAAGCATAATGCCATGCTTTTTAACAATATCAGCAAAATGTGTCAAAAGTTGATAATGAGATTGCTCATCATGACTGAACAGAAGGATGTCATCAATATAAATCTGGGAGTTTTGAATGATGGGTTCGAAAATTTTGCACATAGCTTTTTGGAACAGGGAAGGGGCAATTTTGAGGTCAAAAGGGACAACTGTCCATTGGAAGTGTTGGTTTGGGATACAGAACCCAGTTTTGGGTCTGTTTGCTGGGTCAATACCCAGTTGCCAAAGTCCTGCCTTAAAATCAAATTTTGAATAGATCTTTACTTGGGCAAGGCTTAGGAAGAGGGAATTTCGATGGGGCAGTGGAAATTTATTATCTTGAAGGAACTGATTCAGAGGTTGGTAATTAATCACTAACCTCATTTTTCCACGGTTCTGCTTGGCCCGTTTGTTGACATAGAATGCTTCACATGCCCATTGGGAGTCAGAAGGTTCAATGAGACCTTGTGCCAGTAGTTCAGCACATTCTTGCTGAGCGAGTGCGAGATGTTCAGGGCTCATTCCTGAGTGACTGGCTTTGGTAGGATTGATGTCTTCATTCCTTTTGAAAGGAAGTTTGACATAAAAAGAGGAATTTTTCCACAAGGGCTGAGTATAAGTTTGGGAAAATTGGGAGTGTGTCTCAGCACAGGAAGAAAGTAGACTCTGGATTATTGGGTCCAAGATGGCTGGTTGAAGAGCATAAAATCGTCTGATGTCTACAAATTCTCTAAATTGATTTTTGAATCGAAGGCCATGAGATAGAATTCTGAGTTTGGGAAGTTGGGTCAGAATATCCCAACCAATGATAATATCTTTATCTGGAGATTGAGAACCAAGAACTTTGGTGGTTATAGAACACTGAGGAAAAAACTGGATAGTAATGGGTTTACTACGATACTTGGTAGCAAAAGTGTCACCAGAAGCAGAGTTGAAATACCTGGTGTAGGGTTTCCAAAATTCTTCTAGAATGATTTTTGTGTCTAAGATGGAAGAGCTTGCTCCAGTATCAATGAGTGCTACCAAAGGAATTGGTTTATGGTATTTGGACAAGAGAATATGGACGGGAATATACGGATGATGGACAGGTTTGTTGAGCTCAATTTCTGCGGGTGAATCAGAGAAGAAGGTGAAGACATCATTCTCTGAGTCAGAACCTGAGTCTGAGCTATATGTCTGAATTGCACAGAGGGTATTTTCAGATGGTTAGTCATCTAAAGAGAAGACGGACTCGATATCCGAGTCATCAAGTTGGACGCCGGTGCTTTTGGCAATTTTGTCTATCAAATGGCTTCCTCGCTTGCTTGCCTTTGGACAATTTTTGGCAAAATGTCCTTTTTTGTTGCAGATGTAACATCTGTCTTTGTTACGCTTCTTAGAGGAACGATGATGACTTTTTCGCAAAAATTTCCACTTACCTTTGCTTTTCCCTTTGTGTGTCTTTTTGAAGGAAATCCATTTGAAATGTCTTTTCTTTTTGCATCATGTGCAGGAAGGATCAGAACAATCCTTGGGACATTTTATCTTGAGACCGGGTTTGAAGCATGCTTTATCAAGATGCCTATTTTCTTTGAGAAAGCTTCGAAAGGCTTCTCTTCGAAGGCAAAGTTCTTCTATGGCAATGTGAACGGCCTGCTAGATTTCACCAAGAGTAGCTTATGTTATGCTTTTCTGTCTTTGCTGGAGAGTTTTTTCTGCAGCTTGGCTAAGTTCTTTTGGGATGGATGCCAAGAAGATTGGCTTGATATTCCAATCGGCACCAAGTAGATAAAATAACTTGATCATAGCTTGGAAGTGCCAGTCAAGGTCTTTGCGCCTTAGTGAGCAACATTTTCGGTCAAAGAATGGAATCTTCAGGCTTGTCGATAAAATACATGTGAATTATCTGGATTGCATTATCCAGCGGTTGAGTTAGGAAATACATCTGATCTTGTTCTGAAGCAGTGTGCCACCAATCTTTAAGAGTTCCTGTAAAGCGGCTGGTGAATTCCAAGAGAATATCATAAGTGCTGGGCTTAGAAATATGCCTGGTAGTGAGCCAAGCATGAAATTCTTGAAGCCTATCAGGCCATTTAAAATACGGAATATCATCCAGAGTAAAGTAGATTTTGGATGATGAGGCTGTAAAGGACTGGGTGGCATCAGGCTGTTCCTGGTGATGGATTTCAGGTTCAGAGAATATTTCTTCGTCTTTGACGCTATCGGCCATAAAAAAGGTCTCGTCTGAAAGGGGTGACCCAATTAAAACATCGGAATCAGATCGAGATGATGTCTTAGCCTGGTTTGTGGCAGAAGGCTTGATAATAGCAATGGAAGGGATTTGGCGACGAAGAAAATTGTCGAGTGGATTTGAAATGGTCAGGGTGGCAGATTGTTCTCCAGAAGGATGGTCACCAGGAGGAGGATGTTCAGGTGTGCCTGGAGAAGGTGGTGAAGATTCGGTAGGAGGAGGGGATTTCTTTTGCTTTAGTTTAAGCTTGCGAAGGTTTTCGCGTAGAGTCAGAAAATTACTCTAAGGAGGAGGGGCGGCTGAGCTTAAAACAGCAGCAAAAGAGGATGATGAACCAAATGATGATTCTGGCTTTTGTAAGGGGAGTAGAAGTAAAAAGGGGCGGATCAATTGGGGTGAATGACTGCTGACCCTTGAGAATTTGAATCTGTCGTTTGAGTTTCTCAATTTCTGGTCTCTGATCTTCCAAATAATGACTAGGAGGTGTTTGCTTGGTTTCTAGCAAATGAAGCCTTTTTTGGAAGTCTTTCAACATGCGATGAGATAAATCAGTGGTCTTGTCTACTCGTTCAAGTCGTGTAGCAACAGTGCCAAAGAGCTCGTTTTGAGCGAGGGCATTTTCAGTCTGCCAATTCAAAACAGTTTCAACAGCAGAGGGTTGCTTTCGTTGTCCTTGTGCATCAATGCTAGTGGGATTTGGTATCTTGGGGGAGTGCTGATACTTTTGGTGTGGGTTAGAGAATTTTTCCAATGGAGGAAATTTCCGGGTGCGGGTGTTGGTGCCAGATGATTCTGTAGTCTCAAGTGGAGGAAAATCATCAGGATGAAACATGCATATGCTGGGTAGGACAGGAGGTAGGACAGGTGTAGATACACAAGTGCCTAGTCGGGGTAGGTTTAAGGGACATGAAGGATTCTTTTTTACCAATTTCTGGATCGGCTTATAGAAAGGGGAAGTGATCATAGGTCTAGCTGGTGGTGGTGGAGAGGAGGGAACTGGCTTACAAGGTGGTGGAGATGAGGTTTGTACAAAGGACCTGGATGGTCCATAAGAAACAATGAACTGATATTTGCCTCCGTCTTCTCCAAGAGGTCCAACAGTTGGATCTCCATCAAGATACCTTTGGTAAATGGTATCTTTCTTTTTCTTCTTGGAAGAGGGCCTATCATCTTCTTCTTCAAATTTTGTGCATGAAGGGCAAGCACAATCAGGATCCCAAAAGTAATGTCCTGTGGGATCTTTGAAAAGGTGGATTGGCTGTCCTTAAGGCCCAAAAGAGTGGACAAACTGTTTGTTGTCTGGTTCAGAGGAAACTGGGTCAGTAGGATAAGGGGTAAAATGGAGGATGGTGAGAAAAATAGAGAAAGGTTCCTCTTTGGTTTTGCCAAACTTGATGGTAACAGTACCATCTTTTTTCTTAATGAATTGCGGTTCACTAGATTGAAGCGGTTTATAACTTTGATGGAGTTTTTCATAGTTGGTGACCCAACTATCTGGAAGGAGCTTAACAAGCTCGTTTCGTGGGATTTGACGAGGGACATGAATGCAAGAGGTTTGGTCGTGGTCGACCGAAATAACCAGAGTATCTTTAGAATTTGGGATGTTGAGATCAATGGCATGGTTTTGGACTCGGTAGATCATCTGGTAGTGCAAAGTGGCAGCAATAGATCCAGGTGTCTATGGGGCTCCAGTAATCTGTAGCTGGACTTTAAGAGCAGTAAGCAAGTTAGGATCTGTCAGAGTAATGTTAAAATTTGGGAAGAGTGTAACAAAAACAGTTCCCGCATTCATTGTTGTCTGAATGGTGCCAATACAAGCTTGCTGGTATTCTAAAAACCTGGTGTCTAACAGGGCTATTCTTGCTGTGACAGGTAAGCCTTTTCGGCCATGAAAGGTTAGAGCAAGACGGATGGCTCCAAAATGGAGATGAGTATAACCTTGTTGGATCCATTGAGATGGAAATTCGGGTGGAATCTGGAGAGTAACAAATTGTTCTTGTTCAGTTGCTTGGATGGGATGTTGGTCAAAACGGGAGGACTGAACATACTCTTTGACCATACGAGGGGTGTGTTTGATTAGGTGTTTAATAGACCGAAGTGGAGAGAAAGAAGATAGTTTAGCAAAAGCAGTGTATGGGTTCATCATAGGAAGCTGTGTTTCTGAGATCTTACTATCCTCTGTGAGGTAAGCAACCTCATAAAGATAGTCTATTTTTGAACATGAAGACTTTCGAAGTTTAGGTGGAGATTGAAGAGAAAGGTTAGAGGTAAGAGAGATGGGAAGAGAAGGGGAAGATGAATCTGAAGTTTTCATAGGATGAAAGGTTCTCTTCTAGTAACAGAACGTGGTAAGAAAACATGTTCATTCCATACAAAACACGGTCTCGTGATTCTTAACCTTACCGACTAGCTAAGTTGATTAGAAGATTGTCTTTCTTTTCTTTTTTGGTTAAAAATCAGGACCCCGCCGACAATCTCTAACTTTCATCAGAAAAGTCATCATGGCATCGAGACAGGGGTGGTCCAAGGTCATAGATGATTCGATGGAAAAATACAGCCGAACAGGACTTGCAATGATTTTTATTCTGCTAACACATGATGTTGTCGAAGGAAAATGGAAAGTATACTCTTTTAATATGACTAGCATTATATGAATTGCAACTACTTGACGTCACGTTCAAACTCAACTCCTCTTACATTCTTAAGAATAAATTGGACTTCGGATGAAAAATAGAGTATCTATGCATTTGAACTCATAATTTACCAATGAATATTTTGAAAGACCTTCCGTATCTTATTAATGTTCTAAATTCTCCATTAATGTGAACTAAAGAAACAGAAAATTTAGGCGCTATAGCATTATCAATAACAATTTATGTCCAAATATTTTTGTTGATGATGAAGATAATTTTTGTTTATTCATTTTTGTACACAATATAAGCAATCATTTTTTGAAAAATATTTTCTAAGTAATTCATTTTCCATTAAACAAGTGAAACCTTAGACTTTTTCTTTCCTTTTCATTTATTTATTTATTAGTTATCCTCCTGTCTCATTCTCCAGAAGTAGTTACGTTCATGGACGAAAGTGTTGTTTATTAAGCACACGAACGATCCCAACTGAAATAAGGAAGTAAGATTTTTCATTCTATGAAGCAAGAAATAACTATTCCAGACTTCAAAATCTTCCTTAAGGAAGAGACCTCTTGTTTTTACAACACATCATCACTCGCGGATCTCTTGTAAGAACATTGAATCTTTCCTGCGTGTAAAACCAAACTGAGCTAGATGCATTGTCTTTTTGGTTGCATGGTTCTTTACTGTTTGTTTTTCCATTGTCATCACCAAGACCTACTTGAATTCTTGTTTAGTTCATCAGCGACTAAAGCAGGTTGGGAAGAACCCACAAAAAATTGCAAATCAATTGCTTCAGGAACACAAAGGAGAACTTTTCAGTTTAAAAAAGAGATTAAAAGGTGTTTGATATTACTTTTTGACCTTAAAAAAATCGGAACATCTTGGGTCTATATATTTTTTCATCAAGATAAAAACCAATGTTGATGAAAAGTATGTACATCTTGGGATATGGAATTCTTGAGCTAATATCGCATGATCTATAAAGTATATGAATTAAGATTATCATTTGGACCATTGTTGATGATGAGATTGGTTTACGTGGTCTTAAAATCATTGAATGTCTTTCTGGGATTTCCATTGATGTAGTATATGGTGAATTTAGTTTCGAAGAAGTTTGACCCTTGATAATTAATCACTTAAAAGGAAGAAAATAAAGCTAGGCCATTAGTACCCGAGGAAAAATTAAGAAAATACATTTTAATAATGGAAAAGCATAACAGTTAATGTTGATCAATTAAGTGCATCAGCTCATAGATAGAGGACGATTTTGCTATCTCACCAAAAAGAAAATTAGGGACAGAATTGAATATAGTCAGCTTGTTTCATCTTTAGTGGTTCTAGCAAAATTAACAAAATTCAGAAGAAATTATGAATATTCTATTTGATGATCTAAGCTGTTTAGATTAGAGAACATATTTCTAATTAGATGTCGAGCTTTGTTGACCAATTGATGAAAGATGAAAAACAAATGAATTAACCAATCACACGGGGATGTTGTAACACGCAATTTGGAACATCATGGGAACAGACAAGAGGGTTGCGCATGTTGTAGCCTTTTGTAATAGAAATGGTGAAATTTGAAGGTTTAAAGATTGGGTTGTATTCTCGTTACTTTTAAGAAGGTCGACTTGGTCAATAAATTGCTGGAAATCTCACGTGGTAGTACCCCACCATATTTATTGTCCATTGCTATGCATGAGATGGCATTGCCGCCCACCTTTTTTGACAAGAGCGAACGTGGAATTTTTTGCTCACCATTTTAAGTCTTCGTTTTTTAAAAAATAACTCAAGAAAAAAGGTTCATAATTTCTAACAGACTTAATTTCTCTTGTATCATATATATTCAATATTTGAAAATCAAACTAATTTGAATTAAATATGCATAATAAGCACCCGTTAACATAAGAATGACCGGATTACATGGACAGAGAAGTTTAATCACTCAATTCATCTTTATTTGCTTGATTTCACATTCTCTTCACACATTAATGTTTATATAATTACTATCGGTGCATGTTCGATTTGATTTATAATTCTATTTTAACATATTTTGCCCAAAGGTGGTGAGATTAGTACAATGAGGAAAGAGAGTGCTTGTATGCATGAAGCACACACTTTGTTGACTAATTGATAGAAGATGAAAACCATATGAATTGACCAATCACATGGCGATGTTATCGCCCATGAGAGCGCATTGAGGTTGCACACGCGGTAGCCTTTTCAGGGTCCGCAATAAAAATAGTGCAATCTAAAGGTGTGAAGATTAGCTTGCATTCTCATTATGTTTAAGAAGGTTGACTTCGTCAATAACGTTGCTGGGATTCTCACGCGGTGGTACCAGAGTCTTTTGTCATGTACTAGATGCAACTACTTTTCTGTTAATTGATTTAACCCTTCGTTTATTAAGAATAAATTAAGAAAAATTCATAATTTTGAATACACTTAATTTTTCTTGTATCTTGCATACTCAATATTGGATATTGAAACAATTCGTACTAAATACATATAAACGTTTGACAACACAACCATCACCTAATTGCATAAACAGAGAAGTTTTATCAATCAATTCGTCATGTATTTGCTTGATCTCACAATCTTTTCGACCATTGTCTTCACAAATTGAAGCTTATATAATTAATATCGGTGTATGTTCGATTTGGTTTAGAAATTTTCTTTCAACATGTTTTACCTGAAAATCTTGAGATTAGTACAACAATAAAAGAATGCGCCTGTATATATGGAGTATAGACATAGCACGATATGATTTTCCAAATCCATATTTGGGTAATCTATTTAGGTTTAAGCTTAAGATTTATTTTGTCTGTGGTATTTCATACATTTAACAAGTTTTTTCGTCTTTAAGAAAACGCATTACTTACATGCAAAACAAGTTAGTCTTGCCCTATCTACACGTTTGGTTGATTGGAAGATTATCTAAGTCTTCATCAAAAGCAGCATCCCACCGACCATCTTTAACTTTTGTCAAAAAGGACATCATGGAGAAAGGACTAGCCTGAGCTAAATAGAAGAGTCGGTGTAGTAAAGCAGCCGACTAAGACTCCCAATGATCTTTATTTTGCTAACATGTCCAAGGAATTTTATTTTTATTTCAATTTAACTTGCATTTTTCTTTTAGCATACTCAATATTTCTTATTAACGTTCATAATGAAATGATTTTGGCAAACGATAATATTATTGATTGATTATTTTATTTTAAAAGTACAAAAAGCAATTAATACTTAATTTTGCATAATTTCATAAATCAGCTTGATCCCGCTATCGACAATTTTCTTTCAAATCCAACAAAAATTGCTTTCTATTAATGAAATATAACTCTGCGTTGTTACATTTAAACTTTCCAAATAACATCTTATTACCTCCTCAAGACTGACTTTAAATGCATTTGAACTCATAAATTAACCAGTAAATAATTTGTAAATGGGGTGCTTACATATATTATCAATATTCTTAATACTCCATTCAGCAAGCTTCTTTTCATTTTATGTATATATTTATTTATTAGTGAAAAATAAGGAAGGAAGAGAGAACTTTCACAGTATGAAGCAGGAATAGACTTATTCCCAACTTTAAAGTCTTTCAACAGGAAATAAACCTCCTGTTTATAAAAGGCGTCATCATTCCCAGAACTCTAGTAATTGAAGCGTTCCTTCTTCTAGTTCCCACTCCAAACACCTGACCTTACTTTCACACAACTCAATGGTTCGACCTAGCCGCATAATCCTTTCTTGTTTCCCCTCTCCTTTTCCAAGCTTCCTCCTCCTCCTCCTCCTATTATTTCCGCCACTAACTATCGCCAAATTCAGGAATGGACCTTCATCGGTCAGTGTTCCCGCCTCATGGGCTGCTAGCAATCCTTACGACTTCAAAATAATCAAATACAATGCGGGCGTCAAGGTCATGCTTTGCAGGCTAAACTCAGGACCAAGTTTCTTTTTGGGCTTCGAATGCTATGATGGCAGTACCTGCTATTTCGGCATCTATATTTTCCAACCGACACAACACATGGAAAACGGCTATCCGTTCCGAGTTTGGTTCGGCACTGGGGAATCCATGAAGGACACTGCCCAATTGCTACTCACCCAGGAGGGCGATTTAGTTTTACTGGGTGACGATGGAAAAAAAATGTGGTCCTCAAATACTGCTGGCAAGTCAGTCGTAGGCTTAAACTTGACTGAAGTTGGAAATCTCGTGCTCTACGACAGAAATGACGCCATCATTTGGCAGTCTTTCGATCACCCTGCAGATAGAATTGTTCCTGGACAGGAGCTACGTCCCGGCATGAAGCTAACAGCGGCATCAAGTGCGCCAGAAGGGCCAGCACGGGTCTACACGTTCACCACTGATGATCAGATAGGCTTCGTCGCATCTGTAAGGACAGCCAATTCTCCACATATTTACTACAAAACGAGCAATGTAAGCAAAATGAAGAGCGACAATGGACAGGTTGGAGCACTTTACAAGAATGGAACCTTCGGTGAGTTCGAATTTTCCCCAACATCATTGCCTCAGTTCATCTTTCTGTTGTCTGATGGGCATCTGTGGCGTTTTGTTTACGACGGCTACTCCAATCAGTGGAATTCGACAGATCTTCTTGGGGATCGAATTGGTGATTACGCTTATCCATTTGTTTGTGGAAGTTATGGCATTTTTTCAGATGGCTCTCAGTGTGTGTGTCCCAGGGAGACGGTGCAAATTGCAGAGAGGGATCCGTCTCGCGGCTGCAATCGTAGCTCACCAATCTCTTGTGATTCACTCAATAACACTTTCGAAGCAGTTGAGAATGTGACCTTCTTTGCTTTGGAGAACAATTATATTAGTGCAGACATCTCAAACACAACAGCAGAGAGTTGCAAGGAAGCATGTTTAGGGAAAGGGTGCTCATGCACAATGGCACTCTTTCGTAACCAAAGCATTTTGTCTGGTGGAGGAGACTGCTATTTATTATCAGATTCATTTTCCCTCATAGACTACTCTTCCGGGACCTATTCCACCTTAGCGTTTATCAAAGTCAACAATAGTTCAAATATCTCGATGCCATTATCAACCTTTCCAAGAAAAAGAAGGGGACGAGCAGTGTTAATACTAGGGATCACTGTTGGAGCAGTTTTAATGATATTAGTAAGTATATTTGGGATTTATATTCCACGTAAGGTGAGAAAAGATGAGGTCGAGGATGATGACCCAGACTTACCGAGGCTTCAGATAACTAGATTCCATTATGAGGACCTAAAGGCCATGACAGGAGATTTCACCGTCAAGCTAGGGGAAGGTGGATTTGGCTCGGTGTTTTTAGGAACTTTACCCAGTGGCGTTAGGATTGCAGTCAAGCGCCTTGATGGTTTTGGTCAAATGAAGAAGTCATTCTTGGCTGAGGCCGGAACCATTGGCACTATCCATCATGTCAATCTGGTAAAACTACTCGGATTTTGTGTTGAAAAATCATTTCGGCTTTTAGTCTATGAGTACATGTGCAATGGTTCTCTTGATAAGTGGATCTTCCATAAAGACCAAGAGTTTGACATATGTTGGCAAGTGAGGAGGAAGATTATTATCGACATTGCCAAGGGACTAGTCTATCTCCATGAGGATTGCCATCCAAAAATAATTCACTTAGACATCAAACCCCAAAATATACTGCTGGATGAACACTTCAATGCGAAGCTTGCTGATTTTGGGTTGTCGAAGTTAATTGAGAAGGACCAGAGCCATGTCATGACAACCATGCGAGGAACACCAGGTTACCTTGCTCCAGAGTGGTTAAGCTCTGTTATCACGGAAAAGGTGGATGTGTACAGTTTTGGCATCGTGATGTTAGAAGTCTTATGTGGGAGGAAAAATGTGGATCGCTGTATGCCTAGCGATGAAGTGCATATGTTGACCCTTTTCAAGTGCAAAGCAGAGCAGGAACAACTACTGGACATGGTTGATAAGTCCAACGGTGACATGCAACTACACGGCCAAGAAGTTGTCAAGATGATGAAAATCGCAGCATGGTGTTTGCAAGATGATTTTAGCAAAAGGCCGCTTATGTCTAAAGTGGTTAAATGCTTGGAGGGCTTAATTGATATAGAAGACGGCTTGAGATACAACTTCTCAGTTCCTTCTAGTCACAGCGATGATAGTGTTGATGATGCTACTCAGCTATTGCCGTCGCAATTATCAGGTCCTAGGTGAACTAGACGAGCTTCGGATCTGAACTCTGATGCTTAAGTGGGGTGGCTTTTTTCAGCATTTTTGCCACATATGTATATTTTTTTTTCTCCTAGTCGTAATTAAGATCCAGTAGTTCAAATGAAACTCTATGTAGCTTGTAGTTTTCGTTAATTAGGTTGAAAGGTCACGGTACAAATAAAGATTTCAACCATGAATCAGTTTGCATTAGACAGTGCTCAGTTCCATCTCTCTTTCTTGGTGCGATTCTTGTTGGATACCTTTTGTCAATTGCGATACTATTTCTCATTGTCATGACTATTGTAGATGATATTTCTCATTTCCAAACAAAAGCAGAAACCGCGTCCTTGTTCCCCTGAGCTCGTATCCAAGCCATTCGGACACGGCTTCTTCCGCAAAAGCTATACAATTTCATGCGCGCAAATATGAAGTGTGCAGGCAAAGGATCGCCGGAGCTGGCGATGAACGACGGTTGGCGGGCGCTAGGAGCAGGCAACGTGAGTAATTTCGCTACGGCGCTGGACCATGAGTCTCCTCCACGGGACTGCTTCTTCGATGTTGCTCCCTCTGAGTCCGACTCTGCTTCCACGGGTTGTTTCGCACCGAAGGACTCCCCCATGGAGTACGAAACGATGGAATATATTGACTTGGGGCGGGTAGAATGTGGTGATTTTAGTCCACACACGACAAGTGTTTGATTAAATGCCTGACAGACGCTCGGCGATGAGTAAAACGAGTACGCGCTCTTGCTTTTCATTGTTTTCGTTCGCTGAAAAATCGGCAGTGGCAGCCACAGACGACTTGATAAGCATGATGTTTGCTAGATGATTTTAATAAGAGTCCTTCCATGTCTGTGGTGGTTAATTTGCTTGGAGGGATTACTTAGTATAGGTAGCTCAAGTTAAATCTTCTGAGTTCCTTCCAGATAAACCGTGGTCAAAGGCAGCATTTGAATGGACTATCCAAATAGAACATTTTCTTTCTCAGCTTTACATGCGTTGGTTTCCTTTCTCGAGCAAACACTGAGCCACCAACAAGCCTAAGGCAATTTATTTGAAGATGCTTGTCGACCTGTACAATTATCATTCAGATCAGCTTCATTGAAGCTTTGTGAAAATGTCTTGATCACTTGCTTCTGGTCGAGCCTTGGTTTCTCGGGCTCACCATTTTAATCACATCAGGGCCCCTTCTGCTGCTAATACGAAGGCAGGCAACTTGGAGTGCGCACAAGAGACTGCTAAGGGGCACATCTCCATATCTTGAGAAGGACTTTCGATGGGATGGCCATTTTGCCTTTACATTCCAAGGTGTCAAGTATGTAGAGGGCGCTGTCAGCGAGAATATTTCGAGCATTCGGCCTTCTCATTTCCACCTTTTCCTTCTACTCTCCGTTCTCACTGGCCCATTATGGGATTTTTCTTGCTGCGACATGTGAACACATTATGTTTCATTTATTTGAATGAGCCTCTTGATCTGTCATAATACCTCGAGAGTTTCCTTGTGCTAATAGGAATGCTCTCATTTATCTTTCTAAGAATGTTCAATCTTTCCTGCGTCTGAAACCAAACTGTGCCATGTGCTTTCCTAGTATCATTACCTGAATTGTTGTTCAGTTCAACAGCTACTAAAGTAGGTTGTGAAGAACCTACAAAAATTGCAAATCAAGTGCTCCTGAAGAACTCAATGGCCAACGATCAACACAATTGACATTTTCTCAATTTTAGTTCAAAGGAAGTGATAAAAAGGAATTTGATATCATCTTGTGCCAATAGAAAAATCACTAGCAGCCCGATATGTCATGAGTATATAAATTTTGAGATGCAAAAATCATTCTAATTTGACCATAACATTTTAAGGCCAAAATAGTTTTTCATCGAGATAAAACCCCATATTGATGAAAGTATGTAATATCCAAATATGAAATTCCCAAAGTGATAACACATAATCTATAAACTATATGAATCAATATCATAATTTCGACCACTGTTCTAGATGAATTTGGTTTACATGGTGGACTAAAGATCATATGACATCTTTTCAAGACTCCCATTTAATGTCGATTATCAAAATGGTCGCTAGGGTACCGAACAATGGTTCTAAAAAAATCGCTAAATAGATGTTGAATTTTGTCAACCGATTGATAAAAGATGAAAAACCAAATAAGTTAATCAATGGCACATTATTTTATAATTCACAGATCGAGAAACGACATGGCAATAGATACGAGAGGGCGTTGCACGTTTTAACCTCATTATGGTCCGCATTAGAAATACTATCGTCCGAAGTGCAAATAAAGGAAGAAGATTAGCTTTTGTTCTCATTATTTCCACAAGGTTGAGTTCGGCGACAAAATTGCCGCAAATCTAACGTGGTAGTGTCACACCAAGCCAATTGTCAAGTACGGGGATGCCTCACACTCTTAACAAAAGAGAACGTTGAATTTTTGTCAAGTGATTTAAGCCTTCGTTTATTTTTCTTGTATAATGTAACTCAATATCTGGGAATTGAACTACTTCGTGGTAAATATGCATAAGCACCGTTAAAATGGTCATGATCTGCATAAACAGAGAAGTTTTATCACTTAATTCATCTTGTGTTAGCTTGATTTCGCAATCTTTTCGGCAATTGTTTTCCCACATTGATTCTTATATAATTAACATAAGTGGGTGTTTGATTTGATTTATGATCCTACTTTCAACATGTTTTACCCAAAAGTCGTGAGATAAGTATAATAATAGAAAAAAGTAATTGTATGTGTGGAACAAACACAGGGCACAAATACAATCTTCTCATTTCATATTTGGGGTATCCTAGTCTAGGTCATGATTTACTTTGTCCATGATTTTTGTTGTAATATTATCATAGAAATGTTAACAGATCTTGCAATTTAAATCAATGCAAATTTACCAAGAAATAAACGCAAAAAATAAGAATACTAGAATTTTACATTATTTGATTGAAATGTCAATACTTACTCTATGTTGATAGCTAGCAATAAATAATCAATGGGAAAAGTGTTAAAAAAAGTCTTAAATATTTTATTGGTGTCAATTTAGTCCTAAACATTTTGATTTGGTGCTAATTTAATCCTAAAAATTTTAGCCTAGTGCCAATTCGGTCATTTCGGTTAATTTTGATTGGATTTTGCTAACGTGGATACTAGTCGATGAGGTGACACGGTCGGCGATTGACGTTGACAACTTATAATAATTTTTTAATATTTTTCAATTTATTTATTTATCTATTTTCTTTCATTTTTTTCACTTATTTTTTCTTTTCCTTTTTTTTCCTTGTACTCCTTCTTCCTCCGACTGGTTGTCGAAGAGGCTCGACCTTTGCTAGATCTAGAGAGGGTGAGCCTTTGTTGCCCAAGGCGAGGTCACCCTAGGCACGGCGGAGGCATGTGAGGTCAACCTCACCTCTAGTCGGTTGCCCAACCGGCGACCGACTCAAGGTAGGAGGAGAGAGGGGAAAAAAATAAATGAAAAATAAAATGAAAAAGGAAAGAAAACAAATAAATAATTTGAAAAATTAAAATGTTATTAAAAATTGTCTATATCAGTCATCAACCATGCCACATCAACCGATCGGCACCCCATTAACAAGATTCAATCAAATTAGTCAGAATGATTGAATTGGCATTAAGGTAAAAGTTTTAGGATTAAATTAGCATTAAATCAAAAAGTTAATGACGAAATTGGTATTAATAAAATGTTTATGAGTAAATTAATATAAAATCAAAAGATTTAATACTAAATTGGTATTAGTGTAAAGGCTTAGGAGTTTTGTGAAATCCATTTTGTCCCGCATCTTGGCAAGCGCAAAACACAGAAGCTGAAGCTGAAGCAGAAGCGCAAGGCTTTACCCGCCATCATTCCTCTCCTCCCCTCCGCTCTCAGCACACTCCCTTGAGAAAAAATGATTACAAGCTCTCAGTATTTGCACAACCAGCTGCTTTCCCAGTCTCCTTATCAGCCTCTTTCGTTTCCCTTCTTCGCTCGGTGCCATAGACCAATCTTGCCCACAAAACTAATCCCCAGAAACATCGTCAAGAACAAATTCTTGGGTATTCACTTCGACGGTGCAACACGTAGAGGGAATGCTTATGGTAGGGCAAGAATCAGGAGTCGGGTAAGTGGTGAATTGACTGAGTTCGAATAGCAGAAGCAGAAGCAAGAGCCTTTGGTGAAAAGAGCATACCCTTTTCATGAGATTGAGCCCAAGTGGCAAGAATACTGGGAAAAGGACAAGACTTTCAGAACCGCAGATGAGATTGACACGTCCAAGCCCAAGTTCTATGTCCTCGACATGTTCCCATATCCCAGGTTTCCCTCTCTGTCTCTCTAGTTTCTTCTTGTTGTCGTTAGTGATTTGATTGTGATGTCAAAGTCGGTTACTTCACTGGGCCAAGGATGAGAATTGGGAAGCACAATTGAATTGAGTGTCTTGAGCAACTGGGGTTGGTTTTGATCAGTTCAATAATTTTAGGTTTATCCATTTGGACTAAATTCATTCTTTTGCTTGGTTTTCTTGTTGTGCACTTGGAAGTGAGATTTTTTTTCTTTTGCTAATTGATTGTTTTCAATTCAGTGGAGCAGGATCACACGTTGGGCATCCCCTGGGTACACTGCCACTGATATTCTTGCTAGATTCAAGAGAATGCAAGGCTTCAATGTTTTGCACCCGATGGGATGCGATGCGTTCGGATTGCCTGCAGAGCAGTACGCAATTGAGGTTTTCTTTTCGATTTTGGCTTGGTGGTTACGTGCATTTTTTTAAAATTCTGCCGTGGTTATGTAGTGGTTTGTAACAGCACTTTTTTTTTTTATCTATTTGGCAGACTGGAACCCACCCAAAAATCACAACTCTGAGGAACATTAACTGATTTCGCACCCAGGTGACCTACTTCCTTGTTTAATGTAGGGCATCATCATAAAGCTGCACTAGCTTGGTCTTGATTCGAATTATGTGGGAAAGAATCTGGGGTCTAGACCTGCCATTGAATTATTTTTTTGACCTCTTTTCTCTGGTGAAGACACTTTGTTTAGGTTCTTTGTCACATGTATCAGAAAACTGCAAAGAGGGGTCTGATCATGTGAGAGGTGTGTTAGCTGTTTGATTTCATATCTTAGAAAGTGGATTGGTTATCTCAAAGGTACTGTTAGAGGTAGTCAGAAAAGCTACACTAGTCTCGATCAATCTGAAAGAATATTCGAGAAGGACTCAACAAAGTAAAAACCTTTTAGGAGGTTCTCATAGAGCATCCAATCAATGAAATTAAGAGCATTAGCAGAGGCTTCTTCATATATAGTCCATTTACTTCTGATGCAGGAAAGTATTTGTTGCTACTACTTTATAGTTTCATCATTGACACTGTTTAAAACAGTTTCTAAGATTCTAGTTGTAACATCCCGAAATTTCTACCCATTTTGGAATTAATAAAAAGAGTTAATTCGTGATGCACTGTTAGCTGCGACTGCCTTGAATTGATCACTCATTGGCAACTAACCTATTCGGAAGGGTAATTAGGGATTGATACGCGTAAGACTAGGGAAATTGAACCGGGATTTACCTCTCGACCATAAGGATCGAAGAGGGACAATACCATGCCCTTACAAAGCAATTAGTGAACGGAAATAAATCGATGATAGAGGAGTACGAGGCCGGATTGAGGGTGATTCCGCACGACCTCGATACTCACGATAACCGACGATAAACCGATTTCCTTCTTGACTTTGTACGTGGGATGAGAAATTTATTCCTCGAGATTACATGACAACCGAGGGTGGCCCGGGGATTTAAGGAACCGAACGTGGATTGAATTTATTCGACCACGAGTCAATTTCGCGTGAAAATCCTAAAAGCCGTTCGGTAGTTTAGGTCGTGCTAGAGTCGTAATCGACGGATTTTAATCTCGATTTTCAATCCGATTTCGGGTATCGAAATTATAAGGACCTCACGAATAATTATTTGGACGCCGCCTCATTGATCCTCAAATTTTTACGGTAAAATCGAAAAAGTCGGAAAAAGGGATATCGGACCGAGAAAAGTGTGCCGCGAGAAACGGGCCTAAATTAGAATTTTCCGCCACAAGGGCTGGTCCGCGAGGGCCCATTGGATGGGTGAAGTTCCCACTTTGCCCTTGTCTTCTAGAAGCTAGAAGCCTTTTTTTTTTATCTTGGTAGATATTTTTGGTCAAAGTTAGCATGTCTTGCTCTTCAAGTTTGACTTCCTCTCTCTCTTCTCTTTTTGCTTTCTTTCCCAGCCGCACAATCTCTCTTTCTCTCCCAGCCGCGCACTCCCTCTCTCTCTCCCAGCCGCACAAGTTTCCTTCTTCTTCTTCTCTCTCTCTTTTTCTTCTTTCCCTCTTGGCTCCTCTGTTTTTTTCTGCACCTGTTTCCCTTGTTTTCTTCCTCTGGTTTTGCTGTCTTGAGGTCTTGCTGTTGCTGGGGCGGTTCCAGCTTGCTCCTACAGCTGGGACAACGTGTGCTTGCTGCTGTAGAGGACACGGCTAGCTGCTGTCCAGCCGTTGTCGGCTTTGTTTTCCTGCTGCTCAGTGTCCAAACAGCCACACCGGGGGCTGTTTTGACAAGATAGTTTGTTCCCCGTTGTCCGTTGTCGATTTCGAGCGGGCCGTTCGTCGTTCTCGTTGCCGCGATCGTCCCGGTACCCTTGGAACGCGTAAACCGTGAGTTGATTTTCTAAACCTTGCTTAGGGTGCTAAACTCCATTAGGGGTGATTAGTTTAATATTAAGTTTAATTAGTGTTTTTGGATGATGGATGATTAGTGTTTTATTATTATTGATTAAGCTTGCTTAGTGTTAATCATGGTTAGAATAAAGTAATCGCGGTTAGATTAAAGTAACCTTGGTTGGGTTAATTAATCGTGGTCGGGTTAATTAACCGTAGTTGGGTTAGATTAATAACCATGGTTAATATTAATAAATATTATTTAAATATTATTATTATTTTTGGAACAAAATAATAATTATTTATTAAATTCGGAATTATTATTTATTATTTTCGGAATTAATTAATTTATTATTAATTTCGAAATTGGTTGTTATTATACTTGGGTAATAATTAATTAATTGTTTTTGGAGAATAATTAATTAATTAGTGGTGGATGATTAATTATTCTTGGATGTTGAATATTGATTGTTGGATAATATTATTCTTGGATGTTGAATAATTATTAATTGAATATTTTGGAGTAAAGTATTATTTTTGGAAAGTACATTATTTATTAATTATGCTAGTGTCGATTAATTCCGATGGATTATTGTTTGTACTTTTCTCACGTGGATTATATATCGGTGGATTACTAGTTGTACTTTCCTCACGTGAATTGTATGTTGAATACATGTATATATGCTGCCTTTGATGATATTGTTTAATATATACTTGATGGAGTAAATTCACGGATTGCGATTGTGAATTAGGGTTGAGTATATTCAGCATATTCGTGTGACTACGTGTGAAATGCATTTGTATTCGTGTGACCACGTGTGAAATATTATCGCATTACATGTAGAGTTTGCGATGAATTAATGTGTACAAGCACGAATCATGTCTGCATTGGCTGCATTACAAGATAATGAAATGAGCATGATTAATTGGTGTGCTTGCGTGGTCACGTAAGAGCCCGTCACCCCAGTGGGGGATCGTGGTTGACGAAGTCCGTATTATCGGAATGCCCGGGCGGGGTCCGGATGCAGGTCGCGGTAGAGGCCGGACCTATGCTCTTTGTGAATGCCGTCTGGGCGCCAGACGTTGCCGTGCCCAATGCAGTGGGACGATGCCCGGTTATGCGGTTGACTACCAACTTGTGTGTTGGAAGGAAATTCCCCCAAAGGTGTTAATAAATGGAAAACGAGAAAGTGCATGGTACATGAGACGATTTGAAAGGTGTTCTGATTGTTTATTATAATTGCTGCATCGAGGTGAGCATATGATAAACTGTATCATGCAGGTTGCGTGTGGCAAAAGCGAGGTAAGGATGCCTGTGATTGCGATTGTTAACTGTTAATAATTGTATATGAGCATTGGTCTGATCGTGCGTTTGTCAATGGTTGATTGGATGTTATTCTATTGTTGAGTTGTGAGCGATAGAGACATTGCACGTCAGGGCGCACTCGAGGCGAGTAGGTCTCCTAACCGAGGCTTAGGATTTTGACTTGCTGAGATTTATCTCACTGGTTATTGAATAACCATTGTCAGGTCCATAGGATGGAGGATCGACGCGCGTTACGGCTCGTTGCCGTTTTTGAAGGGAGTAGATTAACCCCGGCTTGTTGGTTTCTTTGGCTCGATAGGAAGATGCCCGTGGTAAGGGCTTGTACTTGTAAACTTCCCAGGGTTAATCGGTAGATAAATAAAGCTGCACTTTGGAATGGGTTCTTATTGAGTTTTCCTGCTATCCCTACTTTTGTAATTGACCGGGGATTGTGTTTCGCTTCCGCATGCGTTTAATTGAAAGATAAAAATAATGGTCGGCGACGGATCCTGGAGAGTCGCAAATCAAATGACCGTAAGAGAACAGGGGTTGTCGCGGACTCGAGAGTCGGGTCGTGACACTAGTATGTGGCGGGCTATGGTCTTACATTCAGGCACTTCCACAGGTACGCTTAATAGGGTATTGTATTGAAGGTTCCTTGTTCTTGGTCTAGAAACTTCGAAAATGGGAGCTTATGTCAGCATTTGTGTGGCTCAGGTAAGATGATCCTCCAAATTCATTTGGATTGGACATCTTGTACTTTCCATTTACTTTTTATAACCCCGTTCGCTTCAACAGACAATAAGCCATTGCCGTGATCAGCAAGAATGAACATTGCCTTGGATTCTTCAAGAGGACTTGAGTACATCCACGAGAGCATTGTCCCTGTCTACATACATAGGGACGTCAAATCTGCGAACATTCTGATAGACAGAGACTATCGGGGGAAGGTTTTGAAAATGCTCTGCTCCAAGTGTATTTATAACATGAAATTTTTTCTACCGCTGAAGCATAACTATGTCTACTGGTTGCAGATTTCGGTTTATCGAAGTTGACCGAGTATGGAAACACTTCTTTACACACTCATCTTGTGGGTACATTTGGATATATGTCGCCAGAGTAAGACGTATTTTCAAGTTATTCATGTTTATCAGAAACATTCTCGAATTTCATCATTTAAAAGGGCCAAAGATCAATGACGCCAGAATCCTAAGCACTACCACTGATCAAAATTTCTGTGATTCTAAGGTTTAACTGGATTTCACCGGCAATGCTTTTGTGCAGGTATGCTCAATATGGTGATGTCTCCCCCAAAGTAGATGTATATGCTTTTGGCGTCATGCTCTATGAACTGATATCTACCAAACAAGCCGTGATAAAGATGGATGGATCTACAAGTGAAACGAAAGGACTAGTTGCTTTGGTTGGTCCTCTTTTCCTCACGCCCTCATTTCTCTCTTATATTCTAGCAGGAGTAATGTCCTAACAATCACAACAGCTTTTCTTGCACTGAATACAACTAATGTCTTGCAGTTTGAGGATGTTCTAAATCAGCCTAATCCAAAAGATAGCCTCTGTAAACTCGTTGACCCCAGGCTGGATGACGATTAGCCATTGGACTCAGTTTATAAGGTACTTCGGTAGTGTTAGACAAACCGTTTTTCACAACAGGTTAAATTGCTTAGGAAAAGGAGAAAAGTATTTTCTGGATTTTGGCGTAGGGTTTATTGGAGTACTCAACTTATCTCAATGGAATGATTGTCCACATGCTCAAAAAGCTTTCTCAAGTGTTTGCATTGCAGATGGCCACCTTTGCTAAGGCATGCACCCAAGAAAATCCTCAACTTCGACCGACCATGAGGTTGGAAGTGGTGGTGCTGACAGCACTTTCTTCTACGGAAGATGATTGGGACATTGGTTCCTTCTGCAAAGCCCATTCCTCCGTCAGTCTTGTTTCAGGAAGGTAGTAGCTAGAGGGGCATCTAGAGAAAAGAAGAAGCATGCTTCATGAACACGAGCCCCAACTTGGCGTGCTGTTGGATGAACTGTCCTCTAAGAACATTGTATCGAGCAGCCTAGGCTAAGTCCATTTTCCTGCTTTCATCTTCGTCTACGGATCAAACGTAGCTCAAACCAGAAGTTTGAGATGCAACTGTAGAGAAGCATATGCTATATTACTTAGATCGGGATCATAGACTATCTTAAGTAGGATGATATTGGCTTGGCCTGAAGAGACTAAAGGTCAATAGTGTTTCCCTCTGTCAATAGGTGTCTTTGCAGTAGAAAGGTAGCAGAATATATGCTTGCTTTGCTTTATTCATCTTGGCATTTTAGTAGTTTTATTGTAAGCCTCTCACGTTTTCATTGTTAGTCATCATGATATACTTTGAGATACTGCAAATTTCTCTTGAAATAAGATTATTTCTTCGTGTTCTCTATCAATTGATGAAACTGCTATTTGGCCAAAAAAGAATTAGTAAAACCAATGTAAAACATCTAAAAACTTTTGATTTTGGCTATTCTTGGTGAGCTTTGTTCCATAAGTCACCAATTTTGTGGACTTCAGCTATTAGGAAAAAAATCTCATCATTTTATAAGTCAATATTTATATATCAGAAAAGGTTTCAGATTTTGCCTTAAAAAGTCAAGGTATGCAAGTCCCAAAGTTTACAAGATGTGGTAAGTCGGAAGTAAAACTCACTCTATAGATAGACAAACAAACAAAATGAGGTAAAGAGGGGGGAAAGAAGGAAGGACAAGTTGAAGCATCAAAACGAGAAAAAGAAGACTATTGTGAAGGATTTAATGGCAAGTCAACATTAGAGAAAAGCATGTTGATTAGAGATTATAAGTCCTCATGCTTAATGAGGTAGGGCCCCCTTGGGCCCATCAAGACCAAAGCGCATTCAAACAGACCTAGGCAAGCTTATCCTCTCTTAAACCCAACTCCAATCATATAGACCTGATAAGATTCGCCTAGACTTAGTTTGTTTTATTATGAAAACATAACATTTTCTTATATCGATGCTGGGTCTAGATAAGGATATTTTGGTTTGATACATGGCTCGGCCATTGATCATGTCTAAGTGGAGGGGACACCAAAAGTCTCTACTCTTCCGTCCCTTAAATAGATAGTGTTGTCACCTCATTGGACGAAGATGCAAAAGGCCCTTGCTACCTGCATACCATTGCTCATAATGCAACTTATAAGATTTTGCACCATCCCACTTGAAGAAAGGTAATTTGCTTCTTCTTTTTTCTCATATCATAAGAGAGTAGATTGAGAATGTCAGACTTAGGATAAGTGCGGAGATAAATTCAGAATTGATTTGGGATTAGATCAGTTGTCTCTAACCCCAACAAAGTGTCACATGAACATCATTCATCAATTCTAACAAATTGTCATGATTTAATACACAGAAATTTGATAAAACTAAGTTAGAAAATAATCAAAGTGCAATATTAGAATTCATAGTTTTAGGGAAAAGTGTTAGAAAAGTTTTAAATCTTTTGCAGTGGTGTTAACTTAGTCCTAAATCTTTTATTGGTACCAATTTAGTTCTAAATTTAATCCTAAAACTTTTAAATTAGTGCCAATTTGGTCCTTCTGGCTAATTCTGGTTAGATTTTGTTGAAGTGGGCGCCGGTCAACTAACGTGGGACGGTCGGCGTTGACGTGAACAACTTTTAATAATATTTTAATATTTTTTGAATTATTTATTTATTTCCTTTTTCCTTTTTTCTTTTCTTTTCTTCTTTTCGTTTCCTTTCCCCCTGTTCTCCTCCTTGCTCCAGTTGGTTGTTGGCTTGACGATTGGCCAAAGGGGAGGGTTAGTGAGGGTGAGCCTCACCCACCCTCATGGTTGCTGGTGAGGGCTCAAGCCTTGCTAGTGGTTGGTTGTCCAGCTGGCAACCGGCTAGAGCAAGGAGGAAAACATGGAAAAAGAAGAAGAAAAGAAAAGAAATTAAAAGAAAGAAAGAAGAAATAATTTGGAAAATATTAAAATATTATTAAAAATTGTCTACGTTAGTATCGGTAGTGCCACCTCAGTTGACCAACGTTTATGTTAGCAAAATCCGGCCAAAATTGGCTAGAATGACCAAATTGGCACTAAGTTAATAGTTTTAGGACTAAATTGGCACTAAATCAAAAAATTTAGGACTAAATTGGCATTAATAAAAGGTTTAAAATTAAATTGACACCAATAAAATGTTAAGGACTAAATTGACACAAATATGAAATGTTTAGGATTTTTTTGACATTTTTTCCATGGAAAGTGAGTGGAATAAATTTTCCCAAGATAAGAAAATGAAACAAAAAAAGTGACATCACATTGAGGATTAATTGGGTACTCAAACAGTTTTGACATTTTATTTCCAGATTAATAGCAAGTACATTAAACGACTATTAGTCAAGTTCCCAGTAGGAGTTAGATGTAGAATGAACCATCCAACAATATTAATATATAATTGAGATATGCAAAAGCCAAACAACAATTACCAAATCATTATATAACCACGGTGAAATGTCATACAATGGCATATGTATTTCAAAGTCTTAAGATAAAAATTGTAGTTAAAGCAGGCCCAAGAAAGAACCCCCTATTCATGTATTTTAACATAATTGAGATACTCAGAGTCCGGCCAGGACTTCTAGTAATCCTTGGCGCTTTCGCCCTAATCAATTTTACCTTTTTGAGCAGTTTCCATTTAACCTGAAATGGAAATTGTGGCCCCATTGTTATGCTAGCCGCGTTCAAAATAAAAACCTCGACTATTGCTTAGTACAAGCAGTCAATTTAAGAAAATCAATGTTAACAATGGAAAATATAGTATAATACCTATCAAAGCCCATTGCGAAAGTTTTTTTTACTAAACGCATATTCAACTTAAAGTCCATTTGTAAAGAAATTTTACCAAATACAATTACATTTTTCCAAGTAGCTTTGGGCTTTCAGTATTTGCTTTGGACTCAAAGCCCCTTGTAAAAGCTGAATTAAATGCACCCCATATTTATTGTCCATTGTCGTGCGTGGGATGCCATTGCCTCCAACCTTTTTTGACACGAGGAAACGTGGAATTTTTTGCTTACCTTTTTAAGTCTTCGTTTGTTAAGAAATAACTCAAAAAAAAGGTTCATAATTTCTAATAAACTTAATTTCTCTTGTGTTATATATACTCAATATTTGAAAATCAAAATAACTTGAATTAAATATGCATAATAAGCACTTGTTAATATAAGAATGATCGGATTAAATGGATGGAGAAGTTTAACCACTTAATTCATCTTTTATTTGCTTGATTTCACATTCTCTTCACACATTAATGTTCATATAATTACTATTGGTGCGTGTTCGATTTGATTTATAATTCTGTTTTAACATATTTTACCCAAAGGTTGTGAGATTAGTACAACAAGGAAAGAGAGTGCTTGTATGCGTGAAGCACACACTTTGTTGATCAATTGATAGAAGATGAAAACCATATGAATTGACCAATCACATGGCGATGTTATCACCCATGAGAGTGCGTTGACGTTGACACACACCATAGGTAGAATCTAAAGGTGTGAAGATTAGCTTGCGTTCTCATTACGTTTAAGAAGGTCGACTTCGACAATAAAGTTGCTGGGATTGTCACGCAGTGGTACTAGAGTCTTTTGTCGTGTACCAGAAACAACTACTTTTCTATTGATTGATTTAACCCTTCGTTTATTATGAATGAATTAAGAAAATTTCATAATTTTGAATACACTTAATTTTTCTTGTATCTTGCATACTCTATATTGGATATTGAAACAGTTCATACTAAATACGTATAAACGTTTGACAACACAACCATCGCCTAATTGCATAAACAGATAAGTTTTATCAATCAATTCGTTCTGTATTTGTTTGATCTCACAATCTTTTTGACCATTGTCTTCACAAACTTATGCTTATATAATTAATATCGGTGTATGTTCAATTTGGTTTAGAAATTTTCTCTTAGCATGTTTTACCTGAAAAATCTTGAGATTAGTATAATGATAAAAGAATGTGCTTGTATATATGGAGTAAGGACATAGCACGATACGATTTTCCAAATCCATATTTGGGTAATCTATTCAGGTTTAAGCTTAAGATTTACTTTGTATGTGGTATTTCATACATTTAGAGTTATATGTTTGAAGTAAGTTTTTTCGTCTTTAAGAAAACGCATTACTCACGTGCAAAAAACAAGAACACGCGGAAGCGAACACAAAAGGGGCTGTCGGACGTGGGCCGGATCTGGCGGTCGTAAATGTCACGAGAAGTCGAAGGAAAAGGGGCGAGGGAACGAGAAGAACGCGTCGCATGGGGGCAGGTACACCTGTCAAAATGGGTGTATAACCCATTTAAATATTAAATGGGTCATAAATGGGTCAGGCTTCCTTTTAATATAACTCATATATGACCCATTTAAAGAAAACATGACCCATTTATGATCCATTTAATATTTAAATGGGTCATAAATGGGTTATACACCAATTTTGACAAGTGTATATATAATGGGTTTAAAAATTAAAAAGACTAAAATACATGAGTTGTTAATGAACTTGAATAAGTTTAAAATCTTTAAAAAAGATTATAAGAATAAGTTTTCCTAAATTTAGTTATATAGAGAAATGTTTTAATAATATGGGTCGGGTCGGGTCGGGTCGGGTATGGGTTGGGTATGGGTTGGGTTGGGTATGGATCAAAAATTTTATACTATGCTTAAATGGGTCATAAACAGGTTAATGGGTTAATTTGGGTCGGACCATTTATGACTCGACCCAAAATCAACCCAACCCACCCGTTTAACAGGTCTAGGAGCAGGTAGGAATCCAATCCATGTAAAAAAGCCTCGCTCTATGCAAACCCAAAAGAAAAAGAAAAGGAAAAGTGGTGGTGACTTTGGAGCAAAGAAGAGAAGAAGATAGCGTCGGAGGGCAGTTACGCGACAGACTGAAAGTGCCCCGCTTTTATTTTATTTTATTTTATTTTTTTTAAATTTCTTTTCCCCGCTTCTTTTCAGGGGCACTTCTTCTTCGTCCCCCTCTTTTTGATAAAGGTGAAGACTTTATTAAAATTCCAAAATACTAAAACTCCTATTTTCATATAAAATAAGGAGGAGGAGAAGTGTCCAAGGGACAAATCCCGTGGCACCCTCGCTTGCGCTTGAGTCCCGGGTCTTTCCACCCCCACGAGAATAAAGGTGTACAGTAGAAGGGGAAAAAAGGCATCCCCTTTATTTTACCTTTCTTTTCCTTTCTTTTTCCATGAAAAAAGAGAGGGTTTGAGCCGGAGTTAGACCTTGTCTTTCTTGCCCCTTGAAATGTTCAATTTAAGGTGCTAACGTAATGTCAATTGTCAATTGTGCAAACCCATCACCATAGCTTCATCAGGTGTGAGCAGGGAAGCGTGAGGGTCGGGAGACATTTAAGCCCAAGGCCGTCGTTCATAAATTAATAGAAGGTTCTTTGATATTGGGAATAAAGTGGAAGTTGAATCCGTAATTTTTGGCTTGTCAAAAAAGTTTAATTTGAAGTTGACTAATGTTTTGGGCCGAACTAGCTTTTGGGGCAAAAAGCAAGGAAACCCCGTGGCCTAGGTTAGGGCAAAAATGCATTACTCACGTGCAAAACAAGTTAACTTTTGTCGAAAGGGACATCATGGAGAAAGGACTGGTCTAAGCTAAATAGAATAGTCAATGTAGTTAGGGATGTAAATGGTTCGGTTCGATTCAGTTTTTTTGAAAAACCGAACCGAACCGATAAGAGATAATACTGAACCAAATCGAAACCGTCCTGAACTGAATACGAACCGAACCGAAAATGTAGTTTGGTTCGGTTCGGTTCGGGATGGTTTTTCAATTTTTCAATTTTTGCTTTACTTGTTGGGATCCAAATGAAGAAGAGATAATAATGAAGAGAGATTGTTCACTTTTAATTAAGAATTCCAGTTTGGTTCGATTAACCGAATCGAAAAGTTAACGGTTATTTTTCGGTTAACCGAACCGAATAAAAAACGCACAAAATTTCGATTCGGTTTGGTTCTTGATGCCCCTATATGTAGTAAAGCAATTGACTAAAACTCCCAATGATCTTTATTTAACTAACACATCCAAAGAATTTTATTTTTGTTTCAATTTAACTTGCATTTTTCTTTTAGCATACTCAATATTTCTTATTAACGTTCATAATGAAATGATTTTGGCAAAAGATAATATTATTGATTGATTATTTTTATTTTAAAAGTACATAAAGCAGTTAATACTTAATTTTGCATAATTTCATAAATTAGCTTTATCCCGCTATCGACAATTTTCTTTCAAATCCAACAAAAATTGCTTTCTATTCATGAAATTTAACTCTGCGTTGTTACATTTAATCTTTCAAAATAACATCTTATTATCTCCTCGAGATTAACTTGGTATGCATTTGAACTCATAAATTAACCAATAAATAATTTGTAAATGGGGTGCTTACATATATTATCAATATTCTCAATACTCCATTCAGTAAGCTTCTTTTCATTTTATGTATATATTTATTTATTAGTGAAAAAATAAGGAAGGAAGAGAGAATTTTCACAGGACGAAGCAGGAATAGACTTATTCCCAACTTTGAAGTCTTTCAACAGGGAATAAACCTCCTGTTTATAAAAGGCATCATCATTCGCAGAACTCTAGCAATAGAAGCGTTCCTTCTTCTAGTTCCCACTCCAAACACCTGATCTTACTTTCACACGACTCAATGGTCCGACCTGGCCGCATAATCCTTTCTTGCTTCCCCACTCCCTTTCCGAGCCTCCTCCCACTCCTCCTCCTCCTCCTCCTATTACTTCCGCCACTAACTATCGCCAAATTCAGGAACGGACCTTCATCGGTCAGTGTTCCCGCCTCATGGAATGTTAGTAATCCTTACGACTTCAAATCACATGGCAGTTTTGGTGTCAAGGTCATGCTTTGCAGGCTAAACTCAGGACCAAGTTTCTTTTTGGGCTTCGTATGCAATGATCCCAGTACCTGCTTTTTCGGCCTCTTTATTTTCCAACTGACACAGCACATGAAAGACATCTCTCCAACCTCAATTGCCTCAATTTGGTTCGACACTCGGGTGGACATTGCCCAATTGTGACTCACCCAGGAGGGCGATTTAGTTTTAGTGGGTGACGATGGAAAAAAAATGTGGTCCTCAAATACTGCTGGCAAGTCAGTCGTAGGCTTAAACTTGACTGAAGTTGGAAATCTCGTGCTCTACGACAGAAATGACGCCATCATTTGGCAGTCTTTCGATCACCCTACACACACAATTGTTCCTGGACAGGAGCTACGTCCCGGCATGAAGCTAACAGCGACATCAAGTGCGCCAGAAGGGACAGCGCGGGTCTACACGTTCACCACTGATGATCAGATAGGCTTCGTCGCATCTGTAACGACAGCCAATTCTCCACATGTTTACTACGAAATGAGCGATGTAAGCAAAATGAAGAGCGACAACGGACAGGTTGGAGCACTTTACAAGAACGGAACCTTCGGTGAGTTTGAATTTTCCCCAACATCATTGCCTCAGCGCATCCTTCTGTCAATTGATGGGCATCTGCGGCGTCATGTTTATGATAGTGACTCCTTCAAATGGAATCGGACAGATCTTCTTAGGGATCGAGTTGGTGATTGCGCTTATCCATTTGTCTGTGGAAGTTATGGCATTTGTTCAGGTAGCTCTCAATGTGTGTGTCCCAGGGAGACGGTGCAAATTGAAGAGAGGGATCCGTCTCACGGTTGCAATCGCAGCTCACCGATCTCTTGTGATTCGCTCAATAACACTTTCAAAGCAGTTGAGAATGTGACCTTCTTTGCTTTGGAGAACAATTATATTAGTGCAGACATCTCAGACACAACAGCAGAGAGATGCAAGGAAGCATGTTTGAGGAAAGGGTGCTCATGCACAATGGCACTATTTCGTAATTTCTCTGGTGGACTGCTATTTATTATCAGATTCATTGTCCCTCATGGATGAATCTGACTATTTTGGAAGCCATTTCACCTTAGCATTTATCAAAGTCAACAATAGTTCAAATATCCCGACGCCATTATCAATCTTTCCCAGAAAAAGAAGGGGACGAGCAGTGTTAATACTAGGGATCACTGTTGGAGCAGTTTTGATGATATTAGTAAGCCTAGTTGGGATTTATATTCCAAGTAAGGCGAGAAAAAATGAGGTCGAGGATGATGACCCAGACTTACCGAGGCTTCAGATAACTAGATTCCATTATGAGGACTTGAAGGCCATGACAGGAGATTTCACCATCAAGCTAGGGGAAGGAGGATTTGGCTCGGTGTTTTTCGGAACTTTACCCAGTGGCGTTAGGATTGCAGTCAAGCGCCTTGATGGTTTTGGTCAAATGAAGAAGTTCTTGGCTGAGGCCGGAACCATTGGCACTATCCATCATGTCAATCTGGTAAAACTACTCGGATTTTGTGTTGAAAAATCATTTCGGCTTTTAGTCTATGAGTACATGTGCAATGGTTCTCTTGATAAGTGGATCTTCCATAAAGATCGAGAGTTTGACATATGTTGGCAAGTGAGGAGGAAGATTATTATCGACATTGCCAAGGGACTAGCCTATCTCCATGAGGAATGCCATCAAAAAATAATTCACTTAGACATCAAACCCCAAAATATACTGCTGGATGAACATTTCAATGCGAAGCTCGCTGATTTTGGGTTGTCGAAGTTAATTGAGAAGGACCAAAGCCATGTCATGACAATCATGCGAGGAACACCAGGTTACCTTGCTCCAGAGTGGTTAAGCTCTGTTATCACGGAAAAGGTGGATGTGTACAGTTTTGGCATCGTGATGTTAGAAGTCTTATGTGGGAGGAAAAATGTGGATCGCTGTATGCCTAGTGATGAAGTGCATATGTTGACCCTTTTCAAGTGCAAAGCAGAGCAGGAGCAACTACTGGACATGGTTGATAAGTCCAATGGTGACATGCAACTACACGGCCAAGAAGTTGTCAAGATGATGAAAATTGCAGCATGGTGTTTGCAAGATGATTTTAGCAAGAGGCCGCTTATGTCTCAAGTGGTTAAATGCTTGGAGGGCTTAATTGATATAGAAGACGGCTTGAGATACAACTTCTCAGTTCCTTCTAGTCACAGCGATGATAGTGTTGATGATGCTACTCGGCTATTGCCGTCGCAATTATCAGGTCCTAGGTGAACTAGACTAGCTTCGGATCTGAACTCTGATGCTTAAGTGGGGTGGCTTCTTTCGGCATTTCTACCACATATATATTTTTTGTCTCCTAGTCATAATTAAGATCTAGTAGTTCAAATGAAACTCTAAGTAGCTTGTAGTTTTCGTTAATTAGGTTGAAAGGTCATGGTAAGAATAAAGATTTCAACCATGAATCAGTTTGCATTAGACAATGCTCAGTTCCATCTCTCTTTCTTGGTGCGATTCTTGTTGGATACCTTTTGTCAATTGCGATACCATTTCTCATTGTCATGACTACTGTAGATGATATTTCTCATTTCCAAACAAAAGCATAAACCGCGTCTTTGTTCCCCTGAGCTCGTATCCATGCCATTCGGACACGGCTTCTTCCGCAAAAGCTATACAATTTCATGCGCGCAAATATGAAGTGTGCAGGCAAAGGATCGCCGGAGCTGGCGATGAACGACGGTTGGCGGACGCTAGGAGCAGGCAACGTGAGTAATTTCGCTACGGCGCTGGACCATGAGTCTCCTCCACGGGACTGCTTCTTCGATGTTGCTCCCTCTGAGTCCGACTCTGCTTCCACGGGTTGTTTCGCACCGAAGGACTCCCCCAGGCAGTACGAAACGATGGAATATATTGACTTGGGGCGGGTAGAATGTGGTGATTTTAGTCCACACACGACAAGTGTTTGATTAAATGCCTGACAGACGCTCGGCGATGAGTAAAACGAGTACGCGCTCTTGCTTTTCATTGTTTTCGTTCGCTGAAAAATCGGCAGTGGCAGCCACAGACGACTTGATAAGCATGGTGTTTGCTAGATGATTTTAATAAGAGTCCTCCCATGTCTGTGGTGGTTAATTTGCTTGGAGGGATTACTTAGTATAGGTAGCTCAAGTTAAATCTTCTGAGTTCCTTCCAGATAAACCGTGGTCAAAGGCAGCATTTGAATGGACTATCCGAATAGAACATTTTCTTTCTCAGCTTTACATGCGTTGGTTTCCTTTCTCGAGCAAACACTGAGCCACCAACAAGCCTAAGGCAATTTATTTGAAGATGCTTGTCGACCTGTACAATTATCATTCAGATCAGCTTCATTGAAGCTTTGTGAAAATGTCTTGGTCACTTGCTTCTGGTCGAGCCTTGGTTTCTCGGGCTCACCATTTTAATCACATCAGGGCCCCTTCTGCTGCTAATACGAAGGCAGGCAACTTGGAGTGCGCACAAGAGACTGCTAAGGGGCACATCTCCATATCTTGAGGACTTACTATGGGATGGCCATTTTGCCTTTACATTCCAAGGTGTCAAGCATGTAGAGGGCGCTGTCAGCGAGAATATTTCGAGCATTCGGCCTTCTCATTTCCACCTTTTCCTTCTACTCTCCGTTCTCACTGGCCCATTATGGGATTTTTCTTGCTGCGACATGTGAACACATTATGTTTCATTTATTTGAGTGAGCCTCTCGATCTGTCATAATACCTCGATAGTTTTCCTTGTGCTAATAGGAATGCTCTCATTTATCTTTCTAAGAATGTTCAATCTTTCCTGCGTCTGAAACCAAACTGTGCCATGTGCTTTCCTAGTATCATTACCTGAATTGTTGTTCAGTTCAACAGCTACTAAAGTAGGTTGTGAAGAACCTACAAAAATTGCAAATCAAGTGCTCCTGAAGAACTCAATGGCCATCGATCAACACAATTGACATTTTCTCAATTTTAGTTCAAAGGAAGTGATAAAAAGGAATTTGATATCATCTTGTGCCAATAGAAAAATCACTAGCAGCCCGATATGTCATGAGTATATAAATTTTTGAGATGCAAAAAAACATTCTAATTTGATCATAACATTTTAAGGCCAAAATATTTTTTTCATCGAGATAAAACCCCATATTGATGAAAGTATGTAATATCCAAATATGAAATTCCCAAAGTGATAACACATAATCTATAAACTATATGAATCAATATCATAATCTTGACCACAGTTCCAAATGAATTTGGTTTACATGGTGGACTAAAGATCATATGACATCTTTGGTTCTAAAAAAATTTCTAAATAGATGTTGAATTTTGTCAACCGATTGATAAAAGATGAAAAGCCAAATAAGTTAATCAATCGCACGTTATTTTATAATTCACAAATTGAGAAACGACATGGCAATAGATACGAGAGGGCGTTGCACGTTTTAACCTCATTATGGTCCGCATTAGAAATACTATCGTCCGAAGTGCAAATAAAGGAAGAAGATTAGCTTTTGTTCTCATTATTTCCACAAGGTTGAGTTCGGCGACAAAATTGCCGCAAATCTAACGTGGTAGTGTCACACGAAGCCAATCGTCAAGTACGGGGATGCCCCACACTCTTGACAAAAGAGAACGTTGAATTTTTGTCAAGTGATTTAAGCCTTCGTTTATTTTTCTTGTATAATGTAACTCAATATCTGGGAATTGAACTACTTCGTGGTAAATATGCATAAGCACCGTTAAAATGGCCATGATCTGCATAAACAGAGAAGTTTTATCACTTAATTCATCTTGTGTTAGCTTGATTTCGCAATCTTTTCGGCAATTGTTTTCCCACATTGATTCTTATATAATTAACATCAGTGGGTGTTTGATTTGATTTATGATCCTACTTTCAACATGTTTTACCCAAAAGTCATGAGATAAGTATAACAATAGAAAAAAGTAATTGTATGTGTGGAACAAACACACGGCACAAATACAATCTTCTCATTTCATATTTGGGGTATCCTAGTCTAGGTCATGATTTACTTTGTCCATGATTTTTGTTGTAATATTATCATAGAAATGTTAATAGATCTATTTACCAAGAAATAAATGCAAAAAATAAGAATACTAGAATTTTGCATTGTTTGATTGAAATGTCAATACTTACTTTATGGGGATAGCCAGCAATAAATAATCAATGGGAAAAGTGTTAAAAAAAGTATTAAACATTTTATTGGTGTCAATTTAGTCCTAAACATTTTGATTTGGTGCTAATTTAATCCTAAAATTTTTAGCCTAGTGCCAATTCGGTCATTTTGGTTAATTTTGATTGGATTTTGCTAACGTGGATACTAGTCGATAAGGTGACATGGTCGGCGATGGACATTGACAACTTATAATAATTTTTTAATATTTTTCAATTTATTTAACTATCTATTTTCTTTCATTTTTTTTCACTTATTTTTTCTTTTCCTTTTCCTTTTTTTTCCTTGTACTCCTTCTTCCTCCAACCGGTTGTCATTTGCTAGATCTAGAGAGGGCGAGCCTTTGTTGCCCAAGGCGAGGTCACCCTAGGTGCGGCGGAGGCCTGTGAGGTCAACCTCACCTCTAGTCAGTTGCCTAACTGGCGACCGACTCAAGGTTGGAGGAGAGCAGGGGAAAAAAATAAAAGAAAAATAAAAAGAAAAAGGAAAGAAAGAAAATAAATAAATAAATAATTTGAAAAAAATTAAATTTTTATTAAAAATTGTTCATATCAGTCGTCGACCATGCCACATCAACCGACCGGCACCCCGTTAATAAGATTCAATCAAAATTAGTCAGAATGATTAAATTGGCATTAAGGTAAAAGTTTTAGGATTAAATTAGCATTAAATCAAAAAGTTTAAGACGAAATTGGTATTAATAAAATGTTTATGAGTAAATTAATATATCAAAAGATTTCATACTAAATTGGTATTAGTGTAAAGGGTTAGGAGTTTTGTGAAATCCATTTTGTCCCGCATCTTGGCAAGCGCAAAACAAGAAGAAGAAGCTGAAGCAGAAGCGAAAGGCTTTACCCGCCATCATTCCTCTCCTCCCCTCCGCTCTCAGCACACTCCCTTGAGAAAAAGATGATTACAAGCTCTCAGTATTTGCACAACCAGCTGCTTTCCCAGTCTCCTTATCAGCCCCTTTCGTTTCCCTTCTTCGCTCGGTGCCATAGACCAATCTTGCCCAGAAAACTAATCCCCAGAAACATCGTCAAGAACAAATTCTTGGGTATTCACTTCGACGGTGCAACACGTAGAGGGAATGCTTATGGTAGGGCAAGAATCAGGAGTCGGGTAAGTGGTGAATTGACTGAGGTCGAAGAGCAGAAGCAGAAGCAAGAGCCTTTGGTGAAAAGAGCATACCCTTTTCATGGGATTGAGCCCAAGTGGCAAGAATACTGGGAAAAGGACAAGACTTTCAGAACCCCAGATGAGATTGACACGTCCAAACCCAAGTTCTATGTCCTCGACATGTTCCCATATCCCAGGTTTCCCTCTCTGTCTCTCTAGTTTCTTGTTGTTGTCGTTAGTGATTTGATTGTGATGTCAAAGTCGGTAACTTCACTGGGCCAAGGATGAGAATTGGGAAGCACAATTGAATTGAGTGTCTTGAGCAACTGGGGTTGGTTTTGATCAGTTAAATAATTTTAGGTTTATCCATTTGGACTAAATTCATTCTTTTGCTTGGTTTTCTTGTTGTGCTCTTGGAAGTGAGATTTTTTTTCTTTTGCTAATTGATTGTTTTCAATTCAGTGGAGCGGGATTACACGTTGGGCATCCCCTGGGTACACTGCCACTGATATTCTTGCTAGATTCAAGAGAATGCAAGGCTTCAATGTTTTGCACCCGATGGGATGCGATGCGTTCAGATTGCCTGCAGAGCAGTACGCAATTGAGGTTTTCTTTTCGATTTTGCCTTGGTGGTTACGTGCATTTTTGAAAAATTCTGCTGTGGTTATGTAGTGGTTTGTAACGGGACTTTTTTTTTTTTTTAATGTATTTAGCAGACTGGAAACCACCCAAAAATCACAACTCTGAGGAACATTAACTGATTTCGCACCCAGGTGACCTACTTCCTTGTTTAATGTAGGGCATCATCATAAAGCTGCACTAGCTTGGTCTTGATTCGAATTATGTGGGAAAGAATCTGGGGTCTAGACCTGCCATTGAATTATTTTTTTTGACCTCTTTTCTCTCGTGAAGACACTTTGTTTAGGTTCTTTGTCACATGTATCAGAAAACTGCAAAGAGGGGTCTGATCATGTGAGAGGTGTGTTGGCTGTTTGATTTCATATCTTAGAAAGTGGATTGGTTATCTCAAAGATACTATTAGAGGTAGTCAGAAAAGCTACACTAGTCTCGATCAATCTGAAAGAATATTTGAGAAGGACTCAACAAAGTAAAAACCTTTTAGGAGGTTCTCATAGAGCATCCAATCAATGAAATTAAGAGCATTAGCAGAGGCTTCTTCATATATAGTCCATTTACTTCTGATGCAGGAAAATATTTGTGGCTGCTACTTTATAGTTTCATCATTGACACTGTTTAAAACAGTTTCTAAGATTCTAGTGTGTGGCGGGCTATGGTCTTACATTCGGGCACTTCCACAGGTACGCTTAATAGGGTACTGTATTGAAGGTTCCTTGTTCTTTGTCTAGGAGTTCCTCAAAAATGGGAGCTTATGTCTGCATTTGTGTGGCTCAGGTAAGATGATCCTCCAAATTCATTTGGATCGGACATCTTGTACTTTCCATTTACTTTTTATAGCCCCGTTCGCTTCAACAGACAATAAGCCATTGCCGTGGTCAGCAAGAATGAACATTGCCTTGGATTCTGCAAGAGGACTTGAGTACATCCACAAGAGCATTGTCCCAGTCTACAAACATAGGGACGTCAAATCTGCGAACATTCTGATAGACAGAGACTATTGGGGGAAGGTTTTGAAAATGCTCTGCTCCAAGTGTATTTATAACATGAAATTTTCTCTACCGCTGAAGCATAACTATGTCTACTGGTTGCAGATTTCAGTTTATCGAAGCTGACTGAGTATGGAAGCACTTCTTAACACACTCATCTTGTGGGTACATTTGGATATATGTTGCCAGAGTAAGACGTATTTTCAAGTTATTCATGTTTATCAGAAACATTCTCGAATTTCGTCATTTGAAAGGGCCAAAGATCAATGACGCCAGAATCCTAAGCACTACCGCTGACCGAAATTTCTGTGATTCTAAGGTTTAAGTGGATTTCACCGGCAATGCTTTTGTGCAGGTATGCTCAATATGGTGATGTCTCCCCCAAAGTAGATGTATATGCTTTTGGCATTGTGCTTTATGAACTGATATCTACCAAACAAGCCGTGATAAAGATGGATGGATCTGCAAGTGAAGCGAAAGGACTAGTTGCTTTGGTTGGTCCTCTTTTCCTCACGCCCTCATTTCTCTCTTATATTCTAGTAGGAGTAATGTCCTAACAATCGCAACAGCTTTTCTTGCACTGAATACAACTAATGTCTTGCAGTTTGAGGATGTTCTAAATCAGCCTAATCCAAAAGATAGCCTCTGTAAACTCGATGACCCCAGGCTGGATGACAATTACCACTGGACTCAGTTTATAAGGTACTTCAGTAGTGTTAGACAAACCATTTTTCACAACAGGTTAAATTGTTTAGGAAAAGGAGAAAAGTATTTTCTGGATTTTGGCGTAGGGTTTATTGGAGTACTCAACTTATCTCAATGGAATGATTGTCCACATGCTCAAAAAGCTTTCTCAAGTGTTTGCATTGCAGATGGCCACCCTTGCTAAGGCATGCACCCAAGAAAATCCTCAACTTTGACCGACCATGAGGTTGGAAGTGGTGGTGCTGACAGCACTTTCTTCTACGGAAGATGATTGGGACATTGGTTCCTTCTGCAAAGCCCATTCCTCCGTCAGTCTTGTTTCAGTAAGGTAGTAGCTAGAGGGGCATCTAGAGAAAAGAAGAAGCATGCTTCATGAACACGAGCCCCAACTTGGTGTGCTGTTGGATGAACTGTCCTTTAAGAACATTGTATCGAGCAGCTTAGGTTAAGTCCCTTTTCTTGCTTTCATCTTCGTCTACGGATCAAATGTAGCTCAAAGCAGAAGTTTGAGATGCAACTGTAGAGAAGCATATGCTATATTACTTAGATCGGGATCATAGACTATCTTAAGTAGGATGATATTGGCTTGGCCTGAAGAGACTAAAGGTCAATAGTGTTTCCCTCTGTCAATAGGTGTCTTTGCAGTATAAAGGTAGCAGAATATATGCTTGCTTTGCTTTATTCATCTTGGCATTTTAGTAGTTTTATTGTAAGCCTCTCACGTTTTCATTGTTAGTCATAATGATATACTTTGAGATACTGCAAATTTCTCTTGAAATAAGATTATTTCTTCGTGTTCTCTATCAATTGATGAAATTGCTATTTGGCCAAAAAAGAATTAGTAAAACCAATGTAAATCATCTAAAAACTTTTGATTTTGGCTATTCTTGGTGAGCTTTGTTCCACAAGTCACCAATTTTGTGGACTTCAGCTATTAGGAAAAAAATCTCATCATTTTATAAGTCAATATTTATATATCATAAAAGATTTTGGATTTTGCCTTAAAAAGTCAAGGTATGCAAGTCCCAAAGTTTACAAGATGTAGTAAGTCGGAAGTAGAACTCACTCTATAGATAGACAAACAAACAAAATGAGGTAAAGAGGGGGGAAAGAAGGAAGGACAAGTTGAAGAACCAAAACGAGAAAAAAAGACTATTGTGAAGGATTTAATGGCAAGTCAGCATTAGAGAAAAGCACGTTGATTAGAGATTATAAGTCCTCATGCTTAATGAGGTAGGGCCCCCCTTGGGCCCATTAGGACCAAAGTGCATTCGAACAGACCTAGGCAAGCTTATCCTCTCTTAAACCCAACTCCAATCATATAGACCTGATAACATTCGCCTAGACTTAGTTTGTTTTATTACGAAAACATAACATTTTCTTATATCAATGCTAGGTCTAGATAAGGATATTTTGGTTCGATACATGGCTCAACCATTGATCATGTCTAAGTGGAGGAGACACCAAAAGTCTCTACTCTTCCATCCCTTGAATAGATAGTGATAAAAGCAAAGCATGCATGCGTGTGCCGACGTGTTGTCAACTTATTGGACGAAGATGCAAAAGGCCCTTGCTACTTGCATACCATTGCTCATAATGCAACTTATAAGATTTTGCACCATCCCACTTGAAGAAAGGTAATTTGCTTCTTCTTTTTTCTCATATCATAAGAGAGTAGATTGAGAATGTCAGACTTATGATAAGTGCGGAGATAAATTCAGAATCGATTTGGGATTAGATCAGTTGTCTCTAATGCCAACAAAGTGTCACATGAACATCATTCGTCAATTCTAACAAATTGTCATGATTTAATACACAGAAATTTGATAAAACTAAGTTAGAAAATAATCAAAGTGCAATATTAGAATTCATAGTTTTAGGGAAAAGTGTCAGAAAAGTTTTAAATCTTTTGCAATGGTGTTAACTTAGTCCTAAATCTTTGATTGATACCAATTTAGTTCTAAATTTTGTCCTAAAACTTTTAAATTAGTACCAATTTGGTCCTTCTGGCTAATTCTAGTTAGATTTTGTTGAAGTGGGCCCCGGTCAACTGACATGGGACGGTCGGCGTTGATGTGAGGGTGAGCCTCACCCACCTTGTGGTTGCTGGTGAGGGCTCAAGCCTCGCTAGTGGTCGGTTGTCCAGCTGGCAACTAGCTAGAGCAAGGAGGAAAACATGGAAAAAGAAGAAGAAAAGAAAAGAAATTAAAAGAAAGAAAGAAAGAAATAATTCGGAAAATATTAAAATATTATTAAAATCCACCTCGGTTGACCGACGTTTATGTTAGCAAAATCCAGCCAAAATTGGCTAGAAGGACCAAATTGGCACTAGGTTAATAGTTTTATGACTAAATTGGCACTAAGTCAAAAAATTTAGGACTAAATTGGCATTAATAAAAGGTTTAAAATTAAATTGACACCAATAAAATATTAAGGACTAAATTGACACAAATACGAAAGGTTTAGAATTTTTTTTGACACTTTTTCCATGGAAAGTGAGTGAAATAAATTTTCCCAAGATAAGAAAATAAAATAAAAAAAGTGACATCACACTAAGGATCAATTGGGTACTCAAACAGTTTTGACATTTTATTTCCAGATTAATAGCAAGTACGTTAAACGACTGTTAGTCGAAGTCCCCAGTAGGAGTTAGATCTAGAATGAACCATCCAACAATATTAATATATAATTGCGATATGCAAAAGCCAAACAACAATTACCAAATCATTATATAACCACGGTGAAATGTCATACAACGGCATATGTATTTCAAAGTCTTAAGATAAACATTGTAGTTACAGCAGGCCCAAGAAAGAACCCCCTAATCATGTATTTTAACATAATTGAGATACTCAGAGTCCAGCTAGGACTTCTAGTAATCCTTGGCGCTTTCGCCCTAATCAATTTTACCTTTTTGAGCAGTTTCCATTTAACCTGAAATGGAAATTGTGGCCCCATTGTTATGCTAGCCGCGTTCAAAATAAAAACCTTGACTATTGCTTAGTACAAGCGATCAATTTAGGAAAATCAATGTTAACAATGGAAAATATAGCATAATAGGTGATGTTGATCAATTAAATGGATCGGCTCATGAATAGAGGAGGTCTTGCTATTGTTCTTCGCAAAAGAAAATTAGTGATCGAATTAAATGTAATTGTATGTTTTATCTTTAGTGGTCCTGGCAAAATTGACAAATCTTCAAAAGAAATTATGAATTTGTCTGGTTCAAGCTTTAAGCTTTTTAGATTAAAGGAAATATTTCTAATTAGATGTCAACTTTTGTCGGCCAATTGATAAAAGATGAAAACCAACAAAATTTGACCAATCACGCTTGATGTTGCGACACAATTTGAAACACGAGAGGGCATAGGCACGTTGTATCTTTTTTGCGGTCTGCAACAGAAATTAATGCAAACTTAAGTGGGCACAAAGAAAGAAAGATAATGCGTCGATAAAATTGTTGGAAATCTCCCATGGTAGTACCCCGTGATGTCTACTGTCCTGAATGGCAAGGACTCACCCTTTTTGACACAAATATCAAGAACGGAAATTGAGTGAGTTCGCAGTTAACTCATGACTCAATCACATCGATGGAAAAGTTTTCTTGGTCATTTATCTCACATGTGCTTGATTCCACAATCTTTTCGGCAATTATTTTCACACGTCGATACTTATATAATTAAGATGGGTGCGTCTCCGATTTGGTTAAGGATTATGTTTTCAATGTATTTTACCCAAAAGTTGTGAGATTAGTATGATAATAAAAGAAAGTACCACCTACCGCGGTGGCTTCGCTGGTTAGGCTCTTGTGACCCTTGCGCTTCAAGGGGAGGAGTTCGAAACTTGGGGGAGGCACTTGGTGACTTAACTTGCTGGTGGGAGTGTGGTGGCTAGCTCCCATTGGCCCCAGGGTTTACCACCCGACTGCCGGCCGTGCGGGGGTTCCCTGGGTCACCAAAAAAAGAAAAAAAAGAAGAAGAAAAGAAAGTGATGGTATATATTGAATAGAAACATGGCACAGATATGATATTCGCAATTCCTATTTTGACTACCGTTTGAGTTTAGGCTTATGATTTAGTTTGTTTATGGTATTTCTATCATACTTATAGTTATCTTTCTAAAATAAGCTTTTCCGTAGTTAAGAAAACATGTTCATTGCATACAAAACACGGTCTCATGACTCTTAACCTTACCGACTAGCTTAGTTGATTAGAAGATTTTTTTTTTCTTTTTTTGGTTAAAAATCAGGACCCCACCGACAATCTCTAACTTTCATCAGAAAGGTCATCATAGCATCGAGATAGGGGCGGTCCAAGGTAATAGAGGAGTCGATGGAAAAATGCAGCCAAATAGGACCTGCAGTGATTTTTATTCTGCTAACACATGATGTTGTCAAAGGAAAATGGAAAGTATACTCTTTTAATATGACTAGCATTATATGAATTGCAACTGCTTTATGTCATGTTCAAACTCAACTCTCTTACATTCTTAAGAATAAATTGGACTTCAGATGAAAAATAGAGTATCTATGCATTTGAACCCATAAGTTTACCAATGAATATTTTGAAAGACCTTTCGTACCTTATTAATGTTCTAAATTCTCCATCAATGTGAGTGAAAGAAAAGCAAATTTAGGTGCCGTTTATTTCGTAGAAAATGAATTATTTAAAAAAATCTTTCAAAAAATAATCACTTGTATTTATTGAAATAATTGGTCAATGAAAATATTTGCATTATCAATAACAATGTATGTTTAAACATTTTTGTAGATGATGATGATAATTTTCGTTTATTTATTTTTGTAAGCAATATAAACGATCATTTTTTGAAAAATATCTTATAAATAATTCATTTTTCTTTAAATAAACGAAACCTTAGACCTTTTTCTTTTTTTTTTCTTTTAATTTATTAGTTATCTTCTTGTCTCATTCTCCAAAAGTAGTTACATTCATGGACCAAAGTATTGTTCGTTAAGCATGCGAACAATCTCAATTGCAATAAGAAAGTAAGATTTTTCGTTCTGTGAAGTAGGAATAAACTATTCCAGCCTTCGAAATCTTCCTTAAGGAAGAGACCTCTTGTTTTTACAACACGTCATCACTTGTGGATCTCTTGTAAGAACGTTGAATCTTTCTTGCGTGTAAAACCAAACTGAGCTAGATGCATTGTCTTTATGGTTGCATAGTTCTTTACTATTTGTTTTTCCATCGTCATCACTGAAACCTACTTGTCTTGTTCAGTTCATCGGCGACTAAAGCAGGTCAGGAAGAACCTACAAAAAATTGCAATTCAACTGCTTTAGGAACACAAAGGAGAACTTTTCAGTTTAAAGGAAGAGATTTAACGGTGTTTAATATTACTTTTTGACCTTAGAAAAATCCGAACATCTTGAGTCTATATATTTTTTCATCAATATAAAAACCAATGTTGATGAAAAGTATATACATCTCGGGACATGGAATTTTTGAGCTAGCATCTCATGATCTATAAATCATATGAATTAAGATTATCATTTGTACCATTGTTGATAATGAGAGTGGTTTACGTGGTCTTCAAATCATATAATGTCTTTTTGGGATTCCCAATGATGTAGTATATGGTGATTTTAGTTTTGAAGAAGTTTGACCCTTGATATTTAATCACACAAAAGGAAGAAAATAAACCTGGGCTATTAGTACCCAAGGAAAAATTAAGAAAATAAATTTTAGTAATGAAAAAGCATAATAGGTAATGTTGATTAGTTAAGTGCATCAGCTCATAGATGGAGGACGATTTTGCTATCTCACCAAAAAGAAAATTAGGGACGGAATTGAATATAGTCAGCTTGTTTCATCTTTAGTGGTTCTAGCAAAATTAACAAAATTCAGAAGAAATTATGAATATTCTATTTGAAGGTCTAAGCTGTTTAGATTAAAAAACATATTTCTAATTAGATGTCGAGCTTTGTTGACCAATTGATGAAAGATGAAAAACATATGAATTAACCAATCACACGGGGATGTTGTAACACGCAATTTGGAACATCATGGGAACAGACAAGAGGGTTGCGCATGTTGTAGCCTTTTGTAATAGAAATGGTGAAATTTGAAGGTTTAAAGATTGGGTTGTATTCTCGTTACTTTTAAGAAGGTCGACTTGGTAATAAAATTGCTGGAAATCTCACGTGGTAGTACCCCACCATATTTATTGTCCATTGCTGTGCATGGGATGGCATTGCCGCCCACCTTTTTTGACATGAGGGAACGTGGAATTTTTTGCTGACCATTTTAAGTCTTCGTTTATTAAGAAATAACTCAAGAAAAAAGGTTCATAATTTCTAATAGACTTAATTTCTCTTGTATCATCTATACTCAATATTTGAAAATCAAAATAATTTGAATTAAATATGCATAATAAGCACTCGTTAACATAAGAATGACCGAATTACATGGATGGAGAAGTTTTATCACTCAATTCATCTTTTATTTGCTTGATTCACATTCTCTTCACATTGATGTTCATATAATTACTGTCAGTGCGTGTTCGATTTGATTTGTAATTCTATTTTAACATATTCTACCCAAAGTTGTGAGATTTATACAACGAGAAAAGAGAGTGCTTGTAAGCGTAAAGCACACACTTTGTTGACCAATTGATAGAAGATAAAAATCATATGAATTGACCAATCACATGGCGATGTTATTACCCATGAGAGCGTGTTGATGTTGATACATGTCGTAGCCTTTCTGGGGTCCGCAATAGAAATAGTGCAATATGAAGGTGTGAAAATTACCTTGCGTTCTCGTTACATTTAAGAAGGTTGGCTTCATCAATAAATAGCTAGGATTCCCATGTGATGGTACTAGTCTTTTGTCATGTACCGGATGCAACTACTTTTCTGTTAATTGATTTGACCATTCGTTTATTAAGAATAAATTAAGAAAAATTCATAATTTTGAATACACTTATTTTTTCTTATATCTTGCATACTCAATATTGGATATTGAACCGGTTCGTATTAAATATGCATAAACGCTTGACAACACAATCATCACTTAATTGATTAAATGGAGAAGTTTTGTTAATCAATCGTCCTATATTTGCTTGATATTTAATTACTTAAAAGGAAGAAAATAAATCTAGGCCATTAGTACCCAAGGAAAAATTAAGAAAGTAAATTTTAATAATAAAAAAGCATAACAGGTTATATTGATCAATTAAGTGCATTCACTCATAGATAGAGGACGATTTTGCTATCTCACCAAAAAGAAAATTAGGAACGGAATTGAATATAGTCAGCTTGTTTCATCTTTATGGTTCTAGCAAAATTAACAAAATTCAAAAGAAATTATGAATATTCTATTTGAAGGTTTAACTTGTTTAGATTAAAGAACATATTTCTAATTAGATGCCGAGCTTTGTTGACCAATTGATGAAAGATGAAAACCATATGAATTAACCAATCACGCGGGGATGTTGTAACACGCAATTTGGAACATCATGGGAACATACGAGGGTTGTGCATGTTGTAGCCTTTTGCAATAAAAATGGTGAAATCTGAAGGTTCAAAGATTGACTTGGGTTCTCATTACTTTTAAGAAGGTTGACTTGGTCAATAAAATTGCTGGAAATCTCACGTGGTGGTGCCCACCATATTTATTGTCCATTGTCGTCCATGGGATGTCATTGCCTCCCACATTTTTTGACATGAGGAAAGGTGGAATTTTTTGTTGACTGTTTTAAGTCTTCGTTTGTTAAGAAATAACTCAAGAAAAAAGGTTCATAATTTCGAATAGACTTAATTTCTCTTGTATCATATATATTCAATATTTGAAAATCAAACTAATTTGAATTAAATATGCATAATAAGCACTCATTAACATAAGAATGACCGAATTACATGGATGGAGAAATTTTATCACTCAATTCATCTTTTATTTGCTTGATTTCACATTCTATTCACACATTATAGTTCATATAATTACTATCGGTGCATGTTCGATTTGATTTATAATTCTATTTTGACATATTTTACCCAAAGGTGGTGAGATTAGTACAACGAGGAAAGAGAGTGCTTATATGCGTGAAGCACACACTTTGTTGACCAATTGATAGAAGATGAAAACCATATGAATTGACCAATCACATGGTGATGTTATCGCTCATGAGAGCGCATTGATGTTGACACACGTCGTAGCCTTTCTGGGGTCCGCAATAGAAATAGTGCAATATGAAGGTGTGAAGATTAGCTTGCGTTCTCGTTACGTTTAAGAAGGTTGACTTCATCAACAAAATTGTTGGGATTCTGACGCGATGGTACCGGCGTCTTTTGTCATGTACCAGATGCAACTACTTTTTTGTTAATTGATTTAACCCTTCGTTTATTAAGAATAAATTAAGAAAATTTCATAATTTTGAATACACTTAATTTTTCTTGTATCTTGCATACTCAATATTGGATATTGAACCAATTCATACTAAATAACGCTTGACAACACAACCATAACCTAATTGCATAAATGGAGAAGTTTTATCAATCAATTCATCCTGAATTTGCTTGATCTCACAATCTTTTTGATCATTGTCTTCACAAATTGATGCTTATATAATTAATATCAGTGCATGTTTGATTTGATTTAGGATTTTGCTTTCAACATGTTTTACCTGAAAATCTTAAGATTAGTATAACGATAAAAGAATGTGCCTATATATATGGAATAAAGACATAGCATGATATGATTTTCCAAATCCATATTTTGGTAACCTGTTCAGCTTAAGATTTACTTTGTCTATAGTATTTCATACATTTAGAGCTATATGTTTTAAGTAAGCTTTTTCGTCTTTAAGAAAACGTGTTATTCACGTACAAAATAAGTTAGTCTTACCCTATCTGCACGTTTGGTTGATTGGAAAATTGTCTTAAGTCTTTGTCAAAAGTAGACAGAACTGGTCTAAAGTAAATAGAAAAGTCGATGTGGTAAAGGAGCCGAGTAAGACTCCCAGTGATCACGTCAAAAGAATTTTAATTTCGTTTCAATTTAACTTGCATTTTTCTTTTAGCATACTGAATATTTCTTATTGACGTTCATAATGAAATGATTTTGGCGAAAGATAATATTATTGATTGATTATTTTTATTTTAAGAGTACAAAAAATAATTAATAATTAATACTTATTTTTATTTGCTTTCTATTCATGAAATTTAACTCCGCGTTGTTACATTTAAACTTTCCAAATAACATCTTATTACCTCCTCAAGATTAACTTTATATGCATTTGAACTTATAAATTAACCAATAAATAATTTGGAAATAGAGTGCTTACATATATTATCAATATTCTCAATACTCCATTCAGCAAGCTTCTTTTCATTTTATGTATATATTTATTTATTAGTGAAAAATAAGGAAGGAAGAGAGAACTTTCACAGTACGAAGCAGGAATAGACTTATCCCAAACTTTGAAGTCTTTCAACAGGGAATAAACCTCCTGTTTATAAAAGGCATCATCATTCGTAGAACTCTAGCAAAAGAAGCGTTCCTTCTTCTAGTTCCCACTCGAAACACCTGACCTTACTTTCACACATCACAATGGTCCGACCTGGCCGCATAATCCTTTCTTGTTTCCCCGCTCCTTTTCCGAGCCTCCTCCTCCTCCTCCTATTACTTCTGCCACTAACTATCGCCAAATTCAGGAATGGACCTTCATCGGTCAGTGTTCCCGCCTCATGGATTGCTAGCCCTTACGACTTCAAAACAATCAAATCCGATGAGAGTTTCAAGGTCGTGCTTTACAGGCTAAACTCAGGACCAAGTTTCTTTTTGGGCTTCGATTGCTTTGATCGCAATAACTGCACTTTCGGTCTCTTTATTTTCCAACCGACACAACACATGGAAGACATCTCTCCAGTCCGAGTTTGGTTGGGCACTCGGGAACACATGAAGGACACTGCCCAATTGCGACTCACCCAGGAGGGCAATTTAGTTTTACTGGGTGACGATGGAAAAAAAATGTGGTCCTCAAATACTGCTGGCAAGTCAGTCGTAGGCTTAAACTTGACTGAAGTTGGAAATCTCATGCTCTACGACAAAAATGATGCCATCATTTGGCAGTCTTTCGATCACCCTGCAAATAGAATTGTTCCTGGACAGGAGCTACGTCCCGGCATGAAGCTAACAGCGACATCAAGTGTGCCAGAAGGGACAGCGCAGGTCTACACGCTCACCACTGATGATCAGATAGGCTTTGTCGCATCTGTAAGGACAGCCAATTCTCCACATATTTACTACAAAACGAGCAATGTAAGCAAAATGAAGAGCGACAATGGACAGGTTGGAGCACTTTACAAGAATGGAACCTTCGGTGAGTTCGAATTTTCCCCAACATCATTGCCTCAGTTCATCCTTCTGAAGCCTGATGGGCATCTGTCGCGTTATGTTTATGACGAGAATTGGACGTCGACAGATCTTCTTACGGATCAAATTGGTGATTGCGCTTATCCATTTGTCTGTGGAAGTTATGGCATTTGTTCAGGTAGCCCTCGGTGTGTGTGTCCCAGGGAGATGGTGCCAATTGAAGAGAGGGATCCATCTCGCGGCTGCAATCGCAGCTCACCGATCTCTTGTGATTCAATCAATAACACTTTCAAAGCAGTTGAGAATGTGACCTTCTTTGCTTTGGAGAACAATTATATTAGTGCAGACATCTCAAACACAACAGCAGAGAGTTGCGAGGAAGCATGTTTGAGGAAAGGGTGCTCATGCACAATGGCGCTATTTCGTAACCAAAGCATTTTCTCTGGTGGAGACTGCTATTTATTATCAGATTCATTGTCCCTCATGGACGACTATTCTGGGAGCCGTTCCACCTTAGCATTTATCAAAGTCAACAATAGTTCAAATATCCCGACGCCATTATCAATCTTTCCCAGAAAAAGAAGGGGACGAGCAGTGTTAATAGTAGGGATCACTGTTGGAGCAGTTTTGATGATATTAGTAAGTATATTTGGGATTTATATTCCACGTAAGGTGAGAAAAGATGAGGTCGAGGATGATGACCCAGACTTACCAAGGCTTCAGATAACTAGATTCCATTATGAGGACCTGAAGGCCATGACAGGAGATTTCACCGTCAAGCTAGGGGAAGGAGGATTTGGCTCGGTGTTTTTAGGAACTTTACCGAGCGGCGTTAGGATTGCAGTCAAGCGCCTTGATGGTTTTGGTCAAATGAAGAAGTCATTCTTGGCTGAGGCCGGAACCATTGGTACTATCCATCATGTCAATCTAGTAAAACTACTCGGATTTTGTGTTGAAAAATCATTTCGGCTTTTAGTCTATGAGTACATGTGCAATGGTTCTCTTGATAAGTGGATCTTCCATAAAGACCAAGAGTTTGATATATGTTGGCAAGTGAGGAAAAAGATTATTATCGACATTGCCAAGGGACTAGTCTATCTCCATGAGGATTGCCATCCAAAGATAATTCACTTAGACATCAAACCCCAAAATATACTGTTGGATGAACATTTCAATGCGAAGCTCGCTGATTTTGGGTTGTCGAAGTTAATTGAGAAGGACCAAAGCCATGTCATGACAACCATGCGAGGAACACCAGGTTACCTTGCTCCAGAGTGGTTAAGCTTTGTTATCACAGAAAAGGTGGACGTGTACAGTTTTGGCATCGTGATGTTAGAAGTCTTATGTGGGAGGAAAAATGTGGATCATCACATGCCTAGTGATGAAGTGCATATGTTGACCCTTTTCAAGTGCAAAGCAGAGCAGGAACAACTACTGGACATGGTTGATAAGTCCAATGGTGACATGCAACTACACGGCCAAGAAGTTGTCAAGATGATGAAAATCGCAGCATGGTGTTTGCAAGATGATTTTAGCAAGAGGCCGCTTATGTCTCAAGTGGTTAAATGCTTGGAGGGCTTAATTGATATAGAAGACGGCTTGGTATACAACTTCTCAGTTCCTTCTAGTCACAGCAATGATAATGTTGATGATGCTACTCAGCTATTGCCGTCACAATTATCAGGTCCTAGGTGAACTAGACTAGCTTCGGATCTGAACTCTGATGCTTAAGTGGGTTGGCTTCTTTCGGCATTTTTGCCACATATTTTTTTTTTCTCCTAGTCGTAATTAAGATCCAATGGTTCAAATGAAACTCTAAGTAGCTTGTAGTTTTCGTTAATTAGGTTGAAAGGTCACGGTATGAATAAAGATTTCAACCATAAATCAGTTTGTATTAGACAATGCTCAGTTCCATCACTCTTTCTCGGTGCGATTCTTGTTGGATACCTTTTGTCAATTGCCATACAATTTTTCGCTGTCATGACTACTGTAGATGATATTTCTCATTTCCAAACAAAGCAGCAGGTCGACACAATAAGCGTTGTGTCTTGTTTGAAGTGTTTCTAGGCCTCGTTCATATCAAAGATGGCATAAGATTACTTAGAAATGGAACCTGCGACTTTTTCTATACGAACCCCAATAAATGAACTGATTGTCAATTAAGCATACCATTCCTCTGAAATAAAGAAAAATCCCTTCACTAAATCAAGATGTGTAACGCGTCAGATGTCCTCATTAACATTTTGAGCACCATAATTTGAGTAAGAAGAAGTCTGACTGGGATGGAATTGAAATCGTCTATAGAAACGGTTGCCAAAAAGAGCGCCAAAGTTGTTACAACGCACAACCTCAGAGATGTACCACATTAAGAATCTCAGTTCCAGAAGAATAATAGGTAATGGCTAGCTACGGTTTTAGGAAACCTCAGGGATTATGGTGTATGTACATTTCGCCAAAGGTCAGAAAATCTGGAGAGAATAAGATTTTGCTCTGAGTCGGAGACAGGAATGAAGATTGTCCAGAGCTAGGAATAGCTGAATTACAACTAGAAAATTTACACCATTGGCCCATTAAAAAAGAAGGATTGGCAACAAAGTGCAGATAAGGAAAGTCATTACCTTGAGGAGATACCACGTATTTGTTCCCAACGGCAAAAGCGGACGCATTGAACCAGACACGGACATGAAGTCCACGATGGCAAAAGCAGAAACCACGTCTTTGTTCCCCTGAGCTCATATCTATGCCATTCGGACACGGCTTCTTGCGCAAAAGCTATATAATTTCATGCGTGCAAATGTGAAGTGTGCAGGCAAAGGATCACCGGAGCCGGCCGTGAACAACGGTTGGCGGACGCCAGGAGCAGGCAACGTGAGTAATTTTGCTATGGCGCTGGACCATGAGTCTCCTCCACGGGACTCCTTTGATGTTGCTCCCTTCGAGTCCAACTCTGCTTCCACGTGTTGTTTCGTACCGAAGGACTCCTCCAGTGAGCACGAAACGATGGAATATATTGGCTTGGGGCGTGTAGAATGTGGTAATCCACACATGACAATTGTTTGATTAACCTCCCATGTCTGTGGTGGTTAATTTGCTAGGAGGGATTACTTAGTATAGGTAGCTCAAGTTATATCTTCTAAGTTCCTTCCAGATAAACCATGGTCGAAGGCAGCATTTAAATGGACTGTCCAAATAGAACATTTTCTTTCTCTGCTTTACATGCGTTGGTTTCCTTTCTTGAGCAAACACTGAGCCACCAACTGTTGGATGTATGCCCTAAAGCTACTATGTAATAGTTACATATTAGGGATTTCGGTTGTACTATCATTATTATTATTTAATTAATGGCAATGACGTATTCATTCATTTGTCCAATTATTTTATGAATGATTCCATAAGATCAATTGTGACTAGACCCATTCTTGAGACGTCAAGAATATTGTGATGGGTTCATAGTTAGACTGAATCTTTAAACTGTTCTTGGTCAATAGGTTATTGAGTGGATATTTATAATCCTGTTGAGACCAGTGAGTTCTTAACTTCACCATTAAGTATTGGATACTTAAGGGAATGACGAGTCGCAAGTCATTAGGTATTGCGATGCCTGAGTTAGAACACAGGTGTTTGTATTAGACAAATTCACTGAATGTGACGCATATGGAACAATTAGCAACATGGAAGCTTTTAACGTGGTCAATGTCTAATTGTTCATGCTTTGATCTTGTGTAAATAATCCTTAGACCTGAGGTACAGTGTTAACTTGTGTATCGAGCAACTATGGTTCACGGGTGCATATAATGTTGGGTCGTTGATCCGTCTTTATACCTGATGGTCATAGTTTGTTCATATATGAAGTTGCACGTGTATGCAATATGTAATCTGTCTCCTTGTTACATACAAGGTATTATAATGATGTCCTATGTAATCTGATTATGACAATGTATTGAAATCCTCGGCCGGGGTTGTAACCGAGAATAAATTGTTTATGTCTCGAATAAAATACATGCCAATTAGATTTGTGCATATGATCGAATTGATGACTTGACAAATATTCCATGGTCTTTGTTCGATCGGGACATAGTAAGACAGAGGGATTAAATTACACTGTAGCCAAAACTGACAGGTTCATTATGTTCTTAAAGCATTCACATTACCTGGGTAGCCATGACATCATGGCTTGTAGGACCCAAAGATTAATTGGGACAATTAATTCTTTTGAGAGTACTAATGTGTTAGTACAAGTCTTACTACCAGTTTAGTGATGAACCTAAGGATGTCACACACCATAACCAATTAGGATAACGTAGAACGAGAGAGAAATAATTTTGCAAATGTGTTTGCAAATTACTATAGTCGCATTGTGATTTAATTTAATTTGTATTATAGTCACGAGCCTATGTGCATATGATGCACACGCATGCCCAAAATAGATGCACATTAATGTATCCCGAATATGCACATAAAGATTATGTCTTCTTTTTATTTAATTTTTATCAATTAAAAGATGCACACGGTCAACAATTGTTGCTGACCGTGTGCAACGCACATGTGATGTGCGAAATGTTTCTTTTAATATAAAAAAAAAAAAATGTGGGGCATGATGGTCAGCAGCCGTTGCTGACCATCATGCACGATCCTCATGCATAAACCCACGACCAGCGACGGTTGCTGGTCGTGGGATCATGCATGACCCATGACCAGCAACGGTTGCTGGTCGTGGGGGTAGTTTCCCACGATCAGCAACGGTTGCTGGTCGTGGGATGTTCTCCCACGATCGGCTATGGTTGCCGATTGTAACCGCTTGTGGGATCATGGGCGGTTACCCATGGTTCTTATATAAGAAACTTGTGTGTTCGTTTTTGTGCGCATACGTATGCAAAACGAAAAAGAGAAAAAAGGACTCTCTCATTTTGGGCTGTGGCTAAAATATCGAGGATACGAAGGATTATCTCCACGAAGTTGCTAGCACAATCGTAGTGGTGATTATCCGCAAGTTCTCTCTTCGTTCGACGTCCATTGGTGGTGTATCTGAACTAGAGGTCCGACGTTTGTGGGGCTCAAACTGAAGAACATTTGGACCAATTCGTTTAAAGCGCGCTTCGAGAGGTAATTCGTTTAATTGCTTTCTTATAATCATAGTTTTGATTAAAACGCACGAACAACGCCTTTGGAGATTCATGTGTAGAAATATTTTATCTTGTTTCCGCTGCGTTTATATTAAATTGCCTATACATGATTCATGAAATCCCAACACCAACAAGCCTAAGGCAATTTATTTGAAGATGCTTGTCGACCTGTACAATTATCATTCAGATCAGCTTCATTGAAGCTTCGTGAAAATGTCTCGGTCACTTGCTTCTAGTCAAGCCTTGGTTTCTCGGCTCACCATTTTAATCACATCAAGGCCCCTTCTGCTGCTAATACGAAGGCAGGCAGCTTGGAGTGCGCACAAGAGACTGCTAAGGGGCACATCTCCATATCTTGAGATGGACTTTCGATGGGATGGCCATTTTGCCTTTACATTCCAAGATGTTAAGCATGTAGAGGGCGTTGTCAGCTAGAAAATTTCGAGCATTCGGCCTTCTCATTTCCACCTTTTCCTTCTACTCTCCATTCTCACTGGCCCATTGTGGGATTTTTCTTGCTGCGACATGTGAACACATTATGTTTCATTTATTTGAGTGAGCCTCTCGATCTATCATAATACCTTGAGAGTTTCCTTGTGCTAATAGGAATGTTCTCATTTGTCTTTCTAAGAATGTTCAATCTTTCCTACGTCCGAAACCAAACTGTGCCATGTGCTTTCCTAGTATCATCTCCGTGACTTACCTGAATTGTTGTTCAGTTCAACAGCTACTAAAGCAGGTTGTGAAGAACCTACAAAAATTGCAAATCAAGTGCTCCTGAAGAACTCATTGGCCAAAGATCAACACAACAGAGTGGTGACATTTTCTCAATTTTAGTTTAAAGGAAGTGATAAAAAGGAATTTGATATCATCTTGTGACAATAGAAAAATCACAAGCAGCCCGATATGTCATGAGTATATAAAATTTTGAGATGCGAAAAACATTCTAATTTGACCAGAACATTTTAATGACATAATATTTTTTTCATCGAGATAAAACCCCATATTGATGAAAAGTATGTAATATCCGAATATGAAATTCCCAAAGTGATAACACATGATCTATAGACTATATGAATCAATATCATAATCTTGACCACCATTCCCGATGAATTTGGTTTACATGGTGGACTAAAGATCATATGACATCTTTTCAAGGGTCCCATTTAATGTCGAATATTGAAATGGTCGCCGGGGTACCGAACAATGGTTCTAAAAAAATCTCTAAATAGATGTTGAATTTTGTCGACCGATTGATAAAAGATGAAAACCAAATAAGTTAATCAATCACATGTTATTTTATAATTCACAGATTGAGAAACGACATGGCAATAGATACGAGAGGGCGTTGCACGTTTTAACCTCATTATGGTCCGCATTAGAAATCAGCAGTCTGAAGTACGAATAAAGGAAGAAGGTAGGAAGAAGATTAGCTTTTGTTCTCATTATTTCCACAAGGTTGAGTTCAGCGACAAAATTGCCGCAAAGCTAACGCGGTAGTTTCATGCGATGCCAACTGTCAAGTACGGGGATGCCTCACACTCTTGACAAAAGAGAACGTTGAATTTTTGTCAAGTAATTTAAACCTTCGTTTATTTTTCTTGTACAATGTAACTCAATAACTGGAAATTGAACGACTACGGTGTAAATATGCATAAGCACATGTTAAAATGGCCATGATCTACATAAACAAAGAAGTTTATCACTTAATTCATTTTGTATTAGCTTGATTTCACAATCTTTTAGGCAATTGTTTTCCCACATTGATTCTTATATAATTAACATCGGTGGGTGTTTGATTTGATTTATGATCCTACTTTCAACATATTTTACCCAAAAGTAATGAGACAAGTATAACAATAGAAAAAAGTAATTGTATGTGTGGAACAAACACACATCACAAATACAATCTTCTCATTTCATATCTAGGGTATCCTAGTCTAGGTCATGATTTACTTTGTCCATGATTTTTGTTGTAATATTATTGCAAAAATGCTAACAGATCTTGCAATTTAAATCAATACAAAATTACCAAGAAATAAACGAAAAACAATAAGAATACTAGAATTTTACATTGTTTGATTCAAGTGTTAGTACTTACTTTATGGGAATAGCTAGCAATAAATAATCAGTGGGAAAAGTGTTAAAAAATTAAACATTCTATTGATGTCAATTTAGTCAGAAATCTTTTGACTTGATGTTAATTTAATCGTAAAATTTTTAGCCTAGTGCCAATTCGGTCTTTTTGGCTAATTTTGGCTGGATTTTACTAATATGGATACCGGTCAGTGACATAGCACGGCCAATGATTGACGTGAACTAATAATTTTTTAGTAATTTTCAATTTATTTATTTATCTATTTTCTTTCATTTTTTTCACTTATTATTATTATTTTTTTTTTTCTTGTACTCCTTCTTTCTCCAGCTAGTCGTCGGTGAGGCTTGACCCTCACCAAATCTGGAGAGGGCAAGCCTCTACTGCCCGAGGCAAGGTCGCTCTAGGCATGGTGGAGGCTAGTGAGGCCGACCTCGCCTCTAGTCCGTCACCCAACCGGTGATCGACTCAAGGTAGGAGGAGAGTAGGAAAAAGAAAAAAGAAAAGAAGGAAAGAACATAAATAAATAAATAATTTGAAAAATATTAAAATGTTATTAAAAGTTGTTCATATTAGTTGGCTGTGTCACGTTAGCCAATCGGCATCCCCATCATCAAAATTCAGTCAAAATTAGTCAGAATGATCGAATTGACACTTAGTTAAAAGTTTTAGGACCAAATTAGCATCAAGTCAAAAAGTTTATGACGAAATTGATACCAATAAAAAATTTAAGACTAAATTGGTACTAGATTGGTATTAGCGTAAAGGCTTAGGACTTTTGTGAAATCCATTTGTCCCCTATCTTGGCAAGCGCAAAACACCACGGCCCAAAAAGCCCAGATAGCAGAAGCTGAAGCTGAAGCAGAAGCGAAAGGCTTTACCCGCCATTAACGATTGGATTGGCTGCGTTATCTTGATTCTTTCGTCCATCCTACCTCTCCTCTCCTCTCCACCGCTCTCAACACACTCCCTTAAGGAAAAGATGATTACAAGCTCTCAACTTTTGCACCAGCAGCTGCTTTCCAGTCTCCTTATCAGCCTCTTTTTTTTCCCTTCTTCTCTCAGGGCCAGAGACCAATCTTGCCCAGAAAACTACTCCTGAGAAACATCGTCAAGAGCAAAATTTTGGGTATTCACTTCGCCGGTGCAACACGTAGAGGGAATGCCTGTGGTAGAGCAAGAATCAGGAGTCGGGCAAGTGGTGAATTGACTGAAGTCGAAGGGCAGAAGCGGAAGCAAGAGCCTTTGGTGAAAAGAGCGTACCCTTTTCATGAGATTGAGCCCAAGTGGCGAGAATACTGGGAAAAGAACAAGATTTTCAGAACCCCAGATGAGATTGACACGTCTAAGCCCAAGTTCTATGTCCTCGACATGTTCCCATATCCCAGGTTTCTCTCTCTCTCTCTAATTTCTTGTTGTCGTTAGTGAGTGATTGTGATGTCAAAGTCGGTAACTTCACTAGGCCAAGGATGAGAATTGGGAAGCACGATTGAATTGAGTGTCTTGAGCAACTGGGGTTGGTTTTGATCAGTTGAATAATTTTAGGTTTATCCATTTGGACTAAATTCATTCTTTTGCTTGGTTTTCTTCTTGTGCTCTTGGAAGTGAGATTTTTTTCTTTTCTTTTGCTAATTGATTGTTTTCAATTCAGTGGAGCGGGATTACACGTTGGGCATCCCCTGGGTACACTGCCACTGATATTCTTGCTAGATTCAAGAGAATGCAAGGCTTCAATGTTTTGCGCCCGATGGGATGGGATGCATTCGGATTGCCTGCAGAGCAATACGCAATCGAGGTTTTCTTTTCGATTTTGGCTTGGTGGTTACATGCATTTTTGAAAAATTCTGCTGTGGTTATGTAGTGGTTTGTAGCCGGACTCTTTTTTTTTTTTTTATGTATTTGGGAGACGGGAACCCACCCAAAAATCACAACTCTGAGGAACATTAACCGATTTCACACCCAGGTGACCTACCTTCCTTGTTTAAGGTAGGGCATCATCATAAAGCTGCATTAGCTTGGTCTTGATTCGAATTATGTGGGAAAGAATCTGGGGTCTAGACCTGCCATTGAATTATTTTTTTGACCTCTTTTCTCTTGTGAAGACATTTTGTTTTGGTTCTTTGTCACATGTATCAGAAACTGCAAAGAGGAGTCTGATCATGTGAGAGGTGTGTTAGCTGTTTGATTTCATATCTTAGAAAGTGGATTGGTTATCTCTAGGGTACTATTAGAGGTGGTCAGAAAAGCTACAATAGTGTCGATCAATCTGAAAGAATATTCGAGAAGTACTCAACAAAGTAAAAACCTTTTAGGAGGTTCTCATAGAGCATCCAATCAATGAAATTAAGAGCATTAGCAGACACTTGCTTCATATATATATATTGTCCATTTACTTCTGATGCAGGAAAATTTTTGTGGCTACTACTTTATAGTTTCATCATTGACACTGTTTAAAGCAGTTTCTAAGCTTCTAGTATGTGGCGGGCTATGGTCTTACATTCAGGCACTTGCACTATAATTGGAATTGCAGCTTAAATCACTAGGTTTCTCCTATGATTGGGACTAGGGGCAAAATGGTCATTTCCACCTTGCACATTTCCCAAATTGCCCTTGGGCTGAAAATGAAGGGTGGGCCTAATAAACGGTTTACAAATGAATATGAACGGGCTCGGGAATTTGTTGGGCTTGAAATGGCTCAAAGTTAGACAATGGGTTCGGAAGGGTAAATGGTCGGTTTGGTCCAACGGACTCACTTGCTTGTCTCAGATCTACCACGGTGGCTATCTCACCTTGGGCGTGAGGCCCACATTGGTCTTGCCTGGCCCACGTTCTCGTAGGCTTGTTTCCTCGGTCCGTAAATTCCTTTTCCAAAAACTCGGCTTAACTGGCACTATTGACTGTCGAAGAAGTATCGTCCAAAAGTTTGTCCCAGACATTCCCGAAAATTTGAAGTCCAATATTGGATTATCATGCCTTGTCAATTTCGCCTGAATGTCATTTTGGTACAACTTAGATTGACAAGCGGCTTCGAGGATTCACGCGTAACCGATTCGTGCCAAATCACGTTCAAGACTTCTTGACATATGGACGTCCTTGACTACATGAAATTGCGAATGATAGATTCTTATTTCAAAGTACACGATTACTAGGGATCGACATAACGTCGTTCGCGAGCTCGATAACAGTAAGCGGAATCACCCGTCGTCCCATTATGTTTTGTTCGCAAATCGACTTTTATTCGTCCCTGGAATCGGCTTGCATTTCTATAGGATTGTCTTTACACAAGTCTCACGGTTGAGTCGTTTTCCTAGGTCAAGTTCTTTAGTTGCATGAGTTCTGTCCTCATTAGCCTTTCCCTTCAAGGTCAGTATCTCAGGAGTGATCAGTTCTGAGTGAGATCAACTAATAATGCATTGATGAAATTCACATTCATTCCTCCCTCAGAGGGCTCGAATTTCAAGACATCACAATTCTTCCCCTCTTATAAAAATTTCGTTCTCGAAATTTGCAACTATTGACAAGTCCTCAAAAAGATGAGGGTGTTGATGTATCACTTCCTTAGTTTCCTATGTAGCTCTCTCTGTTCCGTAATGTTGCCAGATCACCATAACCAAGGCGATAGTCTTGTTTCGAAGTACTTGCTCTTTACGGTCCTTTATTCGTATCGGTCTCTCCACGTATGACACCCTGTCGTCTACGTCCAGTTCCTTAAAACTTAAAATGTGTGTCAGGTCCGGTTCATACTTTCTCAACATGGACGTGTGGAAAACATCATGTACTTGTGCCAGCTTTGATGGCAACACAAGACGAAACGCTAAAATCCTGATCCTTTCTAAAATTTCAAAGGGTCCAATGTACCTCAGACTTAACTTTCCTTTCTTGCCGAATTTGGAAGTATCCCTCATCGGCGATATTTTCAGAAATACATGATTACCCATCTTAAACTCCAACGGTCTACGATACTTATTTGCATAACTCTTCTGACAACTTTGAGCTGTCTTTAGTCTGTCTCTGATCATCTGAATTGCATTTAATAACTGCTAAACCATTTTTGAACCAACAATTCCCAATTCCTTGACCTCGTTCCATAAACTGGAGTTTCACAAACTTGACCATATTTCTGCTATACCACTCCGATAAAATCTTATCTCACAAGCATTCTCTTTTTGCACAATGCGTAGTTTAATTCATTTCTACCCCTTTCGACATCCTAGAAGTCTACTAGGAGTCGCTCCTTGCTCAGGCACTCTGGCCCCGACGACTACTCCCTGCCCTTGTTGGATAAGTCGTTATGGGCATCTTCGAACTGCACCACTACTAGCAATAATCCCTTTTAGATATGCACCATCTCATAGATATATTATTCGCTTTGGCCTGTCCAATACCAAGCTTCACGGTTTTAACCTCGACTGAGCACCTTAAAGTGCAAAACTTTCTCCAGATCGTCAATCCATGAGCTCATTTCCACGGGGTCACTTATCGACACCTGAAATCTTATTTATTGAATTTCCATCGAGTCGCTATCCAAATTCCACAAACCACTAGTTTTTGTTTTCAACATTCCTTTCATGTCTATTTAATAACCAAACCAAGAATTCGCCTCAACCACTTGAAAATTAGTGCAAACCAAATGTCATTTATTGCACCAAAAGCTTTCGGGTACCTCTTCAAATCCTTTTTGATCCCTCGAGAAGAAATCATCGATAATGCTATTTCACCACTCATTCATCTAGCATCAAGGGATAATTAATTCTTAATCCACCGAAAACAAAAATCCATTCCTCAAATCCCTATTTTAATTATCTCTTGAAATAATCCACTTTGGGTAAATTCATATCTTAATCAAATCTAAGACTTCCGAGCAATAAATGATCCACCGTAATTCTTATAAAAGATTATCACCATTTAATAGATCATCTCTTATGATCCCATACCTACAACTCCTCAAATCATCAAGATAAAACTTATCTGACTTCCATTAAATCCAATGACCTCAATTGTCGTGACATGTAAGCAATCAATCTCCCTTGTTGCCTTATCACGCAGTCAAATCCCTTATATGACACCTCACTGTAAATCTCGTATTCTCCAATACTAGACTAAATCCTCAGGGTTTTGGCAACTAGGTATTAACCCAGCCGACAAACCCAAAACTGGGTTCTATATCCCAAACCAACATTTTCAATGGACAATCGTCCCTTTTGGATTCAACAAGGCTACACTCATCTCCATTTTGGAGCTATCCGCCTTGCCTTAACTTTTCATGGCTGAAAAGGCTTACCTGTTACTGCAAGGATAGCCTTGTTAGACACTAGATTTTTGGAATATCAGCAAGCTTGTGTTGGCACTATCCAGACAACAATGAATGCAGGAACTGTCTTCGTTACACTTTTCCCAAATTTCAATATTGCTCTTGCAAACCCCAACCTACTTACTGCCCTTAAGGTTTAGCTACAAATCACAGGAGCCCCCCAGACTCTTGGATCTATTGCTGCCACCTTACACTACCAAATGATCTACCGTGTCTAGAACCATACTATTGATCTCAACATTCCAAATTCTGAAGATGCTCTTGTTATTTCGGTCGATCACGACTAGACCTCCTGCATCCATGTTCCCCACCAGATCCCGAGAAATGAGCTTGTTAAGCTCCTCCCTGATAGTTGGGTCACCAACTACGAAAAACTCCATCAAAGTTGCAAACCGGTCCAATCTAGTGAACCCCAATTCACCAGAAAGAAAGATGGCACTGTTGCTATCAAGTTTGCCAAAGCTAAAGAAGAACCTTCCTCTATCTTTTCTACCATCCTTCATTTTACACCTTGTCCCACCGATATTGTCTCTAACGAACCATATGACAAACGATTTGTCCATTCTTTTGGTTCTCAAGGGCAGCCAATCCATTTGTTCAAAGATCCTACCGGCCATTGTTTTTGGGATCCAGATTATGCTTGTTCATCTTGCACAAAATCTGAAGATGAAGATGATAGACTTTCTACAAAGAAGAAGAAAAAGAAAGATACCCTCTACCAACGGTATCTTGATGGAGATCCAACTGTTGGACCTCTTGGCGAAGATGAGGGCAGATACCAGTTCATTGTTTCTTATGGACCATCTAGGTCCCCTGTATCAACCTCACCTCCACCATCATGCAAGCCAGATCCTTCCCCGCAACCACCATCAGCCAGACCCATGATCACTTCCCCTTTTTATAAGCCTATCCAGAAATGGGTAAAAAAGAATCCTTCATGTCCCTTGAACCTACCTAGGTCGGGCACTTGTGTACCTAAACTTGTCTCAACTCCTGTTCTACCTAGTATATGCATGTTCCATCCTGATGATTTCCCTCCACTCGAGGCCACAGAATCATCTGGAACCAGCACCCGCATCTGGAAATTTCCTCCATTGGAAAAATTCTCTGACCCACAACAGAAGTATTAGCACTCACCCAAGGTACCAAACCCCACTGGTCTTGATGCACAAGGACAACATAAGCAACCTTCTGCTGCCGAAATTGTTCTAAATTAGCAAACCGAAAATGCTTTGGCTCAAAATGAGCTTCTTGGCAATGTTGCTACGCGTCTCGAACGCGTAGACAAGACCACTGACTTATCTTACCGCATGTTGAAAGATTTCCAAAAAAGGCTTCATTTGCTAGAAACCAAGCAAACACCTCCTAGCCATTATTTGGAAGATCAGAGACCAGAAATTGAAAAGCTCAAACGGCAGATCCAGATTCTCCAAAACCAACAGTCGTTCACCACAATTGATCCACCTTTTTTTCCCTCTCCTTCCTTACCACCTAAACTAGAATAATCTTTTGGAGCATCATCCTCATTTGCTGCTGTTCTCAGCTCAACTGCACCTCCACCTCAGAACAATTTCTTGGTACTTCGCAAAAATCTTCGCAAGCTAAAATAGAAGAAAAAGAAATCTCCTACAGAGTTTCTAGCATCACCATCTCCTCCTGGTACTCCTGAACGCCCTTCTGATGACCACTCACCTAAAAACCACCCTGCCACTCTCACCATTTCCAATCCGATTAAGAACTTTCTCCGACACCAGATCCCTTCGATTGCTGTCATTAAACCATCCATAGCAAGACAAGTTGACTCTTCATCTGAATCTGATTATGATATTCTTATCGAATCATCTTCTTCGGAAGAAACCCTGTTTATGGCAGATAGTGTCAAAGATGAAGAAATACTCTCTGAGCCAGAAATACACCACCAGGATCAACCTGATGCAACTCAAAATTTCACTGCCTCATCATCCAAAGTTTACTTCACCTTGGATGACATTCCATACTATAAGTGGCCTGATAGGCTTCAAGAATTCCATGCTTGGCTTACTACCAGGCACATTTCTGAACCTAGCACTTATGATATTCTTTTGGAATTCACTAGCCGTTTTACTGGAGCCCTTAAAGACTGGTGGCATACTGCCTCAGAACAAGATCAGATGTACCTTTTGACTCAGCCCCTGGATAATGCTATCCAGATTATCCATATGTACTTCATTGGCAAACCTGAAGATTCCAAAGAGCTCAAAAGAAATGAGTTCTTTGACCGAAAATGTTGTTCATTAAGGCGCAAAGATCTTAACCGGTACTTCCAAGCTATGATCAAGTTATTTTATCTACTTGGTGCAGATTGGAACCTCAAACCTATCTTCTTGGCATCCATCCCAAAAGAACTCAGCCAAGCTGCAGAAAAAACTCTCCAACAAAGGCAGAAAATCATAACAAAAGCTACTCTTGGTGAGATCCAGCAAGCCGTTCACATCGCCATAGAAGAACTTTGCCTTCGAAGAGAAGCCTTCCGAAGCTTTCTCGAAGAAAACAGGCATCTTGACAAAGCGTGCTTCAAACCTGGTTTACAGATCAAATGTCCCAAGGATTGCTCCGACCCTTCTTGCACAGGATGCAAAAAGAAAATGCATTTTAAACGGCTTTCCTTCAAAAAGACACGCAAAGGAAAAAGCAAAGGTAAATGGAAATTTTTGCGTAAAAGCCGCCATCGATCCTCCAAGAAGCACAACAAAGACAGATGTTATGTTTGCAACAAAAAAGGACATTTTGCAAAAAATTGTCCAAAGGCAAAAAGGCGTGGAAGCCATTTGATAGACAAAATCGCCAAAAGCACCGGCATCCAACTTGATGATTCGGACATTGAGTCCGTCTTCTCTTTAGATGACCAACCATCTGAAGATACTCTCTGTGCTATTCAGACATATAGCTCAGACTTAGCCTCAGATTCTGAGAACGATGTCTTCACCTTCTTCCCTGATTCACCTGCAGAAATTGATCTCAATGAACCTGTCCATCACCCGTATATTCCTGTTCACATCCTCTTGTCCAAATACCACAAACCAATCCCTTTGGTGGCACTCATCGATACTGGAGCAAGCTCTTCCATCCTAGACACAAAGATCCTTCCAGAAGAATTTTGGAAACCCTACACCAGGTACTTCAATTCTGCTTCTGGTGACACTTTTGCTACCAAGTATCATAGTAAACTCATTACTATTCAATTCTTTCTCCAGTGTTCTATTACCACCAAAGTCCTTGGTTCTCAATCTCCAGACAAAGATATCATCATTGGTTGGGACATCTTGACCCAACTTTCCAAACTCAGAATTCTTTCTCATGGCCTTTGTTTCAAAAATCAATTCAGGGAATTTGTGGAAATTAAACGATTCTATGCCCTCCAACCAGCCATCCTAGACCCAATAATCCAAAGTTTACTTTCTTCCTGTGCTAAGACACACTCCCAGTTTTCCCAAACTTGTAGCCAACCCTTGTGGAAAAACTCTCATTTTTATATCAAACTTCCTTTTAAAAAAATGAAGACATTAATCCTACAAAAGCCAGTCACTCTGGAATGAGTCCTGAACATCTCGCACTTGCTCAACAAGAATGTGCAGAACTACTGGCGCAAGGTCTCATTGAACCTTCTGACTCCCAATGGGCATGTGAAGCATTCTATGTCAACAAACGGGTCGAGTAGAACCGTGGGAAAATGAGGTTAGTAATTAATTACCAACCTCTAAATTAGTTCCTTCAGGATGATAAATTTCCATTGCCCCATCGAAATTCCCTTTTCCTGAGCCTTGCCCAAGCAAAGATCTACTCAAAATTTGATCTAAAAGCAGGGTTTTGGCAACTAGGTATTGACCTAGCCGACAGACCCAAAACTGGGTTCTGTATCCCAAACCAACATTTTCAATGGACAGTCGTCCCTTTTGGCCTCAAAACTGCACATTCTCTTTTTCAAAAGGCTAGGTGCAAAATTTTTGAGCCTATCCTTCCAAACTCCCAGATCTATATTGATGGCATCCTCCTGTTCAGCCCTGATGAACAGTCCCATTGTCAACTTTTGACACAATTTGTTGATATTGTTAAAACCTATGGCATTATGCTCTCCCAGAAGAAAATAATTATTGCCCAAAAGGAAATTGAATTTCTTGGCATGCGCTTGAAAGAAGGAACCTACTGCCCTGAACCCCACATTGCTGATGAACCCCACAAGTTCAGTAATTCCTTGGCATTGTGAACTATCTGTGAGATTTTGTTCCCCACATTTCCAAAACTCTCCGACCCCTCCAAAGAATGCTCAAGAAAAATCCTCCCCCATGGGGACAGAAGCAGACTCAAGCTGTTTCCCAGCTTAAACAGCTTCTGCAACACTTTCCTCCTGGCAAACGAATTCTCCAGACTGATGCTAGCGACAAATATTTGGCAGCTATTCTTTTCGAAGAAATTGACGGAACTAGGCATATTTGTGCCTACAAAAGTGGTTGATTCTCTCAAGCAGAAATCCACTACCATTCCACTTTCAAGGAAATACTTGCAGTCAAATATGGCATCAAAAAATTTGAATTTCATCTTATTGGTCACCATTTTCTTGTTGAAATGGATATATCCTCTTTCCCCCAGATGTTAAAATTCAAACAGAAGCAAGTTCCACACCCACAGTTACTCAGGTGGGCTGAATGGTTTTCTAAATACTCTTTTGAAGTCAGACACATTCCAAGGACTAAGAATGTCCTTGCTGATTTCTTGTTCTGACCAAAAGAACCATTGGAGGCTATCAATATGTATGTCAAGAAGGAACCCTTCCAAGATACATACCGCACAGACAAAATACTGGGTGGTTGGCCAAGCCTCAAGTTCCCTCCTGAAGTCCCACTAGTAATTCATCACAATACTCTGAAAGAGAGACTCCCAGGTTTAATGTGGGAATATCACTTCTGAATCTTCCGAGAACATGGAGGATTAATGCTCAGACCAGATGGACTTCACCCACAATATCCCTTCATTCATCCCCTCAAATGGTCCCCAGATGATGAATTTCCAGAAGACCTAAAATGGTTACTTTGGTACATGTTCAACCTATACACCATAGCCATTGAATTTCCCACTGACAAAATTTTGCAGGTCATTAGAACAGATGGAGAAGGCTAAGTCCATAACCAGAAACATCTCTTGGAAATTTTTGCATGGTATAAACCACTTCAATATTGGAGAGAACTTTTCAAAGTCCAAAATCGTCAAGGAAGGCCTGAACCAGAAAGATACACTGTTGTCTTATTCCACCGACCATGGACATTTTCCCATCCATGTGGATGGATTTCTAACAAGCCTTCTGTTGCAGGAATTTCAAGCTATAGGCCCCAAGTTTTTCAGGAATTTGCTCGAATTTACCAGACACTTCCATACTCAGTCACAACAAGTAGACCAGCATCACGTGAACTCTAAAGGATCCTATGCCAAGAGAATCGTACCATCTCACCAGAAGCATGGCCATTAGCACAGGTCCTTGTCTCCTGGGACCATTTCGAAGCTTGGGATTCCACGAGAGAACAGATCCAAGAAGCTCTTCATGTCTTCCGACAGAACAATCCAGACTCCACCTCCTATGATCCTTGGGGGGGGCACTCTCATAGGACCCCTGGGGAGACGCCCCAAATTACGCCCCTTATCCCGGCTCTTTCTCCAATACTTTCGATGCTAGCTCCTCCCGTCCACCAGGCCTGTCAGCAGAAGAGATTGAGAATCTCATTCGTGCTTTCAAAAGAGAAAAAGATGGAAGCTCCAGTCCATCAGATATCGACGAAGATGCTCTCTTCAAGGAACAGATATCTCACCATAGCTCTGATGATTCGGACTATGACTACAATGCTAGAGACGGAAGAGACAAATAAAAGCCGTCCTGAAAACACTGTACACTGTTCACTGTTCATCCAGTCTGTTTTTACTGTTCACCTAGTCTGTTTTTACTGTAGCACCAGGCCAAAAACTACTGTTCGTAGCTTGTCACGAGATTTCTTTAGGACTCCCTATGTGTGTAGCCCATAAGTGGCTAAGTTTGTTCCGATAATTATGTCCTAGCATAGCCAGTTTGCCTGTTCTTGTCTCTTGTATCCTCCTTTGCCTATATAAGAGCAAGGAGTCCCCATTGTAAAAACCAGAGAGTGAAATAAGAAGTGTGTTGTGTACTCCACTTCCAACATGATCTTCTAAATACTCCCATTCTCTTCTAGTCCAGAACGCTGGTTTTGAACAAACACTATAATTAAGAAAAATCCTGGAGTATGCTCTACACTTGCCCTTCGGGGATCCTGTGCATCAGAATTTTCGATATTTTAGAGTTTACTATGATCTAAGTTTAGAGTCTGAAAAGGAACTTGGTGACTGACAGGCAGTCCCTATTAAGGCCAAGAGGGCCATGTGTGGGATAGCATACTTGTCACAAGTTTGCAACTCAAACTCTTGAGGGGTGCGGTAATCAATTTATACTTAAGCTCTTAAAAATTTCACTTATTTGTCCATTTAAATTCTTACGTCCTTCATTAACCTTCGTATCAGAGGCATAGCTATCGTAAAGAACTTTTCTACAAATCATCTGTACTAACCTGTTTGACTTAGAAAACTTCAAACCTCTGTCACTGTTATAAGTTCTAACATATTCATGACTGCCTTGATCTTAGCGGATCCATAGAAATTCTTTTGTCCAAAATCATATGACCAACAAAACAACGCGAGTAAACCCAAACTCGCATGTATTAAACTTGGCATACTATTTACGCTCTCGAATGGTCTATAACACCACCCTCAAGCGTTGTTTGCATTCCTCTAAATTCCTCGAATATTCCAACATATCGCTCATGAACACAATTACAATTTGCTCCAAATACGCCTTAATCACTCAATCTATCGAATTCATAAAAGCAATTGGCGCATTAGTTAATCCAAACGGCGGTACGGTAATCTCGTAGTGACCAAATCACACACAATATGTCATCTTTAGTTTATCCTTCTTTTTAATCCTCAACTACCGATAGCTCGTCCTTGGGTTTATCTTGGAACATATCGAAGCTCCTTGAAGTAGGTTAAACAAGTCATCCATCCTTGGTAATGGATACTTGCTCATGACCATCCCTTGGTTGAGCTACTGATAAGCGATGCATAAGTGCAACGATCCATCCTTGATTCTTCAACTAACCAATTAACCTCAGTTTTCTAATAACTTTAGCAATCTTCGTCCAATAAACAAGTTACTTCCAACAATGAATTTCAAAGGGGTCGAGGGTCTCCTTAATTTCCCACAAACTCAAAATTATCACCCACTACTGGTTAAACTGAATTGTCTTTCCATGACAATCCACTTTTTATTGGGTAGGATGGGATTCCTTCTCCCCATCATTGGTCCCTTTCCAAACAGACGATTATCTTTAGTAGGCATGAACCGTAAGCTAGATACGGTCGTCCTCTCGATTATATTCTTTCTCTATCATCTGGGCCCTCTCGTATATCTCATCAAAACTCTTTAAGTTCAAGGGCACCAGTTGGGTTTTCAATTCCAGCTTCAAGCCATCTCTGAATTGTCTCACCCTATCCAAAGGGTCCTCCACTAACTTCGGTGCATACTTGGCCAACTCGGCAAACTTTGCCTCATACTGATCCACTGACACTTGATTCTAATGAAACTATTGGAACTCTGCTATCGTTGACTCCCTCGCACTATCGAAGAAGTACTTTCTATTGAAAGCTTCACAAAAGGCACCCCAAGTCTGAACCGTGCCTTCAGGGAACACTTTTCCTTGAGTGGCTTTCTACCAAGTAATGGCATTACCTTGAAACTGATAAGCCACCATAAATACCCGATCTTCCTTTGAACACCTCAACACTGTAACAATCCTCTCGATCTCCCTTATCCAAAGGGTCGCAGCTTCAGGGTCGCCTACGCCACTGAATCTCGGTGGCTTCAATCTTAGGAATTGCTCTACTAGCTTAGGCATCGGTCTCTCACAGGCCTCTCCTCTTACTAGGGAAACCATGGGCACTACAGCAGGAGCACACAGCTTGTTGTCCTAACAAGGTCTCTAGCGCCAGTAGGATTCCGTCTAACCTAGGATTCACTTACGCGCTACTTCTAGCACTGGTTTGACTAGACATTGCCCTACACCAAGGGGCTGACTGCTCAGGATTGTTCATCACTCTAGATTATGAACAATCCGCCACCACACAAAACCACAAAAGAAATCACAGGCACGTAAAGTAAAAACCATCCCCTATCTCACTATCCCAAAAATCCCACGCACCTTATCACTCCAAGTCTTGACCTCACTCTGATACCAAAATCGACGGGGTTGTCACGCTCCGACTCTCGAGCTCGCGGCAACCTCATTTCCATGGTCAATATAAAGCGACATCCTAGGACTCGTCAACAACCATTCATTTTATCTTTCGTTATGTGCAAGCGGAAGACGAACCATCCCCAGTCTAACAGACAATCAAATAATCAAATAGGGATAGAGGGATGAACAATAGAAACATCAACTACTCATTTATTCATCTTTAATGGATTAACCAATGGATGATCGTTTTCCAATATACAAACCTGACAAAAAGGGCCGATCTATCCTCTAAGCTAAACCAAAAAGAAACTAGGCTAATCTAGCTATACAAAATGAACCTTTGGGTTCAGCACCACGGTCACTCGGACCCATCGGACTCGGGCTCCGTCAGGTCAATCACTGGAGGAGCGGGGGCGGGATCCTCCATTGCGAGTGCACCATTCTAAGGACTTGAAAGTGGTTATATAATAACCAGTGAGATAAAATTTCAGCGAGTTTTTTCCCTAAGCCCCGGTTAGTACGCCAACTCAACCCGGGGTATCTCTCTAGAACCACCCCTCACTCAACCCAACAACAAACAACCAGCAAATAGTAGACCAAACAACAGACATGTTTAACTAACAAACATACAGCCGGTTCACATGTAACCTTACCCGGTATGCCATACCTGTCACGCCTCGAAACTCGAGCACGTGACAACCCCTTACCATGGTCAATTGAAAGCGACGTCCTAGGACTCGTCAACGACCATTCATTTTATCTTTTGTTATATACAAGCGAAAGATGAACCATCCTTAGTCCAAACAAACAATCAAACAATCAAACAATCAAACAGGGATAGAGGGATGAACAGCATAAACCTCAACATCTCATTGATACAATTTACTAGATTAACTAATGGAGGATTGCTTTTCCAATTTACAAGCCCGACAAAAGGGGCTGATCCATCTTCTAAGCTAAACCAAAAAAGAACTAGGCTAGGCTAATCTAGCTATACATAATGAACCCTCGGGTTCAGCACCACCATCACCGGGACCCATCGAACTCAGGTTCCGTTAGGTTGATCACTGGTGGAGCGGGGACAAGATTCTTTACTGCGCCATTCTAAGGGCCTGAAAGTGGTTATATAATAACTAGTGAGATAAAATTTCAGCGAGTTTTTCCCCTAAGCCCTGGTTAGTACACCAACTCAAGCTAGGGTATCTCTCCAGAACCACCTCTCATTCAGCCCAACAACAAACAACCAGCAATCAACAATCAACAACGCACAAGATCAACCAACAATCAAAAGTCAGCTCGCATGCAACCTTACCTGGTATGTCATACCCTGCACGTTATATGTCAGCACAATACACGCAATGCACATGGCTGTTAGATGATGTAGTTCATTAATCACATGCGAGTCGCGTCACAAGCAATCTCACCTGGCCATTGCCATACCCTGTGCGTTATCAATTCATGTGTATGTGCCATAAATGATGTGATCACCTTATGCATAATCAGAACTAATGATGCCATGTTTCTCATGCACTTTTGCATCCACACTTGTTTCTATTATTACTGCCCCTTGGGCTACAACTTGGGTCGAGGTGCTATGGCACTCTTCCTTCGCAGAGGCGCAACTATGCCCTTCCGTGCTCTTGCTACAGCATCCTTCCTCCGTAGAGGCGCAACCGTGGCCTTCTGTGCAGGCTGAGGCGTTATGGCACCCTTTCTCTGCAGAGGCGCAATCGTGCTCTTCCGTGCCTTTCAAGGTGCTACGGTACCCTTCCTTCGCAGAGGTGCAACCATGCCCTTTCGTGCCCTTACTCTCTATAATCTCCGATAAATCGGATTATCACCCTTCGAACTACGGTCGGGGCGGGGGGTTCAACTTAGTGATCACACAAGCATACCATCACAATCCAATTATTATCTTTAAGCATTTGCCAATGCACATATGCTTGCATATAAAACCTCAAAATCCTTTATCATAAAAGCGGTCCATTTCTGGTGCCTTTCGGACAAACCATTTTTCCCATCTTTTTCATAAAAGCGGTCCATTTCCGGTATCCCTCGGACAAATCATTTTTCCTTACTTTTCTCATAAAAGCGGTCAATTTCTAATGTCCCTCGGACAAACCATTTGTCTCACCTTTTTATGAAAATCACACGATTCTTGCGAATGTTCACGCAATGACACGTTCAATTGACTTCATAAAATCAAGACATATGAAATTATACACATTTTCACTTCCGGATGAACAGTGCCGTGAACAGTAAATTTCAGAATTCAATTATTAATAAATTAAATTCATAAATTAAATAAAACATTAATTAAACACAATTAATCAATTAATTAAGCAAAACAAGCTTAATTAACACAAACCACACATAAGCAACATTTAAGCATAATCAAGCATAATTAAGCAAGATTAAGCTAGGCTAATCTTAACCACCTATCTTAGGGCTAATACAACTTAATTAAACCCCTTAAATCAAAATTACTACTAACTAAACCAACCATAAGCAAATTTAGGCACTAACAAAGGATTAGGGGCTAAGCTCACTCGTTAAGGGGGCCGGCGACATGAATGCGGCGGCGGCGATGAACCCAACACTCGGGGACCTCTATCATGACAATCCAAGGCGGTCTCGAGCCTAAGAATAGCAACAACAACCTCTGTACACCCACTGAACTTCAGAAAATAGCATTGCGGGAGGAAGATAGAGGCTGATTAGAGCAAAACGGCTTGGTTAGAGCTCCGGCGAGCGATTGGCCAGCGACCTGCGGCACCTGGGGGTCGAGAGGGAGCTGCTGGTGGCTAGGATGGGCGATGATTGGGTCGGAAAAGAAGGAAAACAGTAGTAAAAGCGAAACTGGACAGCAGGGGTGCTACAGTAGGCAATCCGGTTGGCGGTGGCTTTTGGTCGGCCAGTGTCTCTGACCAGCGAATGGCCATCTTTGTTCGTACGGTTTCGATGTCCTGAGCACGATGGTGGGTGGAACGAGATGTGATTCAGACGGGAAGGCCATGAATAATTTGATTTTTGGAGGAAGGTCAGAAGTTGAAGCTGCAGGAAGGAAGGGAAAACAAGGGGAGAGAGGTGTACGATTTTGGAGGGGCTGAAGAGGAGAAGAGAGAGAGAGAAATGAGAGCTGGTTTCAAGGCCTCATTAAGGCCATTGAATGCTTGCTTCAATTCCCCAAGTAAGTGACATCATCTTCTCTCTCTTCTTTTGTCCTTTCTTCAAAATATCTAGGGGCAAAATGGTCATTTCCACTTTGCACATTTCCTAATCTACCCTTGGGCTGAAAATGAAGGACGGGCCTAAGAAACAGGCTAGAAAATGAATAGGAACAGGCTCGGGAATTTGTTGGGCTCAAATCGGCTCAAGTTTAGACAACGGGTTCACTTATTTGCCTTGGGTCTACCACGGTGACTATCCCACCTTGGGCGTGAGGCCCACACTGTTCTTGCCTGGCCCACGTCCTTGTAGGCTCGTGTCTTCGGTCCGTAAAACCTTTTTCCAAATACTCGACTCAACTAGCACTGTTGACTGTCTAAGAAGCATCGTCCAAAAGTCCGTCTCGGACGTTCCCGAAAATTCGAAGTCCAATATTGGATTCTCTACCATGTCAATTTCGTCCAAATGTCATTTTGGTACTACTTAGACTGACAGGCGGCTTCAAGGATTCACGTGTAATCAACATGTGCCAAATCACGTTCAAGACTTCTTGACACATGGACATCCTTGACTACATGAAATTTCTTTTTTCTCTATTTTGTTGCTAATTGTTGAATCTCGCAGATGAGGGACAACCTCATTATCTTACGATAATCCTTCTCTATACATTTGAGGGGAAGTTATTAGAGGGAAAGAGGGGAGCGGGAGCCTCCCTACTTACTAACTTTTGACATTTGTTAACTTCTTCATAAACTCGGCGGGATAACGAGCGCTCTTAGGAAAAAAATATTTTGAATGAAGGTTAATTTAAGTAGATGCTAAACAAGTGTATGCAGGGCAGTCATTGCAAAATTGAACTAGTCATGAGAAACCTTTCATGTTTTATGAAAACACACGTGCTACTATTAGAAAATTCTCACATCAATAAATTGGTACGGTGCAAAAAAGATAATATATCTAGTAAACCTATAATTGATTCGCTTAAATTTTTGAGTAAATATGCGTCCAATAAAAAATGTTAATGGGGTTCAAACTTAGATCCCTCTTGGCAATTTCCCAAGGTAATAGTATCGAATTTCCGCTACGGCGTCCACTCCTTATATATCAATGAAGAAATCCTATGACTAAAGTGATTTCTATGAAACCTCTGTTGCTTGGCCGTACTACTATTGCAATCTTCACATGCAACAAAGTAAAATATTCAAGTTGAGATATCTAAAAGCAAAATGTTAAATACATTAAAGAATGGCAAACTTAAGGCTAAGCTCGCATGTATGAATAAGTTTGTTGAAATATGCATATCAATGGTGTTAGAAATGTGCCACATAGGAGAATTAGTATGGTGTAGAGTAGCTAATATATTTCAGTTGGCCCACAATTGGTTAATTTAAGTTTTTCAATAAAGATTGGTCAATTGAATATTTTGATTAGGTTGGATGATGAAGGCATTGGATTTCAAGTCCCAATTTGTGCCAATTTCGTGAATATCTCATAGAAGGAAGCTCACATATGCAAATGCTGCAATCTGGAAAAAACACGGTCATTATGGAATTTGTCCATTTTGTTCATTTGATTTTCCCTCTAATCGTTGTGGCCTTCCGGGAGGGAGGGGGTGGGGGATCTGTTATTCTGCTTGCTGAGGAGAGAACTCGTGACTTGCTTTTAGATGATGCACAATTTTTTGCGGCTTGCAAGGAGATATGCGAAGGGTATTCAAAGGGAAGCGACACGAATCCAATGCTTCTAGAAAGACGCTGATTTCAGATTAGGCGAAATGAAAATCATTGCTCATGGCAGACGAGACCTTATCGTCAAAGTCAATGCTAAACAAAGAAAGAGGAAAGTTCCAACGTTTCCTAGTGCTGGCCAAGTGATTGACAAAATGCCCATGTGAGTTGGAACAGTTCAAGCACATGAAGTAGAAATCACATGTTAATTTCTATTTGATAAGTTCGATTCTTGCATTTAGATCAACAATGAAGTATTATGAACTCAACGTCAGAGTAGAAAAACCAATATTAAGAAAAAGACCAATTGGCGTTTTCAAGATATATCGATTAATCAAATGGACCAAGCAACGGTGGCTGAAACATCAAGGCATCTTCTAAGGTTTCTTCTCAATTTCTTTACTTCCTGTGACATGGTCTTTCTTTGCAATATTTCGTGTAGCTGTCCATGAAAGTGGCCAGCAAGGAAAATAAATAGAAAAAGAAAAGACGAAGCATTGGCTGTCGAAACGTGGAGCACAAAGCAACTTCTAACGTTACTCACCATTATTTATAATTTTCTAGTGATATATTCTCCCCTCCAACCACTCCTTTATTTCTCTTTTACGAAATTTCTATTTTTTGACTACCCTCTCTTGTACGTTGGCCTTTCTTTACATATTTTTTCTTAATAGTTGTCGGGGAAAAAGTGTTTTGTGGGGAAATGGCCGTTCATATACAAATTTCTTTTTGCTCTATTTTGTTGCTAATTGTTGAATCTCACATATGAGAGATAACCTCATTATCTTATGATAATCCTTCTCTATAAATTTGAGGGGAGGTTATTAGAGGGAAAGAGGGAAGCGGGAGCCTCCCTACTTACTAACTTTTGACATTTGTTAACTTCTTCATAAACTGGGCGGGATAACGAGCGCTCCTAGGAAATTTTTTTTTTTTTTGAATGAAGGTTAATTTAAGTGGATGCTAAACAAGTGTATGCCGGGCAATCAATGCAAAATCGAACTAGTTATGAGAAACCTTTCTCATTTTGTCAAGACACATGCGTGATTGTTAGAAAATTCTCACATCAATAAATTGGTATGATGCAAAGTAGTTAATATATCTAGTAAACCTATCACTAATTTGCTTATATTTTTTGAGTGAATATGCATCCAACAAAAAATGTTAATGGGGTTCAAACTTAGATTCCCCTTGGCGATTTCCCAAGTTAATGGTATCGAATTTCCACTACAACGTCCACTCCCAATATATCTATTATATTTTAGTACGTTCATGATAGAGTGTGTCTAAGAGACACCTATTGTTTATGATGGAGTGTGTTTCAGAGAAGTACCCTTTGAAGGGATATGAACATTTATTTTTCAAGAGAAGTATAAAAAAACAACTTCTGAAAATAACCGCTAAATTAATGCAATTGAGAAAAACAGAACGTTCTGAAGAAAGAAAATTCTCTCTCTCAATCAAAAGAAAACATTCAAGGGTTCTATTATTTACTTTGAGAAACAATTGACATTAATGCTGTGGAATGTAAATACTTTCGTCGTGATTGTATTCAAACCAACGTGAAGTCATATCGTCCATCGTTCATTTGTGATTTAACTTATGTTTCTAGGGTAATTTCCTTATTGCATATCGAAGAGGTAAGTCGTTTCTTCCCTCAACTATTAAATCTAACATTGGTATCAAAGCCAAGTTATGATCTCTATTTTGTTTTTCTGTGAGTTTTTTCACTTGTCGATCAATATGGGGATCGAATGAATGAACTTCATAGCATCTGGATGTTCATTTCTCGGAAATTGCAACACAAATCATCTAAAACAATCCAAACGCAAAGAACGGGTTTGAAGAATGAAGACCACCATTCTGTTTCGACAATTTATTTTTGGTAAATTTGAGATTTGATGATACAAAGTGAAAGATCTCATCAAGACGAGCAGAATGCTGGGTGGCACGCCATTGGAAGATGCCGAACGTGCCCACACGTGTGGCCAAAAGCCGCGGCGCGTGAGCGCTATGCACCCCACATGCTGGGATTGCCCAGTGCGTGAGCTCTAAGCACGCATTGTTTGAGCTGGCATCGACGTCATTGATGACATCAGCAAAACCGTCAATAACCGTGTGCTGACGTCATCTACCTGACCCAACCGGTGACCTGACCTAGTTGATTGGTTAATGGGTCAAACCGGGTTGACCGGTCAGACCATTGAACCAGTCCAACCGGATGCCAGTGGGATCGGTCAAACCGGTCTAGCAGCCCAAAATGACAAGCACATGTGTGGCTTGCCGCACATTCAAGTAGCACGTGTGGGCTCATGCGGGCTCCATCTAGAGCATGCTTAGTGTCCACGCGTTCGTAGTGAAGTGCTCTACAATGTAGTATAGTTAGTTTACATGTTAGAGGCTTTTAAATGTATGAAAATGTGTACGGAACTTTTAATATGTGTATTTTTAGAGTATATATGCATTGTTTGTTCATTTTTAACTTGTATTTTCTTATGATTTTGGAAATACAGAAGCTGGCCTACATGAAAATGATATATGAGTTATGTAGAGTTTGGTTAATGTACATGCAATTTCCTAGTTCTGAACAATCTTGAACAATGGTAAGAGATCCTTGAAATATTCAATATGTCTTAAATTCCATTATTGATTAGAGTTGTTGCGTGATTATTTTTTGTATGTTGGTCCACATCATGCTATGCCTTTTGATATTTAATACAAAATGTGACAATTACATGGGGCTATGTAATTACTTTTCCTAGTGGGAGTTCATAGGTTAGTAGAATTCGAAAGAGTTCTCACCTAAAACTTAAAATTTGCACAAATTAAATAAGTTAAATACAATATAACAATAGTACACTGAAGCTGATTGGGAGCATAGTGAACTTTCATTTCAGCGCCTTTTGTTGAATTATCATTGATTCAGTTTGTTTTTACTGCAAATTATATATATGTGTTTATGTGAAAATTGTGCTAGTGTTGATTTTGTGTTTATTATGTCTACGTATAGTAGCAATTGATTATGGCTTCAACATCCAAGACCATTGTGGCTGACCTCAACAAAGGTGAGAAGCTAGACGGTGACAATTATGATATTTGGTATCGAAAGGTTCAGTACATCATTGAGAAGCAAGAGGTTTTGAACCCCTCAACCACACCATGGATGAACCTGAGCATGGAACTTCAACTCAACACAAAAGAGATCAAAAAGCTTACTAAGCTTAGAAAAGGAAAAATAGCATTGTTTGCATCACGTTACTGAGCTACATGCAAGATGATCTTATGTGTGAGTTTGAAGGTTATGACAAAGCTCAAACAATCTGGGTTGTCTTGAGAGATAAGTTTGGGGGTACGTTTGCTACTAAGTTGAGGAGACTCACTATTAAGTTTGACACATATTGAAAGCGCCCAAATTAAACGATGAGGCAGCATCTTCGCAAGATGTCAAACATGATCAGTGAGCTGAAGTCAGCAGGTTACACCCTTACCGATGAGCAGTAAGTTCAGGCTATTATAAGGTCTCTACCCATGCTTATGTTGCTGAATTGAGTTCGGGCAAAGTTTCGAACTTCAAGTGCAAGAGGAACTAAAAATTCAACAACAAACGGAAAGAGGCTGATGAGGCATCCAAGAGAGTTAAGACCCTCTAACACAAGAAGCATGGTGAGAAGAATGACAAGACTAAGATGAAGTGCTATAGTTGTGGTAAACTGGGTCATTTCGCTTGTGAATGCACTGAACCAAAAGAGGTACTACATTACTCCATTACTTTAAGTAATGTTTTTGTTTCTAGCACTATAATACTTTCTGGATCTCATCCTATGTGGACTGTAGACTTAGGAGTAACAAACTACGTAGCTAGAGATCGAGGAATATCCGTGGAGTATCGTTTGATACAACTTAAAAGAAGATGGATGTATGTTGAAAACAACTCAAGAGTTGAAGTGAAGGGTATTGGCACATGTAAATTAATATTATGTGATGGTCAAAACCTATTTTTACATGATGTCTTCTAGCCCAGATATTCCACGAAACTTGGTCTCAATAGTTGTTCTTCTAAACTTATGTTATGTATTGAATTTCCATAGTACTTGTGTTGACAATTTATTTGGAACAGTTTATTATAGTTCTAGTTATTTATTAGATGGTTTTATAGTACTATACATTGACTATGATGCGCACAATGATAATATTAATGGTTGTTTTTCTTTAAATTCATCTTCTACTAATGTGGAAATTGATGTAAGTACTTGGCATGCTAGACTAAGTCACATTGGGTTACAAAGAATGAAACGATTAGCAAAAGAAGACCTTTTAGGGTCACTAGCTAATGTTAATTTACCTGTATGTGAACATTGTCTAGCTAGAAAAACAACTAGAAACCATTTAGTAAAGGAACCAAAGCTGAACTTCCATTACAACTCATACATTCTGACATTTATGGTCCATTAAATGTAAGGGCGAGGCATAGAGTCTCATATTTCATTACTTTTATAGATGACTTCACACGTTTTGGTTATGTTTTTCTAATCTCCCATAAGTCCGAAGCATTGGATTGTTTTAGACGATATATAGCTTCAATAGAGAATCACTTAAACAAAATAATGAAGGCATTGAGAACCGATCATGGATGTGAGTACCTTTTTGAGCAATTTAAAGCTTTTTGTGATGAAAAGGAAATTGTAAGACAATTGACTATTTCCTGTACTCCGCAACAAAATGGGGTTGGTGAGAGAAGGAATAGAACCATATTGGAAACATGCGTTATTGACTGCTGCCTATATACTTAATCGTGTGCTTTCTAAGTCAATTGTTTTCACCCCTTATAAATTGTAGACTAATAGGAAATCAGACTTAAGTAATCTACGACTTTAGGGGTGTGCAACATATGTTCAAGATTCTTCCCATAAATATGACAAATTAGGCCCAAGAGGGAAGAAATGTATCTTTATTAGGTACTTTGAATATTCCAAAGGGTATGTGTTCATAGGTGAACCGGTTGATGGAAGTGTGATTGAAATGGAGTCACGAGATGTCATGGTCTTGGAGAATGATTTTCCTAATAGATGTGAGATTAATAAGGATTCCAATTATATCAATTGAAAGATCCTGATAACACGCCCACTAATGTTGTTGAGGGAAATGAAAACTTACCTCAACATACAAGGCTTAGTGGGAGTGTAGCATTGCCTAGTGAACTAAATTCAATTGTGTAAAAGTAATTGTAAAAGTATTCATCGTCATTGTTTTGAGATTAAAGAGGAAACATTTATGATTGCTCCATAAGACGATACTAAATCTAAGACAATTCAAAAGGCTTTCTCATCTTTTAATAAGGAAAAATGGAGAAAGGCTTTGGAAGACGAAATAGAGTCTATGAGGACAAACCATGTCCGGGACTTGGTTGATTTGTCATCCGATCGCAAAGTAATTGGAAATAAATAGACTTTCAAGCTTAAGCGAAAGGCAGATGGATCCATTGAAAAGTACAAGGCTCACCTTATGACGAAAGGTTATACTCAATAAGATGATATAAATTATAAGCAAACATTTTCACCAATTGTAAGGTTTGTCTCTATATGGCTTATACTAGCCATTGTCACACATTTGAACTTAGAATTACATCAAATGGATGTAAAAACAGCATTTTTCAATGGAGAACTAGATGATGAAATCTATATAAAACAACTGACAGGTTTCGTGGTTGAGGGTCAAGAGTGAAAAGTTTGCAAGGTTAATCACTTAACATATGGCCTTAAGCAATCATCTAGATAGTGATATCTACGTTTTCATCGAGACATTACTTATTTTGGATTCATGATGATCGAAGAATATCACTATGTGTATATGAAACGGTCTGAGGATAAATTTGTAATTTTATCACTTTATATGGAGGATATTCTGTTGGTTGGGAATGACAAGGGTTTGGTTATAACCATTAAAGAATTGTTGCCCTCCAATTTTGAAATGAGAGACATGAGAGAAACTGCTTATATATTGGGAGTTAAGATTGAAAGAGATCGATCAAAAAAACTCCTTGCTATGTTACAAGAATCTTATATAATGAAAATTCTAGAATGCTTCAATATGCAGCAGTGTAATCCCATTGATACCTCTATCATGCAAGGTGAAGGCCTAAGTACTAAGACGTGTCCTAAGACTCTAGAGGAAAAGAAAAAAAATGGAAATTGTTCCTTATGCTAGTGCAGTCGGAAGTTTGATGTATGCTATTATGTGTACTTGACCTGACATATGTCGTACTGTGGGGTTAGTGAACCGATACCAATCAAATCCTGGTCAAAGATATTGTAAGGCAGTTAAGAGGATCTTGAGATACTTGAAGGGCACCATAAACTATCGACTTTATTATCAAGGGAATGATTTGTGCTTATTAAGCTACTCTAATGCTGATCAGGGAGGAGATCTTTATAAGCATAAGTCAATATCTGGCTATGTATTCTTGCTTAATAAATGTGCAATTTCTTGGAATAGCAAAAAACAAACATGCACAGCCTTATCTACAATGGAAGCAAATTTATTGCATGTTCTACCACGGTGCAAGAAGCAGTATGGCTAAAACGTTTCTTGGAAAATTTAGCCATTGTCATTGAGGCTACAAGACCAGTGACAGTTCATTGTAATAGTCAAGCAGTCACTACCTATGTTAAAGCTCACAAATATCATGGTAGGACGAAGTACATTGACATAAAGAATAACTTTATCAGAGATATAATAGTGCAGAAGGAAGTTGTCCTACAATATGTTTCAACCAAAAAGATGGTTGATGATCCATTCACGAAGGCTATTCCTAGATATTTGTTCTTGACCCATAGGATGTCTCTAGGGTTACGTAGAATATGATATATAAAATTATTGAGAATCATTGGGTTATGCTTATGCGAATATATGTATTGTACTTGTTTGTTTTTTCAATGAACTGATATTTCATCAACAAGTATAAATTTATTATGAGACTAGCACATGCACACATTTATTGTTGAAAAGCATGTCAATAGGCATTGATTGGCTCACTCACATGAGCAATCACCTCAAGTGCTACAATTAGCACGTTGAGATGAGACGTTATGTATTATAAATGCTGGAAGACCAAGTTTAGTACATAATATTATTTTACGTCGTGTTGATTGGAATTGAGATGAGATATGTAATTTGTCTATAATAAGACCAAACATGATAGCCCCACAATCATGTATGCTTGAAGGAAGCCAGATGCGAGTACTTAATTAGGTACTGTAGAAAGCAAGCTAATATAGCACTCAAGCTAAACATAAGCACATGAGAAGCATGTGACTGTTTAGGCTAAGATCCGTATAGTGAATATGTTTAATAAATGACAATGCTCTTATAAAAAAAGAAATCCTCTATAACATGTAATTCATATTACATGTGCTTTATTCAACCGATAAAGGAGAGACGAGTAAACTTTATCTCTATTTACTCATTGTGTGAATCCTTGGGGTAATTTATAATTTACCACATTTAGTGCCCTATGTTACTTCTGACTACATTCTTGAAGTGAAGGATCAACGTTGCAACTTTAGTATGTTATCGATAGTCAAGAAAAGATATGGTTTTATGAGACGTGTCTAGGAAAGTAAATGCTCTGAAATGGAGAGAGACATGAGTGCGAAGGAAAATTATGGTTGTTTTACATTTATCACATGCATTTACTAGTTGACCAATTATATCGCCTTTTGTGGTTTTAGATATAATTGTAAATACATTATGTTTTAAGAATATTCTAGTATAGTCTTTAAGGGATAAGTATACTTAGACTGATGTAGCAAAATATGTTTGGGGCACTATGAGACATCGATTATTAATCTTTCTTTTTTTTTGGGTTGTAGCCATTATGTTATCCCCAATAGGTGCATAATTAGAGCTCCCAAGTGCAAGTGTACTCACTAGTCTACGGTTTTCTTGCTAGTATGAATCATTTCTAAAGTAGATGTGTGACGTCTTGAAATTCGAGCCCTTTGAGGGAGGAATGAACGTTAATTTCATCAATGTATTGTTGGTTGATCTCACTCAGAACTGATCACTTCTGAGATACTGACCTTGAGGGGAAATGCTAATGAGGACAAAACTCGTGCGACTAAAGAACTTGACTTGGGAAAACGACTTGACCGTGAGACTTGCGTAAGGACGATCCTGTAGTTATGCAAGTCGATTCCAGGAATGAATAGAAGTTGATTTGCGGATAGAACATAATAGGATAACGAGTGATTCCGTTTACTGTTGTTGAGCTTGCGAACGACCCTATGCCGATCCTTGGTAATCGTGTACTTTGAAATAAGAATCTATCCTTCGCAATTTCATGTAGTCAAGGATGTCCATGTGTCGAGAAGTCTTGAATGTGACTTAGCGCGAGTCGGTTATGCGTGAATCTTTGAAACCGCCTGTCAGTCTCAATAGTACAAAAATGACATTTGGCCAAAATTGACAAGGCATGAAAATCTAGTATTAGACTTCAAATTTTTGGGAACATCCGGGATGGACTTTTGGACAATTCTTCTTCGATAGTCGATAGAGCCAGTTAAGCTGAGTTTTTGGAAAAGGGATTTATGGACCGAGGATACGAGCCTACGAAGACATGGGCCGGGCAAGGTCGATGTGGGCCTCATGCCCAAGGTGGGACAGCCACCGTGGTAGACCCAAGACAAGCAAGTGAGCCATTTGGACCCAACTGACCATTTTACCCTCCTGAGCCATTATCTAACCTTGAGCCGTTTCGAACCCAACAAATTCCTGAGCCCATCCCTATTCATTTTCTAGCTCGTTTCTTAGGCCTGCCCTTCATTTTCAGCCCAAGGGCAGATTGAGAAATGTACAAGGTGGAAATGACCATTTTGCCCCTAGATATTTTGAAGAAATGACAAAGAAGAGAGAGAAGATGATGTCATCTTGCTTTGGGAGTTGGGGTAAACCATTAATGGCCTTGATGAGGCCTTGAATTCAACCTCATTTCACTCTCTCTCCTCCTCCTTTAGCCCTCTCAAAACCACACACTTTCTCCCTTGTTTTCCCTTTCTTCCTTTTGTTTATTCTTCTGACCTTCCTCGGAAAAACTGAGTTGTTCATGCTATTCCCGTGCAAATCACGACCCGTGCCACCCACCAATGTGCTCAGAAGACAAATTTCATATAGGTTGTGGCAGTTGATAGCCGATTGGAGCCATCAGTCGACTCGCTAGCCAGCTGAAAGCCAGTTGCTCGCTGACCGCCACTATAGCACTTACTACTGCCAAGTTCCACCTTTTCACCTATTTTCCTCTCATTCTAACCTAATCTTCGCCCATACTAGCCACCAACAGTTCCCCCTTGACCCCTAGGTGTCGCCGGTCACCGGCCAATTGTTTGCCAGAGCCAATTAGCCCCTTTCCTTTTTAAGTAGTGCTATTTTTAGAAGTTCAGGGAGAACCAGAGGTTGTTGCTACTATTTTGAGCTCGGGACTGCCTTGGAGTGTTGTAGGTGAGGTCCTCGAGTGTCAGGTTCGTCGCCGCCACCGCGTCCGTGTCGCTGGCCCGCTAAACGGATGAGTTTATCCCTTAATCCTTTTGTTAGTGACTAAACTTGCCTAGGGTTGGGTTAATTAGTGGTAATGTTGAGTTAGGGATTTAATTAAGTTTTATTAGCCCTAAGATAGGTGGTTAGATAAATGGTTAAGATTAGCCTAGTTTAATTTAGCTTAATTATGCTTAATACTACTTAATGGTGGTTTATGTGATAATTAAGCATGTTTAGCTTAATTGATTGATTAATTATTTTAATCAATGTTTTATTTAATTTCTGAATTAATTTATTAATAATTGAATTCTGAAATTTACTATTCATGATTACTGTTCACATCACTGTTCACGGCACTATTTATCCGGAAATGAAAATGTGCATAATTTCATGTGTTGTGATTTTATGAGGTGAATTTGGATGTGTTATTGCATAAACATTTGCATGAATCGTGTGATTTTCACAAAAAGTGAAAAATGGTTTGTTTGAGGGACACCGGAAATGGACCGCTTTTATGAGACAGAATTTGAGGTTTTATGTGCAAGCATGTGTGTATTAGCTAATGCTCAAAGATAATAAGTGGATTGTGATGGTATGTTTGCTTGATCACTAAGTTGAACCCACCGTCTTAGGAGAGTATCCCCTGACGTCCTTTGGGCATGTCATTTTGGGAGAGTATCTCTTGACGTCTTTTGGGCACGGAAGGGCATGGTTGCCCCTCTACGGAGGAAGGGCGCCATAGCAAAGGCATAGAAGGGCATAGTTACGCCTCTGTGGAGAAAGGGCGCCATAGCAAAGGCACAGAATGGCACGGTTGCGCCTCTGCAAAGGAAGGGCATTGTAGCGCCATAGCAAAGGCACGAAATGGCATGGTTGCGCTTCTACAGAGGAAGGGCGTTGTAGAGCCTCAGTTGTAGCCTTGAATGGCAGTAATAATCGGAACACATGTGGATGCAAGAGTGCATGAGAAAACATGGCATCATTGGTTCCAATTATACATGAGATGATCACATTATTTATGGCACGCACGCACGAATTGATAATGTGCAGGTTGTAGCAATGGCCTTGTGAGATTGCTTGTGATGCAACTTGCATGTGATTGATGAACTGCATCATCTAACGACCATGTGCATTGTGTGTATTATGCTGACATATAACGTGCAGGGTATGGTATACCAAGTAAGGTTGCATGCTAACTGATTTTTGATTGTTAATTGACCCTATCTGTTGTTTGATTGCTAATTGCTGGTTGTTTGTTATTGGGTTGTTTGAGGGGTGGTTTTGGAGAGATACCACGGGTTGAGTTGATGTATTAACTGGGGCTTAGGGGAAGAACTTGCTGAAATTTTATCTCACTAGTTATTGTATAACCACTTTTAGGCCCTTAGAATGGCATAGTGGAGAATCCTGCCCCTGCTCCTTTAGTGATTAACCCGACGGAGCCTAAGTCTAATGGGTCCCAGTGATGGTGGTGCTGAACCCGAGGGTTCATATTGTATAGTTGGATTAGCCTGACCTAATTTCTTTTTGGACTAGCTCAGAGGATGGATTGACTCCTTTGTTGAGCTTGTATCGGGAAACGATCCTCCGTTGGTTAATCTAGTAAATTGTATAAATGAGTAGTCGAGATTTATGTTGTTCATCCCTCTATCCCTATTTGATTATTTGATTGTCTATTTGGATTGGGAATGGTTTGTCTTCTGCTTGCACATAATGAAAGATTAAAACGAATAGTCGTCAACAAGTCTTAGGACGTCACTTTCAATTGACCATGATAAAGGGTTGTCGCAAGCTCGAGAGTCGGGGTGTGACATCCCTGTCGGTTTTGGTATCAAAGCGAGGTTGAGACTTGGAGTGATAAGGTGCGTGGGATTTTTGGGATAGCGAGATAGGGATAGCTTTTAAATTACGTGCCTGTGATTGCTTTTGTGGTTTTGTGTGGTGACGGGTTGCTCATAATCCAGAGTGATGAGCAATCCTGAGCTGAGAGCCCCCAGGCATAGGGTAGCGTCTGGTCAAGCTAGTGCTAGAGGTAGCGCACAAGCAAATCCTAGTTTAGATGGGATCCTACTAGCGCTAGAGACCTTGTTAAGGCAGAAAGTTGAGTGCTCCTACTATAGTCCCTGTGGTTCCCCTAGTGAGAGGAGAGGTCTGTGAGAGACTGATGCCTAGGTTGGTAGAGTAATTCTTGAGATTGAAGCCACTGAGGTTCAGTTGCGTGAGCGACCCTGAAGCTATGACCCTTTGGATAAGGGATTTTGGGAGGACTTTCACAATGTTGAGGTGTTCAGAGGAAGATAGGGTACTTCTGGCGGCTTATCAGCTTCCAGGTAATGCCATTACGTGGTGGGAAGCCATTCAAGGAAGAGTGTTCCCTAAAGGCACAGCTCAGACATGAGATGCTTTTTGCGAAGCTTTCAATGGGAAGTATTTTTTGGACAGTGCGAGAGAGTCCAAGATAGAAGAGTTCCAACAGCTTCATAGAATTAGATGTCAGTCGATCAGTATGAGGCAAAGTTCATTGAGCTGGCTAAGTATGCTCCGAGATTAGTGGAGGACCCCTTGGATAGGGCAAGAAGGTTCAGAGATGGCTTGAAGCTGGAATTGAAAGCCCAACTGGTGCCATTGAATTTAAAGAGTTTTGATGAGATGCACAAGAGGGGCCTGATTATCGAGAAGAATATGATTGAGAGGGCGACCGCATCTGGCTTGCAGTTTGTGCCCAATAGAGATAATCGTCGGTTTGGAAAGGGGCCAATGATGGGGCAAAGGAATCCCATCCCACCTAATAGAAAGAATTATGTGGGAAAGCTGAAGCCTAAGTTCATGGGAGCCTACTTCGGATGTGGTCAGCAGGGCCACCGAGTGGCGAATTGTCTGAGTGGGCCAATGAGGACAATCTTGCCACTGTCGCAAGGAGGACGACCTGCAGGCAATGTGCTGCCGAACAACCAAGGTAGACCCCTGGCACAATGATATGATATTGTCTGAGTTAGGTTGTTCTAGCTGTAAGTTAGTTGTGGGTGGTAGTGAGGAAGTCATTGACTTGATTGCAATAGCAATGTATGACTTTGATGTCATAGTTGGCATAGATTGGCTTACCTAGCAATGAGCTACAGTGGATTGTCATGGAAAGACAATTCAGTTTAACCCAGTAGTGGGTGGTAGTTTTGAAATTGTGGGAAATGGAGGGGACCCTCCGTTCCTCTGATTTCGTCACTCGAGGTGACTTGGTTATTGGAATCTAGATGCCAAGGGTATTTGGCATTGGTGGCAGATACACTAGTAGAAGGATCAAAGGTAAAGGATATTGCAGTGGTGTAGGAGTATATGGATGTGTTTCCCTCTCTAGAGGAAATTGAGTTTGTGATTGAGTTAGCCCTTAGGACTGAATCGATTTCCAAGGCGCCTTATAGGATGGCCTTGTCGAAATTGAAGGAACTAAATGTGTAGATGTAAGAGCTACTGGATAAATGATTCATTCATTCTAGTACATCTCCTTAGAGAGCACCGATACTATTTGTAAGGAAAAAGGACAGGTCTTTAAGTCTCTACATTGACTACCGGCAACTCAATCATATAACCACCAAGAACAAGTATCCGTTGCCAAGGATTGATGATTTGTTCGACTAACTTCAAGGAGCCTCAGTATTTTCCAAGATAGACCTAAGGACAAGCTATCATCAGTTGAGGATAAAAAAATGAGGATATACTGAAAACAGCATTTAGGACACGCTTTGGTCATTACGAGTTCACGATAATGCCGTTTGGATTGACGATATTTTGGTTTACTCGAGGAGTCCAGAGGATCATGAGAAACACCTGAGATCAATACTGTAGACCTTAAGAGAACATGAGCTATATGTTAAGTTTAGCAAGTGTGAGCTTTGGTTAGCTCGCGTAGCATTTTTAGGTCATGTAATTTCAGGTGAAGAGATTTATGTTGACATAATGTTATAATCCCAGGAAACTTCAATTGGCTGGGTATTACAAACGTTTTGTGGAGAAGTTTTCTACGATGGCCATGCCATTGACAAAGTTGTTAAAGAAGGAAAAGAAGTTCAATTGGATGGATACGTGTGAGCGTAGTTTCCAATAACTCAAGAGTAAATTGACTACTATACCTATCTTGACAATACCGTATGGTCCTAGCAGGTACGAAATCTACAATGATGCGTCGTATAAAGAACTAGGCTGCGTGTTAATGCAACATGGCAAGGTGGTTGCATATGCATCCCATCAGTTAAGGCCTCACGAGCTTAACTATTCAATGCATGACTTAGAATTAGCAGTGATAATCTTTGCGCTTAAGATTTGGAGACATTACTTGTGCGGGGAAAATTTTCCAATTTTCATAAATCATTAGAGTTTGAAGCATTTGTTCTCTTAGAAGGAGTTGAACATGAGGCAACGACGATGGATGAAACTTCTTAAGGACTATGATTGTGAGATTTTGTATCATACGAGGAAAGCGAACAAAGTAGCAAATGCGCTCAGTTGAAAGTCGTCGATTGCACAGATGATGGTACAGGAATGGATTCTCTTGGAGGGAGTCAATGACTCAGATTTTAAAATTGAGGTCGGCTATTTTGCTAGTCTAATGGCCACTCTCAAGGTGAAACCCAAGATGCAAAGTAGGATAAAAAGTGCCAAAGCGATGATCCTGAAATTCTTAAGATCTTACAGATGGATTAGGCAAAGAGGAAAGCCGACTTTCAAGTGTCTAAAGATGGGATATTGAGGTTTTGAGGATGATTGTGCATTTCGAAGGATGCAAAGCTTAAGGAAGCGGTCTTGTCGAAAGCTCATTGTAGTAACTATAGCATCCACTTTGGCAGTACAAAAATGTATTGAAATTTGAAGCAGCACTTCTGGTGGAACAGTATGAAGTTGGATATCGCAAAGCACGTGGCGAAGTGTTTAACTTGCCAGCAAGTAAAGGCTTAGCATTGTAAGCCTAGCGGACTGCTACAACCTCTTGAGATTCTCGAGTGGAAGTGGGAACATTACCATGGATTTTGTGATGGGGTTGCCAAGGAGTCAACGAGGTAATGACTCGATTTGGATAGTGGTTGACAGATTGACAAAGTCAGCTCACTTTATTGCCGTATGAAAGGATTTCACGTTGGATAAGTATGTAGAATTGTACGTGCATAAGATTGTACGCATTCATGGAGTTCCAGTGATGATCACATCTGACCGTGATCCTAAGTTTGTGGCAACTTTCTGGAAAAGTTTGCAATTAGCCTTGGGAACAAAGCTGCAGTATAGTACGGCATATCATCCACAGAGGGACGGTCAATTGGAAAGGACAATTCAAACTCTTGAGGACATGTTACGAGCTTGTGTCATAGATTTCAAAGGCAATTGGGAAGAGCAACTTCACTTGTTTGAGTTTGCTTATAACAACAGTTACTAGTAGAGCATTAAAATGGCACCATTTGAAGCTTTGTATGGGAGACCTTGTAGAACTCTGCTTTGTTGGGATGAGGTTAGCGAGCGTAAGATGACGGGGCCAGAGTTAGCACAGTAGTCTTTGAATGCAATTCAGATTATTAGAGACAAACTAATGACAGCTCAGAGTTGTCAGAAGAGCTATGTAGACAAGCATCGTAGACTGTTGGAGTTTAAGGTCGGTGATCACATATTTTTGAAAGTATCGCCAATGAAGGGTACTTCCAAATTTGGCAAGAAAGGAAAGTTAAGTTTGAGGTACGTTGGACCCTATGAAATTTTGGAAAGGATCGGGGTTTTAGTGTATCGTCTTGCATTGCCACCAAAACTTGCTCAAGTATATGATGTTTTTCACGTGTTCATGTTGAGGAAGTATGAATCAGACCCAATTCATGTTTTAAATTTTGAAGAACTGGACATAGACAACAATGTGCCATACATGGAGAGGCGATACGTATAGAGGACTATAAAGAGCAAGTGCTTTAAAACAAGACTATCACCTTAGTTAAGGTGATCTGGCAGCATCACGGAATAGAGGGAGCTACATGGGGAAGTGAGGAAGTGATGATGCATCAATACCCCAATCTTTTTGAGGATTTGTTAGTGGTTGTAAATTTCAAGAATAAAATTTTTGTAAGGGGGGAAGAATTATGACGACCTGAAATTTGAGCTCTTTGAGGGAGGAATGAACATTAATTTCGTCAATGCATTGTTGGTTGATCTCACTTGGAACTAATCACTCCTGAGTTACTGACCTTAAGGGGAAAAGCTAATGAGGACAGAACTCGTGTAGCTAAAGAACTTGACCTAGGAAAACGACTCGACCGTGAGACTTGCGTAAGGACGATCTTGTAGTTATGTAGGTCGATTCCAAGAACGAATAGAAGTCAATTCACGGACAGAACATAATGGGATGATGAGTGATTCCGTTTACTATTATCGAGCCCATGAATGACCCTATGTCGATCATTGGTAATCGTGTACTTTGAAATAAGAATCTATCCTTCGTAATTTCTTGTGGTCAAGGATGTCCATGTGTCAAGAAAGTCTTGAACATTATTTGGCACGAGTCGGTTACGCGTGAATCCTTGAAGCTGCCTATCAGTTTGAGTAGTACCAAAATGGCATTCGAGCGAAATTGACAAGGCATGAGAATCCAGTATTGGACTTCAAATTTTCGGGAACGTCTGCAAAGGACTTTTGGATGATTCTTCTTCGACAGTCGATAGAGCCAATTAAGCTGAGTTTTTGCAAAAGGGATTTACAGACCAAGGAAACAAGCCTACGAGGATGTGGGCTAGACAAGGTCAGTGTGGGCCTCAAGCCCAAGGTGGGACAGCCACCGTTGTAGACCCGAGGCAAGCAAGTGAGCCCTTTGAACCCAACTGACCGTTTTACCCTCCCGAGCCATTATCTAATCTTGAGCCGTTTCGAGCCCAACAAATTCTCGAGTCTGTTCTTTTTCATTTTCTAGCCCATTTCTTAGACCCGCCCTTCATTTTCAGCCCAAGGGCAAATTGGGAAATGTGCAAGGTGGAAATGACCATTTTGCCCCAATATATTTTAAAGAAAGGACAAAGAAGAGAGAGAAAATGATGTCATTTTGCTTTGGGAGTTGGGGCAAGTCATTAATGGCCTTGATGAGGCCTTGACTTCAGCCTCATTTCACTCTCTCTCCTCCTCCTTCAGCCCTCTCAAAACCGCACACTTTCTCCCCTGTTTTCCTTTCCTTCCTTTTGTTTTTCTTTCTAACCTTCCTCTGAAAAACTAAGTTGTCCATGCCCTTCCCATTCGAATCACGGCCTGTGCCACCTCCAATGTGCTCAGAAGATAAATTTTGTATAGGTCATGGCGGCCAATCGCCAGTCGGAGCCACCGGCCGACCCATCGACTAGTTGGAAGCTAGCTGCTCGCTGACCGCCACTATAGCACCTGTTGCTGCCCAGTTCAGCCTTTTCACCTATTTTCCTCCCATTTCGACCCAATCTCCGCCCATACCAACAACGAGCAGTTCCCTCTCGACCCCCAGGTGCCGCTAGTCATCAGCTAACCGCTCGCTGGAGCTTCGTTCAGCCCATTTTGCTCTAATTAGCCCCTTTCCTCTTCAAACATTGTTGTTTTCAAAAGTTCAGGGAGAACTAGAGGTTGTTTCTACTGTTTTGAGCTTGGGACTACCTTGGAGTGTCGTGGGTGAGGTCCCTGGGCATCGGGTTTGTCGTCGCCGTCGCATTCGTGTCGCCAGCCCACTTAACGAGTAAGTTTAGCCCCTAATCCCTTTGTTAGTACCTAAACTTGATTAGAGTTGGATTAATTAGTGGTAATGTTGAGTTAGGGGTTTAATTAAGTTGTATTAGCTCTAAGATAGGTGGTTAGATAGATGGTTAAGATTAGCGTAGCTTAATTTTGCTTAATTATGCTTAATTGTGCTTAATAGTGCTTAATGGTGGTTTATGTGATAATTAAGCATGTTTAGCTTAATTGATTGATTAATTGTTTTAATCAATGTTTTGTTTAATTTTTGAATTTAATTTATTAATAATTGAATTCTAAAATTTACTATTCATAATTATTGTTCATGTCACTGTTCATCCAGAAGTGAAAATGTGCATAATTTCATGTGTCGTGATTTTATGAGGTGAATTGGATGTGTCATTGCATGAACATATGTATGAATTGTGTGATTTTCACAAAAAGAGAAATGGTTTGTCCGAGAGACACCGGAAATGGACCCCTTAGGAGATATGATTTGAGGTTTTATATGCAAGCATATGTGCATTGGCTAATGCTCAAAGTTAATAAATGGATTGTGATGGTATGCTTGCGTGATCACTAAGTTGAACCCATTGTCTTGAGAGAGTATCCCTTGACGTCCTTTGGGCATGCTGTCTTGAGAGAGTATCTCTTGACGTCTTTTGGACATGGAAAGGCACGGTTGCGCCTCTGCAGAAAGGGCGCCGTAACACCGTTGCAAAGGCACGGAAGGGCACGGTTGCGCTTTTGTGGAGGAATGGCGCTGTAGCGCAATAGCAAAGGCATGGAAAGGCACAGTTGCGCCTCTACAGAGAAAGGGCGCCGTAGCGCCTTAGCAAGAGCACGGAAGGGCACAGTTGCGCCTCTATGGAGGAAGGGCGCCGTAGTGCCTCAGTTGTAGCCCTGAGGGGCAATAATAATCGGAACACATGTGGATGTAAAAGTACATGAGAAAACATGGCATCATTGGTTCCAATTATGCTGGAGATGATCACACCATTTATGATACGCACGCATGAATTGATAACGTACAGGGTGTGGCAATGGCCAGGTGAGATCGCTTATGACACGACTCACATGTGTTTGATGAACTTCATCATCTAATAGCCATGTGCATTGCGTGTATTGTGCTGACATATAACGTGCAAGGTATGGCATACCAGGTAAGGTTGCATGTGAACCAACTTTTGATTGTTGATTGATCTTGTCTATTGTTTGATTGTTGATTGTTGATTGTTTGTTGTTGGGTTATGTGAGGGGTGGTTCTGAAGAGATACCCCAGGTTGAGTTGGTGTACTAACCGAGGCTTAAAGGAAGAACTTGTTGAGATTTTTCTCACTGGTTATTATATAACCACTTTTAGGTCCTTAGAATGGCGTAGTGAAGAATCTTGCCCCTGCTCCTCCAGTAATCGACCTGACGGAGCCTAAGTCCGATGGGTCCCGGTGATGGTGGTGTTGAACCCGAGGGTTCATATTATATAGTTGGATTAGCCTAGCCTAATTTCTTTTTGAATTGGCTCAGAGGATGAATCGGCCCATTTGTTGGACTTGTATCGGGAAACAATCTTTCGTTGGTTAATCTAGTAAATTGTATAAATGAATAGTTGAGGTTTCTGCTGTTCATTCCTCTATCCCTGTTTGATTATCTGTTTGGACTGGGAATGGTTCATTTTCCGCTTGCGCATAATGAAAAATTAAATTAAATGGTCATCGACGAGTCCTGGGATGTCGCTTTCAATTAACCATGGTATGGGATTGTTGCGAGCTCGAGAGTCGGGGCATGAAAAGATGAATGTTGAATGCCTTATATCCTTGATAAAGCATTACTAAACACATCATGTTTGAGTGGGGGATGTTACATTTTGGTACGTTCATGATGGGTGTCTCCAAGAGACACCTATTGTTTATGATGGAGTATGTTTTAGAGAAGTACCCTTTGAAGGGGTATGAACAATTATTTTTCAAGAGAAGTATAAAATGATAAATTTTAAAAATAACTGCTAAATTAATACAAATGAGAAAAACAGAACGTTCTAAAGAAAGAAAGTTCTCTCTCTCAATTAAAAGAAAACACTCAAGGATTCCATTATCTACTTTAAGAAACAATTGACATTAACACTGTGGAATGTGAATACTTTCCTCATGATTGTATTCAGACCAACGTGAAGTCGTATTGTCTATCGTTCGTTCATGATTCAACTAACGTTTCTATGGTAATTTTGTTATTGCACATTAAAGAGGTAAGTCGTTTCTTCTGCCGACTATTAAATCCAACAATATCAATGAAGAAATCCTGTGACCAATGCAATTTGTATGAAACCTCTATTGCTCAGCTGTACTACTGTTGCAATCTTCACATCCAACAAAGTAAATTTCAAGTTGAGATTTCTTAAAGCAAAAAGTTAAATACATTAAAGAATGGAAAACTTACTGCTAAGCTCGCATGTATGAATAAGTTCATTTAAATATGCATATCAGCGGTGTTAGAAATGTGCCACGTAGGAGAATTCATGTCGTGTTGAGTAGTTAATATATTTCAATTGGCCCATAATTGGTTAATTTAAGTTTTTGAGTAAAAATCGGTCAAATTGAATATTTTGATTAGGCTGGACGATGATGGCACTGGATTTCTAGTCCCAACTTATATCAGTTTCGTGAATATCTCACAAAAGAAAGCTCACACATGCATCCGCTACAATCTCAAAAAACACTATCATTACGGAATTTGCCCAATCTTTTCGTTTGATTTTCCCTTTAATCGTCGTGGCCTTCAGTGGGGGCATCTGTTATTCCGCTTGCTGTGGAGAGAATTCATGACTCGCTTCTAGATGGTGAACAATTTTTTGCGGCTTGTGAGGTGATAAGCGAAGGGCATGCAAATGGAGGCAATTCGAATCCAATGCTTCTCGGAATACGCTGATTTCAGACAAGGCGAAATGACAATCATTGCTCATGACGTACTAGACCTTATCGTCAAAGTCAATGCTGAACCAAGAAAGAGGAAAGTTCCAGCATTTCCAAGTGCTGGGCAAGTGATTAACAAAATGTCCATGTGAGTTGGAACAGTTCAAGCGCATGAAATGGAAATCGCATGTTGAATACGTCCGATTTTTGCATTTAAAACAACAATGAAGTATTAAGAGCTTAACCACAGAGAAGAAAAACCAATGTTTAGAAAAAGACCAATTGGCGTCTTCAAGATATACTAATTAATCAAAGGGACAAAGCAACGGTGGCTGAAACATCGAGGCAACTTCTTAATAAATGGATTGCTGTGCCATGGTCTTTCTTTATAATATTTCGTGGAGCTGTCCATGAAAGTGGCCAACAAGGAAAAAAAATAGAAAAAGAAAAAAACAAAGCATTGGTTGTCGAAACGTGGAGCACAAAGCAACCTCTGACGTTATTCATCATTATTTATAATTTTCTAGTGATACATTCTCCCTGTTGAAAATATGTCTCGAGTTTGAGCCCAAAGCAAAAGTTTGATTTGTTTCCTAGTAGGTGTGGGTTTCTTAATTTATTCCTACTCTAAGTAGGAGAAACTTTCAAGAATTGAAGAGTTCTCAAGTTCACTATATATATATATATACGGTCATGCGTGGAGAATAATTGGGGCCATTGTTGATGCAAGAGGTCTTGAAGCATCGATTCGTCATCGAGTGCTTGGGGGGAGTTTTCTCCGTTGATCTCGTTCGAGCAATTACACCAAGAAGATTCAAGTATTTGTAGCCGATTAAATTCTTGCGGTAAGAATTTGTGTATAATTCCTTTGTGAGATTGAGAGATTATTTCACTAGGAATTGTGGGGCTAAACATTGTGTAAGTTATTGGGTGTAATTGGGCTTGGGAAACACTGAGAGTGTTTGAGTGACTCGAGTGTGTAATCTTCGTTGTATCGCTTGTTCTATAGTGGAATTCGTCGTTGCTCTTCCCGTGGACGTAGGTCTCTACGACCGAACCACGTAAATCTGGTGTCCAATTTATTTTCTTTATTCTGTCTATTTTATTGTTCGATCGCTCGCCCTTTCCGCAACAATTGGTATTAGAGCCAGGTTTGGCTGAGGTGAAGCGAATTGATGGTGACAGAAGAAGTAAAAGTGAGAATCGACAGATTTGATGGGAAGGATTTCGGTTTCTGGAAGATGTAGATTGAAGATTATCTCTATTAGATGAAACTGCATGCGCCCCTATCGGGCGAGAAGCTAGAGACGATGAAGAAAGCTGATTGGGATTTGCTAGATAGACGAGCTATGGGTGTTATTCGGCTGACGTTGGCTCGTAACGTCGCGTTTAACATCGTGAAGGAGACTACCACTGCGGGTTTGATGAAAGCCCTATCGGATATGTACGAGAAGCCCTCTGCAATCAATAAGGTCTATTTGATGCGACGTCTGTTTAATTTGAAGATGAGCAAAGGTGCGTCAATTGCAGATCATATCAATGAATTCAATGTGATTGTTAGTCAATTGAGTTCAGTTGATATTGACTTTGAAGATGAGGTATGTGCTTTGATTCTATTATCCTCATTGCCTGATAGTTGGAATACTACTGTTACTGCTGTTAGTAATTCCTCTGGGTTAACAAGTTTAACGTTTGATGGGGTTCGAGATTTAATTCTAAGTGAGGATATTCGTAGAAGAGAATCTGGTGAACCCGTATCTACTGCTTTAGTAGGTGAAAACAGAGGAAGAACTAAAACACGTGGTAGTATGAACATGAACAGACGTAGCCAGTCAAGGACTAGTGGTGCTGCCTATTGGAACTGTGGCAAGAGGGGGCATCTTCGAAGAAATTGCCTTAAGCTAAAGAATGAAAAGGGTAAGGAAATATTAGTTGATACTGCAGATGATGTTGCAGGTATAGCTGTTGGTAATTCGGATAATGCCAATTATGTCTTGTCTGTCACTAATTATTCATCGTTTGATGGATGGATTATGGATTCTGGTTGTTCTTTTCATGCTACACCAAATAGAGACTGGTTTACTACTTATCAGTGCACGGATATTAGTAAAGTGCAGTTGGGGAACAACGCTGAATGCGATGTTGTAGGTGTTGGCGATATTAAAATTAGAATGCATGATGGTATTGTGAGGACATTGACTGGAGTGAGGCACGTTCTAGAGTTGAAGAAAAACTTAATTTCCTTGACTGCCCTAGATTCAGCTAGGTGTCGGTATTTTTCAGAATGTTGAATTTTGAAAGTTGTTCGAGGTTCTTTAGTGATAATGAAGGGAATCAAGCACAATGGCCTGTATGAGCTTCAAGGTGAGACAATGACAGATTTTGCTGCGAAGATGTTGGATGCATCTGTTCGAGAGTCCGAATTGTGGCATATGCGTTTGGGGCACATTAACAAGAGAAGCTTGAAGGTTTTAAGTGAAAGAAATCTGCTATGTGGTTATGTTGCTGATGAACTGAATGTATGCAGGTGCTGTGATTTAGATTAACGGCGGAAAGTGCAGTTCAGTATGATAGTCAAAGAAACCACGGAAATTGCAGAGTTACTTCACTTGAATGTTCGCAGGTTGTCACGGTTTCCTTCTAGGAAGAGTGCCAAATATATGCTAACAATTGTTGATGACTACTCGATGAAAACATGGGTGTTTGTACTTAGGTACAAATTTGATGCTATTGTCAAGATCATGCAGTTGAGAGCTTTGATCGAAAAGGAGACTGGTAAGACGATCAAGCAGGTGCAGACTGACAATGGTATGGAGTTTTGCTCGAAGCTGTTAAACGAATTTTGTATGAAGGAAGCCATAGTGAAACATCGCACTACTACCAATGAACCACAACATGTTGCGGAATTGTTGAGCAGAACATTACTAGAGATGGCCCACAAAATGATCTCTAGTGCTGGTATGGCTAGGAGATTCCTAGCGGATGCGCTTAGTACGGCGAGCTACTTGATGAATAGATCCCCATCGACTGCAATTAAACATCGGACTCCCGAAGAAGTGTTGTCGGGTAACGTTGCTGATTATTCTATTCTTAGAATATATGGTTGCCTGTGTTATGTTCGAGCGAGTGATGGTAAACTCAATGGAAGGGCAAGAAAGTGCATATTTCTAGGCTATGCACAAGGTGAGCGGGGTTATCAGTTGTGGTGCCCGGAGTTAAATTCACCTGTTATCAGCAGAGAAGTTACGTTTGATGAGTCTCCAGTACTTCTGGTTAGGAGTGGTAATAGTAGTGTTTATACGGATCTGAACGGTGTTCAACTTGAGGTGGAGTTGCAACTAGAAACTCCTGAGGTAGCGGGTACTAATGTGGTAATCAACACAGATGGTGCTTGTAACGAGGTGGAGTTTGTAAAGCCAACAGTTGCTGTAACTGCTGATATTGACAAGGTACGTATTCGATCTTCTAATAGATATGGATGCGACAATGGTTTTGCTTTATCTGTGGTTAAGGAGATTGTGTCGAGAAATCCTTGTGTAGCAGTTAAAGGTGCATGTGGAGTTGATGTTCTTATGAGGTCCTCGATTATGGCGAAGTTCAAGCGGGATTTGGGCTTGAAAGATATCTGTGGCGATTGAGCCTATTGGGGGCTATGGGAGAGAAGCGACAAAGTTCGAATTTTGAAGCGATTGTTACTTGACTCAAACGTCGAGCCAATGTGGAGATTGTTGAAAATATGTCTCGAGTTTGAGCCCAAAGCAAAAGTTTGATTTGTTTCCTAGTAGGTGTGGGTTTCTTAATTTATTCCTACTCCAAGTAGAAGAAACTTTCAAGAATTGAAGAGTTCTCAAGTTCATTATATATATATACGGTCATGCGTGGAGAAGAATTGGGGCCGTTGTTGATGCAAGAGGTCTTGAAGCACCGATTCATCATCGAGTGCTTGGGGGGAGTTTTCTCCGTTGATCTCGTTCGAGCAATTACACCAAGAAGATTCAAGTGTTTGTAGTTGATTAAATTCTTACGGTAAGAATTTGTGTATAATTTCTTTGTGAGATTGAGATATTATTTCACTAGGAATTGTGGGGCTAAACACTGCGTAAGTTATTGGGTGTAATTGGGCTTGGAAAACATTGAGAGTGTTTGAGTGACTCGAGTGTGTAATCTCTATTGTATCGCTTGTTCTATAATGGAATTTGTCGCTGCTCTTCCCGTGGACGTAGGTCTCTACGACCGAACCACGTAAATCTGATGTCCAATTTATTTTCTTTATTATGTCTATTTTATTGTTCGATCGCTCGCCCTTTCCGCAACACTCCCCTCCCACCACTCCTTTATTTCTCTTTTATGAAATTTCTATTTTTTGACTACCCTCTCTTGTACGTTGGCCTTTCTTTGCATATTTTTCTTAATAGTTGTCGGGGAGAAAGTGTTTTGTGGAAAAATGGCCGTTCATATACAAATTTCTTTTTGCTCTATTTTGTTGCAAACTGTTGAATCTCGCAGATGAGGGATAACCTCATTACCTTATGATAATCCTTCTCTATACATTTGAGGGGAAGTTATTAGAGGTAAAGAGGGAAGCAGGAGCCCCCATACTAACTTTTGACATTTGTTAGCTTCTTCATTAACTGGGCAGGATAACGAGCGCACTTAAGAACAAAAATGCCTTGAATGAAGGTTAATTTAAGTGGATGCTAAACAAGCGTATGTAGGGCAGTCATTGCAAAATTGAAGTAGTTACGAGAAACCTTGCATATTTTGTTAAGACTTTCTCGTATCAATAAATTGATATAATGCAAAATAGTTAATATATCTAGCAAACCTATCACTGATTCGGTTAAATTTTTGAGTGAATATGCATCTAACCAAAAATGTTAATGGGGTTCAAACTTAGATCCCTCTTAGCCATTTCCCAAGTTAATGGCATCGAATTTCCACTACACGTCCACTCCTAATATATCAATGAAAAATCCTATGACCAACGCAATTTCTACGAAACCTCTATTGCTCGGCCGTACTACTGTTGCATTCTGCACATGCAACAAGGTAAAAATTTCAAGTTAAGATATCTTAAAGCAAAAAGCTAAAAACATTAAAGAATGGCAAACTTAATGCTAAGCTTGCATGTATGAATAAGTTTGTTGAAATATGCATATCAACGATGTTACAAATGTGCCACGTAGGAGAATTTATATCGTGTTGAGTAGTTAATATATTTCAATTGGCCTATAATTGGTTAATTTAAGCTTTTCAGTAAAGATCGGTCAAATTGAATATTTTGATTATGCTAGACGATGAAGGCACTGGATTTCTAGTCCCAATTTACATCAGTTTCACGAATATCTCACAGAAGAAAGCTCACACATGCATCCGTTGCAATCTCAAAAATCACTATCATTATGGAATTTGCCCATTATGTTCGTTTGATTTTCCCTCTAACCGTTGGGGCCTTCACTGGGGGCATCTGTTATTCCGCTTGCTGTGGAGAGACCTCATGACTTGCTTCTAGATGGTGCACAATTTTTTCCGGCTTGCGAGGAGATAAGCGAAGGGCATGCAAACGGAGGCGATTCGAATTCAATGCTTCTCGAAAGACGCTGATTTCAGACCAGGCGAAATGACAATCATTGCTCATGGCGTACTACACCTTATCATCAAAGTCAACGCTGAACGAAGAAAGAGGAAAGTTCCAACGTTTCAAAGTGCTGGGCAAGTGATTTACAAAATGCCCATGTGAGTTGAAACAGTTCAAGCACATGAAATAGAAATCGCATGTTGATTTCTATTTGACACATTCGATTCTTGCATTTAGATCAACAATGAAGTATTAAGAACTCAATGAGAGAGAAGAAAAACCAATATTAAGAAAAAGACCAATTGGCGTTTTCAAGATATCCCAATTAATCAAAGGGACAAAGCAACGGTGGCTGAAACATGGAGGCATCTTCTTAGGTTTCTTCTCAATTTCTTGACTTCCTATGCCATGGTCTTTCTTTACAATATTTCGTGTAGCTGTCCATGAAAGTGGCCAACAAGGAAAAAAAAATAGAAAAAGAAAAAAAACGAAGCATTGGTTGTCGAAACTTGCAGCATAAAGCAACCTCTGACGTTATTCATCATTATTTATAATTTCCTAGTGATATATTCTCCCCTCCAACCACTTCTTCAATTCTCTTTTATGAAATTTCTATTTTTTGACTACCTTCTCTTGCACGTTGGCCTTTCTTCACATATTTTTTCTTAATAGTTTTCGAGGAGAATGTGTTTTGTGGAGACATGGCCATTCATATACAAATTTCTTTTTGCTCTATTTTGTTGCTAATTGTTGAGTCTCGCAGATGAGGGCTAACCTCATTATCTTATGATAATCCTTATCCATACATTTGAGGGGAAGTTATTAGAGGGAAAGGGGGAAGCGGGAGCCTCCCTACTTACTAACTTTTGACATTTGTTAGCTTCTTGATGAAGTGAGCAGGATAACGAGCGCTCTTAGGAATAAAAATGTTTTGAATGCAGGTTAAATTAAGTGGATGCTAAACAAGTGTATGCAAGGTAGTCATTGCAAAATGGAACTAGTTATGAGAAACCTTTCATTTTTTGTTAAGATGCACGCATGACTGTTAGAAAATTCTCACGTCGATAAATTGGTATGGTGCAAAGTAGTTAATATATCTAGTAAACCTATCATTGATTCGCTTAAATTTTTGAGTGAATATGCGTCCAACAAAAAATGTTAATGGGGTTCAAACTTAGATCCCTCTTGATGATTTCCCAAGTTAATGGTATCGAATTTCCACTACGGCGTCTACTCCTAATATATCAATGAAGAAATCCCGTGACCAATGCAATTTTTGCAAAACCTCTATTGCTTGGCCGTACTACTGTTGCAGTCTTCACATGCAACAGTGTAAAAATTTCAAGTTGAGATATCTTAAAGCAAAATGTTAAAAAAATTAAAGAATGGCAAACTTAATGCTAAGCTCACATGTATGAATAAGTAGAAATATGCATATCAGCGGTGTTAGAAATGAGCCACGTAGGAGAATTCATGTCGTGTTGAGTAGTTAATATATTTCAATTGGCCCATAATTAGTTAATTTAAGTTTTTGAGTAAAGATCGGTCAAATTGAACATTTTGATTACCCTGGACGATGAAGCCACTGGATTTCTAGTCCTAATTTACGTCTGTTTCATGAATATCTCATAGAAGAAAGCTCACACATGCATCCGCTGCAATGTCAAAAGACAATATTATTATGGAATTTGCCCATTTTGTTCGTTTGATTTTCCCTATAATCGATGTGGCCTTTAGAGGGGGGCATCTGTTATTCCTCTTACTGTGGAGAGGACTCATGACTTGCTTCTAGATGGTGCACAATTTTTTGCCGCTTGCGAGGAGATAAGCGAAGGGCATGTGTTGACACCTGATTTTTTTTGGTTTATTTTGTTTTAAATGCCCATTTACTTTGCTTCTATAAATATATATTAATTTCTAAAAAAAAATTATTAATTAAAAAAAAGTGGGTCTGGGCCAGGGCTGGGCCTACCCGGCCCCTTTCTCTTCTTCTTTCCCTTCCCCGCGCGGGCCTGGCCCACTTTTCTTTTTCCCTCGGCCCAGCCCCCGCCTGATCTTCTCCTTTTCCCTCCTCCTTCTCCCACGCGCGAGGCAGCAACCTGCAGAAGAAATAAAAAATTTGCAGCAAGTTGCAGCATGGCTGTAGCAGACCGGGATAGAGCAAACTGCGGGTCAGACGAAAGAGGTTAGGTCGGCAAAGTCAGGCGTCAGACGAGCCTCCGACGCAGCTTCTTCCACTTCGCCGAAGCTCCTAGATCCGAGAGGAAGGTTCCGAGAAAGAGGGGGAGCTCGAGAGGGGAGCTCCGAACAACGAAGAGAGGGACCTTTAGCGGAGCACTGACCCGTTTGACGACCTCCCCAGCGACGTCCTCGAGCTGACCAGGTAAGTTTGGCTGCGCCCTTGCTCCGTTTTTGGCGCACCGGGCCGGAGCTCGCAGCCGTCCGGCTCGCGCAAGCTTCGGCCCGCACAAGCTTCGGCCCACGTCGCCCTTGCATGTTGTTCCCACGTTTTTTGTATGTCATGTTTGAGACCCCCAAGGCACGTTCGAGTCCCAGTTAAGCCGGAAATCTTAGGATTCGGTAGCGCACCCTAACCGTTCGACAAAATGCCTGAGAGAGATCCGAAAAGTTAGCTCATGTTTTAGCTTAGAATCGACCCGTGCTTGCATACGTAGATGCCGAATCGTGTTTTTTGTTTGCGTGGTCACCGTGTTTCGGCGTGGTCTTCGCGAAATAATCGTGCGTTGTCGGGAGAGCGAGGGTTTCCTTTGTCCCGTGAACGGATTATCGATCGTCGGAAAAGGGTGGCCGGTGGCGGTCGCCGCCGGTCGAGCAGTATGACTAACGAGCGATGGTGGTCCAAGCACTGGATAGCTTTCGCCGGAGATGACGTTTGTTGGCGTCGGTCTGGTGGAGGAAATAGTCGGACAGGAGAAGCTGCAGGAGCTTCGGTCGGGCGTGCATGGGGGAAAACATGCAGAAGAAGAAATAAAGAAGAAGACCAAAAAGAATAAAAAATAAGGAAAGAGAGAAAAAGAAAAATTGAAAAAAAAAAGAGAATAAAAATTAAAGACAGAAAAAAAGAGAAGATGGGGAGTGTCGGGTGTGCATGGAGGAAGAAATATGCATGCAGAAAAGGACAAAAAAAAAGATTAAAAAAAGAGAGAAAACAAAAAAAGAAAACAAAAAAAGGGGAAAAAAACAAAATGGCTAAAAAATAGGATAGGGGCCAAGGAGATGGGCTTCGCCGCGGGCCCACTTCCGTTGGGCTGAATTTGTCACGGGCCGGGTTTTTAGCTGGGCTCGAAAAATAGAAATCAAGTTGGGCTTTTTTAAAAAAAAAGAAGAAAAATTGTTCATGGGCCTTCCTCCTGGATTTAGGGCCGGCCTGTTTCCTTTTAACCAACCAGGACCAATAGGGTCCGGGGCAGCTTAGTAGGGCCGGGTCTTTTGACCCGGTCTGAATTCTCTTTTTAATAAAAAAAATATATAAAAATTCAAAAATTAAAAAAATCATTAAAAAATCATTAAAAATCATTAAAAATTTCGAAATTTCAGAAATTTCATGGAAAATTCAGAAACCTGAATTATAAAAAAATTTCAAAAAAATATATTATTTTATATATTAAAAAAATATTCGAAAGTATTATAATATTGAAAATTCCAAAAAAATTTCAGAAACCCTAAAGACCCCAAGTTTGTTCTAGAGTTCCCTACAAAGCTCTGAAATAATTATTGGACCAATTTTCTCTTAAAAAGTGTCAGAAAATCATCGGCATAAGATTGTGCTTAAAATTGAACAAGCCCTCATGGCTTCATTTTAAGGTTTTAATTATTCTCGGATACAATTACCCTTGATAGCACGCTTATGGTGTGATGGTTATGGTTTCCCCCTTTGTTTAATTAGGATTGCCATTTATTTATCTCTTAATGCTAGGTGTTTATTTTCCCTTGCAATTTACTTAATGCTTTTTAATCGCTAATTATTATTTTGATGATTGTGTACCTATATAATCATCTCACATGTTAGTGGTTAAGTCTAAAATCAATCCAAACTGCCTGACAAAAGTTTTTTGAAATGAACAAGATTAGGTATCGAAAGGGCACTAATTGGCTAATTAGTGTAATCAAGTCTCCGACTCTAGATTCTCTAATTGTGTAGAAAGTGAGGCACACTCTCATACCTCGCTTGGTTTCTAGCCGACCTCAATAGGCTAGTAGCGACTCCTCATTTGAAAATTTTCATGAATACACAATGTCACGCGGGGTATGGCTTAGGAGAGCCTATGTCTAATGAAGGTCCTAGACCCACTCTTTGGACAATACCCCTAAACCTGTTTATTTTTCTTTCCCATCGAGATAGAAAAAAATAGGTTGCGATAGCTTAGCGACTCCACTGGGGAATTGGTTTTGAACCTTAGAGGACTTAGGCCAAAATTAATCTTGTGTTTAGCAATGAGGATTCCAGGTACGCTCCTAACATTGGAGGTGTTAAATGTTGGTGCAGGGTTAGAGTAATAAGGGGTGGAATTTTTGCTAACACTTTATTTTGTAGGTTGGTGAATGGGGATGAATGATTGTCTGGTTAAATTTTTGAAGTGTTGCTTGCTATATAAACTATTGTGCATGTCTTTCTTATAAGGCACTACACTTTAGCAAACACAACCTGTCGCCGGACCTGGGCCGCATAAGATCACTTAGGATGGTGTTGAGATGGATACCACTCCGACTACCACCATGTAATACGAGTCGCCCATCCCAATTCCGAAATTCTTCTAACGTTGAGAGCTTCCACCCCGGTTTGCAACCGCGCAACACAGGTCGACTCTTTGACAAAGTTGGAGTCATGGGAACCCCGACCTAATTGCGACCATGCTGGTTCAGTCCGGTAATCCCGTGGCTTCATTTGAGCCGTCTAGACTAGAAATCGACCCACGTCTCATGCGTATGTCTATGTGATTGAAAAAAAAGAAGGAGGAAAAGAAAAAATCATCACCATTGGTAAGTGTGATTTCTCTTTTTACTTGTTCATTTTTTATTGAAACTTTCATTTTAAAAATTTGCGGGGATCAATCGAATGCCCTCGGTGTAGGCTTCTAATTGGGAAATTGGCAATTACTCTTTATAAGCAAACATTCAGTGTCAATTTCAAAATTTTCTAATTTAGCTCTGCACAATGGATGATTTTGTCAAAGTCTCCAACCATGGGCTTAAAATCATGTCTCACCAAAAAAAAAAAAAAATTCTAATTCATGATTATGTCTTGGGGCACAAAAAAAAAATTTCACTCACATTTTGGAATTGAAAGGTCAAATCACATTTTGTGTATAGATTTCTCAAAATAAAAATCACCTCATTTTGACAAAAGTGAAAGCACAAATCAATCTTTCAAAATCAATGCCACATTTTGCATATGAAGCTTTTGGGAATAGAATGGACATTCGATTGACAACCGCGAGTCGATCTTTTAATGATGTCTCCTCTTATGATAAAATCTCGGTAAAATACCAAAATCCCGCAATAAGGACCATGGGGCATATGCCATCGTCTTGATTTCATTGTAAAAGCCGACATCATTAAAAGATCATTTTCTCATTCATATACTGACATTATTTCATTCTTGTAGGGTGTGATTAACATTTACTCATTGACATTTGCTGAACTATACAAATAAGTGGACTTTCAAACTCGGACGAGGATTGATTTTTACACTCATCTATATAAGATTTTCTTGTATTTTGTCATTGTTTTCACTCTTATTAAAAATCATGTTTTCCATTTTAGGTTTTGATTGTAGGCCCAACTGACACTTTTCAAAATCATGCGATGCACATTTTTTAGTAATGAAATCAAATTTCATGAAAATAAAAAAAATTAATTAAAAAAAAGAAGAAACAAATTTTGATTGAAGTGTCTCAAACGGGCCTTCAAGGTTAATCTTTTATGCCATTAACTTCAAAATGTTTCAAAAAATGATTTTCAATAAGAACTCGTGTAGCATTTTATCTCTTCTCTTAATCACCTTCGTAGGTTGACCCGCAAGATAATATTTTGAGATGGTAAAATTATAATCGTTCCAGGGGGAAATAAGGATTTTGGCCTTAAATGGAAAAAGAAAGCAACTCTGGACATCGTCGGCACCCTTAGCCGAGTGGTATTCGGGAATGAATCCGCTTGGTCTGATCGAGAGTTCGAATCTTGAAAGCAGCAGTGGCCGCATAAATAAATAAAAAAAAAGGCGAAAACCAACTATTTGCAACTTTCATTTTTGCTCCCTTCCCCCCCTCCATCAGTTGCTTCTCTCTCTCTCTCCCCCTCGCTCGATTCTGGTTTTGACCGAACTAGCCGTCGCCGCTGCTACTCCAGCCGCCGACCGTTGAGGGCCGCTGCCTGTGCCGTCGTCCACCATCCCCCAACCAGACCGAGCTACTAGATGTCTCCTCTTACAATCAAATGTTGGCAAAATACCGAAATCCTATAATAGGAGTTCTGGAGCAAGTACCATCGCCTCGATTTCGTTGTAAGAGGCGACCTCATTGAAAGATCATTTTCTCATTGACATACTGACATTGTTTCTTCTTCTTGCAGAATGCGGGAAGGCCACTTCTGCCCACTCTTTGAACTTTTCTTACCTGACCGTACCAAGAAGTGGACTTTAACTTTAGGATGAGAATTATTACTCATAGGAGTGTATTGTATTTTCTTTGTGTCTTTATTCTTTTTATGGATGATGTTTTTAATTCCAAGTTGATCATAAACCCAAGTGACTCATTTTTTTGGGTAAAGAAATTCAAGTTTGTAAACATCCTTTGACTTCGAAGGCAATTCGAAAGTTGGTGTATTCTATTGAATTTCCATGAGTTTTGGAAAGTCAATACATTTTGTCTCTCTCATGTATTCGTCCATTGTAGGGAATCTTGGGAAAGATAATCTAGGATGGTAAAGTCGTGATCGTTCCAATGGAATCAATTTATTTTGAAACTGATTTGTTCATACGTTTTCCTGCAGGAGAGAACTAAACAATTTTGACATTGGTATTTGAATTAGATCACAAACAAATACTCTCACAAGTCTTGATCTTGGAATTCAAAGAAATGAGAGTCCAACTTTGACACTGGACCTTCAAAAGCTCATACCCATGAATTTAAACTTTGATCATAGGGGCAATATTTCCCCTTCCTCTGCAAAAGATGCCTTGGGATATTGAGCTGTCTAACTTTGAAAAGGAGTGTATTTTGTTCCTGAATTTGATTCTCTTTAGTTTAAAGAAATGACATGTCATTTTCTTTGATGCAGGATAAATTTGAATGAAACCAAAGTCCATCAAACAAGCCTGACAGGGCACAAGGTTTTAACATGTACCGGAACAAAATATGATGAAGCTTAATTATTTGTCTTGATGTAAAAGACATCGGAGCAGCATTTGACTCTGGGGCAATATCTAATCTTCCCCACCAATGATGCGTGTGGGGGCAAAAATTCATTATAAAAGGATGTATCGTTCTCAAATTGAACCCAATTAAGTATGGAGATAACACGATTCATCTTCTTTTATCATAGGGCGATAACCAACACAAGTCACCCAAAGCATAATAACTCACTCCCATGAAGCATGATGAAATGGAGTCAATCAATTCGACACCAAAAGGATGTATCATTCTTAAATTAGTCCAATTCAAGCTTGGAATGCAAGTAACCTGCTTTTTCTTTTGTAGAAAAAATGCACAATGATCGCGAGAGCAATGTCTTCCACCAAAAAAGCACGTTAAAGCCTAATCGTCCATTTTGGCGTGAAGGATGTATTTCATTCCTAAATGATTTCCAATTGAGTGTGGAAATAATATGCACAATCCTTTTCTTCACAAGCGATAAATGGGGCAAAGTATCCAAGAAACAATGCCCTCCAATGTCGAGACATAAATGCTCATACCCGAAGAACAAAAGCATGAAGGGTAAATTGTATCGATTCCAATTGTTTATTTTAATATTGTCTCCAACATGATCTCATTTTCCTTTGAAAAGGAAACATCAAATGCCCATAAAAAAAGGGGGCAAGTGAAGGGCAATTTGGGGCTGTCAAATACCCAAGAGAGTAATGTTGGCACTTGAGTGATAAATCCGAGTGAAGGGTAATGATGTATCGTTTCCAATTTTCAATCCTTGAGGATTCTTGCACTAACACCTTCTTTTCTATTCTTTACAGGGTTACTAAGTCGCCCTGTTGCAGGTAAGTACCATTCTTTTCAAAATTAAAGGAAAAACAAAATTGAGAATTTTCATCCAAAAAAAATTCAGCATTTTACTGGGAGCAAGTAAAAAGAAAAAGAAAAGAAAAAGAAAAAAGAGGAGATAAAAATTGAGAAAACAAACTTTCCACAAAGTCTTTGAACATTATTTTTATCTCAAAATTGTATGCTCGATTGGTGGATCACTCATTTTGAATTAAAATCCCCCATGGAAATTAATCTACTCAGATGATCTTGACTAAATGAAATTGAGATGTTTAATCATGACAAGCAGGAAATGCTTAGGATGATGAAAGGCAATCCATTCCCAAACACATCCTTTAAACACTGTGAGAGCTGAGCGAAAGAGAACACCTATGTTGTTTAAGGACAAAAGAGTCATTCGCAATTGGTACATGGGTCGAAATGAAAAGAGGTGTTCATTTTCTTTATCTTATACACTGCAGGTGACAATAGTCCAGCCCTTTTGATCCTTAAATGCGAAGAAATCATAAAATACCTTTGTTAAGAACCACCTCACAATGGGGCAAATTTGGAGGTTTTGATTGACATCATGTGGAGAAAAGATGAGAAAGACTTCATTGCTTTCACTTGCATTAATCTTTTTGTGGTAACTTCAGGTGAATTCTTATAAAAACTTGAAACATCCCAAGGTGAAAAAGAGCATTTCTCTATCCAAACACTAATACCCATTGCTTAAACCAAGTTGAGCCTAATTGTTCATTTCTGAAACCCAAGTGGTGACTATCCCCCCATATTGGGGCAAGGCACATGATTGGCTAACACAATTCACATTTATGTGAAAATATGGAAAGCATCTCGAAAGTCTCGAAAGCTCAAAAAGTTCAAAAGAGCAAAAGTCCAATGAAAATTAAGGGGCATGAAAAAGCAGTGTGCTTGGTAAAAGCAAAGCCAATGCCCGTAAAAAAAAAAGAAAAAAAGATTTGCATCAAGAAGGCAAAAAAAAAAAAAAAACCTCCTAATTCAAAATGCTTTCATGAAAATAAAAATCATTGCAAATGCAAAGAAAAAATTGAGAAGGGCAAAGCTCTTATTTGATTAGTCAAAAGACTTTCGAGAAAAATTAGATTTCAAAGGTCGAATGCCTTTGAAAAGATTGAGTGATCTCATAATGATGCCATGATAATCACCAACTTTCAAATCCCTTTTAGTGAAAAGTTATGAGCCTTTTGTGCCTTAACCTAACCAACATTACAACCTTTCCCAAAGTCTTTTCAAATTGGGATGATTCTAGCGAGATTAAGGATTTTCCAAAGAAGCTATCGCTCGAAGAGGTGGGGGCAAGGTTGTCTTATCTCATCTTAAGGTTTCTTGACTTGTAAATCTGGCAAAGGTGTTGACATTTAATTGTTTCATTTCATGACCAATGATGCATACCCATTGCTAAAGCCATGACCAAACCTGCATTACGGTCCCTTTAAAAGACCTTTTGGATCGGTCAAGATGTACTTATTGTGAATGGTTCTCAAATCCTTTGACATTGGAAATGTGACGTAAATTGAGTGATTAAATCACTTCCCACATGAATTGATGGGATCAAATAGCCTTTCTTAAGAGCATGTGATAAGCCCTTTCTAATTAAGAGCTTTTGTTTGGTATGCTTAATGAACCTCTTTCATAAGTAGGATCATTCTGTTATAATTTTTCTCTTATAGGGATTTGATGATTAATGATACCTTCCAAGTTTGATGACAATTTTGTAGTACATGATACCCAAAAAAATAAATCAAAAATCAAAAATAAAAAATCAAATGTTTTTAATGTGATTGGGCTTAGCTTGCTTTGCTTATGCAATTAATGCTACAACCTTGCCAATGCATTTTTCGAAGGGTTCGTGGATCCTCCTTAAACCACATGGTTCATGGTCAACCGGAAAACCATGCGATTTCCAAAATGGTTCGTGGGTCCTCCTTAAACCACATGGTTCATGGTCAATCGGAAAACCATACGATTTCCAAAAGGTTCGTGGGTCTTCCTTAAAACCACATGGTTCGTGGATCCTCCTTAAACAACATGGTTTATGGTCAACTAGAAAACCATGCAATTTCCAGGTTCTTGGGTCTATCCTTAAAGCACACGGTTCATGGGTGTATCCTTAAACCACACGGTTCGTGGGTCTATCCTTAAACCACATGGTTCACGATCAACCTAAAACCATGCATTTCCAAAAGGGTTGGTGGTATATCATTAAACCACAAGGTTCGTGGGCTTATCCTTGAATCACAAGGTTCGTGGGCTTATTCTCAAACCACATGGTTCGTGGGCTTATCCTCAAACCATAAGGTTCGTGGGCTTATCCTCAAACTGCATGGTTCGTGGGCTTATCCTCAAACCGCATGGTTCGTGGGTCCTCCTTAAACTACATGGTTCGTTGGCTTATCCTTAAACCACATGGTTCATAGTAAACCTAAAACCACGCATTTCCAAAAGGATTGGTGGTATATCCTAAAATCACATGGTTCGTGGGTTTATCCTTAAACCACATGGTTCATGGTCAACCTGAAGACCATGCGATTTTCAAAAGGGTTTGTGGGTCTTCCTTAAAATTACATGATTCGTGGGTTCTCCTTAAACCACATGGTTTATGGTCAATCGGAAAACCATGCGATTTTCAAAAGGGTTTGTGAATCTTCCTTAAAACCACATGGTTCGTGGGTCCTCCTTAAATCACATGGTTCATAGTCAACCGGAAAATCATGTGATTTTCAAAATGGTTCATGGGTTCTCCTTAAACCACATTAAAAATGGTTAACTGGAAAACCATGTAATTTCTAAAAGGGTTTGTGGGTCTTCCTTAAAATCATATGGCTCATGGTCAACCGGAAAACCATGCAATTTCCAACAGGGTTTGTGGGTCTTCCTTAAAACCACATGGTTCATAGTCAACCTAAAACCATGCAATTTCCAAATGGTTCATGGTCTTCCTTAAACCATGCATTCTCAGTCGAAGCTTGTTGTTACACGGTAAGACCTCCCTCTAAGTCGAGCCCGTTTGTTACACGGTAAGACTTTATTAACTCAGTCGAAGCCCATTGTTACACGGTAAGACTTTACTAACTCAGTCGAAACCCGTTGTTACACGGTAAGACCTCCCTCTAAATCGAAGCCCGTTGTTACATGGTAAGACTTTACTAACCCAGTCGAAGTCCGTTGTTACACGGTAAGACTCCACTAACCCAGTCAAAGCCCGTTCTTACACGGTAAAACTTTACTAACTTGGTTGAAACTCGTTCGCACGAGCCAAGACCTCAAAAAAAAAAATGAATGGAATAAATTCGCGCTTCCATTGCTCGTCGGCAAAAGTCAAGTGTCATCTAATCTTTGAAATGAATTTCTTTGAGCTCCCTTTCAAAGAGAGGTAACTGTTGACACCTAATTTTTTTTGGTTTATTTTGTTTTAAATGCCTATTTACTTTGCTTCTATAAATACATATTAATTTCTAAAAAAAATTATTAATTAAAAAAAAGTGGGTCCGGGCCAGGGCTGGGCCTGCTCGGCCCCTTTCTCTTCTTCTTTCCCTTCCCCGTGCGGGCCTGGCCCGCTTTTCTTTTTCCCTTTTCGGCCCAGCCCCCGCCTGATCTTCTCCTTCATCCCTCCTTCTCCCACGCGCGAGGCAGCAACCTGCAGAAGAAATAAAAAATTTGCAACAAGTTGTAGCATGGCTGCAGCAGATCGGGATAGAGCAAACTGCGGGTCAGACAGAAGAGGTTAGGTCGGCAAAGTCAGGCGTCAGATGGAGGTCAGACGGCAGCAGCGTGTTGCCGAGAATAAGGGCTGGTTTCGAGGCCCACCCGAGAGGGATCTGAGACAAGAGAGAGAGAGAGAGGGACCGATAGGAGGAGGTCAGCAGACTGGGAGCTGGGAGCCCGAGAGAGCGTGAGCTGGAGGAAGCAAGAGAGAGTCGAGTGCTGTTCTGGAAAAAACCAAATCTGAGAGCGGGAGAGACCGAGAGTGAAATCGAGAGAAGAGAACTTGGAGAGACCGAGAGAACGGGAGGAAAAACAGAGAGACCGAGATAGAGGGCAGGCTCGAGTGGAAAAAGAGAGTGCCCGCCGCGTCTCAAACGCGACCAACGAGCCGCCGACGCAGCTTCTTCCACTTCGCCGAAGCTCCTAGATCCGAGAAAAGGGGAGCTCGAGAGGGGAGCTCCGAACGACGAAGAGAGGGACCTTTAGTGGCGCACTGACCCGTTTGACGACCTCCCTAGCGACGTCCTCGAGCTGACTAGGTAAGTTTGGCTCCGCCCTTGCTCCGTTTTTGGCACACAGGGCCGGAGCTCGCGGCCGTCCGGCTCACGCAAGCTCCGGCCCACGTCGCCCTTGCATGTTGTTCCCATGTTTTTTGTATTTCATGTTTGAGACCCCCAAGGCACGTTCGAGTCCCGGTTAAGCTGGAAACCTTAGGATTCGGTAGCGTACCCCAACCGTTCGACAAAATGCCTGAGAGAGATCCGAAAAGTTAGCTTGTGTTTTAGCTTAGAATCGACCCGTGCTTGCATACGTAGCTGCTGAATCGTATTTTTTGTTTGCGTGGTCACTGTGTTTCGGCGTGGTCTTTGCAAAATAATCGTGCGTCGTCGGGAGAGCGAGGGTTTCCTTTGTCCCGGGAACGGATTATCGACCGTCGGAAAAGGGTGGCCGGTGGCGGTCGCCGCCGGTCAAGCAGTATGACTAACGAGCGATGGTGGTCCAAGCACCGGATAGCTTTTGCCGGAGATGACGTTTGTTGGCGTCGGTCTGGTGGAGGAAATCGTCGGACAGGAGAAGCTGCAGCCTGCAGGAGCTTCGGTCGGGCGTGCATGGGGGAAAACATGCAGAAGAAGAAATAAAGAAGAAGACCAAAAAGAATAAAAAATAAGGAAAGAGAGAAAAAGAAAAATTGAAAAAAAAAGAGAATAAAAATTAAAGACAGAAAAAAGAGAAGATGGGGGAGTGTCGGGTGTGCATGGAGGAAGAAATATGCATGCAGAAAAGGACAAAAAAAAGATTAAAAAAAGAGAGAAAAAAAAAAAGAAAAAAAAAAAAAGGGGAAAAAAAAACAAAATGGCTAAAAAATAGGATAGGGGCCAAGGAGATGGGCTTCGCCGCGGGCCCACTTCCGTTGGGCTGAATTTGTCACGGGCCGGGTTTTTTAGCTGGGCTCGAAAAATAGAAATCAAGTTGGGCTTTTTTTAAAAAAAAGAAGAAAAATTGTTCATGGGCCTTCCTCCTGGATTTAGGGCCGGCCTGTTTCCTTTTAACCAACCAGGACCAATAGGGTCCGGGGCAGCTTAGTAGGGCCGGGTCTTTTGACCCGGTCCGAATTCTCTTTTTAATAAAAAAAATATATAAAAATTCAAAAATTCAAAAAATCATAAAAAACATTAAAAAATCATTAAAAATTTCGAAATTTCAGAAATTTCATGGAAAATTCAGAAACCTGAAAATTTATAAAAAAATTTCGAAAAAAAAATATTTTTTGATTTATTAAAAATATATTCGAAAGTATTATAATATTGAAAATTCCAAAAAAATTTCAGAAACCCCAAAGACCCCAAGTTTGTTCTAGAGTTCTCTAAAAGCTCTGAAATAATTTTTGGACCAATTTTCTCTTAAAAAGTGTCAGAAAATTATCGGCCTAAAATTGTACTTAAAATTGAACAAGCCCTCACGGCTAGGGGTGTAAATGGTTCGGTTTGGTTCGGTTTTTCAGGAAAACCGAACCGAACCAAACCGATAAGAAAATCTACTGAACCAAACCAAAATCCAATCCGATCCGAACCAAACCGAACCGAAATCCCGGTTCGGTTCGGTTCGGTTCGGTTCGGTTTTTCGGTTTTTGCTGCTTCTTCTTTTTTCTGCTTTCATGTATCATAAAATTAATTTTCCCTGTTGCTGCTGCTCGAATCCTGGTCGTCCTCTCCCCACATCACCATCTTGGCCTTGCTGGAGGCGGGCATTGAAGAGGTGGAGGAGGACGAGGGGGCTCCCCATTCGAAGTGCCGGTATAGGTGTCACGATGATCCCTCTTCATCTCTGAGTGTTCTTTCTCTCTAGAGGATGGCATCTCCCACCTCTCCTACGACGCTGTCCGCTACAACCCCTCCGATATCTCGTCTTGGGTCCAACATGCTCTTCGAGCTCAACTGTTCGCCAGCGGCACAGCAACAACAGCAGGTGGTTGACCCAGTCCTTACTCTGACCAAGTTGTCCTCCACCATCACGTAGGACCACCGTTTGCATACTCCGGCGCTGGCCCAAACGCAGTCCAAGACATCTTCAAAAATGACTTCGAGTAAGACTTGATACCGATTCCCGGCGTCGCCACTTAACCGCAGAGCAACTTGGACTTTGAAAGCGTTGCCCGGAAGAAGCTGAAGATGGAGGAGAGACGACCAACAGAGGACTGACCTGCGCGAGTGAGCGGGGACAAACGGAGGTGGATCGAGTTCAGCAACGCCCAACGCCAGTTCGGGAAAAGTCGTCTGCTTTTGCGGATGTGGATCGGAGGACTGAAGGAGAGATGAAAGTGATTTAGGTTTTTCACATTTTAATCGGTTTAATTCGGTTAACTGAATCAATTCGGTTTTTTTCGGTTAACCGAACTGAACCGAGACAAATAATTTGGTTTTTTTCGGTTAATCGAACCGAAAAAAAAATGAAATTTCGGTTCGGTACGGTTCGGTTTAGTTCGGTTTTCGGTTTTCGGTTCGGTTATTGACACCCCTAGTCACGGCTTCATCTTAGGGTTTTAATTATCCTTGGATACAATTGCCCTTGATAGCACGCTTATAGTGTGATGGTTATGGTTTCCCCCTTTGTTTAATTAGGATTGCCATTTATTAGGTGTTTATTTTCCCTTGCAATTTACTTAATGCTTTCTTTAATTGCTAATTATTATTTTGATGATTGCACACCTGTATGATCACCTCACATGTTAGTGGTTAAGTTTAAAATCAATCCAAACTGCCTAACAAAAGTCTTTTTGAAATGAACAAGATTATGTACCGAAACGGCACTAATTGGCTAATTAGTGTAATCAAGTTCCTAACTCTAGATTCTCTGGTTGTGTAGAAAGTGAGGCACACTCCCATGCCTCGCTTGGTTTCTAGCCGACCTCAATCGGCTAGTGGTGATTCCTCATTTGAAGACTTTCATGAATACCCAATGTCACGCGGGGTATGGACTTGGGAGAGCCTATGTTTAATGAGGGTCCTGGACCCACCATTTGGACAATACCCCTAAACCTGTTTATTTTTCTTTCCAATCGGGACGGAGAAAAATAGGTCGCGACAGCATGCAAATGGAGGCGATCCAAATCCAATGCTTCTCGAAAGATGCTGATTTCAGACCAGGCGAAAAGACAATCATTGCTCATGGCGTACTAGACCTTATTGTCAAAGTCAACGTTGAACCAAGAAAGAGGAAAGTTCCAACGTTTCAAAGTGCTGGGCAAGTGATTGACAAAATGTCCATGTGAGTTGAAACAGTTCAAGCGCATGAAACAGAAATTGCATATATATTTCTTTTTGATATGTCCTATTCTTGCATTTAGATCAACAATGAAGTATTAAGAACTCAACGAGAGAGACGAAAAACCAATATTAAGAAAAAGACCAATTGCCGCTTTCAAGATATACTAATTAATCGAAGGGACAAAGCAACGGTGGCTGAAATATCGAGGCATCTTCTTAGGTTTCTTCTCAATTTCCTGACTTGCCGTGCCATGGTCTTTCTTTACAATAGTTCGTGTAGCTGTCCATGAAGTGGCCAACAAGGAAAAAAAAGAAAAAGAAAAAAACGAAGCATTGGTTGTCGAAACGTGGAGCACAAAGCAACCTCTGACGTTGTTCATCATTATTTATAATTTTCTAGTGATATATTCTCCCCTCCAACCACTCCTTTATTTCTCTTTTATGAAATTTCTATTTTTTGACTACCCTCTCTTGTACGTTGGCCTTTCTTTGCATATTTTTTCTTAATAGTTGTCGGGGAGAAATTGTTTAGTGGAGAAATGGCCGTTGGTATACTAATTTCTTGTTGCTCTATTTTGTTGCTAATTGTTGAATGTTGGGAATGAGGGATAACCTCATTATCTTATGAAAATCCTTATCTATACATTTGAGGGGAAATTATTAGCGGGAAAGAGGGAAGCGGGAGCCTCCCCACTTACTAACTTTTGACATTTGTTAGCTTCATCATAAACAGGGCGGGATAACGAGCGCTCATAGGAACAAAAATTCTTTGAATGAAGGTTAATTTAAGTGGATGCTAAACAAGTGTGTGCAGGGCAGCCATTGCAAAATTGAACTAGTTATAGAAACGTTTCCTAGTTTGTTAAGACACACTTCTGACCGTTAGAAAATTCTCACATCGATAAATTTGTACGGTGCAAAATAGTTAATATATCTAGTAAACCTATAACTGATTCGCTTAAATTTTTGAGTAAATACGCATCCAACAAAAAATGTTAATGGGGTTCAAACTTAGGTAATGGTATCGTGTCACGCCCCGACTCTGGAGCTCGCGGCAACCCTATTTCCATGGCCAATTGAAAGCGACGTCCCAGGACCCGTCGGCGACCATTCATTTTATCTTTCGTTAAGCGCAAGCAGAAGACGAACCATCCCCACACAAATAAATAATCAAATAGGGATAGAGGGATGAACAGCAAGAACAACATCAACTACTCAATTATTCAATTTAATGGATTAACTAACGGAGGATCGTTTTTTGAATTACAAGCCCGACAAAAAAGGGCCGATCTGTCCTCTAAGCCAAACCAAAAAGAAACTAGGCTAATCCAACAATACACAAAGAACCCTTGGGTTCAACACCACAGTCACTCGGACCCATCGGACTCAAGCTGCATCGAGTCGATCATTAGAAGAGCGGGATCAGGATTCTCCACTGTGGGTACACTATTCTAGAGGGCTGAAAGTGGTTATACAACAACCAGTGAGATAAAATCTTAGCGAGTTCTCTTCCTAAGCCCCGGTTAGTATGCCAACTCAACCCAGAGGATCTCTCCAAAACCACCCCTCACTCAACCTAACAACAGACAGTCAGCAAATAGCAGACCAAACAATAGACAGGGGAAACCACAATCAATATTCGGTTCGCATGCAACCTTACCTGGTCTGCCATACCCTGCATGTCAAATCTCATATAATGCAAGTAAGGCACATGGCCATTAGACGATGTAGTTTATCAATCACATGCGAGTCGCGTCACAAGCGATCTCACCTGGCCATTGCCACACCTTGTACGACTGTCAACTCATGCGTCAAATCATCACAACATTAAAAGCATGGGAATAATCATAGTATCTCACACAATTTTCTCATGTCTCACACTCACACATGCTTCGATTATTACGACCTCTCCTCTTGGGTCACAGCACAACCTTATGGTTGGCGGTTCCTAGCCAAGCCAGCTTTGTCCTCTTTATCTCGAGGCATGGTGGCGTCAAGGGCTCACTTCCAAGATGGCATTCCTCGAGGAGCATAGGACCCGCCCACTATCATAGCCCCGTAATTGATAGAGGCTCGGGACCCGCCCACTATCGCAGTCCCACAAAGTTAACCCCTCCCTGTTAGGCAACCGACTGAAGTCAGGCGACCAAACGGCCACAGCACAACCTCATAAGGATTGGCGGCCTTCTGGTAACGCCGGGTTCCCTCTCTTAATGTGATCATGCAACACCTTATTGAGCAATCTGTTTATATCTTTGCTCTGTCATGAATGCAACATCGCTCATACTCATGCAATATGCCATTGCAGTTAATACACGTATAATGTCATGCGGCAATATCCAGCAATCATGTACACTAGTAGCAGTCTAATCATTCACGAAAGTTGCAACAATCAGCAGTTTAAGTCACAGTCTGACAATCAATTCTAACCAATCAACATCACAGTACTTGTTGCTTTTCCAAATTCATCACGTACCTCAATAATTATGGTACCCAATCACGCGTCTCAATATTTAATAATAAACAAACATGCGTCCTTACGACTACGACAATCAACTATTCCCATAAATAAGGGATAAGAAGCATGTAATACTATAGTCGATTGTTCCGATAAAATAATTTACGTCCCACAAAATACTTATAATTATTTTCCAATCCCATAATTAATATCCAACCCAAATAATTTCATTTGATAAAACCATTCTTTAATAAACCAATACGATTTAATAATGTAGTGTATAAATACTATGGACTTTAGAAAATTAGACCATAGTAATTTTCGCACAAAATTACTCAATTAAAACCATTTCCCATAAATGATCAATTAATTATTTTCCCCAAAATAATTAATTTTCAAAAATATTAATAATTCGAAATTATAAAATAATTTAATTAATACATTAAATTCATAAATTAAACAAAACATTAATTAAAATAATTAATCATGCAATTTAAACTAAACATGCTTAATTAAACACATAAATCACAATTAAGCACATAAACCACCATTAAGCAATAATTAAGCACAATTAAGCTTAATAAGCAAAATTAAGCTAATCTAATCTTAATCATCTATCTAACCACCTATCTTAGGGTTAATACAACTTAATTAAACCATCTAAACTAACATTAACACTAACTAACCCACCCTAAGCAAGTTTAGGCACTAAATAGGGATTAGGGGATAAACTCACCCGTTAAGCGGGCCGGCAACAGAACACGATGGGGCGACGAACCCGGCACCCGAGGAACTCTACCGCAACGATCCAAGGCGGTCTCGGGGCTAAGAACAGTAGCAACAAACTCAGATCCCCTCTGAAATTCTGAAAAGCTAATTGCTTGGAGAGGAAAGCGGTTGAATGGAGCTCACCGGAGCTTCGGCGAGCGACGGGCTGGCGATCAGTGCCACCTAGGGGTTGAGGAACAACTGCTAGTGGCTAGTATGGGCAATAGTTTGGTCGAAATGCGAGTGAAACGGAGGAAAAGGCGGAATTGGGTAGGCTGGTCGCTACAGTAAGCGGTCGCTACAGTAGGTGATCACGCAAGCATACCACCACAATCCACTTTTTATCTTTGAGCATTAGCCAATGCACACATGCTTGCATATACAATCCCAAATCCTTTTCTCATATAAGCAGTCCATTTCCGGTGTTCCTTGGACAAATCATTTTCCCTTTTTTTTATGAAAATCATACGATTCATGCAGATCTCCATGCATTTACACATCCAATTCACCTCATAATATTAAAACACATGAAACAAGAGACTTTTTCACTTCCGTGTGAACAGTGTGCGTGAATAGTACCGCGTGAATTCTTCTTTCATATGGTAGGATTTAAGGTGTGGTGTGTGCCTTTTGTAGCTCTGGTTTGGACTCCATTGACACTTGTTTTTTGGTTGCTATGTCACATAAGCCCTCGCTAGTTTTTGGGCGGGTAAGTGCAACCTTGTGTGGTCAGGTGGATCATGGAGGAGTACCCTTGAATGGGCCATTAAATTTTTGTTTGCCCAAGGCTTTCACAAGGAGATTGCTCAATTCTCATTTGGTGCCTTATGTTATGTCATTTGGAAGACCCGCAATGATGCTCTATTTCGTGGTAAAGCGGTCTTCCTCCCTTCATTGAAGCACCACATCTTCAAGGCCGTCAAGGACAAGGTGGTGGCTACCCTACTTGTGCTAGATACTCCTGTAAATAGGAGGTTACAAAGATCTTGGGGTCTTGATTCCTCCATTTTTTCTATCTAATTTGGCGCTTTTGTTGTTGCTGTTTTTTGTGGCGTTAACAGTGTGTATGTTGCCTTAGTTTCTTCGGGTCACGGCACCATTCCACTCATTAGTCATGTTGCTATGTGAGTGTAAGTCGGTGCTGTTTTCCTTTAGTTTGTACATATTTGGATGGAAATTATACATGTTTAACTTACCAAAAAAAAAAAATAGTACCGCGTGAACAATAATTTATGAACAGTGCAATATGAACAATACAATTTCAGAATTCAATAATTAATAAATTAAATTCAATAATTAAGAAAATCATTAATTAAAACAAACAATCAATTAATCAAGGCTAAACATACTTAATTAATCATAAAACATAAGTAATCAACATTAAGTAAGATTAAGCTAAGCTAATCTTAACCATCTATCTAACCACCTACCTTTGGGCTAATACAATTTGATTAAACCTCCTAAACCAAAATTAACCCTAATCAAACCAATCCTAAGTAAGTTTAGGCACTAAATAAGGATTATGGGCTAAACTCACTCGTTAAGCAGGCCGAAGACATGGACACGGCGGTGACGATAGAGGTTACGCACGAGGACCTCGACCATGACAATCCAAGGTGGTCCCAAGGCTGAAACAGCAGCAACTAACTTTAGTCTTCCCCGAACTTCTGAAAATCGAACTGCTAGAAGGAGGAAAGGGGTTGAACGGGCTGATCGGAGCTTCAACGAGTGGCTGGCTGGCGACCGGCGACATTAAGGGGTCAAGGGGAACTGGCTGGTGGCTGGGTTGGGTGGTGGTTAGGTTGTAATAGGAGGAAAACAGCTGAAATGGGCAGTATAGTGCAGGGACAGGCGAATAGGGGAGCGGCTGCTTCTGGCCGGCTGGTGGGTTAGCCGACAGCTTCGTCGAATGAACGACTACCGTGGGGGACATGAATTGGGTCCCTTGAGCATGGTGGTGGGTGGCATGGGTGGTGATTAGCATAGAAAAACAATAAACAACTCAAGTTTTTAGAGGAAGGTCTAAAAGAGAAGAAGAAGGAAAGGAAGGGAAACAAGGGAGAGAGGGTGTGCGGTTTGCGTGGGTTGAAGGGGGAGAGAGAGTGAAGTGAGAGCTGGTGTCACATCCCTATTAAGGCCATTAATGCTTGCCCCAACTCCCCAAGCAAGTGACATCATCTTCTCTCTTTTCTTTTGCTTTTTCCTCAATAATATCTAGGGGCAAAATGGTCATTTCCACCTTGCACATTTCCCAAACAGCCCTTGGGTTGAAATGAGGGGTGGACCTAAGAAATGGGCTAGGAAATGAATAGGAACGGGCTTGAGAATTGTTTGGGCTCAAAACGGCTCAAGGTTAGACAATGGCTAAAAAGGGTTGAATGGTTGGCTGGGGTCTAAAGGGCTCACTTGTTTGTCTCGGGCCTATCATGTGGCCATGCCACCTTGAACGTGAGGCATATGTTGGCCTTGCTTGGCCCACATCCTTGTAAGCTTGTTTCCTCGGTCCATAAATCTCTTTTCCAAAAACTCAACTTAACTGGCACTATTGACTGTTGAAGTAGAATCGTCCAAAAGTCCGTCCCGAATGTTCCTGAAAATTCATAGTCCAATATTGGATTCTCATGCCTTGTCAATTTCACTCAAATGCCATTTTGGTACGTCTCAGACTAATAGGCGGCTTCAAAGATTCATGCGTAACCGACTCGCACTAAACCACGTTTAAGACATCTCAACACATGGACGTCCTTAACTACATTAAATTGCGGAGGATAGATTCTTATTTCAAAGTACATGATTACCGAGAATCGACATAAGGTCGTTCGCGGGCTCAATAATAGTAAACAGAATCACCCATCATCCCATTATGTTCTGTCCGCGAATCAACTTTTAGTCGTCCTTGAAATTGACCTGCATAACCATAGGATCGTCCTTACGCAAGTTTCATGGTTAAGTCATTTTCCTTAGTCATGTTCTTTAGTTGCATGAGTTCTGTCCTCATTAGCCTTTCCCCTCAAGGTCAATATCTTAGGAGTGATTAGTTTCGAGTGAGATCAACTAGCAATGCATTGACAAAATTCACGTTCATTCACCCTCAAAGGGCTCGAATTTTAGGATGTCACATATTGTGTCGAGTTTTTGAGTAAAGATTAGTCAAATTTAATATTTTGATTAGGTTGAATGATGAAGGCGCTGGATTTCTAGTCCCAATTTATATTAGTTTCGTGAATGTCTCATAAAAGAAAGCTCACACATGCATTCGCTGCAATCTCAAAAAACACTTTCAATATGGAATTTGCCCATTCTATTTGTTTGATTTTCCCTCTAATTGTTGTGGCCTTCAGTGGGGGCATCTGTTTATGATGGTGCATGATTTTTTGTGGCTTGCAAGGAGATACGTGAAGGGCATGCAAACGGAGGCTACTCGAATCCAATGCTTCTCTAAAGACGCTGATGGGACTGCTTAGGAGTCAGCGAGGCAATGACTCGATTTGGGTAGTGGTTGACAGATTGACAAAGTCAGCTCACTTTATCACAGTACGAAAAGATTTCACGTTGGATAAGTATGCAAAATTGTACGTACGTCAAATTGTGCGCATACATGGAGTTCTAGTGACGATCACATCTGACCGTGATCCTGAGTTTATGGCAATTTTCTGGAAAAGTTTATAGTCGGCCTTGGGAATGAAACTACAGTATTGTATAGCATACCATCTGCAGACGGACGGTCAATTAGAAAGGACAATTCAAACTCTTGAGGACATGTTATGGGCCTGTGTCATAGACTTTAAATGCAGTTGGGAAGAGCAGCTTCACTTGGTAGAGTTTGCTTATATCAACAATCATCAACAGAGCATTAAAATGGCACCATTTGAGGCTTTGTATGGGAGACCCTACAAAATTCTTCTTTGTCGGAATGAGGTTGGCGAGCGTAAGATTACATGGCTAGAGTTGGTACAGCAATCTTTGAATGCCGTTCAAATTATTAGAGACAGACTAAAGACAGCTTGGAGTCGTCAGAAAAGCTATGCAGATAAGCATCGTAGATTGTTGGAGTTTAAGGTGGGCGATCATGTGTTTCTGAAAGTATCACCAATGAGGGGTACTTCTAGATTCGGCAAGAAAGGAAAGTTAAATCCAAAGTACATTGGACCCTTTGAAATTTTGGAAGGGATCGGGGTTTTAGCGTATCGTCTTGCGTTGCCACTGAAGCTTGCTCAAGTACATGATGTTTTTCATGTGTCCATGTTGAGAAAGTATAAACCGGACCCGACTCATGTATTGAACTTTGAGGAACTGGACGTAGACGACAAGGTGTCGTACGTGGAGAGGCTGATATGAATAGAGGACTGTAAAGAGCAAGTACTTCGAAACAATATTATTGCCTTGGTTAAGGTGAACTGGCGAAGCATTAACACCCCCATCTTTTTGAGGATTTGTTAGTAGTTGCAAATTTCGAGGTTAAAATTTTTCTAAGAGGGGAAGAATTGTGACGTCTTGAAATTCAAGCCCTTTGAGGGAGGAATGAATGTTAATTTCATCAATGCATTGTTGGTTGATCTCACTCGGAACTGATCACACTCGAGATACTGACCTTAAGGGGAAAGGCTAATGAGGACAGAATCGTGTGACTAAAGAACTTGACCTGGGAAAATGACTCGACTGTGAGACTTGCGTAAGGACGATCCTGTAATTATGCAGGCCGATTCCAAGGACGAATAGAAGTCAATTCATGGACAGAACATAATGGGATGACAAGTGATTCCGTTTATTGTTATCAAGCCTGAGAGTAACCCTATATCGATCCTTGGTAATCGTGTACTTTGAAATAAGAATCTATCTTTCACAATTTCATGTAGTCAAGGACGTCTATGTATCAAGAAGTCTTGAACATGAATTGACACAAGTTAATTACGCGTGAATCTTTGAATCCACCTGTCAATCTGAGTTGTACGAAAATGGTATGTGGATGAAATTGACAAGGCATGAGAATCCAAGATTAGACTTTGAATTTTCGGGATTGTCCGGGAGGGACTTTTGGACAATGTTTCTTCGACAGTTCACAATGTCGGTTGAGACGAGTATTTGGAAAAGGGATTTTCGAATCGAGGAAATGAGCCTACGAGGACGTGGGCTGGGCAAGACCAGTGTGGGCCTTACGCCCAAGGTGGGACAACCACCATGGTAGACCTGAGGCAAGCAAGTGAGCCCATTGGGCCAAACCGACCATTTACCCTCCTGAGCCCGTTGTCTAAACTTGAGCTGATTCAAACCCAACAAATTCCCGAGCCTATTCCTATTTATTTTCTAGCCTGTTTCTTAGGCCCGCCCTTCATTTTTAGCCCAAGGGTAGATTGGGAAATGTGCAAGGTGGAAATGACCATTTTGCCCCTAGATATTATTTGAAAAAGACAAAAGAAGAGAGAGAAGATGAGGTCACTTACTTGACAAGTTGGACAAGGTATTCAATGGCCTTAATGAGGCTGAATTGTAGCCCTAATGCACTCTCTCTCCTCCTCCTTCAGCCCAAGCAAAACCGCACACTTCTCTCCTTGTTTTCCCTTCCTTCCTACAGTTTCAGCTTCTGACCTTCCTCCGAAAATTGAGTTGTTCATCCCTTCCCATGTAAATCATTTCCCATGCCACCAACCAATCTGTTTAGGAGAGAGAATACGTACGGCTTCTGTCAATCAATCATCGAAAAGAGCCGCCGGCCGACCCGTATGCCGGCCAACAGTCGCTGCTCGCCGAACCGTCGCTATAGCGACCAGTTCTAACCAGCTCCGCCTTTTTACTTGTTTTTCTCCCATTCCTACCAAACCACCGCCCATACCAGCCACCACCAGTTCACCCTCAACCCCTTGGTGTCACCGGTCACCAGCCAATCACTCACCAGAGCTTCGGCCAAGCCGTTTTGCTCCAATCAGCCCCTGTCCTCCTCTTGCAGTGTTATTTTCTGAAGTTCAATGTGTGTATAGAGGTTGTTGCTGTTGTGTTCAGCCTAGGACCGCCTTAGAAAGTCGTGGTTGAGGTCCCCGGATGTCAGGTTCATCATCGCCGCCACGTTCATGTCGCCGGCCCGCTTAATGGGTGAGTTTAGCCCCTAATCCCTTAGTTAGTGCCTAAACTTGCTTAGGGTTGGGTTAATTAGTGTTAATGTTGGTTTAAGAAGTTTAATTAAGTTGTATTAGCCCTAGGATAGGTGGTTAGATAAATGGTTAAGATTAGTTTAGCTTAATTATGCTTAATTGTGCTTGATTATGCTTAATTGAGTGTTATGTGTTAATTAAGCATGTTTTTCCTTAATTGCTTGATTAATTTGATTAATTATTTTAATTAATGATTTATTTAATTTATGTATTTAATGTTTAAATTATTTAATTATTTAATTATTAAATTATTAAATTTTACTATTCACGTGCACTGTTCACGGCACTATTCATTCGGAAGTGAAATTGTGCATAATTTCATGTGTCTTGATTTAATGAAGTGAATTGAACATGTTGTGTGAATATTCGCATGAATCATGTGATTTTCACAAAAAATGGTAAAAATGATTTGTCTGAGGGACACCAGAAATGGACCGCTTTTATGAGAAATGTGGGAAAAATTACGAGGGACACTAGAAATGGATTGCTTTTATGAGAAAGGATTTTTAGGTTTTATATGCAAGTATGTGTTCATTGGTTAATGCTCAAAGATAATAAGTGGATTGTGATGGTATGCTTGCGTGATCACTAAGTTGAACCTGCCGCCCCGGCTGTAGTTCGGGGGGTGATAGTGCAATTTATCGAAGATTATGGAGAGGGAGGGCATGGAAGTGCACGGTAGCACCTTGGCTTACACGAAAGGACACGGTAGCGCCTCAACCTGCGCGGAAGGGCACAGTTGCGCCTCTGCAAAGGAAGGACGCCATAATGCTATAGCAACTCGACCCAAGTTGTAGCCCTGTGAGGCAGTAATAATCGAAACACGTATGGATGCAAGAGTGTATGAGAAACATGGTATCATTGGTTCTGATTATGCATTAGGTGATCACATCATTTATGGCATGCACGCATGAATTGATAATGTGCAAGGTGTGGCAATGGCTAGATAAGATCGCTTGTGACGCGACTTGCATGTGATTGATGAATTGCATCATCTAACGGCCATATGCATTGCATGTATTGTGCTGATTTATAACGTGCAGGGTATGGCATACCGAGTAAGGTTGCATGCGAATCGACTTTTGATTGTTGGTTGACCCCGTCTGTTGTTTAATTGCTGACTGTTGGTTGATTGTGGTTGGGTTGTGTGAGGGGTGATTCTGGAGAGATACCTCAGGTTGAGTTGGTGTGTTAATTGGGGCTTAAGGGAAGAACTTGCTGAGATTTTATATCATTGGTTATTGTATAACCACTTTCAGACCCCTAGAATGGCACACCCGCAGTGAAGAATCCTACTGCCGCTCCACCAGTGATTAACCCGACGAAATCGAGTCCGATGGGTCCGAGTGGCAATGGTGCTGAACCCGAGGGTTCATATTGTATAGTTGGATTAGCCTAACCTAGTTTCTTTTTGAACTAGCTCAGAGGATGGATCGGCCCCTTTGTTGGGCTTGTATCAACAAACGATCCTCTGTTTGTTAATCTAGTAAATTGTATAAATGAGTAGTCGAGGTTTCTGCTATTCATTCCTCTATCCCTATTTGATTGTTTGATTGTCTATTTGGACTGGGGTCAGTTCGTCTTCCGCTTGTGCATAACGAAAGATAAAATGAATGGTCGTCGACGAGTCTTGGGACATCACTTTCAATCGACCAAGAGAAGGGGTTGTCTCGCGCTCGGGGTTCGGGGCGTGACATCCTCGTCGATTTTGGTATCAGAGCGAGATCAAGACTTGGAGTGATAAGGTGCTTGGGATTTTTTGGATAGTGAGATAGGGATGGCTTGTATATTACGTGCATGTGATTGCTTTTGTGGTTTTGTGTTGTGGTGAGTTGCTCATAGTTTCTAATTCCCGGCTGGGATTGGAAATGAGGACTAGTGAGGGTCCAGAGTGATGAGCAATCCTGAGCAGTAAGCCCCTAGGCATAGGGCAGCATCTGGTCAGACTAATGCTAAAGGTAGCACGCAGACTGATCCTAGGTTAGGTGAGATCTTGCTAGTGCTAGAGACCTTGATAGGACAACAAGTTGAGTGCTTCTGCTGTGGTCCTTATGGTTCCCCTAGTGAGAGGAGAGGTCTGTGAGAGACCAATGCCTAGGCTGGTAGAGCAGTTCTTGAAACTAAAACCACCAAGGTTCAGTGGCATGGGCGACCCTAAGGTTGCGACCCTTTTGGATAAGGGATAGTGAGAGGACCTTTTTTAGTGTTGAGGTGTTCAGAGGAAGATCAAGTGCTACTGGCAATTTATCAGCTTTAAGGTGATGCCATTAATTTGTGGGAAGCCACTCAAGGAAAAGTGTTCCCTGAAGGCACGGTTCAGACATAGGGTGCCTTTTGCAAAGCTTTCAATGCAAAGTATTTTTCGGACAGTGCGAGAGAGTCCAAGATGGCAAAGTTCCAATAGTTTCGTCAAAATTAGATGTCAGTGGATCAGTATGAGGCGAAGTTCGTTGAGTTGGCCAAGCATGTGCCAAGATCAGTAGAGGACCCTGTGGATAGGGCGAGACATTTTAGAGATGGCTTGAAGCCATAATTGAAAGATCAGTTAGTGCCCTTGAACTTAAAAAGCTTCGATGATGTGTACGAGAGAGCCTTGATGATCGAGAAGAACATGATTGAGAGAGAGATCGCATCTGGTAAGCGGTTCATGCCCAATAGAGACAATTGTCGGTTTAAAAAGGGACCAATTATGGGGAGAAGGAATCCTATCCCACCCAATAAAAAAAATTATGTGGGAAAACTGTCGCCCAATTTCATGGGAGCCTACTTCGGATGTGGTTAGCAGGGCCACTGAATGGCGAATTGTCTGAGTAGGCATGTGAGGACAATCTTGCCACCACCGCAGGGAGGATGACCTGTAGGGAACACACCGCCGAACAACCAAGGTAGATCCCCAGCGCAATGAAAAGATATTGTCTGAGTTAGGTTATTTTGGCTGTAAGTTAGTTGTGGGCGGTAGTGAGGAAGTCATGGACTTGATTGCCATAGCAATATATGACTTTGATGTCATAGTTGGCATGGATTGGCTTACCAAGCAACGAGCTATGGTGGATTGTCATGGAAAGACAATTCAGTTTAACCTAGTAGTGGGTGGTAGTTTTGAAATTGTGGGAAATCAAGGGGAACCCTCTGCTCCTCTGATTTTGTCACTCAAGGTGACTCGGTTATTGGAATTTGGATGCCAAGGGTATTTGGCATTGGTGGTAAATACACTAGTAAAAGGATCAAAGGTGGAGAATATTGCTATGGTACCAGAATATATGGATGTGTTTCCCTCCCTGGAGGAAATTGAGTTTGTGATTGAGTTGACCCTTAGGACTGAACCGATTTCCAAGGCACCTTATAGGATGGCCTTGTCAGAATTGAAAGAACTGAAGGTGCAGATGCAAGAGCTACTGGATAAAGGTTTCATTCATTCTAGTGCGTCTCTTTGGGGAGTGCCAGTACTATTTGTAAGAAAAAATGACGGGTCTTTGCATTTCTACATTGACTACCGGCAACTCAATCATGTAACTATTAAGAACAAGTACCCGTTGCCAAGGATCAATGATTTGTTCGATCAACTTCAAAGAGACTCGGTATTTTCCAAGACAGACCTAAGGATAGGCTATCATCAGTTGAGGATTAAAAAAGAAGAAGAAGAGGATATACCAAAAACAACGTTTAGGACACACTATAGTCATTACGAGTTCATGGTGATGCCATTTGGATTGACGAATGCTCCTGCAACCTTCATGGACTTGATGAATTGGGTGTTCAATAAGTGTTTGGACTAATTTGTGATTATGTTCATTGATGATATTTTGGTGTACTCGAGAAGTCCCCAGGATCATGAGAGACACCTGAGATCAGTACTACAGACCTTGAGAGAGCATGAACTCTATGCTAAGTTTAGCAAGTGCGAGTTTTGGTTATCTCGCGTGGCATTTATAGGTCATGTAATTTCAGATGAAGGGATCTCTGTTGACATGATGTTACAATCCCAAGAAACTTTGATTGGCTAGGTATTATCGACGTTTCATGGAGAAGTTTTCCGCAATAGCCATGCCCTTGATGAGGCTGTTAAAGAAAGAGGAGATATTTGATTAGACGAACAAGTGCGAACATAGTTTCCAAGAGCTCAAGAGTAAATTGACTATCGCACCTATTTCGACAATTAAGGCCTCACGAGCTTAACTACCCGATGTATGATTTGGAATTAGCGGCGATCATCTTTGCCTCATGTTCAATGACGATGGATGGAACTTCTTAAAGACTATGATTGCGATATTTTGTATCATCTGGGGAAAGCGAACAAAGTAGCAGATGCACTCAGTCAAAAATCTTCAATTGCACAAATGATGGTACGGGAATGGATTCTTTTGGAGGGAGTCAGGGACAGTTTTTAAAATTGAAGTTGACCATATTGCAAATCTAATGGCCACTCTTAGGGTGGAACCCGAGATGCAAAGTAGGATTAAGAGTGCCCAAGCGACGGATCCTGAAATTCTTAAGATCCTGCAGATGGATCAGGCAAAGAGAAAAGTAGACTTTCAAGTGTTCGATGATGGGACATTGAGGTTTCGAGGGCAATTGTGCTTTCTGAAAGATGCAGAGCTTAAGAAAGCAATCTTGTCGGAAGCTCATCGTAGTAACTATAGCATCCACCCTGGTAATACGAAAATGTACCAGAATCTAAAGCAGTACTTCGGGTGGAATGATATGAGTTGGACATCGCAAAACACGTGGCTAAGTGTTTAACATGCCAACAAATAAAGGCTCAACATTACAAGCCTGGTGGATTGCTGCAACCTCTTGAGATTCCCGAATGGAAGTGGGAACACATTACGATGGATTTTGTGATGGGACTGCTTAGGAGTCAATGAGGCAAAGACTCGATTTGGGTAGTAGTGTAACATCCTGAAAATCGACCCCATTTTTGGGATTTTATAAAATAGCGATGTTAGTTGAAGGCCTGGTCAGTACAAATATTCTGAACGGTGTGTTCATGGATAACGGATTACAGAGAGACGTCATTAGAAAACAATACGCGTTCGACTCGCAATTTCGATCAGGGACGAACCCTTCGACCACGAGAACTTGGGCAGGAACGATATCCTCTAAGTACTAGACTATTAAGGAAATTGAAATAAATCAATTCGGTAGAAATACGAAGTTGATCTATTAGTGATTTCCGCATGACTTTGATACAAATTACGAATGACAGTAAACCGAATCCTTTTCATCTGGTACTCAGGATTATCAATTGAGCCCCCGGGATCACATGACAATCGAGGGACATCCCTGACTCAAAAATTGGAGTAAATGTGGATCAAAGAATGGATGACCACGGGTCAAATGTGAGAAAAAGTCCTAAAGGGGCGCCCGATAATCCAAATTGTACTACGGTCGCAATCGACTCAATTTAGCCTCGATTTTTACTCTGATTTTGGGAACCGACTTCTCAGTGATATCAGAACTAAATATTTGGACGTCACCTCATTTGTTTTGGAATTTTCCATTGGACCCGGAAGTGTCGAAAAGGGGGAAAATTGGACCGAGTTTCGGGCTCGCAAGTGGGCCGGCCCAAGACTGGCGGCCCAATGGGCCTTGCACCCATCCAGCCTAGCCTAAAGGGGGGCCGAAGCTAGTCCATTCTCCTCTCCCTCCTCAGCCTATGGGCTTCTCTCTTTTGGCCTTTTGCTTTTGTGCCCAAGTGGGCTTAGTTTATGCTTTGTTTTTGCTTGCTTGTGATTGGTTCTTGAAGCAAGTGGCTTGCCCACTTGCCTTGACCTTATCCAAGTCTTTAGCAGCCCCTTCTCTCTCCTCCTTTCTTCCCCATAATTCGTGCACCAGCCCAGCCACACTCTCTCTCCCTTTTTCTCTTCCTTTTCTCTTCCATTTTTGTTGTTTCTTGCTGTCCTTGCTGTTTTCCAACCCAAAAACAGCCTTGCCGCTGTCACCGGAGCCGCGCACCACCACCCAAAGTATAGTCCTGGAAGTTAGGAAGCCAACCGCACACCCTCGGTCACCCCTGGTCGCCCCGGACCGCCCGTTTCAACCTTTTCTGCACTGCTGGTCAGTTCCACGTGAACAGTAACCAGCAGTGTTTTTGGCCCGTTTCGGTCACCGTTTGTCATCCGTTATCGTCCCCGAGCTTACCCCTTGTAGCCCTCGTTCCCCTCTACGTGCCGGTGTTGCCGGATTTCCAATCCAAGTAAGTTAACTTCCTAATTTTTGTTTAGGGGTTAATCTTGCTTAGGGGTTAATTAATGTATTTGTGTGTTTGTGTTTAATTAAGGTTGATTGGTTAATTAGGCTGGTTAATTAATGCTGACTAGGGTTAGTTAATTGACCATAGTAGGTAATAAAGTAACTAAGGTTAATTAATTAAAGTAACTATGGTTAGTTTTAAAAGTAACCAAGGTTAAAAATTAACCATGGTTAGGTTAGATTAACTAGGGTTGAGTTAATTTGTTAACCATGGTTAATTTAATTTAATTTAATTTATTTAATTTCGGACAAATTTACTGTTTATAATCACTATTCACGATTACTGTTTACAATCACTGTTCATAATTACTATTCACGACACTGTTCATATAGAAGCAAATTTTGGTTTCAAATTGTTGTGTTCTTGGTTGTTATGCTTTCTTGAAATGCCGATTGTTAATTATATGCGTGAATAATGATGAAATGCATGATCGAAGACTGACTGGAAGTGAAAGTGTTTGATTTATTAAGTTATTTCCGAGAATTAGGGAATGTACGTGATTGTTGATTGGTTGAATTTGGAATTTTGGAATTGTCGAGTGATACCGCATGACATATTACGTAGGTTATCTGAAATGGCATGTCGCATGAGCATGAGCATATGAGCGATGTTGCATTCACGACCAAGCAAAAGTAAAGACAAGAATAAACTATTTGCTGATGTGTTGCATGGTCAGATTAAAGTTGATAGCTTGGTTGAGCCGAATGATCGCTAATCCTTCGGGGTTGTGCTGTGACCATTGGGTCACTTGACAGTGGTCAGATGCGGAGTCGTAGTTGAGGCCGGGCCCATGCTCCTTAGGGAATGCCGTCGATGAGGAAAAGCCCGTGACATTGCCGTGCCTCATGGGGGAGGACGATGCCTAGTCTACAACTAGTTGACCGCCAACCATAAGGTTGTGCCATGGCCTTGATAGTCATAATAATCGGAGCATATGTGTGGATGTGAGGCATGAGAAAGTTGTGTGAGATACTCTAATTATTCACATGCTCTTAATGTCGTGAAGAATTAAATGGCAGTTTCTGCAGGTCGCGTGTGCCAATGCCAAGTAAGGTCACCTGTGATTGCACCTATTTATTAAACTGTCTTCTGTGGTTATTTCTCTAAGGGGGTGTTAGATGATTTGATGATTTAGGTTGTATGTTAAACTCCCGAGGGAGCGAAATTCCTAACCGGGGCTTAGGACTTTAACTTGCTGAGTTTATCTCAACCCGTCATGGTTAACCTTTTCAGGCCCTAGATGATGCAGTACTCGAGGATCGAAGAGAGTGATCCCTCCGAGGCTAGCGAGTAGGCACTTGTACACTATTAGGTTAGCTAAGCCGGTCCCTTTTTGAATAAGCCTTAACTTGTCACCTGTCGTAAGGCGTGTATGTATTTGCTGGTGTGCTAGCTAACCTTCAGATATATAAAAATGGTGTTGTCTTTCCTTTGCTGCTGTTGTTGCTATCCCTGTTGTTTGGTTTGGGAGTTGTTCGTTTCCGCATGTGCTTAATTACAAGATAAAATGAATCGGTCGACGACAATACTTGGGACGTCGTACAGTTAGACCTCAAGTGAAATGGGGTTGCCGCGAGCTCGAGAGTCAGAGTGTGACAAGTAGTGACAGATTGACAAAGTCAGCTTACTTTATCGCCATACAGAAAGATTTCACGTTGGATAGGTATGCATAATTATACGTACGTTAGATTGTGCGCATACATGGAGTTCCAATGACGATCACATCTAACTGTGATCCTAAGTTTATGGCAATTTTCTGGAAAAGTTTGCAGTCAGTCTTGGGAACAAAACTGCAGTATAGCATGACATACCATCCGCAGACGGACGGTCAATCGGAAAGGACGATTCAAACTCTTGAGGACATGTTACGAGCCTATGTCATAGACTTTAAAGGTAGTTGGGAAGAGTAGCTTCATTTGGTGGAGTTTGCCAATAACAACAGTTATCAACAGAGCATTAAAATGGCACCATTTGAGGCTTTGTATGGGAGATCCTGCAGAACTCCACTTTGTTGGAATGAGGATGGCAAGCGTAAGATTACATGGCTAAAATTGGTACAGTAATCTTTGAATGTAATTCAGATTATTAGAGATAGACTAAAGACAGCTCAGAATCGTCAGAAGAGCTATGCAGACAAGTGTCGTAGACTATTGGAGTTTAAGGTGGACAATCATGTTTTTCTGAAAGTATCACCGATGAGAGGTACTTCTAGATTCGGCAAGAATAGAAAATTAAATCCGAGGTACGTTGGGCCCTTTGAAATTTTGGAAAGGATTGGGGTTTTAGCGTATCGTCTTGCGTTGCCACCGAAGCTTGCTCAAGTACATGATGTTTTTCATGTGTCCATGTTGAGAAAGTATGAACCAGACCCGACTCATGTATTGAACTTTGAGGAACTGGACGTAGACGACAGGGTGTCGTACATGGAGAGGCTGATACGAATAGAGGACCATAAAGAGCAAGTACTTCGAAACAAGATTATCGCTTTGATTAAGGTGATTTGGTAGCATCACAGAATAGAGGAAGCTACATGGGAAGGTGAGGAAGTGATGAAGTATCAACACCCCAATCTTTTTGAGGATTTGTTAGTGGTTGCAAATTTCGAGGTTAAAATTTTTGTAAGGGGGGAAAAATTGTGACGTCATGAAATTCAAGCCCTTTGAGGGAGGAATGAATGTTAATTTCATCAATGCATTGTTGGTTGATCTCACTAGGAACTGATCACACTCGAGATACTGACCTTGAGGGGAAAGGCTATTGAGGATAGAACTCGTGTGACTAAAGAACTTGACTTAGGAAAATGACTCGACCATGAGACTTGTGTAAGAACGATCCTATAGTTATGCAAGCCAATTCTAGGGACGAATAGAAGTCAATTCGCGGACAGAACATAATGGGACAACGAGTGATTCCGTTTATTGTTATCGAACCCACGAGCGACCCTATGTCGATCCTTAGTAATCGTGTACGTTGAAATAAGAATATATCCTTCGCAATTTTATGTAGTCAAGACCGTCCATGTATCGAGAAGTCTTGAACGTGAATTGGCACGAGTCGGTTACGTGTGAATCCTCGAAACTACTTGTCAGTCTAAGTTGTACCAAAATGGTATTTGGATAAAATTGACAAGGCATGAGAATCTAATATTAGACTTCGAATTTTTGGAAACGTCCAGGATGGACTTTTGGACAATGCTTCTTCAACAGTTTACAGTGCCAGTTGAGCCGAGTATTTGGAAAATGGATTTTCGAACCGAGGAAACAAACCTACGAAGACGTGGGCTTGGCAAGACCAGTGTGGGCCTCATGCCCAAAGTGGGACAGCCACCGTGGTAGACCCAAGGCAAGCAAGTGAGCCCGTTGGGCAAACCGACCATTTACCTTCTTGAGCCTATTGTCTAAACTTGAGCTGATTCAAGCCCAACAAATTCCCGAGCCCATTCATATTCATTTTCTAACCCGTTTCTTAGGCCTGTCCTTCATTTTCAGCCCAAGGGCAACTTTGAAAATGTGCAAGGTGGAAATGACCATTTTGTCCCTAAATATTATTTGAAAAGGACAAAATAAGAGAGAGAAGATGATATCACTTAATTAAGAAGTTGGACAAGATATTCAATGGCCTTAATGAGGTTGAATTGCAGCCCTCAATGCACTCTCTCAACTCCTCATTCGGCCCAAGCAAAACCTCACACTTCTCTCATTGTTTTCCCTTCCTTCCTGTAATTTCAGCTTCTGACCTTCCTCCAAAAATCGAGTTGTTCATACCCTTCCCGTGTGAATCACGTCCCATGCTACCCACCAATATGCTCAAGAGAGAGAATCCGTACGGCCTGAGTCAGCCGATCGTCGAAAAGAGTTGCCAACCAACACGTATGCCGGTTGGAAGTCGCTGCTCGCAGAATTGCCACTGTAGCGACCAGTTCTAACCAGCTTCGCATTTTCACTTGTTTTTCTCCCATTCTGACCAAACCACCGCCCATACTAGCCACCAGCAGTTCCCCCTCAACCTCTTGGTGCTGCTAGTCACCAACCAACCGCTCACCGAAGCTCCAGCCAAGCTGTTTTGCTCCAATTAGCCCCTGTCCTCCTCTTGCAATGTTGTTTTCTGAAGTTCAGTGGGTGTACAGAGGTTGTTGCTGCTATGTTCAACCCGAGATTGCCTTGAAGTGTCGTGGTTGAGGTCGCTGGGTGTCGGGTTCGTCGCCGCCTCCGCGTTTGTGTTGCTGGCCTGCTTAACGGATGAGTTTAACCTCTAATCCCTTAGTTAGCGCCTAAACTTGCTTAGGGTTGGGTTAATTAGTGTTTATGTTGCTTTAGGAAGTTTAATTAAATTGTATTAACCCTATGATAGATGGTTAAATAAATAATTAAGATTAGATTAGCTTAATCTTGCTTAATTATACTTAATTGTGCTTGATTATGCTTAATTGAGTGTTATGTGTTAATTAAGCATGTTTTGCCTTAATTGCTTGATTAATTTGATTAATTTTTTTAATTAATCATTTATTTATTTTATGTATTTAATGTTTAAATTATTTAATTTCAAAATTTAATTATTTAATTATTTAATTATTAAATTCTGAAATTTTACTATTCACGGTATTGTTCATGGCACTATTCATCCAGAAGTGAAATTGTGCATAATTTCATGTGTCTTGATTTTATGAAGTGAATTGAACGTGTCATTGTGTGAACATTCGCATGAATCGTGTGATTTTCACAAAAAGAAGAAAAATGGTTTGTCCGAGATATACCGGAAATGGACCGCTTTTATGAGAAAGGTGGGGAAAATGATTTGTCCGAGGGACACCGGAAATGGACCACTTTTATGAGAAAGGATTTTTAGGTTTTATATGTAAGCATGCGTGCATTGGTTAATGCTCAAAGATAATAAGTGGATTGTGATGGTATGCTTGCGTGATCACTAAGTCAAACCTATCGCCCCGGCCGTAGTTCGGGGGTGATAGTGCCATTTATCGGAGATTATGAAGAGGGAGGACACGGAAGGACACAGTTGCGCCTCTGTGGAGGAAGGGCGCCGTAGCGCCATAGCACCTCGGCCCAAGTTGTAGCCATGTGGGGCAGTAATAATCGGAACACGTGTGGATGTAAAAGCGTATGAGAAACATGGCATCATTGGTTCCGATTATGCATGAGATGATCACATCATTTATGCCACGCACGCACGAATTGATAACATGCAGAGTGTGGCAATGGTCAGGTGAGATCGCTTGTGATGCGACTCGCATGTGATTGATGAACTGCATCATTTAATGGCCATGTGCATTGCGTGTATTGTGCTGACTTATAACGTGCAAGTTATGGCATACTGAGTAAGGTTGCATGTGAATTGGCTTTTGATTGTTGGTTGATCCTATATATTATTTAATTGTTGACTGCTAGTTGGTTGTGGTTGGGTTGTGTGAGGGGTGGTTCTGGAGAGATACCCTGAGCTGAGTTCACGTATTAACTGGGGCTTATGGGAAGAATTCGTTGAGATTTTATCTCACTGGTTATTGTATAACCACTTATAAGCTCCTAGAATGGCGCACTTGCAGTGGAGAATCCTACCGCCGCTCCACCAATGATCGACCCAACGAAGCTGAGTCCGATGGGTCCAAGTGGCAGTGGTTCTGAACCCGATGGTTCCTATTGTATAGTTGGATTAGCCTGGCCAAGTTTCTTTTTGAACTAGATCAGAGGATGGATCAGTCACTTTGTTGGGCATGTATCGGAAAATGATCCTCTGTTGGTTAATCTAGTAAATTGTATAAATGTGGAGTCAAGGTTTCTATTGTTCATCCCTCTATCCCTGTTTGATTATTTGATTGTCTGTTTGGACTGGGAATGGTTCGTCTTCCACTTGTGCATAACGAAAGATAATATGAATGGTCATCAAAGAGTCTTGGGACGTTGTTTTATATTGACCAAGAGAAGGGGTTGTCGCGTGTTCGGGGTTCAGGGCGTGACAATGTCGGATTTTTCAACACGTGTTAACCAACTATTAAAGAGTGCCAGAGTGTTCGACACAACATAAAAGCCCTTGGAGAGTGTCGGTACTTCTTAGGTTACAATCTCAAAAAACACTATCATTATGGAATTTGTCCATTTTGTTTATTTGATTTTCCCTCTAATCATTGAGGCCTAGGGGTATTTGTTATTCCGCTTGCTGTGGAGAAAACTCGTGACTTGCTTCTAGATGGTGCGTGATTTTTTTCGGCTTGCGAGGAGATACGCGAAGGGCATGCAAACGGAGGCTACTCGAATCCAATGCTTCTCTAAAGACGCTGATGCCAGACAAGGCGAAATGACAATCATTGCTCTTGTTGTACTAGACCTTGTCGTCAAAGTCAATGCTGAACCAAGAAAGAGGAAAGTTCCAACATTTCCAAGTGCTGGCCAAGTGATTGACAAAATGCCGATGTGAGTTGGAACAGTTCAAGCGCATGAAATATAAATCGCATGTTGATTTCTATTCGATACGTCCAATTCTTGCGTTTAGATTAACAACGAAGTAATAGGAACTCAACGGGAGAGAAGAAAAACTAGACCAATTGACGTTTTCAAGATATGCTAATTAATCGAAGGGACAAAGCAACGGTGGCTGAAACATCGAGGCATCTTCTTAGGTTTCTTCACAATTTCTTGACTTCCTGTGCCAAGGTCTTTCTTTACAATATTTCGTGTAGCTGTCCATGAAAGTGGCCAACAAGGGAAAAAAATATATGAAAATAATAGACGAAACATTGGTTGTCGAAACGTGGAGCACAAAGCGACCTTTGACGTTATTCACCATTACTTATAATCTTCTAGTGATATATTCTCCCGTCCAACCACTCATTTATTTCTCTTTTATGAGTAAGTATCGGATTTTTCGACACGTGTTAACCAATTATCAAAGAGTGCCAGAGTGTTCGACACGATATAAAAGCCCTTGAAGAGTGTGGATACTTCTTAGGCTGCAATCTCAAGAAACACTATCATTATGGAATTTGTCCATTTTGTTTATTGGATTTTCCCTCTAATCATTGTGGCCTAGGGGTATTTGTTATTCCGCTTGCTGTGGAGAAAACTCGTGACTTGCTTCTAGATGGTGCATGATTTTTTTCGGCTTAAGAGGAAATACGCGAAGGGCATGCAAACGGAGGCTACTCGAATCCAATGCTTCTCTAAAGACGCTGATGCCAGACAAGGCGAAATGACAATCGATGCTCTTGGCGTACTAGACCCTGTCGTCAAAGTCAATGCTGAACCAAGAAAGAGGAAAGTTCCAACATTTCCAAGTGCTGGCCAAGTGATTGACAAAATGCCGATGTAAGTGGAACAGTTCAAGCGCATGAAATATAAATCGCATGTTGATTTCTATTTGATACGTCCGATTCTTGCGTTTAGATTAACAACAAAGCAATAGGAACTCAACGGGATAGAAGAAAAGCTAATATTAAGAAAAAGACCAATTGACGTTTTCAAGATATGCTAATTAATCAAAGGGACAAAGCAACGGTGGCTGAAACATCGAGGCATCTTCTTAGGTTTCTTCTCAATTTCTTGACTACCTGTGCCATGGTCTTTCTTTACAATATTTCGTGTAGCTGTCCATGAAAGTGGCCAACAAGGGAAAAAAAAATAGGAAAAGAATAGACGAAGCATTGGTTGTCGAAACGTGGAGCACAAAGCGACCTTTGACGTTATTCACCATTACTTATAATCTTCTAGTGATATATTCTCCCGTCCAACCACTTATTTATTTCTCTTTTATCACAATTTCTATTTATTTAATGCCCTCTCTTGTACGTTGTTCTTTCTTTACATATTTTTTCTTCGTTGTCGGGGAGAAAGTGTTTTGTGTCGAAATCGTTGTTTACACAAAAATTTCTTTTTGTTCTATTTTGTTGCTTGTTTTTTAATCTAGCAGATGAGAGATAACCTCGTAATCTTATTATAGTGCTTCTCTAAACATTTGAAGGGAAGTTATTAGAGGGAAAGAGTGTTATGCCCCGAACCCCAAGCACACAACAACCCCTTACCATGGTCAATTGAAAGCGACGTCCCAGGACTCGTCAATGACCATTCATTTTTATTTTTCCTTATGTGTAAACGGAAGATGAACCATCCTCAATCCAAAAAGATAATCAAACAATCAAACATGGATAGAGGGATGAATAACAAGAACAACCAACACTATTCATTTATATAATTTACTGGATTAACCAACAGATGATCGTTCTCCGATTTACAAGCCCGACAAAAGAGGCCGATCCATCCTCTAAGCCAAACCAAAAAGGAACTAGGCTAGGCTAATCCAACTATACAAAATGAACTCTTGGGTTCAACACCACCATCATTGGGACCCATCAGACTTAGGCTCCGTCGGGTCGATCACTAGAGGAGCGGGGGCAGGATTCTTCACTGCGCCATTCTAAGGGCCTAAAAGTGGTTATACAATAACTAGTAAGATAAAATCTCAGCGAGTTCTTCCCCTAAGCCTCGGTTAGTATACAAACTCAACCCGGGGTATTTCTCTAGAACCACCCATCACTCAACCCAACAACAAATAACTCGCAAGCAGCAGACCAAACAACAAACAAAGGCAACCAACAATCATATTCGATTCGCATGCAACCTTACCCAGTATGCCATATCATGCACGTTATATGTCAGTACAATACATGCAATGCACATGGCTATTTAGATGATGCAATTCATCAATCACATGCAAGTTGCATCACAAGTGATCTCACCTAGCCATTGCCACACCCTGCACGTTATCAATTCATTTGTGCGTGCCATAAATGATGTGATCATCTAATGCATAATCGGAACCAATGATGCCATGTTTTCTCATGCACTCTTGCATCCACACGTATTCCGATTATTACTACCCCTCAGGGTTACAACTGAGGCGCTACGACTCTACAGCGCTCTTCCTCCATAGAGGCGCAATCATGCCCTTCCGTACCCTTGCTACGGTACTACGGCACTCTTTTTCCATAGAGGCACAACCGTGTCCTTCCGTGCCTTTGCTACGACGCTACGATGCCATTCCTTCGTAGAGGCACAACCATTCCCTTTCGTGTCCAAAAGACATCAAGGGATACTCTCCCAAGACGGCATGCCCTAAGGACATCAAAGGATACTCTCCCAAAACTGCATGCCCAACGAACGTCAAGGGATACTCTCCCAAAACTGCATTTTCCAAAGGACATCAAGGGATACTCTCCCAAAACTACAGGTTCAATTTAGCGATCACACAAGCATACCATCACAACTCACTTATTATCTTTGAGCATTATCCAATGCACACATGCGTGCATATAAAACCTCAAATCATTTCTCACAAAAGCGGTCTATTTCCGATGTCTCTCGGACAAACCATTTTTCCCCTTTTTGTGAAAATCACACGATTTAAGTAGATGTTCATGCAATATCACATCCAATTCACTTCATATTATCAAGGCACATGAAATTATACACATTTTCACTTTTAGATGAACAGTGCCGTGAACAGTGCACATGAACAGTAATCATGAATAGTGAAATTTTCGAATTTAATAATTTAAACATTAAATTCAGAAATTAAGTAATTTAAACTTTAAATTCAAAAATTCAAAAAAATCATTAATTCAAAAAATAATCAAGCAATTAAGGCAAAACATACTTAATTAAACACAAAACACTATTAAGCAACAATTAAGCTCAAATAAGCATAATTAAGCAAGATTAAGCTAAGCTAATCTTAACCATCTATCTAACCACCTATCTTAGGGATAATACCACTTAATTAAACTTCCTAATCCAACATTAACACTAATTAACCCAACCCTAAGCAAGTTTAGGCACTAACTAAGGGATTTGGGGCTAAACTCACTCGTTAAGCAGGCCGACAACATGAACATGACAGCAATGACGAACCCAACACCCGGGGACCTCACCCACGATGATCTAAGGTAGTCTTGGGCTCAACACAGTAGCAACAAACTCAAATTCCCCATTGAACCTTTGAAAACAGCACTGCACAGGAGGAAAGTGGCTAAACGAAGCTAACCAGAGCTCTGGCGAGCGATGGGCTGGCGACCGACAATACTTGGGGGTCGAGGGGGAACTACTAGTGGCTGGGATGGTTGGTGGTTGGGTCGGAAAGGGAGGAAAACAGATGAAACAGCAAAACAAAACAACAACAGGCTCTACAGTGACGGTTCGGCAAGCAGCCGACTTCCGATTGGCCAGCAAGTCGGCCGGCGACTCCGATCGACAAACGGCCAACGCCATCCGTACGAAATTTTTGTCCTGAACACGATAGTGGGTGGCACAGCCGGTGATTCACATAGGAAGGCCATGAACAACTTAATTTTTCGGAGGAAGGTCAGAAGGAAAAACAAAAGGAAGGAAGGGAAACTAGGGAGAGAAGTGTGCAGTTTTGAGAGGGCCAAAGGAGGAGAAGAGAGAGTGACATGAGGGCTGATTCAAGGCATCATTAAGGCCATTAAATGGCTTGCTTCAACCCCCAAACAAATGACATCATCTTCTCTCTCTTCTTTTGTTTTTTCTTCAAAATATCTAGGGGCAAAATGGTCATTTCCACTTTGCAAAATTCCCAAACTACTTTTGGGTTGAAAATGAAGGACGGGCCTAAGAAACAGGCTAGAAAATTAATAGGAACAGGCTCGAAAATTTTTTGGGCTCAAATCGGCTCAAGTTTAGACAACGGGCTCAGGAGGGTAAATGGTCGGTTTAACCCAATGGGCTCACTTGCTTGCCTCGGGTCTATCACATTGGCTGTCCCACCTTGGGCATGACACCCACACTGGTCTTGCTCAGCCCACATTCTCGAAGGCTCGTTTCCTTGGTCCGTAAATCCCTTTTTCAAAAAACTCGGGTTAATTGGCACTGTCAACTATCGAAGAAGCATTGTCCAAAAGTCTATCCTCAACGTTTCCAAAAATTTGACGTCCAATACTAGATTCCCATGCGATGTCAATTTCGTCCAAATGCCATTTGGTATAACTCAGACTAATAGGCGGCTTCAAGGATTCACGCGTAACCGACTCGTGCCAAATCATGTTCAGACTTCTCGACACATGGATGTCCTCGACTACGTGAAATTGCGAAAGATAGATTCTTATTTCAAAGTACATGATTACTAAGGATCGACATAAGGTCGTTCGCGGGCTTGATAATAGTAAACGGAATCACCCATCGTCCCATTATGTTGTGTCTGCGAATCGACTTCTATTCATCCCTACAATCGGCCTGCATATCTACAGGATCATCCTTATGCAAATCTCATGGTCGAGTTGTTTTCTTAGGTCAAGTTCTTTAGTCGAACATATTCTATCCTCATTAGCCTTTCCTCTCAAGGTCAGTATCTTAGGAGTAATCAATTCCGAGTGATATCAACCAATAATGCATTGAAGAAATTAACGTTCATTCCTCCCTCAAAGGGTTCAAATTTCAAGATGTCACAAAGAGGGAATGGGGAGCCTCCCTTCTTACTGAATTTTGACATTTCTTAACTTTTTCGAAAACTTGTCTGGACAACGTGTGCTCTTAGGAAATGAAATATTTTGAAATTACAGATTCTTAAGGGGATGTTGAACAATTGTCTGGAAGGCACTCGTTGCAAATTTGAACTAGCTAGAAAAATCCCTCATGTTTCATTAACATACAAGTGTCAGTTATGTTAGAAAATTCTAACATTGACAAATTGATATGGTGTATGGTAGTTAATATATCTAGGTAACCTTTAACTCATTTGCTAAAGTTTTCAAGTGCATGGGCAAACAACAAAATTTTTAATGGAGTTCAAACTTAGATCCCTCTTGGCGATTTCCCAAGGTAAATTTTTTGAATTTCTACTACGCTATCCACTCTTAATGAGGATCCATGTTTGTTGAATATATCAATGCAGAAATCTTGTGACTAACGTAATTTCCACGAAATCTCTATTGCTCGGTCTTATTATTGTTGCAATCTTCACACGCAACAAAGTAAAAAATTAAACTTGGGATTTGTTAATGCAAAAAGTTAAATGCATTATAGACGGGCAAACTTTAACGCTAGGCTCCAATGTATGAAGAAGATTGTTGAAATGCACATATGTGCTCAGTTAGGAATGTGCCACATAGGAAAATTAGTGTGATATAGAGTAGATAATATATTTCATATGGCCATAATTGGTTAATTTAAATTTTTGAGCAAAGATTGGTCAAATCATATGATGCAATCTAAGTAGCAACGACACGGACATGCGACACACGACACGACATGGCAATATGTTGTTCTCCAAAACATAGAGAATTTCGATACATTGGGACATGTTGCATATAAAATGTATATTTTTATATATACATGATAAATTATTATTTTTACGATTATTTCAATCAAAGTAATTTAATTCAAATTCATTAATTAGTAATAAAAAAGATCCTAGAATGCATTTACACTAAAAATGTTAATCCACCATTTGTTAATATCATCCATTGTTTCAATTTAACAACTTCAACTCCATTTCAATAATCTATAAAAATTGGAGTGAATAAAAAAGATGGAAGAAATTAACATTCTAGACTCTTGTGTCAAAACATCTTGGAAGAAAAGAGGAAAAAAACAAAGTTGAGTGGATAAATTGTGTATCACGGGTAATGAGAGTCAATTGAGAATAGAAAACTAAGTTTTTCTTCTTTTTATTATTTTTTCTTTATTTACATGTTAACATTTTCAACCATCATTTATTGAAAATTTTTGAAATTGGCCCGTGCATGTCGGAATCACTTCTCGGAATTTCGAACTCGCGTGTTAGAATTCCGGTCTCGAGTAGTAGAAAGTGTCCGGACAAGTTCAGCAAATGTTGGATTTTTCGACACGTGTTAACCAATTATCAAAGAGTACCAGAGTGTTCGACACGACATAAAAGCCCTTGGAGAGTGTGGGTACTTCTAAGGCTACAATCTCAAAAAACACTATCATTATGGAATTTGTCCATTTTGTCCATTTGATTTTCCCTCTAATCATTGTGGCCTAGGGGTATTTGTTATTCCGCTTGCTGTGGAGAAAACTCGTGACTTGCTTCAAGATGGTGCATGATTTTTTTCGGCTTGCGAGGAGATACGCGAAGGGCATGCAAACGGAGGCTACTCGAATCCAATGCTTCTCTAAAGACGCTGATGCCAGACAAGGCGAAATGACAATCATTGCTCTTGGCGTACTAGACCTTGTCGTCAAAGTCAATGCTGAACCAAGAAAGAGGAAAGTTCCAACATTTCCAAGTGCTGGCCAAGTGATTGACAAAATGCCGATGTGAGTTGGAACAGTTCAAGCGCATGAAATATAAATCGCACGTTGATTTCTATTTGATACGTCCGATTCTTGCGTTTAGATTAACAACGAAGTAATAGTAACTCAACAGGAGAGAAGAAAAACTAATATTAAGAAAAAGACCAATTGGCGTTTTCAAGATATGCTAATTAATCATAGGGTCAAGACAACGAGGCATCTTCTTAGGTTTCTTCTCAATTTCTTGACTTCCTGTGCCATGGTCTTTCTTTACAATATTTCGTGTAGCTGTCCATGAAAGTGGCCAACAAGGAAAAAAAATACAAAAAGAATAGACAAAACATTGGTTGTCGAAACGTGGAGCACAGAGCAACCTCTGACGTTATTCACCACTACTTATAATTTTCTAGTGATATATTCTCCCGTCCAACCACTCATTTATTTCTCTTTTATCACAATTTCTATTTATTTACTGCCCTCTCTTGCACGTTGTTCTTTCTTTACATATTTTTTCTTGGTTGTTGGGGAGAAAGTGTTTTGTGTCGAAATCGTTGTTTATACACAAATTTCTTTCTGTTCTATTTTGTTGCTTGTTTTTGAATCTGGCATATGAGAGATATGTAGAATTTCTTAATATGAATAATCAATAAATTAAGAACAAATTTCCACCAAAAATTATATATATACAGCGGAATTAAAACGTACATGTTTAAACAATAGTCTCACTTGATGAAAAACAGATCAAACTGATATAATCAGTGATCTATCGGAATGCCGGATTTTCTTCTCTATGACCTATTTCGGTATAGCAGCTTTTAATGAGATTAAGCGACTGATAGGTATAATCTACCCTTTTATAGGCTAGAGAAGGGACCTAACAAACCCTAATCAATAGTGTCAACTGGACTTCTCCCATTACGGGCTTCAATTAAACACAATTGCCTACACTTTGCTACTCAACTAGGCCCGTTATTAATAGATGTCAAAACCTAATTCAATAAGATTATTTGAGGGTTTAAAATATAGATGCCAAAACCCAATTCTCTCAACATTAGATGGGAAGTTATTAGAGGGAAAGAGGGAAGGGGGAGCCTCCCTTCTTACTGAATTTTGACATTTGTTAACTTTTTCGAAAACTTGTTTGGATAACGTATGCTCTTGGGAAAAAAAAAATTTGAAATTAAAGATTCTTTAGGGGATGTTGAACAATTGTCTGGAGGGCACTCATTGCAAATTTGAACTAGCTAGAGAAATTCCTCATGTTTCATTAACATACAAGTGTTAGTAATGTTAGAAAATTCTTTCATCCACAAATTGCTATGGTGTAGGGTAGTTAATATATCTAGTTAACCTTTAACTCATTGGCTAAAGTTTTTGAGTGCATGTGCATACAAAAAAAAAAATTTAATGGAGTTCAAATTTAGATCCCTCTTGGCGATTTCCCAAGGTAAATTTTTTGAATTTCTACTACGCTATCCACTCTTAATGTGTATCCATGTTTGTTGAATATATCAATGCAGAAATCTTGTGACTAATGCGATTTCCACGAAATCTCTGTTGCTCAGTCTTATTATTGTTGCAGTCTTCACACGCAACAAAGTAAAAAATTCAACTTGGGATTTGTTAACGCAAAAAGTTAAATGCATTATAGATGGGCAAACTTTAACGCTAAGCTCACATGTATGAAGAAGATTGTTGAAATGCACATATGTGCTCAATTAGGAATGTGCCACATAGGAAAATTAGTGTGGTGTAGAGTAGATAATATATTTCATATGGCCATAATTGGTTAATTTAAATGTTTGAGCAAAGATTGGTCAAATCATATGATGCAATCCAAGTAATAGCAACACAGACACGCAACACACGACATGACATGACAATATGTTGTTTTCCAAAAAATAGAGAATTCGGTTACATTGGGACACGTTATATATAAAATGCATATTTATATATATATATGATAAATTATTATTTTTATAATTTTTTCAATCAAATTAATTTAATTCAAATTCACAAACAAATTAGTAATAAAAAAGATCCTAGAATGCATTTACACTAAAAATGTTAATCCACCATTTGTTAATATCATCCATTCTTTCAATTTAACAACTTCAACTCCATTCCAATAATCTATCAAACTTGGAGTAAAAAAAAAAAAAACTAGCAACTCACATTATAGACTCTCGTGTCTAAACATCTTGGAAGAAAACAGGAAAAAAAGAAAGTTGAGTGGGTAAATTGTGTATCATGGGAAGTGAGAGTCAATTGAGAAGAGAGAACTAGGTTTTTCTTCCTTTCATTATTTTTTCTTTATTTACATTTTTACATTTTGACCCATCATTTATTGAAATTTTTTTAAATTGGCCCGTTCATGGTGGAATCACTTCTCAGAATTTTGAACTCGCGTGTTAGAATTCCGGTCTCAAGTATCAGAAAGTGTCGGGACAAGTTGAGCAAGTGTCGGATTTTTCAACACGTGTTGACCAACTGTCAAATTGTGCCAGAATGTTCAACACGACATAAAAGCCCCTAGAGAGTGTCGCTTCTTAGGCTGCAATCTCAAAAAACGTTATCAGGAATGTGTCCATTTTGTTCATTTGATTTTCCCTCTAGTCATTGTGGCCTAGGGGTATTTGTTATTCCGCTTGCTGTGGAGAAAACTCGTGACTTGCTTCTAGATGGTGCGTGATTTTTTGCGGCTTGCGAGGAGATACGCGAAGGGCATGCAAACGGAGGCTACTCGAATCCAATGCTTCTCTAAAGACGCTGATGCCAGACAAGGCGAAATGACAATCATTGCTCTTGGCGTACTAGACCTTGTTGTCAAAGTCAATGCTGAATCAAGAAAGAGGAAAGTTCCAACATTTCCAAGTGCTGGCCAAGTGATTGACAAAATGCCAATGTGAGTTGGAACAGTTCAAGCGCATGAAATATAAATCGCATGTCGATTTCTATTTGATACGTCCGATTCTTGCGTTTAGATTAACAACGACGTAATAGGAACTCAACGGGAGAGAAGAAAAACTAATATTAAGAAAAAGACCAATTGGCGTTTTCAAGATATGCTAATTAATCAAAGGGACAAAGCAACGGCGGCCGAAACATCGAGGCATCTTCTTAGGTTTCTTCTTAATTTCTTGACTTCCTGTGCCATGGTCTTTCTTTACAATATTTCGTGTAGCTGTCCATGAAAGTGGCCAACAAGGAAAAAAAATACAAAAAGAATAGACGAAACATTGGTTGTCGAAACGTGGAGCACAAAGCAACCTCTGACGTTATTCACCACTACTTATAATTTTCTAGTGATATATTCTCCCGTCCAACCACTCCTTTATTTCTCTTTTATCACAATTTCTATTTATTTACTGCCCTCTCTTGTACGTTGTTCTTTCTTTACATATTTTTTCTTGGTTGTTGGGGAGAAAGTGTTTTGTGTCGAAATCGTTGTTTATACACAAATTTCTTTCTGTTCTATTTTGTTGCTTGTTTTTGAATCGTGCAGATGAGAGATAACCTCGTAATCTTATTATAGTGCTTCTCTAAACATTAGATGGGAAATTATTAGAGGGAAAGAGGGAAGGGGGAGCCTCCCTTCTTACTGAATTTTGACATTTGTTAACTTTTTCGAAAACTTGTTTGGATAACGTGTGCTCTTAGGAAAAAAAATATTTTAAAATTAGATTCTTTAGGGAATGTTGAACAATTGTCTGGAGGAGGGCACTCATTGCAAATTTGAACTAGCTAGAGAAATCCCTCATGTTTCATTAACGTACAAGTGTTAGTTATGTTAGAAAATTCTCACATCGACAAATTGATATGGTGTAGGGTAGTTAATATATCTAGTTAACCTTTAACTCATTGGCTAAAGTTTTCGAGTGCATGTTCATACAACAAAATTTTTTAATGGAGTTCAAACTTAGATCCCTCTTGGCGATTTCCCAAGGTAAATTTTTTGAATTTCTACTACGCTATCCACTCTTAATGTTTATCCATGTTTGTTGAATATATCAATGCATAAATCTTGTGACTAATGCGGTTTCCAAGAAATCTCTGTTGCTCGGTCTTATTATTGTTGCAGTCTTCACACGCAACAAAGTAAAAAATTCAACTTGGGATTTGTTAACGCAAAAAGTTAAATGCATTAGAGAAGGGCAGACTTGAACTCTAAGCTCACATGTATGAAGAAGATTGTTGAAATGCACATATGTCTTTGTTAGGAATGTGCCGCATAGGAAAATTAGTGTGGTGTAGAGTAGATAATATATTTCATATGGCCATAATTGGTTAATTTAAATGTTTGAGCAAAGATTGGTCAAATCATATGATGCAATCTATGTAGCGACAACACGGACACGCAACACACGACATGACATGACAATATGTTGTTTTCAAAACAATAGAGAATTTCGATACATTGGGATACGTTGTATATAAAATGTATATTTTTATATATACATGATAAATTATTATTTTTATAATTATTTCAATCAAATTAATTTAATTCAAATTCACAAATAAATTTGTAATAAAAAAGATCCTAGAATGCATTTACACTAAAAATGTTAATCCACCATTTGTTAATATCATCCATTCTTTCAATTTAACAACTTCAACTCCATTCCAATAATCTGTAAAACTTGGAGTAAAAAAAAAAAACTAGCAATTCACATTATAGACTCTCGTGTCAAAACGTCTTGGAAGAAAAGATGAAAAAAACAAAGTTGAGTGGTTAAATTGTGTGTCACGGGAAGTGAGAGTCAATTGAGAAGAGAAAACTGGGTTTCTCTTCCTTTCATTATTTTTTCTTTATTTACATTTTTACATTTTGACCCATCATTTATTGAAAATTTTTTAAATTGGCCCGTGCATGGTGGAATCACTTCTCGGAATTTCGAACTCGGGTGTTAGAATTCCGGTCTCGAGTATCAAAATGTGTCGGGACAAGTTGAGCAAATGTCGGATTTTTCGACATGTATTAACCAACTATCAAAGAGTGCTAGAGTATTCGACACGACATAAAAGCCCCTGGAGAGTGTCGGTACTTCTTAGGCTTCAATCTCAAAAAACATTATCATTATGGTATTTGTCCATTTTGTTCATTTGATTTTCCCTCTAATCATTGTGGCCCAGGGGTATTTGTTATTCCGCTTGCTGTGGAGAAAACTCGTGACTTGCTTCTAGATGGTGAATGATTTTTTGCGGCTTGCGAGGAGACAAGCGAAGGGCATGCAATGGGCATTAGAGTGAAGATGTAGCATATACTATTAAACTACATTTAGTCATCCAGATTTCTAATCAAGATAAAATTGAATAGGATAGGATATAAAATCCAGGAGATTTTGTTATTCTTATCCATTATTTGGTGATTATAGTAATAAAGTCAGATATATTAATATCATATTATATATATATTGTTTGTTATAAATGGCATACTAATATAATTGAACCACAAATTTTACAAATGGAGATGGCAAAAATATCTTGCAACATTATTGTTTATTGTTTATTTTATTTTATTCTCTTTTTTAATTAATTTCTTTTTTAATTTCTTTTTCCCCTTCCCACATTCTCTAATAAAATTTTATTAATTAGAAAACTATACTAATATTCCTAAAATATTAAAACACCTAAAATGTACCAGATATATATATATTTATATCGAATTTATATTATAAGATTGAATTAAATTCGAATATATAAATAAGAATAATATTAAATTAAAAACGAAATTGTTATTTTGAAAATTTGAGTTCAAATTTTATTTATATTGAAATATAGCTTTAGATTTGTTAATTTTAGACGTTTAAGTTTTGAAAAATAACTTTCCTATTATATCCCACCTCTCCCATGGGATAATTTTATCCTGCCTATATCCCTCTTGTGTTTGATTTTATCTTGTCTTAAGCATGCATCAAACACAAGATATGACTAATTTTATCATATTCTAAATTTTATTCTGATTATAAAACGAGAAAATTAGTTATTCAGTTAAGATGTGGCATGTGAGTATTTCTATCTCCCTCTCTCTTGAAGATCTCACGATGGTGAAACAGTATTAGAGCCAATTTCTACTTGCCCATTGCATGTGTGCTTGCATCCAACCCCAATAGTCAAATTCCACACGCCACTCCTAGTTTGGTTTGCATGTGAGAGGGAGTTCTAAAATATTCCAAATTGCTTGGCAATGGGATTTATATGTTTTTTTATTTATTATATATATATATATATATATATATATATATATATATGTTATATTCCTCCACCAATCAACAAAAGTTGTTGAATTGGACATTCTAGCACTTTTGACGGCAAATAGAAAGAAAATGCTATTAGCCCATGGAAAATGTATCTTTTGACCGCATATAAAACAAATTTATGCTGCTGAATTATTGCTATTGTCCTATGTGCCATTACCTAGTCGTCATTGCCTATATATAGTTGGCCGTAGAGTGATGAGCTCATTGATCCAAACCCAGTATTTTTATTGAACAGTAATGATGCTGGATTATTCTTTCTGGTGGATCCCAGAAACAAGTTCCAGCTTTGTTGTGAGATTGGTAGCAGAAGGAGAGGTCTATCTTGGTGGCTTTTAGTTTGCTTTGATGGAAGTTCTTCGTGAATTATGTTCGGGTATTAATATTCAGATGAACGAGGAAGTCGCAATTAAGCTTGTGAGTGGCTCTTTTCCCAGTTGAATTAACCCTTTTCTTTTTCTAGTTTGTGCGTTTTAGATTTTTTAGTATTTTGTTAGTCACGCCTCTGTATTTTTCAGTATATCGTCTAGAAACAAGTTCCAGCTTTGTCGTGAGATTGATAGCGGATCGTAAGGAGAGGTCTATCTTGGTGGCTTTTAGTTTGCTTTGATGGAAGTTCTTCGTGAATTATGTTCGGATATTAATATTCAGATGAACGAGGAAGTCGCAATTAAGCTTGCGAGAGGCTCTTTTCCCAGTTGAATTAACCCTTTTCTTTTTCTAGTTTATGCGTTTTAGATTTTTTAGTATTTTGTTAGTCACGACTCTGTATTTTTCAGTTTATCGTCTAGAAACAAGTTGGTGAGATTGATAGCGGATCGTAAGGAGAGGTCTATCTTGGTGGCTTTTAGTTTGCTTTGATGGAAGTTCTTCGTGAATTATGTTCGGGTATTAATATTCAGATGAACGAGGAAGTCGCAATTAAGCTTGTGAGTGGCTCTTTTCCCAGTTGAATTAACCTTTTTCTTTTCCTAGTTTGTGCGTTTTAGATTTTTCAGTATTTTTGTAGTCATCGTCTCTGTATTTTTCAGTATATCGCGCTCTGTACCGTTTTTTCCTAGGGTTGCTTGACACGCATAGATATTGGTTCATTTATTTCCAGCAAGTCGGCTGTGCCTGTGATAATTGTCGTCAACAAGTGGAAGCATTCCCCAGTTTATGGCTTCCACATGCATGTGTGTGTATCTTTAGAGTTGTGATGCATGAATTCATGTTGTGCCTTTGGTATAATACGACGAGTAATGCACCTTTGGCGTTCTTTACAATGTACATCTCAACTTTTTCGACAAGTCACTATTCCTTACTTATAAGAGCAAGATAAGAAAACAAATTAGGATTTAGATCAAGACAGCGTGTTTTTAGTCTTAAGCTTCATAGTCTAGTAACGTCAACTTCACATAGAAAAGAGAAAATGATTAATAAAAATTATGTAAGCATTTTCCACGAACCTAATCGGACAGAGTTAATAGAACTGCTACACCAATTTGATAAGTTTTACAACTCGATTTACTTTTTGTAAGTTTTAAAATTTAATTGCACTTTTATAACAAGTTTTAAAACTTCTAACGCACTCATCCCTTACTCTATTCTTCTTGGGGTGATTCTCTTGCATTGATGGATATAAAATATGTATTATTAACGTAATATGAAACTTTCTAAGCACTTATTCCTTTTCTTTCTTCTTCGCAACTCGCAGGTCTATATGTTTTAGAACTTGTTAATGCATCAAAAGTGAATTTTGAAGTCATTCTCTACCCATAAGCTCCACTAATCATAGTCAAGCAGTGCAATAACAATGGCCGAGTCTGCTGTTTCGTTCGCGGTGGAGACATTAGGAAAGCTGCTCATTGACGAGGCCAGATTCTTGTCGGGTGTGGAGGGTAGTGTCAAGGACCTGGAAAAAGAGCTCAAGTTAATTCGAGGCATGCTTAAGGATGCAGATGAGAGGCGAGAGCAAGACAAAATTGTTGGAGTATGGGTCGCGGAACTCCGAGATATTGCCTGTGATGCTGAGGACGCCATCGAGCGATATATCTTCAGAGTTGCGGCAAAGAAAGAACAAAACATCATCAACATGTTCGCTTGCTACGTGGCGAACTGCACGTGTGTGAAGGTTCATGAAGTGGCGACAGAGATTGAGCTCTTAAAGTCCACCATCTCCAATCTTACAAGCAGAATGAAGGGGCATGGCATACAATCTGTGAATGAGGGGGAACGCCAACGCATTAGGGCTTTGAATTTGAAACAGAATTATCCCCATTTCGAGGAGGATTTTGTTGGGAGGGAAGATAGCATTGAGAAGTTGGTGAAAGAACTGTTGAAGGATGGAAAACGGCAAAGAGTTATTTCTATATGGGGAATGGGTGGTTTGGGTAAGACCACGCTCGCCAAGAAAGTTTTCACTAATGATGAAGTCCAGGAAACTTTTGATGGTTTCGGTTGGGCTTGCGTATCTCAAGTATACCACGTGAAAGATATCTTGATGGGAATTCTTGTTAAGTTGATCCCCGATCAAATAGAGAGAGTTATGAAGATGATAGAGCGCGAATTGTTCGAAACTCTATACAAGATCCAACAAGAAAAGAGATGTGTTGTGGTTCTTGATGATATTTGGACCAAAGAGGCATGGGATAGTCTTCGAGCTGCATTCCCATTTGAGAATACGAGAAGCAGATTATTGATAACAACCCGCAATAGAGAAATAGCAGAGTATATCGATCCTCAAGGATTTTTTCATGAACCTCAGTGTTTATCAGAACAGGGGAGCTGGGAGTTGCTCGTAAGGAGGGCATTTCCTGAAAGGAAAGGTAAGGATTCTCCAAGTTTGTGATCTTTAAGTATAGTAGTTTCAAGAGATTATATTGCTTTTCTTATTCTGATTATGGCGCTTTCGTTATTACAGCAAGGTTTGCTAGTGGACCTTCTGTTGGACTCGTAATTGGTCAAGGTGTTGCTGCGGGTCAAAATGTAGAAAATATTGCAACACAGTCAGAGACGGAGGGACAAATACCAGGTACTTCATTGCTCAGTTTGGCCTTTTGGAAGATTTAACAATTCATTAAGCGATAGCTACTGTGGAGTTCGAACGATAGATTTATGGAGTGTTATACATCAAAATTTTGATATTTTGGGAATGAGATGCCTCTTTTGTTTTTTAATAGCTATCGGTTGTACCTTAAACAAACATTCAAAACTTTTCTCCTCCTTTCCTCTAATGAGGAAAAATATCGAAGAGGCTTTTATATCGCTAACATAATAAGCTATTTTGTTAGGGATTCATGAAACATTGCGGGGCCTAGCTAAGTTCCTTCTTCCATAGGCTTCATCTCTGGTCCACTTTTTTTTTTTTTTATACGTGTCTAGTTGGTCCAATAATAAGAGTTGGGATTATTAGGAAAAATTCAAATAGTTATACGACAAAAGAGAGAGAAACATGAAGATGTTACTGGAATTTGCGCTGCAATGGAGATTTCTAGCACACTTTCACTAAAGATTATCAGCATGCTCCAGTTACTTGTGCTACTTTTTTTTCTTCCGGCAGGATTATTATCGCCATACATTTGCTCAAGCCACTTAATTTATGCTAGAGACAACAAAGATCATACATCCCATTTGTTAATTTAGGGTTCTTGATCTTCTAGACATGGTTGAACTTTGGTTTGGTCCCTATAGTCTTTCCCCTCACAAAAGCATAAATGAGACACAAATATGAAGAACTATGACATCCTGCTAATATATCAAGATTCGCCCATTCGCCCTTGAAGTTACCTTCTTATTATAGTTGCATCTTCCTATGACCATTCCACTACAATTTTTTGCTTGATATTGCACAGTAATCACCAAAAACATGAAGAGCTTAGGAGATGAACTCCTTGGGAAGTGTGGAGGATTACCATTGGCCGTCATCGTGCTTGGCGGACTTTTGGCGGTTAACGAGTGGGAGACGGTTCACAGAAATTTCAGCTTACATTTTAATGATAGGGGTGATGTATCAAAAGTGTTGGCCTTAAGTTATTACGATCTACCATGGCATCTAAAGCCATGCTTCCTCTATCTAGGCAGCTTTCCAACTGATGAAGAAATCCCTGCAACGAAAATTCTTCACATGTGGATTGCTGAAGGCTTTGTGTTGCTTGATGCATATGACACCGAGAATGAAGTTATTGCGGAAGATGTAGCAGAGCATTATTTAATGGAGTTGGCTAAAAGGGGTATGGTTCAAGTAGGATTCACCTCAAGTGGAAAGATCAAAACCTGGCGCCTTCACGATCTCATGCGAGACTTATGTGTTTCCAAGGCTAGGCAAGATAGTCTTGTAAGAATTCTTAACATTCAGCAGGACTCTGAAATGGAGGATTCTTCTTCAAATGCAATAAAGGATGACACTTGCAAAACAAGAAGGCTTTCTCTCAATATGCTTGTGAGAGATAAAGAAAACTTGATTGCGAGAGTAAAACAAATAGGAAGGACCATGCTCCACCTCCGAACTCTTATGTTCTTCGATTCCCAAGGATCTGTCAAAGGGATGTGGGGGCAATTTAATCCTATTATGATGAACTGTGAGTTTCTTAGAGTCTTGAAGCTAGAGTATCTTTCTTCTATGAGAGGAAATTTACCAGAATCAGTCGGAGACCTTGTACTTTTAAAATACTTAAGTTTAGCAGGAAGTGTGTGTGAGGGCTTGCCGCAATCTATGGGGAACCTTGTATGTATGGAATTCTTGGACCTACATGTGAGAGAATCTTGTGAGGTAACTGTACCAAATGTTCTTCGGAAGATGAGAAGGTTGAGGCATCTCCATCTTCCCATCAATTTTTCAGTTGATGACTTGAAGAAGTTGCGTTTGGACACTTTAAAGAATCTAAGGACGTTGATAAACTTTTCTCAGAAGAACTGTGATGTGAATGACATAGGCAAGCAGATCAATCTGCAAAAATTGACTATTCGCCCCCAGTATGGTTCAGACAAGTTGGAAATAGTTCCACAACTTGTAAAATTCAATTTGAGACATCTTCGAACCTCATCTTTTAGAATCTCTAGTCCTTCATTCACCGAAGGTGAGTTGAGTATAATGAAATGCTATTGCCATCCCTGTAAACTGTCCTTAAGCGGAGAAATTGAGAAGTTACCAGAACATAATAATCTACCCCAGAAATTGACGAAACTGGTCTTAATTTACTCCCAACTCGAAGAAGATCCGATGCCAATACTAGGTAAACTACATCACTTGGTTGTTCTCCTACTAGAGGATGCTTTTGTGGGAAAGGAAATGATTTGCTCCACAGGAAGTTTTCTTAAACTCAAGCATTTAGTCCTTCATGATCTCAAAAATTTGGAGGAGTGGAGGGTCGCTGTAGGAGCCATGCCTCGTCTTTCTCGATTAGGGATCAGCAAATGCTTCAAATTGAAGGCACTTCCTGAAGGAGTCCACAAATATGACGGTTTTGAAGACATTGCTGATGAGTATTGGAAGAACTATGACATGGTCGGCACATATTTTGCTAATGTAAGTTTGCTCCCCTTCTTATTATAAGAACTAATGTGAGAAATTTGGAATATTGATGATAACGCAGATCGCTATGTATTGGAATAGGACTCACTTGGTTAAAACATGATCAGAGCTTATGATATTACTTTGTGCAATATTTTATAGGAAAAATTTTCCAATTAATCTTAAACTTATTGTACATATGCCAATTCAATTTTAAATTTTGTAATTTTGCTAAATTAGTCTTCAACCTTAGTGAGAAATTCCAATGTAATCCTTTTGACCAATTTTCACTCGAAATTGCTAATATGGGAGTGTGCCCTATAAGATGGCCGATGATAATTGATCCATCAGCAGGACTATAATGGAATTTAGCACAACAGCTTAGGAGTAAATCAAGTTGAAGACCGAATTGACATCCAATAGGTTTATGACTAATTAAGTATTTTTCCCAATTTTGTATACCAATCGAATATACTTACCTAATGTTACTCGTAATTAATTTATATATTTAGATGGGCTTTCAAAATTTTCTTCGTAGCATTGATTTATAAATAAACGATATAAGTGTATGTGATGGAGCTGGCTCGAACTATTTTCAAATCAAGACCTATTAAAGTTTGCTCTAGGTTAGAGTCATCAGCACATTTCATGGGACTTGCCAAGTGTTTCATAGGGCTTCCATGCCCATGTTCTTGGATTAGTAAAAAAAAAAAAAACCATAAAAGATTTTGATGTCCCATGTTAAGTGCACTAATTGATAAATTACCACTGCAGTTTACTTAAAAGGACTAATAAATATCTGAAAGGACAAGCAGGGCATTGCCCCTATAATATTAACTTGTATAATAATTTTCTTCTACGAAGTTTTTAATTATTTGTTTGGTCAAATTAGCTAATAAGTGATCATGACTTCGATACCAAAAAAAAAGTGATCATGACATCTTGGATCAAATCGATATCAATGCAAATCCAGCGATTCTAGAAGTTTTCTACTTTTTTTGTCGATTTATTTGGTTGGAAATATGAGAGCTATTCGCTCTCCCACCGTTATGCTACCTACTTATTTCTCATCTCCCTCCTCCCTCTGTTCATTGTTTCTCTATTTTATTTGAAATGTGAAAATATTTTTGTTTAACTCCATAGATATTTATGTATATGGAAAATGCCGCTGACAATATTGTGTTCGCTAATTTATTAGTTCAAGTTGTTCCCAAATTCTTAAGTTTGTGGTAATATTTGTCATCTAATAATACATTAATATTATGTTGTCTTTATGCCTAAATAAATCATAAAAAAATTTCTATAATACATTACTAAGTTTTCCAACGATTACATCCAGTTAATTACATCATGGGTGTGGGACATGATCATTGCTTAATTGTTTTCCACACCCTAAATAATCCAAACCTCTTGAACGAAGTGCTTTGAGGACTTGGTATACAACCTGGAGATTAGCCTAGAGGTTGGATAAACAACAAATTACTGAGTAATTAGTATTTTTAAGAATGTCTTAGCAATCGATGTATAAACGTCTTAGCATATCTCTTTGTAAGAAGCGTAACACAACAAATTACTCCATTGCACACTCTCATGGACACTCTGTTGTATTATTTAACATTTCTTTATTTTCTTTGAATACCCTTATCTTGTTATATTATATTACTTTCTCTCACTCGTATTCGAGCGGCGTTGAAACTTAAAGCCTCAAATTCCTTTACCTTCTTTTCTCCTGTGATCGTTTTGATTTCTTCTTGTCCTTTCTGATTAATCACCTCTATCCAGACATAGTAGAATTGATCTAGTCTGGTTTTCATTCAGCGGAAGAACAGGAGGGGAAGAATATGAGGCACATTCTGAGGGAGAACTCTGATACTGAAGTTTCATCACTTGAAACTTCTAAGGAGTCTTCAACAAATCTGGCATAGTCTAATCATCATTTCTTCTGGAACCTTATCTGTTACAGGATGTTGTACTGTATTTGCCACCGCATTGATGGGATGACAGAAAGATCCAAAGCCGCAAAACTTATCTACTTTTCATGCGTTATTTAATTGTTTGCAATTCACGTCTGTGTTCAGTCGTATGTCATATTAAGTTTCCCCAGCTCTATCTAGATAGCAGTCAAGAAATGTCAAATTTAAATGCTACTGATGTCGTGGAACTTTAAATCCGATCCCCCTTAGTTAATGGTTTAAGAGACAATAATGTCAGTAGTACTTGTAAAAGTCTATGAAACGGTCATATCGTTTTTCCTTTTGAGTTTTTATTTGTGCTTGGATGGCCGGATTTTCGGCGGCTCATCTGTAACTCTTGTGTTGCTTTTCTGTAAGTTCAGTCACGTATCTTTTAAAGAATTGTTTGGTGCTCCTGAAAGAAGTAATAACTGAGGTTAATTTCCTTTCTTGTATTTGGCTACTTACCATCAAGAATGCCATAATCAATATATGGCCATTCTGCTGGAGCTGAAACAACTTATGGTATTCCTTTCAGTAGATGATGAATGTATAAGTTCATGAGCCATCTAGTGTGTGCCTATTATAAGAGGAAGCTGATCTTTGTCTACCGAAGTAAACAAATTGTAAATTTCACCAGGCAATTCCGGCATGGTGATCGGGTTATTAGTTCCACACTTAGCCTTGAGCCACAAATATGTTAGCTTCGTGCCCATCTTCAACTATTTGCTGATTATCATAGCTATTACTGCTACAAATGGCATTCGGTTGTTTTGAGTTTACGGTTGCTATTATTAGCATCATCAACTAACTTTGAACGGTGCATAGAGTATGCTTGATTTTAAGACCAACAATATGTTACCCGTTAGAGCCACATTCTCACGATGACGATAGGCAATCTTAGGCACTACTTTCCTAATATTCAATATGTAAGTGAGCATCAATGGAGATTGAACTTGGTCAGTGTCTATCCTGAAGATATGTCTCGAGTTAGACATGGTAAAGAAAATTTGATCCAATTAGGAAGTTTCTTAGTTTGAGTAGGTTTCTTCTTTAAGCTTCCATTCTTTTTTATATAATAAGTTATCTTCGTAAAGAGAATATAAGAGGCATCTTCTTCGTGAATTATACCATAAAGCAATCCAAGATGGTTAAAACTGATAAATCTTGGGTAAGATTTTGTTTTACTTCTTTGTGAGATTGAGAAATTATTTTGTGATGAATTGTGATGGCTAAATATTGTGCAAATTTTTGGGTATAATAAGTATCACGGCCCAAATTTTCATAAAATAAAAACCTCGAATTTGCATAAATAATTTAACTTCACTTCAATCATCTGATAAAATAACTAATTTATCCTCAATTGTACAAATAATTTAACCTCAGCTAATATACATTAAACCCTTTTATACAGAAACCTGTCTCCACCTTCACTGCACACTCTAGTCCAATCCTTACAAGTGATACTCGGAAGCATTAATCTAAAAGCTCCGGCACTCCTAAACTACGGATGGGCAACATAGCCAATCGACATGCCATCACCGTTGCAACCAGGGAGACCATCGAAACCCTCAACTCCAACTAACTCAATGCTGATATTCCAATACCAAGCAACAAATGGATGGAAATCTACTTTAGTAGCCCCCCGACGACCCAAACAATAGAACTACGGTTTGTGACATCCGGAATTTCTTGATTCAAGAATTACTAATAGGCTAGGGAAAACCCCTGTTTCTGTTGTTCAGTGAAGGATTCAAATAGAACCATCTATTTGAAAGGTGCAAACAAGGCAAACAAGTTCGTGACCAATGTCAGGGCAAATCGCGACCGGTAAAGCATGACATTATTTGTCGTTAATAGGGTCGTGGGTATGTGTTACGATCGAAACAAGTTCTTCAGTGTTTTGTTTAAGTGCTCATTATTTCAATGTGACGTTTCACATTATTGTCAATATTATTATTATTATTATTATTATTAGTGACCATTTGACATTATATAAATTAGAGAGCACATTATAAGTGCAAATTCCCATAAGGTAACCTTAATAAATCTTAATGAACTAGACTGTCAATTCTTTCTAGTAGCCGAATCTTATAGGGGTACATATAGCTAATATGTTCTTATAACATTAATATGACCCCTTGACTAAGCTAAATTAATTGGGCACCCTATGTTTTCTCTTGTGGCCGAAAAACATAGAGATGAAGTGCGCATTTAGAATTTTTAAGTAGGGGATAATGATGGAGTGTAGAGTTCATGATGGTGCATGGAGAGAAATGCTAATGAAATCGCCCAAATCACTTCATTAAGTCCTTCATTCCATGATAATTAGCAAGATTAAGTATGGACCAATCTAATTGCATGCAAAACAATGATGAGGCTCACCTTGTTTCCTCCGCCCCCACGGTTCTCGCTGGATGGGGATTGCCAAATGGCTTAATGGCCATTCTATTGTCTCAGAAACTCATGCAAATCAAGACCAAAATCCCCACAAACCACCTTGTTTCTCACTTTTCCCTCTCACACAGCCGAACCCCTCTCATCTCTTCCTCTCCATTTTTCTCTCTTATCTCTTGCTCTAGGACTTCAAGACCCTAAAAAACCAGCAAGAAGGCAGAGGAGAGGCATCTAGATTAGCTACCAAGTAAGTGAAAACTACTAGGCACGAGGTTCCTTCATCTTCTTGTTGCTCGGAGGATTGCATGGTTTAGGCGCGAGTTCCCCCCCAGGTCATAGATAGGAGATTGGATAGTTCATGGTGCATGTGACACGGCCCAATAGAGTTGAGCCCAGGACAAGGACAAAATTCGGCCATCCACAGGCCTAGCTAAGGGACTCTCTTGAGCCCATGACCGTTCAGTTCCAAACGTCTGTCTTGTCCCATTCGTCTTTTCTGCCCATCCCTTGTGACCAGAGGATCAAAGGATTTCGTGGGGTTCCAAGGCCTGGCCATGGCAGGCTATCCTTGAACTGTCCCATGCATTAGACCCTACTGTAGCCTTGTAATCATTGTGTATATTTGAATATGGCCATTGGATCAATGAGGGGATCGACGAATCAGATTAGTTTGGATCTTGTATAAATAGGGGACCCTCACCCCAGTTGTAAGTTGCTTGATCAGAAGTGAATACACGCCCCTTTACTCTCCAACACTGTTCTGGTCGAGTGAATGATTGAAAGGCTGACTTAGGATCGTTCCTAAGGCCGCATGGATGCAATTTGTTCGTTGTGAATCGACCGGCCCGTGACAAGTGGTATCAGAGCCTCGTTCGTGCCTTCGTTCATAACTCAACAAGTGCCATGGCTGATCCACGTTCCAACGTCGCGAATGCCCAGGGTGAGGATCGCGAGGATCGTGGAAGGGCGACCGAGCAGGTCGGCATCCAAACCAGGCGTAGCCGTGTTGCATCCCGTTCGAGAGAATCGACGGGGGATTGGGAGCGTCACATGACAGCCCTAGAAGAGAACGTCTTGGACCTAGACCGTCGATGGAGTGGAAGCCGACCGAGAGGGGTTCTTAGCCAAGATAAAGGAACTAAAAGGCAGCATAGGAGAACTCCGCGACGAGCTGTTGGGGTCATTGGTCCGGGAGCTGCAACATCGAGATGAGGCCGGGAAAGCTGCTATAGTGGCCATGCGAATTGAGATCGGTGAGCTGACCGAGGTGGAAGCTGCACGCGCGAATGGGGCGATCGCTGTGCAACCACGCACTGAAGCCAAAAGAATTCAAAGGCTTGTGGGTGGCCAGGGATATGGATAACTTCCTATGGTACATGGAGCGGTACTTCCAGTCCACAGGTATGACCGATGATATGATCCGGGTGAACATGACGACCATGTACCTGAGCGAGAATGCCTTGCTCTGGTGGCATCGTAGGTCCGACGATAGGAGTGGTGACCCTATCACGACATGGGCCAAGTTCGTCAAGGAATTTCGACGGAACTACTACCCCGCTTATGCAGAGGAAGAAGCTCGTGACGAGCTCAAGCGTCTCGAACAGAGAGGGACTGTTCGGGAATACGTCAAGCGGTTCCCGGAGCTACTGCTCCAGATCCCATCCATGACGGATGTAGAGGCGTATCATCAGTTCATGAGCGGCCTCAAGTCATGGGCCAAACAGGAACTGAAACGGTACAATGTGAGGAATCTCACAACGGCCACAACTGTGGCCGAATCCCTTGAGGAACCGAGAGTGGCGATGTCCACAGCCAAGCTCGACTACAAGCCAAGGGAAAAGGCCAATGGTGAGGGAGATTGGAATCAGTTTAGACATCCCAATGGAGGAAGGCCACCAGCGGCCCCGCCTAAGGCTCAACTAGAATCAAGTGGCTGGGGACAATGCCGGAATGGCACTTATAAGTGCTTTTTCTGTGACGGGCCACACATGGCTTGAGACTGTCCCAAGAGGGGGAAGTTGGCAGCCCTATGCTGGGATGATGAACCGCGAGAGGAGGCGCGGTTGGGATTGCTGAGGATCCTGAGTACCATCAAGGCCAAGGCGGCCAAAGAATCGAAGGGGATGATGTTCGTTGATGTGACGATTGGAGGTACCACAGTCAGCGCACTCATGGACACCGAAGCATCCGATCTCTTCATCTCCTAAGAGGCCACGAAGAAGCTGAATCTTTGGGTCGAAGGAGGAGCCGGCTGGCTCAAAACGGTGAACTCGAAAGAAGTTCCAACTAGCGGTGTGGCTAGGAACGTGGAAATGTGCCTTGGTCCTTGGACGAGCATGGAGAATATTGAGGTAATCCCTCTTGATGACTATGATTTTGTGCTGGATTTGGGATTCCTTGATCGTATCAATGCGGGCATTATGCCCTTTGCGGATTGTATATGCATTATGGACAAGCGGTGCCAATGCATGGTGCCAATCCATCGCGAGTCGGGACGCAATCGGAAGATGCTCTCTACAATGCAGCTCTCAAAAGGTGCACGAAAGGGCGAGGTGACCTTCTTGGCAACACTGAAGGTTGAGGATGTGAAGGACAGCGAGAAAGATGTTCCAGCTAAGGTGGTCCGAGTCCTCGACGCGTTCCAAGATGTGATGCTGCCCGAGTTGCCCAAGAAGCTGCCACCTCGTAGAGAGGTCGACCACAAAATTGAATTGGTGCCTAAGGCGCGACCCTTGGCCATGGTGCCTTACCGCATGGCCCTGCCTAATTTGGAAGAGCTGAGGAAACAGCTCAAAGACTTACTGGACACAGGATATGTTCGGCCATCCAAGGCCTCATTCGGTGCCCCTGTGCTGTGTTCCAAAAGAAGCACGACGGGTCCCTTTGGATGTGCATCGACTATAGAGCTTTGAATAAGCTCACCATCAACAACAAATACCCAATCCCCCTCATCGCGGACTTGTTTGACCAGCTCGGGGAAGCCCGATGGTTCACCAAGTTGGATCTTCGATCGGGATACTACCAAGTTCGAATTGCCGAAAGGGACGAGCAAAAGACAACGTGCGTAACCCGTTATGGATCATACAAGTTCCTGGTCATGCCGTTCGGCTTGACCAACGCCCCAACAACATTTTGTACCCTGATGAATAAGGTACTGCACCTGTTCTTTGATCGGTTTGTGCTAGTTTACCTTAATGATATTGTGGTGTATAGTTAGACACTTGAAGAGCATATCGAGCACTTGAGACAGGTGTTCCAAGTGCTACAAGAGAACGACATGTATGTGAAGCGGGAAAAGTGCGTCTTTGCACGGAAGGAAGTCCCCTTCCTTGGGCACATCGTCGGGGGTGGATGAGTGCGGATGGACGCAACTAAAGTCTGTGCCATCACTGAATGGGAGCCACCATCCAAGGTAACGAAGTTGAGATCGTTCCTTGGGCTGACAAACTACTATCGGCGGTTTGTACGTGGATATTTGAGCGTCATGACACCCTCACGGATATGTTGAAGAAAGAAAGGTCGTGGGAGTGGACGGATCGGTGTCAAGAGGCTTTTAAGCGATTGAAGTTGGCCATGGTCGAAGGACCAGTTCTGGTATTGCCTGACCACACCAAACCGTATGAGGTAGAAACTGATACCTCCGATTTTGCGATAGGTGGTGTTCTTATGCAGGAAGGACACCCGGTGGCCTATAAATCACGGAAGCTGAACGACACTGAACGGCGGTATACAGTCCAAGAGAAGGAGATGACTGTAGTAATGCACTGTCTCCGAACATGGAAGCACTATTTGCTAGGATCAAAGTTTGTCGTGCGGATAGACAACGTGGCCATGAGCTACTTCTAGACCCAAAGGAAGCTTAGCCCAAAGCAAGCTCGGTGGCAAGACTTCCTTGCGGAGTTCGACTACGTGTGGGAATACAAACCGGGCAAAGCCAACTTGGTAGCCGATGCCTTAAGTAGAAAAATGGAGCTGGCCAACACGGTAAGTTGTCCTAGCTGTCCCTTGCTTGATCGAATCAGGGAAGGACTTCCGCACGATTTAACGGCCCAACAACTGCTCGAGTACACTCGAGACGGCAAGACAAGAAAGTTCTGGTCAAAAGACGGCCTTCTCTACACCAAAGGACAGAGACTTTATGTCCCATTCTATGGGAGATTGCGGAGGGAAGTGCTTCAAGAATGCCACGACTTCAAATGGGCGGGACATCCGGGAATCCACCGCACCATGGCGCTGGTTGAAGACCAGTACTACTGGCCGCATATGAGGGATGATGTTGAGGCATATGTCAAGACATGCCTTGTGTGCCAGCAAGACAAAATTGAACAACAGTGCCCGTCGGGACTTCTTGAGCCACTACCTGTGCTGGAACGTCCATGGGAGAGCGTCTCCATGGACTTCATTGTCAATCTCCCAAAGTTCGAAGGTTATCGGACCCTCATGGTCGTGGTGGATTGCTTCTCCAAATACGCGACGTTTGTACCCGCAAGCAAAGATTGCCCTGCCGAGAAGGTAGCCAGGCTATTCGTGAAACACATCGTCAAATACTGGGGTGTCCCACGGACGATCGTGAGTGATCGTGACCCTTGGTTCACCAGGCGATTCTGGACCGAGCTCTTCAAGTTGTTAGGGACAAATCTCAACTTCTCCACGAGCTTGCACCCTCAAACAAATGGCCAAACGGAGAGGGTGAACTTGCTCATTGAGATCTATCTCCGGCACTATGTGAGCGCAACCCAGGCCAATTGGGAAAAACTGATCGATGTGGCTCAATTCTTGTTCAACTTGCAACGGAATGAGTCCACTAACCAAAGCCCGTTCAAGATCATGACCGAGCAACAACCGTTCACTCCTAGTGCGATTGCCAAGGGCTACAAGGGGAGTAGCCCTTCTGCGTACAAGCTAGCCAAGGAGTGGCAGGAACAGACTGACTTGGCGTGGACATGTCTTCATAAGGCTTCCAAGCGGGCCAAGAAGTGGGCCGATAAGAAGCGGCGGCATGTGGAATTCCAGGTTGGGGATCTCATGCTGGCCAAATTACATACGGTCCTTCGATACCGAGACGTACACAAGGGCTTAATCCGTCATTATGAAGGCCCCTTCCGCGTGGTCCAACGAGTCGGCAAGGTGGCATACAAGCTAGACCTACCATCCAAGCTCAAGCTGCACTCGGTGTTCCATGTAAATATGTTAAAGCCTTATCTTACGGACAAGGATGATCTGAACAGGGGCAAATTGCAACGAGCGCCCCTTGGCGCAAAGACTTCCTACAACCATGACATTGAATGCATCATGGCTGATCGGATCATACGGAAGAAGTATCGGGCACCTAGACGGGAGTACCTTGTTCGATGGAAAGGCCTTTCGGAGAGTGAAGCGAGTTGGGAGCCCTCTGAGGCTCTCTGGCAGTTCAAGCAACACATCGATGCATTCCATGCTGAAGATGCGACAAGGGCGTCACCGGAATAGGTGGGGGAGAATGACACGGCCCAAGAGAGTTGAGCCCGGGACAACAACATAATTCGGCCATCCACATGCCTAGCTAAGGGACTCTCTTGAGCCCGTGACCGTTCAGTTCCAAACGTTCGCCCTATCCCGTTCGTCTTTTCTGTTCGTCCCTTGTGGCCAGAGGATCCAAGGATTTCGTGGGGTTCCAAGGCCTGGCCATGCAAACTGGCCATGGTAGGCTATCCTTGAACTGTCCCATACATTAGACCCTACTATAGCCTTGTAATCATTGTGTATATTTGAATATGGCCGTTGGATCAATGAGGGGATCGACGGATCAGATTAGTTCGGCTCTTGTATAAATAGGGGACCCTCACTCCAGTTGTAAGTTGCTTGATCATAAGTGAATACACTTCCCTTTACTCTCAAACACTGTTCCGGTCGAGTGAGTGATCGAAAGGCTGACTTAGGATCGTTCCTAAGGCCGCACGGGTGCGATTTGTTCATTGTGAATCGACCAGCCTGTGACACATGCATCTAGGTCTTTTGGGGTGTTCCTGAGCTTAAGTAGTGCAAGCATTGATGGGTGAGTGTTGTTCTGCTTGAAGGTGGTTGTACCGAACCCCCATGCTTGTCGATTTTTGTGGTGGCTGCTGTGGTTTGATTTTGTGAGGACTAACTTCATGATAGTTACGTTAAAAACCTAGACCTATAACGTATATTTATCTCAGAATTTTTCGGGTTAGGGAGATTGACTCATGGAACTAACTTTCTACCGACATTAAACTGTCCAGAACTGTAGTTTTCATGACCTCCGAGATTTCACGAATTTTTATAAATTTTTCTAGTTCAAATATTGGCACGTGTCCTTCAAGTTGTTAAAAACATTCATATGTAGAAAATATAAAAATTTCAGGCCAATTGATGAAGTTTGACGTCTAAATAGGACTGGTGATTCTGTTTTGACGGAACAGTTTCAATGTTATGTTGTGTGAATTACTACTATTTATACACAAGGAAAACCTTTAGTTAAGGTCTTTTCTATGATAACTGAATTTTTAGAATTTTTCAAGTTTCTTTACTGAGGTTTTGCAATTGATTTCTGAAACTGTGCGAAGTGGGTGAGTTCTGGTAGATGATCCGAAATTAAAGTTGTCATGGATCAAATCATGATGTTATGTTCTGAAATCTTCAAGTTTATGTGTTGTAAGTGCTAACGGCTGAATTGCCATGCGTGTGGATGCTATGAATGATGGCTTAGTGCTAATGGTGAACCCTGAGTGCTGAATGGGTGGGTGATGTGTATGCCATACAATTAAAGCCATTTGTGTTCTACATTGTGTGCAGTGAGTGAATTAATGCGATGTGCGTATGACAATCACGTGTGATAGATCCTATGTGTTCTGCTTCTGAGTATGGTGCGATATAATTCAAGAGCTTGAAGTGTGAAATGTGCAAAATGAACCAAATTTAAGAGATCTCTATCAGCTACGTGGTACCGATGATGCCTCGGGGGAGTCAGGATGCCCAAGGCTAGCAATCCTTGGATGTCTCAGCTATGTGATACCGAGATGCCTCGGAATGAGATGCCTAAGGCCAGCGACCCTTGGATGCCTTGGCTATGTGATACTGAGATGCCTGGGAGTGAGATGCCCATGACTAACATCTCATGGAAGTCCAGCCAGCGACCTAAAAGTGACTCAAGTGGACCAACCAGCAATCTGGTGTAATCTGATTCGAGGGTGAAAAAATGATTACAGTGATGTGTAAATTGCATGGTGTTGTGCTTGAATTATGTGTGAAAATCGTGTTCATGGAACTGACATAGTTTGCCATGCCTTTCCACAGTAGAACCAGAATATTACAAGTGGACCCAGTGGATTTTTCTTCAGCTTTTCAAGAGAGGATTGGCATATCAGGTATTTAAGGCCACTTGCTTCTGTCTGAATACTCATTTGTTTGAAATGTTCATTGTCTGGGTGTTTACTTGTTCAGGCTGAAGTACCTGTAAATTGGTGCCCTGCTCTTGGTACTGTATTGGCTAATGAGGAGGTGATAGATGGTGTGAGTGAGCGTGGTGGCCATCCAGTTATAAGAAAGGTAAACAATGATAGATAGAGATTTAGGAAACAATAAGACCTTTTTTAACTTGTTTACAATCTTGATTTCATCATTTTGAATGGTTTTATAATTTTATAGTGTCATTGTTTATTACAAGCAGCCAATGCGGCAATGGATGCTCAAGATTGCTGAATATGCCGACCATCTCCTTGAAGATCCAGATGACCTCGAATGGCCTGAAAGCATCAAAGAAATGCAAAGAAATTGGATAGGGAGATCAGAAGGTGCTGAGTTAAAGTTCCATGTTGTTGATGGTGATAAAATGGAAAGAAATCTAGAGCTAACTGTTTCCACTACCAGGCCTGACACAATCTCCAGAATAACGTAAAACTTCTTCCTCATATTAGCTGTATAGGAACCCTTCCATACTGAATTTGGTTGGATTGTGGCATGCATTCATCCATGTCTTTTTCTTGCAGGTACTTAGTTGTTGCACCTGAGCATCCCTTGTTGTCAGCATTTGTCTCTGAAAACCAGCGTTGTGATGTACATTCATCGTCGTCTTATTTTGAATTCATATTTGTTTCTTTTTAATGGTAAGCAGAATTATAACGTTGTATTTTGCTGGAATAGGTGGAGGAATACAAGGACATAGCGTCCAGAAAGAGTGACCTCAAGAGAACTGAGCTTCAAAAGGAAAAAACTGGTGTCCGCCGCCGCTGCAATGCTAGCTAGCCGACTGCCTGACGCCAGAGCAGTGAGCTGGCACCTCGCCGTCGCTCGGCCACCACCGCCCTTCGCCTGACCTCCCCAGACCGAACTGCTGCTGCCCCCCTATCCTTCTTCTTCCTCTCGGTTTTGGCCAAACCGGATCCGGCCAGCTGCCGTCGGTGACTCGACCTCCACCACCTCGCCGTCATCCCTCAGCCCTGGTCGCCGTCGGAAGCCAGCCGACCGGCCAGCCAGCTTCCGCCACTCGCGAACCAGCTACACCGCCCCTCCTTCTCCCTTTTTGCTTCTGTCCAGCCTTCGACGGAGCCGTCATCTGGTCGCCGAAGCTGCTGGCCGCCGCCCGAAGTTGCCGGACCGCCCACCAGCCAGCCTTGTGCCCCCACAACTGCCGGTTCCTCTATTTCCCAGCTTTTCACCGCGGACCCGGCCCGCCTCGTCTTGACGCGCTGGAAGTTCTCGGACATTCCCCTCGTCGCCGCCGTCGCGCTTGTGTCGTCATAATCGCTAAACCGTGAGTCGATTTCCTAATTTTTGCTTAAGGTGCTAAACTCCATTAGGGGTGATTAGTTTAATATTAAGCTTGATTAGTGCTTTTGGATGATGGATGATTAGTGTTTTATTATTATTGATTAAGCTTGATTAGTGTTAATCATGATTAGATTAAAGTAACCTTGGTTGGGTTAATTAACCATGATTGGGTTAATTAACCGTAGTTGGGTGAGAATAGTAACCATGGTTAATATTAATAAATATTATTATTTTTTTGGAATAAAATAATAATTATTTATTAATTTTGGAATTATTATTTATTATTTTCGGAATTAATTAATTTATTATTAATTTTGAAATTGGTGGTAATTATTTTTGGGTAATAATTGATTATTTATTTTTGGAGTATTAATTAATTAATTATATTTTGAGATTAATTAATTAATTAGTTGTGGATGATTAATTAATTTTGGATATTGAATATTTATTGTTGAATAATTATTAATGGAATACTTTTTGGAAATAAGTATTATTTTTGGGAAGCACTTGATTTATTAATTGTGTTAGTATCGATTAATTTCAGTGAATTATTGTTTGTACTTTCCTCACGTGAATTATATATCGAATACATACATACATATATATATATATATATGCTGCTTTTGATGATATTTTTTAATATGTACTCAGTGGAGTAAATTCATTGACTGCGATTGTGAATTAGGGTTAATGTATTCAGTATATTCGTATGGCTACGTGTGAAAGGCATTTGTATTCGTGTGACCACGTGTGAAATATTACCGCCTTACATGTAGAAATTGTGATGAATTAACATGTACAAGCACGAATCATGTCTGCATTGGCTATCCTGAAAGATAATAAAATGAGCATGATTAATTGATGTGCTTGCATGGTCACATAAGAACCCGTCACCTAGTGGGGGATCTGTGGTGGACGAAGTCCATATTATCGGAATGCCCAGCGGGGGTCTGGATGCGGGTCGCGATAGAGGCCGGACCTATGCTCCTTGTGAATGCCATCTGAATGCCAGATGTAGCTATGCCCAATGGAGTCGAACAATGCCCGATTAGGCCGGTAGACTGCCAACTTGTTATTGGAAGGAAATTCCCCCAAGGTGTTGTTAATAATCAGAACACGAGTGAGTGCATGGTGCATGGGACAACTTGAGAAGTGTTATGATTGTTTGATATAATTGTTGCATTGATGTGGCATATAATAAACTGTATCATGCAGGTTGCGTGTGTGCCAAAAGCAAGGTAAGGATGCATGTGATTAGAATTGTTAATTGTTAATAATTGCATATGAGCTTTGGCCTAATCGTGCATTTGACAATAGTTGAATGGGTATTCTTCTATTGTTGAATTATTGGCGATAGAAAGATTACACATTTAGGGCGCACTCAGGGCGAGTAGATCTCCTAATCAAGGCTTAGGATTTTAACTTACTGAGATTTTATCTCACTGGTTATTGAATAACCATTTTCAGGTCTATAGGATGGAGGATCGACGCGTGTTACGGCTCGTGGCCGTTTTTGAAGGGAGTAAATTAACCCTGGCCTGTTGGTTTCATTGGCTCGATAGGAAAATGGCTGTGGTAAAGGCTAGTACTTGTAAACTTCCTAGGTTAGTCGATAGATAAATAAAGCAATACTTTGGAATGTGTTATTGTTGGGTTTTCCTGCTATCCCCGCTTTTGTAATTGACTATGGATTATGATTTGCTTCTGCATGCATTTAATTAAAAGTTAAAAATAACGGTCGACGACAAATTTTGGAGAGTCGCAAATCAAATGACTGCAAGAGAACAGGGGTTGTCGCAGACTCGAGGGCTGTCACGCCCCGACTCTCGAGCTTACGACAACCCCATTTCCATGGTCAATTGAAAGCGACGTCCCAAGACCCGTCGACGACCATTCATTTTATCTTTCGTTAAATGCAAGCAAAAGACGAACCATCCCTAGACAAATAAAAAATCAAACAGGGATAGAGGGATGAACAACAAGAACAACAACAACTATTCAATTATCCAATTTACTGGATTAACCAATGGAGGATCGTTTTCTGAATTACAAGCCCGACAAAAAGGGTCGATCCATCCTCTAAGCCAAACCAAAAAGAAACTAGGCTAATCCAACAGTACACAAAGAACCCTCGAGTTCAACACCACGGTCACTCGGACCCATCAGACTCAAGCTCCATCGGATCGATCACTAGAGGAGCGGGGGCAGGATTCTCCACTGGAGGTATGCCATTCTAGGGACTTGAAAATAGTTAATCACGACGGGTTGAGATAAAATCTCAGTGAGTTCTCCCCCTAAGCCCCGATTAGTACGCCAACTCAACCTAGTGTATCTCTCTAGAATCACCCATCACTCAATAGCAGACCAAACAATAGACAAGGCAAACCAACAATTAATATTCGGTTCGCATGCAACCTTACTCGGTCTGCCATACCCTGCACGTCAAATCTCATACAATGCAAGCAAGGCACATGACCGTTAGATGAAATAGTTCATCAATCACATGCGAATCGCATCACAAGCGATCTTACCTGGCCATTGCCACACCCTGCATGACTGTCAACTCATGCGTGCGTACCATAAACCATCATGACATTAAGAGCATGCAAATAATCAGAGCATCTCACACAACTTTCTCATGTCTCACACTCACACATGCTCCGATTATTACACCCCCTCCTAGGCCACGGCACAACCTTATGGTTGGCAGTTCTTGGCTAAACCAGCTTCATCCTATTTACCTCGAGGCACAAGGACGTCAGGGGTCATCCCTTCCCTCTGATGGCATTCCCAAAGAAGCATAGGACCCGCCCACTACCGCAGTCCCGCAACTGACAGGAACATAGGACCCGCCCACTACCGCAGTCATGCAACATGTCCCCCGTCAAGCAACTGACAAAAGTCAAGACGACCAAACGGCCACAGCAGAACTGTCGCGACCTAAAATTTCTGAAAAATAATGGGTTTAGGAGTATCGTTAATTTCAAGCCAATGGCCCTTAATTAACTTGGACTCTCCCAAGCCCATACCCCGCGCGATGTTGGGATATTCACGAAAGTTTCCAAGTAGGGGGTCGCCACTAGTCTATTGAGGTCGACTAGGAATCAAGCGAGACATGGGAGCGTGTCTCACTTTTTACGCAACCAGAAAATCTAGGGTCAGGGACTTTGATTACGTTAATCATGCGACTAACGCCCTTTTGGTACCTAACTTAATTGTGTGTTTCAAAATATGGCAACCTATTCGAGAAATCTAAGGTCCGTTCTAACTGTTCTAAGGTAAAGAAATAATACCTAAAAATTACAACAAAATAATGTGCAAGAATATAACATAAAACAAAGACCTATTGTAAAGCCCTAAAGGCTTATTCAATTTTGGTCTTTTTACTTTTTTAAGGGTTTTCTGACTTTTTGCAATTTTTCTGATTTTTCTGATTTTTTCTGATTTTTTTATATTTTTTTATAAAAATATAAAAAATTAAAAACAAGCTTTTAAGATTTTTGAAAATTTTTGGCTTTTCTGGAATTAAAAAAACATTTATTAATGTTTTTTAGGAATTTTCTAAATTTTTCTATTTTTTTGGAATTTTTGAAAATATTCGATTTTTTTATTTATTAAAAAAGTAATTCGGACCGGGTCGGGAAACCCGGCCCGAACTAAACCGATCCGGACCCTATCGGTCCGGGCTGGGCTAAAAATAAGTCTAGCAGGCCCTAAGCCCACTCAAAAAAAAAAAAGGCCCACACGGATTTTTTTTTCTTAAAAAGCCCAATCTTGATTCCTATTTTTTTAGCACAGCTGAAAAACCCAGCTCGTGACAAATTCAGCCCAATGGAAGCGGGCCTGCGGCGAAGCCCATCTCCTTGCCCCCTATTTCTATTCGGCCTTTTTCTTTGTTTTTCTGATTTTTTTATATTTTTTTATTCCTTTTTTCCCTTTTCCCCTTTTTTGTTTTTCTTTAATTTTTTTTATTTTTGGTCTTCTTCCCTGCAGGTTTCTTCACCCCATGCACCCCCATGCACGCCCGACGCTTCCCCATCTTCCCTTCTGCAACTTCTTCTTTCTTTCCTTTTTTATTTTTATTTTTACCGAACCATACTTCTTCCTGCAATTGCTGAACTGCCCCCACGCGTTAGTCACTCACTCCGACCGGCGTCGACTAAATCCGGCCACCTATTCCGACGACCGATAATCCGTTCGTCCGAACAAAGAAAACACTCGCTCTCCCGACGACGCACGATTATTTCGCGAAGACCACACCAAGACACAATAACCATACAAACAGCAAGCATGATTTGGCAGCCATGGACGCAAACACGGATCGATCCCAAGTTGAAATGCAAACTGATTTTTCGGATCTCTTTGGGACATTTTGTCGAACACCTAATGTGCGCTATGGAAAAGAGTGATTCTCAGTGTATTAGGGACTCGAACTCGGGCGGGGACTCTCGACAAAGCAAGCCAGAACACAGACCAACTCAACGGGGAACCAGCGGGGCTGGAGTTCGTGTGAGCCGGATGGCCGCGAACTCCGGCCCGGTGTATGCGAACAAGGTGAAAGCAAAACACAAAGAAGGGCCTACCGGGTACAGTTTGAGGGCGCCGACTGAAGGGCTGTCGGGCGGAGCTTGTGCGAGGCCGAGGCGTCAGCTGAAGTTCTCTCGCTCTCCCTCAGTTGCTGCCTCGCTCGGACTCTGATCTCCCCACTCGAGCCTCCTCTCCGAATTCTTCTCTCTCAGATCCAGGAGCTTTGGCGAAGAGGAAGAGAACGCGTCGGCGGCTCGTCGGCCGCGGTCGAGGCGCGGTGGCTGCGGGAGCTCCTCTCTTGTTCCACTCAAGCCTCCCCTTGTCTCGGTTTTTTCTTTCGGGCTATCTCTCCCTCCTCTCTCTCGGTTTCTCTTTCTCAGTCAACCGTCTCGATTTCACTCTCTCCTTTTCTTTTGTTCCTCTCCCTGTCTCGGGCTCTCTGTTCCTCTTTCCCTCTCCCAGATCTTATTTTTTTTCAGAGCTGCACTCCGCTCTCTCTTGCTCTCTCTCTTTCGGTCGTTTCCCCGCCTTCTCTCCCTGATTTCTTCTCTTTTGTCTCTGAAACCAGCCCCCTCCCCTCGGCCACACGCACCTGCTGTCTCTTGTATCTCTTTCTTTAAACCACCGCCGAAAAACCCTCAATCTCTCCGTCCCCAAACCCCGAAACCGACTCCTCCTTTTTTCTCTGAAAATCCCCGTGCCCCCTTCGTCGATCTCGCTCTTCATAACCGTATTATCTCCTGCCCCTGTGACTGTGTGACAGCGCAACAAGAGAATCCCTTGCTGGCGTCATGCGGCTCACATTCTACCTTTTTTTTTTTTTTTTTTTGTTTTTTCGATTTTTTTTCAAATTTTTTTTTTTTTAATTTTTTTAAAAAAATTTCTCTTTTTTTATCTTTTCTATAAATTTAAAACAAAATGAATCGAAAAATTCGGGTGTCAACAAGAACCCCATAAGGATTGACGATCTTCCGGCAACGCCGGGTTCCCTCTTTTAATGTGATCATGCAGCACATCATCAAGCAATCTATTTATATCTTTACTCTATCGTGAACGCAACATCGCTCATGCTCATGCGACATGCCATTGTAAATAACCCACGCAATATGTCATGCTGTCTCACTCGACAATTCCGAAAATCCAAATCCAACCAACACTCGATCACGCATTTCATCATCAATCACAAGTATAATTAACAATCGGCACTTCAATTAATCACAACAATCAAGAACACATCAAAATAAGACAAAAATTAGCTTCTGCATGAACAGTGTGTGAACAGTAATTGTAAACAGTAATTATGAACAGTGATTTTTCCGAAATTCAATTAATTAAAACATTTAATCCAGAAATTAAACAAAACATTAATTAAAACAATTAATCAAGTAATTTAAACAAATCATGCTTAATTAATCACATAAACACAATTAAGCACAAATTAAGCACAAATTAAGCACAATTAAGCTTAATGAGCAAAATTAAGCTAATCAAATATTAATCATCTATCGAACCACCTATCTTAGGGCTAATACAACTTAATTAAACCCCTTAAACCAAAATTAACACTAACTAACCAACCCTAAGCAAGTTTAGGCACTAAATAGGGATTATGGACTAAACTCACCCGTTAAGCGGGCCGGCGACACGGACGCGACGGCGGCGATGAACCCGACACCCAGGGACCTCTACCACAATGATCCAAGGCGGTCCCAGGCTCAACACAACAGCAACAAACTCGGAATCCCCACTGCAAGCTGGAAAAACTGACTACTGGAGGAGGAAGAAGCTGACTGTAGGAAAACGGGTTGCCTAGAGCTCTGGTGAGTGACGGGCCAACAACCGACGGCACCTGGGGGTCAAGGGGGAACTACTGGTGGCTGGGATGGGTGGTGGTTTGGTCGGAAATGAAGAAAAATAGATGAAAAGGCAGAACAAAGCTGCTGTAGGCGGAATAGTGACAGTCCAGCAACAGCCGGCTTTCGGCTGGAATACGGGTCGACCGGCAACTTCTTCCGGCGATCGGCCAACGCCATCTGAACATAAATTCTCTTCTGAACATGATGGTGGGTGGCACGAGACAAGATTCCAATGGGAAGGCAATAAACAACTCAGATTTCGGTGAAAGGTCAGAAACTGAAATTTTAGGAATGAAGGGAAACGAGGGAGAAAGTGTGTGCGGTTTTGGAAAAGATGAAGGGGAGAGAGAGAGTGAAGTGAGGGCTGGAGATAGGCCTCATTAAGGCCAATTAATGCTTGCCCCAACTCCCAAGACAAGATGACATCACCTTCTCTCTCTTCCTTTGAATTTTCTTCAAAATATCCAAGGGCAAAATGGTCATTTCCACCTTGCAAAATTCCCAAACTGCCCTTGGGCTGAAAATGAAAGGCGGGCCTAGGAAATGGGCTTGAAAATGAATAGGAATGGGTTCAGGAATTTATTGGGCTCGAAACGGCTCAAGGTTAAACAACGGGATCGGAAGGGTAAAGGGTCGGTTTGGCCCAACGGGCTCACTTGCTTGCCTCGGGCCTTCCATGGCGGCTATTCCACCTTGGGTGTGAGGCCCTCACTGACCTTGCCCCGGCCCACGTCCTCGTAGGCTCGTTTCCTCGATTTGAAAACCCCTTTTCCAAAACTCGGCTCAACTAACATTGTCAACTGTCTAAGAAGCATCATCCAAAAGTCCGTCCCGGACGTTCCCGAAAATTCGAAGTCCAATATTGGATTATCATGCCTTGTCAATTTCGCTCGAATGCCATTTTGTACTACTCAGACTGATAGGCGGTTTCGAGGATTCGCGCATAACCGACTCGTGCCAATTCACGTTCAAGACTTCTCGACACATGGACGTCATTGACTACATGAAATTGTGAAGGATAGATTATTACTTCAAAGTATAGATTACCAAGGATCGACATAGGGTCGCTTGCGTGCTCAATAACAGTAAACAGAATCACCCATCATCCCATTATGTTCTATCCGCGAATCGACTTCTATTCGTCCTTAGAATCGGCATGCATATCTACAGGATCGTCCTTACACAATTCTCATGGTCAAATCGTTTTCCCAAGTCAAGTTCTTTAGTCGCACGAGTTCTATCCTCATTAGCCTTTCCCCTCAAGGTCAGTATCTCAGGAGTGATCAGTTCCGAGTGAGATCAACCAACAATGCATTGACGAAATTAACATCCATTCCTCCCTCAAATTGCTCGAATTTCATGATGTTACAATTCTTCCCCTCTTATAAAATTTTTGTCCTCAAAATTTGCAACCACTAACAAGTCCTCAAAAAGATGGGGGTGTTGATGCTTCATCACTTCTTCACTTTCCAATGTAACTTCCTCTGTTCCACGATACTGCCAAATCTAGAAGTACCCCTCATTGGCGATATTTTCAGAAACACATGATCGCCCACCTTAAACTCCAACGGTCTACAATGCTTGTCTGCATAACTCTTCTGGCGACTCTGAGCTGTCTTTAGTCTGTCTCTGATAATCTGAACTGCATTCAATAACTACTAAACCAATTTTGTACCAGCGATTCCCAATTCTCTGACCTCGTTCCATAGATTGGAGTTCCACAAACTTGACTATATTTCAGCTATACCATTCCGATAAAATCTTATCCCACAAGCATTCTTTTTTTGCACAATGCGTAGTTCAGTTCATTTTTGCCCCTTTCGACATCCTAGAAGCCTGCCAGAAGTTGCTCCTTGCTGAGGCACTCTGGCCTCGGTGACCACTCCCCGCCCTCATCGGATCAGTCGTTACGGGCATCTTTGAATTGTACCACTACTAGCAAAAGTCCATTTTTGACATGCACCATCTCATAGAGGTATTATCCGCTTTGACCTGTCTCATACCAAGCCTCACAGTTTTAACCTCGTGTGAGCACCTCAAAGTGCAAAACTTTCTCCAGCTCATCAACCCATGAGCTTGTTTCCATGAGGTCACTTATCGACACTTGAAATCTGATTCACTGAATTTCCATCAAATCGCTGTCCGAATTCCACAAACTATCGATTTTTCTTTCAACATTCCTTTCACATCCATTTAATAACCAAACCAAGAATTCACCTCGACCACTTGAAAATTAGTGCAAACCAAATGTCATTTATTGCACCAAAAGCTTTCAGATACTTCTTCAAATCCTTCCTGATACCTCGAGAAGAAATCATCAATAATGCTACTTCACCATTTAATAAATCATCTCTTATGATCCCATACCTACAACTCCTCAAATCAACAAAATAAAACTTGTCTGACTTCCATTAAATCCGATGACCTCAATTTTCGTAACGCGTAAACAACCAATCTTCTTTGTTGCCTTACCACGTAGTCAAATCCCTTTTACGACACCTCACTGTAAATCTTGTATTCTCCAATAGTAGACTAAATCCTCAAAACTGGTGTGGTAATCAGCTTATACTTAAGCTCTTAAAAATTTCACTTATTCTTCCATTCAAATTCTTACGTCCTTCATTAACCTTCGTATCAGAGGCGTAGCTATCGTAGAGAATCTTTCTACGAATCGTCTGTACTAACTTATCCAACTTAGAAAACTTCGAACCTTTGTTACTGTCATAAGTCCTGACATACTCATGACTGCCTTGCTCTTAGCGGATCCATAGAAATTCCTTTGTCCAAAATCATATGACCAACAAAACAACGCGAGTAAACCCAAACTCGCACATATTAAACTTGGCATACTGTTTATGCTCTCGAATGGTCTATAGCACCACCCTCAAGTGCTGCCCGTATTCATCTAAATTCCTCGAGTGTTCCAATATATTGCTCACGAACACAACTACAATTTGCTCCAAATATGCCTTAATCACTCAATCCATCAAATCCATAAAAGCAACTGGTGCGTTAATCCAAACGGCGGTATGGTAATCTCGTAGTGACCAAATCACACACGATATGTCGTCTTTAGTTTATCCTCCTTTTTAATCCTCAACTACTGATAGCCCGTCCTTGGGTCTATCTTGGAAGATATCGAAGCTCCTTGAAATGGGTCAAACAAGTCATCCATCCTTGATAATGAATACTTGCTCATGACCATCCCTTGGTTGAGCTACTGAAAAGCGATGCATAAGTGCAACGATCCATTCTTGATTCTTCAACTAACCAATTAATCTCAATTGTCCAATAACCTTAGCAACCTTCATCCAATAAACGAGTTACTTTTAACGACAAATCTTAAAGGGGTCAAGGGTCCTCCTCGATATCCCACAAACTCAAAACTATCACCCACTACTGGGTTAAACTGAATTGTCTTTCCATGACAATCTACTTTCTGTTGGGTGGGATAGGATTCCTTCTCCCTATCATCGGTCCTTTTTCCAAATCAATGATTGTCTCTATTAGGCACGAATCGCAAGCCAGATGCGATCGCCCTCCCAATCATGTTCTTCTTGATCATCTGAGCCCTCTCGTACATCTTATCAAAACTCTTTAAACTCAAGGGCACCAATTGGCTTTCAATTCCGGCTTCAAGCCATCTCTGAACCATCTCGCCCTATCCAAGGGTCCTCCACTAATCTCGGCATATACTAGGCCAACTCAGCGAACTTCGCCTTATACTGATCCACTGACATCTGATTCTAACGAAACTGTTGGAACTATGCCATCCTTGACTCTCTCGCACTGTCTAAAAAATAATTTCCATTAAACGCTTCGCAAAAGGCACCCCAAGTCTGAACCGTGCCTTCAGGGAACACTCTTCCTTGAGTGGCTTCCCACCAAGTACTAGCATTACCTTAAAGCTGATAAGCCGCCAGAAGTACCAAATCTTCCTCTGAACACCTCAACACTGTAACAGTACTCTCGAAATCCCTTATCCAAAGGGTTGCAGCTTCAGGGTCGTCCACACCACTAAACCTCGAGGGCTTCAGTCTCAGGAATTGCTCTACCAGCCTAGACATCGGTCTCTCATAGACCTGTCCTCTCACTAGGGGAACCACAGGGACCACAGCAAAAGCACATAACTTGCTGTCCTAACAAGGTCTCTAGTGCCAGCAGGATCCCGCCTAACCTAGGATCTGCATACACGCTACCTCTAACACTAGTCTGACCAGGCACTGCCCTACACCTAGGGGCTGACTGCTTAGGATTGCTCATCACTCTGGACTATGAGCAACCCACCACCACACCAAACCACAAAAGCAATCACAGGCACGTAAAGTAAAAGCCATCCCTACTTCACTATCCCAAAAATCTCACGCACCTTATCACTCCAAGTCTCGACCTCGCTCTAATACCAAAACCAACGGGGTTGTCACGCCCCGACTCTCAAGTTTGCGGCAACTCCATTTCCATGGTCAATTGAAAGCGATGTCCTAGGACCCATCGACGACCATTCATTTTATCTTTCGTTAAGCGCAAGCGGAAGATGAACCATCCCCAGACAAACAAATAATCAAATAGGGATAAAGGGATGAACAGCAAGAACAACAACAACTATACAATTATCCAATTTACTAGATTAACCAACAGAGGATCATTTTCCGAATTACAAGCTCGACAAAAAGGGTCAATCCATCCTCTAAGCCAAACCAAAAAGAAACAAGGCTAATCCAACAATATATAAAGAACCCTCGGGTTCAACACCACAGTCACTCGAGCTCATCGGACTCAAGCTCCGTCGAGTCAATCACTAGAGGAGCGGGGGTAGGATTCTTTACTGCGGGTACACCATTCTAGGGACTTGAAAATAGTTAACCACAATAGGTTGAGATAAAATCTCAGCGAGTTCTCCCCCTGAGCCCCGATTAATACGCCAACTCAACCTGGGGTATCTCTCTAGAACCACCCCTCACTCAACCCAACAACAGACAGCCAGCACATAGCAGGCTAAACAATAGACAAGGCAAACCAACAATTAATATTCAGTTCGCATGCAACCTTACCCGGTCTGCCATACCCTGCACATCAAATCTCATACAATGCAAACAAGGCACATGATCGTTAGATGAAATAGTTCATCAATCACATGTGAATCGCGTCACAAGCGATCTCACCTAGCCATTGCCACACCCTGCACGACTGTCAACTCATGCATGCATACCATAAACCATCATGACATTAAGAGCATGCAAATAATCAAAGCATCTCACACAACTTTCTCATGTCTCACACTCACACATACTCCAATTATTACGCCCCCTCCTGAGCCATGACACAACCTTATGGTTGGTGGTTCCTGGCTAAACCAGCTTTGTCCTCTTTACCTCGAGGCACGGCGATGTCAAGGGTCATCCCTTCCCTTTGACAGCATTTCCGAAGGAGCATAGGACCCGCCCACTATCATAGTCCCGCAACATGTCCCTCGTCAGGCAACTGACAAAAGTCAGGACGATCAAATAGCCACGGCACAACCCCATAAGGATTGGCAGTCTTCCGGCAACGTCAAGTTCCCTCTCTTAATGTGATCATGCAACATATCATCAAGCAATCCATTTATATCTTTGCTCTGTCATGAATGCAATATCGCTCATGCTCATGCGACATGCCATTGTAAATAACCCACGCAATATGTCATGCGGTCTCACTCGACAATTCCAAAAATCCAAATCCAACCAACACTCGATCACGCATTTCATCGTCAATCACGAGTATAATTAACAATCAGCACTTCAATTAATCACAACAATCAAGAACACATCAAAATAAGACAAAAATTAGCTTATGCATTAACGGTGCATGAACAGTAATCGTGAACAGTAATTATGAACAGTGATTTTTTCGAAATTCAATTAATTAAAATATTTAATCTAGAAATTAAAAAAAATATTAATTAAAATAATTAATCAAGCAATTTAAACAAATCGTGCTTAATTAATCGCATAAACACAATTAATCACAAATTAAGCACAATTAAGCTTAATAAGCAAAATTAAGCTAATATAATCTTAATCATCTATCTAACCACCTATCTTAGGGCTAATACAACTTAATTAAACCCCTTAAACCAAAATTAACACTAACCAACCAACCCTAAGCAAGTTTAGGCACTAAATAGGGATTAGGGACTAAACTCACCCATTAAGCGGGCCGGCGACACGGACGTGGTAGCGGCAACGAACCCGACACCTGGGGACCTCTACCACAACGATCCAAGGCGGTCTCAGGCTCAACACAGCAGCAACAAACTTGGAATCCCCACTGCAAGCTAGAAAAACTGACTACTAGAGGAGGAAGAAGCTGACCGTAGGAAAACGGGCTGCCTGGAGCTCCGGCGAGCGGCGGGCCAGCAACCAGCGGCACCTGGGGGTCAAGGGGGAACTGCTGGTGGCTGGAATGGGTGGTGGTTTGGTCGGAAAGGAAGAAAAACATGTGAAAAGGTGGAACAAAGCTACTGCAGGCGGAACAATGACGATCCGGCAACAACCGGCTTTCGGCCGAAATACAGGTCAACTGGCAGCTTCTTCCGACGATCGGCCGACGCTATCGGAATGGAAATTCTCTTCTGAACACGATGGCAGGTGGCACGAGACGAGATTCCAACAAGAAGGCAATGAACAACTCAGATTTCAGTGAAATGTCAAAAACTGAAATTTTAGGAAGGAAGGGAAACAAGAGAGAAAGGGTGTGCGGTTTTGGAAAAGATGAAGGGGAGAGAGAGAGTGAAGTGAGGGCTGGAGATAGGCCTCATTAAGGCCAATTAATGCTTGCCCCAACTCCCGAGACAAGATGACATCACCTTCTCTCTCTTCCTTTGACTTTTTTTTAAAATATCCAAGGGCAAAATGGTCATTTCCACCTTGCACAATTCCCAAACTGCCATTGGGTTGAAAATGAAAGGCGGGCCTAGGAAACGGGCTTGAAAATGAATAGGAATGAGTTCGGGAATTTATTGGGCTCGAAACGGCTCAAGATTAGACAATGGAATCGGAAGGGTAAATGGTCGATTTGGCCCAACGGGCTCACTTGCTTGCCTCAGGCCTTCCATAGCAGCTATCCCACCTTGGGCGTGAGGCCCACATTGACCATGCCCCGGCCCACTTCCTCGTAGGCTCGTTTCCTCAGTTCGAAAACTCCTTTTCCAAAACTCGGCTCAACTGACACTGTCAACTGTCTAAGAAGCATCGTCCAAAAGTCCGTCCCAGACGTTCCCGAAAATTCAAAGTCCAATATTGGATTCCCATACCTTGTCAATTTCGCCCGAATGCCATTTTGGTACTACTCAAACTGATAGGCGGTTTTGAGGATTCATGCATAATCGACTCGTGCCAATTCACGTTCAAGACTTCTCGACACATGGACGTCATTGACTACGTGAAATTGCGAAGGATAGATTCTTATTTCAAAGTACATGAGTACCAAGGATCGACATAGGGTCACTCGCGTGCTCGATAACAGTAAACGGAATCACCCGTCGTCCTATTATGTTCTGTCCGCGAATCGACTTCTATTCGTCCTTAGAATTGGCCTGCATATCTACAAGATCGTCCTTATGCAATTCTCACAGTCGAGTCGTTTTCCCAGGTTAAGTTCTTTAGTCGCACGAGTTCTATCCTCATTAGCCTTTCCCCTCAAGGTCAGTATCTCAGGAGTGATCAATTCCAAGTGAGATCAACCAACAATGCATTAACGAAATTAACTTTCATTCCTCCCTCAAAGGGCTCGAATTTTAGGATGTTACAAGGGCCGGGTCGTGACACCACTTCCTTTGCTTAGGTCACAAAATCTGGGGAATTTTTCGTACTAAAGGACAATCCTAATGTTCGTCTAACAGCCCGTGCTTGCAAAATGAGTAAGAGCAGGGAAAATGTTGTCAATCCTGATGACATTGTTTCTGAGTATGGTGCGGATTCACTTTGCTTGTACGAGATGTTCATGGGACCATTGAGGTATTTATGTCTTCAGTTTCCTGTTTCCCCCTAGATCATATTATCTAGGTTCTTACTGTCATTATGAGGCGTTCTCAAGCTTCTATCGTTTCCTTTGGCTTCCAGAGACTCAAAAACTTGGAGCACCAGTGGGATTGAGGGTGTTTATCGGTTTCTGGCGAGAACGTGGAGGCTGCTTATTGGTTCATCATCAAGTTGGATTGTTACCAATAGAATGAGTCATGCATCACCAATAGAATGAGTCATGCATCAAACCCCATGTCTTTGATTATCTAATTTCTTTCTCAATTTTTTTTGGTTAATTCTTCAATTTTTGTTTTTTGGGTAAGAAATATCATTTTCATTCATTTAGAAAGCCTAAAAACCAAACGGCTTGGGAGGGAAAAGCAGTCCAATTTCGTGGCACAATACTTTCTCTTCGGACTTTCGCACCCCAATTCGTTAGGTTGTTGGACTCCTTTGTTAATGCAGGCTAGTTTATAATTCGAGTAAGCAATAAGATCTCCTGGTCTTCGCCACTGATAAGTGCACCAACGTCCCAATTGATCTGTGCTGAGCTTGTGGGGCCGCTTATCAGATCAGGATGATCTGACTCCAGTTCAAAGGAGTATCCAAATCGACGTTGAAAGTACACTACGGTTTCCACTATAGCTCGTGATTCAGCTCGTGTTGCCAAGACTCTATAGCCAGCACCAATTATGTGAGCAAGTGTAGTAAATCGATCGATTCCATAGTTAAGATGGATGGCCATGAACCCACATGGATGATGGGAATTCATCAAGTTCTTGATTGAGATAGGACTTAGGTCCGCACTTCAATCTCGAACTTGGAATCTCTTGGCAAATTCAGCGAAGCCACCTTGATTGATCACGCGAAGCCATCGACATTGTTTGGAGCTGTCCTTGTGCATCCATGCAATTGCACCATCGTTCGTTCCTTCTAGGTAAGCCCCATTTATGTTGATCTTTAGAGTGCCCTATTTCGGAGGTCTCCATGGCTGAGAAGGATTCGCTACTTAGAACCCCTACAAAAAAACATCCTTGACTAATTCAAATAAATAGCTTGGCCAGAAGCATAACCATACTGATTCAAAACCGTAGCAATATTTTGACATTCACTAAACTTTCCATCGAGAAAAAATATTGTTCATCTACAAATAATAAGTGGTTTAAAATGGGGCAAGATCTATTAAGCTGAATCCCTTGAATATTTCCAGGAGTAATTGCTTTCTTTACCAGAATAAAGAGACAGGGAGATAACGGATTATCATGTCAATTACCTCTTGAGGGTTGGAAACAAGGTAGTGGTCTCCATCAAATTTGACACTAAAAGAGATTATTGGCACACATGTTGCACTGAAAGAAGAGTCGATTAAAAGCCATGAACGTGCCTTGTAAAGAAGGGCTTGAGCAATGTTCTTCATGTGCCTGGAGGAGCAGCCGGTGGCCAGCACGGGGCAATCGGCCAATGGATTACCTCATGCTGCCATACCTATTGAGTCATCAATAATAGTAACTGGTATTAAAACTGTCATACCCCCTAACATGCCTATTGGATTCACCACAAAACAGTTTTGAAACTGTAAACGATGCTTTAAACAACTTCTTGCTCTTGATTTTTAGTTTTCAATATGAATAGCACACTAGGCCTCCCTTGACCCATGAGGGCTATTAATGGCTTGGATAGGCAGGGGTGTGCCCAATCCCTGACAACTCCAACATTTAAGATTAATTTGTAATCTGGTGGCTTGTCAGGATTAGACCCCAGAGCTCATCTTTGGGCATCTATACCATTTGGAATAGGAGTTTCCAGCAATTAAATTTCGTCGAATGATGACAAACTAGAAATCTGAGGTTCATAAGCGTTATATCTTTCAACCTTCTTGCTAACTGAAATTTTTTTGTCCTCTGAATTTTTTTTTCTTTTGAAACTCCTCTGGACTTGGGGTTGACTGAAGCTCCCTGATTTGGACAGGCGCTGCGGTATGAGGTGGAAGGATCTCGGTCATTTTCCTGTCATGCCTTACTGAGCAGCTTTTCCTCAATGAGTATACATTATTTTCCCTGTTCTTTTTTACTGTTGTATGGCTAGTTCTGTGGGCGGGATTTACCTCCGTCATAAGGCACAATTTGTCCCGAATGCACTGCCGTTTCTGGGATGAAATTGTTTTCAATAGTTTCCTCATCCTTTCTTCCATGAAACAACTTTCAGAAGGGACTATATATACATGAACCTCTTACTTGAGCCACTGGCCAAAAAGGCATTCGTTTTCTGAGGAAAAAACTATCCTCATCATAAGCCACCCTCTTCACAATATTTGGCATAATGTCCCGTCTTTCTGCAGGAATAGCAGAAAATGGGAAGTCTCTCGCCTGTGCGAATTTCAGCAAGCACTTGTTCTGAACCTTTCCTCTCCCCAGGCATTTCCGGTTAAGAAGATGTGAAAGCGTCCCTCTCTATATCCTCCCTACTTTGTTGGAGGCAAAACCCTTATTACTTCAACCTTTGCATCTGAAATAAAGCCAATGTTACTTGCAGCTCAGCGAACTGCTTCCTCTGAAATCCGTTCGAGGAGAGAGCCCATGAATTTAAACCAAAAAAGTGCAGGAGCTAAACTCATAGCAATAAGGAGGATGTTTGGTTCCCATGACTTCAGCAGTATCGGATGATTAGCAAAGGACCAGGGCCCCAACTCCAACACCTGATTTTTGGCAGCTTAGGAATCGAAGGTAAAACCAGATAGACGTTTTTCCATCTGGGTGAATGCTACATTTTCATTTCTCCAACCTTTACTCATGGTGTTTTAGAAAGCTTGGTAGTTAAAAGTAGGGCATTTGTGCAGCTGATCAAAGAGAGCAAGTCTACATTCCTTCAACTATTTCCTGTGATATCCCACCATCCACAAACGTAATGTCATTTACGGACCACGATTTTCCTAAAATCTTTTACAGAGGGATGCCACTCGCAGCTGGGCTTTGTCTTCTTCGTCCATTAGTTTCAAGGCGATTGATTGCAGGACCGAGCAGAAGGCCTGACATGAGGAAATTTTGATTCCCATTCACTTTCTACGATCTGGAACATATCGTTCTACCTGTTTTTCATTCTTCATGGTTCAGTATTGAACCCATGATTTGTTCTTCATCAATCAGTACAAAGATTGCAGATTCACTCTTATCATGCTTAAATAAGCAAAACATCACTTGGTGGGGAGCTGAACATGAGTAGAACAATTCCTTTTGCGAATCATGTGAGGCATTAACTGAAAAAATAAAACCAGATGCTCACCCGATGGATGAATCCCGATTTTCTTGAACATTCGAAGCTTCGACTGTTGACCAAAATCCACAATGCATTTTTTATAACCCCATCCTATTGATAGAAGAATTGTTTTATCAGAACCTCAATGGTTGCTTTTATTAACCCTCTTTATATTCTCACTGTCATGGCATAAGTTGAAGGAACTTTCCATGCCACCATCGGATCTAAACGACTGAACTGTCATACGAAAACAGGTTATTCTCCATAATGCATGCCAAGAGGATTATTAAAATATTATAGATGCATGGTCTTCGACGGTATCAATCATTGCATTATTATATCAAATCCGAGGAGTGGATTTGAGCGGTTCAAACATCAGATTCCAGAGCGAATCATCGATCGCGGTGACGACAACCATCACCTGCACCTGCTGACCCCTTGGACCACCTCCTTCCTCCGTATGTAGACCTTCATTCCTCACGAGTCAACTCATCTCCACTCAGTGGACTCACCCCCACTCAAATGCTAATGCCCCCGAGCTCAAAGCTTCGCTCGCCCCGCGAAGATGATGGGAGCAGGATCGCCGGTCGAAACGACACCAACCCAGTTCGTGATATTAGCCTTCCAACTCATTTCGATCCTGTGTTGCGGAGCTGAGGCCAGGTGCAGACATGGCTGCAAGCTGGCCCTCGCGTTGTACTACGTGTCGGAGGCGTCAAACCTCACTTACATCAGCCACCTCTTCAACCGGCCAGTCCCCGAGGTGCAGCGCCACAACCCCAGCATCTCCGGCAGGGATGCTGTCACCGTCGGGACGCGGGTCAACGTGCCCCTCACCTGCGACTGCCTGAATGGCGACTTCCTCGGCCACACCTTCACGTACGTGTTCCAGTCGGAGGACACGTACTATGAGCTCGCGATGTTCAAGTACTCCAATTTGACGACCGTGGAGTGGATGGTCCAGGTCAACGGTTATGACCCCAACAAGATACCGGACGGTGCGAAGATAAACGTTGCAGTGAATTGCACGTGCGGGGATCGTCGTGTGTCCAGTACCTACGGGGCGTTCATGACCTACCCCCTCCGGCCGGGGGGACAGCTTGGCGGGGTTGGCGGCAGAGTCGGGCCTGCTGGCCCAGTTGCTGGAGCTGTACAACCCGGGTGCAGACTTCAGTGGAGGGACGGGGCTGGTGTTTGTGCCGGTTAAAGGTTGTACCTATATTTGATCTTTTCGCTTATGAAAAGTACTCGTGTTATTCATGGACTATGGTAGAATTCAATTCAATCAAGACAATCATCGGATATCCTTTCCCATAAAAATACTTGGAAGTAAAAGCAATATCGTTTAGGGCTTTTAAAAACAAGCTTTTAAGATTTTTTAAGGGTTCGGCTGAATTTTTTATATTTTTTTCATGTGGTGTTTTACATGATCCAATAGTGTGGGCAATAAGTAAAAGCAATATCGTTTACGTATGGTGAATTCCTGATAAGCATTCTCATGGAGACATGCCATTTGGTCTGCAATATTTCCTCTCCCTCATAAGTTCACTGAAGTACACGGCCATCAAAATCTACATTATATAAGCTGACTGATAGAAGCCTGGGACTTTTTGGGTTTGACATTGGAAAAAAGCTCAGCCGAACCCTTGAACATGGCTCTCAACAATCAGTCCTAGAAATGGTCACTGCTTTTCCAATTTCCATTGCGTTCTGGGTCACTTGATGTATAAATGGAAGACTTTTAACATTTGTGAAATGTAGCCTATGCAGAGTATATGATTCAGAAAAAATGAAGATGATGTCGGGAAGCAAAGAATGTTCAATTGCTGATGCTGATTAAACTTGGATCGAGAAAAAGCTTAGAGATTATAGGATTCTCCTCTTTATTAAGGTTTTGGTTTTGTCATCCTCAGTTTCTCATTAAGTTGTACCTGACTTTACTTGCATGAATGTTGTAGATCCAAGTGGGAACTATCCGCCATTGAAGCTAAGGTAAGTCATAGTATCACAGAGTCTGAGAGGGTGAATTTAGAGCTTCATTACGATGTTTCCTTAGTTTCTCATGAATAATCTGAAGCCCCTGTTCTCTGTTTTGCAGACGAGGTTGTTGAATCTTTTATGAGCATTGCTTCCCTCGTTGCTCCATCTCTTATTGTTTGAGGTCCAATGTCAGGATAGGCCTTCATTTATCCTGCAAGTAACAAGGGGTCCAATTTTGATCAGGAATCTCCAGCCAAGCCATCTCTGGCATATCAATTGCAGGGGTAGCGATGATTGCTTTGGCCGCTTTTTGTCTCTCCACCAGTTTTTATCAAAAGAAGAAGGTGATGGAGGCATTGACTCTTCTAAAAGCATCCGATGAGAGCTATTTCAAACATGGACAAGGTACTATTTCTGGTTCCAATTGATTATCTCACTCAAAACAGCAAACGCTATGTCACTAGATAGATAATCTTTCTCATGGTTTTCTTATTTGAAAGCATTGAATTTTGTGTGATCATTGACTATGCATGACATGTGCTTTTGGGTTCAGAAGAAAAAACTTCAGAATTGGAGCTTGTTGCCAGTGCTTCTCATACGCTCTCAGGGATCACGGTAGACCAATCTGTAGAGTTCTCGTATGAGGAACTAGCCCAGGCTACAAATGGCTTTAGCACGAGTAATGTGATAGGGAGATGTGGCTTTGGATCTGTCTACTATGCCGAACTAAGAGGCGAGGTTTGTAGCTCGCTCCCAAATCATTATCACTAGTTAAGTAGCAGGGAAAAGGCTGAACCAAAAATGTGAAATGCGTTTTGAAAAACATAAAATCACAATTCAGCAAAAATAGCAAACTGGAGATTAAGGAACAGGCAAGTTGAGAGTGGCAAGAGTCATGAGACTGATCTTTAATGATAGCTGATGATGATAGCACTGATGTTAGATGTGAGAGTACATACGGATAGAAGTTAAGCAAAACTTGTGCTTCTAACTCTAGTGAAGTGCTGGATAGGTTATGATCCTTCCTCTCTTTCTGGTTTGAGTTACGCTTCGTCTTCTGCTTAAGTTCCAATCTTTTGTGACTAGTTATATGTGATGGTTTTCGTGAATCATCAATGAGACTTTACCATCATTTATTGTTTGTTTCTTCTAGTGGGATTTTGAATGTGAGACTGATTGCCTGTGTTTCTTCCTCAAGAGGAAAGGCTGATTTTGTGAAGCTGAAATGCAGAAAACTGCTATCAAGAAGATGGATATGCATGCATCAAGGGAATTCCTTGCGGAATTGAAAGTTCTGACCCGTGTTCATCACTTGAACCTGGTAGGAGCTTTTCCTTCAATTAATTATTTTGTGAAGGTGGTACTTTGAAATTGGTCTCCCTGCTAAATGGAAGGTTTTTGCAGTCACTTTCTCCTCAAATGAATTCGAGTAATTCAATGATAAAGATAGCAATTTAGTCAATTACTGTTCCAGTTGAAGTGGACCTAAGGTCAGTAAATGGGATTAAGCTTTCAAATTCATGTACTGATTATATGCTTGAGAGACCGGTGCATACCCTGTTCTAGCTACTGGGATTGTGGACTTTCAAAGATAAGATCCAACATGAACTTGACCTCTCCATTTGAACATTCAGATGTTTGCTTCAAGAGTTCAGTTCTTAGTCAGTGGATAGTAGTATAATTACTTAAGCCCGCGATAAAGGAAAATACAGAAACCTCCCGGTCTGCTTGATTTTGAATGATAATGTTCCATGAAGCAGAATGCCTTGCAATATGAAAGTAGCAAGCTCATAAGCCTTCAAAACATTCCACAGGTACGCTTAATAGGATACTGTATTGAAGGTTCCTTGTTCTTGGTCTACGAGTTCCTCAAAAATGGGAGCTTATGTCAGCATTTGCGTGGCTCAGGTAAGATGATCCTCCAAATTCATTTGGATCAGACATCTTGTACTTTCCATTTACTTTTTATAACCCCGTTTGCTTCAACAGACAATTAAGCCATTGCCGTGGTCAGCAAGAATGAACATTGCCTTGGATTCTGCAAGAGGAATTGAGTATATCCACGAGAGCATTGTCCCGGTCTACATACATAGGGACGTCAAATCTGCGAACATTCTGATAGACAGACTTTCGGGGGAAGGTTTTGAAAATGCTCTGCTCCAAACGTATCTATAACATAAATTTTTCTCTTCCGCTGAAGCATAACCATGTCTACAGGTTGTAGATTTCGGTTTATCGAAGCTGACCGAGTATGGAAGTGCTTCTTTACACACTCATCTTGTGGGTACATTTGGATATATGTCGCCAGAGTAAGACGTAATTTCAAGTTATTCATGTTTATGAGAAACATTCTCAAATTTCAAAATATGAAGGGCCAAAGATCAATGACGCCAGATTCCCAAGCACTATTGCTGACTGAAATTTCTGTGATTCTGAGGTTTAAGTGGACTTTACCAACAATGCTTTTGTGCAGGTATGCTCAATATGGTGATGTCTCCCCCAAAGTAGATGTATATGCTTTCGGCGTCGTACTCTATGAACTCATATCTGCCAAACAAGCCGTGATAAAGATGGATGGATCTGCGAGTGAAGCAAAAGGACTAGTTGCTTTGGTTGGTCCTCTTTTCCTCACGCCCTCATTTCTCTCTTATATTCTAGCAGGAGTAATGTCCTAACCATCACAACAGCTTTTCTTGCACTGAATACAACTAATGTCTTGCAGTTTGAGGATGTTCTAAATCAGCCTAATCCAAAAGATAGCCTTTGTAAACTCGTCGACCCCAGGCTGGATGACGATTACCCACTGGACTCAGTTTATAAGGTACTTTGGTAGTGTTAGACAAACCGTTTTTCACAACAGGTTAAATTGTTTAGGAAAAGGAGAAAAGTGTTTTCTGGATTTTGGCGCAGGTTTTATTGGAGTACTCAACTTATCTCAATGGAATGATTGTCCACATGCTCAAAAAGCTTTCTCAAGTGTTTGCATTGCAGATGGCCACCCTTGCTAAGGCATGCACCCAAGAAAATCCTCAACTTCGACCGACCATGAGGTCGGTAGTGGTGGTGCTGACAGCACTTTCTTCTACGGAAGATGATTGGGACATTGGTTCCATCTGCAAAGCCCATTCTTCCGTCAATCTTGTTTCAGGAAGGTAGTAGCTAGAGGGGCATCTGGAGAAAAGAAGAAGCATGCTTCATGAACACGAGCCCCAACTTGGCGTGCTGTTGGATGAACTGTCCTCTAAGAACATTGTATCGAGCAGCCTAGGCTAAGTCCCTTTTCCTGCTTTCATCTTCATCTATGGATCAAATGTAGCTAGAACCAGAAGTTTGAGATGCAACTGTAGAGAAGCATACGCTATATTACTTAGATCGGGATCATAGACTATATTAAGTAGGATGATATTGGCTTGGCCTGAAGAGACTAAAGGTCAATAGTGTTTCCCTCTGTCAATAGGTGTCTTTGTAGTAGAAAGGTAGCAGAATATATGCTTGCTTTGCTTTATTCATCCTGGCATTTTAGTAGTTTTATTGTAAGCCTCTCACGTTTTCATTGTTAGTCATCATGATATACTTTGAGATACTGCAAATTTCTCTTTGTTGAAAAATCCTAGTTTTGATGTTAACAAATCATTTTTGTAAGTATTTATACATATCTTCAGAAGGAATAAGCCACAGAGTGGCGTGTGTTTTTGAATCTGCTGGTGGCAAAAGGAAAAACATAAAGTGTTTTTGAGTCTGTCCGTACCAGACGGAAGACCTGAAGAGACGCAGATTCTAAGTCTGACCGTGCCAAACGGAAAATTTAAGCAAACTCAGAATACTAGTCTATCAGACTCAGAATGAAACTTCATAATCAGATCACCAACGGTCAAGTATTTCACTTACTTTGTTTATGTTGATTCTTTTATATTAATTTGATTGGCAGGATCAATTAAAGGACAACTTCCAAAGAAGAATTGAGTACTTATGGAAGCCTGGATTCTGGTTGTATGGGCGAACAGAATCCAAGGGGATCTAATCTACTCTCAACGGTTAAAAAGACTTGCCTTATAAAGTTTATCCAGGAAAGAGAAGACTAAACTCTCAAGGAAAGAGCCAACGGTCGAGTGTGGCTTGGAGGGTATATAAGGATAGGATGAGACTTAGGAGATCAATAGGAAAAACATGTTCCAAAGTGCGATTCTGTTCTTCATCAGTTGTCTAAAGTGCGAATTTGAGTGATCCTAGTGAATTACCAAGAAGAGTGACTCTGTGAGATTCATCATCACCAAGTATTAACACTCAAGAGTGTGTAATCACCTTTGACCATATAGTGAAATCTAGTATATTGGCTGATCGCTTGGAGAGTGGACGTAGGCTTGTCTAAAGTCGAACTACTATAAAACCGTGTTTGCAATCTTCTCTACTCTCTCTATTTAATTTCAGTTTATAGATTGCAAAGTATTTATTTTAACTGCCCGTAAAATCCCATTACACCTATTTACCCCCCTCTAGGTGTTATTACTAGCTACAACAATTGGTATCAGAGCCCTATGCTCAAATTTTTCGAAGTGTCTGTTACTTCAGAGTTAAAGATCCTCTATGGTTAGTATCCTTGCACCAAGACTGATCGAGGGACAGAACAATACTCGACCACCCTACTTTGATGGTAAAGAGTACAATATATGGAAGAACAATATGAAAGACTTCCTCATATCAAAGGATCCGTTGGAATGGGATGTAGTTGCAAGAGGAGTTGATCCAAACGCAGAAATCAAAGAAACTTCGAAGAAAGATGATGGGAAAGCAACAAAAACATCAGCTACCACTTCTCCTGAAGAATTGACCAAAAGACAAACTCTTGATGCTAAGGCTATCTACTCCATTTACTGTGCTTTATCACCTAATGAATATAATCGAATATCTTCTTGTGATATAGCAAATGAAGTATGGGATAGACTGCACGTAACCTATGAAGGAACTGATCGTGTTAAAGAGACCAAAGTAAATATTTTACTTGGTCAATATGAATCCTTCAAGATGAAGCAGGGAGAGTCAATAGGAGACATGTTCAGTCGATTTACAGAAATTGTAAATGGACTGGCATATCAAGGACAGCCTGTTCCTGGTCCTATGAAAGTCAACAAGCTTTTAAGAGGACTATTAAAAGAATGGAATAATGTGAAGACCTCTATTAGAGAAACTTTGTGTATTTCACCACTAACAATCGATGAGCTTGTTGGTACTCTACAATCCTATGAAGCAGAACAAATGAATGAAGAAGTGGAATCCAGAGGTAAGAAAACCATTGCTCTTAAGTCTAATATCGATTCTAATGATACAGATTCTGAGGATGAGCTAGACGATAAAGAACCGCACTGCTAATTAGAAAGGGTAAAGAAGCTAAACAAGAAAGGCAAAAAGTTCTACAATAAGAAGCAAAACAGGCAGACTAGACAACGAAAGACAGAGGATCAGGAAGAATATGTCAAAGATGTTATCTGTTTCGAATGCAAAAAGAAGGGTCACATAAAACACAACTGTCGTAAACTCAAGAAAAACAAAGGGAAATATGAAAAATACAATAAAGCCTTGAAAGTTGAAACTTGGAGTGACACTGAGGTTGAAGATAATGAAGACAAATATGGCAATATCTGTCTAATGGCACACTCAGATTCAGAACTCTGGATTAGATTCAGAATCAGACTCAGACTCAAACGAAGAATTTGAGGTTAGTCATTCTGATATTCCTACAGAAGTTTCAGATTATATAAATGAGCTGTGTTTAAATTTGAAATCTACTCTGAAAAAAATTTCCAGATTAAAAAAGGAAAATCGCAAGTTGAGTCAAATGAATCACTCTTTAAATAGAAAATTTGATGATCTCAAAAAGGAATTTTCAGAAATAAAGAAAAATCAAGACTTTCTCTTAAATGAAAATGAATCTCACAAAAATGAAATTTTGGAGACAAAGGAGAATAGAAATTCTTTGCAAAATGAAAACAAATCTCTCAAAAAGGAAATTTTGAACATTACTACAAATTTTTCTGAAGGATCGAAAACTCTGCAGCATATACTTTCCATTCAGATTCCCTATTATGATAAGTCAGGACTTAGGTTTTATAAGGAAAGTGATTTTTTAATTGATTTTCCTAAGGTCAAAGAGAGAATTAAAAAGAGACCTCCTCGACAGGCCTATAAAAATTATTTCAAAAAGACTTTTGCAAAACCTATTAGTCGAGATCATCTCAAATGCTCTAATTGTGGAGGAAAAGAACATTTCGAAAACAAATGTCCTAAAGTCTGGAGACCTGTTCAGAAGAAATGGATAGACAAAACATATACTAACACCAAAGAACCCAAGAAAATCTAGGTACCAAAGAAGAAGTGAATATGCATGTTGATTGTAGGTAAGTTTCAAGAGCAAGAAGAAATGGTACTTGGACAGTGGATGTTCAAGACATATGATTGGAGATTCAAGAATGTTTGTGGTTTTAGAAAAGGGTAAAGGAGGAACAGTCTCTTTTGGAGGAAACACCAAGGGAAACATTGTTGGAACAGGAACAGTCAAGATTGGTAGTCTAATTATCAACAATGTATCTCTGGTTAAGGGACTAAACTACAATATTCTTAGCATTAGTCAGTTATGTGACGCTAGTTTCAGAATTAACTTCAAAGAAAATTTATGTTCTGGAACTAGCAATGATTCTTCTCAGTCATTTACTGGACGAAGACATGGGAACATCTATCTTCTGGACATAAATGAAGATACTGCCAAATGTCTAATTTCAGTCTAAGATGAAGCAAATCTCTGGCATCGCAAACTTGGACATGTCAGCATGAATCAAATCTCTAAGCTACACAGCAAAAACCTTGTTCGTGGCTTGCCCTCATTAACCTATAAGAAAACAAATCTTTGCTCCACATGCACTCTGGGAAAACAGGTTAGAAATTCTTTCAAATCTATGAATCAAGTTTCTACTAAACATGTATTGCAGCTGCTTCATATAGACCTGTTTGGCCCAACTAGAACTCAAAGCATTGGAGGTAAGAAATATTGTCTGGTAATTATAGATGATTACTCTCGTTTTACATGGGTATTCTTTCTTGCCAATAAGAGTGAAACATTTTCTTATTTCTCAATATTTGCAAAAAGGGTTCAAAATGAAAAAGGTTATTCTATTTCCAACATTAAAATAGATCATGGAGGAGAGTTTGAAAATAAGAACTTTGCAGACTTTTGTAATGAAAATAGTATTCAGCATACGTTCTCTTCTCCCTACACTCTAGAACAAAATGGAGTTGTAGAAAGAAAGAATAGATATTTGCAAGAAATGGCCAAAACTCTGCTTATTGAAAGTAAGGTGGCAACTCATTTTTGGGCAAAAGCAGTTTCCACGTCTTGTCATATCATTAACAGAGTTTTTTTGAGACCAATTCTTGAGAAAACTCCCTATGAGATTTTCAAAGGAAGAAAACCAATTGTTTCCTATTTCAAAATTTCGGTTGTCAATGTTTCATTCTTAAAAATGCTAACAATCTTTCAAGCAAGTTTGAGGAAAGATCAGATGAAGGTATATTTCTAGGATATTCAACTACAAGTAAAGCATACTGAGTGTTCAACAAAAACACTCAGACAATGGAAGAATCTATGAATGTGAAGTTTCTAGAGCAAGATGCCTCCAACAAGAGAAGAACATAAATTGAAGATCCAGAACCAGCTGCTGCTCTTGAAAATTCAACTCTCAACAATGAAGCTGACTCTTCACAGAAAATAGACTCCGAGGGAACTCAAGAATAAAGAATCACTCAGCTGGACATTACTCAATTACCAGAAGATTCTGATGACAGCGTAGTGCAGAGCAAAAATTGGAAGCATAAGTCCAGTCACCCTCAAGAGCTAGTCATTGAAAATATCAGTGAAAGAGTTTGAACCAGATCAAAGAACAAAAATGAAACAAGTATTGTGGCACTCATCTCTGAGATTGAACCCAAGGGAATAGACGAGGCCCTTACAAATGAAAGCTGGATAGAAGCAATGCAAGAAGAACTCCAGCAGTTTAAAAGGAATGATGTGTGGGAATTGGTTCCCAAACCTAAAGGAAGAACCATCATAGGTATTAAATGGGTCTTCAGAAATAAAGTGAATGAACATGGTAAGGTGACCAGAAACAAGGTAAGACTTGTAGCCAAAGGCTATTCACAGTTAGAAGGAATAAACTATGATGAAACCTATGCACCAGTAGCAAGACTGGAAGCTATCAGACTGTTATTTGCCTATGCTTGCTATCAAAACTTCAAGCTATTTCATATGGATGTAAAGAGCGCCTTTCTGAATGGGTTTATCAAAGAAGAAGTCTATGTGGAACAACCTCCTGGTTTCGAGGAACCAAGAAAGCCATATTACGTATACAGATTGAAGAAGGCTCTGTATGGTTTGAAACAAGCACCTCAAGCATGGTATGAACGACTAAGTAAGTTTCTACTAGACAACAAATTCAAGAAAGGTATGGTTGATACAACTCTATTTATCAAGAAGGAATGTAAGAATATTATGCTAGTACAAATTTATGTAGATGATATTATCTTTGGTTCTTCTAATGAATGTTTGTGCATGAATTTTTCAAAGTCTATGCAGGAGGAATTTGAGATGAGTATGATGGGAGAACTTACATTCTTCCTAGGACTTCAGATCAACCAATCAAAACATGGCACTTTCATCTATTAAGAAAAATATACCAAAGACTTGATCAAGAAGTTTGGAATGGAGAATTGCAAGAAGATTGAAACTCCAATATCAACCTCCATCAAACTAGATCAGGATGAAATCAAGAAAGAAAGTTGACCAAAAGACCTATAGAAGCATGATTGGTTCTCTTGTCTATCTTACTGCATCTAGATCAGATATTATATACAGTGCGTGTTTATGTGCTCGATTCCAAGCAGACCCTAGAAAATCTCATCTTACAGCAATGAAGCGTATAATAAAGTACATAGCTACTTATCCACAATTGGGTATGTGGGAGTCTAAGGGAACAGACTTTACTCTCCTTGGCTACTCAGATGCTGACCTAGCAGGATGTAAAGTAGACAGAAAGAGCACATCTGGAACATGTCAACTACTAAGACAGATGCTGGTTTCGTGGTTCTCTAAAAAGCAGAACACTGTGGCTCTATCAACTGCAAAAGCTGAATACGTTGCCCTTGGAAGCTGCTGTTCACAGATTTTATGGATGAAAAACAACTGAGGGACTATGGAAAGGAAGAAACCTGTACTGAAATGAGGTGTGACAATACAAGTGCCATAAATCTCACCAATAACACGATCCTACATTTCAGAGCAAAGCACATTGAAATCAAGCATCATGTTATTAGAGACCACGTACAAAATGGGAATATATTTGTGGAATTTATCGACTCGAAAAATCAATTGGCAGATATCTTCACAAAGCCGCTGGACAAAGGTACATTTAATTCAATATGTAGCAGATTAAATATCATTAATCCTTTTACATAAAATCCATGAAGACGGGATATAGTTTGGGAGAAGCAATTGGACCAATCTTCTAGGTAGCACCCAGAAGGACTTGATGGTATTTTTGAATTTAATTTTTGGCGCGTAAGTTATTGTCTTATATGACTAATCTTGGTAAGTTATTATTAGCAAAATAATTGATTTGCATAATTTTGGTACATGCCTTAGTAATCTGCATCTATTTTCGCCAATTTTAATTATTTTTGAATAACTGCTATTTTTAGTCAAAAGTTGCATCTTTTCATCTTCGAAGAGTCTATAACCCCCAAAAAGAATGAGTTTTTCACGACATTCTTCAGAAACCTCCTTCCAGAAACCTTAAAGAACTAATATTTCTCTCTAAATCAAACCAAATCTTCTCCGAACAATGGCTTCGAGATCCTCCATGTCCAGATCAAAGTCTGTGTCTCCATCTCCCAGAAGAAGATCCAATAGGATTGCTGGTAGAGGATTAAGGAATGTAAAAGGAAGACAGACGCATTTCAATCTGATGCAAACCTCTAACGATTCCCAAGGACAATCTCAAAATGCATCAGTTCAAAGGGATGCAAATGAAAATATAGAGCCTCAGAGAAATTCTCCAACAGATTCTGAGTGGAGAAATGTCTACAGAAGAGGTATGTTTGGATTAACCTTGCCTAAACCAGAAAACCCTCATTTTGTTATGAGAATGTATTAATGCTTAGTGCGAAGGAATGCTACTGAGGATATGAAACTCTACCTCTTGCAACAAAAAGGGTATGCGAATGAATTTCGTCTGGTTCAAGCTGTTCAAACTACAGAACCACCTTCTAGACAAAGAGCACGGGAAAGTGAAGTGAGTAGGAGTAGGGAGAATGTATGTGGTGAGAAGGAGGATAATGAATGAATCTATAGAAATTTTGAAGCCAGAATGGGAATTGCTGCAGTGGCTAGAAATACCATAGGGAAATTATTCCGGTCAAAAGAGCATAAGACTTTTTATAACAGATTGATGGAACGTGGAGTTATGCATCATAGGATTGTGGACTTTGATTTCTTGGATGCTACTAATGTAAATCTGCGAGGATATTTTGAAATGTTGCAAATGGATCAATTTTACACTAACTCTGCTATTGTTTATCCAGAACTAACAGTATATTTTTACTCCAATCTGACATTTCTGTCTCTAGATATAATGCAGTTCAGTATAAATGATAGGTTTTATGATGTCAGTACAGATGTTTTGGCTGATATCATGAAAGTTGAGAGGGGACTCTTCAAGCCAATTAAAGTCACCTATGAGACTGTCTGTAAGCATCTTACAAAGTCTGTTAGGCCTACTATCACTTATTTATTTTTAACTTCGGCAAGAATTATTCTGCATAAGATCATCATAAGCTGCATCCATCCCAAGGCTTCATCAAAGACTGATGTGTCAAGATTCGAGGCCAAACTAATGTGGGCAATTGAAAAGGAAATTCTATTCTCACTTCCTCACACTGTTTTTCTGCACATGTATCGAACAGTTTCAAAAGATAAAGTACAGTTGCCCTATGGAGCTTTGGTGACCAAGTTCTTTGAACATCTCAAGATCGATATGCCTAGTAGATTCTACACTAAAGAGCTTCCAACCATGGTCATCGATCTTAAGATGATAAACAAGATGAGACTAAAGGACGTTGTAGAGACATGGCGACAAAAAAAGAAGGAACTGGCCAAGACATCAACCACGGCAAGAAAAAAAAGGGGAAAGGAGATGACTGTTGCAGAACCAAGCTCTAAGAAGAGAAGACAATTGTTGCTACATGATGAAGATGATGAAGAGGAGACTATTTCTGAAATTCTGGTGAAAATGAGTCAAACTATATAGAGGGTGACAGAAACAAAAACAGAACTGCCTCCACCAGTAGTGACAGAAGAAAATCTTCCTAGTGCAGCATCTCAACCTGATGAGAATGTGGAAATGTCTGAGCCAGAGGAAATTGATTTTGACAAAGATGGACTAGAATAAGGAGAAGAAAGAGAGGAAGAAGGACTTAGAACAAATGAGGGTGCTATCCCTGAAGCTGAGAAAGATAGAAATCAACTAGGACAACAAGACCAGACTGAAAGCATCAACTCTGGGGGAGCCTATGTCTCAGAATGTTAAAACAGAAATCCCTGCAACTTCATCTGATCGTGCCGAATCTCATAAGATATTGGCTTTGCTTATGGAAATAAAAGATCACCAAGCTGCTATGGAAACCTCTCTCAACAACATACTGGAGACTCTAGAGAAAACAGTTCATCAATGTCTCAACAGAATTGAGGAGTCTGCCACGGATATAAAGGATTTCACCCTTGTTCGGACCCTTAAAAAGAAATCTTCCTAAAGAAATCATCTTCTGGTTTATTTTGTTTAAACTTTTGTCAAGTTTTTCTGTAAGACTCTGCTTATCTTTTAGGATATTATCTTTCTGATGGTGACAAAAAAGGGGAATAAACTGAATTGTTGAAATTGTTGCTTGCTGCTTGATCTATATTGGTTGATGTTATGTTGAACATAGATGCATGGTTGATGTTGTTTTAAAGCTATGTTGAACATAGATGCATGAATGAATCATCTGATATCGTTTAACTGGTTTAATATGGATTGATAAGAGCATCTTTATTCTTGTCATATTTTACTGTATGTGGAAGTATGCTCTACCTAATCATATTTTGCAAGGGACAACAAGCAATAAGCATAAAAAGTTTTGTCACCATCAAAAAGGGGGAGATTGTTGAAAATTCCTAGTTTTGATGTTAACAAATCATTTTATGTAAGTATTTATACATATCTTCAAAAGGAATAAGCCACAGAGTGGCATATGTTTTGAATCTGCTGGTGGCAGAAGGAAAAACATAAAGTGTGTCTAAGTCTGTCCGTATCAGACGGAAGACCTGAAGAGACGTAGATTCTGAATTTGACTATGCCAGACGAAAAATTTAAGCAAACTCAAAATACTAATCTATCAGACTCAGAATGAAACTCCAGGATCAGATCACCAACGGTCAAGTATTTCACTTACTTTGTTTATGTTGATTATGTTATATTAATTTGATTGGTACGATCAATTAAAGGACAATTTCCAAAGAAGAATGAAGTACTTATGGAAGCCCGGATTCCAGTTGTATGGGCGAACAGAATCCAAGGGGATCTGATCTACTCTCAACGGTAAAAAAGACTTGCCTTATAAAGTCTGTCCAATAAAGAGAAGACTAAACTCTCAAGGAAAGAGCCAATAGTTGAGTGTGGCTTGGAGAATATATAAGGATAGGATGAGACCTAGGAGATAGATAGGAAAAACATGTTCCAAAGTGCGATTATGTTCTTTATCAGTTGTCTAAAGTGCGAATTTGAGTGATCCTAGTGAATTACCAAGAAGAGTGACTCTGTGAGACTCATCATCACCGAGTGCTAACACTCAAGAGTGTGTAATCACCTTTGATCATATAATGAAATCCAGCATATTAGCTAATCGCTTGAAGAGTGGACGTAAGCTTATCTAAAGCCAAACTACTATAAAACCGTGTTTGTAATCTTCTCTACTCTCTCTATTTAATTTCAGTTTATAGATTGCAAAGTATTTATTTTAACTGCACGTAAAATTTCATTACACCTATTCACCCCCCTCTAAGTGTTATTACTAGCTACAACACTCTTGAAATAAGATTATTTCTTCGTGTTCTCTATCAATCAATGAAACTGATATTTGGCCAAAAAAGAATTAGTAAAACCAATGTAAAACAGCTAAAAACTTTTGATTTTGGCTATTCTTGGTGAACTTTGTTCCACAGGTCACCAATTTTGTGGATTTCAGCTATTAGGAAAAAAATCTCATCATTTTATAAGTCAATATTTTATATATCAGAAAAGGTTTTGGATTTTGCCTTAAAAAGTCAAGGTATGCAAGTCCCAAAGTTTACGAGATGTCAGCATTAGAGAAAAGCATGTTGATTAGAGATTATAAGGCCTAATGCTTACTGAGGTAGGGCCCCCTTTGACCCATCAGGACCAAAGTGCATTCGAATGGACCTAGGCAAGCGTATACTCTCTTAAACCCAACTCCAATCATATAGATCTAATCAGATTCGCCTAGACTTAGTTTGTTTTATTATGAAAACATAATATTGTCTTATATTGATGCTAGGTCTAGACAATGATATTTAGGTTCGATACATGGCCCAACCATTGATCATGTCTAAGTGGAGGAGACACCAAAAGTCTCCACTCTTCCATCCCTTGAATAGCTAGTGATAAAAGCAAAGCATGCATACGTGTGCCAATATGTTGTCACCTCATTGGACGAAGATGCAAAAGGGCCCTTGCTACTTGCATACCATTGCTCATAATGCAACTTATAAGCTTTTGCACCATCCCACTTGAAGAAAGGTAATTTGCTTATTATTTTTTTTGCTCATATCATAAGAGAGTAGATTGAGAATGTTAGATTTGGGATAAGTGTGAAGATAAATTCATAATCGATTTGGGATTAGATCGGTTGTCACTAATGCCAACAAAGTGTCACATGAACATCATTCATCAATTCTAACAAATTGTCATGATTTAATACACATAAATTTGATAAAACTAAGTTAGAAAATAATCAAAGTGCAATATTAGAATTCATAGTTTTAGGAAAAAGTATCAGACAAGTTCTAAACATTTTGTAATGATGTTAATTTAGTCTTAAACATTTTATTGGTATCAATTTAGTTCTAAATTTTTTGACTTGGTACTAATTTAATCCTAAAACTTTTAAACTAGTGCCAATTTCATCCTTCTGGCTAGATTTTGTTGAAGTAGGCTTCGGTCAACTGACACGGTACGATTGGCACTAACATGAACAACTTTTAATAATATTTTAATATTTTCCAAATTATTTATTATTTCCTTTTTCCTTTTATTTTTTCTTTTCTTCTTCTTTTCTTTTCTTTTCCCCCTGTTCTCCTCCTTGCTCCAGTTGGTTGTTGGCTTGACGATCGGCTAGAGGGGAGGGTTGGTGAGGGCGAGCGTCACTCGCCCTTGCGGTCGCTGGTGAGGGCTCAAGCCTCGCTAGTGATATAGTTAGTATTAACACCTAGAGGGGGGTGAATAGGTGTAGAAGAATTTTATGTGTAGCAATACCAATCTTTTGCAATCTACAAACAGAAATTAAATAGAGAGAGTAGAGAAGATTGCAAACACAGTTTATAGTGGTTTGGCTTTAGACAAGCCTACGTCCACTCTCCAGGCGATCAGCCAATAGGTTGGATTTCACTATGTGACCAAAGATGATTACATGCTCTTGAGTGTTAGCACTTGGTGATGATATGTCTCACAAAGTCACTCTTCTTGGTAATACACTCAAATCACTCAATTTCGTGCTTTTAGACAACTGATGAAGAACAGAATTGAGCTTTGGAATATGTTTTTTTTATCTAGTCTTCTAGGTCTCATCCTATCCTTATATACTCTCCAAGCCACACTTGATCGTTGGCTCTTTCCTTGAGAGTTTAGTCTTCTCTTTCTTGGACAGACTTTATAAGGTAAGTCTTTTTGATTGTTGAAGGTAGATTAGATCCTCTTGGATTCTGTTTGCCCATACAATCAAAATCCGGGCTTCCATAAGTTCTCCATTCTTCTTTGGAAGTTGTCCATTAATTGATCCTACCAATCAGTTTGATACAACAGAAACAATATAAATAAGGTAAGTGAAATACTTGACCGTCGGTGATCTAATCCTGTAGTTTCATTCTGAATCTAATAGACTAATGTTCTAAGTCTGCTTAGGTTTTCCATCTGGTATGGTCAGACTTAGAAACTCCGTCTATACAGGTTTTTCGTCTGGACAGACTCAGAATCTCCGTCTATTCAGATGTTCCGTCTGGTACGGACAGACTTAGAGACACCTTATGCCTTTTCTTCTGCCATCAGCAGATTCTAAAGCATATGTCGCCCTGTGGCTTTTCCTTCTAAAGATATATATAATTTTCATACATAAAATAATTTGTTAACATCAAAACTAGGAATTTTCTCAATAATCTCCCCCTTTTTTTATAATGACAAAACTTTTTATGCATATGGCTTGTTGTTCTTGTAAAACATGGTTAAGCGGAGCATACTTGCAATCATGGTAAAACATGACGGGTATAATGATGCTCATGTCAAAATATCAACCAATATCAAAACAGTCAAATGATATTCGATGATAATCCATTCAGGCATCCATGTTCAAAAACAAGCATCAAAATATTAACCAATATCAAACCAATCAGTTAAATCTGCAATTACTCTCCCCCTTTTTATCACTGTCAAAAAGTCAATATCCTGGAAACAATGAGTAAAGTCTAACAGAACAAGCAACAAATAAAATAGGCCAGAAGACTGTGAACTTAGGAAGATTTTAAAGATGGCTTTTTAGGGGTTCAAACAAGGGTGAAATCTTCCATATCCTTAGTAGACTTTGTAATCCTGGTGAGAATGGCATCTTCCATTCGTTCCAAACGCTGTTGAGTGGTATTCTCTAGAGTCTCCAGCCTTTTGTTTAAGGAGGTTTCCATAACAACCTGCTGATCTCTGATTTTCATAAGTATGTCAAATATTTTCTGAGATTCAGCATGATCAGATGAAGCTACAGGAATATGTGTTTCAACATTTTGAGGCAAATGCTCTCTCTGGATTGATGCTTTAGTCTAGTTTGGTTGCCCTTGTTGATTCCTATCCTCTGCCCTATTATCAGCCTCAGGAATAGTACCCTCATCCATTCCATTTCCTTCTTCCTCTCTTTCTTCTTCTTCTTCTTCTGGATCTTCTTCTTTCTCAGGCTCTTCTTCTGGTTCTAACTCAGCATTTTCTGCAGGTTGAGGTTCTGCACTAGAAATGTTCCCTTCTGGTGCATTAGGTGGAGGCATTTATGCTTCTGGTTCTGTCATTTTGTGTGCAGTTTGTCTCAAATTCGCCAGAATTTCAAAAATACTTTCCTCTTCATCCTCTTCATCCTGCAGTAGTAGCTGTCTCCTTCTCTTAGAACTTGGTTCGGCAGCAGTCACTTCATTTCCTCTTCTCTTTGTAGCTGTTGATGCCTTAGCCAGTTCCTTCTCCTTTCTTCTCCATGTCTTCATAACATCCTTCAACCTCATTTTATTGATCATTTTAAGTCCAATGGCTATTGTTGGAAGAACTGTAATGCAAAATCTCCTGGGCAATCGATCTTGAGATGTTCAAAGATTCTGGTCACCAAAAACTCCACAGGGCAGCTGTCCTTTGTCCTTCGAAATTGTTCTATACATGTGCAGAAGAATAGTGTGAGGGAGTGAGAACAGAACTCTCTTTTCAATTGCCCACATTAGTTTTGCTTCAAATCTGGCCACATCAGACTTTGATGATGCCTTAGGACGAATGCAGCTAATGATAATTTTATGCAAAATTGTTTTTGTTGAAGTCAAAAAGGGGTAAGTGATATTAGCCCTAACAGACTTTATAAGATGTTTACAAACAGTCTCATAAGTGACTTCAATGGATTTGAAAGGACCCCTCTCAACTTTCATGATATAAGCCAAGACATCTGCATTAATCTCATAGAAAGTATCATTCACACTAAATTGCATTTTATCTGGAGACATGAACAACAAATTAGAATAAAAGTATGTCGTTAATTTTGGATAAACAGCAGCAGAGTCGGTGCATAATCGATCCATCTGCAATCTTTCAAAACAGCTTTTCAAACTTATATCAGCAACATCCAAAAAGTCAAAATCCACAATTCTGTGGTTCATTACTCCTCGTTCAAGCAATTTGTTATAAATTGCCTTATGCTCTTTAGACCAGAACAATTTCCCTATTGTGTTCCGAGCCATTGCAGCAATCCCCATTCTAACATCAAAATTTCTATAGATTCTTTCATCATCTTCCTTTTCACCCCAGACATTATCTCTGCTTCTACTGGCTTCATTAGCCCGTTCTCTTCGTGCAGGCTATTGTTCTATAAGTTGAACAGCTTGAACCAGACGCAACTCATTTGCATATCCTTTTTTTCTCAAGTAATATAGTTTGACATCCTCAGTAGCGTTTCTTTGCACTAAACGTTCATACATTTTCAAGACTATATGAGGGTTTTCAAGTTTAGGCAGAGTTAATCCAGACATACCTCTTCTAGAGACACTCCTCTGCCCAGATTCAGTTGGGGAATTCCTTGGAGACTCCACATTTTCACTTGCATTCATTTGAGCCGATGCATTTTGAGAATCTCTTTGAGATTCTTCATAAGTCTGCGTTAGTTCGAAGTGTGTCTGCCCTCCTTCTATGTTTCAAGGTCTTCGGCCAGCAATCCCATTTGATCTTCTTCGAGGAGATGGAGACACAGACCTTGATCTAGACATGGAGGATCTCAAAGCCATGTTCGGAGAGGGTTTTGGTCGATTTGGAGGAATTGTTTGTTCTTTAGGGTTTCAAAAGAAAGCTTTTATGAGAGACTCGATTTTTGGGGGTTATGAAGCCTTCTGAAGAGAGGTAAATGAAAAGACATGATTTTTTGAAAATAATAACTGAAAATGGCAGTTATTCAAAAATATTAAACTTGTTAAAAATAGATGAAGATAATTTAAGCATGTACCAGAAATTATGCAAAACAATGATTTGCTAATTTAAACTTACTAGGTTCAATCATATAAGGAAATAACTTACGCGCTAAAATTTAATTTCCAAAAATACCATCAAGTCCTTCTGAGTGCATCCAGAAGAATGGTCCATCCAGAAGATTGCTTCTCCTAGATTGTATCATGTCCTCATAGACATTATGCAAAAGGGTTAATGATATTTAATCTGTTACAAATTGAATCGAATGTACCTTTGTCCAGCGGCTTTGTGAAGATATTTGCTAATTGATTCTTTGAATCAATAAATTCTACAAATATATCATCATTTTGCACATGATCTCTAATAAAGTAATACTTGATTTCAATGTGATTTGCCCTAGAATGTAGGATCAGGTTCTTGGTGAAGTTAATAGCACTTGTGTTGTCACATTTCATTTTAGTGCAAGTTTCTTCCTTTCCATAGTCCCTCAGTTGCTGTTTCATCCATAGAATCTGTGAACAACAACTTCCAAGAGCAACGTATTCTGCTTCTACTGTAGAAAGAGCCATAGTGTTATGCTTTTTAGAGAACCATGAAATCAACATATGTCCTAGTAGTTGGCATGTTCCAGACGTGCTCTTTCTGTCCACTTTACATCCTACTAGGTCAACATCTGAGTAATTAAGAAGAGTAAAGTATGTTCCCTTAGGATACCATAGACCCAAATGTGGATAAGTAGCTATGTATTTTATTATGCGCTTAACTGCAGTGAGATGTGATTCTCTAGGGTCCGCTTGGAATCGAGCACATAAAGACACACTGTATAGAATATCTGGTCTAGATGCAGTAAGATAAAAAAGAGAACCAATCATGCTTCTGTAAGCCTTTTGGTCAACTTTCTTTCCCATTTCATCCTGATCTAGTTTGATGGAGGTTGATATTAGAGTTTCAGTCTTCTTGCAATTCTCCATTCCAAACTTCTTGATCAAGTCTTTGGCATATTTTTCTTGATAGATGAAAGTTCCATGTTTGGACTAATTGACTAGAAGTCCTAGGAAGAATGTGAGTTCTCCCATCATGCTCATTTCAAATTCCTCCTACATAGACTTTGAGAAGTTCTTGCACAACCATTCATTAGAGGATCCAAAAATAATAACATATACATATATTTGTATAAGCAAAATATCCTTACCTTCCTTTTTGATAAACAGAGTTGTGTCTACCATACCTTTCTTGAAGCTATTATTTAGTAGAAACTTACTTAATCATTCATACCAGGCTCGAGATGCTTGTTTCAGACCATATAAAGCCTTCTTCAGTCTGTATACATGGTCTGACTTTCTTGATTCCTTGAAACCAGGAGGCTGTTCTACATAGACCTCTTCTTTGATAAATCCATTCAAGAAGGCGCTCTTCACATCCATCTGGAACAGCTTGAAGTTTTGATAGCAAGCATAAGCAAGCAACAATCTGATTGCTTCTAACCTTGCTATTTGAGCATAGGTTTCATCATAATTTATTCCTTCTGATTGTGAATAACCTTTGGCTACAAGTCTTGCCTTGTTTCTGGTCACTTTTCCTCATTCATCCACTTTATTCCTGAAGACCCATTTAGTGCCTATGATGGTTCTTCCCTTGGGTTTGAGTACCAATTCCCACACATCATTCCTTTTGAATTGATGGAGTTCTTCTTGCATTACTTCTATCCAACTTTCATTTTCAAGGACTTCTTCTACTCCTTTGGGTTCAATCTCATTGATGAGTGCCACGATGCTTGTATTCTTTTTGTTCTTTAATCTGGTTCGAATTCCTTCATTGATACTTCCAATAACCAGCTCTTGAGGATGACTAGATTTATATTTCCAGTTTCTGTTGTGCACTTCACTGTCAACAGGATCTTCTAGTGATTGAGTGGTGTCAAATTGAATGGTTCTTTGATCTGGAGTTTCCTCTGTGACTGTTTTCTGAGAGGATTCAGCTTCTTTGTTGAAAGTTCATTTCTCAAAATACATAGTTGGTTCTGAATCTTCAACTTGAGTTTTGTTCTGGTTGGAAACATCTTGCTCCATAAACTTCACGTTCATGGATTCCTCCACAATCTGAGTGTTCTTGTTGAATACTCGGTATGCTTTACTAGTGTTTGAATATCTAAGGAAAAATACCTCCATCTAACCTTTCTTCAAACTTGATTAGATGATTGTTAGCATTTTTTAGGATAAAGCATTGACAGCCAAAAATGCAAAAATAGGAAACAACTGGTTTTCTTTCTTTGAAAATTTTATAGGGAGTTTTCTCAAGAATTGGTCTAAGAAAGACTCTGTTAATGATATGGCATGAGGTGGAAACTGCTTCTGCCCAGAAACGAGTTGCTACCTTGCTTTCAATAAGGAGAGTTCTGGCCATTTCTTGCAAAGACCTGTTTTTCCTTTCTACAACTCCGTTTTGTTCTAGAGTGTAGGGAGAGGAGAACGTAAGCTCAATGCTATTTTTATTACAAAAATCTGCAAAGTTTTGATTTTTAAATTCTCCACCATGATCTGTTTTAATATAGAAATAGAGTAACCTTTCTCATTTTGAACTTTTTTTTCAAATATTGAAAAATAAGAGAAGGTTTCCTCTTTATTAGCAAAAAAGAATACCCATGTAAAATGAGAATAGTCTCCTACAATTACAAGACAGTATTTCTTACCTTCAATGCTCTGAGTTCTAGTTGGTCCAAATAAATTCATATGAAGAAGCTGCAATACACGATTAGTAGAAACCTATTTTACAAATTTGAAGGAACTTCTTACTTGTTTTCCCATAGTGCATGACGAGCAAAGTTCTGTCTTATTATAGCTTAAAGAAGGCAGACCACGGATAAGCTTTTTGCTTAGTAGCTTAGAGATTTGTTTCATACTAACATGTCCAAGTTTGCGATGCTAGAGATTTGCTTCATCTTGGACTGAAATTAGGCATTTAGGAGTGTCTTCATTTATATCCAGGAGATAGATGTTCCCATGCCTTCGTCCAGTGAATGATTGAGAAGAGTCATCGCTAATTCTAGAATATAAGTTCTCTTTGAAATCAATTTTGAAACCAACAACACATAGCTGGCTAATGCTTAGAAGATTATAATTCAATCCCTTAACTAGAGAAACATTATTGATAACTAGACTTCTAATCTTAACCGTTAATAATCCAATGATGTTTCCCTTAGTGTTTCCTCCAAAAGAAACTGTTCCTCCTTTAACCTTTTCTAAGCCAACGAACATTTTTGAATCTCCAGTCATGTGTCTTGAGCATCCACTGTCCAAGTACCATTTCTTCTTGCTTCTGAAGCTCACCTGCAATCAACACACATACTCATTTTTTCTTTGGTACCCAGATTTTCTTGGGTCCTTCAGGGTTAGTAGTATATGCTTTGTCTAGCCATTTCTTCTGAACAGGTCTCCAGACTTTAGGACATTTGTTTTCAAAATGTCATATTTCTCCACAATTAGAACATTTGAGATAGTCTCTACCAACAGGTCTTACAAAATTCTTTTTGAAATGATTTTTGTAAGCCTGTCGAGGAGGTCTCTATTTAATTCTCTCATTGACCTTAGGAAAATCAATTAAAGAATCACTTTCCTTATAGAACCCTAATCCTGACTTATCATAGTAAGGAATTTGAATGAAGAGTACATGCTGCAGGGTTTTTGATCCTTTAGAAAACTTTGTAATGATATTCAAAATTTCCTTTTTGAGAGATTCATTCTCAATTTGCAAAGATTCTCGATTTTCTTTCATCTCCAAAAGTTCCTTTTTGAGACTTTTTCATTTAGTATAAAATCTTGATTTTCCTTTAATTCTGAAAGTTCTTTTTTGAGATCATCAAATTTTCCTCTCAAAGAATTATTCTTTTGACTCAACTTGTGATTTTCCTTTTTTAAACCAGAAATCCTTTTCAGAGTGGATTTTAAATTAGAACACAGCTCATTTATATAATTTGAAACTTCTGTAGGAATGCTAGAATGACTAACCTCAATTTCTTTGTCTGAATCTGATTCTAATTCTAAATCCGTTCCAGATTCTAAGTTTGAATGTGCCATTAGACAGATGTTGTCATATTCATCTTCACTGTCTTCAACCTTAGTGTCACTCCATGTTTCAACTTTCAGGGCCTTCTTGTATTTTTCATACTTCCCTTTGTTCTTCTTGAGCTTGGGACAATTCTGTTTTATGTGACCCTTCTTTTTGCATTCGAAACAGACAATCTCTTTGACATATTCTTCCTCATCCTCTGTTCTTCGTTGTCCAGACTGTCTATTTTGCTTCTTGCTATTAAACTTTCTGCCTTTCTTGTTTAACTTTTTTACTTTTCTGATTAGCAATGCAAGTTCTTCATCATCCAGCTCGTCCTCAGAATCTGTATCATCGGAATCAATATTAGACTTAAGAGCAATGGATTTCTTACCTCTGGATTCCACTTCCTCGTTCATTTGTTTTTCTTCATAAGACTGCAAGGTACCAACAAGCTCATCAACTGTCAGAGGTGAAATTCGCAGAGTTTCTCTAATGGAGGTCTTCACATTATTCCACTCTTTTGACAATCCTCTTAAAAGCTTGTTGACTTTCATTGGTCCAGGAACATGTTGTCCTTGATATGCTAGTCTATTTACAATTTCTGTAAATCGACTGAACATGTCTCCTATGGACTCTCCTTGTTTCATTTTAAAAGATTCATATTGACCAAGTAAAATATTTACTTTGATCTCCTTAACAAGATCAATCCCTTTGTAGGTCACATGCAGTCTATCCCATACTCCTTTTGTTGTATCATAAGAAGATATTCGATTATATTCATTAGGTGATAAAGCACAATAAAGAGAGTAGATAGCCTTAGCGTCTAGAGTTTGTCTCTTTCTTAGTTCTTCTGAAGAGATGGTAGCTGATGTTTCTATTGCTTTCCCATTATCTTTCTTTGAGGTTTTTCAGCTTCAACATTGGGATCAACTCCTCTTTCAACTACATCCAATTCCAGCGGATCTTTTGATCTGAGGAAGGCCTTCATCTTGTTCTTCCATATATTGTACTCTTTACCATCAAAATATGGTGGTCGAGTGTTGCTCTGTCCCTCAATCAGACCTAGTGCAAGGATACTAGCCATAGAGGATTTTTAACTCAGAAGTAATAAACACTTCAAAATACTGAGCACAGAGCTTTGATACCAATTGATATAGCTAGTATTAACATCTAGAGGGGGGTGAATAGGTGTAGAAGAACTTTATGCGTGGCAATACCAATCTTTTGCAATATACAAACAGAAATTAAATAGAGAGAGTAGAGAAGATTGCAAACACAGTTTATAGTGGTTCGGCTTTAGACAAGCCTATGTCCACTCTCCAGGCGATCAGCCAATAGGCTGGATTTCACTATGTGATCAAAGATGATTATATGCTCTTGAATGTTAGCACTTGGTGATGATATGTCTCACAAAGTCACTCTTCTTGGTAATACACTCAAATCACTCAATTTCGTGCTTTTAGACAACTGATGAAGAACATAATTGAGCTTTGGAATATGTTTTTTTATCTAGTCTTCTAGGTCTCATCCTATCCTTATATACTCTCCAAGCCACACTCGACCATTGGCTCTTTCCTTGAGAGTTTAGTCTTCCCTTTCTTGGACAGACTTTACTAGACAAGTCTTTTTGACCGTTGAAGGTAGATCAGATCCCATTGGATTCTATTCGCCCATACAATCAAAATCCGGGTTTTCATAAGTTCTTCATTCTTCTTTGGAAGTTGTCCATTGATTGATCCTACCAATCAGTTTGATACAACAAAATCAATATAAATAAGGTAAATGAAATACTTGACCGTTGGTGATCTAATCCTGTAGTTTCATTCTGAGTCTAATAGACTAATGTCCTGAGTCTACTTAGGTTTTCTTTTTGGTACGGTCAGACTCAGAAACTCCGTCTATACAGGTTTTCCGGCTGGTACGGATAGGCTCAGAATCTCCGTCTCTTCAGATCTTCCGTCTTGTACGAACAGACTTTGAAACACCTTATACCTTTTCTTATGTCACCAGCAGACTCTAAAGCATATGCCGTCCTGTGGCTTTTCCTTCTAAAGATATATATATATAATTTGCTTACATAAAACGATTTGTTAACATCAAAACTATGAGTTTTCTTAACAGCTAGTGGTCGGTCACCTAGTCAGCAACCGGAGGAAAACACGGAGAAAAAAAAGAAGAAAAGAAAATAAATTAAAATAAATAAATAAATAATTCAAAAAATATTAAAATATTATTTAAAATTGTCCACATTAGTATCGATAGTGCCACCTTAGTTGACCGACGTTCACGTCAGCAAGATCCGGCCAAAATTGGCTAGAATGACCAAATTGGCACGAGGTTAACAGTTTTAGAACTAAATTGGCACTAAGTTAAAAAAATTTAAGACCAAATTGGCACCAATAAAAAGTTTAGGATAAAATTGACACCCATAAAATGTTAAGGACTAAATTGACACCAATACGAAAGGTTTATGATTTTTTTTTGACACTTTTTTCTATGGAAAGTGAGTGTAATAAATTTTCCCAAAATAAGAAAATCAAATAAAAAAAGTGACATCACACTGAGGATTAATTGGGTACTCAAACAGTTTTGACATTTTATTTCCAGCTTAATAGCAAGTACGTTAAAGCACTGTCAGTCGAAGTCCCCAGTAGGAGTTAGATCTAGAATGAACCATCCGACAATATTAATATATAATTGAGATATGGAAAAGCCAAACAACAATTACCAAATCATTATATAACCACAGTGAAATGTCATACAATGGCATATGTATTTCAAAGTCTTAAGATAAAAATTGTAGTTAAAGCAGGCCCAAGAAAGAACCCCGTATTCATATATTTTAACATAATTGAGATACTCAGAGTTTGGCCAGGACTTCTAGTAATCCTTGGCGCTTTCACCCTAATCAATTTTACCATTTTGAGCAGTTTCCATTTAATCTGAAATGGAAATTGTGGCCCCATTGTTATGCGAGCTGCGTTCAAAATAAAAACCTCGACTATTGCTCAGTACAAGCGGTCAATTTAGGAAAATCAATGTTAACAATGGAAAATATAGCATAATTGGTAATGTTGATCAATTAAATGGATCGGCTCATGAATAGAGGAGGTCTTGCTATTGTTCTTCATGAAAGAAAATTAGGGATCGAATTAAAAGTAATTGTATGTTTTATCTTTAGTGGTCCTGGTAAAATTGACAAATTTTCAGAAGAAATTATGAATTTGTCTGGTTCAAGCTTTGAGCTTTTTAGATTAAAGGAAATATTTCTAATTAGATGTCAACTTTTGTCGACCAATTCATAAAAGATGAAACCAACAAAATTTGACCAATCATGCGTGAGTTGCGACACACAATTTGAAACACGAGAGGGAATTGTGCACGTAGTGTCTTTTTTGCGGTCTGCAATAGAAATTAGTGTAGACTCAAGTGGGCACAAAGAAAGAAAGATAATGCGTTGATAAAATTGTTGGAAATCTCCCGTGGTAGTACCCCGTGATGTCTACTGTCGTGAATGGCGAGGACTCACCCTTTTTGACACAAATATCAACAACGGAAATTGAATGAGTTCGCGGTTAACTCATGACTCAATCACATTGATGGAAAAGTTTTCTTGGTCATTTATCTCGTACGTGCTTGATTCCACAATCTTTTTGGAGATTGTTTTCACACGTCGATACTCGTATAATTAAAATGGGTGCATCTTTGATTTGGTTAAGGATTATGTTTCAAATGTATTTTACCCAAAAGTTGTGAGGTTAGTATGATAATAAAAGAAAGTGATTGTATATGTTAAATAGAAACACGGCACAAATATGATATTTCCAATTCATATTTTGACTACTGTTTGGGTTTAGGCTCATGATTTGGTTTGTTTATGGTATTTCTATCATAGACTTACAGTTATCTTTCTAAAGTAAGCTTTTCCGTCGTTAAGAAAACATGTTCATTGCATACAAAACGTGGTCTCATGACTCTTAACCTTACCGACTAGCTTAGTTGATTAGAAGATTGTCTTTTTTTTCTTTTTTGGTTAGAAATCAGGACCCCACTGACAATCTCTAACTTTCATCAGAAAGGTCATCATGGCATCGAGATAGGGGCGGTCCAGGGTAATAGAGGAGTCAATGGAAAAATGCAGCCGAATAGGACCTGTAGTGATTTTTATTCTGCTAACACGTGATGTTGTCGAAGGAAAATGGAAAGTATACTCTTTTAATATGACTAGCATTATATGAATTGCAACTACTTTACGTCATGTTCGAACTCAACTCCTCTTACATTCTTAAGAATAAATTGGACTTCAGATGAAAAATAGAGTATCTATGCATTCGAACCCATAAGTTTACCAATGAATATTTTGAAAGACCTTGCGTAGCTTATTAATGTTCTAAATTCTCCATCAATGTGAGTGAAAGAAAAGCAAATTTAGGTGCCGTTTATTTCGTAGAAAATGAATTATTTAAAAAAATCTTTCAAAAAATAATCACTTGTATTTATTGAAATAATTGGTCAATGAACATATTTGCATTATCAATAACAATTTATGTTTAAACATTTTTGTAGATGATGAAGATAATTTTCGTTTATTTATTTTTGTAAGCAATATAAATTATCATTTTTTGAAAAATATCTTATAAATAATTCATTTTCCTTTAAATAAACGAAACCTTAGACCTTTTCTTTTCTTTTCTTTTTTTAATTTATTAGTTGTCTTCTTGTCTCATTCTCCAGAAGTAGTTACATTCATGGACCGAAGTGTTGTTCATTAAGCATGCAAACGATTCAACTGAAATAAGAAAGTAAGATTTTTCATTCTTTGAAGCAGGAATAAACTATTCTAGACTTCGAAATCTTCCTTAAGGAAGAGACCTCTTGTTTTTACAACACATCATCACTTGCGGATCTCTTGTAAGAACATTGAATCTTTCTTCTGTGTAAAACCAAACTGAGCTAGATGCATTGTCTTTATGGTTGCATAATTCTTTACTATTTGTTTTTCCATTGTCATCACTGAAACCTACTTGAATTCTTATTCAGTTAATCAGCGACTAAAGCAGGTTGGGAAGAACCTACAAAAAATTGCAATTCAACTACTTTAGGAACACAAAGTAGAACTTTTCAGTTTAAAGGAAGAGATTAAAAAGTGTTTGATATTACTTTTTGACCTTAGAAAAATTCGAACATCTTGAGTCTATATATTTTTTCATCAAAATAAAAACCAATGTTGATGAAAAGTATATACATCTCGGGATATGGAATTTTTGAGCTAGCATCGCATGATCTATAAATCATATGAATTAAGATTATCATTTGGACCATTGTTGATAATGAGAGTGGTTTACGTGGTCTTAAAATCATATAATGTCTTTCTGGGATTCCCAATGATGTAGTATATGGTGATTTTAGTTTCGAAGAAGTTTGACCCTTGATATTTAATCACACAAAAGGAAGAAAATAAACCTGGGCTATTAGTACCCAAGGAAAAATTAAGAAAATAAATTTTAATAATGTAAAAGCATAGTAGGTAATGTTGATTAGTTAAGTGCATCAGCTCATAGATAGAGGACGATTTTGCTATCTCACCAAAAAGAAAATTAGGGACGGAATTGAATGTAGTCAGCTTGTTTCATCTTAGTGTTTCTAGCAAAATTAACAAAATTCAGAAGAAATTATGAATATTCTATTTGAAGGTCTAAGCTGTTTAGATTAAAGAACATATTTCTAATTAGATGTCGAGCTTTGTCGACCAATTGATGAAAGATGAAAAACATATGAATTAACCAATCACACGGGGATGTTGTAACACGCAATTTGGAACATCATGGGAACAGACAAGAGGGTTGCGCATGTTGTAGCCTTTTGCAATAGAAATGGTGAAATTTGAAGGTTTAAAGATTGGGTTGTGTTCTCAATACTTTTAAGTAGGTCGACTTGGTAATAAAATTGCTGGAAATCTCACGTGGTAGTACCCCACCATATTTATTGTCCATTGCTGTGCATGGGATGGCATTGCCGCCCACCTTTTTTGACATGAGGGAACGCGGAATTTTTTGCTGACCATTTTAAGTGGGGTGGCTTCTTTCGGCATTTCTACCACATATATTTTTTGTCTCCTAGTCATAATTAAGATCTAGTAGTTCAAATGAAACTCTAAGTAGCTTGTAGTTTTCATTAATTAGGTTGAAAGGTCATGGTAAGAATAAAGATTTCAACCATGAATCAGTTTGCATTAGACAATGCTCAGTTCCATCACTCTTTCTTGGTGCGATTCTTGTTGGATACCTTTTGTCAATTGCGATACTATTTCTCATTGTCATGACTATTGTAGATGATATTTCTCATTTCCAAACAAAAGCAGAAACCGCGTCCTTGTTCCCCTGAGCTCGTATCCATGCCATTCGGACACGGCTTCTTCCGCAAAAGCTATACAATTTCATGCGCGCAAATGTGAAGTGTGCAGGCAAAGGATCGCCGGAGCTGGCGATGAACGACGGTTGGCGGACGCCAGGAGCAGGCAACGTGAGTAATTTCGCTACGGCGCTGGACCATGAGTCTCCTCCACGGGACTGCGTCTTTGATGTTGCTCCCTCCGAGTCCGACTCTGCTTCCACGGGTTGTTTCGCACCGAAGGACTCCCCCAGGGGGAGTACGAAACGATGGAATATATTGACTTGGGGCGAGTAGAATGTGGTGATTTTAGTCCACACACGACAATTGTTTGATTAAATGCCTGACAGACGCTCGGCGATGAGTAAAACGAGTACGTGCTCTTGCTTTTCATTGTTTTCGTTCGCTGAAAATGGCAGTGGCAGCCACAGACGACTTGATAAGCATGGTGTTTGCTAGATGATTTTAATAAGAGTCCTCCCAAGTCTGTGGTGGTTAATTTGCTTGGAGGGATTACTTAGTATAGGTAGCTCAAGTTAAATCTTCTGAGTTCCTTCCAGGTAAACCGTGGTCGAAGGCAGGATTTGAATGGACTATCCAAATAGAACATTTTCTTTCTCAGATTTACATGCGTTGGTTTCCTTTCTCGAGCAAACACTGAGCCACCAACAAGCCTAAGGCAATTTATTTGAAGATGCTTGTCGACCTGTACAATTATCATTCAGATCAGCTTCATTGAAGCTTCTGAAAATGTCTCGGTCACTTGCTTCTGGTCGAGCCTTGGTTTCTCGGGCTCGCCATTTTAATCACATCAAGGCCCCTTCTGCTGCTAATACAAAGGCAGGCAGCTTGGTGTGCGCACAAGAGACTGCTAAGGGGCACATCTCCATATCTTGAGATGGACTTTCGATGGGATGGCCATTTTGCCTTTACATTCCAAGGTGTTAAGCATGTAGAGGGCGCTGTCAGCTAGGATACTTCGAGCATTCGACCTTCTCATTTCCACCTTTTCCTTCTACTCTCTGTTCTCACTGGCCCATTGTGGGATTTTTATTGCTGCGACATGTGAACACATTATGTTTCATTTATTTGAGTGAGCCTCTCGATCTGTCATAATACCTCGAGAGTTCCTTGTGCTGATAGGAATGTTCTCATTCGTCTTTCTAAGAATGTTCAATCTTTCCTTCGTTTGAAACCAAACTGTGCCATGTGCTTTCCTAGTATCATCACTGTGACTTACCTGAGTTGTTGTTCAATTCAACAGCTACTAAAGCAGGTTGTGAAGAACCTACAAAAATTGCAAATCAAGTGCTCCTGAAGAATTCAATGGCCAACGATCAACACAACAGAGTGGTGACATTTTCTCAATTTTAGTTCAAAGGAAGTGATAAAAAGGAATTTGATATCATCTTGTGACAATAGAAAAATCACTAGTAGCCCGATATGTTATGAGCATATAAAATTTTGAGATGTGAAAAACATTCTAATTTGACCAGAACATTTTAAGGCCAAAATATTTTTTTCATCAAGATAAAACCCCATATTGATGAAAAGTATGTAATATCCAAATATGGAATTTCCAAAGTGATAACACATGATCTATAAACTATATGAATCAATATCATAATCTCAACCACCATTCCAGATGAATTTAGTTTACTTTGTGGACTAAAGATCATATGACATCTTTTCAAGGCACTCACTTAATGTCAAATATCGAAATGGTCGCCAGGGTACCGAACAATGGTTCTAAAAAAATCTCTAAATGGATGTTGAATTTTGTTGACCGATTGATAAAAGATAAAAACCAAATAAGTTAATCAATCACACGTTATTTTATAATTCACAAATTGAAACGACATGGCAATAGATACGGGAGGGCGTTGCACGTTTAAACCTCATTATGGACCGCACTAGAAATACTGCAGTTTGAAGTACGAATAAAGGAAGAAGGTAGGAAGAAGATTAGCTTTTGTTCTCATTATTTCCACAAGGTTGAGCTCAGCGACAAATTTGCCGCAAATCTAATGCGGTAGTGTCACACGAAGCCAATTGTCAAGTATAGAGATGCCTCACACTCTTGACAAAAGAGAACGTTGAATTTTTGTCAAGTGATTTAAGCCTTCTTTTATTTTTCTTGTACAATGTAACTCAATATCTGGAAATTGAACTACTACGGGGTAAATATGCATAATCACATGTTAAAATGGCCACGATCTACATAAACGAAGAAGTTTATCACTTAATTCATTTTGTATTAGCTTGATTTCGCAATCTTTTAGGCAATTGTTTTCCCACATTGATTCTTATATAATTAACATTAGTGTGTGTTTGATTTGATTTATGATCCTACTTTCAACATATTTTACCCAAAAGTCATGAGATAAGTATAGCAATAGAAAAAAATAATTGTATGCGTGGAACAAACACACAACACAAATGCTATCTTCTCATTTCATATATGGGGTATCCTAATCTAGGTCATAATTTACTTTGTCCATGATTTTTGTTGTAATATTATCGTAGAAATGCTAATAGAAGTTGCAATTTGAATCAATACAAAATTACCAAGAAATAAACGAAAAACAATAAGAATACTAGAATTTTACATTGTTTGATTCAAGTGTTAGTACTTACTCTATGGGGATAGCCAACAGTAAATAATCAGCGGGAAAAATGTTAAAAAAGCCTTAAACCTTTTATTGGTGTCAATTTAGTTCTAAACCTTTTGACTTTGTGCTAATTTAATCCTAAAACTTTTAGCCTAGCTCCAATTCGATCATTTTGACTAATTTTGGCCGGGTTTTGTTGATGTGGATACCAATCGATGATGTGGTAGGACTAGCAATTGATGTGGACAATTTATAATAATTTTTTATATTTCTCAATTTATTTATTTATCTATTTTCTTTCATTTGTGTTGCTTATTTTTTCTTTTCCTTTTTTTTCTTGTACTCCTTCTTTCTCCAACTAGTTGCCAGCGAGGCTCCGCCCTCGCCAGATCTGGAGAAGGCAAGCCTCTGTCGCTCGAGGCGAGGTCGCCCTAGGCGTGGTGGAGGCCGGTGAGGTTGACCTCGCCTCTAGTCAGTCACCGACCGGCGACTGACTCAAGGTAGGAGGAGAGTAGGGAAAAAAAAAAAAAAAAAAAAAAAAAAGAATAAATAAAAGGAAAAAAGGTAAAAAAATAAATAATTCAAAAAATATTAAAATGTTATTTAAAGTTGTCAATATTAGCCGTTGGCTGTGCCACGTTAGTCAATCAACACCATGTTGGCAAAATCCAGTCAAAATTAGTGAGAATGGCCGAATTGATACTAAGCTAAAAGTTTTATGACTAAATTAGTATCAAATCAAAAAGTTTATAATGAAATTAATACCAATAAAAGATTTAGAAATAAATTTGTACATAATTAAAAGATTTAAAACTAAATTAGTATTAGTGAGAAGGCTTAGCACTTTTGCGTAATCCATTTCGTCCCCTATCTTGGCAAGCGCAAAACACCACAGCCCAAAATGCCCAGATAGCAGAAGCAAGCGAAAGGTTTTACCCGCCATTAACGATTGGATTGGCTGCGTTATCTTGATTCTTTCATCCTCCCTCTCCTCTCACCTCCGCTCTCAGCACACTCCCTTAAGAAAAAGATGGTTACAAGTTCTCAAGTTTTGCATCAGCAGCTGCTTTCCGGTCTCCTTGTCAGCCTCTTTCTTTTCCCTTCTTATCTCAGGGCCAGAGACCCATCTTGCCCAGAAAACTAATCCCCAGAAACACCGTCAAGAGCAATATTTTGGAATTCACTTCGCCGGTGCAACACGTAGAGGGAATGCTTGTGGTAGAGCAAGAATCAGGAGTCGGGTAAGTGGTGAATTGACTGAAGTCGAAGGGCAGAAGCAGAAGCAAGAGCCTTTGGTGAAAAGAGCGTACCCTCTTCATGAGATTGAGCCCAAGTGGCAAGAATACTGGGAAAAGAACAAGACTTTCAGAACCCCAGATGAGATTGACACGTCTAAGCCCTAGTTCTATGTCCTCGACATGTTCCCATATCCCAGGTTTCTCTCTCTGTCTCTCTAGTTTCTTGTTGTTGTCGTTAGTGAGTGATTGTGATGTCAAATTCGGTAACTTCACTGGGCCAAGGATGAGAATTGGGAAGCACAATTGAATTGAGTGTCTTGAGCAACTGGGGTTGGTTTTGATCAGTTAAATAATTTTAGGTTTATCCATTTGGACTAAATTCATTCTTTTGCTTGGTTTTCTTGTTGTGCTCTTGGAAGTGAGATTTTTTTTCCTTTTGCTAATTGATTGTTTTCAATTCAGTGGAGCGGGAATTGATATTCTAGCTAGATTCAAGAGAATGCAAGGCTTCAATGTTTTGCACCCGATGGGATAGGATGCATTCGGATTGCCTGCAGAGCAGTACGCAATTGAGGTTTTCTTTTCTATTTTGGCTTGGTGGTTACATGCATTTTTGTCACATGTATCAGAAACTGCAAAGAGGGGTCTGATCATGTGAGAGGTGTGTTAGCTGTTTGATTTCATATCTTAGAAAGCGGATTGGTTATCTCTAGGGTACTATTAGAGGTAGTCAGAAAAGCTACAATAGTCTCGATCAATCTGAAAGAATATTTGAGAAGTACTCAACAAAGTAAAAACCTTTTAGAAGGTTCTCATAGAGCATCCAATCAATGAAATTAAGAGCATTAGCAGACACTTCATAAATATTGTCCATTTACTTCTGATGCAGGAAAATTTTTGTGGCTACTACTTTATAGTTTCATCATTGACATTGTTTAAAGCAGTTTCTAAGCTTCTAGTATGTGGCGGGCTATGGTCTTACATTCAGGCACTTGCACTGTAATTGGAATTGCAGCTTAAATCACTAGGTTTCTCCTATGATTGGGATCGTGAAATTTCCACAGTAGAACCAGAATATTACAAGTGGACCCAGTAGATTTTTCTTCAGCTTTTCAAGAGAGGACTGGCATATCAGGTATTTAAAGCCACTTGCTTCTGTCTGAATACTCATTTCTTTGAAATGTTCATTGTCTGGGTGTTTACTTGTTCAGGCTGAAGTACCTGTAAATTGGTGCCCTGCTCTTGGTATGGTATTGGCTAATGAGGAGGTGATAGATAGTGTGAGCGAGCATGGTGGCCATCCAGTTATAAGAAAGGTAAACAATGATATATAGAGATTTAGGAAACAATAAGACCTTTTTTAACTTGTTTACAATCTTGATTTCATCATTTTGAATGGTTTTATAATTTTACAGTGTCATTGTTTATCACAAGCAGCCAATGTGGCAATGGATGCTCAAGATTACTGATTATGCCGACTGTCTTCTTGAAGATCTAGATGACCTCGAATGGCCTGAAAGCATCAAAGAAATGCAAAGAAATTGGATAGGGAGATCAGAAGGTGCTGAGTTAAAGTTCTGCATTGTCGATGGTGATAAAATGGAAAGAAATCTAGAGCTAACTGTTTTCACTACCAGGCCTGACACAATCTTCGGAATAATGTAAAACTTCTTCCTCATATTAGCTGTACAGGAACCCTTCCATACTGAATTTGGTTGGATTGTGGCATGCATTCACCCGGCATAACTGTTATGCTGGTTAAAGTTGGTGTGGAAGGGCTTTTAGGGTTTGGAACATGTGCACTGTTATTAGGCGGAATGTGGCTGCTTGGGTTTTTATGCTGATATTATTTACTTCAGTCTCATACATATTTGCTGGATACGTTTCAGGTTCTATATGATATTGGTATTGTTTCCACAAAAGAGTCTTTCGAGTGTGTTATAAACCAGGGAATCATTCTTGGCGAGATAAGTAATACCTGTTTGTCCATATTTTCTTCCATCAATGAATGCTCTTATAAATGGCGTGCGTGGCAGGTTCAATATACAGCATATAAAGATGCTGATGGAAACTATGTATCTGCAGAAGCTGCAGATTCATTGGGTGCATAGACTCAAGAAGTAGTAATTGAAGAAAAAGTAAGTCACTTTCATGCATCAACTTTGGCGTTTCAGGTAGAAATCACGACATTATCTTGTGCATTAAGCAATACCATTTCCTTTGCTTAGGTCACAAAATCTGGGGAATTTTTCGTACTGAACAACAATCCTAATGTTCATCTAACAGCACATGCTTGCAAAATGAGTAAGAGCAGGGGAAATGTTGTCAATCCTGATGAGGTTGTTTCTGAGTATGGTGCGGATTTTCTTTGCCTGTACGAGATGTTCATGGGACCATTTAGGTATTTATATGTCTTCAGTTTCCTGTTTCCCCCCTAAATAATATTATCTAGGTTCTTACTGTCATTATGAGGCGTTCTCAAGCTTCTATCGTTTCCTTTGGCTTCCAGAGACTCAAAAACTTGGAGCACCAGTGGGATTGGGGTGTTCATTGGCTACTGGCGATAACGTGGAGGCTGCTTATTTGTTCACCATCAAGTTGGATTGTTACCAATAGAATGAGTCATGCATCAAACCCCATGTCTTTGATTATCTAATTTCTTTCTTAATTTTTGTTGGTTAATTCCTCAATTTTTGTTTTTTGGGTAAGAAATATCATTTTCATTCATTTAGAAAGCCTAAAAACCAAACGGCTTGGGAGGGAAAAGCAGTCCAATTTCGTGGCACAATACTTTCTCTTCGGACTTTCGCACCCCAATTCGTTAGGTTGTTGGACTCCTTTGTTAATGCAGGCTAGTTTATAATTCGAGTAAGCAATAAGATCTCCTGGTCTTCGCCACTGATAAGTGCACCAACGTCCCAATTGATCTGTGCTGAGCTTGTGGGGCCGCTTATCAGATCAGGATGGTCTGACACTAGTTCAAAGGAGTCTCCAAATCGACGTTGAAAGTACACTACGGTTTCCACTATAGCTCGTGATTCGGCTAGTGTTGCCAAGACTCTATAGCCAGCACCACTTATGTGAGCAAAGTGTAGTAAATCGCTTGATTCCATAGTTAAGATAGATGGCCATGATCCCACATGGATGATGGGAATTTATCAAGCTCTTGATTGAGATAGGACTTAGGTCCACACTTCAATCTGGAATTTGGAATCTCTTGGCAAATTCGGCGAAGCCACCTTGATTGATCACGCGAAGCCATCAACATTGTTTGGAGCTGTCCTTGTGCACCCAAGCAATTGCACCATCGTTCGTTCCTTCTAGGTAAGCTCCATCTATGTTGATCTTCAGAGTGCCCTATTTCGGAGGTCTCCATGGCTGAGAAGGATTCGCTACTTAGAACCCCTACAAAAAAACATCCTTGACTAATTCAAATAAATAGCTTGGCCAGAAGCATAACAATACTAATTCAAAACCGTAGCAATATTTTCACATTCACTAAACTTTCCATCAAGAAAAAATATTGTTCATAAGCAAATAAAAAGTGGTTTAAAATGGGGCAAGATCTATTAAGCTGAATCCCTTGAATATTTCCAGGAGTAATTGCTTTCTTTACCAGAATAAACAGACAGGGAGATAACGGATTATCATGTCAAATACCTCTTGAGGGTTGGAAACAAGGTAGTGGTCTTCATCAAATTTGACACTAGAAGAGATTATTGGCACACATTTTGCACTGAAAGAAGAGTCGATTAAAAGCGATGAACGTGCCTTGTAAAGAAGGGCTTGAGCAATGTTCTTCATGTGCCTGGAGGAGCAGCCGGTGGCCAGCACGAGGCAATCGGCCAATGGATTACCTCATGCTGCCATACCCCTTACTATTGAGTCATCAATAATAGTAAGGGGTATTAAAACTGTCATACCCCCTAACATGCCTATTGGATTCACCACAAAACAGTTTTGAAACTGCAAACGATGCTTTAAAAAACTTCTTGCTCTTGATTTTTAGTTTTCATTATGAATAGCACACTAGGCCTCCCTTGACCCATGAGGGCTATTAATGGCTTGGATAGTCAGGGGTGTGCCCAATCCCTGACAACTCCAACATTTAAGATTAATTTGTAATCTGGTGGCTTGTCAGGATTAGACCCCAGAGCTCATCTTTGGTCATCTATATCATTTGGAATAGGAGTTTCCAGCAATTAAATTTCATCGAATGATGACTAACTAGAAATCTGAGGTTCATAAGCGTTATATCTTCCAACCTTCTTGCTAACTGAAATTTTTTTGTCCTCTGAATTTTTTTTTCTTTTGAAACTCCTCTGGACTTGGGGTTGACTGAAGCTCCCTGATTTGGACAGGCGCTGCGGTATAAGGTGGAAGGATCTCGGTCATTTGCCTGTCATGCCCTACTGAGCAGCTTTTCCTCAACGAGTATACATTATTTTCCCTGTTCTTTTTTACTGTTGTATGGCTAGTTCTGTGGGCGGGATTTACCTCCGTCGTAAGGCACAATTTGTCCCGAATGCACTGCCGTTTCTGGGATGAAATTGTTTTCAATATTTTCCTCATCCTTACTTCCATGAAACAACTTTCAGAAGGGACTAGATATTCATGAACCTCTTACTTGAGCCACTGGCCAAAAAGGCATTCGTTTTCTGAGGAAAAAACTATCCTCATCATAAGCCACCCTCTTCACAATATTTGGCATAATGTCCTGTCTTTCTGCAGGAATAGCAGAAAATGGGAAGTCTCTTGCCTGTGCTAATTTCAGCAAGCACCTGTTCTGAACCTTTCCTCTCCCCAGCCATTTCCAGTTAAGAAGATGTGAAAGCGTCTCACTCTATATCCTCCCTACTTTATTGGAGGCAAAACCCTTATAACTTCAACCTTCGCATCTGAAATAAAGCCAATGTTACTTGCAGCTCAGCGAACTGCTTCCTCTGAAATCCGTTCGAGGAGAGAGCCCATGAATTTAAACCAAAAAAAGTGCAGGAGCTAAACTCATAGCAATAAGGAGGATGTTTGGTTCCCATGACTTCAGCAGTATTGGATGATTAGCAAAGGACCAGGGTCCTAACTCCAACGCCTAATTTTTGGCAGCTTAGGAATCGAAGGTAAAACCAGATAGACGTTTTTCCATCCGGGTGAATGCTACATTTTCATTTCTCCAACCTTTCCTCATGGTGCTTTGAAAAGTTTGGAAGTTAAAAGTAGGGCATTTGTGCAGCTGATCAAAGAGAGCAAGTCTACATTCCTTCAACTATTTCCTGTGATGCCCCACCATCCACAAACGTAATGTCATTTACTGACCACGATTTTCCTAAAATCTTTTACAGAGGGATGCCACTCGCAGCTGGGCTTTTTCTTCGTCCGTTAGTTTCAAGGCGATTGATTGCAGGACCGAGGAGAAGGCCTGACATGACGAAATTTTGATTCCCATTCACTTTCTACGATCTGGAACATATCGTCCTACCTGTTTTTCATTCTTCATGGTTCGGTATTGAACCCATGATTTGTTCTTCATCAATTAGTACGAAGATTGCAGATACACTCTTATCATGCTCTAATAAGCAAAACATCACTTGGTGGAGCTGAACATTAATAGAACAATTCCTTTCGCGAATCATGTGAGGCATTAACTGAAAAAATAAAACCAGATGCTCACCCGATAGATAAATCCCGATTTTATTGAACATTCGAAGCTTGGACCGTTGACCAAAATCCGCAATGCATTTTTCATAACGCCATTCTATTGATAGAAGAATTGTTTTATCAGATCCTCAATGGTTGCTTTGATTAACCCTCTTTATATTCTCACTGTCATGCCGTAAGTTGAAGGAATTTTCCATGCCACCATCGGATCTAAACGACTGAACTGTCATATGAAAACAGGTTATTCTACATAATGCATGCCAAGAGGATTATTAAAATAATATAGATGCATCGTCTTGGACGGAATCAATCATTGCATTATTATATCAAATCCGAGGAGTGGATTTGAGCGGTTCAAACATCAGATTCCAGAGCAAATCATCGACCGAGGTGACGACAACCATCACCTGCACCTGCTGACCCCTTGGACCATCTCCTTCCTCCGTATGTAGACCTTCATTCCTCACGAGTCAACTCATCTCCACTCAGTGGACTCACCCCCACTCAAATGCTAATGCCCCCGAGCTCAAAGCTTCGCTCGCCCCGCGAAGATGATGGGAGCACAATCGCTGGTCGAAACGACACCAACCCAGTTCGTGATATTAGCCTTCCAACTCGTTTCGATCCTGTGTTTCGGAGCTGAGGCCAGGTGCAGACATGGCTGCGAGCTGGCCCTCGCGTCGTATTACGTGTCGGAGGCGTCGAACCTCACTTACATCAGCCACCTCTTCGACCGGCCAGTCCCCGAGGTGCAGCGCTACAACCCCAGCGTCTCCAGCGGGGATGCTGTCGCCGTCGGGACGCGGGTCAACGTGCCCCTCACCTGCGACTGCCTGAATGGCGACTTCCTCGGCCACACCTTTACGTACGTGTTCCAGTCGGAGGACACGTGCTATGAGCTCGCGATGTTCAAGTACTCCAATTTGACGACCGTGGAGTGGATGGTCCAGGTCAACGGGTATGACCCCAACAAGATACCGGACGGTGCGAAGATAAACGTTGCAGTGAATTGCACGTGCGGGGATCGTCGTGTGTCCAGTACCTACGGGGCGTTCATGACCTACCCCCTCCGGCCGGGGGACAGCTTGGCGGGGTTGGCGGCAGAGTCGGGCCCGCCAGCCCGGTTGCTGGAGCTGTACAACCCGGGTGCAGACTTTAGTGGAGGGACGGGGCTGGTGTTTATGCCGGCTAAAGGTTGTAACTTTATTTGATCTTTTCACTTATGAAAGTACTAGTGTTATTCATGGACTATGGTAGAATTCAATTCAATCAAGACAATCATTGGATATCCTTTCCCATAAAAATACGTGGAAGTTCCCATGTTCAGTGGATGGAAAACAGTTAACATCTAATAGATGCGAGTGTCAAATGGACTGGGTACATGAGTGCCTAATTTGTCCTGGCCATTAGGTCATGTGTGTTTCATGTGGTGTTTTACATGATCCAATAGCGTGAGCAATAAGTAAAAGCAACATGGTTTACGTCTTGTGAATTCCTGATAAGCATTCTCATAGTGACATGCCATTTGGTCTGCAACATTTCCTCTTCCTCATAAGTTCACTGAAATACACGGCCATCAAAATCCACATTATATAAGCTGAATGATAGAAGCCTGGGACTTTTTGGATTTGACATTGGAAAAGCTCAGCCGAACCCTTAAACATGGCTCTCAACAATCAGTCCTAGAAATGGTCACTGCTTTTCCAATTTCCATGGCGTTCTGGGTCACTTGACGTATAAATGGAAGACTTTTAACATTTGTGAAATGTAGCCTATGCAGAGTATATGATTCAGCAAAAATGAAGATGTCAGGAAGCAAAGAATGTTCAATTGCTGATGCTGATTGAACTCGGATCGAGAAAAAGCTTAGAGATTATAGGATTCCTCTTTATTTGGTTTTGTCATCCTCAGTTTCTTATTAAGTTGTACCTGACATTACTTTGCATGAATGTTGCAGATCCAAGTGGGAACTATCCGCCATTGAAGCTAAGGTAAGTCATAGCATCACAGAATCTGAGAGAGTGAATTTAGAGGTTCGTTACGGCGTTTCCTTAGTTTCTCATGAATAATCTGAAGCTCCTGTTCTCTGTTTTGCAGACGAGGTTGTTGAATCTTTTATGAGCATTGCTTCCCTCGTTGCTCCTTCATCTCTTATTGCTTGAGGTCCAATGTCAGGACAGGCCTTCATTTATCCTGCAAGTAACAAGGGGTCCAATTTTGATCAGGAATCTCCAGCCAAGCCATTACCAGCATATCAATTGCAGGGGTAGTGGTGATTGCTTTGGCCACTTTTTGTCTCTCCACTGGTTTTTATCAAAAGAAGAAGGTGATGGAGGCATTGACGAAAAGCATCCGATGAGAGCTATTTGAAACATGGACAAGGTACTATTTCTGGTTCCAATTGATCATCTCACTCAAAACAGCAAACGCTATGTCACTAAATAGATAATCTTTCTCACAGTTTTCTTATTTGTAAGCATTGAATTTTGTGTGATCATTGACTATGCATGACATGTGCATTTAGGTTCAGAAGAAAAAAGTTCAGATTGGAGCTTGTTGCCGGTGCTTCTCGTATGCTCTCAGGGATCATGGTAGACCGATCTGTAGAGTTCTCGTATGAGGAACTAGCCTAGGCTACAAATGGCTTTAGCGCAACTAATGTGATAGGGAGAGGTGGCTTTGGATCTGTCTACTATGCCGAACTAAGAGGTGAGGTTTGTAGCTCGCTCCCAAATCATTATGACAAGTTAAGTAGCAGGGAAAAGGCTGAACCAAAAATGTGAAATGAGTTTGGAAAAACAAAAAATCACAATTCAGCAAAAATAGCAAACCGGAAATTAAGGAACAGGCAAGTTGAGAGCGGCAAGAGTCATGAGACTGATCTTTAATGATAGCTGATGATGATAGCACTGATGTTAGATGTGAGAGTAAATATAAATAGAAGTTAAAGCAAAACTTGTGCTTCTAACTCTACTGATGTGCTGGATAGGTTATGTTCCTTCCTCTCTTTCCGGATTGAGTTACGCTTCGTCTTCTGTTTAAGTTCCAATCTTTTGTGACTAGTTATATGTGATGGTTTTTGTGAATCATCCATGAGACTTTACCATCATTTATTGTTTGTTTCTTCTAGTGGGATTTTGAATGTGAGACTGATTGCCTGCGTTTCTTTCTCAAGAGGAAAGGCTGATTTTGTGAAGCTGAAATGCAGAAAATTGCTATCAAGAAGATGGATATGCATGCATCAAGGGAATTCCTCGCAAAATTGAAGGTTCTGACCCGTGTTCATCACTCGAACCTGGTAGGAGCTTTTCCTTCAATTAATCATTTTGTGAAGGTGGTACTTTGAAAGTGGTCTCCCTGCTAAATGGAAGCTTTTTGCAGTCACTTTCTCCTCAAATGAATTCGAGTAATTCAATGATAAAGATAGTGATTTAGTCAATTACTGTTCCGGTTGAAGTGGATCTAAGGTCAGCAAATGGGATTAATCTTTCAAATTCATGTACTGATTATCTGCTTGAGAGATTGGTGTATATCCTGTTCTAGCTACTGGGATTGTGGACTTTCAAAGATAAGATCCAACATGAACTTGACATCTCCATATGAACATTCAGATGTTTGCTTCAAGAGTTCAATTCTTAGTCAGTGGATAGTAGTATAAGTACTTAAACCCGTGATAAAGGAAAATACAGAAACCTCCTGGTCTGCTTGATTTTGAATGATAATGTTCTATGAAGCAGAATGCCTTGCGATATGTAAGTAGCAAGCTTATAAGCACTCAAAACATTCCACAGGTACGCTTAATAGGGTACTGTATTGAAGATTCCTTGTTCTTGGTCTACGAGTTCCTAAAAAATGGGAGCTTATGTCAGCATTTGCGTGGCTCAGGTAAGATGATCCTCCAAATTCATTTGGATTGGACATCTTGTACTTTCCATTTACATTTTATAACCCCATTCGCTTCAACAGACAATAAGCCATTGCCGTGGTCAGAAAGAATGAACATTGCCTTGGATTCTGCAAGAGGACTTGAGTATATCCACGAGAGCATTGTCCCGGTCTACATACATAGCGACGTCAAATCTGCAAACATTCTGATAGACAGAGACTTTTGGGGGAAGGTTTTGAAAATGCTCTGCTCCAAACGTGTCTATAACATGAATTTTTCTCTTCTGCTAACGCATAACCATGTCTACAGGTTGCATATTTCGGTTTATTGAAGCTGACTGAGTATGGAAGCGCTTCTTTACACACTCATCTTGTGGGTACATTTGGATATATGTCACCAGAGTAAGATGTAATTTCAAGTTATTCATGTTTATCAGAAACATTCACAAATTTCATCATTTGAAAGGGCCAAAGATTGATGACGCTAGATTCCCAAGCACTGTTGCTGATTGAAATTTCTGTGATTCTAAGGTTTAAGTGGATTTTACCAACAATGCTTTTGTGCAGGTATGCTCAATATGGTGATGTCCCCCCCATAGTAGATGTATATGCTTTTGGCGTCGTACTCTATGAACTCATATCTGCCAAACAAGCCGTGATAAAGATGGATGGATCTGCGAGTGAAGTGAAAGGACTAGTTGCTTTGGTTGGTCCTCTTTTCCTCACACCCTCATTTCTCTCTTATTTTCTAGCAGGAGTAATGTCCTAACAATCACAACAGCTTTTCTTGCACTGAATACAACTAATGTCTTGCAGTTTGAGGATGTTCTAAATCAGCCTAATCCAAAAGATAGCCTCTGTAAACTCGTCAACCCCAGGCTGGATGACGATTACCCACTGGACTCAGTTTATAAGGTACTTCGGTAGTGTTAGACAAACCGTTTTTCACAACAGGTTAAATTGTTTAGGGAAAGGAGAAAAGTATTTTCTGGATTTTGGCGTAGGCTTTATTGGAGTACTCAACTTATCTCAATGGAATGATTGTCCACATGCTCAAAAAGCTTTCTCAAGTGTTTGCATTGCACATGGCCACCCTTGCTAAGGCATGCACCCAAGAAAATCCTCAACTTCGACCGACCATGAGGTCGGTAGTGGTGGCGCTGATAGCACTTTCTTCTACGGAAGATGATTGGGACATTGGTTCCATTTGCAAAGCCCATTCCTCCGTCAGTCTTGTTTCAGGAAGGTAGTAGCTAGAGTGGCATCTGGAGAAAAGAAGCAGCATGCTTCATGAACATGAGCCCCAACTTGGTGTGCTGTTGGATGAACTGTCCTCTAAGAACTTTGTATCGAGCAGCCAAGGCTAAGTCCCTTTTCCTGCTTTCATCTTCGTCTATGGATCAAATGTAGCTCAAACCAGAAGTTTGAGATGCAAATGTAGAGAAGCATATGCTATATTACTTAGATCGGGATCATAGACTATATTAAGTAGGATGATATTGGCTTGGCCTGAAGAGACTAAAGGTCAATAGTGTTTCCCTCTGTCAATAGGTGTCTTTGCAGTAGAAAGGTAGCAGAATATATGCTTGCTTTGCTTTATTCATCTTGGCATTTTAGCAGTTTTATTGTAAGCCTCTCACGTTTTCATTGTTAGTCATCATGATATACTTTGAGATACTACAAATTTCTCTTGAAATAAGATTATTTCTTCATGTTCTCAATCAATCGATGAAACTGATATTTGCCAAAAAAGAATAAGTGAAACCAATGTAAAACAGCTAAAAACTTTTGATTTTGGCTATTCTTGGTGAACTTTGTTCCACGTCACCAATTTTGTGGACTTCAACTATTAGAAAAATATTCTCATCATTTTATAAGTCAGTATTTATATATCAAAAAAGGTTTCGGATTTTGCCTTAAAAAGTCAAGGTATGTAAGTCCCAAAGTTTACGAGATGTAGTAAGTCGGAAGTAGAACTCACTCTATAGATAGACAAACAAACAAAATGATGTAAAGAGGGGTGAAAGAAGGAAGGACAAGTTGAAGAACCAAAAGGAGAAAAAAAAGACTATTGTGAAGGATTTAATGGCAAGTCAGCATTAGAGAAAAGCATGTTGATTAGAGATTATAAGGCCTCATGCTTACTGAGGTAGGGCCCCCTTGGGCCCATCAGGACCAAAGTGCATTCGGACGGACCTAGGCAAGCGTATCTTCTCTTAAACCCAACTCCAATCATATAGACCTGATCAGATTCGCCTAGACTTAGTTCGTTTTATTACGAAAACATAACATTTTCTTATATCAATGTTGGGTCTAGATAAGGATATTTAGGTTCGATACATGGCCCAACCATTGATCATATCTAAGTGGAGGAGACACCAAAAGTCTCTACTCTTCCATCCCTTGCATAGATAGTGATAAAAGCGAAGCATGCATGCATATGCCGACGTGTTGTCACTTCATTGGACCAAGATGCAAAAGGCCCCTTGCTACCTGCATACCATTGCTCATAATGCAACTCAAAAGCTTTTGCACCATCCCACTTGAAGAAAGGAAATTTGCTTACTTTTTATTTTCTCATATCATAAGAGAGTAGATTGAGAATGTCAAATTAGGATAAGTGCGGAGATAAATTCAAAATCGATTGGGGATTAGATCAGTTGTCTCTGATGCCAACAAAGTGTAACATCTTGAAATTCGAGCCCTTTGAGGGAGGAATGAATGTGAATTTCGTCAATGCATTGTTGATTGATCTCACTCGAAATTGATCACTTCTGAGATACTGACTTTGAGGGGAAAGGCTAATGAGGACAGAACTCGTGCGACTAAAGAACTTGACTTGGGAAAATTACTTGACTGTGAGACTTGCATAAGGACAATGTTGTAGATATGCAGACCGATTCTAGGGATGAATAGAAGTCGATTTGTGGACAGAACATAATGGGACGACGGGTGATTCCATTTACTATTATCGAGCTGCGAATGACCCTATGTCGATCCTTAGTAATCGTGTACTTTGAAATAAGAATCTATCTTTCGCAATTTCACGTAGTTAAAGACGTCCATGTGTTGAGAAGTCTTGAATGTGATTTGGCACGAGTCGGTTACGTGTGAATTCTCGAAACCGCTTGTCAGTTTGAGTTGTACCAAAATGGCATTCGAGCGAAATTGACAAGGCATGAGAATCTAAGAGTGGACTTCGAATTTTCAGGAACGTCCGGGACAGACTTTTGGTCAATACTTCTGCGACAATTAACAGTGTCGGTTGAGTCGAGTATTTGGAAATAGATTCTTGGACCGAGGAAACGAGCCTACGAGGACGTGGGTCGAGCAAGATCAGTGTGGGTCTCATGCCCAAGGTGGGACAACCATCGTAGTAGACACGAGGCAAGCAAGTGAGCCCGATGGACCAAACCGATCATTTACCCTTTCGAGCCCGTTGTCTAACCTTGAGTTGATTCGAGCCCAACAAATTCCCGAGTCCATTCTTATTTATTTTCTAGCCTATTTCTTAGGCCCGCCCTTCATTTTCAGCCCAAGGGCAGATTGAGAAATGTGCAAGGTGAAAATGACCAAAATGCCCTTAGATATTTTGAAAAAAAGTCAAAAGAAGAGAGAGAAGATAATGTCATCTTGCATTGGGAGTTGAAACTTGCATTAATTGGCTTTAATGAGGCTTGAAGATGCCTCACTTCTCTCTCTCTCTCTCTCCCCTTCAGCCCATCCCAGCCACCGGCAATTTCCCCTCGACCCTTAGGTGCCGCTGGTCGTCGGCTAGTCGCTCATCGCAGCTCTAGGCAGCCCGTTTTCCTTCAGTCAGCCACTTTCCTCCTGTGTAGTCAGTTTTTCCAGCTTACAGTGGGGATTCCGAGTTTGTTGTCGCTGTGTTGAGCCCAAGACTGCCTTGGATCGTCATGGTAGAGGTCCTCGGGTGTCGGGTTCATCGCCGCCGTCGCGTTCGTGTCGCTAGCTCGCCTAACGGGTGAGTTGAGCCCCTAATCTTTATTTAGTACCTAAACTTGCTTAGGGTTGAGTTAATTAGTGATAATGTTAGTTTAGGAAGTTTAATTAAGTTGTATTAGTCCTAAGATAGGTGGTTAGATAGATGGTTAAGATTAGATTAGCTTAAATTTGCTTATTAAGCTTAATTATGCTTAATTATTGCTTAATTGGAGGTTATGTGATTTTTGGGTTTAATTAAGCATGTTTAGCTTAAATTGATTGATTAATTGTTTTAATTAATGTTTTGTTTAATTTTTGAATTTAATATTTTAATTAATTGAATTTTGGAAAAGTCACTGTTCATGGCACTATTCATGCAGAAGCTAATTTTTGTTTTAATTTGATGTGTTCTTGGTTGTTATGATTTATTGAAGTGCCGATTGTTAATTATACTCATGAATATTGATGAAATGCATGATCGAGTGTTGGTTGAATTGAATTATGGAAATTGTCAAGTGAGATCGCATGGCATATTGCGTGAGTTATCTGAAATGGCATGTCGCATGAGCATGGGCGATGTTGCATTCATGACAGAGCAAAGATATAAATGGATTGCTTGATGATGTGTTGTATGATCATATTAAGAGAGGAAACCTGGCGTTGCCGGAAGACCGCCAATCCTTATAATCCAAATCCAGAGTTTGAGTTGCAAACTTGTGACAAGTATGCTATCCCATACACGGCCCTCTTGGCCTTCAATAGGGACTGCCTGTTAGTCACCAAGTTCATTTTCAAACAAAGAACTTAGATCATAGTAAGTTCTAGAATATCGGAAATTCTGATGCACAGGATCCCCTAAGGGCAAGTGCAGAGCATACTCCAGGATTTTTCTCAATCACAGTGTTTGTTCAGAACCATCGTTCTGGACTAGAAGAGGATGGGAGTGTTTAGAAGATCATGTTGTAAGTAGAGTACACAACACACTTCTTATTTCATTCTTTGGTTTTTACAATGGGGGCTCCTTGCTCTTATATAGGCAAAGGAGGATGCAGCAGACAAAAGCAGGCGGACTAGCCATGCTAGGACATAATTGAGCAAACTTAGCCACTTATGGGCTACACACATAGGGAGTCCTAAAGAAATCCTGTGACAGGCTATGAATAGTAGTTTTTCGCCTGTTGCTACAGTAAAAACAGACTGAATGAACAGTAAAAACAGACCGGGTGAACAGTGAATAGTGTACAGTGTTTTCAGGACGACTTTTTTAAACGTCTCTTCCGTCTCTAGCATTGTAGTGGTCATAGTCCGAGTCATCAGAGCTATGATGAGCTAACTGTTCTCTGTAGAAAGTTTCTTCTGCATCTGGACTGGAGCTTCCGTCTTTTTCCCTTTTGAAAGCACGGATGAGGCTCTCGATTTCTTCTGCCGACAGATCTGGTGGACGGGATGAGCTAGCACCGAAAGAGCCAGAAAAAGGGGGCATAATTTGGGGTGTCTCCCCAAGGGTCTTGTGCAAGTGGCCCTCCCCATGGATCCTAGGGGGTGGAGGAGTCTGGATTGTTCTGCCGAAAGGTGTGAAGAGCTCCTTGGATCTATTCTCTCGTGGAATCCCATGCTTCGAGGTGGTCCCAAGAGACAGGGACGTGGGCAGATGGCCATGCTTCTGGTGGGATGATGCGATTTTCTTGGCATAGGATCCTTTGGAGTTTACGTGACGCTAATCTGCTTGTAGTGATGGAGTATGGAAGTGTCTGGTAGATCCGAGCAAATTCTTGAAAAACTTGGGGCCTGTAACTTGAAATTCTTGCAGCAGAAGGTTTGTCAGATATCCAACCACATGGATGGGAAAACGTCCATGGTCGATGGAACAAGACAATAGTGTGTCTTTCTGGTTCAGGCCTTCCTTGGCGATTTTGGACCTTGAAAAGTTCTTTCCAATATTGGAGTGATTTATACCACGCAAAAATCTCCAAGAGGTGTTTCTGATTATGAGGTTGAGCGTGGCCGTCCTTGTGAATAACCTGCAAAATTTTGTCAGTAGGAAATTCAATGGCTATAGTGTACAGGTTGAACATGTACCAAAATAACCATTTCAGATCTTCTGGAAATTCTTCATCAGGGGACCATTTGAGAGGGTGAATGAATGGATACTGCGGATGAAGTCCATCTGGTCTAAGTATTAAACCGCCATGTTCTCGAAAAATTCGGAAGTGATATTCCCACATCAATTCTGGAAGTCTTTCTTTCAGATTATTGTGGTGGATTGCCTCAGGGACATCAGGAGGGTATTTGAGGCTGGGCCAACCACCTGGGATTTTGTCCGTTCGATATGTGTCTTGGAATGGCTCCTTCTTGACATACATATTAATGGTTTGCATTGGTTCCTTTGGACGGGACAAGAAATCGGCAAGGACATTCTTAGTTCCTGGAATGTGCTTGATTTCAAATGAATATTTGGAAAACCATTCAGCCCATCGCAGTAGTTGTGGATGAGGAACTTGCTTTTGCTTGAATTTAAGCATCTGAGGGAATGATGACATGTCCATTTCAACAAGAAAATGGTGTCCGATGAGGTGGAATTCAAACTTCTTGATGCCATACTTGACTGCAAGTATTTCCTTGAAAGTGGAGTGATAATGGATTTCTGCTTGAGAGAATCGACCACTTTTGTAGGCACAAATATGCCTGGTTTCATCAATTTCTTCGAAAATAATAGCTGCCCAGTATTTGTCGCCGGCATCAGTTTGGACAATTCTTTTACCGGTGGATGGGATTTTTAAAGGAGGAAGGTTTTGCAAGAGCCGTTTGAGTTGAGCAACAGCTTAAGTCTATTTTGATCCTCATGGGGGAGGATCCTTTTTGAGCATTCGCTGGAGAGGTCTCAAATACTTAGAGATGTGTGAAACAAAATCTTGCAGATAATTTACAATGCCAAGAAATTGCTTGACTTATTTAGGATTGAGATTCTTTTCAGGGAATTTTTGGAGTTCATCAGCAATATGGGTTTCAGGGCAGTAGGTACCATCTTTGAGACGCATGCCAAGGAATTCAATTTCCTTTTGGGCAATAATCATCTTTTTCTGAGAAATCATAATGCCATATTTTTTAACAATATCAGCAAACTGTGTCAAAAGTTGACAATGAGATTGTTCATCATGGCTGAATAGAAGGATGTTATCAATATAAATCTGGGAGTTTTGGAGGATGGGTTCGAAGATTTTGCACATAGCCTTTTGGAAAAGGGAAGGTGCAGTTTTGAGGCCAAAGGGGACAACTGTCCATTGGAAATGCTGATTTGGAATACAAAACCCAGTTTTGGGTCTGTCTGCTGGGTCAATACTCAGTTGCCAAAATCCTGCCTTAAGATCAAATTTTGAATAGATCTTTGCTTGGGCAAGGCTCAGGAAAAGGGAATTTCGATGAGGCAATGGAAATTTATCATCTTGAAGGAACTGATTCAGAGGTTGGTAATTGATTACTAACCTCATTTTCTCTCGGTTATGCTCGGCTCGTTTGTTGACATAGAATGCTTCACACGCCTATTGAGAATCAGAAGGTTCGATGAGACATTGTGCCAGTAGTTCTGCGCATTCTTGCTGCGCGAGGGTGAGATGTTTAGGGCTCATTCCTGAGTGACTAGCCTTTGTAGGATTGATGTCTTCATTCCTTTTAAAGGGAAGTTTGACATAGAAAGCAGAGTTTTTCCATAAAGGTTGGGTGCAAGTTTGGGAAAATTGGGAGTGTGTTTCAGCACAGGAGGAAAGTAGACTCTGGATTATCAGATCCAGGATGGCTGGTTGAAGGGCATAGAATCATTTGATGTCTACAAATTCCTTGAATTGATTCTTGAAACGGAGGCCATGAGACAGAATTCTGAGTTTGGGAAGTTGGGTCAAAATGTCCCAACCAACGATGATGTCTTTGTCTGGAGACGAAGAACCAAGAACCTTGGTGGTTATAGAACACTGGGGAAATAACTGGATAGTAATGGGTTTACTACGGTACTTGGTAGCAAAAGTGTCACTAGAAGCAGAGTTGAAATACCTGGTGTAAGGTTTCCAAAATTCTTCTAGGAGGATCTTTGTGTCCAGAATGAAAGAACTTGCTCCAGTATCTATGAGTGCTACCAAAGGAATTGGTTTATGGTATTTGGACAGAAGAATGTGGACAGGGATATACGGGTGGTGAACAGGTTCATTGGGCTCAATTTTTGCTGGTGAATTAGGGAAGAATGTGAAGACATCGTTCTCAAATTCTGAACCTGAATCTGAGCTATATGTCTGAATAGCACAGAGGGTATTTTCATATGGTTGGTCGTCTAAAGAGAAGACAGACTCAATATCCGAGTCATCAAGTTGGATACCGGTGCTTTTGGTAATTTTGTCGATCAAATGGCTTCCTCGCTTGCTTGCTTTTGGACAATTTTTTGCAAAATGTCCTTTTTTGTTGCAGACAAAACACCTGTCTTTGTTACGCTTCTTGGAAGAACGATGATGGCTTTTCCGCAAAAAATTTCACTTACTTTTGCCTTTTCCTTTGCGTGTCTTTTTGAAGGAAAGTCGTTTGAAATATCTTTTCTTTTTGCATCCAGTGCAGGAATGATCAGAACAATCCTTGGGACATTTAATCTTCAGACCGGGTTTGAAGCATGCTTTATCAAGATGCCTATTTTCTTTGAGAAAGCTTCGGAAGGCTTCTCTTCGGAGGCAAAGTTCTTCTATGGCGATGTGAATGGCTTGCTGGATTTCACCAAGAGTAGCTTCTGTTATACTCTTCTGCCTTTGTTGGAGAGTTTTCTCAGCAGCTTGGCTGAGTTCTTTTGGAATGGATGCCAAGAAGATGGGCTTGAGATTCCAATCTGCGCCAAGTAGATAAAACAGCTTGATCATAACTTGAAAGTGACGATCAAGATCTTTACGTCTTAAGGAGCAACATTTCCGGTCAAAGAACTCCTTTCTTTTGAGTTCTTTGGAATCTTCAGGCTTGCCGATGAAATACATATGGATAATCTGGATAGCATTATCCAATGGTTGAGTCAAGAAGTACATCTGATCTTGTTCTGCAGCAGTGTGCCACCAATCTTTAAGTGTTCCTGTAAAACGACTAGTAAATTCCAAAAGAATATCATAGGTGCTGGGTTCAGAAATATGCCTGGCAGTTAGCCAAGCATGAAATTCTTGAAGCCTATTTGGCCATTTAAAATATGGAATGTCATCTAGTGTGAAATAGATTTTGGATGATGAAGCTGTAAAGGACTGGGTGGCGTCCAGTTGTTCCGAATGATGGATTTCGGGTTCAGAGAAGATTTCTTCATCCTTGACACTATCTGCCATAAAAAATGATCCTTCTGAAGAGGGTGACTCAATTAAAATATCAGAATCATATCCAGATGATGTTTCTTCCTAGTTTGTGGCAGAGGGTTTAATAACAGTAATGGAAGGGATTTGTTGGCGAAGAAAATTCTCGAGTGGGTTGGAAATGGTCAGAGTAGCTGATTTTTCTCCAGGAGGGTGATTTCCGGGAGGATGTTCAGGTGTGCCCGGAGAAGGTGGGGAATATTCGGTGGAAGGAGAGGATTTCTTTTGCTTTAGTTTAAGCTTTCGAAGGTTTTCTCGAAGAGTCAGAAAATTATTCTGAGGAGGAGGGCGGTGAACTTAAAACAAGCAAAAAGAAGAGGATGAGCCAAATGAGGACTGTGGCTTTTGTGACAGGGAAGGAGAGGTAAAAAGGGGTGGATCAAGTGGAGTGAATGACTGCTGATTCTGGAGAATTTGAATTTGCCTTCGGAGTTTTTCTATCTCTGGTCCCTGATCTTCCAAATAATGGCTTGGGGGTGTTTGCTTAGTTTCTAGCAAATGAAGCCTCTTTTGGAAGTCTTTCAACATGCGGTAAGATAAGTCAGTGGTCTTATCTACCCGTTCGAGACGTGTGGAAACGGTGCTTAAAAGCTCATTCTGAGCTAAGGCATTTTCGGTCTGCCAATTGAGAAGCAGTCTCGGCAAATGTAAGGCCGCTTGCGTTGTCCTTGTGCATCAAGACCAGTGGGGTTTGGTACCTTGGGTGAATGCTGATACATTTGGTGTGGGTCAAAAAATTTTTCCAAATGAGGAAATTTCCGGGTGCGGGTGCTGGCTCCAGCTGGTTCTGTGTTTTCGAGTGGAGGAAAATCATCAGGATGGAACATACATATACTAGGTAGGACAGGAGATGAAACAGGTTTAGATACACAGGTGCTTGGTCGAGGTAGTTTCAGGGGACATGAAGGATTCTTTTTTACCCATTTCTGGATTGGCTTATAGAAAGGCGAATTGATCATGGGTTTAGCTGGTGGTGGTTGAAAGGAAGGAACTAGCTTGCAAGGTGGTGGTGGTGCAGTTGGTGAAGTGGATCTGGATGGTCCATAAGAAACAATGAACTGGTATCTGCCTCTATCTTCTCCGAGAGGTCCAACAATTGGATCTCCATTAAAATACTTTTGGTAAAGGGTATCTTTCTTCGTTTTCTTCTTTTTGGCAGAAGGTCTATCATCTTCAGTCAAATGCCTAACAAGGAGGGGTTAACTTTGTGGGACCGCAGTATGGGGGCGGGTCCCCGGCCTCTGTCAGTTGCGGGACTGCAGTAGTAGGCAGGTCCTATGCTCCTTTGAGAATGCCGTCTTGTGAGTGAGCTATTGACGTCGCCATGCCTCAAGGTAAAGAGGACGAAGCTAGCTTGGCCAGGAACCGCCAACCATAAGGTTGTGCCGTGGCCTAGGAGGAGGGGTCGTAATAATTGGAGCATATGTGTGGATGTGAGACATAAGAAAGTTGTATGAGATGTTCTGATTATTCGCATGCTCTTAATGTCGTGATGATTGCATTATTTATGGCATGCAAGCATGAGTTGATAGTCGTGTAGGGTGTGGCAATGACCAAGTGAGATCGCTTGTGACACGACTCGCATATGATTAATAAATTGCATCGTCTAATGGCCATATGCATTGCTTGTATTGTATGAGATTTGACGTGCAGGGTATGGCAGATCGGGTAAGATTACATGCGAACCGAATATTGATTGTGGTTTCCCCTGTCTATTGTTTGGTATGTTGTTTGCTGGCTATCTGTTGTTGGGTTGAATGAATTGTGTTTTTAAAGAGATACCCCGGGTTGAGTTGGCGTACTAATCGGGGCTTAGGGAGAGAACTCGCTGAGATTTTATCTCACTGGTTGTTGTATAACCACTTTCAGGCCTCTAGAATGGTGTACTCGCAATGGAGAATCTTGCCCCTGCTCCTTCAGTGATTGACGCAACGGAGCTTGAGTCCGATAGGTCCGAGTGACCATAATGTTGAACCCGAGGGTTCTTTGTTTACTGTTAGATTAGCCTAGTTTCTTTTTGGTTTGGCTTAGAGTATGGATCATCCCTTCTCGTCGGGCTTGTAATTCGAAAAACGATCATCTGTTGGTTAATCCAGTAAATTGAATAATTGAGTAGTTGTTGTTGTTCTTGTTGTTCATCCCTCTATCCCTATTTGATTGTTTGTTTGTCTGGGAATGGTTCGTCTTCCGCTTGCACTTAACGAAAGATAAAATGAATGGTCGTCGACGGCATCTGGGACGTCGCTTTCAATTGACCATGAAAATGGGGTTGCCGCGAGCTTGAGAGTCAGGGCGTGACACAAAGTGTCACACGAAAATCATTCATCAATTCTAACAAATTGTCATAATTTAATACACATAAATTTGATAAAACTAAGTTAGAAAATAATCAAAGTGCAATATTAGAATTAATAGTTTTAGGGAAAAGTATCAGAAAAGTTCTAAACATTTTGCAATTGTGTTAATTTAGTCCTAAACCTTTTATTGGTACCAATTTAGTTCTAAACTTTTTGACTTGGTACTAATTTAGTCCTAAAACTTTTAAACTAATGTCAATTTAGTCCTTCCGGCTAATTCTGACTAGATTTTGTTGAAGTGGGCACCGGTTAGTTGACATGGCACGGTCGGTGCTAACGTGAAGAACTTTTAATAATATTGTAATATTTTCTGAGTTATTTATTTATTTCCTTTTTCCTTTTATTTTTTCTTTTCTTCTTCTTTTCTTTTCTTTTCCCCTTGTTCTCCTCCTTGCTCCAGTTGGTTGTTAGCTTGACGATCAGCCAGAGGGGAGGGTCGACAAGGGCAAGCCTCACCTGCCCTTGTGGTCGCTGGTGAGAGCTCGAGCCTTGTTAGTGGTTGGTTGCCCGGTCGGCAACCAGCTAGAGCAAGGAGGAAAGCACGAAAAAAGAAGAAGAAAATAAAATAAATTAAAATAAATAAATAAATTTGAAAAATATTAAAATATTATTAAAAATTATTTGCGTTAGTATCGATAGTTACACCTTTGTTGACTGACGTTCACGTTGGCAAAATTCGGCCAAAATTGGCTAGAAGGACCAAATTGGCACTAGGTTAACAATTTTATGACTAAATTGGCACTAAGTCAAAAAATTTAGGACTAAATTGACACCAATAAAAGGTTTAGGATTAAATTGACACCAATAAAATGTTGAAAACTAAATTGACACTAATACAAAAGGTTTATGATTTTTTTGACACTTTTTCATGGAAAGTGAGTGGAATAAATTTTCCAAAGATAAGAAAATAAAATAAAAAAAGTGACATCACACTAAGGATTAATTGGGTACTCAAACAGTTTTGACATTTTATTTCCAGCTTAATAGCAAGTACGTTAAGGCTGCGCATAGTAACCATTCTATTTCTATTTCTGGAATAGATTTCTATTCTAGACCTGTTTATAGAATAGAAATCTGTTTGGTAAAATAATTTCATTTGTACATTTCTGGAACAGATTTCTATTCCAGAAATAGATTTGGAATAGAAATCAAAAACAAATTTTTTTTACTTTTCTATTTCTGAAATAGAAATGAAAAATTGTTTCTCTCTTTTTACTTCTCACCCGAAGGAGTTTCTTGCCATCTACCGCTCACCACCACCCTCGCTTGTCAGCCGCCGCCACCACCGATCGATAGCCGATTCGCCGCCGCCGCCGGAAAATGAAATTTTATTCATTATCAAATGAATTTCTATTCCAAAAATAGAAATTTTATGTTGTTATCAAACGCGTTTTTGACTCAAAAATTCATCTAAGAATGGAAATAAAAAAATCTATTTCCCTTTCAGAAATCAATTTCTGATCAGAAATGTTATCATTTGTGCCCTAAAGGACTGTTAGTCGAAGTTACCAGAAGAAGTTAGATCTAGAACGAACCATCCAACAATATTAATATATAATTTAGATATGCAAAAGCCAAGCAACAATTACCAAATCATTGTATAACCACGGTGAAATGTCAAACAATGGCATATGTATTTCAAAGTCTTAAGATAAAAATTGTAGTTAAAGCAGGCCCAAGAAAGAACCCCGTATTCATATATTTTACATAATTGAGATACTCAGAGTCCGGCTAAGACTTCTAGTAATCCTTGGCACTTTCACCCTAATCAATTTTACCTTTTTGAGCAGTTTCCATTTAACCTAAAATGGAAATTGTGGTCCTACTGTTATGCTAGCCGCGTTCAAAATAAAAATCTCAACGATTGCTGAGTACAAGCGGTCAATTTAAGAAAATCATTGTTCACAATGGAAAATATAGCATAATAGGTAATGTTGATCAATTAAATGGATCGGTTCATGAATAGAGGAGGTTTTGCTATTGTTCTTCATGAAAGAAAATTAGGGATTGAATTAAATGTAATTGTATGTTTTATCTTTAGTGGTCCTGGAAAAATTGACAAATTTTCAGAAGAAATTATGAATTTGTCTGGTTTAAGCTTTAAGCTGTTTAGATTAAAGGAAATATTTCTAATTAGATGTCAACTTTTGTCGGCCAATTGATAAAAGATGAAAACACACATAATTTGACCAATCACGCGTGATGTTGCGACACACAATTTGGAACACGAGAGGGCGTTGCGCATGTTGTATCTCTTCTGCGGTCCGCAACAAGAAATTAGTGCAGACTCAAGCGAGCACAAAGAAAGAAAAATAATGCATTGATAAAATTGCTGGAAATCTCCCGTGGTAGCACCCCGTGATGTCGACTGTCATGAATGGCAAGGGCTCACCCCTTTCGACACAAATATCAAGAACAGAAATTGAACGAGTTCAGGGTTAACTCATGACTCAATCACATTGAGGAGAAAGTTTTCTTTGTCATTTATCTCGTATGTGCTTGATTCCACAATCTTTTCGGAGATTGTTTTCACACGTAGATACTCATATAATTAAGATGGGTGCATCTCTGATTTGGTTAAGGATTATGTTTCAAATGTATTTTACCCAAAAGTTGTGAGGTTAGTATGATAATAAAAGAAAGTGATTGTATATGTTGAATAGAAACACGTCACAAATATGATATTCGCAATTCATATTTTGACTACCGTTTGAGTTTAGGCTTATGATTTTAGTTTGTTTATGGTATTTCTATAATAGACTTACAGTTATCATTCTAAAGTAAGCATTTCCATCGATAAGAAAACATGTTCATTGCATTCAAAACATGGTCTCGTGACTCTTAGCCTTATTGACTAGCTTAGTTGATTAGAAGATTGTCTTTTTTTCTTTTTTGGTTAAAAATCAGGACCCCACCGACGATCTTTAACTTTCATCAGAAAGGTTATCATCGCATCAAGATAGGGGTGGTCCAAGGTAATAGAGGAGTCGATGGAAAAATGCAGCCGAATAGGACCTGCAGTGATTTTTATTCTGCTAACACATGATGTTGTCGACGGAAAATGGAAAGTATACTCTTTTAATATGACTAGCATTATATGAATTGCATCTACTTTACGTCATGTTCAAACTCAACTCCTCTTACATTCTTAAGAATAAATTGGACTTAAAGATGAAAAATATAGTATCTATGCATTTGAACCCATAAGTTTACCAATGAATATTTTGAAAGACCTTCCGTACCTTATTAATGTTCTAAATTCTCCATCAATGTGAGTGAAAGAAAAGCAAATTTAGGCGCCGTTTATTTTGTAGAAAATGAATTATTTAAAAAAAATCTTTCAAAAAATAATCACTTGTATTTATTGAAATAATTGGTCAATGAAAATATTTGCATTATCAATAATAATTTATGTTTAAGCATTTTTGTAGATGATGAAGATAATTTTTGTTTATTTATTTTTGTAAGCAATATAAACGATCATTTTTTGAAAAATATCTTATAAATAATTCATTTCCCTTTAAATAAACGAAACCTTAGACCTTTTTTTTTTTTTAAATTTATTAGTTATCTTCTTGTCTCATTCCCCAAAAGTAGTTACATTCATGGACCAAAGTGTTGTTCATTAAGCATGTGAACGATCTTAACTTAAATAAGAAAGTAAGATTTTTCGTTCTGTGAAGCAGGAATAAACTATTTCAGACTTCGAAATCTTCCTTAAGGAAGAGACCTCTTGTTTTTACAACACATCATCACTTGCGGATCTCTTGTAAGAATGTTGAATCTTTCTTGCGTGTAAAACCAAACTGAGCTAGATGCATTGTCTTTATGGTTGCATAGTTCTTTACTATTTGTTTTTTCATTGTCATCACTGAAACCTACTTGAATTCTTGTTCAGTTCATCCGCGAGAAGAACCTACAAAAAATTACAATTCAATTGCTTTAGGAACAAAGGAGAACTTTTCAGTTTAAAGGAAGAGATTAAAAGGTGTTTGATATTACTTTTTGACCTTAGGAAAATCCGAACATCTTGAGTCTATATATATTTTCATCAAGATAAAAACCAATGTTGATGAAAAGTATATACATCTTGGGATATGGAATTTTTGAGCTAGCATCGCATGATCTATAAATCATATGAATTAAGATTATCATTTGGACCATTGTTGATAATGAGGGTGGTTTACGTGGTCTTAAAATCCTATAATGTCTTTATGGGATTCCCAATGATGTAGTATATGGTGATTTTAGTTTCGAAGAAGTTTGACCCTTGATATTTAATCACACAAAAGGAAGAAAATAAACCTAGACTATTAGTACCCAAGGAAAAATTAAGAAAATAAATTTTAATAATGAAAAAGCATAATAGGTAATGTTGGTTAGTTAAGTGCATCAGCTCATAGATAGAGGATGATTTTGCTATCTCACCAAAAAGAAAATTAGGGACGGAATTGAATATAGTCAGCTTGTTTCATCTTTACTGGTTCTAGCAAAATTAACAAAATTCAAAAGAAATTATGAATATTCTATTTGAAGGTCTAAGCTGTTTAGATTAAAGAACATATTTCTAATTAGATGTCGAGCTTTGTTGACCAATTGATGAAAGATGAAAAACATATGAATTAACCAATCACACGGGGATGTTGTAACACGCAATTTGGAACATCATGGGAACAAACAAGAGGGTTGTGCATGTTGTAGCCTTTTGTAATAGAAATGGTGAAATTTGAAGGTTTAAAGATTGGGTTGTATTCTCGTTACTTTTAAGAAGGTCGACTTGGTGATAAAATTGCCGGAAATATGTGGTAGTACCCCACCATATTTATTGTCCATTGCTGTGCATGGGTTGGCATTGCCGCCCACCTTTTTTGACATGAGGGAACGTGGAATTTTTCGCTGACCATTTTAAGTCTTCGTTTTTTAAGAAATAATTCAAGAAAAAAGGTTCATAATTTCTAATAGACTTAATTTCTCTTGTATCATCTATACTCAATATTTGAAAATCAAAATAATTTGAATTAAATATGTATAATAAGCACTCGTTAACATAAGAATGACCGAATTACATGGACGGAGAAGTTTTATCACTCAATTCATCTTTTATTTGCTTGATTCACATTCTCTTCACACATTGATGTTCATATAATTACTGTCGGTGCGTGTTCGATTTGATTTGTAATTCTATTTTAACATATTCTACCCAAAGTTGTGAGATTAGTACAATGAGGAAAGAGAGTGCTTGTAAGCGTAAAGCACACACTTTGTTGTCGACACTCGGACCCCAAGAGTGCCCAAAGTTGGCACGAAGGGACACTTAAATGCCAAAAGTTACAAACGGTACACTTAAGTGCCAAAATCGGAGCAAAATGGATCACTTAAGTGCCAAATCCGGCCAAATTGCCACGTGTCCATTTTCCGGCGACTTCATTTCCGACGGAGCATATTTTTCAAAATAAAAAATTCCACGTGGCAATTTTAAAAAAAAATTGTCCACGTTAGATTTTTAAAAAATTAAAATCGATTTTATTCTAAAAAAAAAAAAAAAGAGGGGAGGGGTAATCAGCGGCGACGGTGGGTGAGGGGTCGGCTGGGGTCGCCGGGCCCGGCCAGCTCGCGGCGAGGGGCCGCAGCTGACCGAGGTCGCTGGCCACCGGCCGAGGCATGGTGACCTCGACCGACCCTCGCCCACCGTCGCCGGCCCTTCCCGGTGACGGTGGGATGGTGAGGGCTACACAGCCCTCGCCGATTACCCCTCTCCCTTTTTTTTTTTTTTTTTTTAAATTAATCAATTTTAAAATATTTTATTTTTAAAATTTTTTAAAATTTTTTAATTAATAATTTTAAAAATCCATGTCAACACAAAACGATGTTGTTTTTGCGTTGATTCTTCGTCGTTTCAATTTCCGGCGAGCCACGTAGGCAAAAAAATTAATAAAAAAATGCCATGTAAGATTTCCGGTAGAGTTCCGGTGACCTAGCACTTAAGTGATCCATTTTTTTTGAAAAGTGGTACTTAAGTATCCCTCCGTGTCAACTTTTGGCACTCCCGCTGTACTTTCCCCCTTTGTTGACCAATTGATAGAAGATAAAAATCATATGAATTGACCAATCACATGGCGATGTTATTACCTATGAGAGCGTGTTGATGTTGACACATGTCGTAGCCTTTCTGGGGTCCGCAATAGAAATAGTGCAATCTGAAGGTGTGAAAATTACCTTGCGTTCTCGTTACATTTAAGAAGGTTGGCTTCATCAATAAATAGCTGGGATTCCCATGTGATGGTACTAGTCTTTTGTCATGTACCGGATGCAACTACTTTTTTGTTAATTGATTTAACCATTCGTTTATTAAGAATAAATCAAGAAAAATTCATAATTTTGAATACACTTATTTTTTCTTATATCTTGCATACTCAATATTGGATATTGAACCGGTTCATATTAAATATGCATAAACGCTTGACAACACAATCATCACTTAATTGCATAAATGGAGAAGTTTTATCAATCAATTGTCCTGTATTTGCTTGATATTTAATTACTTAAAAGGAAGAAAATAAATCTAGGCCATTAGTACCCAAGGAAAAATTAAGAAAGTAAAGTTTAATAATAAAAAGCATAACAGGTTATATTGATCAATTAAGTGCATTCAGTCATAGATAGAGGACGATTTTGCTATCTCACCAAAATGAAAATTAGGAACGGAATTGAATATAGTCAGCTTGTTTCATCTTTATGGTTCTAGCAAAATTAACAAAATTCAAAAGAAATTATGAATATTCTATTTGAAGGTTTAACCTGTTTAGATTAAAGAACATATTTCTAATTAGATGCCAAGCTTTGTTGACCAATTGATGAAAGATGAAAACCATATGAATTAACCAATCACGTGGGGATGTTGTAACACGCAATTTGGAGCATCATGGGAACAGACGAGGTTTGTGCATGTTGTAGCCTTTTGCAATAGAAATGGTGAAATTTGAAGCTTTAAAGATTGACTTGGGTTCTCATTACTTTTAAGAAGGTCGACTTGGTCAATAAAATTGCTGGAAATCTCACGTGGTGGTACCCCGCCATATTTATTGTCCATTGTCGTGCATGGGATGTCATTGCCTCCCACATTTTTTGACATGAGGAAAGGTGGAATTTTTTGTTGACCGTTTTAAGTCTTCGTTTGTTAAGAAATAACTCAAGAAAAAAGGTTCATAATTTCGAATAGACTTAATTTCTCTTGTATCATATATATCCAATATTTGAGAATCAAACTAATTTGAATTAAATATGCATAATAAGCACTCGTTAACATAAGAATGACCGAATTACATGTATGGAGAAATTTTATCACTCAATTCATCTTTTATTTGCTTGATTTCACATTCTCTTCACACATTTATGTTCATATAATTACTATCGGTGCATGTTCGATTTGATTTATAATTCTATTTTGACATATTTTACCCAAAGGTGGTGAGATTAGTACAACGAGGAAAGAGAGTGCTTGTATGCGTGAAGCACACACTTTGTTGACCAATTGATAGAAGATTAAAATCATATGAATTAACCAATCACATGGCCATGTTATCACCCATGAGAGTGTGTTGATGTTGACACACTTTGTAGCCTTTCCAGGGTCCGCAATAAAAATAGTGCAATCTAAAGGTGTGAAGATTAGCTTGCGTTCTCATTACGTTTAAGAAGGTTAACTTCCTCAATAAAGTTGCTGGGATCCTCACGCGGTGGTACCAGAGTCTTTTGTCATGTATAAGATGCAACTACTTTTTCTGTTAATTGATTTAACCCTTCGTTTATTAAGAATAAATTAAGAAAATTTCATAATTTTGAATACACTTAATTTTTCTTGTATCTTGCATACTCAATATTGGATATTGAAATAGTTCGTACTAAATACGTAGAAATGTTTGACAACACAACCATCACCTAATTGCATAAACGGAGAAGTTTTATCAATCAATTCGTCCTATATTTGCTTGATCTCACAATCTTTTTGACCATTGTCTTCACAAATTGATGCTTATATAATTAATACCGGTGTATGTTTGATTTGGTTTAGAAATTTTCTTTCAACATGTTTTACCTGAAAATCTTGAGATTAGTACAACGATAAAAGAATGTGCCTGTATATATGGAGTATAGACATAACACGATACGATTTTCCAAATCCATCTTTGGGTAATCTATTTAGGTTTAAGCTTAAGATTTACTTTGTATGTGGTATTTCATACATTTAGAGTTATATGTTTGAAGTAAGTTTTTTCGTCTTTAAGAATATGCATTACTCACGTGCAAAACAAGTTAGTCTTACCCTATCTACACGTTTGGTTGATTGGAAGATTATCTAAGTCTTCGTAGTTAGTCTTACTCTATCTACATGTTTGGTTGATTGGAAGATTATCTAAGTCTTTGTCAAAACAGCATCCCACCAACCATCTTTAACTTTTGTCGAAAAGGACATCATGGAGAAAGGATTGGTCTAAGCTAAATAGAAGAGTCGATGTAGTCAAGCAACCGACTAAAGACTCGCAATGATCTTTATTTTGCTAACACGTCCAAACAATTCTTTTAGCATACTCAATATTTCTTATTAACGTTCATAATGAAATGATTTTGGCAAAAGATAATATTATTGATTGATTATTTTTATTTTAAAAGTACAAAAAACAGTTAATACTTAATTTTGCATAATTTCATAAATCAGCTTGACCCCGGACAATTTTCTTTCAAATCCAACAAAAATTGCTTTCTATTCATGAAATTTAACTCTCCGTTGTTCCATTTAAACTTTCCAAATAACATCTTATTACCTCCTCAAGATTAACTTTATATGCATTTGAACTCATAAATTAACCAATAAATAATTTGTAAATAGAGTGCTTACATATATTATCAATATTCTCAATACTCCATTCAACAAGCGTCTTTTCATTTTATATATACATTTATTTATTAGTGAAAAAATAAGGAAGGAAGAGAGAATTTTTGCAGGATGAAGCCGGAATAGACTTACTCCCAACTTTGAAGTCTTTCAACAGGAAATAAACCTCCTGTTTATAAAAGGCATCATCATTCGCAGAACTCTAGTAATAGAAGCGTTCCTTCTTCTAGTTCCCACTCGAAACACCTGACTTTACTTTCACACAACTCAATGGTCCAACCGGGCCGCATGATTCTTTCTTGTTTCCCCGCTTCTTTTCCGAGCCTCCTATTCCTCCTCCTCCTCCTCCTCCTATTACTTCCGCCACTAACTATCGCCAAATTCAGGAGTGGACCTTCGTCGGTCAGTGTTCCTGCCGCATGGACTGCTAGTCCTTACGACTTCAAAATATTCGCCGTTCAGGGTGTCAAGGTTGTGCTTTGCAGGCTAAACTCAGGACCAAGTTTCTTTTTGGGCTTCCATTGCGATGATCGCACTGGCTGCTTTTTCGGTGTCTTTATTTTCCAACCGACACAACACATGGAACACAACGATCTAGCTCCAGTTTGGTTCGTCACTAGGGAATACATGAAGGACACTGCCCAATTGCTACTCACCCAGGAGGGCGATTTAGTTTTACTGGATGACGATGGAAAAAAAATGTGGTCCTCAAATACTGCTGGCAAGTCAGTCGTAGGCTTAAACTTGACTGAAGTTGGAAATCTCGTGCTCTACGACAGAAATGACGCCATCATTTGGCAGTCTTTCGATCACCCTGTGGACAGAATTGTTCCTGGACAGGAGCTACGTCCCGGCATGAAGATAACAGCAACATCAAGTGTGTCAGAAGGGACAGGGCGGGTCTACACATTCACCACTAGTGATCAGATAGGCTTCGTTGCATCTGTAACGACAGCCAATTCTCCACATGTTTACTACAAAACGAGCAATGTAAGCAAAATGAAGAGCGACAACGGACAGGTTGAAGCACTTTACAAGAATGGAACCTTCGGTGAGTTTGAATTTTCCCCAACATCATTGCCTCAGCTCATCATACTGGGGGCTGATGGGCATCTGGGCCGTCATGTTTATGATAGTGACAACAATTATTGGAGTTCGACAGATCTTCTTAGGGATCGAATTGATGATTGTGCTTATCCATTTGTCTGTGGAAGTTATGGCATTTGTTCAGATGGCCCTCAGTGTGTGTGTCCCAGGGAGACAATGCAAATTGCAGAGAGGGATCCGTCTCGCGGCTGCAATCGCAGCTCACCAATCTCTTGTGATTCACTCAATAACACTTTCGAATCAGTTGAGAATGTGACCTTCTTTGCTTTGGAGAACAATTATATTAGTGCAGACATCTCAAACACAACAGCAGAGAGTTGCAAGGAAGCATGTTTGAGGAAAGGATGCTCATGCACAATGGCACTATTTCGTAACCAAAGCATTTTCTCTGGTGGAGACTGCTATTTATTATCATATTCATTTTCCCTCATGAACGACTATTCCGGGAGCCGTTCCACCTTAGCATTTATCAAAGTCAACAATAGTTCAAATATCCCGATGCCATTATCAATCTCTCCCAGAAAAAGAAGGGGACGAGCAGTGTTAATACTAGGGATAACTGTTGGAGCAGTTTTGATGATATTAGTAAGCCTATTTGGGATTTATATTCCAAGTAAGGCGAGAAAAAATGAGGTCGAGGATGATGACCCAGACTTGCCGAGGCTTCAGATAACTAGATTCCATTATGAGGACCTAAAGGCCATGACAGGAGATTTCACCATCAAGCTAGGGGAAGGAGGATTTGGCTCGGTGTTTTTAGGAACTTTACCCAGTGGCGTTAGGATTGCAGTCAAGCGCCTTGATGGTTTTGGTCAAATGAAGAAGTCATTCTTGGCTGAGGCCTGGAACCATTGGCACTATCCATCATGTCAATCTGGTAAAACTACTCGGATTTTGTGTTGAAAAATCATTTCGGCTTTTAGTCTATGAGTACATGTGCAATGGTTCTCTTGATAAGTGGATCTTCCATAAAGACCAAGAGTTTGACATGTGTTGGCAAGTGAGGAGAAAGATTATTATCGACATTGCCAAGGGACTAGCCTATCTCCATGAGGAATGCCATCCAAAAATAATTCACTTAGACATCAAACCCCAAAATATACTGCTGGATGAACATTTCAATGCGAAGCTTGCTGATTTTGGGTTGTCAAAGTTAATTGAGAAGGACCAGAGCCATGTCATGACAACCATGCGAGGAACACCAGGTTACCTTGCTCCAGAGTGGTTAAGCTCTGTTATCACAGAAAAGGTGGACGTGTACAGTTTTGGCATCGTGATGTTAGAAGTCTTATGTGGGAGGAAAAATGTGGATCGTCACATGCCTAGTGATGAAGTGCATATGTTGACCCTTTTCAAGTGCAAAGCAGAGCAGGAACAACTACTGGACATGGTTGATAAGTCCAATGGTGACATGCAGCTACACGGCCAAGAAGTTGTCAAGATGATGAAAATCGCAGCATGGTGTTTGCAAGATGATTTTACCAAGAGGCCACTTATGTCTCAAGTGGTTAAATGCTTGGAGGGCTTAATTGATATAGAAGACGGCTTGAGATACAACTTCTCAGTTCCTTCTAGTCACAGCAATGATAGTGTTGATGATGCTACTCAGCTATTGCCGTCACAATTATCAGGTCCTAGGTGAACTAGACTAGCTTCGAATCTGAACTCTGATGCTTAAGTGGGGTGGCTTCTTTGGACATTTTTGCCACATATATTTTTTTTTCTCCTAGTCGTAATTAAGATCCAGTAGTTCAAATGAAACTCTAAGTAGCTTGTAGTTTTCGTTAATTAGGTTGAAAGGTCATGGTACGAATAAAGATTTCAACCATAAATCAGTTTGCATTAGACAATGCTCAGTTCCATTACTCTTTCTTGGTGCGATTCTTGTTGGATACCTTTTGTCAATTGCCATACTATTTTTTGCTGTCATGACTACTGTAGATGATATTTCTCATTTCCAAACAAAACAGAAACCGCGTCTTTGTTCCCCTGAGCTCGTATCCATGCCATTCGGACACGGCTTCTTGCGCAAAAGCTATACAATTTCATGCGCGCAAATGTGAACTGTGCAGGCAAAGGATCGCCGGAGCCGGCCACGAATGACGGTTGGCGGACGCCAGGAGCGGAAGCGTGAGTAATTTCGCTATGGCGCTGGACCATGAGTCTCCTCCACGCGACTACTTCTTCGATGTTGCTCCCTCCGAGTCCGACTCTGCTTCCACGTGTTGTTTCGCACCGAAGGACTCCGTCAGTGAGCACGAAACGATGGAATTTATATTGGCTTGGAAATGCCTGACAGACGCTCAGAGATGAGTAAAACGAGTACGCGCTCTTGCTTTTCATTGTTTTCGTGCGCTGAAATCCCCAGTGGCAGCCACGACGATTTGTTAAGCATGGTGTTTGCTAGATGGTTTTAGTAAGAGTCCTCCCATATCTGTGGTGGTTAATTTGCTTAGAGTGATTACTTAGTATAGGCAGCTCAAGTTATATCTTCTGAGTTACTTCCAGATAAACGGTGGCCGAAGGCAGCATTTAAATGGACTGTCCAAATAGAACATTTTCTTTCTCTGCTTTACATACGTTGGTTTCCTTTCTCGAGCAAACACTGAGCCACCAACAAGCATAAGGCAATTTATTTGAAGATGCTTGTCGACCTGTACAATTATCATTCAGATCAGCTTCATTGAAGCTTCGTGAAAATGTCTCGGTCACTTGCTTCTGGTCGAGCCTTGGTTTCTCGGCTCGCCATTTTAATCACATCAAAGCCCCTTCTGCTGCTAATACGAAGGCAGGCAGCTTGGAGTGCGCACAAGAGACTGCTAAGGGGCACATCTCCATATCTTGAGATGGACTTTCGATGGGATGGCCATTTTGCCTTTACATTCCAAGATGTTACGCATGTAGAGGGCGCTGTCAGCTAGAAAATTTCGAGCATTCGGCCTTCTCATTTCCACCTTTTCCTTCTACTCTCCGTTCTCACTGGCCCATTGTGGGATTTTTCTTGCTGCGACATGTGAACACATTATGTTTCATTTATTTGAGTGAGCCTCTCGATCTGTCATAATACATCGAGAGTTTCCTTGTGCTGATAGGAATGTTCTCATTTGTCTTTCTAAGAATGTTCAATCTTTCCTGCGTCTGAAACCAAACTGTGCCATGTGCTTTTCTAGTATCATCACCATGACTTACCTGAATTGTTGTTCAATTCAACAGCTACTAAAGCAGGTTGTGAAGAACCTACAAAAATTGCAAATCAAGTGCTCCTGAAGAACTCAATGGCCAATGATCAACCCAACAGAGTGGTGACATTTTCTCAATTTTAGTTTAAAGGAAGTGATAAAAAGGAATTTGATATCATCTTGTGACAATAGAAAAATCACTGACAGCCCGATATGTCATGAGTATATAAAATTTTGAGATGCGAAACACATTCTAATTTGACCATAACATTTTGAGGCCAAAATATTTTTTTCATCAAGATAAAACCCCATATTGATGAAAAGTATGTAATATCCGAATATGAAATTCCCAAAGTGATAATACATGATCTATAAACTATATGAATCAATATCATAATCTCGACCACCGTTCCAGATGAATTTGGTTTACATGGTGGACTAAAGATCATATGACAACTTTTCAAGGCTCCCATTTAATGTCGAATATCGAAATGGTCGCTAGGGTACTGAACAATGGTTCTAAAAAATCTCTAAATAGATGTTGAATTTTGTCGACTGATTGATAAAAGATGAAAACCAAATAAGTTAATTAATCACACGTTATTTTATAATTCACAGATTGAGAAACGACGTGGCAACAGATATGAGAGGGCGTTGCACATTTTAACCTCATTATGGTCCGCATTAGAAATACAGTAGTTTGAAGTACAAATAAAGGAAGAAGGTAGGAAGAAGATTAGCTTTTGTTCTCATTATTTCCACAAGGTTGAGTTCGGCGACAAAATTGCCGCAAATCTAACGCGGTAGTGTCACGCAATGCCAATTGTCAAGTACAGGGATGCCTCCAACTCTTGACAAAAGAGAACGTTGAATTTTTGTCAAGTGATTTAAGCCTTCGTTTATTTTTCTTGTATAATGTAACTCAATATCTGGGAATTGAACTACTTCGTGGTAAATATGCATAAGCACCTGTTAAAATGGCCATGATCTGCATAAACGGAGAAGTTTTATCACTTAATTCATCTTGTTGTTAGCTTGATTTTGCAATCTTTTCGGCAATAGTTTTTCCACATTGATTCTTATATAATTAACATCAGCAGGTGTTTAATTTGATTTATGATCCTACTTTCAACATGTTTTACCCAAAAGTCGTGAGATAAGTATAACAATAGAAAAAAGTAATTGTATGTGTGGAACAAACACACGGCACAAATACAATCTTCTCATTTCTTATCTGGGGTATCCTAGTCTAGGTCATGATTTACTTTGTCCATGATTTTTGTTGTAATATTATCATAGAAATGCTAACATATCTTGCAGTTTAAATCAATACAAATTTACCAAGAAATAAATGCAAAAAATAAGAATACTAGAATTTTGCACTGTTTGATTGAAATGTCAATACTTATTCTATGGGGATAGCCAACAATAAATAATCAACGGGAAAAGTGTTAAAAAAGTCTTAAACATTTTATTTGTGTCAATTTAGTCCTAAGCATTTTGATTTGGTGCTAATTTAATCCTAAAACTTTTAGCCTAGTGCCAATTCGGTCATTTCGGCTAATTTGGGTTGGATTTTTCTAACATGGATATCAGTTGATAAGGTGGCACGACCGGCGATTGACGTGGACAACTTGTAATAATTTTTTAATATTTTTGAATTTATTTATTTATCTATTTTCTTTCATTTTTTTCACTTATTTTTTCTTTTCCTTTTTTTTCCTTGCACTCCTTCTTCCTCCAACTGGTCATTAGAGAGGCTTGACCTTTGCCAGATCTAGAGAGGGCAAGCCTTTGCCGCCCAAGGCAAGGTCACCCTAGGTGCGGCGGAGGTTAGTGAGGTCAACTTCATCTCTAGTCGGTTGCCCAACCGATGATTGACTCAAGGTAGGAGGAGAGCAGGGGAAAAAAATAAAAGAAAAATAAAAGGAAAAAAGGAAAGAAAATAAATAAATAAATAATTTGAAAAAAATTGTCCATATCAGTCGTCAGCCATGTCACATCAACCAACTGGCACCCCTATTAACAAGATTCAATCAAAATTAGTCAAAATGATTGAATTGATATTAAGGTAAAAGTTTTAGGATCAAATTAGCTTTAAGTCAAAAAGTTTATGATGAAATTGGTGTTAATAAAATTTTTATGAATAAATTGATATAAAATCAAAAGATTTTACCACCCAGGTGGCGGCTGGCGCTTGTCAAGTTCGCATTCTCTTCCTCTCGCAAAAGGTCGAGAGTTCGAATCCTTTGCGAGAGTTCAAATCCCAACTTCGTCATAGAGTGACTTAATTGGTTTCACGTGTGTGGTGGCTAACACGTGTGGCCCCCAGAGTTTACTTCCCCAGCTGTCAATGGGGTGCGGGTTCCTGGGTCATAAAAAAAATAAAAAATCAAAAGATTTAAAATTAAATTAGTATTAGTGTAAAGGCTTAGGACTTTTGTGAAATCCATTTTGTCCCCTATCCTGGCAAGCGCAAAACACCACAGCCCAAAAAGCCCATATAGCAGAGCTGAAGCTTTACCCGCCTCCCTTCCTCTCCTCACCTCCGCTCTCAGCACACTCCCTTAAGAAAAAGATGATTGCAAGTTCTCAGTATTTGCACAACCAGCTGCTTTCCCAGTCTACTTATCAGCCTCTTTCGTTTCCCTTCGTCGCTCGGTGCCATAGACCAATCTTGCCCAGAAAACTAATCCCCAGAAACATCGTCAAGAACAAATTCTTGGGTATTCACTTCGACGGTGCAACACGTAGAGGGAATGCTTATGGTAGGGCAAGAATCAGGAGTCGGGTAAGTGGTGAATTGACTGAGGTCGAAGAGCAGAAGCAGAAACAAGAGCCTTTGGTGAAAAGAGCATATCCTTTTCATGAGATTGAGCCCAAATGGCAAGAATACTGGGAAAAGAACAAGACTTTCAGAACCCCAGATGAGATTGACACGTCCAAGCCCAAGTTCTATGTCCTCGACATGTTCCCATATCCCAGGTTTCTCTCTGTCTCTCTAGTTTCTTGTTGTTGTCGTTAGTGAGTGATTGTAATGTCAAAGTCGGTAACTTCACTGGGCCAAGGATGAGAATTGGGAAGCACAATCGAATTGAGTGTCTTGAGCAACTGGGGTTGGTTTTGATCAGTTCAATAATTTTAGGTTTATCCATTTGGACAAAATTCATTCTTTTGCTTGGTTTTCTTGTTGTGCTCTTGGAAGTGAGATTTTTTTTTCTTTTGCTAATTGATTGTTTTCAATTCAGTGGAGCGGGATTACACGTTGGGCATCCCCTGGGTACACTGCCACTGATATTCTTGCTAGATTCAAGAGAATTCAAGGCTTCAATGTTTTGCACCCGATGGGATGCGATGCGTTCGGATTGCCTGCAGAGCAGTACGCAATTGAGGTTTTCTTTTCGATTTTGGCTTGGTGATTACGTTTATTTTTGAAAAATTCTGCTGTGGTTATGTAGTGGTTTGTAACAGGACTTTTTTTTTTTTTTTATGTATTTGGCAGACTGGAACCCACCCAAAAATCACAACTCTGAGGAACATTAACTGATTTTGCACCCAGGTGACCTACTTCCTTGTTTAGTGTAGGGCATCATCATAAAGCTGCAGTAGCCTTGTCTTGATTCGAATTATGTGGGAAAGAATCCAGGGTCTAGACCTGCCATTGAATTATTTTTTTGACCTCTTTTCTCTCGTGAAGACACTTTGTTTAGGTTCTTTGTCACATGTATCAGAAAACTGCAAAGAGGGGTCTGATCATGTGAGAGGTGTGTTAGCTGTTTGATTTCATATCTTAGAAAGTGGATTGGTTATCTCAAAGGTACTATTAGAGGTAGTCAGAAAAGCTACAATAGTCTCAATCAATCTGAAAGAATATTCAAGAAGGACTCAACAAAGTAAAAACCTTTTAGGAGGTTCTCATAGAGCATCCAATCAATGAAATTAAGGCATTAGCAGAGGCTTCTTGATATATAGTCCATTTACTTCTGATGCAGGAAAATATTTGTGGCTACTACTTTATAGTTTCATCATTGACACTGTTTAAAACAGTTTCTAAGCTTCTAGTATGTGGCAGGCTGTGGTCTTACATTCGGGCACTTGCACTGCAATTGGAATTGCAGCTTAAATCACTAGGTTTCTCCTATGATTGGGATCGTGAAATTTCCACAGTAGAACCAGAATATTACAAGTGGACCCAGTGGATTTTTCTTCAGCTTTTTTAGAGAGGATTGGCATATCAGGTATTTAAAGCCACTTGCTTTTGTCTGAATACTCATTTGTGTGAAATGTTCATTGTCTGGGTGTTTACTTGTTCAGGCTGAAGTACCTGTAAATTGGTGCCCTGCTCTTGGTACTGTATTGGCTAATGAGGAGGTGATAGATGGTGTGAGGGAGCGTGGTGGCCATCCAGTTATAAGAAAGGTAAACAATGATATATAGAGATTTAGGAAACAATAAGACCTTTTTAAACTTGTTTACAATCTTGATTTCATCATTTTGAATGGTTTTATAATTTTACAGTGTCATTGTTTATTACAAGCAGCCAATGCGGCAATGGATGCTCAAGATTGCTGAATATGCCGACCGTCTCCTCGAAGATCTAGATGACCTCGAATGGCCTGAAAGCATCAAAGAAATGCAAAGAAATTGGATAGGGAGATCAGAAGGTGCTGAGTTAAAGTTCTGTGTTGTTGATGGTGATAAAATGGAAAGAAATCTAGAGCTAACTGTTTCCACTACCAGGCCTGACACAATCTTCGGAATAATGTAAAACTTCTTCCTCGTATTAGCTGTACAGGAACCCTTCCATACTGAATTTGGTTGGATTGTGGCATGCATTCATCCATGCCTTTTTCCTGCAGGTACTTAGTTGTTGCACCTGAGCATCCCTTGTTGTCAGCATTTGTCTCTGAAAACAAGCGTGGTGATGTACGTTCATCGTCGTCTTATTTTGAATTCATATTTGTTTCTTTTTAATGGTAAGCAGAATTATAACGTTGTATTTTGCTGGAATAGGTGGAGGAATACAAGGACATAGCGTCAAGAAAAAGTGACCTCAAGAGAACTGAGCTTCAGAAGGAAAAAACTGGTGTCTTTAGTGCTAGCTTTGCAGTAAACCCAGCTAATGGAGAAGCAATCCTTATATGGGTTGCGGATTATGTATTGGGGAGGTATGTATCACTAGTTGATTGTTTAATTTCACCTCTCTGGAAGATTTAGTGAATGTCTTGTTGCCAAAGTAAAAGATTGGAAACATATTTCTAAAAAGTGGTCTCTATGACTTTTATTCCCCGTTACTTCTTGTCGACATGTTTGCTTGTATTTTCAAGTTGGTTCTCTTTCCAGAGTGCACATCATAAAGTATGGGCATCACCCACACTTTCTGGTCCTGGCAGTTATGGTACAGGAGCAATAATGGCTGTATCAGCACACGATACATGGGATCACGAGTTTGCTCTAAAGTATGACATCCCCATTCGTTGGGTTGTGACTCCTGATGGGGAAAGCAGCCCTGATTCCAAGGTAGCTTACTCAGGTGAAGGGATAATTATTAATTCCTCAGACTCCACCTCTGGGCTTGACATCAATGGTTTGATGAGTGGCGAAGCTGCTTCCAGAGTCAATGAATGGGCTGAGAAGACTAGCAATGGGAAGAAGAAGGTGCAGTGTTCTGTATTTCATACATTTCCCATGTGATTGGAAGGGTTGGGCTGGGGGTGGTTCAAATTGACCATGAAATGATTGGAGTATCTGTATTTGCTTAAAATTTTAATTTTACAGGTGAACTACAAGTTGCGGGATTGGCTTTTTGCTAGGCAACGGTACTAGGGGGAACCTATACCCATCATTTTCTTTAATGAAACTGGTGAGAGTGTCCCACTCAGTGAAACGGACCTTTCTCTTTTGCTTACTGAGTTAGACGACTTTACGCCCATGGGGTCAGGGGAACCGCCATTGTCGAAGGCAGAGGCGTGGGTATGTTTTCTGTCATCTAGTCCATTTTATTTTGCCTATGAAACATTTTTTTCCAGCTTATTCCACTAGGGTTCTGCTGAATTTAGTTTCTCATTAGGTTTGAACCATCGATCAATCATCTGGAAAAATTGGTAGAAGAGAAACAATCACCTTGCCGCAGTGGGCTGGTTCTTGCTGGTAATGATTTTGGTGTGGTCTGCAGCAACTTTTTGTACTTGCAAAGTGCAGCTATCAAATGGTCTTGTAAAAGTTTTGGGATTTGATTTTGTGCATTTCCTTCTTCAACCAGGTATTATCTGAGATTTATGGATCCCAAAAATTCCAAAGAGTTAGTCTCTAAGGAGAAAGAAATGTAAGATCAAACCTCTAAACTTCATATTCTTCCATCAGTTTAATATTCTTTGATTGGTCTAATGCAGGGATCATGCATCTTATGTTTAACATTTTAAATTTCATATTACCATCTTGTCTCAGGTACTGGAGTCCAGTTGATGTGTATGTTGGTGGTGCTGAACATGCTGTACTCACATTTACTTTAGTCTAGGTTCTGGCACAAGGTCTGTGATTTGGGCTTCTCTTGCCTTTGTATCTGGTTAGGTTGTCTAATGCTAACTAACTAACTAACGAAAGAAACGATGGGCAAGAAACAGGATTATACCAAAAACATGTGCTTATGTGGTTATGCCCTTTAGTAACCCTGATTACCTTGACCAAAAGCATCGTATCATGATTGTCAATTGTTCTTTTCTATAGGATGTGGTTCTTAGGGCAGTCTTGGGCTTGTATGAAGAGCATAAGAGGAAAGTTTAGAGACTAAAACTAAAGATATCTGGAATTGAGTATGTCTTATTGGCCTAGATCTACATGGGTCCTGGCTCTCATAGGTAGTTATGCTGGTTGAAGTTGGTGTGGAAGGGCTTTTAGGGTTTGGAACATGTGCACTGTTATTAGGCAGAATGTGGCTGCTTGTGTTGTTATGCTGATATTATTTACTTCAGTCTCATACATATTTGCTGGATATGTTTCAGGTTCTATATGATATTGGTATTGTTTCCACAAAAGAGCCTTTCAAGTGTGTTATAAACCAGGGAATCATTCTTGGCTAGGTAAGTAATAACTGTTTGTCCATATTTTCTTCCATCAATGAATGCGCTTATAAATGGCGTGTGTGGCAGGTTCAATATACAGCATATAAAGATGCTGATGGAAACTATGTATCTGCAGAAGCTGCAGATTCATTGGATGAATAGACTCAAGAAGTAGTAACTGAAGAAAAAGTAAGTCACTTTCATGCATCAACTTTGGCGTTTCTGGTAGAAATCACAACATTATCTTGTGCATTAAGCAATGCCACTTCCTTTGCTTAGGTCACAAAATCTGGGGAATTTTTCGTACTGAAGGACAATCCTAATGTTCGTCTAACAGCACGTGCTTACAAAACGAGTAAGAGCAGGGGAAATGTTGTCAATCCCGATGACATTGTTTCTGAGTATGGTGTGGATTCTCTTTGCTTGTACGAGATGTTCATGGGACCATTTAGGTATTTATATGTCTTCAGTTTCCTGTTTCCCCCCTAGATCATATTATCGAGGTTCTTACTGTCATTATGAGGCGTTCTCAAGCTTCTAATGTTTCCTTTGGCTTCCAGAGACTCAAAAACTTGGATCACCAGTGGGATTGAGGGTGTTCATCGGTTTCTGGCGAGAACGTGGAGGCTGTTTATTGGTTCATCATCAAGTTGGATTGTTACCAATAGAATGAGGCATGCATCACCAATAGAATGAGTCATGCATCAAACCCCATGTCTTTTATCATCTAATTTCTTTCTTAATTTTTGTTGGTTGATTCCTCAATTTTTGTTTTTTGGGTGAGAAATATCATTTTAATTCATTTAGAAAGCCTAAATACCAAACGGCTTGGGAGGGATAATCAGTCCAATTTCGTGGCACGATACTTTCTCTTCGGACTTTTGCACCCCAATTCGTTAGGTTGTTGGACTCCTTTGTTAATGCGGGCTAGTTTATAATTCGAGTAAGCAATAAGATCTCCTGGTCTTCACCACTGATAAGTGCACCAACGTCCCAATTGATCTGTGCTGAGCTTGTGGGGCGGCTTATCAGATTAGGATGATCTGACTCTAGTTCAAAGGAGTCACCAAATCGACGTTGAAAGTACACTACGGTTTCCACGATAGCTCGCGATTCAGCTTGTGTTGCCAAGACCCTATAGCCAGCACCCCTTATGTGAGCAAGTGTAGTAAATCGCTTGATTCCATAGTTAAGATGGATGGCCATGATCCCGCATGGATGATGGGAATTCATCAAGCTCTTGATTGAGATAGGACTTAGGTCTACACTTCAATCTCGAATTTGGAATCTCTTGGCAAATTTGGCGAAGCCACCTCGATTGATCACGCAAGGCCATCGACCAATTGTTTGGAACTGTCCTTGTGCACCCATGCAATTGCACCATCGTTCGTTCCTTCTAGGTAAGCCCCATTTATGTTGATCTTCAGAGTGCCCTATTTCGGAGGTCTCCATGGCTGAGAAGGATTCGCTACTTAGAACCCCTACAAAAAAACATCCTTGACTAATTCAAATAAATGCTGCATTTTCATTTCTCCAACCTTTCCTCATGGTGTTTTAGAATGCTCGGTAGTTAAAAGTAGGGCATTTGTGCAGCTGATCAAAGAGAGCAAGTCTACGTTCCTTCAACTATTTCCTGTGATACCCCACCATCCACAAACGTAATGTCATTTACGGACCACGATTTTTTTGAAATATTTTACAGAGGGATGCCACTCGCAACTGGGCTGTCTTCTTCGTCCATTAGTTTCAAGGCGATTGAATGCAGGACCGAGGAGAAGGCCTGACATGAGGAAATTTTGATTCCCATTCACTTTCTACGATCTGGAACATATCGTTCTACCTGTTTTTCATTCTTCATGGTTCGGTATTGAACCCATGATTTGTTCTTCATCAATCAGTACAAAGATTGCAGATTCACTCTTTATCATGCTTAAATAAGCAAAACATCACTTGGTGGCGCTGAACATGAGTAGAACAATTCCTTTCGCGAATCATGTGAGGCATTAACTGAAAAAATAAAACCAGATGCTCACCCGATGGATAAATCCCAATTTTCTTGAACATTCAAAGCTTCGACTGTTGACCAAAATCTGCAATGCATTTTTTTATAACCCTATCCTATTGATAGAAAAATTGTTTTGTCAGATCCTCAATGGTTGCTTTGATTAACCCTCTTTATATCCTCACTGTCATGGCATAAGTTGAAGGAACTTTCCACGCCACCATCGGATCTAAACGACTGAACTATCATATGAAAACAGGTTATTCTCCATAATGCATGCCAAGAGGATTATTAAAATATTATAGATGCATCGTCTTGGACGGTATCAATCATTGCATTATTATATCAAATCCGAGGAGTGGATTTGCGCGGTTCAAACATCAGATTCCAGAGCGAATCATCGACCGAGGTGACGACAACCATCACCTGCACCTGCTGATCCCTTGGACCATCTCCTTCCTCCGTATGTGGACCTTCATTCCTCACGAGTCAACTCATCTCCACTCAGTGGACTCTCCCCCACTCAAATGCTAATGCCCCCAAGCTCAAAGCTTCGCTCGCCCCCGCGAAGATGATGGAGCACGATGCCAGTCGAAACGACACCAACCCAGTTCGTGATATTAGCCTTCCAACTCGTTTCGATCCTGTGTTTCGGAGCTGAGGCCAGGTGCAGACATGGCTGCGAGCTGGCCCTCGCGTCGTACTACGTGTCGGAGGCGTCGAACCTCACTTACATCAACCACCTCTTCAACCGGCCAGTCCCCGAGGTGCAGCGCTACAACCCCAGTGTCTCCGGCGGGGATGCTGTCGCCGTCAGGACGCGGGTCAACGTGCCACTCACCTGCGACTGCCTGAACGGCGACTTCCTCGGCCACACCTTCACGTACGTGTTCCAGTCGGAGGACACGTACTATGAGCTCGCGATGTTCAAGTACTCCAATTTGACGACCGTGGAGTGGATGGTCCAGGTCAACGGGTATGACCCCAACAATATACCGGACGGTGCGAAGATAAACGTTGCAGTGAATTGCACGTGCGGGGATCGTCGTGTGTCCAGTACCTACGGGGCGTTCATGACCTACCCCCTCCGGCCGGGGGACAGCTTGGCGGGGTTGGCAGCAGAGTCAGGCCTGCCGGCCCAGTTGCTGGAGCTATACAACCCGGGTGTAGACTTTAGTGGAGGGACGGGGCTGGTGTTTGTGCCGGCTAAAGGTTTTACCTTTATTTGATCTTGTCACTTATGAAAGTACTCGTGTTGTTCATGGACTATGGCAGAATTGAATTCAATCAAGACAATCATCGGATACCCTTTCCCATAAAAATACTTGGAAGTTGCCATGTTCAGTGGATGGAAAACAGTTAACATCTAATAGATTGGAGAGTGTCAAATGGACTGGGCACATGAGTGCCTAATTCGTCCTGGCCATTAGGTCATGTGTGTCTCATGTGGTGTTTTACATGATCCAATAGTGTGGGCAATAAGTAAAAGCAACATGGTTTACGTCTTGTGAATTCCTGATAGGCATTCTCATGGTGACATGCCATTTGGTCTGCAACATTTCCTCTTCCTCATAAGTTCACTGAAACACACGGCCATCAAAATCCACATTATATGAGCTGACTGATAGAAGCCTGGGACTTTTTGGATTTGACATTGGAAAAGCTCAGTCGAACCCTTGAACATGGCTCTCAACAATCAGTCCTAGAAATGGTCACTGATTTTCCAATTTTTATTGCGTTCTGGGTCACTTGACGTATAAATGGAAGACTTAACATTTGTGAAATGTAGCCTATGCAGAGTATATGATTCGGCAAAAATGAAGATGATGTCGGGAAGCAAAGAATGTTCAATTGCTGATGCTGATTGAACTCGGATCGAGAAAAAGCTTAGAGATTATAGGATTCTCCTCTTTATTAATGTTTTGGTTTTGTCATCCTCAGTTTCTCATTAAGTTGTACCTGACTTTACTTTGCATGAATGTTGCAGATCCAAGTTGGAACTATCCACCATTGAAGCTAAAGTAAGTCATAGTATCAGAGTCTGAGAGAGTGAATTTAGAGCTTCATTATGTTGTTTCCTTAATTTCTCATAAATAATCTGAAGCTCCTGTTCTCTGTTCTGCAGACGAGGTTGTTGAATCTTTTATGGGCATTGCTTCCCTCGTTGCTCCTTCATCTCTTATCGCTCGAGGTCCAATGTCAGGACAGGCCCTTCATTTATCCTGCAAGTAACAAGGGGTCCAATTTTGATCAGGAATCTCCAGCCAAGCCATTGCCGGCATATCAATTGCAGGGGTAGCGGTGATTGCTTTGGCCGCTTTATGTCTCTCCACCGGTTTTTATCAAAAGAAGAAGGTGATGGAGGCATTGACTCTTCTAAAAGCATCCGATGAGAGCTATTTCAAACATGGACAAGGTACTATTTAAGGTTCCAATTGATCATCTCACTCAAAACAGCAAACGCTATGTCACTAAATAGATAATCTTTCTCATGGTTTTCTTATTTGAAAGCATTGAATTTTGTGTGATCATTGACTATGCATGACATGTGCTTTTAGGTTCAGAAGAAAAAACTTCAGAATTGGAGCTTGTTGCCAGTGCTTCTCATACGCTCTCAGGGATCACGGTAGACCGATCTGTAGAGTTCTCGTATGAGGAACTAGCCCAGGCTACAAATGGCTTTAGCGCGACTAATGTGATAGGGAGAGGTGGCTTTGGATCTGTTTACTATGCCGAACTAAGAGGCGAGGTTTGTAGCTCGCTCCCAAATCATTATCACTAGTTAAGTAGCAGGGAAAAGGCTGAACCAAAAATGTGAAATGCGTTTTGAAAAACATAAAATCACAATTCAGCAAAAATAGCAAACTGGAGATTAAGGAACAGGCAAGTTGAGAGCGGCGAGAGTCATGAGACTGATCTTTAATGATAGCTGATGATGATAGCACTGATGTTAGATGTCAGAGTAAATACGGATAGAAGTTAAGCAAAACTTGTGCTTCTAACTCTAGTGAAGTGCTGGATAGGTTATGATCCTTCCTCTCTTTCTGGTTTGAGTTACGCTTCGTCTTCTGCTTAAGTTCCAATCTTTTGTGACTAGTTATATGTGATGGTTTTCGTGAATCATCAATGAGACTTTACCATCATTTATTGTTTGTTTCTTCTAGTGGGATTTTGAATGTGAGACTGATTGCCTGTGTTTCTTTCTCAAGAGGAAAGGCTGATTTTGTGAAGCTGAAATGCAGAAAACTGCTATCAAGAAGATGGATATGCATGCATCAAGGGAATTCCTTGCGGAATTGAAGGTTCTGACCCGTGTTCATCACTTGAACCTGGCAGGAGCTTTTCCTTCAATTAATCATTTTGTGAAGGTGGTACTTTGAAATTGGTCTCCCTGCTAAATGGAAGGTTCTTGCAGTCACTTTCTCCTCAAATGAATTCGAGTAATTCAATGATAAAGATAGCAATTTAGTCAATTACTGTTCCGGTTGGAGTGGACCTAAGGTCAGTAAATGGGATTAATCTTTCAAATTCATGTACTGATTATATGCTTGAGAGACTGGTGCATACCCTGTTCTAGCTACTGGGATTGTGGACTTTCAAAGATAAGATCCAACATGAACTTGACATCTCCATTTGAACATTCAGATGTTTGCTTCAAGAGTTCAATTCTTAGTCAGTGGATAGTAGTATAATTACTTAAGCCCGCGATAAAGGAAAATACAGAAACCTCCTGGTCTGCTTGATTTTGAATGATAATGTTCCATGAAGCAGAATGCCTTGCGATATGAAAGTAGCAAGCTCATAAGCCTTCAAAACATTCCACAAGTACGCTTAATAGGGTACTGTATTGAAGGTTCCTTGTTCTTGGTCTACGAGTTCCTCAAAAATGGGAGCTTATGTCAGCATTTGCGTGGCTCAAGTAAGATGATCCTCCAAATTCATTTGGATCAGACATCTTGTACTTTCCATTTACTTTTTATAACCCCGTTCGCTTCAACAGACAATAAGCCATTGCCGTGGTCAGCAAGAATGAACATTGCCTTGGATTCTGCAAGAGGAATTGAGTATATCCACAAGAGCATTGTCCCGGTCTACATACATAGGGACGTCAAATCTACGAACATTCTGATAGACAGAGACTTTCGGGGGAAGGTTTTGAATATGCTCTGCTCCAAACGTATCTATAACAGGAATTTTTCTCTTCTGCTGAAGCATAACCATGTCTACAGGTTGCAGATTTCGGTTTATCGAAGCTGAATGAGTATGGAAGTGCTTCTTTACACACTCATCTTGTGGGTACATTTGGATATATGTCGCCAGAGTAAGACGTAATTTCAAGTTATTCATGTTAAACATTCTCAAATTTCATAATATGAAAGGGCCAAAGATCAATGACGCCAGATTCCCAAGCACTATTGCTGACTGAAATTTCTGTGATTCTGAGGTTTAAGTGGACTTTACCAACAATGCTTTTGTGCAGGTATGCTCAATATGGTGATGTCTCCCCCAAAGTAGATGTATATGCTTTCGGCGTCGTACTCTATGAACTCATATCTGCCAAACAAGCCGTGATAAAGATGGATGGATCTGCGAGTGAAGCAAAAGGATTAGTTCCTTTGGTTAGTCCTCTTTTCCTCACGCCCTCATTTCTCTCTTATATTCTAGCAGGAGTAATGTCCTAACCATCACAACAGCTTTTCTTGCACTGAATACAACTAATGTCTTGCAGTTTGAGGATGTTCTAAATCAACCTAATCCAAAAGATAGCCTTTGTAAACTCGTCGACCCCAGGCTGGATGACAATTACCCACTGGACTTGGTTTATAAGGTACTTCAGTAGTGTTAGACAAACCGTTTTTCACAACAGGTTAAATTGTTTAGGAAAAGGAGAAAAGTATTCTTTGGATTTTGACATGGGCTTAATCGGAGGACTCAACTTATCTCAATGGAATGATTGTCCGCATGCTCAAAAAGCTTTGTCAAGTGTTTGCATTGCAGATGGCCACCCTTGCTAAGGCATGCACCCAAGAAAATCCTCAACTTCGACCGACCATGAGGTCGGTAGTGGTGGCACTGACAGCACTTTCTTCTACGGAAGATGATTGGGACATTGGTTCCATCTGCAAAGCCCATTCCTCCGTCAGTCTTGTTTCAGGAAGGTAGTAGCTAGAGGGGCATCTAGAGAAAAGAAGAAGCATGCTTCATGAACACGAGCCCCAACTTGGCGTGCTGTTGGATGAACTGTCCTCTAAGAACATTGTATCGAGCAGCCTAGGCTAAGTCCCTTTTCCTGCTTTCATCTTCGTCTACGGATCAAATGTAGCTCAAACCAGAAGTTTGAGATGCAACTGTAGAGAAGCATATGCTGTATTACTTAGATCAGGATCATAAACTGTATTAAGTAGGATGATATTGGCTTGGCCTGAAGAGACTAAAGGTCAATAGTGTTTCCCTCTGTCAATAGGTGTTTTTGCAATAGAAATGTAGTAGAATATATGCTTGCTTTGCTTTATTCATCTTGGCATTTTAGCAGTTTTATTGTAAGCCTCTCACGTTTTCATTGTTAGTCATCATGATTTACTTTGAGATACTACAAATTTCTCTTGAAATAAGATTATTTCTTCATGTTCTCTGTCAATCGATGAAACTGATATTTGGCCAAAAAGAATTAGTAAAACCAATGTAAAACAGCTAAAAACTCTTGATTTTGTCTATTCTTGGTGAACTTTGTTCCACAAGTCACCAATTGGACTTCAGCTATTAGGAAAAAATCTCATCATTTTATAAGTCAATATTTATATATCAGAAAAGGTTTTGGATTTTGCCTTAAAAAGTCAAGGTATGCAAGTCCCAAAGTTTACGAGACGTAGTAAGTCGGAAGTAGAACTCACTCTATAAACAAACAAACAAACAAACAAAATGAGGTAAAGAGGGGGAAAGAAGGAAGGACAAGTTGAAGAACCAAAAGGAGAAGAAAACAGGCTATTGGCAAGGATTTAATGGCAAGTCAGCATTAGAGAAATGCATGTTGATTAGAGATTACAAGGCCTCATACTTGATTGAGGTAGGGACCAAAGCGCATTTGGGCAGGCCTAGGCAAGCGTATCCCCTCTTAAACCCAACTCCAATCATATAGACCTAATCAAATTAGCCTCAACTTCGTTCGTTTTATTATGAAAACACAATATTTTCTTATATTAATGTTGGGTCTAGATAAGGACATTTAGGTTCGATACATGGCCCGACCATTGATCATGTTTAAGTGGAGGAGAAACCAAAAGTCTCTACTCTTCCATTCAAGATAGTGATAAAAGCAAAGCATGCATTTGTGTGCCAACGTGTTGTCACCTCATTGGACGAAGATGCAAAGGGGCCCTTGCTACCTGCATACCATTGCTCAATAATGCAACTTATAAGCTTTTGCATCATCTCACTTGAAGAAAGGTAGTTTGCTTATTTTTTTGCTCATATCATAAGAGAGTAGATTGAGAATGTCGGATTTAGGATAAGTGCAGGGATAAATTCAGAATTGATTTGGGATTAGATCAGTTGTCTCTGGTGCCAACAAAGTGTCACATGAACATCATTCATTAATTGTAACAAATTGTCATAATTTAATACACAGAAGTTTGATAAACCTAAGTTAGAAAATAATCAAAGTGCAATAGTAGAATGCATAGTTCTAGGGAAAAGTGTCAGAAAAATTCTAAACCTTTTGTATTGATATAAATTTAGTCATACACCTTTTATAAGTATCAATTTAGTTCTAAACCTTTTGACTTGGTACTGATTTAGTCCTAAAACTTTTAAACTAGTGCCAGTTCGGTTCTTTCGACTAATTTTGGCTAGATTTTGTTGACGTGGGCATCAGTTGACTGATGTAGCACAGTCGGCACTAACGTGGACAACTTTTAATAATATTTTAATATTTTTTGAATTATTTTTTATTTCCTTTTTCCTTTTATTTTTTCTTTTCTTCTTCATTTCTTTTTTCCCCCTATTCTCCTCCTTGCTCTAGTCGATTGCCGGCTTGGTGATTGGCCAAAGGGGAGGGTCAGCAAGGGTAGCCTCACCCGCCCTTGTGGCCGTTGGCGAGGGCTCGAGTCTTGCTAGTGGTTGGTCGCCCAGTCGGCAACTGGCTAGGGCAAAAAGGAAAATAGGGAAAAATAAAAGAAAATAAAAGAAAATAAATAAATAAATAATTTAGAAAGTATTAAAATATTATTAAAAGTTATCCATGTTAGTTTTGGTCGTGCCACGTTAGTCAACTGGCATTCACATTAGCAAAATCCGGCCAAAATTAGTTAAAAGGACCAAATTGGCACTAGGTTAATAGTTCTAGGACTAAATTGATACTAAGTCAAAAAGCTTATGACTAAATTGACAATAATAAAAGGTTTAGGACTAAATTGACGCCAATACAAAATATTTAAGATTTTTTGACACTTTTTCCATTGAAAGTGAGTGGAATAAATTTTCTCAAGATAAGAAAAGAAAATAAAAAAAGTGACATCACACTTAGTGAGGATTAATTGGGTACTCAAACAATTTTGATATTTTATTTCCAGCTTAATAGCGAGTATGTTAAAAGGACTATCAACTGAAGTCGCCATAAGGAGTTAGATCTAGAATGAACCATCCAACAATATTAATATATAATTGAGACATGCAAAAGCCAAACAACAATTATCAAATCATTGTATAACCATAATGAAATGTCATACAATGGCATATGTATTTCAAAGTCTTAAGATAAAAATTATAGGTAAAGCGGGCCCAAGAAAGAATCCAGTATTCATATATTTGAACATAATTGAGATACTCAAGAGTCCGGCTAGGACTTCTAGTAATCCTTGGCGCTTTCACCCTAATCAATTTTACCTTTTTGAGCAGTTTCCATTTAACCTGAAATGGAAATTGTGGCCCCATTGTTGTGCTAGCCGCATTTAAAATAAAAAATCTTGACCATTGCTTAGTACAAGCGGTCAATTTAAGAAAATCAATGTTAACAATGGAAAATATAGCATAATAGGTAATGTTGATCAATTAAAGGGATCCGATCATGAATAGAGGAGGTCTTGCTATTGTTCTTCACGAAAGAAAATTAGGGATGGAATTAAATGTAATTGTATGTTTTATCTATAGCGGTCCTGGCAAAATTGATAAATTTTCAGAAGAAATTATGAATTTGTCTGGTTCAAGCTTTAAGCTGTCTAGATCAAAGGAAATATTTCTAATTAGATGTCAAATTTTGTCGGCCAATTGATAAAAGATGAAAACCCATATAATTTGACCAATCACGCGTGATGTTGTGACAGATGATTTGGAACACGAGAGGGCGTTGTGGATGTTGTATTTTTTCTGTGGTCCACAACAAAAATTAGTGCAGAATCAAGCGGGCACAAAGAAAGAAAGATAACGAGTCAACAAACTTGCTGGAAGTCTCATGTGGTAGTGCCCCATGATGTCTACTATCATGAATGGCGAGGACTCACCCTTTTTGACACAAATATCAAGAACGGAAATTGAACGAGTTCGCAGTTAACTCATGACTTAATCACATTGACGAAAAAGTTTTGTTGGTCATTTATGTCGTATGTGCTTGATTCCACAATCTTTTCCGCAATTATTTTCACACATCAATACTCATATAATTAAGATGGGTGATCTCCGATTTGGTTAAGGATTATGTTTTCAATGTATTTTACTCAAAAGTCCTGAGATTAGTATGATACTAAAAGAAAGTGATGGTATATATTGAATAGAGACACAACACAAATATGACATTCTCAATTCATATTTTGACTACCGTTTGGGTCTAGACTTATAATTTAGTTTGTTTACAGTATTTCTATCATAGACTTAGAGTTATCTTTCTAAAATAAGCTTTTCCATCGATAAGAAAACATGTTCATTCCATACAAAACACGGTCTCATGATTCTTAACCTTACCGACTAGCTAAGTTGATTGGAAGATTGTCTTTCTTTTCTTTTTTGGTTAAAAATCAGGACCCCACCGACAATCTCTAACTTTCATCAGAAAAGTCAACATGGCATCGAGACAGGGGTGGTCCAAGGTCATCTAATGATTCGATGGAAAAATGCAGCCGAACAGGACTTGCAATGATTTTTATTCTGCTAACACATGATGTTGTCGAAGGAAAATGGAAAGTATACTCTTTTAATATTACTAGCATTATATAATTGCAACTACTTGACGTCACGTTCAAACTCAACTCCTCTTACATTCTTAAGAATAAATTGGACTTCAGATGAAAAATAGAGTATCTATGCATTTGAACTCATAAGTTTACCAATGAATATTTTGAAAGACCTTCCGTATCTTATTAATGTTCTAAATTCTCCATTAATGTGAACTAAAGAAACAGAAAATTTAGGCGCTATTTGTTTCTTAGAAAATAAATTATTTAAAAAAATATTTTAAAAAATACTCACTTGTATCTATTGAAATAATTAGTAAATGAAAATATTAGCATTATCAATAACATTTTTTGAAAAATATTTTCTAAATAATTCATTTTCCATTAAACAAGCGAAACCTTAGACTTTTTCTTTCCTTTTTATTTATTTATTTATTAGTTATCCTCCTGTCTCATTCTCCAGAAGTAGTTACATTCATGGACGAAAGTGTTGTTTATTAAGCACACGAACGATCCCAACTGAAATAAGGAAGTAAGATTTTTCATTCTATGAAGCAAGAAATAACTATTCCAGACTTCAAAATCTTCCTTAAGGAAGAGACCTCTTGTTTTTACAACACATCATCACTCGCGGATCTCTTGTAAGAACATTGAATCTTTCCTGCATGTAAAATCAAACTGAGCTAGATGCATTGTCTTTTTGGTTGCATGGTTCTTTACTGTTTGTTTTTCCATTGTCATCACCAAGACCTACTTGAATTCTTGTTTAGTTCATCAGCGACTAAAGCAGGTTGGGAAGAACCCACAAAAATTGCAAATCAATTGCTTCAGGAACACAAAGGAGAACTTTTCAGTTTAAAAAAGAGATTAAAAGGTGTTTGATATTACTTTTTGACCTTGAAAAAATCTGAACATCTTGGGACTATATATTTTTTCATCAAGATAAAAACCAATGTTGATGAAAAGTATGTACATCTTGGGATATGGAATTCTTGAGCTAATATCGCATGATCTATAAACTATATGAATTAAGATTATCATTTGGACCATTGTTGATGATGAGATTGGTTTACGTGGTCTTAAAATCGTTGAATGTCTTTCTGGGATTCCCATTGACGTAGTATATGGTGATTTTAGTTTCGAAGAAGTTTGACCCTTGATAATTAATCACTTAAAAGGAAGAAAATAAAGCTGGGCCATTAGTACCCGAGGAAAAATTAAGAAAATACATTTTAATAATGAAAAAGCATAATAGTTAATGTTGATCAGTTAAGTGGATCAGCTCACAGATAGAGGACGATTTTGCTATCTCACCAAAAAGAAAATTAGGGATGGAATTGAATATAGTCAGCTTGTTTCATCTTTAGTGGTTCTAGCAAAATTAACAAAATTCAGAAGAAATTATGAATATTCTATTTGAAGGTTTAACCTGTTTAGATTAAAGAACATATTTCTAATTAGATGTCAAGCTTTGTTGACCGATTGATGAAAGATGAAAACCATATGAACTAACCAATCACGTGGGGATGTTGTAACACGCAATTTGGAACATCATGGGAACAGACAAGAGGGTTGCACATTTTGTAGCCTTTCGCAATGGAAATGGTGAAATCTGAAGGTTTAAAGATTGGCTTGGGTTCTCGTTACTTTTAAAAAGGTTGACTTGGTCAATAAGATTGCTGGAAATCTCAGTGGTGGTACCCCACCATGTCTATTGTCAGTTGTCGTGCATGGGATGCCATTACCTCCCACGTTTTTGCTCCCACTTTTTTGACATGAGGAAACGTGGAATTTTTTGTTGACCATTTTAAGTCTTCGTTTGTTAAGAAATAACTCAAGAAAAAAGGTTCATAATTTCGAATAGACTTAATTTCTCTTGTATCATATATATTTAATATTTGAAAATCAAACTAATTTGAATTAAATATGCATAATAAGCACCCGTTAACATAAGAATGACCGGATTACATGGACGGAGAAGTTTAATCACTCAATTCATCTTTTTTTGCTTGATTTCACATTCTCTTCACACATTAATGTTTATATAATTACTATCGGTACGTGTTCGATTTGATTTATAATTCTATTTTAACATATTTTACCCAAAGGTGGTGAGATTAGTACAATGAGGAAAGAGAGTGCTTGTATGCATGAAGCGCACACTTTGTTGACCAATTGATAGAAGATTATAATCATATGAATTGACCAATCACATGGCCATGTTATCACCCATGAGAGCGCGTTGATGTTGACACACGTTGTAGCCTTTCCAGGGTCCGCAATAAAAATAGTGCAATCTAAAGGTGTGAAGATTAGCTTGCGTTCTCATTACGTTTAAGAAGGTTAACTTCCTCAATAAAGTTGCTGGGATTCTCACGCGGTGAGACCAAAGTCTTTTGTCATGTATCAGATGCAACTACTTTTCTTTTAATTGATTTAACCCTTCGTTTATTAAGAATAAATTAAGAAAATTTCATAATTTTGAATACACTTAATTTTTCTTGTATCTTGCATACTCAATATTGGCTATTGAAATAGTTCGTACTAAATGCGTAGAAATGTTTGACAACATAACCATCACCTAATTGCATAAACGGAGAAGTTTTATCAATCAATTCGTCCTGTATTTGCTTGATCTCACAATCTTTTCGACCATTGTCTTCACAAATTGATGCTTATATAATTAATATCGGGGTATGCTCGATTTGGTTTAGAAATTTTCTTTTAATATGTTTGACCTGAAAATCTTGAGATTAGTACAACGATAAAAGAATGTGCCTGTATATATGAAGTATAGACATAGCACGATATGATTTTCCAAATCCATCTTTGGGTGATCTATTTAGGTTTAAGCCTAAGATTTACTTTGTATGTGGTATTTCATACATTTAGAGTTATATGTTTGAAGTAAGTTTTTTTTGTCTTTAAGAATATGCATTACTCACGTGCAAAACAAGTTAGTCTTGCCCTATCTACACGTTTGGTTGATTGGAAGATTATCCAAGTCTTCGTCAAAAGCAGCATCCCACCTACCATCTTTAACTTTTGTCGAAAAGGATATCATGGAGAAAGGACTGGCCTAAGCTAAATAGAAGAGTCGATATAGTAAAGCAGCCGACTAATAAGACTCGCAATGATCTTTATTTTGCTAACACGTCCAAACAATTCTTTTAGCATACTCAATATTTCTTATTAACGTTCATAATGAAATGATTTTGGCGAAAGATAATATTATTGATTGATTATTTTTATTTTAAAAGTACAAAAAACAGTTAATACTTAATTTTGCATAATTTCATAAATTAGCTGGACCCGCTATTGACGATTTTCTTTCAAATCCAACAAAAATTGCTTTCAATTCATGAAATTTAACTCTGCATCGTTACATTTAAACTTTCCAAATAACATCTTATTACCTCCTCAAGATTGACTTTATATGCATTTGAACTCATAAATTAACCATAAATAATTTGTAAATGGGGTGCTTACATATATTATCAATATTCTCAATACTCCATTCAGCAAGCTTCTTTTCATTTTATGTATATATTTATTTATTAGTGAAAAATAAGGAAGGAAGAGAGAACTTTCACAGTATGAAGCAGGAATAGACTTGCTCCCAACTTTGAAGTCTTTCAACAGGAAATAAACCTCTTGTTTATAAAAGGCATCATCATTCGCAGAACTCTAGTAATAGAAGCGTTCCTCCTTCTAGTTCCCACTCAAAACACCTGACCTTACTTTCACACGTCACAATGGTCCGACCTGGTCGCATAATCCTTTCTTGTTTCCCCGGTCCTTTTCTGAGCCTCCTCCTCCTCCTCCTCCTATTACTTCCGCCCCTAACTATCGCCAAATTCAGGAATGGACCTCCATCGGTCAGTGTTCCTGCCTCATGGACTGCAAGTGATCCTTACGACTTCAAAATATACAATGGCCAAGTGAGTGTCAAGGTCGTGCTTTGCAGGCTAAACTCAGGACCAAGTTTCTTTTTGGGCTTCCTATGCAATGATCCCGGTACCTGCTTTTTCGGCCTCTTTATTTTCCAACCGACACAACACATGGAAGACATCGCTCCAGCCTCAATTTGGTTCGGCACTCAGGAGGACATTGCCCAATTGCGACTCACCCAGGAGGGCGATTTAGTTTTAGTGGGTGACGATGGAAAAAAAATGTGGTCTTCAAATACTGCTGGCAAGTCAGTCGTAGGCTTAAACTTGACTGAAGTTGGAAATCTCGTGCTCTACGACAGAAATGACGCCATCATTTGGCAGTCTTTTGATCACCCTGGAGACACAATTGTTCCTGGACAGGAGCTACGTCCCGGCATGAAGCTAACAGCGACGTCAAGTGCGCCAGAAGGGACAGCGCGGGTCTACACGTTCACCACTGATGATCAGATAGGCTTTGTCGCATCTGTAAGGGCAGCCAATTCTCCATATATTTACTACAAAACGAGCAACGTAAGCAAAATGAAGAGTGACAATGGACAGGTTGGAGCACTTTACAAGAATGGAACCTTCGGTGAGTTCGAATTTTCCCCAACATCATTGCCTCAGGTCATCTCTCTGAAGCCTGATGGGCATCTGTCGCGTTATGTTTATGATAGTGACTCCAATAATTGGAATCCGACAGAACTTCTTAGGGATCGAATTAGTGATTGCGCTTATCCATTTGTCTGTGGAAGTTTTGGCATTTGTTCAGGTGGCCCTCAGTGTGTGTGCCCCAGGGAGATGATGCAAATTGCAGAGAGGGATCCGTCTCGCGGCTGCAATCGCAGCTCACCAATCTCTTGTGATTCACTCAATAACACTTTCGAAGCAGTTGAGAATGTGACCTTTGCTTTGGGGAACAATTATATTAGTGCAGACATCTCAAACACAACAGCAGAGAGTTGCAAGGAAGCATGTTTGAGGAAAGGGTGCTCATGCACAATGGCACTATTTCGTAACCAAAGCATTTTCTCTGGTGGAGACTGCTATTTATTATCAGATTCATTGTCCCTCATGGACGACTATTTTGGGACCCGTTCCACCTTAGCATTTATCAAAGTCAACAATAGTTCAAATATCCCGATGCCATTATCAATCTTTCCCAGAAAAAGAAGGGAACGAGCAGTGTTAATACTAGGTATCATTGTTGGAGCAGTTTTGATGATATTAGTAAGCCTATTTGGGATTTATATTCCAAGTAAGGTGAGAAAAAATGAGGTCGAGGATGATGACCCAGACTTACCAAGGCTTCAGATAACTAGATTCCATTATGAGGACTTGAAGGCCATGACAGGAGATTTCACCATCAAGCTAGGGGAAGGAGGATTTGGCTCGGTGTTTTTAGGAACTTTACCCAGTGGCGTTAGGATTGCAGTCAAGCGCCTTGATGGTTTTGGTCAAATGAAGAAGTCATTCTTGGCTGAGGCTGGAACCATTGGCACTATCCATCATGTCAATCTGGTAAAACTACTCGGCTTTTGTGTTGAAAAATCATTTCGGCTTTTAGTCTATGAGTACATGTGCAATGGTTCACTTGATAAGTGGATCTTCCATAAAGACCAAGAGTTGGAGATATGTTGGCAAGTGAGGAGAAAGATTATTATCGACATTGCCAAGGGACTAGCCTATCTCCATGAGGAATGCCGTCCAAAAATAATTCACTTAGACATCAAACCCCAAAATATACTGCTGGACGAACATTTCAGTGCAAAGCTCGCTGATTTTGGGTTGTCGAAGTTAATTGAGAAGGACCAGAGCCATGTCATGACAACCATGCGAGGAACACCAGGTTATCTTGCTCCAGAGTGGTTAAGCTCTGTTATCACAGAAAAGGTGGACGTGTACAGTTTTGGCATTGTGATGTTAGAAGTCTTATGTGGGAGGAAAAATGTGGATCGTTGTATGCCTAGTGATGAAGTGCATATGTTGACCCTTTTCAAGTGCAAAGCAGAGCAGGAAAAACTACTGGACATGGTTGATAAGTCCAATGGTGACATGCAACTACACGGCCAAGAAGTCGTCAAGATGATGAAAATCGCAGCATGGTGTTTGCAAGATGATTTTAGCAAGAGGCCGCTTATGTCTCAAGTGGTTAAATGCTTGGAGGGCTTAATTGATATAGAAGACGGCTTGAGATACAACTTCTCAGTTCCGTCTAGTCATGGCGACGATAGTGTTGATGATGCTACTCGGCTATTGCCGTCGCAATTATCAGGTCCTAGGTGAACTAGACTAGCTTCAGAGATGAACTCTGATGCTTAAGAGGGGTGGCTTCTTTCTGCATTTTTGCCACATATATATTTTTTCTCCTAGTTGTAATTAAGATCCAGTAGTTCAAATGAAACTCTAAGTAGCTTGTAGTTTTCGTTAATTAGGTTGAAAGGTCACGGTACAAATAAAGATTTCAACCATAAATCAGTTTGCATTAGACAATGCTTAGTTCCATCACTCTTTCTTGGTGCGATTCTTGTTGGATACCTTTTGTCAATTGCCATACTATTTTTCGCTGTCATGACTACTGTAGATGATATTTCTCATTTCCAAACAAAGCATAAGGTCGACACAATAAGCGTTGTGTCTTGTTTGTAGTGTTTCTAGGCCTCGCTCATATCAAAGATGGCATAAGATTACTCAGAAATGGAACCTGCTATACGAACCCCAATAAATGAACTGATTGTCAATTAAGCATACCGTTCCTCTGAAATAAAGAAAAATCCCTTCACTAAATCATGATGTGTAACGCGTCAGATGTCCTCATTAACATTTTGAACACCATAATTTGGGTAAGAAGAAATCTGACTGGGATGGATCTGAAACTGTCTATAAAGCGGGTTGCCAGTAAGCGCGCCGAAGTTGCTACAACACACAACTTCAGAGATGTACCACATTAAGAATCTCAGTTCCAGAAGAATAATAGGTAATGGCTAGCTATGGTTTTAGGAAACCTCATGGATTCTGGTGTATGTACATTTCGCCAAAGGTCAAAAAATCTAGAAAGAATAAGATTTTGCTCTTAGTCGGAGATAGGAATGAAGACTATCCAGAGCTAGGAATAGCATTGGCCCATTCAAAAAGAAGGATTGGTAACAAAGTGGAGATAAGCAAAGTCATTACCTTGAGGAGATACCACGTATTTGTTCCCAATGGCAAAAGCGGACGCAGACAGGATCACTTCGCTGTTTTGAGCTAGACAAGGACATAAAGTTCACGACGGCAAAAGCAGAAACCACGTCTTTGTTCCCCTGAGCTCGTATCCATGCCATTCTGACACGGCTTCTTGCGCAATAGCTATACAATTTCATGCGCACAAATGTGAAGTGTGCAGGCAAAGGATCGCCGGAGCCGGCCGTGAACGACGGTTGGCGGACGCCAGGAGCAGGCAACGTGAGTAATTTCGCTACAGCGCTGGACCATGAGTCTCCTCCACAGGACTACTTCTTCGATGTTGCTCCCTCCGAATCCGACTCTGCTTCCACGTGTTGTTTCCCGCCGAAAGACTCCCCCAGGGAGTACGAAACGATGGAATATATTGGCTTGGGGCGTGTAGAATGTGGCGATTTTAGTCCACACACGACAAGTGTTTGATCAAATGCCTGACAGACGCTCGGCGATGAGTAAAACGAGTACGCGCTCTTGCTTTTCATTGTTTTCGTTCGCTGAAATCGGCAGTGGAAGCCACAGACGATTTGATAAGCATGGTGTTTGCTAGATGATTTCAATAAGAGTCCTCCCATGTCTGTGGTGGTTAATTTGCTTGGAGGGATTACTTAGTATAGGTAGCTCAAGTTATATCTTCTGAGTTCCTTCCAGATAAACCATGGTCGAAGGCAGCATTTAAATGGACTGTCCAAATAGAACATTTTCTTTCTCTGCTTTAAGTGCGTTGGTTTCCTTTCTCGAGCAAACACTGAGCCACCAACAAGCCTAAGGCAATTTATTTGAAGATGCTTGTCAACCTGTACAATTATCATTCAGATTAGCTTCATTGAAGCTTCGTGAAAATGTCTCGGTCACTTGCTTCTGGTCGAGCCTTGGTTTCTCAGGCTCGCCATTTTAATCACATCAAGGCCCCTTCTGCTGCTAATACGAAGGCAGGCAGCTTGGAGTGCGCACAAGAGACTGCTAAGGGGCACATCTCCATATCTTGAGGTGGACTTCCGATGGGATGGCCATTTTGCCTTTACATTCCAAGATGTTAAGCATGTAGAGGGCGCTGTCAGCTAGAATATTTCGAGCATTCGGCCTTTTCATTTCCACCTTTTCCTTCTTCTCTGCGTTCTTACTGGCCCATTGGGGGATTTTTTGCTGCAACATGTGAACACATTATGGATCATTTATTTGAGTGAACCTCTCCATCTATCATTATACCTCGAGAATTTCCTTCTGTTGATAGGAATGTTCTCATTCTGTCTTTCTAAGAATGTTCAATCTTTTCTGCGTCCGAAACCAAACTGTGCCACTTGCTTTCCCAGGATCATCACTGTGGCCTACCTGAATTGTTGTTCGGTTCATCAGCTACTAAAGCAGGTTGTGAAGAACCTACAAAAATTGCAAATCAAGTGCTCCCGAAGAACTCAATGGCCAACGATCAACACAACAGAGTGGTGACATTTTCTCAATTTCAATTCAAAGGAAGTGCTTTGAAGGTGTTTGATATCATCTTGTGACAATAGAAAAATCACTAGCAGCCCAATATGTCCTGAGTATATAAAATTTTGAGATGCAAAAAGCATTCTAATTTGACCAGAACATTTTAAGGCCAAAATATTTTTTTTCATCAAGATAAAACTCCATATTGATGAAAGTAAGTACATATCCGAATATGGAATTCCCAAAGTGATAACACTTGACCTATAGACTATATGAATCAATATCATAATCTCGACCACCGTTCCCGATGAATTTGGTTTACATGGTGGACTAAAGATCATATGACATCTTTTTGAGGCTCCCATTTAATGTTGAATATCAAAATGGTTGACAAGGTACCGAACAATGATTCTAAAAAAAATCTCTAAATAGATGTCGAATTTTGTCAACCAATTGATAAAAGATGTAAACCATATAAGTTAATCAATCACACGTTATTTTATAATTCACAAATTGAAACAACATGGCAATAGATACGAGAGGGTGTTGCACGTTTTAACCTCCTTATGGTCCGCTTTAGAAATACTGCTGTCTGAAGAACGAATAAAGGAAGAAGGTAGGAACAAAATTGCCGCAGATCTAACGTGGTAGTGTCACAGGCGCCAATTGTCAAGTACGGGGATGCCTCACACTCTTGACAAAAGAGAACGTTGAATTTTTGTCAAGTGATTTAAGCCTTCGTTTATTTTTCTTGTATAATGTAACTCAATATCTGGAAATTGAACTCTTTCGAGGTAAAGATGCATAAGCATATGTTAAAATGGCCATGATCTGCATAAACGGAGAAGTTCTGTCACTTAATTCATCTTGTGTTAGCTTGATTTCGTAATCTTTTCGGCAATTGTTTCCCACATTGATTCTTATATAATTAACATCAGTGAGTGTTTGATTTGGTTTATGATTCTACTTTCAACATATTTTATTCAAAAGATAAGTAAACGATAGAAAAAAGTAATTGTATGTGCAGAACAAACACACGACACAAATACAATCTACTCATTTCATATTTGGGGTATCCTAGTCTAGGTCATGATTTACTTTGTCCATGATTTTTGTTGTAATATTATCGTAGAAATGCTAACAGATCTTGCAATTTAAATCAATACAAAATTACTAGAGAAATAAATGAAAAACAATTAGAATACTAGAAATTTACATTGTTTGATTTGAGTGTCAGTACTTATTCTACAGGGACAGGCAGCAATAAATAATTAACGGAAAAAGTATCAAAAAAATCATAAACATTTTACATTGATATCAATTTAGTTATAAATCTTTTAACTTAATACCAATTTCATTCTAAAACTTTTAGCTTAGTGTCAATTTGGTTATTCTGGCTAATTTTGGCTGAATTTTATTGACGTGGATGAGTGGTCAATGAAGTGGTATGGCCGGCAACTAATGTGGATAACTTTTAATAATATTTTAATACTTTTTCTAATTATTTCTTTTCTTTCATTTTTTTCCCTTGTACTCCTCCTTCCTCTAGCCGATTGCTGGTTGGGCGATTGGCCAAAGGTGAGGGTCAGCCATTAGCGAGGCCTGATCTCACCAAATCCAACAAGGTTAAGCCTTGCCCAACCCTTGGCGGGCTCAAGCTGTATCCAAAGGCCGCAAGATCATGCTTGCAACACCTCAAGTCTCACCAGTGGCTTGGCGAGGCTCGATCTCGTCGAATCTGGTGAGGCCGGGCCTCATCCATGGCCGGCGAGACTCGACCCTTGCCAGATCTGGTAAGGGCAAGCCCTCACCTGCTTGGTGAGAGGCTACCCTAGGTTTGTCGGAAGCCAGCAAGGTTGACCTCAGCCTCGCCAGCCTTTGCCTTTGGCTAGTCGCCCAGCCAACAATCGGTTGGAGGAAGGAGGAGAGCGGGGAAAACAAAAGAAAAAGAAAAAGAAAAAAGGAAAGCAAATAAATGAATAAATTGAAAAATATTAAAATATTATTAAAAGTTATTTACGTCAGTCGTCGGTTATATCACGTCAAGATCAGTCGTGCTATGTCGGTTGATTGACGTCTCCATAAGTAAATTTCAATCAAAATTAACCGAAAGGACTAGGCTAAAAGTTTTAGGATAAAATTTTATGATTAAATTAATATTAATATAAAATATTTAGGACTTTTTCGCGCTCTCTCCCATAGTTCTATGTAAGCTCTCAGACCCACTTGAAATCCATTTTGTCCCTTATCTAGTCAAGCGCAAAACACTACAGCCCAGAAAGCCCAAGCTGAAGCAGAAGCGGAAGGCTTTACCCGCCATTAACGATTGGATTGGCTGCGTTATCTTGATTCTTTCATCCTCCCTCTCCTCTCCTCACCTCCGCTCTCAGCACACTCCCTTAAGAAAAAGATGATTACAAGCTCTCAGTATTTGCACAGCCAGCTGCTTTCCCAGTCTCCTTATCAACCTCTTTCGTTTCCCTTCTTCGCTCAGGGCCAGAGACCAACCTTGCCCAGAAAACTAATCCCCAGAAACACCGTCAAGAACAAATTCTTGGGTATTCACTTCGACGGTGCAACACGTAGAGGTAATGCTTATGGTAGAGCAAGAATCAGGAGTCGGGTAAGTGGTGAATTGACTGAGGTCGAAGAGCAGAAGCAGAAGCAAGAGCCTTTGGTGAAAAGAGCATACCCTTTTCATGAGATTGAGCCCAAGTGGCAAGAATACTGGGAAAAGAACAAGACTTTCAGAACCCCAGATGAGATTGACAAGTCTAAGCCCAAGTTCTATGTCCTCGACATGTTCCCTTATCCCAGGTTTCTCTCTCTGTCTCTCTAGTTTCTTGTTGTCGTTAGTGAGTGATTGTGATGTCAAAAGTAGGGAACTTCACTGGGCCAAGGATGAGAATTGGGAAGCACAATTGTGAGTGTCTTGAGCAACTGGGGTTGGTTGTGATCAGTTCAATAATTTTAGGTTTATCCATCCGGACTAAATTCATTCTTTTGCTTGGTTTTCTTGTTGTGCTCTTGGAAGTGAGATTTTTTTTTTTTCTTTTGCTAATTGATTGTTTTCAATTCAGTGGAGCGGGATTACACGTTGGGCATCCCCTGGGATACACTGCTACTGATATTCTTGCTAGATTCAAGAGGATGCAAGGCTTCAATGTTTTGCACCCGATGGGATGGGATGCCTTCGGATTGCCTGCAGAGCAGTACGCGATTGAGGTTTTCTTTTCGATTTTGCCTTGGTGGTTACATGCATTTTCGAAAAATTCTGCTGCAGTTATGTAGTGGTTTGTAACGGGAATTTTTTTTTTTAATGTATTTGGCAGACTGGAACCCACCCGAAAATTACAACTCTGAGGAACATTAACAGATTTCGCACCCAGGTGACCTACCTTCCTTGTTTGGTGTAGGGCATCATCATAAAGCTGCATTAGCTTGGTCTTGATTCGAATTGCGTGGGAAAGAATCTGGGGTCTAGACCTGCCATTTATTTATTTATTTTGACCTCTTTTCTCTCGTGAAGACACTTTGTTTTGGATTCTCTGTCATTTGTACTAGAAAACTGCTAAGAGAGGTTTGATCATCTGAGAGGTGTGTTAGCTGTTTGATTTCATAGCTTAGAAAGTGGATTGGTTATCTATCTCTAGGATACTATTAGCAGTAGTCAGAAAAGCTACAATAGTCTTGATCAATCTGAAAGAATATCTGGGAAGGACTCAACAAGGTAAAACCTTTTTAGGAGGTTCTCATGGAGCATCCGATCAATGAAAGGAAGAGCATTAGCAGACACGTCTTCATATATATTCTCTGTTTACTTCTGATGCAGGAAAATTTTTGTGGCCACTACTTTATAGTTTCATCATTGACACTGTTTAAAACAGTTTTTAAGCTTCTAGTATGTGGCGGGCTATGGTCTCACATTCAGGCACTTGCACTGTAATTGGAATTGCAGCTTAAATCACTAGGTTTCTCCTATGATTGGGATCGTGAAATCTCCACAGTAGAACCAGAATATTACAAGTGGACCCAATGGATTTTCCTTCAGCTTTTCAAGAGAGGATTGGCATATCAGGTACTTAAAACCACTTGCTTCTGTCTGAATATTCAGTATCTGTTTGAAATGTTCATTGTGCGGCTGTTTACTTGTTCAGGCTGAAGTGCCAGTAAATTGGTGCCCTGCTCTTGGTACTGTATTGGCTAATGAGGAGGTGATAGATGGTGTGAGTGAGCGTGGTGGCCATCCAGTTATAAGAAAGGTGAACAATCATATAACAAGATTTAGGAAACAATAAGACCTTTTTTAGCTTGGTTACAATCTCAATTTCATCATTTTGAATGGTTTTATAATTTTACAGTGTCATTGTTTATTACAAGCAGCCAATGCGGCAATGGATGCTCAAGATTACTGAATATGCTGACCGTCTTCTTGAAGATCTAGATGACCTTGAATGGCCTGAAAGCGTCAAAGAAATGCAAAGAAATTGGATAGGGAGATCAGAAGGTGCTGAATTAAAGTTCTGTGTTGTTGATGGTGATAAAATGGAAAGAAACCTAGAGCTAACTGTTTTCACTACCAGGCCTGACACAATCTTTGGAGCAACGTAAAAATTCTTCTTCCTCATATTTTCTGTACAGGAACCCTTCCATACTGAATTTGGTTGGATTATGGCATGCATTCATCCATGCCTTTTTCTTGCAGGTACTTAGTTGTTGCACCTGAGCATCCCTTGTTGTCAGCATTTGTCTCTGAAGCCCAACGTGGTGATGTATGTTCATTGTCGTCCTATTTTGAATTCGTATTTTTTTGTTATTAATGGTAAGCAGAATTATAACTTTCTATATTCTGGAATAGGTGGAGGAATACAAGGACATAGCATCAAGAAAGAGTGACCTTGAGAGAACTGAGCTTCAGAAGGAAAAAACTGGTGTCTTTAGTGGTAGCTTCGCAGTAAACCCAGCTAATGGAGAAGCAATCCCTATATGGGTTGCGGATTATGTATTAGGGAGGTATGTATCACTAGTTGATTGTTTAATTGCACCTCTTTGTAAGATTTAGAGAATGTCTCATTGCCAAAGTAAAATATTGGAAGCATTTTTCTAGAAAGTATTCTCTATGATTTTTATGCCCTGTTACTTCTTGTCGAAATGTTTGCTTGTATTTTCAAGTTGGTTCTCTTTCCAGAGAGCACATCATAAAGTATGCGCATCACCTACACTTTCTGCCCCTGGCAGTTATGGTACAGGAGCAATAATGGCTGTACCGGCACATGATACACGGGATCACGAGTTTGCTCTAAAGTATGACATCCCCATTCGTTGGGTTGTGACTCCTGATGGGGAAAGCAGCCCTGATTCCAAGGTAGTTTACCCAGGTGAAGGAATAATTATTAATTCGTCGGACTCGATGTCTGGGCTTGACATCAATGGTTTGCTGAGTGGCGAAGCTGCTTCCAGAGTCACTGAATGGGCTGAGAAGACTAGCAATGGGAAGAAGAAGGTGCAGTGTTCTCTTTATTTGATACATTTTCCACGAGATTGGAAGGGTTGGGCTTGGGGTGGTTCAAATCGACCATGAAATGATTGGAGTACCTGTACTTGCTTAAAATTTTAATTTTGCAGGTGAACTACAAGTTGCGGGATTGGCTTTTTGCTAGGCAACGGTACTGGGGGGAACCTATACCCCTCATTTTCTTTGATGAAACCGGTGAGAGTGTCCCACTCAGCGAAACAGACCTTCCTCTTTTGCTTCCTGAGTTAGACGACTTTACGCCCACAGGGTCGGGGGAACCACCATTGTCGAAGGCAGAGGCGTGGGTATGTTTTCTGTCACCTAGTCCATATTATTTCACCTATGAAACATTTTTTTTTCCAGCTTATTCCACTGGGGTTCTGCTGAATTTAGTTTCTTGTTAGGTCCGAACCATAGATCAATCATCTGGAAAAATTGGTAGAAGAGAAACAAGCACCATGCCGCAGTGGGCTGGTTCTTGCTGGTAATGATTTGGTGTGGTCTGCAGCAACATTTTGTACTTGTAACGTGAAGGTGTCAAATGGTCTTGTAAAAGTTTTGGGATTTGACTTTGTGCATTTCCTTCTTCAACCAGGTATTATCTGAGATTTATGGATCCCAAAAATTCCAAAGAGTTAGTCTCTAAGGAGAAAGAAATGTAAGATCAACCTCTAAACTTCATATTCTTCTCCCAGTTTAATATTCTTTGATTGGTCTAATGCAGGGCTCATGCATCTTATGTTTGCTTTCCCATGTTAAATTTCATATTACCATTTTGTCTCAGGTACTGGAGCCCAGTTGATGTGTATGTTGGTGGTGCTGAACATGCTGTACTCCATTTACTTTATTCTAGGTTCTGGCACAAGGTTTGTGATTTGGACTTCTCTTGCCTTTGTCTCTGGCTAGGTTGTCAAATGCTAACTAAATTAACGAAAGAAACGATGGGTAAGAAACAGGATTATACCAAAAACATGTGCTTATGTGGTTATGCCCTTTAGTAATCCCAATTACCTTGACCAAAAGCATTGTATCATGATATTCAATAGTTCTTTTTTGTTGGAAGTGGTTCTTAGGGCAGTCTTGGGCTTGACAGAGAGCATAAGAGGAAAATTTAGAGATTAGAACTAAAGATATATGGAATTAAATGGGTCTTATTAGCCTAGATATACATGGGTCCACTCTCTTGGGTAGCTATGCTGGTTAAAATTGGTGTGGAAGGGCTTTTAGGTTTTGGAACATGTTCACTGTTATTAGGTGGAATGTGGCTGCCTGCAGTGTTATGCCGATATTATTTACTTCAGTCTCAATACTTATCTGCTGGATCTGTTTCAGGTTCTATATGATATTGGTATTGTTTCCACGAAAGAGCCTTTCAAGTGTGTTATAAACCAGGGAATCATTCTTGGCGAGGTAAGTAGTAACTGTTCGTCCATATTTTCTTCCATCAATGAATGCTCTTCTAAATGGCACGTGTGACAGGTTCAATATACAGCATACAAAGATGCCGATGGAAATTATGTATCTGCAGAAGTTGCAGATTCCTTGGGTGAATATACTCAAGAAGTAGTAACTGAAGAAAAAGTAAGTCACTTTCATGCATCAACTTTGGCGTTTTAGGTAGAAATCACAACAATGTCTTGTGCATTAAGCAATACCACTTCCTTTGCTTAGGTCACAAAATCTGGGGAATTTTTCGTACTGAAGGACAATCCTAATGTTCGTCTAGCAGCACGTGCTTACAAAATGAGTAAGAGCAGGGGAAATGTTGTCAATCCTGATGATGTTGTTTTTGAGTATGGTGCGGATTCTCTTCGCTTGTATGAGATGTTCATGGGACCATTTAGGTATTTATATGCCTTCAGTTTTCTCTCTCCCCCTGGATCATATTATCTAGGCTCTTACTATCATTATGAGGCATTCTCAAATTTCTATTGTTTCCTTTGGCTTCCAGAGACTCAAAAACTTGGAGCACCAGTGGGATTGAGGGTGTTTATCGGTTTCTGGCGAGAACGTGGAGGCTGCTTATTGGTTCACCATCACCTAGTGGTACATTCAAGGGGGGAACGGTGGCAACTGATGTAGAGCCAAGTCTAGAACAGCTTCGTTCTCTTCATAAATGTATTGCTAAGGTCTAACTTCTGTTGCATCATCTGTCATTTCTTTAGAATGCCCTATTCGTTTCTAGTTTGTTAGCTAAGTTCTTGCCATTTCACACACATATTTTGTTTTTGAATGACAAATGAATTACTAGAAGTGCTTAGATTTCTTTACGATGACCTGTGGGAATTCGACCACAGCATGGACATGTAAATGATGACACAACATAAGAATGATGGAGCTGTCAATTTAACTTCTCTACCATTTACAGGTGACAGAGGAGGTAGAAGGGACACGGTTCAACACTGGAATTTCTGCAATGATGGAGTTCATTAATGCTGCATATAAGGTTGTTTTTCTTCTGTTGAACAAAATGCCGCTAGTGTCTTATTGATGTTGCTTTATTTAATTCTTCCTTTTTCTCAGCTTTGTCTAGTATAGCATTATTTTTTGTGAGATCAGTGCAATATCTTCTTTCATTCTCTTTCGTTCAGTGGGAAAAACTGCCTAGGTCAGTCGCAGAAGCGTTTGTTTTGTTGCTTGCTCCATATGCTCCTCATATGGCGGAGGAGCTTTGGTCCCGCCTAGGGCACTCACATTCATTGGCTTATGAAACTTTTCCAAAGGTATATGTTATCTCTAATTGTGTGACTCTTTCTTATCCCGCAGCTTTGTGATTGCTTGATGCTCTGTCTGTCTATAAAGTGAGAGATGACCATACTTTGAAGTCAGATTCTGCTAATATTTTTGCTCATGCTAATAACCAATCACCCTATTTATGAACACCCCACCCCCCCCTTTTTGCCTTTTTTTTTTTTTGCCCCACTTAAATAGAACTCAGAACATGTAAATTCCATATTTCTAATATGGGGACAAGAGCCCTGAGTAGACTATGGCCAATTCAACATGTAAAGAAATTAGCGATCAATGTATCTCTGATCGACTCTCTTGTGGTCTCTAACATCATGATCCCACATGGATATTTGGGCTCACTTATGAGTCGCCATTCATATCCTTGTTCTGATTTTGAATGGCAGGCTGATCCCAATTACTTGAAGGAGTCAACTATAACATTACCAGTTCAGATCAATGGCAAGACGAGAGGTACTATCCAGGTTGAAGAAGGTTGCACCGAGGAGGATGCTTTCAGATTAGCTTTGAAAGACAAGAAACTTTCCAAGTATCTGGAGGGACAATCCATCAAGAAAAGGATCTTTGTCCCTGGCAAGATCCTAAATGTCATCTTGGACCGTCAAAATGTTAAGGTTGGAGCTCAATAGTTGCTTTGACTGCGCATTATGGAGTTGGTTCCCGATTACCTCGCACCAGTAGATGTCAATGCCAAGGTGTGTTTTGCACTTAAAATTTGGTTATTTGCCTATGTCAGGAGAGAGAGAGAGAGAGAGAGAGAGAGAGATGTTTCCCTTAAAGAGACTCTAGTTTTATCTTGTAATATTTTGTTCTGTTGATAAACCTAACTCTTAACATTCCAGATTCTTTTGTAAGACCGAAAGACGAAGAAGGAGATATAGACCAGTTGAGATCTGCTAGGTTGCCGGCATATATTATCTCACAGAGTGGTTCCAATGCTGTTACTTCATCAACAAAAAAAAAAGAAAAAAAGAGGCATTGCATCGTGTGGTGGTAGGTGTCTAACTTGGGAATGCAGACACTTAGCCATCAGTCTTGATTCCAATGCTTAGATCCCGAAAGTGGGGATGCATTCCTTAAATATGAGAAGTAAGCCTTTTGTGGGTTTGGCGAAGCAAAGAACGTTATCTCCTGTATCACATCCTTCAGTCTGTGAGATGCCGCCATAAGGCGGTTGTGATGTATCGAGTGTATATTCTACCGAGCAATGGTTCGTATGAAGTGCTTAGCTTATCCAGCAGGAATTCTCTCCTTCACCAGTTACTCCATTTCTGTGAATTGTTTCTTTATCATATGCTGTTCATATGTCAATGCATCATCATCTTACGCATCAGGTTTTGTGTGTGGTGAGCATGTTGTCTAAAGAGGAATGCGGACGGGGGTCACTGGTCTCTCGTTCTTGACCTTGCAAAAGGGTCTTGTCCTGATCAATTAGGTGGTGAGAGAGAGAGAGAGAGAGAGAGATGGAGATAGTCAAAGATATGAAGGAGATGATTTCATCTCCAAGAAAAGCCAAAATCAAGAACCAGCAGCAAGGTTGACCACTCACCAGACACCCCTTGCTTCCTGATACCGATGCCTTTCCCACTCTCTTTGTTCAAAACACCCCATGCCTGGGTCTCACCTACTTGTTGGCACGTCCCTTATCACGGCCGGCCGGTGCTGTTTAACCATTACTTTACCCTCAAATACTCCAAAAGAGAGAGAGAGGGCGACATATGTAGAAAATAGACCTATCAAGACGAGTTATAGACTCGTTTCTTAATTCATATATAATGAGTTGAATTGTTATATATGTTTGTTATATTTAGTAAACGAATTTAAATTAACGGATTATAAATGGATTTAGAATTTATTTATATCCAATTTGATTATCTTCTTATGCTCTTTTACTCTCACTTGATCTTGTGTGTTCTCACTTTGCATTCTTACCTCAGTTTAGGTATGTATTTTTGTATCTTGAGTTGAATATAAGAGTGTTTTAACAATATATGTTCGAACCAAGTATAACGGGTTAACATGAATTAAATGGATTTATCCGGGTCGGATTATATTTGACCTGATCCGACCTATACCATTTGACGAGTCTAGCAGAAAGGGATGGGCAAAGCTTACGTAGACTATCGTGTGGATTCCGAAAACTTACATAGTCATAAATTCCATTACTAATTAAAATATATACGGCGTTACAGATATGCAGGAAGTTGACACGATACAGATATGCAAGAAGTATAAACAATTCGGACGTTACACACACAAACACATGTACGTGTAAAGAGATGATTAACTATTGAAATTCTCTATTTTTATTTTTATTTTCTTGGCAGGTCATTTATTAGGTAGAGGAGGCCGACCTGAATATTAAAAACGAAATACGCCAGGCAAGAGCATTTTAAGAAATTCTCCCTTTTTTTCCCCCAAAAATAAAATAAAATAAATAGGAGGTTTGGGGTTTGGCGTCAGCAAATGAATGTGAACCGAAACGAAGCCGTAACCGTAACCCCACGATCAGCGGCGTCGTTTCGGGCCGCACCGCGCCTGTCTTCTTCTTCTTCTTCCTCTGCCTCCCTCCTCGAAACGTCCTCTGCACGTAGCTTTCCGTCTTGACGACGAAGAAGACGACGACGACGACAACGACAACGACGACAAGACCAAAGCTTCGAGCTTTTCCCCTGCGAAGCTCCCTCTCTCTGTCTCTTCTGCGCCTGCGAGCTTCGAATCCTCCCATCTCTCCTCCAAATGCTCTCCCCCATCAAATGTAATCTCTCTCTCTCTTCTTTTTCTCTCTCTATGCTCTGTTCTGTGCTCTGTTCTGTGGAATTCATGGCTTTCGCTGCTCGGCAGGAGGAAGGAGGACGGCGACCGTGGCGATGAAGAAGTCCGCGCCAGTCATAACGACCCGGCACGTGCTCTGGCTCGGCTGGAAGCTGGTCATCCTCCTCTCCCTCTCCCTCTGTCTCCTCGCCCTCTTCCGCCTCCATTACCCGCCTCAGTATCTCTCCTCCTCCTCCTCGTCGGCGTCCCTGCATCTCGATGTCTACCGCCGCGCCCGATCGCGCTCCCACCGCGACGGCGGCGTCGGCTTCGCCGGTAGTCCCAAGCTCGCCTTCCTCTTCCTGGCTCGCCGCAACCTCCCGCTCGATTTCCTCTGGGGGAGCTTCTTCGAGGTTTCTCGGATGATCTCTCTCTCTCGTTTTCTTCCTTATTTTGTGTGTTCTTGCGAGATTTCTCGATCCCTTTATCATCTTCTCTTTTTGTGTGTTGCCCTGCTGCAGACTGCCGACGCGGCGAATTTCTCGATATACATCCACTCGGAGCCGGGGTTCGTGTTCGATGAATCGACGACGAGGTCGCGTTTCTTTTATGGTCGTCAGTTGAGCAATAGCATTCAGGTGATTCATGAAATTCCGTGGAAATGCGTGATTTTTCAGTTTTTTTCCTTTTTGGGTTCTCTTCATTTTTTATTCAGTCTCTCTCTCAGACATGACAATTTTCAGGTCAAAAGTTTATCTTCCCGTAGGTTGAATCTGTAGTTTGTTTGATGGGATTTTCTTTGTCTCCCAAAAGTTCTTATTTTTAGCTGTCCATCTAGTTGCTGGAGACGAGAAGAAGGGAACGAAATACAATGGGGTGTCTGCAGCTTCAATGAAACTATCTTCACTAGACTTGATGTTTCTGTATATTCTTTCTTTCTGATATTTTGGTTAAAATTAGTAAAAGTCGAGTGATGCCTTTTCTTTTGACGATTCTAGCTGCTAGGTGGATTGATCTACAATAGGCCAATTCTTGAACTCTAACAAGCTGTTTTACTCCTTCGTTGCCGGTGGTGACTCGCCTGTCATGATAAGTTGAATCTATTTGAATGCCGTGCGTTTTAACAGGTGGCGTGGGGAGAGTCAAGTATGATCAAAGCAGAGAGATTGTTGTTTGCTGCAGCACTTGAGGATCCAGCAAATCAAAGATTTGTTCTCCTTTCTGATAGGTTGGTGTCCTTTGAAGTCGAAGAAATTAATTTTAATCTCATGTGCATTGCAAGCTAAGAGTTTCTTCTGCGCTAAGGATGGGTAACTCTGAATTTGATCCTTCTCTTTTTGGGTGAGCAAACAATCATTTTCTTAAAACCAGCAGCATTTTGCGGTGTGCTGTCTCTGCTACAAGCAACTTGGTTATTAAATAAATACCTATTCAATGAAGAGCTCAAATTATTTCCATTGTACCATTTTGTTCTGACGATAAGTAAATCTCCTTCTATGTTTTTAATAAGCATCTAATTTTAAACTAGTTGTATTTCCAGAAAGCATCCTTCTATTTCTAAATCTCCACATATCATAAATGAGTTTCAATCCAAGCCATTCTAGCTGCTGCTTATTAATGGTTTGCTTCTTTGATGTAATTTTGAATTTGATCCGTTTTAATATGATCAAAGAGTTTTAGCTTTCAGTTTGTTATCCACTTGCACTGAAATGTGGCCATAAGGTTGTCATTGCTAGGTATCCTTTGGTCTTTCTCTTTTCCATATAGAAGGACATATGCTTCATGTTGATCTATACAAGTGCATTTCCTGGCTTGAACTAGTTCTTCAAGGTTGTTAGCAAGTCAAATAAGTTTCTTTTGTCCATTTTTTTTGCAAAACTTGATCATATATGAAGTTTCTCTTTTCCTGGTGCTGCAGTTGTGTTCCTTTGTACAACTTCAGCTACATATACAGCTATCTAATGGCTTCTTCGAAGAGTTTTGTGGACAGGTAGATGGAGGCCTTTGATAGTTGAGGTGCTTAGCATTTTTTCTGTGTATGATGATTTCATGCTTCAATTGATACATTGCATCTGTAAATTGATGCATTTCCTTACAATTTGTAGCTTTCTTGATGCAAAGGGAGGCCGGTACAACCCTAAAATGTTTCCAGTTATTCCAAAAGAGAGATGGCGAAAAGGGTCACAGGTTTTTTGTCTTCTGTCCCCAAAAGATGTAGCAGCTGCTATCAATGAGCATTTGTTGTAGCTATTGCATGCCCCAGATAAATTAGGCTTGCCTCTGTTCAAATCTGTTCTGAAAGTTTTTGTTATCTGTTATATGGAAACATAGATAATTAATTGCAGCTTCCATCTACATGCTAGAGCTTTCATTGCTGTATGTTTTTTCTTTGAAACCTACAGACTGGAGCTTTTGTTGATGTCTTCTTTAGATTTATCAAGTTATTCGGAGTGATCATTATATTTCGTATTTCCAGGCCACCTGCAAATCCCTATCTTTGGTCTGTGAATTTGGACATTGATTTTCCAAGTCCCATTTCTTTTTCTTTTTTTTGGATTATGACGATGATGATGCATCCATTGAGCTGATATTTTGTGCCTATGGAGACTGGCATTTTTCCATGGCCTTCCTCATGTTAATGTTCTTATTGCTACTATGATTGCAGTGGATCGCCTTAGTTCGTAGGCATGCTGAGGAGGTTGTGGATGATGATGTTGTTTATCCAGCATTCAAGAAATTTTGCAAGGTAGATGATGTGTTACGTTATTTGTTCACAGTCACTCTTAGAAAATTTTCCGCTTCTCACTCGATTTACTGCTGCTTGCCTACCAGAGACGACCACCTGTAGATGCCAGTAACGGAAAGCTGAATGCTGTGAGTGACTTTTGTGTCTTTTGATCCCTCATAGAGATAATTCAATTTCCGTACTTTCTGACATGTTATTATGTTATGTGGAATTTTCAATCTTTTGATTGCTTGGGTTGCTATTGAGATCACTCCCTCACCCTAACCCCTGCCATGTTGACAATTGGATGATGTAGAATTTTTCCTAGCTTTCACACTGATTAAATGCTAAAGGTTTGCATGATCAACTGACTGCGGGTGGTGTTCTGATAACTGTCTAGATTCTTTAAGACACAGGACTGTTGCTGCTTTCATAGTTTGGAGGCTTAACTTTTCTCTGCATTTTTTATTACCCTTTTGAAACTGGGACTTTTGCTCTGTAGGCATTCCTCTTCTCACGTTCCACTTTTTTGAGAATTCCAAGTTTGGGAATTATGAATGCATCTAATATGTGTTTGAAGCCTAGAGTTTTCTGAAGCTGTGCCCCCTTGTAGTTGTCTGGATTGCTTTCTCTGTGCATAGCCATTTTTAATTTAACATTAGGATCATACTTTAAATGCAAAATTATGTATCAAAGGGAATGATGAAATGTTTAAAATTATTAATCTACAAACTGGTGTGAGCTCTTGAAGGAACTAGCGATTCACATGCACAAATCCCACAGGAAAAGTGGTTGCTATGGATTGAACACTTCATAGTGCATGCTGTTCAATAGCATCTGTTCAATAGCATCTAGCTGGAAATGTTTGAAAGTTTTCAGTGTTTGAAGGATCTAAATATGGCTAAATAAGTGATTTCGATGTTTCACGGGACATCTTGAAGTTGGTGCATGATGTTCACAATTGCTTCTAAAAGGGACATCTGTAGGTTACAAATCCATTCATATATCGTTTGATAATGTCAGTATAATCTGCTAGTTATTCTAATATGAGATCTATTGCCAACTGCAGAAACTTCAGAAGCAGCACAATTGTATTCCAGATGAACATTATGTCCAGACATTAATTGCTGTAAGAAACATATTCATCATTACTCACTCACCTTCTTTCATGTTACATCCCATTAATGCTACATTGGTCATTTTAAGCATCTTATAACTGGCTGACCTCTACTTCAATTGTTGCTAATAGACACTGCTTGATTTTGTAAAGCTCACATTGCATGTACCTTTTTACTGGACTCTGGATGCCATGTGGCTCATAAGTCTTTTACCGTGTATGCTCTGCTAGTTGAATGAGCTTGAAACTGAACTTGAACGAAGAACAGTAACATATACCTCATGGAACCAGTCGGCTACGAAGATGGATACTAAAGGTTGGCATCCTGTTACATTTGATTATGCAAATGCCAGTCCGCGACAAATCCAGGGAATAAAGGTCAGTCCTGAGCACATTTCCCTTTTAGTTTTCATCCTTTGAAAATGAAGGTGCTTTCTCTAAGATTAAATTGATGACAGGCTGAGAAAGTTGTGTCTCTCTTTCTTCTACGGCAAATCTGGCTTAGTGCTTTAGTTGCCAACTTTTGCTGCTTAAACTTTTTGTTTATTTCCTTGATCGACTTCCCTACGGCAGAAGTAGTAGTTTTTCACTAAGCGAATAACAAAGTGATAAATTTGTTATCTTCATAAGCTGCTGCTTGATTTGATTGCTTATTATGAATTTGAGTAACTAATTCTAAAGAATAAAGAAAACCTTCCTTAAACCAACCAGGTTCTTGGTTTAACTTCTTAATGTCATTAGTCCTTTCACCTAAAACTGCCTATGGTACTTTTTCACATTCTTCCACCTTATTCCCCCCCCTTTTCCTTTATATTAATTTATATCCCATTCTCTAATCCATTGCTTTTATCATCGATTTTGCAGAAAATTAATCATGTGTATTATGAGACTGAGTTTCGGACAGAGTGGTGCCGTGCCAATTCGTCATCTGTTCCCTGCTTTTTGTTTGCGAGGAAGTTCTCACGAGGAGCGGCCATGCGCCTTTTGAGTGAGGGGGTGGTCAGTCGCTTTGATGCTTCCTCATTGTTATATTCGACTCCTTGATCGGCTACACTACTAGTTATTTCAAAGGCCCTGGGAGACCTAACAAGTAACAACTGACCAGGTTCAAGACAATTTGGAGAGGAAGTGGTGCACCATGCTAAAAGTTATGCAGATAAGCCTATAGATAATATAGTCGGACACTAGCATTACGTTATTAACCACCAAAATTTTGTGACAGTGGCTATAACTCGTGGATTTCGAGAAAATAACACGAGAATCACGAAATTTGAGTTAACACACATGCCTTTTCTTATTTTTATATTTTTCCCCTCCGACAGTTCATTATATGAATTCTCAACCTTTCCTCTTGGTTCTGCTAGGGATCGTGACTATGTACTATTCTTTCTCAGGGGTGGTACATGTACAATTTAGGCTGTCATTGAATTTTATGAAAAGTATGACCCAACAATATTCTGACCTATCTTTGAATGCAATCTATTTAATTTCCTTTCTATATAGAGTGGAATAGTATTGTTAATTTCTTTGAATCAAGCTATGTGCTTCCACACAGGTTTAAATTCCATCATGACTAGATCGTTCTGGCAGTTGCTGCTACAGACAAGAATGTCTAAATTTCATAGCATGAGTTACGGCTGAGGTAGCTGACTACAAGTAAATGAGGTGGGCACATTGCAAGCGAAGCCCTCGTTGGCCTTAGTTGTGAGGAGCAATCGCATGTGATTTCATTTATAGCCTTGACTTTCTTCCATCACATCAATCATATTAGGCGACACCCTCCAGTATTGACAACATACAATTAATCTGTGATGAATATACTTTATTGACTATGGTACGAAAATGTAACACTTGAGATTCTGTGTGAACTCAGTTCACACGGCTGCATTGCTTCCGTACTTCGCCCTTCGTCTTGCTGATAATGTTGGCCGACGAGAGCTTCACGAATGCTGAAGAAAATGAGCGAAAGAAGTAGTCCTGGTCAAAGGCGAATTGCTTGACAATATCAGAAGTGCGAGGATCTCTCGAGATGCTTGAGTCAATGGGAAACAAGCCCTTGCCTGACAATATGTCCCTGTAGTACTGGTTATCGAATATCGTCGGGGTTATGTCATTGAATATGGCTGTGAGATTCATGAGGGGAACTGGAGTCGGGCATTGTAGTCTGAGCTGAGCTTCGAACACTGGATTCATTTGATCGTCAGGCTTTGGGCCGTACAATCTGTTGATGACGTTCAGGCAGTGTCCGGCGCCTAGGGTATGCGCACCTGCAAAGAGCAGTTGACATTGAGCTTACACTAACATGGACTATTCTGGATTAGATCAGGGCTTGATGGAGAATGCTTCGGCTGTTAGTACAGTACAGATCGGCGCAAATTTTGCGTGATTCTTAACATCACTTTTCATGTTGAAGTGAGCGGATTCACTCTCATAAAATGGTTATAGCAGCTCGAATTCATCTCACAAAACAAAAGGGTTGGTCGATCTTCAATGTGCAAAATATTATCTACGTACAATCAATATTCTGAGTTCTACTTCTATGAACAAGTACGTCAGTATCCAATGAGCTAATGCAAAAACCATACCCTGATACCGGACAGGCCAGGATTGCTAGAATCTCCTTTTGGACGTGTCTGTTTGAAGTAAGCTTATTGACATATAGATGCATTAATGCCACTGATTAGGACAAGTTCTGCCTATATGTTTTGTCAATCATTATTGAGATTAATGATACGTAATTCTTACCCAAGATCGCAACCGATTCCTCGAGATTCAACCCTTTAGCCATGAAGATATGAAGGAATGCATCGACAGAAATACTTGGAGAAGGGAGATGGGCATCGGCTTGCTGGTAATCGCTAGCTCTCGAGTCTTTCCTTCCGAGAGGAATGGCAATGCGTGGTCCTCCACTCAGAGCCACCGATTCTCTTGCAGCTAATGCAATTATGTCTGCACAAGACACCTGCCCCTGGCATTCGGCTTCCAATGCCAACTTGATGTGCTCGATCGCTTCGAGTTTCCTGATGCCAAAGTTCCTTGACGATTTCATCTCTGACTTCAAGCCGATCGGGTCGAGAAGTATCGAAGCATCGCATCCCTTATAAGATGAGAAGCGTTGTTATCGTACAAGCTCAAGATATTAGCAATTAAACGAAGGATAACAAGACCTGGGTATCATCCCCGAAGAAAAAAAACGAACTCTCAATACAACACCAACTCGCAAAACATGTTTTCGAAGGTGTGCTATAATATTGTTTAACATTCCAAGAAATGTGAGTTATGATAACTAGATCTCTCTGTGTTCTGAGATCAATGTAGCTTTTGAATGAAATTCTCCACCGACGTACCTGATAGAAATTTGTAGGGAGTGCAGTCCAACCTTCATGCCTCAGTACGTCTCTCTCTCTCTCTCTCTCAGAGCATACAGACACATGACAACATGTATGATCGAGAAAATGGAATGGTTGTGTGTATGAAGTGATGATTACCTGAACTTGGCAGTCATGAAACATGAGCCTGAGAAGGGCAGCGGGTGCAGTTGCATCCCAGAAAGCAATGCTCAGCATCTCCCTCCTGACAATGTCCTCAGCATTTGGACATGTTGTCTTGTAGTAACCATAAGCCAGCTGACCATCACTCACCCCAACACACACAACCATCAGTAATGCTGCCATAACCATGCACTGGGACATCCCCATCTCCCTTTCTCTCTCCCTCCCTCTCTCTCTCTCTCTCTCTCTCTCTCTCTCTGCAGCCTAGGAATTTTATAAGGAGGATGAGGGGGGAATTATGGTTGCAGGAAATAATTGAAGATGAAGGTCTGACAAGAGGGGGGGATCACATGAACGGGCTTGACAAGGGACAAGTAAGTAAGAGTCGGTACTGGAGCGAGAGATCTCATCGCCTTGGTCCCATAGTGTCCCCCCAACCAGATGGGCGGCAAAAACAAATTATCAAACGAATTCAGCTTCATTCAGGAAAGCAACTGTGCGAACTTCCCTGGCTCTGACAGCAACAGATGGATAAAAAAAGAATGCATGCTCCCTGTGAATGATGACGTTTCTTGATCACCATGATCACGATCTTCTGCTACATTAGCCCCTTCCTCGGTGAATTTCACGGTTGGATAAAGTTTCTGCGGTTGAGAACCGTGGGGTCTGAAGGAGTTAATGCATTCTCATGATGTTTATTCACCATTACTAGGCATGCGGCACAATAATTTCGTGACCATCTCTAATGGCAGAAGTTGCCATTGTGGGCGATTGGTACAGACAAGCTGGCTGCTATCTCTACCCTGCGTACCTTCCTTAGCCGCTGACCATGCTTCATATTTCCTTCAATGCTAGGCATTCCCATGGTGTTTATTCACGATTACTAGGCATGCGCACAATAATTTCGTGACCACCTCTAATGGCAGAAGTCACCATTGTTGCCGACCAGTTCAGAAAAGCTCGCTGCTGTCTCTACCCTGCGCGCCTGCCTTAGCCGTTGACCGTGCTTTATGTTTCCTTCAATGCTTTCATCACACTTAGAAACTATTGTTTTGCTTCAAGTTGGATTTATATACCTTCGTGTTCGAATAACTCAACGCCCCATATTCACCTCCTCCGTGATTAATTTTTGCACTTCAATCTTAGATCTTATCTCTTCCTATGGTGAGGGTGACTATTATAGTGCTTAACATTGTCTGCAACAAACAACTTTTAGAATAGTTGTCGTAGTCTCGTAATATTTCTAGAATTGTTCCTTGTAATATAGAAAGTTCTTACTGCAATTGCATTTTCCTACTCAAGTCGCTTTTCTATTTGTTGGCACATGATACTTATATCGCAAGCTAAACCTATTGAGATTATGCAAAAATTCACGTCTAGCTAGTAACCTTCAAACTCTTGCCTAAAGGCGACAGTAGAAATCAAGAGTTTAATGCGCTTGACTTGCTTGCAATTCACATGAGGAATGAGACCTATAACAAGTTGCATGATAGGGAGATTGGACTTCACACTAAGGGTGAGCGTGGTTTCAAGATAGAATTTGGAATTTGAGAACTAGATTGATGAGAAACAGTATTTCGTTTCAGGTTCCAAGATATCCATGGTAGGTTCTAGGTTTCAAAAATTGGAAAACCTTTTTCGATGAATAGGTTCATGAGTGGAACCTAGAGCTTGGAATCTCAAATCTATAACCCAAAATAAATTTTTGTCATTCTTGATCTATGTCCTAGTGAGATCTTATGATATTTTATGGTGTATGATGATGAGTGTTATAATTTGGAACCAATAATATTAAGACTTGTACTATGTTAATATTTTATATTATTCGTGTGTGTAAATATAAGTTATGATTATTGAATTATAACAGTACATGATGATCATTAAATGTGCTGATTTACTACAATCGTTCAATTACTAATACAAGTGGAACCTAAATAGATTCTATAACTGACCTTCGAGGTTCTAAGATATGTAAAGTAAGTTCTAGGTTCCAAAAAATGAATAAAATGTCAAGATTCCAAATGGAATCTATGCGGAGCTTGAAATAGCTCATCCCTATTTCACACAATGCCATTACTTGGTACAAATGGTGCTAAATCATTTCACCTTTCGGTTACTAACCCATGTTGAGTTCTAGAAGCACTTCAGAAAGGTTTAATGCCTATTTCCTCCTTGAGGACTTTTCCAAATCATCTAAGCTAAACCTATTAAGTAAAAGCTCATGGGCAATTCAGAATCTGTGAATTTAATTTTTTCTAGTGTTTCTCATGCCAATGATTTAAAATGGCACATGAAATTGATATATTTGTGCTCATGGAGGTGATCTGCCTTGGGTCTCTGTGGGCTCGGGGGGGCGTACTTAAAATGGCCGTATCCGATGGGGTCAGCACATCGAGAAGTCCTTCACGCTTGTGCAACTGCCGTTTCGCTCTCTCTAATTAATGATATGGATTACGGATTCGATTGATTGGTGGCGATATGGTTGGTCATAAATGCTTAGGATGTGCCAGAAATGATGGTTACGCAAGACCCATGTCGTTCTGAGACAGTGTCATGCGGCCATGGGCACAGCGACAGGAAGTTCATCTCAAGGTCTGATAATGGCAATGCTAGATCAAAATCTGGCCGAGTTAGCATTTACCTGTCTTTCACGTAAACTAAGACAGGTTCAAGTCTCACTTCCTTTATAATCAGCGTTCTTCAAATTCACACTCTGAAAAGATCTATGGACACAGAGACATCAAAGGCAGCAAAAACGAACTTTCTATTTTCCTGGTTTCAGAGGTTATTACTGGACATGCCAACGTGTATGAGGATGAGGATGAGGATGCTTAAAAAACATCTTCCGTTCCCAATGGAAGGGAACAGTGAATTGATCCAAAAGAACTCTTTTCTCACCATTGGATCTCTAGTTCTGATCATCCCTGCTGAAGCGACGCTTTTTGAGGCTTTCAAACACATACAAGTGGGCTGGGAAGATGCTAATTCGATGATTTCTTAGGATACTCCCTTGGGCCAAATATGATGGATCCAATCCTTACGTTCGTACTTCCCATTTCGATCTGCATAGATTAGCAAACAATAAGGAAAACCTAGCATTACCATTTGCTAGACAGGCATTAGTAGATAAGGCCTTAGAAGAAGTTTATGCAAACAGCTGCAACAGACGTTGATCAATTTCTTGGATGCACATGTTATGCCTGCTCAGTATGCAAAATAATGGTAGCAAGAAAATCCGGAATTGCAAGGTTCCTTACAGCTTGTTCAAAATCACTGGACATTCCCATGGAAAGCTCACATTTTTCTTCTGGTATTCCAAGTGCTTTGCACACCTCACTTCTGCAGTCTGCTAATGTCTAGAATTACCAAGAAAATATTACTATTAAGCATCAGTGAATAACTAGCTTCTCCATAGCACCGAATCAGAAGTCACCTTAAAGTTCTCTGGAGTTGATGTGTAATCCAGGTTCCCTATTGTCATTAGACCACAAAACTCCAGGTTCGGGCAGTTCTGGCTCACATGTTTTGCAAGCTCCACACAACCTGAGGGTTCAACACCGGATTTTGCTGCAAAATTGTCTATGATTAAGATCTATATGCCCAACATTGTGATAGATGAACAAGTCTGTCACTTCTTTAGAAAAAATCAGAAATTTAAGAAAACACAAAGAAAGTTTTTAAGAAAAATCCGCTAAATGCTCAATTATCACTCAGAACCTTTTACCTGATTTACTTCTCAAGCTTTCTCCCAAGGGAATATATAATTTTACCCCCTAGAGATAAATTTCACATTTCTAATCCAATATGCAGTAAGATTTTACCAATATATAAAGGAAAACCCAACCATTATATTCATCAGTTTTGAAGGAAAATAGTCTAAGCATGCACAGGAATAACTGTTCTAATCAAGCGAGATTCGATTATATTTAGAGGAGAGAGAAAATCACCAAAAGAGAGTTTGGGAGAAGAGAAAGTGCAACCTAATATAGAGAGAAAAGTATTGACTTAGTGAGTTAATTCAGCTAAATTATGCCTCATTTATAAGGAAAATATCTCAAAGGTATTCTGTAGTTTCCATAAATTATGAAGATATTCTTGTAAAGAATTGGCAACTAATTCTTACAGTTGGTTGACGAAAATAATTAGAGGACTTAAAGTAAGATGTCTAGAACAGGTTCAAGGATGTAAAGTGTTTATATGTGATTAGGGATGTAAAATGAGACTACCCCAATAGAGAATGCTACAGGTAAATATCTCTAATATCTTAACATGTTTTTTTGGAAACAACATATCTAAACATGTTCAAATGCTAGTTTTCCTCCCACGGCATGCTTCATTCTTCATTTTCTACTCCCAATTATATCTGGTAGCCGAGAAACTTCCTAGTAAAAGAAAGAATGGTTGAACACATTCTCTGCACACTTATCACACTTATACTCTTAACTTTATACCCTAAAAAGCTAGGATACAGTCCATGAAATGACTTCTACACAGAGTTCAAGCATTTCCAAGTGTTTAGCCTCTAGGAATTAGAAAACAGAGAATATAATGCAAGATATCCAAAGCACAGAAGTTCGACATAGATATATATAAATGAAAATTGAAGCAGCTTGGATCTATGATCCAAACTCTCAAAAGGAAATGACCATCAGTGGATTGATAATGATATCTGAATAGTTCTTGTGAGATAATCATTACAAAGGGAAAAGCAGCTACTCATGAAGAATTGCTGACAAAACATCAGAAACTGCAGTTTTTCCATATGAAGAAAAAGCTAAGAGGATAATATTTTATAAAATCCATTACCAAAAATAAGGAGATGTTTTCTATCCTAATCCATAAGTAGTCATGGAGATATCATCCTAGCATGAGCAACAAGAATAATATGGCCTATCAATTCAATAATAATTCAGAAAACTGAAAAGCTTACATTCTTCTCCACTGGTATTCACTTGGATAAAGACTTTCAAAGGATTTCTTCCAGCACTGGCCACAAAATTATCAAGGCGATTGGCAATCTGAAATTTCCATAGAAGGCAAAAGGTAATCATGTTAGAGCCTTCTAGACACAGATGCGGATTCACAAACTTCAGATACCTCGAAGAAATAACAAGGAGTGAATTTAAGAACCTTCTCATCATCTACACTCTCTAAAACCGCAAGATTAGGAACACCAGCTGCAAAGATCAGACGTTTCAGATAGATATTACAATCAAGATGAAAGAGGGAGCAGGCACAGCATTGTGAACAACTGAAGTAAATTAAAAAACAAAAGCAGAAAGTGAAAAATATAAGAATAGGGCTAAAGCTGGAGAGAGAGGAGGGAGAGGAGCTCTGCTGACGTGGATGTCGCCCATTGCCTCCACTGATCACTATCCACAACCTAGCAACCTCAAACTAAAAGGCGACTTAACAATTTGGTTTCTCAGATCAACTCACGCATAGATTCGGTTTCAGGCTGCATGAGGATGGCAACCACAGCACAATAGTTACAGCAGATCGATTATTGTCCCACTTTTTTTTCTTTTTCTTAGTCTGATCACTTTGTTTAAAATATAGTTTTATAACAATTTCTTCTTATCTGTAACCAATCTATCCTATGAAAAACATCCACTTAATCAGACATTATATGGATATATCCAGTGTTGCATCCTCTCACTCACCAAACAAGATAAAGGAAACCTGAGGGACATCATATCCTATCCCGCAGTATGTTGCCTAGGAATCCAGATTCAGGAGTACAAAATGAAGTATATATTAAGTAGCCTAAGTACAAAATGAAGTATATATTGAGTTGCCTAAGAGTTAACAGACATAATGCGGCAGAGAGAACTAACAACAAATACAACGGTGCCCAATAATGTTCCCCAATTCAGAAGGTGCGAAATAACGAGAACCGAGCTTAATCAAAACATACTGAGAAGAGGCTTCACTTTATTACTCTGCAAATTCCCAATGAAATGCCACTCGATATCCTCCGGAAGCTGCACTTGCAAAATCAATAACTGGAATCAAACAATTGGAAAAGAACATAACTTTGGCAAGAACTCGATGCCATTTGCATATCGCCAAAGCTAATAGAAACAAAATCCTCGAGAAAAACAGTAAATTTGTTCATCTTTTAGCTTCTAAATTGCAGTCGCTTTGAACTTGTCACTACAAACTCCGTTCAGAACAAACACAGCAGAAGAAACCGAACTCAGATTCTTCAGTTTCCCTTCAACAACCGATCAACCGAATCCCTCCCACGCACTCGATAGATTCACCTCGGTATTTCGACACAATCAACCACCATTTCAGCCAAAAAAACTGAAACTGCGAATCAAAATTCGAGCGGCTAGAGTTCGGAACCTGAGGAGCCTTGTCGACGATCTCCTGGACGTAGTTCTCGCCGAAGCAGCGGTGGCCGGCGTCGTAGAGCTGGCGGATGAGGGCGACGGGTTTCGTCTTGCTCACGGCCACCACCCGGACGCGGTCCGAGCCGCGGCCGCACCGCTCCGCCGCCTGGCCGACCCGGTGGAGCACCGCCCGGAGCGCCTCCGTGACGGCCGGCGAGGACGTGGCCATCTCCGATCGGTTCTCGGCCCGATCCGCGCTCCTCTTCTCGCTGCAGTCGGAGAGCATACGGCGTCTGGAGACTCGATTGCGTTAATGGTCGCGTATTTACTCAGCTATTTATTTATTTTTAATTTTTATCCTTTTTTAATTACAAATTACTCAGCTAAAGATGATATTAATCACTTAATAATATGCTACTTGCACTTTCTTGGGTTGATTTTTTGAAATTAATTCTTATTATTACGGGGCCAATTTCAAAAAAAAACTTTAAACTTTTGGTCTAGTCCTTTTCTTTTGTATCAGAAAAAATCCTAAACTTTAATTTTGTCTCAAATCTATCCCGAATTTTGTTTTGTCTAAAAAAAAAAGAGTTAATATCATGAAAAATCTCAATTTGGTACATATATGAAAAATTTATCTAAAATTAATTTTTTAACCACCAAAAAAAATTACTATCTATTGGTTTCCGTTAAATTTTATTGTTAAATTGTTAAATTAGATAATACGTCGCAATCAACGGGTATACTAATTTAGGGTTTTACCCTTCGTTTGTACTAAAAAAATCACTAATTTTTGATCTGTTCTCAAATATACCCCATGGTCCAATCCTAACTTAACATGGCATTTCTACATAGATAATAAATACACATAAGCAATATGTCATAGAAAATTATTTTCAAAATAAAACATTTTTAGGAATACAGCTTTTGGACAAAGGCCAATGAGGGAAAATTTAGGATTAGAGTAAAATTTGATGATTTTCTTTTTGACAAAAAAAATTGGGATAGATTTGGGAATTTGACTAAGAGTTTGGGAATTTTTCTAAAACAAAAAGAAAGTTTGGGGCAGATTTGGGACTAAATCTAGAGTTTGGAATTTTTTCTGAGACAAAGAAAAGTTCAGGACAGATTTGGGACTGAACCTAAAGTTTTGGATTTTTCTTGAGACAAAAAAAAGTTTGAGTACCCACCCCTCGGTGGACAAGTTGATTCGTGCTTTGATCCCCTATGTGGAGGGTAGAGGTTCGAAACTTCTCGCCCCCATTGCGCAATTTAAGTGAGGTGCCATGCTAGTGCCTCCCCGAGTTTATGTCCTGGCTACCAGTTGTACGACAGTTCCCAAGTCATCAAAAAAAAAAAAGTTCGGGGTATATGTGGGACTGGACCTAAAGTTTGGAGTTTTTTTTTTGAATTGACCCTATTATTATGTGGAATGATTTCAACTTTTAAATTTTGACATCTTGAAGATTTTGCAGCTCACACTTTGATTCTTAAGTGATGTGAATTATTTGAAACCTTATAGAATTTTTTAAATATTGATAGTCATTTTATAAAATCTATAAATACACCATGTGCTCTTAAATTGCATTGAAATGATATGATTCTTTATCACGAATTCTTGTCTTGATATCAGAATAATACGATTGTGAGAAAATTCTTGAGTGCATAGAACACATGCTCAATGCACACCATTGCGTCATTCACTTTTTCAATTACCAATAGTATTATTATCTCGACATGGATCCTCAACATTATTCAACAATTGCAATATCCTACACTCGTATTTGCCACATTAGTCTACTGTCGTGTGACTTGCACATGCAAGACTCAAATGTGTATTTGTCACATTAGAGCCCTATTCTCGTATAGTTTCACACGTCAAATTTTGTCACATCAACTTATCATCATGTAACATACATACATAAAAATACAAAACAAAAAAAAAACAATAGCGTATCTACCACATCAACAACCAAACCATGTTAGAACGATACCACATCAATAACCCACACCTTCTTGTTTCTTTCTTTAATCTTTTCTCCAAAGATCAACTCTTTCACGTTACCTTAAGTTTGAGTGCGTGTTAGACATATGTTTATGAGATTTTCCATATCTCTGAGCATATCCTTGATAAGTACATATTAACTTAAACAGTCATCTTACAAAGCCTCAATAGTATTTATAGTATTTGCACTATTTATAGACTTTAGAAAATGGTTATTTAGGATAACAAGATGTCACAATGTTACTTTTAATCGATTAGAGAAATACACTGTCAAGCAATATATGAACAGTCGTGAAATATATGAAAAATCTAAGAAGATATGAAGAATCTTCTAGATATATTATTAACATTCCCTAACATTCTCTCTCAAGCTCAAGTGATGTAGAAGAAATGAGAGTTTTTTTTTTATAGGAAAATTACTAAAAAAAGTCTAAAACTTATTGCAATCATGTCAATTTAGTTCTAAACTTATTTTTTTGACCAAATTTGGCTTGCCAATGTTGATGTGGCTGCTAGCTAGTGTTGATGACTCTTTTATTAATATTTTATTTTTTCGAATTATTTTATTTTTTTCTTTCCCCCCTCCTCATACGTCCTCTTTGCTTTGATGAGCACCACCAACCAAAGGGGAGGGTTGGCCAGTTATCGAACAGGCGGCTAGGCAAGTTGCCCAGCTGCTAGCAAATGTGAGGGTGAGCTCACCCAGCCACTAGTAGATGTAGCGAGAGTCAGCACTGCTAGAAACCAAGCAAGCTCACCCTTGCCTAGCAACGGCAAGGGGAGCTCCCTAATTAACTGGAGAGGCAAGCCCTTGCCCAATGACAACGAGGTCGCTCAATTGCCTTAATTTGGCAATCGGCTAGCCCTCCCCTCTGGCTCGAATCAAAGGAAGAATGAGGGAGGAGGAAAAAAAAAATTGAAAAATATAAAAATTGAAAAAATAAAAAAATAGTCACGGCATCGGCCTACGATCACGTTAGCACCAACCAACCAAATTTGGCTGAATAGATTGAACTGACAATTGTAAAAAGTTTAGAATTCAATTGATAAAAAAAAAATTATAACTAAATCGGTATAACTACTACAATATGTTTAAGATTTTTTTAATAATTTTTCATTTTTTTGCCAATAAGAAAGTGGGAATTCGGAAAAAAGATAAAAATGAAACAAAAAGCTTGGATGGATGCACCTTAGTAAAGATACCAATGGTCTAATCAACCCACGATAGAGATCAAGTCTTGCAGACCATGCAAACCAGTTCTCTCTGCCATGATTATGATGTGTGCAGGCCACATAACAGCAAACTGACGTGGTCGCTGACATGGCAGACATGCGATCGAATCTAACATTTGCATGCAACGCGACAATAGACATGGCACATACAAGTTTGAGTCTGGTGGGTACAACTTACAAGACATCAGGCCGACATGGTTGTTAAGAGCATGTGGAAGAGAAAACTGTATAATCTCTTGTAACTTTCGTAATGAGGAGTACCTGAGAGACTTATAAGCTTTACAAGATGATTATTTGAAGTAACTAGATATTACAGATAAGCATAGTTAAGGAAGAAATGTGCCTGAATTCTCATAAAAATATGGAGAATCAAGAGAGAAATGGGGGATCTTCCATACGTATCTCTAGCAATTATTATTCTGGGAGAGCTATGATGCCAACTTCAAAACGTAGAGGACGTAAAATTTATAAAGAATCATGTTTTAACTCATCCAATTACTAGCGTACATAAAGATTTTTTATTTTTTTATTTTTGGTCGAAAGCGTACATGAAGATTACTGTTGTCGGGATGGATTCTTGTTGTCGCTATAGATTAGATGTTATCACTGAAAACAAAAAGGTGCTTCAATAACATCTTAGGGACGAAATTTGTATTTCATGGCGCAGAGGTTGAAGAAGCATTCAATATTCACCGACCATATAACAATTTGATAAGATTTTCCCTACCTAAATCTTATTTAAAATAGGGCTATCTCTTTCCAGAAAATTTTCTTTCGACACTATTATTTGGGCTGCGAAGATGATTAATCTCTATATTTATATTTAGTTAAGTTTGTATGCAAGCGAGGTCCATAACTTGTAGCCCTCCAAAATAAGACTTTTGGTTGGAAGAAAATTATTGACATGAGTTTTTATCTCCACGCACTACTTCCTTCATAATATCAACAAATCTCAATCATTGATCAGTGAGAAAATTCCAAACAAGCCTAAAATGCCATCATTCCTCTAAAAAGGGGCATGAAGTGGACCTCAAATCAAACAAGGCCTGAAATTAATATGTCAATCTCAAATAAGGGCCGAAAAGGCTATGGTTGCTTCAAATAAGAGCCTAACCTCGGTGGTTGCCAATCGGCTAAATATTCTGACCAGTGAAGGGTATTTCCATCAAAAGACAATGTTAATTTTAAATTATTTTTTTCTTTTTTCTCTTTTCTTATTTCTTTTTTTTTTTCTAATGAGCATCGACAAGAGCTCAGTGACCCTTGTTGGCTACCAATGAGGGCTACGATCCTCGCTTAAGCTCTCACCAGCTGTGGGTGGAGTGACCCTTGCCTAAGGCCGACGAGGGCGGCCTCACCCAAGGCAAGGGTCTCCTTGCCCAGCCCTTTTCAAGCATCGTTGGTGGTCAGGCTAGAATGAAGAAGAAAGGGAAAACAAGAAAAAAAAGGAAAAACGTCGTCTAACCTTTTACTTGAATGTACAAGTTGGTATACCATATAATAGATATTCTTCTTGGAATATCCAAGTTTCTCTTTTCGACCTTCCAACGCAATTCAAACCCTAAGCAAACAGGGAGGCGACCGCCATTAACGTTCACCATACACAGACTCAACCGATGATACATCACGCCCAGAAATCATGGAGGGCCCGCCATTTACCTTCTTTGGAGATTTTCATTGCATCGCAAGCAGCCTCATGCATCGAGACCGCGCTCAGAAAAGCATGCATGCACGACTTGCGTCGCACGCCTACCCCCTTTCCGGTCAACTCTCCCTCCGTTTCCCTTATAAAAACCCTAATTCTCGCACTCCAACCTCTCACACCGCGAAGCTCCACGTCTGCTTGAAGCTCAGGAACACACGTGCCCTCGAGCATGAGTCCGCTCCTACACTTCCTCTTCGTTCTCATCGCCATGGTGGCCTTGGTGGGCAATGCTTCTGCGACCACAGATCCTAACATTGGCGGCGATGAAGACTTTGAACTGGACACGCTGTCACGGCGGTTCCTCCCCGAGCAGACCCGAGTGCTGGCGACTGCAACGTGCGACAAGTTCCCTAGGCTGTGCCGAGCGAAGAACAGCTCCCAGCCTGATTGCTGCAAGAAGGCGTGCACCAACATAGAGACCGACCAGCTGAACTGTGGGATGTGCGGGCGCAAGTGCCGGGTCTATGAGATCTGCTGCAAAGGGTCCTGCGTGAACCCAACGTTCGACAAGAAGAACTGCGGCGGATGCAATAGAAGGTGCAAGAAAGGGGGCTACTGCATCTACGGGATGTGCGATTACGCTTGATGAGTACGGATGAACGGCAATGGAAAGCGAAAACTGAGCAATCGCTCGGTTCAGTTTTCTGGTGCAATGTATAGTTCAGCAGGCGGTCGTCGTGTTCGTACGTGTTTCGCTTGATGATGCTAATAAGAAAAGGAGTGTCTTGTAATAGATCTTATGAGAAATCTCCTTTTCATTACGTGAGCATTATTGCTAAAATATAATGAAGTAGTTGATATTGAGAGGACGCAAATCATAATACCGAAAGGACCGATTTCGTTCCGAAAATAATGTGATTTCATGTTGTTATAATGTGTTGTCTGGCAAGATGGGCAAATTTAGTTTAAGTGAGGTCGAGGAAATTTTATGAACGGACCAAAAGGATGAAAATTCAGCAATGTTTCTGTTGATATTAGGGTTCGTAATATAATTACCAATGTCAGATAAGAAACATTTATGTACCAACACTCATCACATTATTAAAAGAAGAAAAAAACTGTGAATTGCTCTGAACAAAATCCAGTCTCTTTAATAATTAGTTTGATATAGATTTGGAAGAACGTGTTCAATGTGGCACAAACTAAACTTTTAGATTTCGAATGATATCTATGGGGACTCTTGTTTGCTATTCTTTTAATAAGTATAATTAAATGTTTTTTTCCGAATACAGAAAAAGAGAATGAGATAAGTTGGTTGCTAACTTGGTTGTTGCACATGGAGGACAAGGCTAAAATGCATTAAGATATTACAATAACAGTAGGCGAGAGCTGAATGAAAAAACTATTAAAAAAAATGACATGACCCATTTTGGACTTAAATATGTGTCGTCTTTCACACGAAAATGTGCAAAACGACCAAAGGAAATAAGGAAATTGTACATCTAAACATCATTTATCACAATAAAAATGTTGGGAACCCATAAGTATGAACAAATGCGCTATCCTTTACATGTTCAGGTTAATCTTTTTGCCGTGGGATAGGTACTCATTAGATGATCAATGGGAGAAGTGCACTATAATTTATCATGAAAGTTTAATTGAATCTTAAATTTTAAAAAATATATAATCAAGCTCTAACACTTATCATGAAAGTCATTCAAATCCTAAAATTTTAAAAAAATACAATTCAGTCATAAAACTTATCACGGAATTGTAATCAAATCCTAAATTTGTTATAAATGATTTGATCGGATCAATTCGATAAATTTTAGAACTTGATTGTACTTTTAAAAAAATTTAAAACTTAATTATAATTTCGTGATAAATTCATAATATATTAGGACGTTCAATGCATTTATCACGTTCATCAATATATTTTATGTGTCGAACAACTTTTGTGACTACACGCATAGGGAGGGGAAAGAACTGATGCCTACGCAAATCAGGAAAGTAGCGTTCATTCATTACAGCATGATATGCGCTGCATCATCGAATCATTGTTACGCACAGAACCTCCAAAGTCAAAAATTGCCAGCATTTCGGGATGCACGCCGGGTAATTCGCCTCCTTTTACCCCTCACGGAGACAAAAGGAAAAGAAGAAAATTATGGAATACTAGTAGTCCACGGAGGATTGAATTTGAATATGATATTTTTCATTACAATGTCTATTCATAGGTGTTGTTTGTCCCTGATTTAGCGGTGAGCAATCAAACTAGTCTGGATCCGGTCCAATCTAGGAAATGAATGGAACTATCCTCATTCCGAGCCACCGGCCTTCTCGGCTCCAAAACTTTGGAACCACCCTTTAATCGGTTCTGTTCCGGGTTCTTATGCCAAAAGAATCGGTTCCAAAGTCAAACCGGTTAAAGCTGTATATATTGAGATGCAACCAAGGAGAATGGAACACGCAACCTTTTATTCAAAGTTGAAACATATGATCACTTGACAAATAAGACTACACTTGTAATATGCAATAAAAAATAATTTATAGAATAATTATTTGATTTTACACAACAAATCATGCTCTCAGTAGAATTATGAACTGATCAGTTCGATTCTAGTCGATAGAAAGGGTGAAAGTTGAACTGTGTTTGGCGTCAAAGGTTCATCAGATCACACAATGATCTAGCAGCAAGATGATGGAGAAAGTTTGCCAAAAGAAAATGATAGAGAAAGATGTAATGACTTTTTCTTTTTTTTTAATTTAATGCGTTTTTACTTTTTTCTTTTTAATATGTAGAACAACTTCAACTTCTCCAAACAAATGAATATTAAAGCTCATAATAATTTCAAATCTTGTTTTGTAATTTAGAATCACTGTTGGGAGCGCACAACAAAAACTTGATTCTTTTACTTGGGAAGATTGTTTAAAAGAAGCTCAAGTTTGAACTCGTCAACATATCCACTTAGACTCATATTTATTCAAAGGTATAAGCTAATAAATTATATTAGTCAACTATGAAACTCTTTCTAACAAAACTTACACACACATCTTAACAATATTTTCTTCATGTGTAAGCTCAATGCTAAGGTTCACTCTACCTTAACTCAAGTACCCCCTAATCCACTATGTCCCAATTTGAATTTCAAATGCTCATCTTTATCCATGATCTCTTTCTCTAGATTGAACTATGAAGGCTGCCGCCAAAATCATGTTACTTTATTACAACGCCCACTTTCATTTCAAGCTCTTCTGCTATTGAATCATGAAAATTGCTTGAAAATCGCATTGACCACAAGATTCCAATACACAATATAAGTGGATCATTAATATACAACTGGCTCTATTATCATTAACTAGGGAAACGTACAAGGTGTCCAAGAGAAAATTGTCCAAAAAGTCATAGACTTATTGTACATTAACCAAATTAGTCATAAACTTTTTAATTTTTACTAATTTAGTTCCAAAACTTTTAACAATTTTTTAATATAGTCAAGCCAACCATGTTAATGATGAAAATCATTGACATGGTGATACAATAAGTGTCGGCCTTACATAATACAACTAGCACTGAAGTGGATGGTTTTAGCAATATTTTTAAAAAAAATCTGATTCTTTTTTGTCCTTTCTTTTCTTTCCTTTTCTCCTCTTTTCTTTCTATTCTACTATCCATCTTTTTTCTTTGTCAATCATGGAACCTTGAAGATAGCCAACGAGGGTTGTACTTGCCTAGATCTAGGCTAGGGCATTGTGGCCCTTGCCAAAACTGGCGAGGGAGGCCCTAGTTGGCCATCATTGAGGCCTAGTAAATGGTAGAGAGAAAAGACGAATGGTAGAAAAGGGCAAAAAAGAAAAAAATCAATTTTTTTTAAAACTCGCAAAAATTCACGTCATTATCGATTGCACCATATAAGATGGCTAATGCTAACTAAACCACCATGTCCATAAATTTCGACCAATAAACTAAATTAAAAATATCATTGAAAGATTTATGACTAAATTAGCCAAATTGAAAAGTTTAAGATTGAATTGATAGTTATACAATAGGTTCATAACTTTTTGAACAATTTTCTAGCACTTGGATTCCTTCATCTAATGATATCATAAAGAGGGAGCTCAAGTCTAAGCCTATTAATATGTACAGCTGGACTTACCTTTACTCAAAAGATTAAATCAATTAGTTATGAATCAACTAAGATATATTAATTACTCAGCAATGCATCGACATTGGACATTTTTCTAATACAACCCATACGTACATCTCAATAATCACAATTAATACCTTTATGTTGACTGTAAATCAAAAAGTACTTATGATAACCCTTGATGATATTTGTTTGCGAAAATATTGTTAGCTTTCGTTTCCATTTATCAAACCCGGCCTAGTAGTCTGGTAGATGGACATAGTTACTAACGATTTTTCTTTGGTATGTTACATGCACATAGAATTCATTATTTTATGCTATTTTTTTCAGTTTATACTGAACTAATTGAGTTGACAGCGGTCGACCTAATAAAAATACCGTGGACACAACTTCAATAGCAGATAAAGACATACACGTAGGTACATGCGAATTCGCGAACAAAGCAAGCCACGAAAACAAGAACAACAATGTTTCCTTTCTCATTTCAATTGGGAAAATTGCCCAAAAGACCTAAACTTATCGTAATTTTTGCAAATCAATCCCAAACCTTTATTTATTACACTAATTCAATTCTAAATCTTTTGCAATTGTGATAATTCAATTCGTCCAGCCAATTTTGGCCGACTGGTATTGATGTGTACATTGACCATCCGATTTTTAATAATTTTTTCTTTTTGATTTTTTCTTTTTTCTTTTTCTCTTTATCTTTCTCTCCTCCCTTCTTTTTCCTTTTTCTTTTTCCCACAATGGCTGGCAAGGGTTGCGCCCCTCACCCAGCCTAGCCTGCGACTGGTGAGGCCATGGCCGTTGTCGCCAAGGCCTAGGTGTAATTTTTGCAAGTCAATTCTAAACATTTCTTTATTACACTAATTTAGTCCTAAATCTTTTACGATTGTGACAATTCAATCCATCCGGCCAATTTTGGCCTACCAATATTGACATGTACGTTGACCATTCAATCGACGCTTACATAAATAATCTTTAATAATATTTAAAATTTTGAACTTTTTTCTTTTTCTTTTTTGCTTTCTCTTCTTCCTTCTTTTTCCTTTTCCTTTTTCCCACAGTGGTTGGTGAGAGTCATGGCCCTCACCCAACCTAGCCCGCAACTGGTGAGGCCATGGCCACCACCACCACCAAGGCCTAGGTGAAGTTAGGAAAGTCAAAGTGAGCTATCAAAAGTCAGGAAACTGAAGAACATATATCTAGTCGCGAACTGGGTCGGACAGAAACCAAAGGAACAAAGCCAATTCACATCCTTTAGAACAAATTGAGGCAAAAGCATCGAGCTTGAGGAGAGGAAATGAAATTGAAGAGGACGAACAGACAACCTACCAGCCTCTATAAAAGACACGATCGAGTTCGAGGTCGACGAAAGAAGAGTCAGTGTACCAAGAGAGCTGGGTGGAGTCAAGGCCTCTTCGATTGGCAGCTCTGGATCAAACTCGTCACCAGCTATTTGGCAGCAGAAGGAGGTGACACCGCCAAGGCAAGAGAAGTGGTGAGATGAGTTGGGACTTGGGGGAGACTAAGAGGCCCTAGTGACGACGGCCATGGCCTTGCCAGCCATAGGTGAGGCTCTCTTTGCTCGCAGTGAGACTAGCCTTGTCTAGATTTGGGCAAAGCTGCCTCGCCGTAGGTCTTGCCTAGATCTAGGTGAGGGCCGCTACCCTCACTGATGGCTGGTGAGGGCTTTGCAGCCCTCGTGAAAAAGGAAAAAGACGGAAGAAGAAAAAGAGAAAAAGAAATTTTTTAAAAAATCGGAAAAAAATAAAATAATACTAAAAATTGTCAACGTCAGTGGCGGCTAGACACCAACGTCCACATTAGTGTCGACCAGTTGAAGTTAGCTAGATAGACTCAACTGACACAATTATAAAAAGTTTGAGACTGAATTGGCAAAAAAAATGTTTAGGATTGACTTAAAAGAATTGCAATAGATTTATAACTTTTTTGGTAATTTCTTATATTTTAGTTCATACATGACCCGACCCAATAGGCAATAACATTGACCCAATCTGACCAGATTTTCGAGTTCATGTGTATTGACATGGATTTTGACCAAAACGGCAAATGTATGGTCAAAGTAGGCTAATCGAGACGTGTACTTCATATCCGAAGAAATTTACTAACTCAGAAAGATGGTGCAAATTTAACTGATTCCGAACCCGAGATTTGAAAGAAGACCGGTCTTGCTTCGTCAAATTGACAACGTGCGATTTGGGGGCTTGTCAGTTTGGTCGCGCTAAGACTCTTGGATTCGTGTAATTTCAGTTCTCATCTAATTTTTTGATCATCCCACCATCATAATCATCATGATTAGCACTAGTAATCACAGACTTCACACGGATTCAGTTCTCTGCTTGATGTGATGTGGGAGAAAATTGCCCAGTCGATTCTAAACCTATTATATGAACGTCGATTCAGTCTTCAATTTTTCAATTTTTTACCAATTTAATTAGAATTCGAATATAGTCATTCCAGTTAATTTTCATTATAAATAACTGATATGGTGATGTATTGCGTAGGACGATTGGTGATGATTGAACTTCCATGTCAACCATTTCAAGGGAAAATTGACCGAAATAATTACATTGGAATTTCATGTAAAGTTTCGAACTAAATTAACAAAATTTAGAAATTTAGAACTGAATTGACATTTACACAATTGATTTAGGACTGATTTTGGTAATTTTTGTGCTTGGCCTATGCCAATTGTGGGCTCAAGATTAGGGTTTTGGTGCAAGGTTTAAAGAGGGTATCATTATTCATTAATCTCACTAATAATCTCTCTTTTCATCTCCTTAATCTTAGGTCATGAGTTCATAATTTCCAGGACGGCCTATCTTAAGTGCACCTTCGGACACTTACAAAATCGTGACGTGATGACCCGTTTGGTATGTTGTACAGTAACTTGTAAGTGATGTAAACCTAATACTACGTTGACCAAGGGACAGCTCTTTTTCTTTTTCAACATTGTTTTTCCGCTTCAGCTTCTTACTTATCTACATGGTCGAAAACAAGACGCCTCCCAAAATTAGATCGGCTCTGTATTTTTATTATTGTACGAATAATAATTCAATCCTAAATTTTTCAATTTTGTTAATTTAATCCGAACGATTGGATTATCATGTGAGTGATTTCCAATAAAATTAGCCGAGAATACTATATTATGATTTCATGCAAAGATTTATATTTAAATTCACAAAAATTAAAAGTTTAAGACTAAATTGAAATCTATACAATAGGTTTAGCACTAATTGAACAATTTTCCTCCTTATGCTAATAGGCTATACTTTGTAATTAAATAATTGCATGGTGCACGATGAATCTCATTTGTATATCTGTCGTCCTTTGCAACTTAGCCACCCTAAAAAGCTTAGTTTTCTTTATTAGAACCAATCATCTTAAATGATTATTTGAAAAGACTTCAAAGGAATAGATGCATCAAAAGTTCCACAACTTATCATGAAAATGCAAATGAATCTTAAAATTTTCAAAAAGTGTAATTAAATCTTAAAACTTATCACAAAAAGCAATTGAATCCTACAACTTTTAAAAAGTGTAATCAAATTCTCAAACTTGTCAAATTGGTACAATCAAGTATTTTCCTTGATTGCACTATTTAAAAGTTTTATAACTCAATTTCACTTTTATAATAAGTTTCATGATTTATTGCACATTTTGAAAGTTTTAGGATTTGATTGTATTTTCATTATAAATTTTAGAACTTAATAGTATTTTTTGAAAGTATTAAAACTCAATTATATTTCCGGGTACCAATGATATTTTATGAGTGCTTGCAGGTCACAAAAAATAATTAATGAAATTATCACTTGCCCAGACTTAACCGATTTATAGGGCTTTCCTTGGATCACCCTTGTACATTTGATTATGAAGGAGGACAAAAAACACAAATTAAGTAATGAAATTAGGTGGAAATTTCGTCGAGGTGTTGCATCGCTTGCATAAGTCAATCAAAACACATGAACACATGCGCAATTCTCTCGGTTCTTCTCTTTTCGCCAACTTCATATTGTTCTCCTCATTTGAAATTCTTGGCACTAATTGGAATCCCAACTTCCATTTACAAGAAAATTTGCAATAGACTGATTGATAAAGACATATTCATTTTCTATAAATAGGCATATCATTCTCATTGATTTTCCATGTATATCAACCTCCTAGCCACCCTAGATCTCTTTATCTGCCCCAACGATGAAGTTATCAAACTCATTTTGTATAATGTTAGTTCTGCTTTGCTTTACGCTTGTTCATTCTGAGATACCAAGCTTTGCAAGTTCAAGCATCATCTCCTCAAGCCATGAGGAAGCATCCCGCCTCGAGGCTCCGTTTCCTCTCCATTCGCGAAACCGTTTCCTCGCCGAGAGCTTTCGCACGACCACGACGTGCGACAGGTACCCCAGGGTTTGCCGTGCGACGGGTAGTCCCGGCCCGGACTGCTGCGGTAAGCAATGTGTCGACGTGATGACGGACCGGCTCAATTGCGGGGCTTGCGGGAAGAGGTGCAAATACGGCGAGATGTGTTGCCGGGGGAGCTGCGTGAATCCGTCGGTCGATGAGAAACATTGCGGACGATGCAGTAACAAGTGCTCGAAAGGAAGTTCATGTGTGCATGGCTTGTGTAACTATGCTTAAAGATAAGGATTTCACTGATTTATCCATAGGTGAAAATTGGTCATTGCATGCTACTATTTGGAAAAATTAAGATTGCTATTACAGAACAGTTGGCAGTTAGCTAGTTACGCATGATGCTTAGATTTGTAATTGTGAGTGAATGCAATAAGCAGTCAATGTGATTGCAATATGTCATAGCGGCTAATGTGGCCTATGCAAATTAATAAATTATGAATGCATGTACTCTTAATATTGTCATTATTAACATTACAAAACATATGTAAACTCTCTCCCTCCATCAAGATTTATTCAATGTCGCGACGAGTACCTTGACAATTCATATGATTTTAACATGCTTTACAGCTCATTCGGCATTATTGTAGCTTTTTTTTAATTAAACCAATGATCCATTTAGACATTACCACGATCTATCTATTCGCGAAATGCATAATTTTAAACTAACAAAGTAATGGCTTATTCATTCAATAATTCTAGCCTAACTCTAGCAGTATATCGATATTGATGGGGGTTTTAGATTACTCACTTGTCACCATGAGAATTTTCTTCAATCGGCATCGCCTCGGGATTGCCGGAATCTTCAAGCATGAACCTCACCATAATTCCCTTACAAAATAAGATCGATATGATTAGCACTGAGAATTTGAGAGGATGTAATTGAAAGAAAGTTTTGGAACGAGTTACCTCTTTGAAAATGCAAAATGAAAACTATATCTATTTGCATAGTTATGAGTATTGCACAAGGTTGGGCCTGCCCTTCAAAAGGGCATGAAATCCCTTCGAGAGGGTAGTCCGGCCCTTCGAAGAAGCAACAAATCCTTTCGATTAGCCCCTTTAACGGCCCAAAATATCCCGTTGCAAGGTCCTTGCGCAGCACCGGTCCAACCTTGCGATTGCCACATGGCAGTCGCAGGTTGGTCAACTGCCATTTTTTTCCTCAAAATAGTATTTTGTATTTCTTATTTATTTTTATTGAAATTCGACCGAACTTCGATTGGGTATAATTCTTTCGTCCAATGTCCGACTAACTTGATATTTACACTTGTGGAAAAAACTCGTCACTTGAACCTACCAAGAATGAGATTTGATCTTCGAACAAGTGGCCGGATCATGGATTTCTAGGAATTGGGCTGGACGGACGGACAGTTGGGGTGAAAAATTATGATATTTTCTTCGTTAAAAATCTTAATGCTGTCATTTTCAGTGGTGTTGGAAAGTTCATGACTTGATTTTTAGGATGGAATTAATATCGAAATTATTTGTACTACATTAAATGATATCTAGTCATATGTTATTTTGGCACAAATATTTTTGGTTCTTAAAAAGAAACGGTTTGAGAATGAATGTTTAATTGTCCGAAATGAATTTTTAGATTCATGGATTTCAATATTAAATTCGTAAAAAGAATCAAATTTTTGTTTGACAATTAAATTATATTATATATGATTAAAATTTATGAAATTTTTTTTGCTCGTTTCTATTCTAGATGTCGATATCAGAAATTATTTGTACTGCATTACTAGTCATAATATGTTTATTGTGAAAAAGATTATTTTACTTTATCCCTTCGATTCACACTAGATAGTTATCTTTGAAAAGCTCTTGATAAGTGTAACCCAATCTTGTAATAAAGTAATATTTTCAATCGATCTTGGTCAAACCTTTGGTAGAAAATTAACGTTATGGTTAGGCTCAATGATAGTTTCACTAGAAAGATAAAAGGGTTTCCCAATTTTTGGCCTAATATCAAGAGAGTTTCAATAGTTGGCCTCACATCTCATTTTGATATATCAACTCAATGTAAGGCCATTTTACATATATGCCGTCACTGTCTCATAATTAAGTTGTTTCTTGAAAACCTCTTTTAACACTGGAAATGTTCTACTCATCACCCATCTCATCGAACAAATCATGTGAGCTAAATTCATATGTCGGGTGTAGGCAATATCCAATTCAAATGAATCAGTCAATATCATGAAAGTCATTAAGTTAGATCCGATATGTGTTACAAATCATGAGAAAATCTGAACTGTGAGACCGAGGTTGTGGCCATGAGTCTAGGCATCAAGCTCAAACGTACGTTTGTTCCTCTCATTCATTTTTCAAAAAGCAGAAGTCAATCGGTTTTGATGATTGACTTAATGCAATTAGAAAATGCCATGTTGCTGGGACAGAATGCGCTTGTGGACAGATCTCGAGTCCTATTTAACAAGAAAAACCCTAAAAAACAACTCGTGAACATGAGATCCACAAGGCCGCGGAACGAAGAACATGTCCTGAAGCTTCCACGTTGACTTATCGCCTGCCAAAACTGGAGATTATCAAACAGTACTCTAGGGTTGCTGTGATCTCTCTGACCTGTCAATGCATCAATTAGTCAACATAAACCCTAGAATTATTCCTCACGTTGTTTCTTAGTGGAAAGTCAAATACCAAGACGAGAAAAACTGAACGCATGAGTTCTGTTCTTGTTCAAACCTCGACGTGCTTTTGTACCGGTTTTGAAGTGCCTTGGTCGTTATTTTCACGTTTCATTTCATCTATGGAAATCAGAAACTGCATTGAACATGCAATCGGTGGCTCAATGGAGAATAGCTGTTATTCTCCGGTAGATCCACAATTTATGCCGCTTGTCGAAGTCTCATTTGCTGCAAATCTCAATTGATTTGCATCGTGGCCAAAGAGTCTTAATTTGACTAATTACATCCATTATTATTATTATTTTTTTGGGAGCTTATTCCAGAGGATCAATATGAGTTTTGACTGAGACTGTCAAAGAAAGTACCTAGGATACATGAATATTTTTATTTTATTATCTTTTTTGTCAGACATTTTTTAAGTTAGGTAGCGTTCTTGGTTTAATTTCTGTGCATCCCACTAATAATAGTTCGATTATTTAGGCTTGAAGCTAGCCAAGAAGTGTTTTTTGGAATTTTCATAAGAAATGGGAGATTACTATTTATATTTGCATATGCGTGTACAATATTTGGGGTGTTTGGCGTTACATAAAATGCATATTGTAAAATTCTATAAATACTAAAATATAAATCTATAAGTTAAAACCAAAATCAATCATGACGTACGCGGAGAATAATGGCTGTGCAAGGAATTGCTTTGCTGTGGCGTTATTCAAGAGATTGCACCGACTGTGAATCGTAATCTGAAATTGCGCGCTTCTTAAGATGCAAAGTCCCAAGCATTTTAATTTTTTTTTTTTTTTGATCAATACAAAAATAAAGGATCTTCTTCGATAAAAAGAAAAATAGATCGATTGACGCTTGGAGTAGACCTCAATTTGCAATAACCTCATGATGACCTTAAAGATACACCCAATCAAGTGCTGAAACGAAAAAATCAGCCCTTGATGAGATTCAAGTTGTTTTTTAAGATAACATTCGAGTAATAGATTCGATTAAGTCCAAAGATCATTTAATAAAGTAAGAAAAGAAGGGGTTACTAAATTCATTAAGTATAAAAAGTAATTGATGCCAAGCAGTAGGGAAAATTATCAAAAAAAAATCGTAAACCCATTGCAATTATATCAATTTATTGCTAATCTTTCAATTTTGCTAGTTTAGTCCTAAACTTTTTAGCAATTTGCCAATTTAGTCCATCATGCCACTTTTGATCGAAAATTATTAATGTGGATGTCAGTCGTTCTATGTGGCACAAGCGACGTTATTATGAAAGTCTTTTTAATTTTTCTGATTTTTTATATGTCTCTTTTCTTTTCTGGGCTAGCTGGTAGTTGATAGCCCCTTGCCAACCCTTATGAATTAAGAATAAGAAAGGAAAATAAATAATAAATAATACAGAAAAAATCAAAATTGAAGAAAAATTCCACGTTAATGCCTCCAATGCTAAGTAGGACGGCGGTATCCACATTATCAATTTTCGATCAAAATTGGTTAGATTGACTGAATTGACAAATTATCAAAGGTTTAAGACTAAAATTAAAATTTTAGTACCGAATTGGGACAATTGTAGTATGTTTATAACTTTTTTAGTAATTTTTTCCCAAATAGAACCATTTTGCTAAAACCTTCCAATAATAGTAAACCTTCCATGCTAGATAAGCAACCGATAATATCAAGTGATCATCTTGCCCACGGATGAGGAGTGCCAAGATGCATTAGTTTGATCCCACCTTTCGGTGTCAAGTTTTCATTTTTTTTTTTTTTGGTAAGAAAGGGGCAAAGCCTGATTATTATATTATTTAAGTGTCAAGTTTGATTTCTCTTGCACCTATTTACTTCGAACTTAACTAGATGTATATATGTATGCATGTACAGTATATGTATATATAACCAAGGGTAAAGTCCAACACCACGTTCGGCCAATGTGATTATGCAGTAGCATCAGCAAGGAATGTGCATCTTACAATCAATTTCTTGGGATTGATACTTCGGTCGTTTGATGAACTTGTCGCAGATATCATGTTCGACTTGAATTTACACATGGCACCGAAAGTCAAGGTTGACCTAATCGCCGTACAAGGGGGCTTGTCGTTTTGTTGGTGCAGATGTCGTATAACCTCGTTCTTCGTTCAAACCTGTGAGTTGGTTTTTTCTCGTTTAGTTTTATCGAAAGCCTAACTCCGCTTACTTTCGAGCTTGTCTGGCCATTTGAAAAATTAGACAGCATTCCACTCCACCTAATCGACGATGCATCTATCGTCTTATCGAACGAGCCATGCATTCTTGTATAAATATCCCCATCGCCTTTCATTCCTCTCCATCAATACCATCTCTCTCTCTCTCTCTCTCTCTCTCTCTCTCTCTCTAAAGCACAAGCAAAATGAAGTTCCCAAGGAACTTATTCCTCGTGGTATTGCTCATTGCAGCAGTGGCATTCAATGCTGCATCTGCAATATCATCGTCTTCCCAAGAAGGAGGCTCGTACTTTACTTATGGGGAAGAAGATGATGTTCCCGGCGATACCCGTGATTCGTCCTCCCTCGAGACCCTGGAGCCACCCACTTTTCTCCGGGCACGGGCCGTCTCCTCGCGGAGGCCACTACTAACTCGAGGACCGTGCTGACGTGCAACAAGTACCCGAGGATCTGCCGGGCCAAGGGAAGCCCTGGGCCGGACTGCTGCAACAAGAAGTGCGTGAACGTGAACACCGACAGGCTGAACTGCGGGGCGTGCGGGCACAAGTGCAGGTACTCTGAGATTTGCTGCAAGGGACAGTGCGTGAACGCCATGTTCGACAAGAAGCATTGCGGGGCCTGCAACAACAAGTGCAAGCGGAAGGGATCTGCTTGTGTTTATGGGATGTGCAGCTATGCATGAACATGAGGGGACTTAAAAGATTTGGAGTCAAAAGGGTTTGGAGCAAATTGTGCAGTTATCATCGCATTAAGTGAATTTGTTGGTAACTTGGTACATTTTGTAGATGAGGTCCTCTGTAGAAAGTCTTGATTTGTTTTTTATGTAACTAGAAAGGTAATAAAGGCGAGGCCAACATCAACGTGGTTGATTGGACTTTGCCCCCAAAATTGTCATCGTTCAAGCTTAGTTCAAATGCAATAAGAGTGGTATTGTTATTTTTTAATGATTGGGATTAAGGTAGGGCACAAGATTGATCTCCAGTTTAAGTGTTTTAAGAGAATTATTGTCAATCTCGTGAATATGTTGCTTGCAATGGCATGTCAGCTGAATAACGAGATAGTGATCGGCAACGCAATACGATAAGATGAATGATAATGTCAAAAGAGAATGAGAAGATGGCGAATTAGGATTTGATACTAAATTCATTTGGCATGTGTTGGCTTTTAATGGAGGATCCACACAAGGTTGGATTCTGAACATAACGAATTTTGTCTTGATTTACCAAATTTCTCTGATATATGATCATTCCATAACATACAAATCCTGTCAACGCTCCTCTCTAAATTGAAAAGACTGCAACTAAACTTAAAAAAATTGGATGGAGACCGTGTTTGCTCACATATATACAGAAGTTGTTCTATATTCTCTCACCTTATACACGTATGCATATCCTTTTTTAAATCCCTCTTGTCAAATTTGACAGCACTCATTGTTTTGGCATGATTAGGGTTTTTCTTCTTTCTATTTCGGCCTGAAATGGTCAACGCTCTCGAGTGTCGGTGCTTGTTCTCCTGGAAAGCTTGGATCAACGAAGAAGTAGACTGAAGAAGAGCACTTTATTTGGGCCCTTGCTCAATGGCTTCATCTGGCTGTTCTTTAACCCGGCTGCACAAGCATATTAATCTGAAGCAAACATAAGACCATACACAAGAGGAACCCACAAGCTCCAGCCTGATAATCATCCCTCAACTCAGCGTTTTCGTTTGACCATCCATGATTCATTTGGTTGCCTGAACTAGCATGGCCATTGGATTTGGGAAATGCTTGAACTAGCAGCGTTAACTACTGTGGTTGAGTGAATTCCAATCATTAATACTGGGACTCCGACATGGGGTTTATATGACCCGAAGGCTGTAATTGCGTGATCTCCGATGGATCGGGTCTATTTGAGAAGTATTTCGCACCGAGTGAGTGACACATCGAGTGCAAAAAGCAAGCATGGCTCGGTCTGACGACAGCGTCATATTGTGCATTGCAAATAAATGGAATCAAAGAGGACTCAAGAATGAGAATTAAGCAGAATATATATCTAGGATCAAGAAAAAGCAAATGAGAGATGTCTGTCTTCACTTTGCTTTAGTGTATTAAAAGAGCCTGTTGTCATTGGTTTGGACTCCACATGTGACCGGTGCTTTTGCCCTCACTTTCCGCCAGAACCAAATCCCAGCTCCAATTCCTATGGCTCCTGCTCCTGAAACTGCAGTTACCGACCCTGTGCAAAGCCCAAAACCAAAACCCAGAAAGAAAATTTTGGAATTCAGCTCATTATAAGTTCATAATCTGAACTCGAATCTCACTGTCAAATGCTATCTGAAGAGGTTCATTATCAAGAATTTGAGACAAAATCATGTCTATTTCAGTTTTCCGTTACCTGCAATTACTGCGGTCTTGCTGTGCCCCGAAACGCTGCGATCTGCAAAATGGCACTCAATTGAGCCCAGAAACTCATACCGCAGAATTTGATAAAGAAATTGATCAAGATTGGAATCTATAAATACTGATCTATCCCTAGCATCAGGTTTTGCACCAAGTACAATCAAATTTTCACCAAACAATTTGCAGGGACAGACTCAGAACGCTGAAACATACCTTTACAAGAAGCGGTACCGTTCCTACCCTCGCAAATACACAAGAAGCTCTCTGTTTGGGTATCGAATCCGCAAGTCCCACCGCTCTTCAGAGTGTCCTGGCATGTCAAGCACTTAGTGGTCACGGGAATGTCGAAATCAACTCTAATACCGTACTCCGCGACCTGATCATATGGACCCGCACCGATGTTCCTCCAATACACACTAGTGTAGCTAGCACAGTATCTGAGCATGAGCCTAAGTGACTCAGTGGCTTTTGGATAATAAGAGCAACAAGAACTCGATACCAATGCCGAGGCACACTGTGGTAAGTGACGACACAGGTAGCTCGAGCTGTCACACGATGAGTCGCACCGGTCAGGGTACCGCTCACAAAACATTGGCTTTGGCTCGATGATGACATCCTCCTCGCTGCAATTGAAGAACAAGTAATCATTCTGAGGGGAGAGAGACAAATGAGTGCTCGTGTCCAGGCTAAACGCGCGCGTGGGGCGGAAGTTGTCCCGGTCCAGACAGTTCCACATAAACGGGTCGATCAGCAAGATGTGCGGATCACTGTAGCTTATGTTGCGAACCGGGTACCGGCCAGAGGGGGTCCGGAGCTCCAAATTGCCAGTTTCAGAGCAAACGAGGAGGTGGCGGTAATACGGGCTGCCACATCCATCGTCGATGCCGAATGGGTAGTGTATTGGAATTGCTCCGCATGAGGTTCTACAGTGGCTGATCGACTGAGCTGGTGCTAGGATGATGAAGAAGACCAAAAGATGAGCAATCTGGAGATGGAGGGATGGTGATTTGATGGTGAGGAGGGAAGCCATTGGAGGCACTACTAAAGTAAAGAGTGGAGATTTGTAGCATAACATTGATTTGGAGCAATTAAAGGAGAAAAGCTATTGAATAGAGAAAGTTAAAGGCTTGAATGGGGTTGATGTTGTCTCTCATCTGCCCAAGGAAAAGTAAAGTGTTATATGAAGAACATGAAGGAACATTTCTGTGGGGTTCACACACTTCAGCTTTAATGCCTTTTGCTCTCTTTTTCTCTACTTTAGTATCATTTTATTTAAGGTATTCTGTGCTTTTGCCTCCTCGCAAGTAATGAGAAGATCCCCAGCTGAAATAAAGAAATCAACAAATAAGAGATTTACAAAGTTCAAGAGAGAGTGGGTTGAACTCAGAAACTTTGCTTCTTTTCATAAATGTAGCATGTAGCCTTTCTTTCTGCATAAATTATAATATAAATGGGACGTTAAAGATATTATCATTCCTTTCGGCGTAGATATGACTAACTGCCAATAACGAGGGGTGGGCATCAGGTCCGATTTGATTTGAGAATCAAATTGAAACAATCGATTTAAGGTCGGCTCTAGGGTTCCAACCAAAAAAAAGAAAAGGTTGGTTCTAGGAAAAACTTTTCAACTCCCAATTCCAAGAACCTAGAATTGGCCTAGGACAAGTTCAATGCATGGTTTCAAGATCGGAATCGCCTAGTCATGGTTCCCTAGTCAAACCGGTTTTAATTTGTTCTTTTGGAAAAAGAGAATGTTTTTGCAACCAATAAGAATCAAATCATTCTCTTTGGTATGGAAGGAAATAACCACTTAATATATGTTTACGTAGTGAAATAGCACAACTTTTATATTTTGTTATAAAATTATTTTTGTACAAAATGAAAAAGTGTGCCAGTTCATAAATAAAATTGAGAACCGAATCAAGAATTGGCCAATTTAATTCTAAATGTTTGGAACCAAGAGTCACGAGACCGGTTCTCGATTCTAGGTTCCTAGCTACAAGGACCGATCTTCTTTGCAGACAACATCACTATGAATGTCTTTGTACTTGACCAAACCAATCATTATCGAGAGACATCGATACTGATGCAAAACTCCATTGAGAAAAAAGAAAACGCATTTTCAAAACATTGGACATAATATGTACATTACACATTGATCACAAATATTATGGATACTTTAACGGTAGACGAAATCTTATATAAATTAAGGTGATGCTGGCCCAATGCATCATCACAACCTTAACTGATGAGTCCATGAGCTTGTGATTTGTCTATGGAAATGATCAACATGTGGTGGGCCAAGTCAAGCCTAGGCCGAGCCCCTCCATTCCTAGTCCGTCGGGCCGGGTCGCCCCTCGTTTTCGGGCTAGTATTTGCCGAACCATTTTCTCGACATGACACAAGAATAAGATTCCCGACAGGATCGGAGAATAAATCAAAACAAGAGAAACTCGCTTTGAAATCATATCGGGACGTGACTGAATGAAATGATCAGTGTGGCCATGGGCCTACATCGCTTAAACAAGGGATTCGATGATGGAAATTTGAACCACCGAAGAAAAGAGAACGTGATAATCCTAACTAAAAGCAATCTAAAATCATTTAAATAAGATAACCGATTGCCTTGATATCTAAGTTGTATGAACTGTGCCCTCCAAATCTTCAATCACGGCAGCTTTTGAAACTTGGTCATGTAGGGTTCTGGCTCTCATAATAGCCTAGGAATTAACTTGCCCCTTGTCCCACATCAAAGTTTTAACAAAAAAAAAAGAGTTTATATCGTGTTGTCGACATGAATTAGGTGACATAACACGAATTTCTAATCCTCTAATTTTTTGTTAGTTATACATATGGGTGATCAATTCTGAAGCTTGTACAATGTAAATAAAAACCTAAAATCTACTTTATCAGGGTCAGTTTTCAGTTTTGGGTACCAATTCTCTTGACTTGAAAATCGGCTTGGATTCAAACTAATCAATTGCAAAGCCAACCCGAGAATTAGCTTATAGATTTTATTTTTGGTCTTGATCCACTTAAAATTCTACCCAAGAACCAATCGTTCCAGATATTAGCCGAACTAGTCATGGCCAGTTCTCAAATTTTTATTTATTTTTAACCGAAAACCAAATCGATTTCTATGTAAACTGGTCCGATGCTGTCTGAATAAGGCTTCCCGAGTTGAACCGATCTATTTTCTCACCCTTAGTTATACAAGATGGAACTCCTCTCACGATCATTTGGAGCTTCACGCAGTAAAGATTTGATTCGATACTATCGTCGCTTTAGTAAACCCTAATATTTTAAGTAAGTCATAATCCTTCGCTGCACAGTTCCCCCCGGGCCGACTCACCCCTCAATCATGGATCCAATAAGCAAAAAGGTCAATGGAGGCCGAATTGAATATGCCCTAGGGAGATGGAAAGTTGTTCTTAAGTAGTGGAAAAATCTTTACTTATACTATATTATAAGAGAGAGAGAGAGAGAGAGAGAGAGTCAAGGCAGATCATGACTAGTTACTAGAGTAGTAGGGTATCTGAATCATGACGAAAACGATTTAACATGAAAGCAATGGCAATGATAAATAAAGTTTGATGTGGACCTTAATGAGCCACATTAGCTGATTGCGGTGGCATGTTGGGTTGCGGTGTCACGAGGAAGACTTTCTATTTGACCAAACCTGTTTAAACTAGAGAAAATACTATTTGACAATAATTTTGGGATTATCAAAGTAATGCGCTAATGTAAGAATTATATTAAGGGTGATCGATTTCAAGATGAACTGATTTCAATACGATAATTTGGTATCTACCCAATAGGACTCGGTTACAAAAAATCGGAATTGGGAACCGAGAAGCTTATATTGTATGTTCGATACCAAATTGAAGAGACACATGCTAAGTAGCAACTCTAACCTCTTCAAAATCATGGGAAAAGAACAGCCCAAGTGTCAAAACTTGACACGGGAGAACATTTAAATGTCAAAAGTTACGAAAAATACACTTAATTATCACTTTTTTCAAAAATTGTATCATTTAAATGCTTACTCTAGCAAAAGCCACCAGAAATCCAACATAACTTATCTTAATAATACAACTTACTTATGTGGCTCGTTGGAAGTTGAATCAGCAAAAATTCAACCAAAACAACATCATTTTGATGTTGACGTGGCATTAAAAAATATATTAATTAAATAATATTTTTAAAAATTTTAAATATATTATTATAAAATAAAAAAAAAAAAAAAAAAAAGGAGCGGGAGGGATCGCCACTGCCACCCCACCATCGTCAGGAAGGGCCAACAATGGTGGAGCGAGGGTCGACCAAGGTCACCAAGCCCTAGTTAGTGGCTAGTGACATTAGCCGACTGACGACGAGGGCTGCACAACCATCGCTCGATCCCTCCCCATCCTTCTTTTTTTTATATAATAAAATCGATTTTTAAGTTTTTTATATTGTTTTTTTGCCACGTGGACAATTTTTTTTTTTAAATTGCCATGTGGATATTTGTTTTGAAAAAAATTATTCCATCAACAAATAAAGTCGTCGGAAAATGACATGTGTACATTTTTGCTGGATTTTTTCGTCGTTAGCACTAAACTGATCATTTATGTTCCGATTTTGGCACTTAAGTGTACATTTCCAAACTTTTGGCACTAAAGTATCCCTCCGTGTCAAGTATTGGCATTCCAAGGGTCCACACGTCTCAAAATCACACCATCAATTCAATGCAACTTGTATTGAATAGTCTTTCTTTTCCAAAGAAGGTATTTATAAAAGTTAACAGGTCTTTTTCCTTTGCACATATATAACATAAATAAGAATCACTTTGGTCAAGGAAAAAGTACCAAAAATATCATAAACATATTACATTGATATCAATTCAATCATATATCTTCCAATTTGATCAATTTAGTACTAAATTTTTTACATTGGCTTTAATTGAGTTCATCCGACCAATTTAGCCTGAAATTTGCTAACATGGATGCCAACTGTCATACATAGCACAAGCTGGCACCGATGCAAATAATTTTTTGTTATTTTTCAATCAATTTTCCCTTTTTTTTTTCTTTTTTTCCTTCTATTTGCACTAGCCTATGGCTTGACTGGCCACAAGGGAAGGCTGGTGAGGGTTGAGCCCTCACCAGATCCGATAGAGGGCCCCGATGTCCTTACTAGCCATGGCCAAGTACTAACCACAAGCCAAAGAGAACGAAAAGGAAAAAAAAAAAAAAAAAAAAGGAAGGAAGGAAAAAACACAAAGAAAAGATTAATAAAAAATTAAAATTTCAAAAAAAATATTAAGAAATGTCAACGTCAATATTGATTGTTTCACATAAAACGGATGGCTTCCACGTAAACAATTTTCAGCCTAACTTAACCAAATGAATTGAATTGGTATAAATGTGAAAATGTTTATGATTAAATTAATCCAATCGGAAAGTTTAAAACTGAATTAATACCAATGCCATAGGTTTATGGTTTTTTTATTTAGTACTTTTCCCCTCTGGTCAACCGTCATGATCTCACCGGAAGAACCCGTCTCCACATAAATCCATGTCACTACTAATGAATACAAACATTGAAATCATATCATTAATAACACGTCCCAAGCATGTCTTTGTGAGCAAAATAGCAATGGTTCAGCATGTGCACGAACGTACATATGTGCAGAGCCTAGTTAAATCTTTTAGAACATATGATAAATTTGCGATTCAGGTCAGCCCGTTTCCCCCATGTCGGCAGTGGCTACCGAAACGGGAAGAACGTGGGGAATACGATATTTTAGTACCGCGGTTGTGGGGACGACTATCTTGGCAGGTGGATAAGGACCATGGACTATGGAGTACGTAGAGGCTGGAGAGGGTCGTCGGCTGGGACAAACACCGCGTGCGTGATTGCCATGGATGTGAACGGGCAACGTGGATGATCGTGATGGTGAGAGGGACTGCGGGAAGAGCCGACGCGGAGACGGCAGAGCGCCGGCGATAACTCGTTCTAAGATGCCAGACATCATTGAAGGCAAGAGTTATTTGCCAGGAAGCTCGAAAACGATGCCTTCCTCAGGAGCAAATTTGCATTCGGAATGAAAAGCAGGCGACGCCCCAGAAGCACTTGACTGTTCCCAGTAAGAACCTGACGAGCTTGATGCTTACCGAGATTCCAAGATTCAGAGGTCGTCTGGGAGCCTCAAGCTGAGGATGGTGAACATATTGATGAAATAGGGTTTCACGAAATGAGCCTTTCGAATTCTGGACTCAAAGTTTAGATGATTCTAATTTGGTGTCTCTAATGATAAGGGGGAGAATGGTATTGGAATTTAACGCAAAGATCAAAATTAAATAATTTAGGACTGAATTGGCATTTGTGTAATAGGTTTGAGATTAAATTGGTATAATTGAAAATTTTAGGATTAAATTAGCATATATGCAAAGGTTTGAGACTGATTAGATAATTTCCCCAAGATTTTTTAATCCAAAGGAGAATTTCTAAGGGTTCAGCCTTTGAGGCAAGCATGGTTCACATGTTTTTTTTTTTTTTTGGTCGGAGCATGGTTTAAATGTTACACTGTGAGAGATAATAAAAAATTTCTAGTGGGAGAGAATGACATGGGACGTGATAAAGATTTTCTTCATGTTTATCAACAATTTTATGTTCATCTTTATTAAGGTATCTTTAGAATTTTTAGTGTATATATACGTACGTATGATACCAAATGATGAGGGAGAACTCACGGACTATCCATGTCGTTACCCCTTAATAAACCTAAGCGCCCAATCCATCACTTGCAAAATCCACATCCTCACCACCAACCCGTGACAAATCGGGTTCAATCCGAGACTCAGCTCTAGGATTCTTTGCCAAATTACGGCTGGAATAGCGCAAAAACTCATATGAACATGGTCTGGCGTTGCTGCTGTCGAGTTCACATCGAATGATGGGCTTTGATTTGGATCCCTCCCATTCCCAAATTTTCTCTCCTCCAATGGCGAGTGTTCACATGATGTGTTGAAGGGTCGGTAGGTCAAAAGGATGAATAAAAATGGATACGACTTACGTCGATTCGGTTCGTCGGTCTTTCGAGGGTTTGAAATGAAGAGAAAGGCGTTTGAAACTTCGTGTCTAAACCAAGGAAAAAAGAAAATCTAGATGGAGACAAACCTTCGTATTCTCGAGGAAGCCAATCAACGATGACTTTTCCCAATAAAGAAAACAACAGATCTCGTCTCCTAGTAAAACCCTATTCAACCTCGTCGCTTCCTCCTCCTCCTCTCCCTTCTCTCTCATGTTGCTTGTTTGCCAAAAAAACCTTAAATGAAGGCAATTTCCACAGGACCGCCATCAGCATCCTCTCACCCCACGCGTGGATTGGTCTTTGCCCTCGAACCGAGGGCATATTTGTTAACCGGCCAATTCTTAACCATTTCTGTTCTTTGTTTCTCGAAACAAAAAAAGAACTATAGGAAATTTCATGGGACTACCGTCGACATGTTATCGTTCACGCGTGGATTAGACTTTGCCCTTAGACTACGGGCCTGTTTGGTAGCTGATCAATTCTTGACTATTTCTGTTCTTTTGTTCATCGAATTGAAAAATGAATAGAAATCCGCTTAGTAACGTCAGTTGATTTTTCTAATCCCAAGAATAGATTTGGAACGAAATTAAAAAGTAAAACAAAAAGACTTCTTTATTCTCAGTTACAATTCTAGAATCAAGCCATTTTCTTTTTCTTTCTCCTCTAGCCAATCGCTAGGCTTAGTGATGGCCAACATCTAACCATAGATGAGGTCCGACGGCCTCGCCAACCCACAACAAGGTTGCTAACTAGAGGAGCAAGAAGAAGAGAAGGGAAGAAGAAAAGGAAAGGAAAAAGAAAATTCTCATAAAATTATTAAATAATTAAAAGATAAAATTTGAGGATCATATCAAACGCATTTATATTCTTTTTCTATTCCGAAAATAGAAATTTTATACAGTCATCAAACGCGTTCAAATAGTCAAAAACTCGTTTAGGAAATGAAATTAAAAAAAACTATTTATGAACAGAAATGATTTCCAAAAATAGAGTAGTTACTAATCGCATCATAATACATGAAAACACATAATAACCAAGGCAAATAAGAGGTCTGCAAATAATAAACTTAGGACATCTCACTTCGATATCATGAAAATTACCCTGTCCAAACGCCTAAACCGATAAACAAAGGGCGCAGTTTATCGAGACGATATTATCAAAAAAATTTCCCCATGTGACCACAATTTGCGAGCACGTAGTAGTTGGTACTAAATAGTATCGTGGACCCCCAAATTAAACAAACCCATTTGGTAATTTTTTTTTCCCCTTTCACTAGATTTACATTGGATGGCATCAGTCTAATCTCATGAAAGGGACAAATTAGAATTAGAAGACGAATCGTTGACACAAGGGGGAAAACAAATTTGACCAACACTTTTATTGTTTTATTATTGTCTCGTTTTATAATGGGAAAAGCATCCCTGCGTTTCTTGCGGCTCTACGCCATCATCAGCTGTCACCACGAACGTTTTCACAAAAAAAAAAAAAAAAAAAAAAAAAATTGCCCCTTTTTTCTACGTTGTCTCTTTCTCCATTTCAATATCATAATTGCCATTATTAATGTGGTTTTAATAAGCAAGCTGTCCGACCGAACCATGGACCAATTTTTCCACGACATGGCAGTAGGCCACGTGGGTGTGTATCCGATGGTCAACGGAAATCTCAGTCAACACTGTCTTTTTCTTCGTCTGCTGTATTTTTTTATATTAATTAATTAATTAATTGATATATTGTTCTATTATTTTGTGGTTACTTGTCGATGATGATCTTGCTCATGCCATGACGCTAGGGAATGCCTTTTGGATGCTTTTGCCCAAACGGATTATTTAAGTTTGGTCATTGAAAATATCGGACCCCAAGTGATGACTCTACTTTTAGATTCTCTTTTAAGAGTAGTTGAAATGAGGACGAATTAGGTATAATGGATTTTGAAGCACTATTTCTCATGTTAGTGTAATCATCGCTGGCTGTCCTATATGACTTATTATCAAGTCCACAATTTCCGATGAAGATTGGCTTGAGGGATTATATTGAAATTTGGTACAAAAGTATATGACTAAATTGACAAAATCGAAAAATTTATGATTAAATTGACATTTATACAATAGGTTTAGAATTGATTGGACAATTTTCATCTTTCAGATGCTTACCCAATTGAATTATTTAAACTTGGTCATTGAAAAATATTGGACCTCGAGTAATGGCTCTATTTTCATATTGTTTTTAAGAGTCGTTGAGACAAGAACAAATTAAGTATAATGAATTTTTAAGTAGCACTTATCATGACGGTCTGATCATCACTAGTGATTTGGCACATCACCGCATCAATAATTTCGAGTGAAAATTGGCTAGAAACACTACATCAAAATTCGGCATAAAGGTCTAGGACTAAATTGATAAAACCGAAAAATTGATGATTGAATCGGCGCTTGCACAATAGGATTAGGATTGATCAAGCAATTTCTCCTCTTTTCGGTGCTCATTCAAACTGATTATTTAAAACCTTGTCATTGAAAATATTGGACCCCGAGTGACGACTCTATCTCCCCCTGTATTCTATTTTAGACTCGTTGAAATAAGGACAAACTAGTCATGAGAAAGTAGGAAGTAGCACTCCTCACGGCTGCCGAATCTACATGTAGCGACGGGACGAGGATAGGTTAGCTGATGACATTGAAAGCACTCGTTCAAACTTGATCCGGTTCCATCATCTTCTTCTTCTTTTTCAACATTTGGTCATTGCTTTCGATTCCTTGAACCTTGGTTTCGGATGGCTATGTCGATCAGATCTTGGGGACGATGTTTCAAACGTTGGAAAGCTGTGGACGATTTTGCAATTATCAATCAGAGTTTCCGTGGAAATTTTGCCGTCGGCTCATGGCTGCAAAGAGATAAGTAGATAAACCCGCTCCGCCGTTTATACATGTTCGAGACTGTTGAGAACTTTTCAAAGCATTCGAATGTGCACGGTTCAAAAGGGCGGCTTGAAAAAAAAGCATTCGAATGGGCACAGCTCATTGGACTATCTAGTTTCATATTTTCTAACCCTCGTGTTTTCAAATCGAGACTATTCTAAGTTGAAATCTTTAGATCACATCACGGGTTTATCGAAACGATTGCATTTATGGACAGCTCTTTAGGGTTTCCACTCGCGTCTTCCCTGGTCGACAAGACACTGTCGAGGTATTCCGCAAGTTGGAGACGTACCTAACGAGAGAAAAGGCTTCCTTGCCCCAAAAGAAGGAAAGAACAACCTAACAACATGCATGGGAACCGAAAGGAAATGAGACTTTTGGAGCGTTTATATGCATAGTTGCAATTGGAGACCAGGGAAAGTTTCATGTGGTCCTGCCTTAATGGACGGTTCGCAAAAGTATATGTTACCTGCATCTGCTGACTACCATTATCTTAAAATCGGACTAATACTTACATAAATGTCACATGCTTCGATCGTTGACCAATTTGACACAACATTTTCCCACGTACCCATTTTTTCATTACCTTTTCTCCCTTCAACAGGAACCCTAAATTCATCGAAAACCCGATTATTATCCGAGTAATATTTTGCCCTTTTCTTCCGCCTTCAGCATGCACTTGCAAATTTGACACAACATTTTCCCACGTACCCATTTTTTCATTACCTTTTCTTCCTTCAACAGGGACCCTAAATTCGTCGAAACCCGATTATTACCCGAGTAATCTTTTGCCCTTTTCTTCCCCCTTCGGTGCGGACTTGCAAATTTTTTTATTAGGACAACGTTTTCGGCCTGCTTTCTTAAAACCTTACCAAACGGAACACTTATTTTATCCGCGAGAGTTGCACGAGGCAGGAAAGGAACCTTTGAACGGAATCAAACGAGAGGGAGGGCCAGTTTCGCTCCAACACTCCAACGCTTTTTCCTTCCTCTTTCCTTTGTTCCGGCGCCGTTTGCTTTTGGATTTTGAAAATTGGATAGTCCGCCATCAAAGCTCTCCCTCTCCTTTGCCCTTTTTCTCCTTCGCGTCCACAAATTTCTCAAAGGGACAAATCGGCCCCACCCCTACCCCTCTCACCTCAAGAAGAATCCCCAACTTTTTCCACGTCCGAACCTTTGAAAAAGAAGAAGAAAATACAACCCAACCCAACATATCCCCACGTTGTGTAGCTGGTCCTGTCATACAAGTAAACAGTGGCGACCGCCCCCTTTCGCGATCAAACATAAACATCTCCCCCATACGGTCAAGTTCTAGACTCGTGGGGGTGCTTTCTCTTTTGCTTGCGTACGTTCGCTAGGGTTTTGACGTTGAAAGTTTCTCGTCCTCTGTCCGTCCACGTGGAAGCTCCCGGATCTTGTGTGATACGCCGTTAATTTAACAGTTAACTCTTGTAGGATTGGCTGAGTGGTTAATGCTTATAAATCATGGGTTTTACAAGGAATTTCGAACGTAATGGACCCAGGGTTTTGACTGAGGTATTTCTAATTTAAAGTCGTGTGAGACATAGGGATCACCACACATTAGAAACATTAGAATACTTTGTACTATTGAAAAAAACACGAGTTTTACGAGGAATTTCAAAAGCGATAAATCTAAGTTTCAAATCATGGTATTTCTAATTTAAAGTAACGTATGACATAGAGTTCTATCATATTACATGTACATGAGCGAGGTGATTTGCATGCAATCTTTTTGGATTGATTGAGCCAAAAATGTTTAGGATACTCTGTATTATTGAAAGGACTTTACCGACAGTATAGATAGGATAAGACTGAAGTTTTAATCATGGGTCGATGATCAGGATATGATACTACTAGTATTCAATAAAATGGAGAGCTCAAACCAGTGTCGTATGCTTATATCATGGCACGAAAAGCCTGTTTCCTTAACCACCACGCCAAGCCAGAGCCTAACCCGTTCGTGTGGAATTGATGTTGAAATATCTCCTTTCAAAAGCGATATGAATTGCAAAGTCATGGGGATTCCATCCTGGCCACTATTTTCTTTGTCTTGTGTTACACACCCCCTCACCTACCATCATCTTTCAAAAGCAAAGCAAAGCGCCTGTTGGAATTAGAGGCTCCAAAAGCAAGGAAAAAGGAGGAGTCCCTCCGTTGTTGAATACTTGTGTACCCATGTGGGGGGAAAAGGAAAAGAACAGAGAGAGAGAGAGAGAGAGTACCAATAGAAAGGGAAATTGAATTGATGTTGTTGTTGTTGTTGTTGTTGTACGCCCTTGTTGTCATTTCAAAGCTCACGGTCTCTTCCCTCTTTCCTGTGGGCATGCCCAAAAAAGTCTTTGTCATGAATGCGTGGAAACTTCCACCGTTTGAATTCATACAGTTTATGGAAAAAAAATCAAGTCCCCTTAGAAATTACATGAGCAAATTAGGTAATACAAAGGTTATAAATTCACACAAATTTTGACTAACTGGCTAGCTTTGGTATATGTCCATGTTCTGACAACCCAATGGGTATCTCACCCACCTCTTCTCATCCCAACTGTAGGAGGGTCTCTACCCGACGGTAATCAAAACCGAAGTCCTAACATTGAATGTACCTCCCATCAAAGGGTTTCTTAATTCTCAGTCAATCTTTTTTTTTCTCGGTTTGAGAGAGAACACATGGGAGGTGATATTGTGGACTCTCTCACTCCAAGACGGATCTCTCGTTTATTTCTTCCCTCTCGAGTCTTTTAAGCACCTACTTAGATATATCTCTTACCTTTTTCCTTTTCTTTTTTTTTTTTCTGTGCGCATGCCAAAAAAGAAAAAGAAAAGTCTTTCTCTTGAATGCATGGAAAGTTCCATTGTGGAATTTATATTAGCTCATGGGAAAAAAGAAAAATTAAGCCCCCTTAAGAATCACATGAGCAAATTAGGTCATACAAAGGTCATAAATTCACGCGAATTTTGACTAATTGGCTAGCTTTGGTATATGTCCAAGTTCATGCATTTCAAAGGAAGTATCTCACATCGCATGCTCCAAAAATTTGGACTTTATATATAGTTAGGTTGGTCTCACTCTATCGTAGGTATTGTTGAGATAACGTGTCTATCCAATTCCACGGTAAGTCATTGAATTGCCCTTTCTTGTCCGAACCGGTATACCTCATGCAACGTTCATTCTTATCTGAAGATCCGAACTTATCATAAAAACTCACGATAATATAAATGAAAGGGAAAAAAAATACATGTATATGATGGGGTATTTATTTGAAAATTAGGTACACGAAAGGATTTAGAAGATTCAATTATCGGGTGGAAAATTCTAAACCTATATTACCGATATATGGAGTATATTAACAATTCCACTTCGTACATGTGCCATTTTTTTTTATCTGATATTAATCAACTTAAAATCCTAAAAACTTTTATCCATTGTGATATCAATATTTAAACCTTTTTTTTTATCTTAAAAAAATTAAATTAAGCCCAACATGATACTAATACCCCAATTTCCTTGTTGTATCTTCAGAAACCCTTAGATACGCCCATTGTAACACTAGTGCGCCAATTTCTTTTTTTATCATCAAAACCTCCGAACGTGTGCTGATGCAACAAAATTACCCTCAAATCGTTTGTCTAACGTCAAATCCGCGCTGGCCTTGTCTGGCAGCCGTCATCCACGCCAGCAGCCATATCAAGTTCGTAACAATTATCTTGAATGAAACTATGATTGAAAATTTTCATCAGATCACTAGTAAAAGTTCGAAGTGTCGGGTCATGATAGAGTTGATTTGAATTACGATGACCTTAATTACCCACATGAATGTCATGTCAAGGCTATTCTGAACTTTTTTTCCCCTCTTCTTTTCTCAATTTTTCTAATAATTTTCGTCCTTCCTTTTTGCCCTTTTTTTCTTCGCCCACGTATAAACACCAGCTGTTAGGAGGGTCCGTAGGGTTGGTTCAAAAGTGATGATTAGGAGAACCGCGCGGGTGGTGCGAAGCGGGGGAGGTGTGAAAAGTCAAAGCTGGTAACTCGGTCCAGCCGGTGACCAGTCAAACCGACGGAATCGGGCAACGTGGTCTCCGCCCCAGGCTAGGAGGAGCGGTGGGGCCCGGCCTGAGACCGGGCCGCTGGGCCACCCGGTCGCCGGTCGCAGAGGGCCGGGCCGTCAATTCCGTTGACTATTGACCAAAAGGCCTTTTCTCCCCTCTCTCTCTCTCTCTCCTCCTTTTTCGTTTAATTAATTGATAAATAATTCTTATTTTTTAAAATTGATTTTCCTCACGTGGAACGCGCCGCACCAGCCGGGGGACGGTGGCTCTTCTCCGCTATCGGGCATATTTTTCCTGCGGAGATTTACGAACGAGTCAACCTCCTTTCTTGACGAAACGTTTCTCTCTCTCTCTCTCTCTCTCTCTCTCTCTAAACGTGTCAATTTCTCTCTCTGCACCAGATCCATCTAAAAAATCCCAATCCAACGGCCGCGCTTCCTCCCTTTCTTCTTTTAATTAATTGGAAAATTCGATTTTTTTTATAATTCTGAAAATCGACTTGAAAATTGAATTTTTTTTATGCACGACCAAGCACTGCCTATGAATTTATAGAATTCAACGATGGTGGTGATGTCCAAGATAAATACGGTTCGAGATTGATCGAGAAAGGAGATTGTTAAAAAGCTCACAATATTTAATAGGAATGAGAATTTTGAAATTTCATATTTACTATGAATTTGAAGAAAAAGGGGGACGGGTGCATTTTTGCTAATTTCTCTTAATTTCCAAACTAAAGTTGAATTAAGTTGAGAATTGGCAAAAAAGAAAAGGAAAAATTGGGAGGGGCGGGGGTATTTTTCATTTTTAACATTAGGATAAAAACAGTCGTCTCGCTGATGCACCATCTGACGTCAGGAAGTTCCCCGGCCCCCTCCCCAGATCCCGAAAATCCCATCTTTCTCTCCCCACGCAAATCTTCAATAAATAAATAAATAAATTATTTATTTATTTATTATTTTTTTTCTTGCGAAAAAAAGAAATTCCGGTCTTCGTTCCAAACCCTTTTTATAGGCGCTCCAGTTGCTTCGGCCAAAGACTTCACACACTTCTCAACAACACACCATTTCTCTCTCTCTCTCTCTCTTCCTCTTTCTCTCTCTCCACTTTCTCTCTCCTCCTTCATCCGCCATCGTCATCCCCCTCATCATCACCATCTGCTTCCTCCTCTTCCTCCTCCTCGAGCTCTCTCTCTCTCTCTACTTTCTCTCTCTTCATCATCATCACCGTCTTCTCTCTTCTTTCTTTATTTATGGACAAAGCAGGATGGGGTCTCACCCTCGACTCCTCCTCCCCCTCTGACTCCTCCTCCTTCTTCACCAAAAAGCCCGCCGGCTTCCTCAAGCTCAAGCGCGACCGCGACCGCGACCTCCCCGGCGACCCCAGGATGTTCCCCGGCATCGACTTCTCCGCCACCCTCGGCCGCCGGGACGACCGCCACGCCTCCGCCACCCTGTCCTCCTCCTCGTCGCCGCCCGCGGGCGAGTCCCGGGTCGTCGTCGGCGAGGTCGACTTCTTCTCCGATAGCAAGAACAGGTCGGACGAGGCTAGAGCCGCCGCCGCCGCTGCCGCCACCGTCAGCGTCAAGAAGGAGAGCCCCGCCGGCGCCGCGAGGTCGGAGCTGAACGTGAATGTAAGGACTCGAGCTGAATTATCCTTCCTTCCTTCCTTTCTTTCCCTTTTCTTTCTTTCTTTTTCCGTAGAAGCGACGTGTCGGGAAATAATTCTCATCTTTGAATTCTCTGTCGAACAGACCGGTTTGCGCCTCCTGACTGCGAACACCGGGAGCGACCAGTCGACGGTGGACGACGGGTTCTCGTCCGACATCGAGGACAGAAAAAAGAGCGAGGTAAAGAACAAACCTGGTCACGGTCAGAACCGGACGCGGCTGTCGAATTTAGGATCTTGGGTTTGTCTTAGCTAACGGCGATCTTGATGTTTTCTCGGTGCAGTTGGCGCACCTGTTAGTGGAGCTGCAGAGAATGAATTCGGAGAACCAGAGGCTGAGGGAGATGCTCGGCCAAGTCACCAGCAACTACAGCGCATTGCACTCGCACCTCTCTTCACTCCAGCCAGCAGCAGCAGCAGCACCAGAGCAATGGCGCCGAGCTCGCGCAAGATCATGAGGTAAGTTTCACTTCTTGGGATTCGACTCCGGAAAAGAGGAAGAAAGCGCTTCTGGGTCTGAATCGTTCTGACGTAATTCGTTCGGAATTGCAGGGTATGATCAAGAAGAGCCAGACGGTGGTCCCGAGGCAGTTTCTTGACCTCGGCCCGGCATCGGCCGCGGCCGAGGTCGATGAGATCTCGAACTCGTCATCGGAAGAGAGGACGAGGGACGGCTCGAGGTCGCCGCTGACCACCATGGAAGTCGCGTCCTCGGCTCACAACGGTAAGGCGGACCAAGACAGCTCCGGCGCTAAGGGAGGCGTCAGGAACGAGAGCCCCGACGACTCGGAAACTCAAGGTTGGGCGCCAAACAAGGCGGCCAAACTCGACGCGGCGGCGAGGCCGGGCATCGAGCAATCCGCCGAGGCCACGATGAGGAAGGCCCGCGTCTCCGTCCGAGCTCGATCCGAGGCTCCCATGGTAATTAACTAAATCATCGCTCAGCTCGCTCTAGCGCGAAATCCTGTTCGGCTGCTCACCTTGCCGGATGAGGATCTCCCGGCGTTTCGTTCTTCCGGCGATGCTGATCTCGTTTGCTTCGTGATCGTGCAGATTACTGACGGATGCCAATGGAGGAAATACGGACAGAAGATGGCGAAGGGGAACCCGTGCCCTCGAGCTTATTATCGTTGCACCATGGCAGTCGGTTGCCCCGTTCGCAAACAAGTGAGTTCTATCGTTCTCTCCGTCGCCGTCGTCGATTCATGAGTCGAATGAAAAACTTCTCTTCATAGATCTTAGGACATGACTAGAACCGAGGTTCGGAAATTACGAATAATTCGAAAGGAAATGCTAGAATTACTGAGACTGATAATCGAAATTTTGAGGTTTTCGTGTATGAATGTGTTGGAGCAAGGGACTAATTCAGAATCTTGTGCAATGGGTTACAGGTTCAGCGCTGTGCCGACGATCGATCGATCCTGATCACGACCTACGAGGGCAACCACAACCACCCCCTCCCGCCGGCCGCCATGGCCATGGCCTCGACCACCTCGGCGGCGGTCAGCATGCTGCTCTCGGGTCTATGTCGAGCGCGGATGGCATCATGAACCCGAACCTGCTGGCGAGGGCGATCCTGCCTTGCTCGTCGAGCATGGCCACGATCTCGGCCTCGGCCCCGTTCCCGACCGTCACCCTGGACCTCACCCACTCCCCGAACCCGCTGCAAATCCAGAGACCCCAGCCCCAATTCCAGGTCCCTTTGCCTGGCCAGCCCCAGAACTTCGGCTCAATGGCTGCGCAGTCGCTTCCTCAAGCTTTCGGGCAAGCCCTCTACAATCAATCCAAGTTCTCCGGCCTCCAATTGTCTCAAGAATTGCCAATTCTTCCCAATTCGGCCAGCAAGTCGCCTCGCTACCGCAACACTTGCAGCAAGCGCAGCAGCAGCAGCAGCAGCAGCAAGCGCCGCCTTCTTTGGTCGACACGCTCAGCGCGGCCACGGCTGCCATCACCGCCGACCCCAACTTCACCGCAGCTCTCGCCGCCGCCATCTCCTCCATAATCGGCGGCGCACATCCTAATAACAGCAGCAGCACTACCGCCGCCGCCGCCACAACCGGCGCCGCCGCCACCACCGCCGGCAACAACAACACTAACATCAGCACAAGCAACGGCAAGATGAGCAGCTTCCCAGGAAATTAGAGCTGGGGTCCCATTTCCATTTTCAACCTACAATTCCTTTGTTTTTAGCTCATGTCAATCCCTTTTTCTTTCACCAACTTTTTTCTATCTTTTTTCCTTTCTTGGGCGGATAAGAATGAGATTTACATGTTCATAGGTCTTTGTTTCTTGTTATGTGGGAGGAATTAGAACACAACATCATTCTTTCTATTGTTTTTATGAGATAATAATCTGTGATTTCCGACTCGGGTTTTCAATTTCTTGTCATTCCGGGCAAACGATCCGACCAATCCCCGGAAGCGGATTCCGCGTCTTTGAACCCGAAACTCTACGCAATGTAGACACAGACCCTAGAAGAGAGTTGATTCCATTTGACTTGGTGGAGAAGACAAAGACAAAAGCCTCCTCCTAACCCAGAAACTTTCAAGAATTCAACACGCAAGAGATATCCCCGAGGCATGGGGAAGATGACAAAAGAAGGGTCCTCGGTTTCGGTTCCGTGTGAGATCGTGATCGTCGTCGTCGTCGTCGTCGTCGCGCGGGGAGGGGGGAGCGGTCAACGAAGTCGGCCACCATTGTTGACACGTCAAGTCTTAGTTTAATGCCCAGGCCGAACGCCGGACCTGGAAGCATCTGACTTTCTCGCGACCTTCGCGGCAACTACGTGCGCGTGCGTTCGACCATCCCCCCCGCGTTATTCTTTAATCCTTTTCTCAGTAATCACGACGGCAACGCGAACGATCGAAGACGACGAAAAAGCAAAAGGACGATGGCGTGGGAAAGATATTGGAAGTTCCGCAGGTCAAATCTCATTCAATGAAGAAAGGTGGCGGATGGGGCGGTGGCAGTCGCTTCGTCTCGTGCGTTGTTACGAGGCGGATACGGCTGTCGCGTTTCGATTGGGCGAGCTGCGATACGTCGTTGACTTCGCATGCAGGAAAGGGAAAATCTTCGATCGGACGTCACGTGGAGGGGAGCAGATAGATCTTTTTTTAACTCTCTCCCTTTTCTCTCTTTCTTCTGACAGGAACGTCGGAGGAGGAACGTGGGGTGGGGGGTCGCACCGTACGTTGTCCGCCGTACGAGATCTGTCTCCTCTCCTGATTGGAGGAGGAAGGAGGGAGGAAGCGTGGGGAAGGTGACGGTGGTCCGACGACGGCCACGAGACGACCTTTGATGCGGTCGCTAGCTTCGATGGTGGCGACTTGCGGCACATGGACGCATGTGAGCTCGACGGAGGAGATGCCATCCCCGTGAAGTTCAGTCCAGCTAAAAGGAGGGATGTATTCGACAAGTACGGCTTGAAAATACGTTGCCCCATCTAGAATACTAGGTTGTGCCCCTAGGTTTGAGTCCATACTGGCGAGCATAAAATTATTTCTGTGTTCGGATCGCTGAGCGTATCTTGATCGGCTTTCGTTTGGTACCCTCGTGATGGAGTCTTAGTTATTTCTAGGATTTATTATAAAGTGTGTGCCCACTTTCTTTGGTTCCATTGTTTTTATCGAAAAACTGTGTAAGCCATAAATTATTTTACAAATTGATGGGAGAGGTAAATTCATTGATAATTCGTTCGGAACAATTCTCACACGAAAATAGAATTAATCACCGTCTTTCTTGTCCAAACACCCATCTTAAAATAATTAATCAGAATACGGAATCACACACTTTGTCAAAATGTCTCAAACCTAATTACTCCATCCTCATATGCCTCCTCCATATTGGGTTGATGCCCTTGTCAACACTATCTAAACTATTAATCGGCTTCCTACTCGTCATTGTTGATATTTCTCCTTTCCATTGTTTATTCAAATTCCAATTTTATTTCACATTATTTTGGTGTTTGAGCATGCTTGTTATCCTTTTCTTCCATCTTGTGTCTTTCATAATTTGGCACCTCATCATGTGCCATGTGTATTTCTTGAGTACATGTTAAATCACAAAGGCTATTGTTATCTTGATCGGGCAAGTAGTCATGTTTTTATTAGTCGTTTTTTTTTTGGTTTGATGAGGAGAATTTTCCTTTTTCACAAAATCATTCAACTCTCAATCTCAAAACTCACTGCTCCAAATCAACCCCTTTGGTTTTTTGTTTCCTCCAATCAATGTATCCTCCCTTCTCTTCCCTCTAGGCCTCTCTCTTCCTATTGAGCTCAAAATAGTCATTCCCTACTCTCCCCTCCTCTAGCCTAACCTCCTAGTGTGATAACATCTCCACTACCTATCTTTCTCTTAATATTGTATTTCAAGCTCACACCAAACACATCGTGTTGAATTTTCACTATATTTGAGACTAGGTTGCTTCAAACAATTCATGTGTTTGCTACATGCCTATGGCAAATTAGCTAGCAAATATCTTGACCAAAGGGCTACTTAGTCCACGTCACATGCTATTGAGATCCAAACTCTCAATTATTACACCTACTTCGGATTGAGAAAGGTATTATTATGTAATTTATATGTATTATGGGGTCCTTTTGTTATTATATTTATATATGTATTATGATTGTAATTAATCACTCTCATAAATACATATCATGCAATCTTAATTAGAGTTGAATTACCATAAACATTTTTCGTTAATTTCTCTTCGACTCTCAACGGCCGTTGACAAGGGTTGCAACCCTCGCCTAGTGGCCGATGAGCCCCACCAGAGCCTCGCTGGCCACTGCGGGGGTGGGGGAGAAGTCGAAGAAGAAGAGAAAAAAGAAAAGGAAACAAAAAAAGAAAAAGGAAAAAAATAAAAAAATTAAAAAAAAATATATAATATTATTAAAAAATTATCACATTAGTGTTCGTTGGACGGCCGGCGTTGATTGGCGTCTATGTTAGCATCAACCAGCCAAATTAGACCAAATGGATTAAATTGGCAATAATTATAAAAGATTTAGGACTGAATTGGTAAAAAAAATTAGGATTAAATTGGCACAATTATAAAATATTTAGAACTGAATGAGTAAAAAAAATTAGGATTAAATTGGTGTAATTACAATAAATTTATGACTTTTTTTATAATTCTCCTGAAATTAAGTCATTCAACCTTCACATAAGCAAACTCTATTCTGGCTCACATTATTATTTGGATCCACATGCATGGAGTGAAAGGTGACCTTATTCAAGTACATCCTAATCCCCACCCCCCCCCCCCCCCCCCTTTTCCCTCTCAAATTTCTCAAATCACTTGACGTTTCAAGTCTTTGAAAAGTATCATCAGGAACTTCTTAATGAAAACCTTCTAATTCAAAAGCTAAATCTTGCAGTGATATGCTTCTAATCATTAAAAAAAAAAAAAGAGAGAGATAATTAAATGACTGGTTGTTTCCAACCAGAGAAATAACATATGTTGTGCTTATGGAAATATTGCATTTACCATTGCATGCAACTTCGGTAATGTTTAAGTATCCATTCAAAGTCTCATACAAGAGATTTAAGGAAAGAATTCTATTGTTAAGAACATAATTACATTGTGAATCTCATGATTTTAGTAATAACAAGTCAACAGTTATTGCAATACTTGAAGAATAATAAGTGAGTTAGAAATCTATGACAAAAATTATTAAAATGTCTTTTAGCATTTAGGGAAAATGACATAAACGGTTCTTGAAGCTTTAAGTTAATGTATAATGTGGTTTTTTTGAATTTTTAATTTATTTAACGCAATCCCTAAACTTTAGTCCAATGCATAATATAATCCATAAACTTTCAATTTATTTAATGTGGTCCCTGAATTTTTTATACATCTTTAATTTAGTTCTTGAACTATATGAAAATATTTAATATTATCATCAATGAAATGATAACATTAAACTTTTTTTTTAGTTTAGGGAATAAATTGAATATATATTAAAAGTTCAGAAATTATATTAAACAACTTGAAAATTCAAAGAATCACATTACAAATTGAGTTAACGTACAAAGATTATATTGAACAAATTAAAAGTTCATAAACTATATTAAATATTGAGCCAAAATTCAATGATAATTTGAGCCATTGTCCCTAGTATTTATTTTATATATAAGACACATTTCTACTACAAAAAAAGAAGAAGTAATATATCTTTGTTACACGAATTCGATTTGAATCATAAAAATGAATAAATTATCACCATCCACCAGCCAGTTTCATACATAAAGCTCATTAATTTCGCAATAAGTTCTCCAGCTAGGCTCATAAAATTTTCAACTTCTGAAGCATCAGTACACAAGTTACCGTCCCGTGAACTATATAATTTTCTCGTCTTCTGTACCGCAAGTACTGTTTCTTAATAATTTGATCATTGATTAATGTCCGTCCAAGCTGCTCTAGATCCCTGTTGAAGTCCTTAAACAAGGTGCCAACACCGGCAAATATGGGATCGACGTCACACCTGACGTCCGCACACCATCTGTGTCCCTCTCTCTCTCTATCTCTCTTTCGTCTGCTGTGGAAAAAAGGACCACGGACAAGACTTTGAGCACAGGGGATTTTGTCACCGTCGCACCGATCGAAGAGGCGGACACAGAGCGTGTCGCACGGCGAAGATTGCTTCGTTCTCACTTCAGTGTTGTCCAGCGGCCTGGAAAAGATGAAGCAGGCTCGGTACAAATTGACACAAAAAGCAGCAGCTCTTCTCATCTTTAGTGGTCCGGGAAAAGGAGTCAAATTGCTTTACCTCTCCAAGGAAAAATTTCCCCCTACATCCCTCCCCCACCAATGGGGTTAAATGTTCTTCGTGCCGAAGTGAGTCAAATTGGCTCGGCTCCATTCGATTCGACTGGAATCTTTTTGATGCCCCTAGATTTCCAAAGTTTAGAGACTATCGGTCATGATCATTTTACACTTATATTTATTATGTAACATGGGTAAGACTCCCTTTGTCCAATTGAATTTTGAATGAGGAAAGTGAGAACATCACCATATTAGACCAAATATATAGTTGTTTATACCGTTTGATCAATAGAATATGATGGTGGAATTATGATCTTTATGAATTTTATTCCCACTTGTCCAAAATTAACAGCTTAACAATCAAGTAGGATCAATGTTGATTGATGTATTGCAAGATCGATTTTATTCGCTTAGTTTGTCGCAATAGAGGAAAAAAAGACGATTTTGACTTGCGGTGCTTTAGTACTAGACACGGGTACATTGATATTTAGCACGTATTCATCTTTCGTCACACTTTAACTGTATGCAAAATCGGATCTCAACTCCCTATAGGAAAATGATACTTTTCGATGGCGGTCGATGATATCAAAAATCCAATTATGTCATATTGATAATAATCCCAAATAAGTTTCGAATTTTGAAAAGAGAAATTGAAAGTTGAGATCTCATGGCCCTTGAGCAGGAATAGATCCATTGTCTTCAACTTAGTTCAGTCCCCATTGGTCCAAATAGTTGACCAAACCCTATTCAAGCCCAACTTGAAAAGAGGTGACAAATTCCAACCTAGGCTATAATCTCAAGATGCTAACAGAACTAAAGGCCCAATAAGACCTGGGCTTAGAAGCTATGAGAGCCAGGGAGGATTGTAAGTTGGGCCGGTTCAAATCTTAGTCGTACCAGCAGGCTTTGGACCTAAACTCGACGATCAATGGCCTCAATTTCGATTCATGCAAGGCAAGTTAGGTGACATAGGCACTTGATTCAATGCCATAACATAGGCACTTGATTCAATGCCATAACCTTTGGAAAATTTCCCCTTTTTGTGCGGTCACCAAAAATTCTAGATTATACCCATTATGACACATTTATCTAAAATTGTGTTTTGTGACATAAAAAACCCAAAATTTATACTTGTGTAACACATTTACTCTAAACTTTTTTTTGCAACACAAAAAATCCAAAATTTATACACGTATGACATATTTATGCCAAATTATTTATTTATGATATCAAAGCCCCAAACTTATACTCATGTAATACATTTACCTCAAATTTTGAGATAAATATGCTGCATGATACAAGTTTAGGATCTTTGGTGTCATAAAAAAAGTTTTGGATAAATATGTTATATCGATATAAGTTTTGGATAAATGTATCACATGGATACAAGTTTAGAATCCTAAAGAGAGAGAAAGAGAGAGAGAGAGAATTAGTAAAGACGACATCTTTACTCAATTGGCTTGACTTTACAAGTTATTAGAGGAGGTTATTTATACTTGAATAATATACATAGGAAAAGAAATTTGCTATCTTAGAGAATCACGAAATATTCAATAACATCCCTAATATCTATTAATATCTCTAATGATATTCTCTAATAAGGAGATATATAATCTTTACAATCTAGAGCATCCAGCTTGCAAATGATTAGTGCAATCAAGCGCTGTGTAAGTCGAACCTTACACTACACAATCGGATTTGATAAATGCTGAAGCAACACATGCTTAGAAAGTTGACATATTTTTCTTATACAACCTTGACAAAAACCATTTGCAAATGATTAGTGCAATCAAGTGCTATGTAAGCTGAACCTTACACTACACAATCATATTTGATAAATGCTAAAGCAACACATGCTTAGAAAGTCAACATATTTTTCTTATACAAACTTGACGAAACCATGTGGAACCCAACTTGAATTGTAGCAAACTAAACTATATCACCCTACAGTGCTTATCTTTGGCTACTTGATGAAGGTGAGCTCAACTTTGGCACTCACAACTATCTAGATATTTTACGACATCACCCACGACAGTCATTTTTGACTGCTCAATGAAGGTGTCCGATGCTCACAACCACTTGGATATTTGATGGCGACTTCGCTCGTCAACAATGCTCGCAATTAAAAGAGAGTAGTACCACAACGAATAATGTCCATGGTAGCAATGTTGAGTGTTGACAAAATTGGGAAGCTATTGACAATGAGATGACTAAGACAGCATAAAGGAAGAAAATGCTAGGGCTTGATTTGATTCCTTCTCTCTTGGTGGCTTTGATACCACGTGAATAATCTAGGATCCTCAAGAGAGAGGGAGAGAGAACTAGTATCTATATTCAATTGGCTTGACTTTACAAGTTACTAGAGAAGAGTATTTATACTTGAATAATATACATAGGAAAGGAAATTTATTAACATAGAGAATCACAAAATATTAAGTAATATCCCAATTATCTAATGATATTTCTAACAGTATTTTCTAATAAGGAGATCTCTAATTTTCATAAATATATATCATTATTTGTGTCCCTCAATATTTAGGGTTTTTGGTAACTCTTTCCCTCAATATTATGAAAGTTAAGAATTAACCTTGCTACATGCAACAATGTTGCTGGATATATGAGTTACATGGGAGCATAGGGCCTATTCATGTCTCATTCTTCTCGTATGTTCCATTATTATTGTCATTCGTTTGTGATGTGTTTCATGTGTTAGATTGCGAAAAAAAAAACATCTTAGAATTGTAGACATAGAAGAAAAATATCCTAATTTTGTTTCACACTAGTCAACCGTCTACCACCACCATTTTTATCCACTATTACTTTGTTCTTGACCCTTTTTTGATTGTCATCAACCCCTTTCTCTCAGCTTGCCATTTCCTAAAATGCCTCTCCCTCGCCACCACCTCCACCATCACCGGTCCTCTACCCTTCGCCACTATGCCATCGGTCATCTTAATCGAGTCAGGTCGGAGATATTCGAGGCTCAGTCGAGTCTCAACCCTTGAACTCGAGGCTCGAACTATCAAGGGTTCGATTGGACCAGCTGGCTTATCAACATATGATGTGAATCCGATGGTGGCGGCACAGACAATCATATAGAAAAATAATCAGGTGGTTTTAACCTAAGCTTTTTTACTCGACGAATGAAACGACGAAACGTCATCGCCAAGGGCACATGCCAGTGAGCAAAATTGCGGCGGGCGTGACAAGAGGAATCAATTACCCTTTCCTTTATATGAAAGGGACGACGACAGATGGCATCAGATTCCAAAGGAGTTACTCCCACACGCAAAGCGATCCTCCCCCCCCGTACAAAATTCTCAATCATGCCATAACAGCAAGTCAAGCCACAAGTCTTCCAAGATCAGATCCAACCGAGCTTTCCCTAACCAACTAAGCAGCTGGGGGTTTTCTTTTTTTTTTTTTTTTATAAGAGTTAATTTTTTTGAAAAAAGACAAACTTCAAATTTTGGGTCCACTCTTATCCGGTCCCAAACTTTCTTTTTGTCCGAAAAGAAATGATCAACTTTCACTTTGATCTCTAACCCAACCCCAAGTTAACCCTCTATCTGAAAATCACCTAATTGGGTAGTTGTTTCAACAAAAAAAAAAGGATAGTTGTCATTTCCTGCGAAGGCGATAATGCTAATAAAGTCGTGGGTCATGACAATAAACCTTAAAATGAGCCTGATGTTGATGTTTTTGTGGAAATTAGTAGCGAATTTTGGCAAAAGATTAATGAGAGGACATTTGGGATTAGAGTGAAAGTTTGTAATTTATTTTAAGATAAAAAATTGTTTGGGACTGATTTGGAATTGGATTTAAAGTTAGTATTTCTTTTTTTTTTTTTTTTAAGGAAATGGAATTTTTCTTTTTAAATTTAACGAACTCAGGCCGCCCATAAAGTGAGGGAAGGCGTGGTTGGTGGGCCGGTGTAGGAGCGTGGAGCTGAGACGTGGTTGGGGGGGGTGGTAGCTTTGCTGCTTTGCGGTTGGTTAGTGGTTTACTAAGGTGGTCTCTTTCTTTTCTTAAAGTTTCAACTGTCTGCTTCTGAGCCATCTCCCCTTTTGCCAGCTATTTTTTATTTTTTTATCACGACCCTTTTTTCTTTTTTTCCTTTTTTTTTTGTACGTTTTGTTTTATTAGCATCTTTTAACATTTATGTTCAAAATTCACCTCCCATTCAAAGACAAAAGAGAAGGGACAAAAAAGAAAAAAAAAGAGGAAGAGATTCCAACGATTGGTGGGTGGGTTTGGTGGGGGGCGTTCTTGAGATACCCCTTTTCGAAAAGACATCGGTTTTGGTTGCGTCCGAGTTCAATTTTGGAGCCAAAAGATTGCACCATCGAGGTTCACGTTGTGCACTTTGTGCAAAGGGGAAACATGCCTTTTGCATTTGCTAGTTTGCAAAGATCTTTCTTGAGGGATGATTTTTATTTTTAACTTCCGGATTACGGCGAATCTAGCGATTCCCGTGATTTGACTTTTATTTAATTCGGAATGGCTTTAATCTTTCATAGTATATGGATATTGACACATATAATAATGGGGAAGATTACTCGGTAAGTCATAAACTTAATGTGGTCTTAAACTCTTTTGATTGTGTTAATTTGATCTTAAACCTTTGAACACAATTTCAATGCACTCCTTTCGACTAATTTTTCTAGTCGTCATCGGTCATTCTACTGGCGATTTCTAATGGAAATTGGCCGAAATGACTACATTGGAATTGCACACAAAGATTTAGAATTAAATTGACAAAAATTATAAAATTTAGGACTGAATTGACATTCGTATGATATGTATATTATTAATTGGATAATTTCCTCTATAACTATATATAAGTTTTTTTATCATCTAGAAACCTACCTTTTCATTTAAAAATTTGGAGAGAGTTCACAATGGAAGTAATTTAATAATTTTTTTTTATCATTATCAAACGAATTCTAAAGAATTCAAATGATTTCACCAATGTCCTTCATCGCATATGCTTCTTCGAAGAAAGTGTGAGCAGTCCCAAGAATGTACTTTGTCCTCAGGTAGTATACAATTATCGCTTTAAGTCATCTCCGAATAATTTACTAATTTTACTATGTGGCAATGTGAGTAGTCTTTCTTTATAAACAAAAGAACAAATTTAAGCAAAACAATATATAATATAAGGTGAACTTATCATCTTTGATCGTCCAAAATGTACTGACCACACGCATAGAATGAGGCATTTTTCACAAAAATGACCTTCATCAAATTATTAGTGATGGTCAAAAGCCAACCATCCGATCTATGGAGGCAATGGTACACACTAGTTCATGGTACCATCAAAATCACCGTACACATATTCTTATTACTAAATCGGAGTTGTTCTTGCTCCCATCGTGATAACTTGAGATATGGCATTATTCCCTCGCCTCGGAGCAAGCCAAAGATGACAAATCTCTAAAATACTAAACAAAATCCGAAGAGGGAAAAGAAAAAAAATAAAAAAGCAAAAACCTGGGAAAAAAAAATTCTTGTCCTAACGCTCAAAACTATGTACAGCTAAGACAAACTCGAATATCCCCCAAATGCGATCAAGAACAATGCCCAAACCCCTAACCGACGGCACTCCACCGCACGTGCTCACGTGCCGCCACGTGAAAACCCTCCATTTTCCCATTTAAGGAACCCCAAAAATAAAAAAAAAATAAAAACCTAAAAAAAAGGCAAAATTAAATCAACAAATAAACAGCAAAATCTTGCCGCCCCACTCCCTCCTCTTGCCACGTGTCGCCATCAGGGAGGGGAGAGAAGGGGGTGAACTGGGCCCCACGAAGGAGCAAAAAAACGGCGGCCGTCCATACGCCACAAAGCGAAAAAAGAAAAAAAGAAAAAAAGAAGGAATCGAAGCGCGCACATGAAAAAATCCAATCTTTCACCAAACTTTGCGCGCACAACACCACACCTCCCCCCGTGCTTATATATAAGCACCGCCGCCGCCGGCCGGAGCAACTTCAAATTCCGCCCCCCCTCGCCCCGATGAGCTGGACCAGGGGCCCCACCGTCGGCCGCGGCTCCTCCGCCGCCGTCTCCGTCGCGGCGGCGCTCGGGTCCGGCGAGCTCTTCGCCGTCAAGTCGGCCGAGGCGTCCCGCTCGGAGTGCCTCCGGAGGGAGCGGGCGATCCTCTCCGAGCTCGACTGCCCCCACGTCGTGGCGTACCGGGGCTGGGACGTCACCCGCGAGGCGGCCGGCGGCGGGACGGTGTGCAACCTGCTCATGGAGTACGCCCCGGCCGGCACGCTGGCCGACGCCGCCCGCCGGGGGCGCGGGGGCCGGCTCGGGGAGCCGGCGGTCCGGTGGTGCGCGCGGGGGATCCTCCGCGGGCTCGAGTACGTCCACGGCAGGGGCGTCGCGCATTGCGACATCAAGGGCCAGAACATCCTGGTCACCGGCGAGGGGCCCAAGATCGCCGACTTCGGCCTGGCTCGCCGAGTCGGCGACGGGGCGGCGGCGGCGGGGCCGGTGGGTGGGACGCCGCTGTTCATGGCGCCGGAGGTGGCGCGCGGGGGCGGCCGGGGTTCGCAGCCGACGTGTGGTCCCTCGGGTGCACGGTCCTCGAGATCGCGACCGGGCGACCGCCGTGGGCGGACGTGGCCGACCCGGTGTCGGCAATCCACCGAATCGGGTTCTCCGGCGAGGCGCCGGAGATCCCGGGCTTCCTGTCCGAGCAATGCAGGGACTTTCTGAGCAAGTGCCTGAGGAGAGACCCGTCGGAGAGGTGGTCGGCCACCGAGCTCCTCGGCCACCCTTTTCTTGAAGAAGAAGAAGAAGAAGAAGCGCCGGAATTCCTCTCGGAGGAAGCCGGAACGAAAATCCCCGACACCAAATCTCCGACCAGCGTGCTGGAGCAAGCAGCGATCTGGTCATCGACTGAAAATTCAGAGCAATCCCATCCCCTGCTTCAGCGAAGTCCTCTGAATCGTCCTCCGGGCGAGAGAATCCGGCAATTGATCGGCGAATGGAGCGCAAATTCGATTTCTCCTCCTCGAATGCCGAATTGGGAGCCGGACGAGAGTTGGGTCACGGTCAGGAGCAGCGAATCGAGCAAAGAAGCGCCGGAAACCAGTCGCAGAGCAAATGCAGACGCAAACGAAGGAGAAGAAGATCAAGAAGATCAAGAAGATCAAGAAGTAGAAGAGGTGGTGGTGGGTTCTTGTAGAAACGGAGATCCGGAGAATGGCTCTGATTGGGAGCGAAAGGGAGACGACGATTCGACTCCTTGTGGATGCAGTGTTCTCGGTTCATGCGAAATTGCGAAATTCGTGGGAATTGAGTTAGAAAATTGTAGATTTTTCCCCTTGCATTCCTTCACATCTTCATCAATCTATCCATCTATCTGGGCTTGCTTTTTCTTTCTTACGTGTTTTGTTTTTCTTGCCAAGAAGCTACCTTGGGAACCGGTTGCATTTGCCAGTCTCTCTTCACTTGACATGCTTAGCTTCTTTTTCATTCTTTCTTTTGGTGCTTTTGATGGTTATTTTCAAGAATGTTCATTCTTTGGCAGCCAAATACATAAAAATAGAAAAATAGAAAAAAAATCATCTTGATACATTTAACGTGACCTTTCGAATTTACTGAAAAGATGCACAATAGAAGGTCCATAATATACAAAACAAAAAACAAAATAGCACCCATTAGTAGTCTCTATCCATAGCCAAAAGGTCCTACTATGGAAAAATAAAATAAAATTTCGAGTGCTTGTTTCAGACACAGAAATAATTTCTTCTAACACTTAGGATGATAGTAGCTTTTGTATTGAGAAGAGATGGTGAAATCGACACCAAAATGAAAGCAGAGAGTATTTCGGGATTGAGAACCTGCTAGTACCAGTCGTTACTAGCAATCAAAAGAGAAAGTGAAAGGTTCAGGTGAGCTAGCATGTGGCCAAGATAACGATGAGAGCACACGGAATATTGAGATGATACTATTTTTGTCGTATCGATAAAAAGGGTTTAACAGTATTCTAGGTATAATTGAATGGGCTGGGCTTGTTGACGTGAAACACATTCCTCATTCTAGATTCAAGGGAGGGCTGACGAGACGTGAACACACCTCTAGTACAAATTGGGCTTAACCTTGTAAAAAGCTCAATCCCATTTTAATAAGATGTTAATCCCAAAACTAAATAATAATATTTTCTCCAATCGTTAACATTCACTTACTCAATTACTAACTTTTTCTGTACCCGACTTTTGGTTTAACCCTAATTCTAATTCGAATTTCTTTTAGTCTTAAAAAATTACAAACTTTACCTTAATCCCACATTTATTTGTGTCCAACAATTAATACTAATTTCTTCAAAATTATCAATATTAGGATCAGTTAAATGTTCATTTTTGGCACTCATGTTTTCATCAACATGCTTACTTTTATATGAAACAATAACAACTTTTTGATGTTAATAATTTTGAAAAAAACAGTGGCTATCTTTTAACAAGTGGACAGAGTTGGAATTAGAGTGAAAAATAGGAATTTTTGGAGATGAAAAAAGTTTGGAGCATAATTGAAATTAAACTTAAAATTAAGAATTTTTTAGTGACTTGACCAGTTTAATAAGAGGTCAATTTGACAAGTAAATGATAATAATTACTCTAATAGCTGGCATTCAATCTCTCAACTATCAACTTTTTTTGTCCCCCTTACCTCCATCTATCTAAATGATGGGTCGTAGTTTACGAGGAAGAATTGGTGGTAGACATAAAATCATCCATTTTGGTTTTATATTTATTCGAGGAAAATGCTTAGCCAATTCCATATGTCTAACCAAAAAATCTGAACGACCCTTTTCTAGCTTCCCTTCCCCCCTCCGTCTATCTAAATGATGGGTCGTTGTTAGGGAGGATGATCTAGTAGTAAGCATAAAACCATCCATTCATGTTCTATATTTGTTTGAAGAAAATGCTTAGTAAATTCCACGCATCCACCAAAAAAAAACTCTTTTTTCTTCTAATTTTGCAGTCTTCCCATTCATTAACCGTGGGTCTTTCTTCTCATGGAGAAATCATTCATTTTCACTTTAGGGTTTGTCAAAGGACCGGTTTTTTATATTTAAAGTAAAAATCTCATTCTTTTTTTTTCAAAATAAGAGTGCCTTTTTTATCTAGCTAGTATAGTTGTGTTTGGTTCCTGAAAATAATTTCTTTTCAGAAATAATTTTTTCATTTTTATTTTCTAGATGAGTTTATGAGTATTCGAATGGATTTGGTAACTGCATAAAATTTTCATTTTCAAAATAGAAAAAGAATAAGAATGCATTTGGTATGAGAATAAAGCGCAAATTCGATTCCTCCTCCTCAAATTCCAAATTGGGAGCCGGATGAGAGTTGGGTCACAGTCCGGAGCAGTGAATCGAGCAAAGAAGCATCGGAAACTAGTCGCAGAGCAAATGCAAACACAAACAAAGAAGAAGAAGATCAAGAAGAAGTTCAAGAAGATCAAGAAGTAGAAGAGGTGGTGGTGGGTTCCTGTAGAAATGGAGATCCAGAGAATAGCTCTGATTGGGAGCGAGAGGGAGACGACGATTCGACTCCCTGTGGATGTAGTGCTCTTGATTGATGCGAAATTGCGAAATTTGTGAAAATTGAGTTTGAAAATTGCAGATTCTCTCCTTGCATTCCTTTACATGTTCATCAGTCTGTCTGTCTATCTCTATCTGGGCCTTCCCTTCCTTCTTTCATGTTTTGTTTTTCTTGCCAAGAAGCCATCTTGGGAACCGGTTGTATTTGCCAGCCTCTCTTCACTTGAAATGCTTAGCTTGTTTTTCATTCTCCTTTTTATTTACAAGATTGTTCATTCTTTGGTGGCCAAAAAAAAAAAGAAAAAAAAAATTACCTTGATACATTTAACACGACCTTTCAAATTTACCCAAAAAAAAAATGCACAACGGAAGATCCATTTTATGAAAAAAAAAAATGCCCATCATTAGTCTCCATCCATAGCCAAAAGGTCCAACTATGGAAAAATAAAAAATAAAATTTCAAGTGTTTGTTTAAGACAGAGAAATAATTTCTTTTAACACTTAGTATTATAGTATTTTCGGTGTTGAGAAGAGATGGTGAAATCGACATCAAAATGAAAGCAAAAAGTATTTTGAGATTGAGAATGTACTAGTACTAGTCGTTACTAGCAATCAAAAGAGAAAGAGATAGATTCAGGTGGGCTGGCACGTGACCAAGATAATGACGAGAATGTATGGAACGTTAGATGATACTGTTTTTGTCGTATAAAAAAACAGGATTTATGAGTATTTTAAATATGATTGAATGGGCTGGGCTTGTTGACGTGAAACACATTCCCATTTTGGATTTAGGGGGGTAACAGAACATGAACACACCTTAGTACAAAATTGGGCTTACCCTTGTAATAAAGCTCAATCCCATTTAATAAGAGGTTAATCCCAAAACTAAACAATAATATTTGCTCCAATCGTTAACATTTGCTCACTCAATTATCTACTTTTTATGTACCGGGTTAACCCTAATTCTAACCCAAAATTTTTTTAGTCTTTAAAAAGTTACAAACTTTCACCCTAATCTCACATTTATTTGTGTCAAAAAATCATCACTAATTTCTTCAAAATTATCAATATTAGGGCCGGTTAAATGTTCATTATCAGCACTCACATTTTCACCAACATGCTTCTTTTATATGGAATAATAATAGCCTCCAATGTTAATAATTTTGAAAAAAAGCGGTGGCTATCGTTTAACAAGTGGACAAATTTGCAATTAGAGTGAAAAATGGGAATTTTTGGAGATGAAAATTTTTTTGGATTATCATTGAAATTAGATTTAAAATTGAAAATTTTTTAGTGACTTGGCCTATTTAATAAGAGGTCAATTTGACAAGTAAATCATAATAATTACTCTAATAGCTAACATTCAATCTCTTAACTATCAACATTTTTTTGTCCCCCTTACCTCCATCTATCTAAATGATGGGTCATAGTTTAGGCGGAAGAACTGGTAATAGACATAAAACCATCCATTCTGGTTCTATATTTGTTTGAGGAAAATGCTTAGTCAATTTCATAAGTCTAGCCAAAAAATCCTAGCAACTCTTTTCTGGCTTCCCCTCCCCCCTCCATCTATCTAAATGATGGTTTGTGGTTCAGGAAGATGAACTAGTGGTAAGCATAAAACCATCTATTCAAGTTTTCTATTTGTTCGTAGAAAATGCTTACCCAATTCTGCAGAGTCTAACAAAAAAACTCCTTTTTTATTCCAATTTTTGCAATCTTCCCATTCATTACCCATGGGTCTTTCTTCTCATGGAGAAATCATTCATTTTCACTTTAGGGTTTGTCAAAGGACCGATTCTTTATATTTGATGTAAAAACCTTATTCTTTTTTCTAAAATAAAAGTGCCTTTTATCTGGCCAATATGGGTATTGTGACATCCTAAAAATTCAATTTTTCTCAACAACTAGGAATATATAAATGCTAACCTTCTATAAAGTTAAAGCAAGTGTGGTTTTAAGGAAACGACTGTGAGGACCCCTTATAGCAGATATTTACATTAAACTTCCGCGTGCATAGTTCGTGATGTGCCTAGGCCATCATATGTATGTTTGGAAACATTTATATTTTTAGGAACAATTTCTGTTAAGAAATAATTTTCTCCATTTCTATTTCCTAGATGAGCTTTTGAATATTTTAGCATGTTTGACAACTACACAAAATTTCTATTTCTGGAATAGAAAAAGAACATGAATGCATTCGGTGTGATCCTCAATTTTTTTTTGTAAAGAATTTTTTTTAGTTTTTAATAATTTTTTGAGAATTTTTTAATTTTTTTCTTTATTTTCCTCTCTTCTTCTTACTCCTCTAGTTGATCATCAGGTTTTAGCAATGGCCAACGACAAGCCAAAGACAAGTGCCAGTAACCTTGCCATGGCTAGGCATGGTCGGGTCGAGCGAAGCCAATCTTGCATTGGGTGGGTGAGGTTGAGTCTCACCGGTGGTTGGGCAGGCTCGACCTTGCTAAATTTGGGCAGGCTCGACCCGACCATGCCTAGCCATGGCAAGGTTACTATCTCACCGGTGGTTGGGCAGGCTCGACCTTGCTAAATTTGGGTGAGGCAGCCTTGCCCAATGATCACGAGGTCAACTTCACCCGGCCATGGCGAGGACAACCTCATTGAGGGTCGGGGAGGTTGCCAAACCTCATCTATAGTCGGTTGTTGGCCATTGTTGAGACCCAGCGGCCGGCTAGAGGAGTAAAAAGAAGAAAAGAAAAGAAAAGTAAAAAAGGAGAATGTCCACTTTAAAAAATTGTTCCCGAGAATAAAGAAGTAGGTTTTTTTTACTTCTTATTTTTATTCCAAATCTATTATTTACCAATTTTTCTATTTTGGGGAATAAAAAAAAACCAATATTATCAAATAAATTTCTGTTTTTTCTTTAATCTATTTCAGAGAATAAAATAATCGGAAAATAGAAGAATAGTAATGTTTTCAAACCGAGCTTGGATTGTCAAATTTAAATGGAGTGAGCAAAGGTTTATGTCAAATCATGTTGGAATGTCGACACGGCACAAGTTGTTGGTAAAAAGAACCTTTTTGGCCAAGAGCAAGAACTGGTCGAGTTCATCGACCTATTAAGAACGGCGAACGCAGTAAATTATGCAGCAAAACAAGACAAAGGCACACCAGCGACGGCATACCCACTTATATCAGCAGCAGCCTTCAACATCAAAAACTCAACATCAACTTACATCAGCAGCAGCCCCTTCAGAATCACACCACTCAGCAACTTAACCCACCCATCGAGATCCATCAACTAGGTCCCGCCGGACCAACGAAGCCACAACATTAATTAACTTTGTTCACCGTTTAGGCATTCATATGTTAAACTACACATTTATTTAATTATTCAAGATTTTTTGGAGTTAGCACATCACGCGCGAGCATGGCGTACGACTCGGCATAGGGATGATTTATTATATTGAGATTATCGTAGTAGGGGCATGACACGGATACATTCTTCTGGCGATACCGAAGATAAAAATACTTCAGATTCAAGCTGAATCTGTCAACTCATAGTTAGGTACTGGGTCCGTCGCTATCGGAGGCGGTTGGGGTGCGATGGAGCTCAAAAGTAGCCGCCTAGCAAAGTCTTTGAAAATGAATAGAAAAGATACGCATATACACGTATCAACCAGATAAATGAACAAAAATATTAATTACAAACAAGAGTTGTAATGAACACAATTGCGAGCAACGGAACTGAACAATGTCTTATTTTGCATTCATAGTTTTGAAGAGTTGTATGTTACCAAAAATTTCATTCATTATGATTATTCTCTCGTTGAGTAATCTTAAATGAATAGGAAATTGCTTTCTTCATATATAAGTCAAAACATCAAAGATCATGGCCCGGCGAGTTTAGGTCATTATTTGAGATTAAGTTAGTCACTTAAAGCCCTGGTACTCATTGCCCTTTTTCAAGAAAATGGTTCCGTTGGGAACCCTTCTTCAAAAATTTCCTAAAAATAGATAGTAAATGAGTCAAAAGTTGAGTGATTATTATGGAAAATACCTTTGTGTTTGCATGAAAGAATGACGATTTCGTGAGTTGAGGATTGATTAGGCCAAACCAAATTCTCAAGATCAAGCAAAGAAAAAAAACAAATTAATAAATCCATGAAGAGACAAGAACATGTCCCGAAAAGAATGTGCCGATAGAAAGTTAGGAAAAGCAAGCCATGTACGTATGACTTCTGTACGAACTAGATAAACCGACACCAGACAACCACGGAACCTTAGCAGTTAGGAAAAGCACGCCAAGAAATTGGAACCTCTAGTCAGCGCTATCATAAATTCGTGGAAGATATGATTGTGCTGACTAGAGCTTCCAATAAGCAAATCGGCCATGTCTACGTCCCAATAAATATTTGTCCCCGTCAATTTTGTCTTGAGCTTGAGCCCATTTGATTAAATCACCCTGCATTTAAATCAGGAGAAGTCCAATTAAGTTAGAGGACAAAAGTGAAGACTTACAGACTTGAGTAGATATCTCGATTGAACTTGAATCGAGGGCATACTGTTTTGTATTTGTGTTTAATCATGTAGAGTTAAAGAATGGCATGCGATCCTTCTTGGTGCAGAGTGTGCCTGCCGACGTTTAGCGATTTTTATTTTATTTTATTTTTTTCGCTTGTTGAAGCAAAGGTTTGTCATTTGAGTGTGGAGTTTGTGTGCGATGTCTATGATACAGTTCACCGTGAATGACACATAGAGGTTTCGACAGTGTTCAAAATTCTCTCTATAAATTTTCTCTATGAATATTCTATGAGAGATTGTGAGTTAACACAATTGGGAGTCCCTTGGGTATAATTTAGGGCAGGGAAACCCAAGTTGGATTGGTTGTAATTCTGTAAATCTCTAATTGATAGTGGATCCTTTGTGGCGGTTGTCATCATGAAGTAAGTACAGCATCTTTGGTGTTCTTTACCATTCCTTATTGATTTATGATAAATTCTTCTTCTTGTATCATATTTGAATAGTAAGATCTTATTTCACAATAACTAGTGTAACATTAGAATTAGGGTTTTCTAGAGTTGATTTGAAACTTTTTCTTGTTTGCTCACTATCTCGATGTACTATTGTTGTAATTATGTTTGGAGTAAAAGTAAAAATAGATAAATTCGACAAGAGAAGCAATTTAGGGTAGTGGAACGATAAAATGCATGCGTTATTAACAATTCAAAGTTTGGTCAAGGTGTTTGATGACGAGGATAAACCGTCAAAAATGATCAAAGAGGCTGATAAGGTAGGGTTGATGGAGAAGGCAAAGAGATAATCTTATTGAACCTATTGGATGATATGTTAATAGAAGTGACCAAAAAGCATGCCATGGTGTTGTGGGCCAAATGTCAGGCCCTCTACATAATGAAGGGTTAAATAATCAACTATATATGTGGAAGAGAATGATTTAATTTTGATTTGTTGAAAATACTTTCATTAGAGCCCACTTAGATGAATTCAACAAACTCATGATTGATTTGAAAAGCATCAATGAGGCCCAAACTGATTACCAGAATCAAGAGAGCACTTTTCTCATTCATTATAACATGGTTGCACTAGAATTAGCTCGAGAGAAATATTGTCCATCTTGTTCTTCAAGGAGGGGCATAAAAAAGTTGCAAGATGATGGTCTGGCGTAGGATATAGCATGCAAACTATAATTTCAGGGTAGAGATGGATAACGGGGGCTCTAGGAGCAGAGGCAAGGGTAGGTTGAAATGGCCCTACAGATGTCCAAAGGTCGCGTTAAGTCTGGGGACAAGCCAAACAAATTAAATACCTTAAACTTTTGATTGACATTTATGTCAAATTAAATAAGTTGGCTTGGAGTTAGACTTCTCCGGAATACTCCAGAAATGAGGTTGTATCAGCATGTGCTTTAATACGGGGGCGAACATTCCTTGCATCAAAAGAAACCGATATAAGAGACGAAGATCCTCTACCTTGCATCATATCTATTTTGATGTCTTGACGATTTTTGTCATTGAAATATTAAGTAATAAATTTTATGACTACCATCTTTCACATGGATCAATAATTAAGATACTTGAGGCACCTCATCATGAGACCAAAAATTCACTAGGAAAAGTGACAAAAAAAAGTGTAATATCGTCTCTAAACTTTTGATTTATACAATGAGATTGCTAAACTTTGGTTTAGTGTGCATTTTTTTTCTTTTCTCTATTACCATTATTTTAATTTCTTGGGGACTATAATGGAATCATGATACAATCGAAAGATTGGGTACAGGAGGAAATATTCCATAGTCCTGAGGGCAGGGAGCTGTATGCGGCAATCTAGCTAAAAAGTGGACACAAACTTGTAACTTAGGGATAGAAGACTTCCTTAAAGACAAAAGTCATCTCTTCACAGGACATAGCCAGTAGATTCTAAAGAAAATACCAAGGTCACAAAAAGGATCGTTTTCTTTCTGTAAAATCTCAGCGTATGGTCTTTCTAAGACACTAGCTTGGCCTATACGATAAAATAAGACTAAAATGCAAGCATATGACTTCATCACGAACTTCTCACTCTTTCCACAGGAAAAAAAAAGCAAAAACTTCTTCCCAATATCCATATGTTCAGCAACTTGAGCAAAGAGTCAACGAAGAAATTATATGTGATGTGACAAGGAACAGATTCCTGTCTAGATAAGGAGCTAGAAACATCGCGTTGCTTTTTGGAAGCTGAGTGAGCATTTTCCATGGCCTTCCAATAAAATTTTCTTGCCAGAGAATTACATTCTAATTTGTAGAACATTACAAATTTTGGGTGACTTGATAGGCTAATATTGATGTGCTTTGAAAGGTTTCTCTCTTGTTATTTATTTTCTTTTCGGAAAATTGTTTAGTAAAAGTAAAAGCCGAAATATTAAAGTCCAAAGTCCAAACACAAAACCTTAACCTCTTGGGCTAGACCCCGGTGCATTCGTATGTGTATGGCATATCCTCAAGTCATGGCATAAAAACTGCGGAGATGGTCTTGATCTAGTACATGAAAGTCAAGTTGAAATGCCACCTAAGTGAAAAAAAAAGAATAAAAATTTATAGTTGCATGTATTTAATTTAAATGAGACATTTAAATCGCATAATACATTAATGCTTGCCCTGTACCGCCCCTTGAACGATTCACCTTCGGTATCATGGATAATGTTTTAAAACAATATTTTGGAAAGTAAGGCAGCTTTCTAGTTCAGCATTTGATTTGCCTTTAGGGCGTGTCCCCTAATGCATGTCTTATCATCAAATCCTCATTGGCGACTAGGAAACTTGTCTTTCTTTCTTTCTTTTTTCTTTTTTCCTCAACTCTCCACTTATGATCATTCTTATATAAGCAAAGCACCTATGATGTGCGATTCATCTCCGAGATAAGCCATCATCGTATAAACCTAATCCCCACTCAAAATCAGTCTCGATTATGGAAGACAAAAACCAAGAATTGTTCCAGAAACCCTCAATTCAACCTGTAATGGAAACTTCCTTATATACAATCCAAGAAGAAGTCGCCACCTCCAAGTCTCTAATGCCCTTGTCTTTAATCTTAACCAGAGTCCATGCAGGCTATTTTCACATAACCCTCTCCATTTCATCCCAAGCTCTCTTGTGGAAGATCCTGAGCAACCAGGTGAATAGCTCACAAGGCCTCCATCACATATTCCACAAGCTTCCTACACTATCTTTCCATCTCCTGTGGTGCTTAGCCCTCTCAACACAAGCCTTCCTCTCTCTAATCTACACACTCAAGTGCTTCCTTCGCTTCAACATGGTCAAGCAAGAATTCAAGCACCATGTTGGAGTGAACTACCTATTTGCACCTTGGGTCTCTTGGCTTCTCTTGCTTCAATCATCTCCATGGGTTTCGCCTAACAGTGCACTGTATGCATCGCTCTGGTGGGCCTTTGTGGCTCCTTTAATGGCTCTTGATGTGAAGATTTATGGGCAATGGTTCACCACAGAGAAACGGTTCTTATCTGAATTTGCAAGCACAGCAAGCCAAATGACTGTCTTGGGGAACCTCGTGGGTGCGAGGACGGCGGCGCTGATGGGGTGGAAGGAGAGTGCTCTATGCATGTTTTCACTAGGGATAATTCACTATTTGGTGATATTTGTGACCCTCTACCAGAGGTTATCCGGCGAAGACAATTCCCTGCCAAACCTCCGGCCAACTCTCTGCTTGTTCTTCGCCGTGCCGAGCACAGCGAGTTCTGCCTGGAACTCCATCTCGGGAAGTTTTGACACACCCTCCAAGATGATGTTCTACTTGTCTCTCTTCATTTTTGCATCTCTGGTAATTTCCTTGAAGCCATTTTGTGTTAGTTTTATATTGCTTGCTTTCCATCATAAATTTAACAACCTAGTCTTGCTGGCGTGTAGACATTCCACTCCATCAACGTTAGAATTCGGTAAGTTATATATTATAATCCAAACCAACTTTACTGGATGAAAAAAAGCATAAAAAGTTTGTAAACTTTGGTTTTATTATTTCACTTTTGAAGAGCTAGCCGACCCACCCACTTGATGGTCTTATGTCCCAACACCGAATATAAATGTTGTTCTGATGTCACGTGAGGTAAGGCAATATCCTCGACACTCCCCATCATTGGTTGATGAACCAAGACCTAACTAGCGACTTTACTACTACGTAGACATGATGCACTACGTCAGAAATCAAGTTGGATGGAAGAATCGTGCACTAACCTTACTTTTTTTGTTTCTGGATGAGCAAGTCCATACATCATTCACGTCTCTTAATCTAAAGACTTCCGTGAAACTCCAACTAACTTTTTCTTGGATTTGATTTCACGCTGACTCCAAAATCTCGACAAGGCTTGCCGACCTTTGCTGTTCAAGAAATGCATGAAGCGGTTCAACGTTACATGGTGGGCTTACTCTTTCTCTCTCAACTTCCTCGCTCTGTCTTCAGCTGAATACGCCCATGACATGAAAGGAATCGGAAGAAAAGGAGTCATGCTTGCATTGTCGGCCTTGTCGGTCGTGGTTTTCCTCTGTCTCTTGGTCTTCACTGTGGTCAAATTCGACCAGCTTCTGTGGGATGAAGAACAAGATGACGAACCCTCTCTAGGGTTTCTTAGCGACTAAGAGAGTTCTTGATGTAAGAGTGATTTATCTGAGGGATGGTTAATGTGAATTTGCAGATGTAAAAACCTGGGTAGATTCGTATAATTTGCGATGATGTGCCTGTCATTGCTGTAACATTTGAAAATATCCCAGGCCAAAGCTTGGTAATAGTGGGTAAATTTTAAATTTGATCGTGCAAAAGCGGACTTATATTTTTTTTCGAATTATGTCCTTTGGAACCCTTTTCGTTTCCTGAATGAAAGTAGAGGGTGTGGACACATTTGGAAGTGGACTTATCATATTACTATGTCTTTGAGAAATGGAGATCGTAATCAAGAGATTAAATTGTATCGTTGTGGTGTACGATCTTTTCCTTTCCCCCCTTTTGACGTCACTAGTTCTTATATAAAAACTGATAGGTGCAAGTGAATATTGGTCATTAGTAAGAACTCAAAAAGAAAAAGGTTAAAAAAGCAATGGAGTTGTTTTAAAATAAGCAAAAAGATAATACATTTAACCTATATTGGGATTGGTGATCTCACCGCCTTTGTTTGCGTTGCTGGTCGGTCAATATATAATATACACACTATCATGATTCTAGCTGAAAGCTTATGGTAGATTTAGGTTAGCTCTTTTTTCTCAAACATTTATGATATCCATCCATAGCTTTATCCGGGTGTTAGATGTAAATACTTAAATTAGCGCAAAAGAATTGGAGAGATACAAAAACCAAAATTTTGGAGTATCACAAGAAATTGTTAGTTTAAATTTTAGCTCATTAAAAAGTAGACATGGATGTCGATCTACTGAAAATTTGCAAAGTGGATATGTTGTTAATTGTGTATCTAAGTTATCATCCTCCATTCATAGTAGATTTATGAATCCTATAGTGGATTAACCATTGCCACAACTGAAAGTTTGGTGCTGTAGTGTGGGTACCAGGTGAAGGGATGTGCTTGTTGGTGAATCTTCGAAAGCTCAGAATATGAGGTACTGTGAATCTCAGATTTTGTTGATGGGAGAAAATTGCTAGTGGTACTGATATCTGCTGTCGATAAAGGAGTTCAAACTTGGGGTTCTGCTCTTGTTGGCCAAGAAGTCTTTTTGGAGGGGGTTGGGGCAGGGGAGGGGGTGTTTGAGGAATTCAGTGTGGTGTGATTTCTTCTACTGCTGATATGCTTTGGGGGAGAGATGGTGGAGTTGAGTATAGTGAGACTGAGAATGGACTGTTCTTGTTCAAACTATCCACAGCTACAACTTGTGAGCAGCCTATTGAGAATGGTCCTTGGAGTATCGTGCATTTTCCTGAGTCACGGAGTCTAAATACTGATACTTCTGGTACTCCTATCTGGGTCAAGTAACTCTAAGATCCTCTAGTCCTTATGTCTTTTGAGGGACTCGGTTATGTTTAACATGCCATTAAGTACTCCTTCGCAGTCACGAAAACCACTTCTTTTCATCTGCAAGTTCTTGGAGCATGATCAGAGTGAGGAGAAAGCAGAAAGTTAACCGGCAAAAGTTGGTGTCGCTCCGTCCTATTTTCCCGAGTCAAAGAGTCTTGATTCTGATACCTCTCTTGATCCTATCTGGGTTAAGTTACTCAAAGTTCCTCTAACTCTTTTGTTTTCTGAGGGACTCAGTTATGTTTCACATGCCATTAAGTACTCCTTTGCAGGTGCAAAAACTGGCTTCTTTTCATCTGCAAGTGAACGTGATCGGAGTGAGAAAACAGAAGGTTAATCGGCATAAGTTGGCATCACGCCATCCCAGCGTGCTAAGGTTTGGTTTCATGATTTTGATGAGTATGCTTGATGAGTTACAGACATCGGATAAGACCAGAACGCGGAAATCTGTTGATGATCTCTGTGTTTTTGTGTGGTTTAGATGCTGAATGAGACAATTATAGAACCCTAAAACACATATTTACATGATTTACAGGAGACGTACTTTTTCCACTCCCACTATGGTTAAAAAACTCTTTACCACAGTGTTTTGACAATTGTAGGTCCTACCTTTTTTTGGCACCCTTGTTTGTTTGATTGTGGTGTCCCGTTTGTTTTCTTCTGTCTTTTCTCGTGGGTCATATTCTCCTTCTTTTGCACGTCTCTTCGTTCCCACTGAATTCTGTGAAGGAAAAAAAAAAAACACTTTTGCAGTCTGTCTTTTTCACTTGTCGTCTAGGTACATTGTACTCATAAGTTTTTGAATCTTTAACGAGAGTTTGATAACATGGAACATAATAGACGTAAAGGCTCTCACATTGAACTTTTCAATGCCACCAGAATACGGGGATCCAAACAATTGATGAGCTCGAAATCAGGGGCTCCCTTGTCGCATAAGAGCTCAGACTTTAGGTTGAGTTAACAATCACCTCTTCAACCCTCTCAATTGCTAGTATACTTATCAAAATGGGTGCATAACCCATTTATGACCTATTTAAATATTAAATGTGTCATAAATGGGTTAGGTTTTTTTTAGCATAACTCATTTATGACCAATTTAAATATTAAATTAGTTTTAAATGAGTCATAAATGAGTTATGCTCACATTTTGACAGATGTACTTATAATGAGTTTAAAATTAAAAAGACTAAAATACATGGGTCATTAATAGGTCAAAGTTTAAACCTACTTAGAACTCAATTATTTCTCGGTTCTCAGAAATAACTCCTCTTCTATTTGCTCTCAAATCAAAACGAAAAAACATTTTTCATTGCATGACAGCACATTATCTCGCTCCTATCACTTGTACAACAGTTTGTCCTCTAGCTCGCATTGCGATGCTGTCGCATGTGGTCGCCACTATCATCGGATGGTAGCTTGATTGGCCGTCAAAACTCAAGTAAGTCTCGTTCTCCCATATGTATGTGTAATTTTGAAAAAATAAAAATAATTTATAATATTTATAATAAAAATTATTAATAATTTGATTTTTTTTTAAAAAATCCGAATAAGTTTAAAATCTTTAAAAAATATTATAAGAATAAGTTTTCTTAAGTTTGGTTAGATATGGAAGTGTTTTAACAATATGGGGGTTGGGTTGGGTATGGGTTGGATTGAATATGGGTCAAAAATTTTAAATTATGCTTAAATGGGTCAATTTTGGTTGGACCATTTATGACCCGACCCAAACTTGACCTCAATTCACCCGTTTAACAGGTCTAATCGTTAGCGATGGTGGCTTGGTGACCGAGATCAACACAGAAGTAGGAGAGACCGTAGGGTGAGGAGGGGCAAATTCTTGCCGGTCTTGAGGATGGGATTGTCGTTCTTGAATGTGGCATTTTCAGTTTGCATAAACAACTTGGCAAGAGCTTGGGGGGATTCAACCATGGATCTAGAGGTTAGTTGGTTATGGCGAATCCATGATGACTACAACAATTTAGGGCCAAGAAGACGAAGATAGAGAAGCAAACATTGTTGATGTGCTTGATGACGTTTCGGGCGAGGGTTTCAGCTCCTGGATTGGAATTTTTTATGGAATTTTTCTTATCTTCGTGATCGATTAATCCAAGATTTTGATGCAAAATGAGACCACAAATAACCCAGGGAATGAATAGGATGGAATGGGGGAGAAGAGTGAAGAGATGTGAGATGGGTTTTTCACTTACGGTTAAGCTTTGATTTGAAGAAATGGAGATGAAAGATGACTAGTTGGGTGAGGAGGTTTATGCAAATATGTGCTTCAAAACAGATTATTGACATGAGAGGGATGTTTTAGAAATAAAGAGAAACAAATGAGAAGAAGGAAAGTGGTATTGCGAGAAAAAGGAAAAAGGCAATGCTAAAAAAAAAATGTGGGACTCACAAAGGTTAATATTGTCAAAACATTATGATAGGGAGTGTTTTGGCCATAGTGGGAGTAGAAAAAGCATGGCCTTATATGATAGTGAAATAATTATAAGTGACGGAAGTATAGATAATTGGACTAACTTGCATTAAGAAAAAAATTTCATTCCCAATGCTTTAATAATGTCTTCTAATTGTAATTAGAGGGCCCTTAATGGTGCCATGTATGAGCTGGCCCAACTTCTGCTGAGCCTAAAGTTTTTGGTAGGCTAGACAAATCCCTAGGCCTGCCTTGGGCCGGTGTCTTTGAACCAATCATTGTCTCATCTAACTAATCATTGTCTCATCCCTCGAATTGAGCTCACGATCGAATGAAAATCGAACTTTTTTTTTTTTTTCTCAAAAAAAGAACTTCACATATGCTCACTTGAATCCTTGAATTCAACCGTCAATTTTGTGGGGAGATAGTTACTCATATGTGTCATTGTCGCGACCTCCCCTTCGCGTCCCGGGAGGCTAATGGCTCGGCTGAACGCCTTTCATCAGAGCTTCTGCCAGGGCTCTCCTAAGCCCACCAAATCACGACTTAAGGGTCGAGTCTTAAACCTGCAATTCAATTTCATTTAAAAAGGAGTCGCCACTAATCAATTTGGGGTAGGTCGATTAGAAACCCAAATAAAATATCGGGAGAAATATTTTACTCCTACGCAACCAGAGAAACTAGGATCGGGGACTTGATTACACTAGTTAATCACTAATGCCATTCCGGTACCTAATCTTGTTTAAACCCTCAGGTTTGATATTTTTGCATTTTTCAAGGATTTTTCATGCATTGTTGAAACAAACAATTTTTTTTGCTTTTTTTCTGATTTTTTAGAAAATATAAAAATATTTCTAGACATTTTTGGTTTTTCTAGAAAATGTGAAATATTTTTGGATTTTTGTTGTTTTTCTGAAAAATATAAAATATTTTTCGATTTTCGATTTTTTCTGAAAAAAATAAAATATTTTTTTATTTTTTTATAATATAATAATATTATATTATAAAATAAACGGACCCGGTCGGACTCTCGGATCCGACCGGGTCCGGCCCAACTCAGCTCCCGAGCCCCGGGGCCCCTACTGGCCGAGTCAGGCTAATGGGCTCGGTTCGCCGGCCCAAGACACGAAACAAAAAAGAAATAATTAGTCAAGCCCAAGCCCAAATAAAACAAAGGCGGCCCAAGAAAGCAAAATAAGCCCAATGGGCCCAATTCATTTCAACCCATAGCCCATGAAGCCAAACCCTAGCGGGTCGACGGGTCCTTGTACCCGACCCGGTCATGACCCAACTTCCCCCGCCCCCTTCGTCGTGGGTTCTCGCGCGCCGGGTGACGGGCCGGGACGGACGGCGTGGCCGCGGCGAGCAGCGCCGACGACGGGAGGGACCGGCGAACATGCTGAGGAGGCAATGGCCGGCAGCAGGCTGGCGTGAGGTTTGACCGAGATCCATGAGCGGCGGCATCTTCGCGGGTCAGAACAGCTCCAGACACGGGTGGCGACGAGAACGGCTCGCTAGCAGTAGAGAACCGCGACGGCTACGCGGGCGGCAGTGGCGGAGTGGTGGTGGCGTCGGCCCGGGGACTCGCGGTGCGCGGTTGTCGCTTGGCCCGCGGCTCTCTCCTCCTCGATCTCACTCTTCTCTCACGGGAACGACGCCGGCGGGCGGCATCGAGCCGAGCAACCAGCACCGCATGCGGCGGCGGGACTCTACCGAACAGCAGCCCTTCGCCTTAATGCCTCTCACTCTCTCAGTTTCTTTCTCTCCTCCGCAGATCGGTCTCTCCCCCGCGGCTCTCTCTCTCTCTCAGATCTGGATTTTTTTCAGAACCTCACTCCCTCTCTCTTTTTTTTCGCCCTCTGTCTCAGATCTCTCTTTTCTGGATTTTTGCTCGACCCTCTCTCTGTGGCCTCACACTCCTGCTAGCTCCCGATTTCTCTCTCTCTCGGATCTCTCTCGGATCGGCGGTCGCTCGGAATTCCGGCCTCCTGGATGTCTCTCCAAGGGAGGCCTTCCGAGTTCTCGCTTCACTGTTGTTTCTCTTTATCTCTCAGATCTAACTCTCTGGTTTCGCCTCTGTTTCGCTGCTGTGTTTCTGTGTTCTGTGTCAACCTTCGCTCGACTCTATTTATAGGCCAAGGAGGACCCGGTCGACGGAGAGCTTGGCTGCCGGTCCTCGGTGTGCCGACCGGTCTCCCTCTTGGCCGGACCGGCGTCGCTTTCGGCTACGCTTGCTCGGCATTGAAGGCTTCTTGCCAAGACGTCCCCTCCGCCGGGTTTCTCGCCGAATATCGTGTTGCTTCGTTCGGCGGCATTGATGGCGCCGCGAGACGTCCCCATCCGTCGCCGGCCGCCTTATCCTCCGTTTTGCTCCTCTCGTTTCTCGCGTGCGGCGGGAGAGGAAGGGAAGAGGAAGAAGAAGATGGAGGGTGGGCCGTGAAGGAGAGGGGGGCCAAATGGGCCTTGACCCAAGCGGAAGAAAAGAATAAGGAAGACAGGCCCGGCCCGCGTGGATAAGAAGAAAGGAGGAAGAAAAGGGCTGGGCGCGAAAGCCCAACCCCTCTACGGGCCTCTTTTTTTTTTTTTTTTTTTTACTCGAAAATAAGGGAAAATAAATAGGAAAATCAAACTTAGTAAATACAAATAATATTAGTACTTAGGTGATCAAAAATCCTTTTTGTTAGGGCCAAATTAGTCCCTAATTTTCTAAGCAATTTAAGTGCAAATACTTGGTCAAAATTTAGGTGTCAACAACTGCCCCTCTTTGAAGGTGAGTTCGCAGAGGTTGCCTTCAAAGACGAACTGATACCTAAATTTTATCCATGCATATGCAATAGATGATAGTTCACCTAGGACCAAGTGTCCAAAGTGAAAAAAGGCAGTAATGCATAATACATACTAAACTGGATAAGAAAAATACCTGTAGTTACTTACCGGGAAAGAGTGATTTGGGGTGCGAACCCCGAGTTTTTGGTAAGTATCAAGGTATTCCCTTATCTGATGAAGATATAGAAAACACACATGTGTAATGATAGGGGGGAAACTGCTTTTCTAGGACCCGAAGCTATCTTCGGTTGCCTTTCCAAGCAATAAGTTGTTGCCAAGGACCCGAAACTATCTCCGGTCGCCTCGACGATGGATTGCTTTTTCAGGACCCGAAGCTATCTCCGGTCGCCTTTCCGAGCAATGAGTGGTTGCCAAGGACCCGAAGCTATCTCCAGTCGCCTTGACGATGGATTGCCTTTCTAGGACCCGAAGCTATCTCCGGTCGCCTTTCCGAGCAATGAGTTGGTGTCAAGGACCCGAAGCTATCTCCGGTCGCCTCGACGATGGATTGCTTTTCCGGGACCCGAAGCTATCTCCGGTAGCCTCGACGATGGATTGCCTTTCTAGGACCCGAAGCTATCTCCGGTCGTCTTTCCGAGCAATGAGTTGTTTGTCTAGGACCCGAACCATTCTTCGGTTGCCTTGACGGGGATTGCCTTTCCGGGACTCGGACCATTCTCGGTCGCTGTAGAAGCAAAGAGTTGTTTGTCTAGGACCCGAACCATTCTTCGGTCGCCTTGACGGGGGATTGCCTTTCCAGGACTCGGACCATTCTCCGGTTGCTTGTAGAAGCAAAGAGTTGTTTGTCTAGGACCCGAACCATTCTTCGGTCGCCTTGACGGGGGATTGCCTTTCCAGGACTCGGACCATTCTCCGGTTGCCTGTAGAAGCAAAGAGTTGTTTGTCTAGGACCCGAACCATTCTTCGGTCGCCTTGACGGGGGATTGCCTTTCCAGGACTCGGACCATTCTCCGGTCGCCTGTAGAAGCAAAGAGTTGTTTGTCTAGGACCCAGACCATTCTTCGGTTGCCTTGACGAGGGATTGCCTTTCCAGGACTCGGACCATTCTCCGGTCGCCTGTAGAAGCAAAGAATTGTTTGTCTAGGACCCGAACCATTCTTCGGTTTCCTTGACGAGGGATTGCCTTTCCAGGACTTGGACCATTCTCCGGTCGCCTGTAGAAGCAAAGAATTGTTAGGTACCCGAACCATTCTTCAGGGATACCAATTTACTTACCTGAACTCTCTCAGGGATGTACCGACTTTTCTCGGGACACAATCTTGTTAAGTGCTTGATTTTTCTCAAGGACACCATTTTTTTTTTTTCATTACCCGACTTCGGGCCACGAGAGGCACGCCACGTCGCAAAGAGAGACTCCAGGCTATGGAAGCACACGGTGTCAATGAAGAGGGACTTACCTTATATGCTTGAAAAGGTCTCCTACCTCTTGATTATCTGGAATATCGAGGACGCACCTGAGATATCCCTGGAGGTCTCCTACCTCATGGTAAGTTGGAATATCGAGGATGGACCTTGGATACTCGTGAAGGTCTCCCACTTCTTGGTAAATTGGGAATATCGAGGACGAACCTCGGATACTCGTGAAGGTCTCCCGCCTCCTAGTAAGTTGGAAATATCGAGGACGGACCTCGGATACTCCTGAAGGTCTCCCACCTCCTGGTAAATTGAGAATATCGAGGACAAACCTTGAATACTCGTGAAGGTCTCCCACCTCCTGGCAAGTTGGGAATATCGAGGACGAACCTCGGATACTCGTGAAGGTCTCCCACCTCCTGGTAAATTGAGAATATCGAGGACAAACCTCGAATACTCGTGAAGGTCTCCCACCTCCTGGTAAGTTGGGAATATTGAGGACGTGCCTCAAATATCCCTGGAGGTCTCCCACCTCCTGGTAAGTTGGAGACATGATGATATCTCTGCTTTCTGAAAGTATGTCTCCTGTGAGACAAATATGCAATATGTACAAATGATCTCGTGCATACCGTAATTTTTTCGGTTCGAGATGGGGTTCATGCATGACAATTTTTGTCAGTTTTCATCACCAAAGTTTCACTGGGGAAAATTTTTCAGAAAGACAATTCATACTCAAAATGAGGATGTCTTGAACATGTCAAATGAGGGACCTTCAGTCTGAAAGGGCTTTTCACTCACTCTCATTGAAAAGGCTCTTTTGTCCTAACCATTAATGTAGGATCATAGGAATCTCACCCTTTCACTATCATTATGTCGACAGAGGTCCGAATATTCTCGCAAATGATACGACTTTACCAATCTGAGAGGTCTTTGTCAGGACCGTAATGTAGGCTTGGTCAAAGGCTTAGCAAAAGGGACCACGAAGGTCAAGAGATGTTGCACAACCATCTTCGGGTTTACAAGTCAAGAACCCTGCGAAAAGAGATAGGAATGGTCTTACTCGTACTTCTTCGAGCGATGCTTATAAACATATGAATTCCTATGTTAATTCAAGTGCCCTAGTCAGAAGAGACTTTTACAAAAGGGACACAATGCATATTTGACTCATGGGTTGAGAAAAAAATGGATTTATAAGCTCGAAAATGTGTACAAGAGGTGGTGATCATCTTGATGTTGTCACCGGTCTTCTTCCTCATCAATGGAGCTCGTCTTTACGAGACTTTTGCTCGAGCATCATTTTTCCTTGAGGGCATTGGCCTTGCTTTTACTAGGCACACCTTGCTTTTTCATGCCCCTAATTTTCTTTCATTTTTTTTTTCAAGACTATCTTAGACTCTTGAGTCTTCATTTGCGATCGGCCATTTCAGCTTATACTACTTGAAAGATGGTGACCTTCTCTTTGCCCCAATGTGAGGAGTTGAAATGAAATTACAAACTCGATGGGGTTGTACAATGGATACAAACGTATAGACCAAATATGCTCTTCGTCATTCTATGGCACTTAAATTATCATGAGTGCTCATATGGAATAAAAACACCCAAAGATTGACGCAAGTGCAAGCAAGAAAATTCTCATCCATTTTCTCACCTTATGATGCCGTTCCCTCCTTCAATCTGCCCTAGTGTGGGGTGGTTCTTGATAGGGGTAATATGAAAGAAACTTCACCATGGCATAAAGCTCAAAGGGGTTAAGCAATTGATAACCTGTAGTGTTTAGGGTAGAGAAACAAAATGCCCCTCATCACTTTGGTCATCGTACCATTCGCGAGAAAATTCTTTACCGTGCAGACATAGAATTTCTTACGCTCACCTCACAAGTGTTTAGTTAGGGGATTGTGTGTAGGTCATGGTTTGCCTTTCATCATCCTGATGTTCCTCATTTAGCATGCTCAATTGATCTCACATTGTTTATTGAACTGTCTAATTTGATATTCCTCAGTGGAATCAGTGACTTAGACAGACAAAAATCATCATGCAAAAATCATTTTGAAAAGGCATGGATTGTTGTAAGCACAAAGGAGTTTGCATCCTTAGAATGATTTGAATTTACTCAAAAGAAGAAAACTTTCTAAGAGCATGAGATGCAAAATTTTCTCTGCAAACGTGTTTGAACATAGGGAGATTATTAAAAAAAAGAGTGTTCATGGATTGTCACTACTCAAAGGTGAATGACACATGAATGATCAATTAGGATTGAAAATCCCATCTTTGATTGGGCAGGCACATTTGTTTTTGCCCCTGCACAGAAATCAATTGCTGAGTAGGGTCAAAAGCATACGTAAATTAAGGCCCAAAAGATTCCTGTCATCCATTTTGGTGATAAATTGGACGCCGTTTCATTTGAGAGCATTGATCCAATATTAGAGTTTGACATTTCTCTTCCTGCTCTGTTGTCCGCACCTTCGGCGGACAGATGAACCTATAAAGAATAAGAGGAAATGTGTTAGTGTATGAATTTCCCATAATTGAAAAACTGGAAACGATACAGCATTACCCTTCGTCAGTTTGCATTTGTCGTCCACACATTTGGCGGACAAATGACCCTACAAAGAATGAGAGGGAGTGTATTAGTGTATGAATTTTCCAAAGTTGAAAAACTGGAAACGATACAGCATTACCCTTCGCTAGTTTGCATTTGTCGTTCATACTTTTGGCAGACAAATGACCCCTTTGCCAGCTTGCATTTGTCATCCACATTTTTTGCGGACAGATGACTCTGCAAAGAATGAGAGGGAATGTATTAGTGTATGAATTTTTCAAAGTTGAAAAACTGGAAACGATACAACATTACCCTTCGCCAGTTTGCGAATGATTGGATAGACCTAGGGTCTTGAGGCTTAAAGCGAGCATGAGATCCTAAATTTTCGATCTCGATATGCAAAAAAAAAAAAAAAAAAAAAAAACTTTTTTTTTTTATTATTTTTTTTTTTTTTTCTTTCTTTTTTCCACATGCGGCTAATGCCGCTTCGGGGATTCGAAACCCCGTTCGGACCTTTGGCGCTCCATTCCGGATACCACTCGGCTAAAGCGCCGGCGGTGTCCATAGAACGCGTTTTTTTTTTAAGTGATCCGACCGCTAGAATGACCTGTCTTTTTACACCCGGTCGGGTGAATTCAGCATGGGTCGTCTCCAGGTGCTTGCTTGGCCATTATCGGTTGGCTCGGATTAATTCTTCAAGTCAGTTTTTGAACACTGATGCTTCCCTTCTGCAAAGTTTGTATTTCGATGACTCCTCGGCATCTTGAATATTGGTGATTGCTATGGCCTCGCCAAGATTTGGCGCATCATTTTGGGCGGCCTTCTTTGCCCATGGCCCTAGACAAATAGCCAACGATGGTCGATCTTAAGCTTCTATGGAATTGTATGGATTTTCTCCCTGTTGACAGTAGCCAATTTGAAGGGGAAGTGAAGGAGTTCATTTCCCATGCTGTTCGTTGATGCTTCCTGTCAAAATAGGGAAAATATATTATGAATGAAGTTGGATGGGGGTATTGGAAACGATACCAAGTTACCCTTCTGCAAAGTTGGTATTTGATGACTTCTTGGCATATCCTGAATGTTGATGATTGCCATGGTCTTGCCACAATTTGGCGCTTCATTTTGGTTGGCCCTCTTTGCCCATGGCCCTAAACAAATGGCCGATGATGGTTGATCCGTCTTCAACGCCTTCCTTCTGTGGAATTTTTCCTCTCTGTTGTTGGACATCAACAATGCTAGGCAAAGTCATGTACCTCAAGCTTCTATGGAATCGAGATGGACAATCAAAACCTCCAATTTTCGTAGGTAATCACTTCTTTGCGGAGCATGTGTCGGAATGAAAGTCATCATCTGGAGCGGTGGTTAGAATTTGCCTCAACCATGTCCTGGATTTTCTCCCCGTTGTGAGTAGCCAATTCAAAGGGGAAGTGAATGAGTTCATTTTCCGAGCTTTCTAATTTGCCGAAGTTGAACGTCCCGCCTATGAAATTGCAATGCTCGTCCTCCTGGAACAATTTGGCGCTTCATTTTGGTTGGCCCTCTTTGTCCATGGCCCTAAATGAATGGCCGATGATGGTCGATCCATCTTCAACACCTTCCCTCTGTGGAAATTTTTCCTCTCTTGTTGTTGGACATCAACAGCGTTGGGCAAAGTCATGTACCTCAAGCTTCTATGGAATCTCAACTGTCTGGATTTTCTCCTTGTTGACAATAGCCAATTCAAAGGGGAAGTGAAGGAGTTCATTTTTCATGCTTTCCAATTTGCCGAAGTTGAATGGTCAACCTAAGAAATTGCAATGCTGGACCTCCTGGAATATGTTGTAGGAAGGAACTAATGCTTAGGCTTGCACTAATAGGAGAAAGCCTGTGCAGAGTTTTAGGGACGGCTTGCCGAGATAACTCGAGAAATGGGGGGAGGCCAAAAGCATCATGGAGGAAACGTCTCAGGAAGCTTTTCTTAAGCTACTACGATCTTTTTATAAATGGAGTAATCTTTCCGTTTGCCCCGGTTTTCTTGAAGGAATACTCCTGAATTTGTTGTCCACATCCTTGGGACTTGATGTGCTAGTTTCAAATGCCCCTTTTTAAAAGGGATGATGTTCTGAGACACAAAATAAGTAAATTAGAAAAACAAACAAGGTTAAATTCGACACATTTTTTTTGAAAATTTTTGTTGTTGTTTTGCAATGAAATGCTTTTGATTTCACAAGCATGTTTTTGGAGGATGCATGAGAAAGCCCAGCCCTCAGGATTTTCCTTGGATGATTTTTTTCATGGTTGGATAGCATCACTGGGCTAGTTTGGGATACCCCCTCATGCTCTCAAAATGAAATGTTGAAACAGTACATTCACTAGTAAAAACAAATTACATAACTAGATAGGATGGGAAATCATAAAAACAACTGAAACCCATGAAAACTCATGTGAAAGGGAGGATCTTGATAGCCGCTGGCATCGACCCCTGAATCAAGTACCCTTGAGTTCTTTGCCCCCAGTAGACTCGAAGTATTCGCACGAGAGGACCACTTCGTTGAAGTTACGAAGTGCATTCCATGCAACCAGAAACGAAGCTTACGAGACAAAGCTTTTATGAACAGCTTCATCATTTCCTCCTCGCCTAAGCGAGGAATAGTTTGCATCACGAAAGCCTCCCACCTTTCGCATATGCTCGGAAATTCTCCATTGGTCCTCTTTTGACGTGAACCAAATTCTTGTGGGGGAACGCAAATCCTATCTTGTCTTGGTATTGATGTAGGAATGTAGAGGACAGCACATCCCAATCATGCACGAGGTAGGTCTTTGACAAGAAGAACCATTGCAACGCTGACCCAATAAGACTTTCTTGGAAGGCCTGAGTCATGAACGGTGCCTGGTCGGCGTACCGACTCATTTTGGTTAGGAAATATTTTAAGTGGGTCACGGGACAAGTCGTATCGTTATATTTATGGAAATCAACAATTTCCATTCCTTCGGGAATCACCATTCTGTTAAGGTGAGACGGGCCTGCCATATCTTGGTTAAGGAACCATTCCTCTTGCTGTGTTGCCAATCCTTTCATGGCAGCATTAAATTATGCTCCTTCAGGGAAGCTGGATTCTTCTAAGATCATCTCATCGTTTTCTTTGGGGTCGAAATTTCCTACCGAGGATGAGGCGTCTATGTTACCCAGATAGTTGGGTGACAAATTCAGCAGCCCATTGGAAGGAAAATCATGAAGGTCGAGCATTCCTCCACCTAGCAAGCTCTGGGGTCCGTATGTGGGCAAGAGCTGGTTACCATGTGAATTGTCATCTTCATTTGTATAGAACTAGCAACTTTTCATAAGACTGTACCACAGGTGATGTTCAAAGCCTTGGCGTGGCAGTTCTTTGGCTGTCGGACTTTGCCCCTGTTTGATGGTGGGCGTTGGCTTGGATCGTTCCATCTTTCCTTTCTCGACACCTCGTCTTGACTTCTTGAGTAAAACCCTTCATTCTGCTAGCTTGAGCTTGTCAAAGGCTCCGGGAGACGGTGGAGTTTCATTCCCTAGGTTGATGGGTGCTAGTGCCCTTAGGACCCTAGCTCTCACAATAAGTTTGGGAAGCAGCATCGTGGTGCCTCGATTTTGGACAGATTTTACAACTTCAACCAAGTTTTCGGGTTCTTTACCTCTGCTGGTAGGAAACTTCCCATTAATGGAGTATTGTTTGGTGGCCCTTTTGTCATATAGAACCACTTCGAAGTTTCCTCCTATTGGTCTCTTTTGTTCTTGGCCATCCTGGGCTGTCAAGTCTCTTTCTAATGCAGTACATGCCATAACGGACTTTTTCCTCATCATTTCCCTGCTTACAAGCTTTTGGTGAGGTGGGGCAATGTTGTCGCCAAGGTCATATTCTTTAAGGAAAATGTCAATAAATTCCTCCCAAGTCTTGAGAATACGATGTACCATCTCAAGGCGGGGCCAGTCAAATTCGATTGGTATGATTGAATCATCCTTTGGACTAAGTAGACTTGTAGGTAGCTTCCTGGGTGAGAAGTATTGGCAAATGCCTCGCATTCAGGCATCTTGAGCTCCTCTAGGATTTTGACAGCAGCGTAGCTGGACAGATCAAGGGGGTATTGATCTCGCAGCTCACTCGGCTTACTCATGATCTTTGCAAAATGTTTGCTCTGTTGGTCATCTTTTGGCATGTCTGCAGGTATCAAGAGAGTTTTCTTTCATGATAGGGCGGTCACGAGATTGGGCCTGGTTTGAGCAAACTCCATTTGCCTCGAGAGTTGTTGAAAGACAATGGGGATTTGCCCCACGTCATCTTCAATGTTAGTAAGGCCATTTTGCACATCACCTTGATCATCCACAATTGCGTGTGGCCATGCACGGATGGCTGGTGGTTGGCGATTCACGATCACCTGTTATCGCAAAAAGGGCATGTGTGAGCACGAGATAAATGAAGATTGACTCATGACAACGGTCCAGTTGTTTTTATTTATCAAAAGAGGATTCTAAGGACAAGACATTCCTAATCATCTAAAATTGGAATTGAAATGATAGAATTGATATACTAGATATTAAACAAGAGTCCCTAAACATTGGGACTAGAAATGAAATGAAATTTCCTAAATACAAAAAAATGGGGGATATAACCGCCATTTTATATGCGATGAGGAGCCTCGGTCTCGCAAAGTTGTTTGCTTTCTGGGACTAGCCCAAAGACACATATCTAGCTCGTTCCTGAACTCCGCTCGAAAGACTCGATATGCTCTTGTTAGGTTGGCTTGTCAATCACGTTTGGTACTATCAGTTGCAGATTACCAAGGACCCGGTGATTGAGAATGTAGAGTGGAGGCATGATGAGCCTTTTCTTGTCCTCTTGATCTCTTAGGCACGATGATCTCTTCAGCGTGGCATTTTCTCCATGCATCCTTGATGATGCGGCTTTCCTCTGAGTGATCTTGGGTCATGTGATTAAGAGGACTGGGAATAAAACGGGCTTGAGCAGTGGAGGGATCTCCAAAAGGGCTTTGCATTGACAAGCCAACCCCTAAAGATAATATGCAGTGATCTTGGCGAGACCAAGTAGTGGGATTGGGTTGTGATATTTCAGTGCAAAGCGAGCTTCTCCCTCTCTGAACAATTTAGCACACCATAGGAATGCCTCAGGAACAAGGTTCCTTAGGAAATTAAACCAACAAGAGTATATCCTACGAGGGCATACTTTTCTAAGATTTGAAACATTTGCAGTGAGTGCATGAAATTCTTAATGCCCAAATCCTTTGATATGAGAAAAGATTGCATTTGTAAAATTTCTGGCGCAGCCCTCAAGATTTTTGTGTTTTCTTTGAAATGATTAAGGGACAGGAATGTTTCTGGTAAAACCATATTTACAAAAATTCAACCCGGCACAAATTTGATTGTCAACCCATGCAATTGAAGGATTTATTTTTCGATGTGGGATGATGATGAACCCAAAGAGAACCGGTAGAATTTTTTTTTTTGGTTTTGCCATGGGTTGTTTTTTTTTTTTTTTTTTTTTTCAAAAAATTCAACTAAAAATGATAGTGGGCAAACATCCCAACTAACCTTAAAACCCCTCCTTACTAAAGGAGTCACAATTTTTTATAAAATTGAGCTAGCCAAATTACAGGTTTGACACAAGCTCATTTCCTAGAGGCATTCTGATGGTAATTCTGTATTTGTCTAGAGTTTGGGAAAACTTGAATTTGCCAAGTATGAAAGTGGAGGTCTCAGGACACTAGAAATGAGGGATCACTTGCATGACTCTAGGGTGGATTCTAATTTGGAGAAATGGGAGGAGATGGCCGATTCTATCTTCAACATGTTTTTGACCGGGTCGATCTAATTGGTCCCACCAACAGAGGAGCTTTTTCTTGGGAGCAGGAATGAACTGGACATTGTGTCTACCCATCGCATATAAAACAAACGACTTAAAAGATTGACCTCAGTTGCCATGGGTTTTAGGAACGTAAGTAAATAACCAAATAAAAAGGGTTAAGAAATTACCTCACTCTCAAAGATCACAATAAACACATAGACATGCGGATGATACGTGTGGTTCGATTTCTAACTAGAAATGTATAATGAGATTAAGAGGTAATATGACCGACGCAGATCTCGCGTTCATGCCAAATTCTCTCAACATCGGCTCTTTCTAAAATTTCGGGGAAAAGAAAGGCAGCCCCTACATCGCAGTCTCGCGTTCAAGGCCGTATCTTTCTTAACACCATCCTAAAATATCCTATGGCGGCCCGGAGTCCGGCGGCGGGGTTGTGTGTGCCATAGTGTAGTGCTAAAACATTTAAAGCATGCACAATAATTTATACAAATCAACAAAATTGATATTTACCTGCAAGAAAAAAACGCAAGTTAGGAAAACATTTAAACAAGTTTTTTTTTTTTTTTTTTTCATTTTGCACCATTTTCCTTTTTTAAGGCACGGGAAAAAAAGAAATTCAAAACAAGAAATTCATGGCACGATTCGGGGAAATAAAGGCATGAATTAAACATTTTTTTTTTGCAAATTTTTTTTAAAAAAAAAACTTAATGAATTGATTTTTTTTTTTGAAATTTTCTTTTAATCCTCTTTTTTTTTTTTTTTTTAAAAAAAAAGGATGGTCATGGCATTAAAATCATAACTAACCTAAATTAATCATGGACCAACCGAGACATATGAGAAAGTAAGTAAATTGCAAAGCACAAGGATAAAAACTTATTTAATCAAAGGAAATTGATGGCAATCACACATACACACACATGATACGTGTGGTTCGATTTCTAACTAAAAATGTATAATGAGGTTAAGAGGTAATCTGACTGACACAGTCTCGCGTTCGTACCAAATCCTCTCAACCTCGGCTCTACCTAAAATTTCGGGGAAAAGAAAGGCAACCTCTACATCGCTGTCTCGCGTTCAAGGCTGTATCTTTCTTAACACCATCCTAAAATATCCTATGGCGGCCCAGGTCCGGCGGCAGGGTTGTGTGTGTCACGGTGTAGTGCTAAAACAATTAAAGCATGCACAATAATTTATACACAAAAAATTATTTCAACAAAATTAATATACCTGCACACAAAAAAATACCCAAGTTAGGAAAATATTTAAACAAGAGAAAATGGCCTAAGTCCACAAAAATTACAGTCCCAGTGGAGTCGCCAGGCATCGCGACCTCCCCTTCGCGTCCCGGGAGGCTAATGGCTCGGCCTGAACGCCTTTCATCGGAGCTTCGCTGGGGCTCTCCCAAGCCCACCAAATCACGACTTAAGGGTCGAGTCTTAAACCCGCAATTCAATTTCATTTAAAAAGGAGTCGCCACTAATCAATTTGGGGTAGGTCGATTAGAAACCCAAATAAAATATCGGGAGAAATATTTTACTCTGCGCAACCGAGAGAAACTAGGATTGGGGACTTGATTACACTAGTTAATCACTAATGCCCTTCGGTACCTAATCTTGTTTAAACCCTCGGGTTTGATATTTTTGCATTTTTCAATGATTTTTCATGCATTGTTGAAACAAACAATTTTTTTTGCTTTTTTCTGATTTTTTAGAAAATATAAAAATATTTCTAGACATTTTTGGTTTTTCTAGAAAATGTGAAATATTTTTGGATTTTTGTTGTTTTTTCTGAAAAATATAAAATATTTTTCGATTTTCGATTTTTTCTGAAAAAATAAAATATTTTTTTATTTTTTTTATTTTTTTAATAATATAATAATATTATATTATAAAATAAACGGACCCGGGTCGGACTCTCGGATCCGACCCGGTCCGGCCCAACTCGGGCTCCCGAGCCCCGGGCCCCTCGGGCCGGGCCGAGTCAGGCTAATGGGCTCTGTTCGCCCGGCCCAAGACACCCGAAACAAAAAAGAAATAATTAGTCAAGCCCAAGCCCAAATAAAACAAAGATCGGCCCAAGAAAGCAAAATAAGCCCAATGGGCCCAATTCATTTCAACCCATAGCCCATGAAGCCAAACCCTAGCGGGTCGACCGGGTCCTTGTACCCGACCCGGTCATGACCCGACTTCCCCCCGCCCCCTTTCTGTCGTGGGTTCTCGCGGCGCCGGGGTGACGGCTGGGACGGACGGCGTGGCCGCGGCGAGCAGCGCCGACGGCGGGAGGGACCGCGAACATGCCGAGGAGGCAATGGCCTGGCGAGCTAGGCCGGGCGTGAGGTTTGACCGAGATCCATGAGCGGCGGCATCTTCGCGGGTCGAACAGCTCCGGACACGGGCGGCGACGGAACGGCTCGGGGTAGAGAACCGCGACGGCTACGCGGGCGGCGTGGCGGAGTGGTGGTGGCGTCGGCGGGGACTCGCGGTGCGCGGTTGTCGCTTGGCCCGCGGCTCTCTCCCTCAGATCTCACTCTTCTCTCACGGGAACGACGCCAGCAGGTGGCATCGGGCCGAGCAACCAGCACCGCATGCGGCGGCGGGACTCGGCTGAACAGCAGCCCTTCGCCCTAATGCCTCTCACTCTCTCAGTTTCTTTCTCTCCTCCGCAGATCGGTCTCTCCCCGCGGCTCTCTCTCTCTCGGATCTGGATTTTTTCAGAACCTCACTCCCTCTCTTTTTTTTTCGCCCTCTGTCTCAGATCTCTCTTTTCTGGATTTTTGCTCGACCCTCTCTCTGTGGCCTCACACTCCTGCTAGCTCCCGATTTCTCTCTCTCTCTCGGATCTCTCTTGGATCGGCGGTCGCTCGGAATTCCGGCCTCCTGGATGTCTCTCCAAGGGAGGCCTTCCGAGTTCTCGCTTCACCGTTGTTTCTCTCTATCTCTCAGATCTAACTCTCTGGTTTCGCCTCTGTTTCGCTACTGTGTTTCTGTGTTCTGTGTCAACCTTCGCTCGACTCTATTTATAGGCCAAGGAGGACCCGGTTGACGGAGAGCTTGGCTACCGGTCCTTAGTGTGCCGACCGGTCTCCCTCTTAGCCGGACCGGCGTCGCTTTCGGCTACGCTTGCTCGGCATTGAAGGCTTCTTGCCAAGACGTCCCCTCCGCCCGGGTTTCTCGCCGAATATCGTGTTGCTTCGTTCGGCGGCATTGATGGCGCCTGCGAGACGTCCCCATCCGTCGCCGGCTGCCTTATCCTCCGTTTTGCTCCTCTGTTTCTCGCGTGCAGCAGGAGAGGAAGGGAAGAGGAAAAAGAAGATGGAGGGGGCCAGGCCGTGAAGGAGAGAGGGGGGGCCGAATGGGCCTTGACCCAAGCGGAAGAAAAGAATAAGGAAGACAGGCCCGGGCCCGCGTGGATAAGAAGAAAGGAGGAAGAAGAGGGCTGGGCGCGAAAGCCCAACCCCTCTACGGGCCTCTTTTTTTTTTTTTTTACTCGAAAATAAGGGAAAATAAATAGGAAAATCAAACTTAGTAAATACAAATAATATTAGTACTTAGGTGATCAAAAATCCTTTTTGTTAGGGCCAAATTAGTCCCTAATTTTCTAAGCAATTTAAGTGCAAATACTTGGTCAAAATTTAGGTGTCAACAGTCATGATCACAGATTTTGCTACCATAATAGTCTTTGAATTATTGCTAGAATAACAGTTTATTGTGATAATAAATTCTTGAAAAGTGGATCTTACAACAATTTATAATTATTTATTATTTGATTTTTTGTGGTCTAGAATAGACTATTGTTTTCACAATATATTAAAGATTGTGATATAACAATTCCCATTTGATAATGCCATCTATCAAAAATTGTTTTAATTTAAGATTATAAAGAAGAGATCCTAGAGAAAATTGCGATCATGGCACATGCCAACTATCATGATCGATGGCCACCGTCGGCCCCTGGTAAGGGACAGGGCAGCGGTGGGGAGGCGGCGGAAGACGGAGGTGGGGGGCCGAGAGGGCCAAGAGTAGAGAGGCGCCTTTGCAAAGGAAGGAGAGAGAGCAAAGCGGAGGAAACTTAGTCGAGAAGAGTGAGGGAGCATGAACGTAAAGGGAAAGAGGGAGAGTGAGTGCGATTTTTTTTCTGTATCGTAATGGAGCTTAATGGGGGGAGAGAGTATCGTCCATAAATTTAAATAATCTGGCGTTGGGCCTGATTGACATGTGCTGATTCCTGGGTGGTTTATTATATATCCTATGTGGCACATTAAATGCACTCAATATTTTCTCTCTCTGTTCCCTCTTAGTTCTATAAAAGAAGAAAAAAGAAAGCACTCTCTTTTGTAGTTTGCCTTTGTCACTTGTCATATAGGCCACATTGCATTCATAAGTTTTTGAATCTTTAACCGGAGTTTGATACCATGAAACATGATAGATGTAAAGGCTCTTGCATTGAACTTTTTATTGCCATTAGAACATGGGGATCCTAACAATTGATGAGCTTGAACTGGGGGCCGCCTCATTGCATATGAGCTTGGACTTGAGGGGAGTTCACAATCACCTCTTTAGCCCTCTCAATCGCTAGTGATGATAGCTAGGTGACTGAGATCGACATAAAAGTAGGAGAGACAACGGGGTGAGAGGCAGATCCTTGCCAATTTTGAGGATGGGGTTGTCGTTCTTGAATGTGGCATTTTCAGTCTGCATAAACAACTCGATGAGAGCCGCCCCGGGGGAGGGGGGGAGGTGTTGAGATTCAACCATGGATCTAGAGACTGGTAGGTTATGGCAAATCGGCGATGACGGCAACAATTTAGGGCCAAGAAGATGAAGACAAATAAGTAGTCATTGCTTATGAGCTTGATGATGTTTTGGGTAGGGCTTCAACTCCTGGATCTGAATCTTTAATGGGGTTTTTCTTGTTTTCATGATCAATTAATCAAAGAGTTTGATGCAAAATGTGACCATGAATAACATAGGGAATGAAATGTGGCTTCTTTTCACTCAGTAGACTAAGCTAAATACAAATTGGAGCCATCATCCGTTAGTTTGTACAGTTAATGGTTGGCTTTTATATAAGTTTATCTTACCAAAAAAATAACATAGGGAATGAAAAAGATGGAATGGGGGAGAAGAGTGAAGGGATGTGGGATCGATTTTTTACTAATGGTTGAGTTTTGAGTTGAAGAAATGGAGATAAAAGATGACTAGTTGGGTGAGGAGAAGGTTTTTGCAGATATGTGCTTCAACACAAATTATTGACGTGAGTAAGGTGTTTCAGAAAAAGAGAGAAATAAATTAGGAGGAAAGTGTTTTAGTCATAGTGAGAGTAGAAAAAGCATCCTATTTACAATTATCTATCTTGTCCGATAGTGAAATAATTGGATCGACTTGCATTTAGAAAAAAATTTCATTCCCAATGCTTTAATAAGTTTTTCTAATTATAATTAGAGGGCCCTTAATGGTCCCATTTATTAGCTGGCCCAACTTCTGCTGAGCCTAAAGTTTTTGGTAGGCTAGACAAATCCCTAGGCCTGCCTTGGGCCGTTGTCTTTTAAGTAACCTTCGTCTCGTCTAATTAATTTGACTTGTCCCTCGAATTGAACTCAAGATCGAATGGAAATCCAAGTTTTCTTCTTCTTTTTTTGTCAATAGAAGAAATTCACATATGCTCACTTGAATCGTTGAATTCAATCGTTGATTTTATGGGGGAGATAGTTATTTAGACGGGTCAAGATCACATGTTTTACTAGCATAACATTTTTTGTGTTATTATTAGAATAATAGCTTATTGTGAATGATAAATTCTCGAAAAGGTAGGTTTCATAATAATTTATAATTAGTTGTTATTTAATTTTTTGTGGTTTAGAATAGACCGTTATTCTTACAATAAATTAAAGATGTCACACAATCAATTCCCATTTGATAATGCCAACTAGGGGTGTCCAAAAAACTCATTTAACCCAACTCGAACATGACCCGAATACGACTCGAACAAAAAATAAGTATGGTACATGTTTTAGGTCTTAATACTGTTCGGGTAATAATTATAAACACAAATGAAATATATATTTTGGGTCAAGTTAGGGTTGGAATATTGTTCCACCCAAACACATTAAAGGCTTCAACCCAAACACACCCACCCAAGTTATCTCCTCTACAACTCATTTTACTCGCAACTCATCCAGCACGTCTCATCTCACGGGTTCGTTGTCGTTGCCCCTCAGGTCGGCCCCCATCAATCTCTCTCTCTCTCTCTCTCTCTCCATCTTCCATATAATTTGCTTCTTTTTCGTGGCCGATGCTAGAGGTGTCAATATGGGTCATAAACCCATATTATGGCTCACTTTTAGTCAAATGGGTCAAGTGAAAGTTAAATATGGGTCAAATATGAGTAAAATAAATATTAAATATGAGTCAAATATGGGTTAAGTGAAAGTTAAATATGTGTCAAATATGGGTTGAATGAGTTATTAGATAGACCTATCATCTCTCTCCTTCCATCCCCCTTCTCTATGCGTTCTTGACTTTCGTTGCCGATCTTGCCATCACATCACGGTCACCATTGCCGATCTTGAATTTGATGTCGTCGGTTGGAGCTCAACCTGGATTTGGGCCAGCAAGCCACGACAGAGCTTGGGCTGGCGAGCCTAAGCTCGCTAGCTGGAGCTCGGCCTAGATTTGAACAGATGAGTCACAAGGTTGTCGGCCTTGGCCGAGCTGCGGCTCGCCCGAATTTGGGTAGGCGAACCCTGAACTCAATGGGCGCAGTAGAGTTCACGGCTTGCCAGATCCGGGCGAGCCTGAGCTTGACCATTGCCAATGATCTCGGCCGAGCCTCGAGTTCGTCGGCCTTGGTCGAGTTTAGGCTCACTGGCCTGCATCTTGGCCAATCACCATCGGGTGGCACTAGTAGAGGAAAAGGGGGAAGAAGAAAGAGAAGAGAAAAGAAAGGGAGATAATAATAATAATTCAATTTTTTAAAATAATTAAAAAATTGATTTTTTTTTTAAAATTATTTTCCAAAAACTATTTCAATTTAGAGGTATACACATTTTTTTATTTATTTACTTTATAAATTAGATGTGAAATTTTTATTCAAATAATTTATATGTGAAAAGTTTAAAGTGGACTAAATAAGTGGGAGTAAATTTTCTTAAATTAAATTAAATATTAATATGTGTTGATAATATGAGTCGGGTTAGATATGAGTCATCAAATTTATATTGCATGAAAATAGGTCAAAACGGGTTAAATTTATCAATATGGGTCGAACTATTTTTGACCCGATCCAAACTTGATCCGACCCACCCATTTGACACCCTTAGTCGACGCAGAACTTTAGAGGAGAGAGAATTATCTGTCTACAGAGATGTTCACGGACAGGTTGGATGAGGCTTCGTAGTATCACGTAAGAACATTTCGAATTCCCTTTGTCATATTTTTTATTAAAAAATTATCTGTTTGCGAAAATGTTCACAGACGGGTTGGACGAGACATTGCGATGTCACGTAAGAACATTTCGAATTCCCTTTATCATATTTTTTATTAAAAAATTATTTGTCTGCGGAGATGTTCACGGACGCGTTGGACAAGATCTCGTGGTGTTACGTAAGAGCATTTCGATTCCTTTTGTCATATTTTTTATTAAAAAATTATTGTCTATGGAGATGTTCACGAATGGGTTGGATGAGATCTCGTGGTGTCATGTAAGAATATTTTGAATTCTCTTTGTAATATTTTTTAATAAAAAACTCGAAACCTGATGACCCGACTCGTTTTTTTGCTTCATGTTTTGTGCATTTTGGGTCGGGTTAGGTCGGATCAAATGACATGACCCTTATCGTTCGGGTTGAGTCAGGTGACATCAAGACCCGACCCATTGACACTCCTAAATTGCCAACTATAAACAATTGTTTCTAATTTGAGATTATAAAGAAAAAAACCCTTGAGAAAATTGCGATCATGGCACATGCACCACTGAGCCCGGGATCCAATGCTCAGGCTCATCATAATTGACAGCCACCGTCGACCCTGGGCAAGGGACTGGGTAGCCGTGGGGAGGCAATGGAAGAGAGATCGGGGGCTGGGAGGGTCATAGGCATGAGAGTGGGTGCCGTGTGGTGCAGGTAAGTTAAGAACACACGATACTATAATTACCATATGCGTGTGATCTCGACACTTAAAATTCAAGATAAATTTCTTCATCCAAAATAAATATATAGATAAAAAAAAAGTTATTAAACAATTTGTCATCATTATTCGGCAGAAATGAAAGGCGCGATAACGCTCGACGAAGGGCGGGAGGTTCTCGTCAGGTTTCCATTAGTCGTCGGCATTTACTCCAAAATCCATTAAACCCATCAAGTTGCTTTGACAAAACTTCACTGAAAAATATAAAAGGACAAATCGAAAATAAAAACTATGGAATAAATTCGTTTCGTACTCGACTTGACTCCCTTGCACGAGCCGTCCGCACATCTCGATATATATAAATATCGTCCTAGACCCCTGACGAGAACTCCCAAACAACGCCTTCCGCCACCGCATCCATCCTCCGGCAGCATCGTCCGGAATGGCACCGGAGCTCGGGTGTGAGCCGCCCCTCCAGCCGGTGATCGACCCTTCCCAGGCGAGGACCCCCGAGCACCACCTCGTCCCCGTCGCGAGGCCGCCCAAGTCGTCCATCTTGACCCGCCTCCACGCCGGCTACTTCCGCATAAGCCTCTCCCTCGCGTGCCAGGCCTTGCTGTGGAAGATCCTCCGCCAACCATCGGCGTCGACGCCGACGCCGACGCTGACCCCAACGCCAAACGACTCTCTGCCTCTCGAGCGTCTCTCTCATGTCATCCCTCACATGACCTTCACGATCTTCTGGGGCTTCGCCCTGCTGGTCCAGATCTCCCTCTCTTTCCTCTATATTCTCCGGTGTTTCTTCCATTTCGGGTTGGTGAGGGCGGAGTTTCAGCACCGCGTCGGCGTGAACTACCTGTTCGCGCCGTGGATAACGTGGCTCTTGCTGCTCCAGGCGACCGAGTTCATGCCGGACTTGCCGAAGACGACATTGTACCTGGTCCTCTGGTGGGTCTTCGCCGTCCCCGTGATCCTGCTCGACACAAAGGTCTACGGGCAGTGGTTTACGACCGAGAGGCGGTTCCTCTCGATGGTGGCCAACCCGACGAGCCAGCTCTCGGTGGTGGGGAACCTGGTGGGCGCCCGGGCCGCTGCTTTGATGGGGTGGAACGAGACTGCCGTCTGCATGTTCTCGCTGGGGATGGCGCATTACCTGGTGCTGTTCGTCACCTTGTACCAGCAGCTGTCCGGCGGGGACAAGCTGCCGGCGATTCTGAGGCCAGTCTTCTTCCTGTTCTTCGCCACGCCGAGCAAGGCGAGCGTCGCCTGGAAGTCCATCTCCGGCGAGTTCGACATCGGGGCAAAGATGCTCTTCTTCCTCTCCCTCTTCCTGTTCACTTCCCTGGTAAATTCAACACTCGCCTTCCCCTTACGTCTCTCTAGTTTGATACGCATCACATTCATCCTGCATCTAACGGGCTCATTCGCAACAAATCAAATTACAGAAAAATCGTGTAGGGCTGCTGATCTCTTGGGTTTAGGTCTAGGTTAAATTCTTTTGTTACATAGAATTTCATATGATAATGTATTCAATCGACCAATTGCCACATGAAACCGTCCAAATTGACCAAGCTTTTAATTTAGGTATGGCACTTTGTCTTGAAAAGATCTCGCTAAGCATTTCTCCAAAATACTTGCAACTTGGTAGATCGTACAATTTTAAATAGTATCACGATGATTGACTTTGCTAACTCCATCGAATTTCTATAAGAACTGTCCTTTAGAACAAAATATGAGAATCTAGTATCGATCTGGTGAGCCCAAGTCGTGCTGACCCATCGTTGCTAGATATCTTGATATATACCTAAAATCTTCCAAGTTGTAGTAGAAGATGCTTATGCAAACAAATTTGTCCCGAAAATTAAAAGGGCACATCTGATGGACAAAGTTAGTCATCAAGCTCGACCAATCTTTTCTTTCTAACTTGGAGTGACTAGGACAAAATCACGTGTTACCTTTTTTTTTCTATGATGTCCCTTTAGCAACCTTTTGTTCTCTTCTCTCTCTCTTGTCCCCGTCATCAGATTCGTCCGTGTAAATTGTGTACTGGGAAATCGTCTCCTCCTAGTGTATGGATGGTATCATAGTTTAATGGTCTAAAATGTCAAGCTCACTTTATTAAAACATTAAATAAACTAGAATCTCCCCCCTCGATTAAGGCAACTGGGTTACGCAACTTTCTTACGAAATACGCATCATTTATTTAATTATTTATACCTCCAAAAATCTTTAATATTTAAAAAGCTTCCGCCAGCTGCTTTGAAAGTGATGACGCCGTATCGAAAATGACAATTAAATAAGGGTTTGAGTTGACATGTATTAATTTAAAGAATATACTCTTTCAAATTCTTGACCTAGGGTTTTTCTTGTGGTGGTGTGGAAACAGGCATGCAGACCGGCGCTCTTCAAGAAGTCAATGAGGAAATTCAACGTCGCGTGGTGGGCGTACTCATTCCCGCTGACTTTCCTGGCCGAGGCGTCGTCAGAGTACGCGCAGGAGGTGAAGGGCCCGATCGCCTCGGGGCTCATGCTCGTGCTGTCGGCGCTCTCCTTCCTGGTCCTCCTCGGCCTGATCCTGCTCACCGCGCTCAACACCAAGCGGCTCTTCCGTGAGGACGACCCGACCCTGCGTTTCGACAAGGGGAATAGGCCGAGTACCTAGTCTCATAGATGGTTTTCCGGGTCTGTAACTTATAATTAACGACAGGTTTAGGAATGGTATACATGGACATCGTCGCAATGGTTTCGTACCTTTAGGTCATTTGCAGAGTGACTTAGTAGTATGTCAACTCTCTCACTGCGCGCGCGCGTCGGGGGTGTGTAGTATGAGATGATCCGAGCGTACACTTCGAACTAGGGCTAAGGAAACTCATTTCTTCTACCTGCAGCATCTTGAATTTCTTGATTCAAATCTTTGGTAGATGGGGGAGATTCAAATGTATCGGTTCATCCATGATTACAACTTCTTCCCTTAAAACTAAAGCAACATCGTCTTGATTGTTGATAGATTGTTTTTTTTTTTTTTTTTTTGATTTGAAATGTAAGTATCATTTATAAGATGGCGTACAAGAGCTTAGGAGTATTTCTCATCATTACAAAGATAACTAAGAACGCACAAAAAATTGGAGTGAGAGAGTCTCCATATAGTAGTTAAAATTACATTTGTCTAGGAAAGTTTAAAATTTTTATTAAATGATGCTCGACCTCTAACAAGTTTACAAATTTTAGTCACAATGATGGGGACATTATTTGACTTATTTTGGAAATGTCTATAGTTACGTTCCATTCAAATGCAGTATATGATTGCTAAAAAAGTTACTTTGAGAAGCCTTCTTGCTTTTGGTGGCCTTGATCATCCATTGGATTTTATCATCCCATCCTCCTAAGTTACGGTGGATTCCGTATTGTGCAAGGATATTACGCTATATGCTTCCCGTCCACGTGTACTAAAAGAATAGATGATGTCAATTTTTTAGATTATCTAAATAGAAATTACAATAGATTGCTATTATAGGCATTTAACGTGATATGATATCTGCTGTTGGGAGTTTGTCTCTACAAACTAGCCATCCGATAAAATTTGTGTTTGCTAACCCCACCTGTCCATATCAATTTGTACCATTTCACAACCGATCCCACATTCTTGAGTTCATCGTATATGACTGGAGCTAAGGTTGACCTTAGTTTAAGAATACTACGCCAACTCTATACCATACTACCTTTAATTTAAAGCTGCATAATTAGAATGCTTCTACATTTGGTACTATGAACTCACTTATTCCATAAGAAAGACGATGGACAATTTATGAGACTCTATAGCATGTGGCCCAATAAAACTTTGTTCTATAGATTTAGATTGAGCAACCCTAGCCCTCTCTCCCTTTTTGGCAAGCAAACAATTTCCCAAGCAATTTTATGCGATCGATGGCCTTCCATATTTCCCATTGCAACTTTGTTGATAGATTGTTGATCACTCAAAAGCTCACTATTTGTCAAATCCTCTCATAATCCAGCTCATATATGAGAGAGGGTGTTAAAGTATCCCACATTACTTAATTATAAGGTTGATATACTCTTTATATACACGTAATCTCCCTCTAACTTTTTTTGGTTGGACATTCTAATGGAGATTGAATATCGATAACCATCTACCGCACAATATGACAAAATCACCTTTTCGTCATTGAGGAAGAAACATCGGCTATATCAGTAATATGTAATAAATTTAGATAATAACTTTGTGTTTCGGTCAAACTCCTAACCAATACTTGGCGTGTAAATCTCTAGTTTCACTAATCTATGGTTCATAACTAGGAAGGGCAATATTCAGCGATGTTAAATCAGTCTTTGATTAAATACGGCATATACTAAAAGATCATAGCCAACATGCGAAAAATCTTTTTGTAGAAGGAAGCACTCAAACCTTTTAACCTAACTCAGACTAGCCTCTTAGACTTTTCTAACAACTTCAGTTTTCAACTTCGTTCGTCAACGAAAGCTATATGCGATGTCCAAGAGCATGATCGCGAAATATCTAGACAGTAAATACTCGTAATATAATAAACCATTGAAAACTTGGTTTTGAAAACAAATACCCTTGAAAATGGTGGTCGTTGCATGCAAAATGACGACAAGGGAAAAGCAAAACTGAGGGAACGAGGGTGACGGAATAGAGAAGAAATGGACGAACAAGCAAGAGTTAGCACCAAATAAAACTAGAGTGAATAATATATTAGAAGATCGACGTAGTCCTGAGGAAGGTAGACTTTGACAATACGGAGTCATTGAATGGAGCTAAAGCCGATGTCCTTTCGTTTGTCTTCTATTATGCTTGAGAAGATAGCATGCATGAACTGGTTTTTGCTCATCTTTAATATTGCAAGTGGCGTGAACAAGCTGATAGATAAACGAATACGACAGGAGAGAGAAATGTGAAATTTATATATATCTCTATGTATCTCCAAGTGTCATAATGAAGAGTGTACGAGCCTATATGTATAATCAAAGGAGATATATGCATCATTGTTAGAGATATTAAGAATCAAAGGAAATATCTTAGTTACTTCTAGCATTCTTCTCAAATTCAAGATGATTTAAGAGAAGCCAACTGGAGTTTGGAGAAAATCCAAAATAACATAGCGGATTGCCTAAGTGGTTCGGTATGCTGAAGAAACAATCGGCTGACTTGTGTTGACTACACCACAACAGGTTGACGTGGTCATGGTCTAGGCTACACGATAGCAGAAGAGGCTGACGTGGCTACGTGTAGGGATAGCAAAAGAGGTTGATGCGGCTGTGGTGCCTGGACGGCACGATAGACTAAAATGGCTGTATGGCAAGCTATGCAACAAGAAGTTGATGTGTCTGCACAGTAGGCTACTAACGTTACCACCAATCAAGACGGACAATGTTGAGGATCCACGTTGAGAGAAGCATATTAGTAGTTATTGAAAAAGGGGAATGACACGAGACACGAGACACAAGGTGTGCTCCATGAGTGTACTTGGTGTACTCAAAATTTCCTCCGATTATCTAACTCTGATATTAAGATAAGGATAATGCAAAAAATAAAATAAAAGAAATTGTGTAATCTATGTATACTTTTTTAGTGGTAGAAGATCGCCCAAGTGCCAAAACTTGGCATGAATGAATATTTAAGTGCCAAAAGTTATAAAATGTATATTTAAATATTACTCTCTTTGAAAATTGTATTACTTCAGTGTCAACTCGCGATTCCTTTCAAAAATCCTACATGATAATTTTTTTAATAATTTCTATTGCCTACGTGGTTTGTCAAATATCCACCTTAGCTTACTCTCACCCAAAACGACAAAACAACACCATTTTGGCCCTAAGTTTAATGTTTTAATATAAATATTAATTAAATAATATTAAAAACGAAATTAGAAAAATAAAAAGCAACGGAAAAATAGTACATGTGAGAGGGGGCTTCCTCTCCTAAGGCCGTTGCCCCATCTCTGGTGGGCAGAGGTGATGGATAGTGAGGGTCGCTAGCACCTAGGCAAAACAACGCCATTTTGGCCATAAGTTTAATTTTTAATATAAATATTTATTAAATATTATTAAAAACGAAATTGTTAAAAAAAAAAAAAAAAAAAGCAGCAGCATTAGTAGTACAGGCAAGAGAGGGCTTCCTCGCCTAAGGTTGTTGCCCCATCTCCGGTGGGTGGAGGCAATGGACAGCGAGGGTCATCGGTGCCTAGGCGAAGGCTAATGACCCTCATCGACTGGAGGCGAGGGTCGGTTGGTGAGTCCATGCTAGATGTCAAGAGAGGGTAGTGATCCTCCCTTAGATTTGGGAGAGAGTCGTTGCCCTCTATTGATGTCTGGTCTAGGCTTGCTGGCCTTAACCTCCAATCGACTAGGGGATCGATGACCCTCGCCATCCATCGTTGCCACCCTACCGGTGATGCGAAAGAAGCCATAGGCAGGTGAACCCCTCTTGCCTGTGTTGTTGTCAATTCCTTTCCTTTTTTAAATTTTAACTTTTGTTTTTAATATTTTTAAATTAATGTTTATATTAAAAATTCAACTTCATCTAAAATGATGTCATTTTGGACTAATCTAACCACATCAGCATATAAAACGATATCGTTTTGAGTTCACGTCTCGTGGAAAAATACCATATTAGCATTTTAGTTAGATTTTCTTGTCGTTGGCACTTAACTTATTCATTTTGCTTCGATTTTGACACTTAATGTACATTTTTGAACATTTGGCATTTAAGTAATCCTCCATGCCAAATTTTGGCACTCTAGGGGTCCGCGTTCACCTTTTGTAGTCTATATGTATCATAATGAAGAGTATATAAACATATTTATAGGCTTTTCTAAATGACTATTTAATGTAATGATTATAATCAATCAAAAATATGCATAATTAAGAAAGATATATGTATAATCCTAATAAATATGAAGACTAGCAAATATCAAGATATATGCATAAAGACTCAAAATATACGAGACACCTTATGCGATCAAATGTGCATTTTTGGGTAATGCACATTATCTCAATTGGTATTTGTGTAATCGGATCGGACTGCTTGGTGTAAGTTCAGTTCTCAAATAAGACTCGTGCTCAATATATGATTTTATATAAGAACAGCTTCCCTCTATTAGGACCAAGAAACGTTAAAAAAAAAAAAAAATTAGAGAAGAAGACACGAATTTACAAGGAAAACTCTTTTAAATCAGAAAGGAAACAAATTACGATAATATACTAAGCAAACATTTTGCTATTATTACCAACTTATAATTACAAAAGAAATTGTCCCAACATATAACAAGAGTTCAAGGCATATGAAGTTACGATGGAGATTACATGTATAACTTTTCTATAGTACTTTCCTCTATTAGACTCCACAACTCCATCAATCTCTCACTTGAAAATTGATCTTCAAAATGACAATAGTATCTCATAATGTCCACTCCTCCTTATTACACAAATTGTCCGAGTGCAGCGACACCTCCTCGTCACTATCCATGGAGGCCAACTAAGGCAATACATAACCTCAGTTTCTCAATGGTGACACCTTTGATTAACATATATGTTGGATTCTATGTTCCCAGGATTTTCTTCAATGACCATGTCCTATCATCTATAAGCTCATGAACATGATGATACTTCAACTGAATGAGTTTTTTTCCTTGAGTAAAATCTTGAATTCTTTGCAAGATAAATAGTACTCTAACTATGTCTAAAAGAAAATTGATGTCATGCTCTTTGCCTTTCTCCTTTAGAAAATTATTCAATCAAATCATGCTCCTTGGGTAAAATACCAAATTCTTTGCAAGACAAATAACACTCTAATTATCACTAAAAGGAACTTTGTTATCATGCTTTTTGCCTTTTTTCCTTTAAAATATTATTCAACCAAATCATCTCTCTCCCAATTTTAGATATAACAATATATTGTGCTTTAGTGATTGAGGGAGACATTTATGAAATCTCAACATCTAACCAGCGCCACCTAAGATAAAAATATAACTGTAGGTGCTCTTCCTATTGCTACCACCAAAATTTTTATCGACAAAGTGTTGTAAAGTCATATTGCTTTTCATAAAACAAAGTGTTGTACTTGAAGTGCCGCTTAGGTATCTTAGTAGCCGCTTTTACAGCTTCCTAATGCTTCATTCCTAGATTGATCATATATTTGCTCATAACTTCCACTGCATGTATTATGCTTAGTTTGGTGCAAACCATAGTATACATTAAACTGTCGTCAGCTGATGCATATAACACATCGGTCATGTGTTCTCGCTTTTCATTTGTTTTTGGTGGCTGCTCCTTCAAGAGCCAGAAGTGATATCCCTAAGGAGTGCTTTTTGGCTTTGTATATTGAACTCTAATCTATCTAGTACATTCTCAAATGTACTTCTCTTGAGACCACTTTCGAATCCCTTATAATCTATCTTGCATGATTCTCATCCCAGTAATATGATTTGCCGATCTCAAGTCCTTCATTTCAAACTCCTTTGACAATAGATGCTTCAATCTATTGATCTCCCTCATGCTAGATATTGCAATGAGCATATCATCCACATACAATGGCAAAATAAAAGAGCGGTCATAGATATCTTGAAGTAACATCAATGGTCGATTTCACATCTAGTGAACTTGTTATTGCACTTAAAGGTGTCAATTATCTTATACCACCATCTACAACTTGGTTCAAATCATGTAGACTTTTCAGCTTGCAAGCATAGTTTTGTTTGCTAGGAACCTTAAAACCTTCCGGTTATATAATATAAATATCCTCCTCTAAGTCACCAAGGAGGAGTGCAATCTTCACATTGAATTGTTTTACAAATTTGAAGAAAACATTTTATTGAAAGTTTTGCCTTGTACTTTTTCCTACCATTGGTTTTCTCTTTAATCTCACACACCCGCTTGTTCTGCAATGCGTTCTTTCCAAATGGTACTTGGGATAATACCTAAGTTATATTCTTTTCAAGTGAATCCAACTGATACTGCATTGATATCCATGCGAAATGCACAAACAAACAAGAAGAAGTCACATTGGCTAATAGCTTGTGCTTAGGCCAGCTCCATATTAATACTTAGCGAGGAAATGTCTATCTAGCCTCCTTAATCCATGGTTCTAAACTACGAATGGCACTGCCTTAATTGCAACATTCTAGCAATGTCTAGTCAGTCTTTGAATTAAAATATGGCATCCACTAAAAGGTCATGGCCTACATATGAAAAATTTTTTTTGAGAAGATATACTCAAAAAATTTGACCTATTACAAGCAAGCCTTTTATATTTTAATAGTAACTTCAGTTTATAACTTCGTTTGTCAATGATTACTGTTTGTATTGTCAAAGAGTATGATTGCGAAACATTTGCCTGTTAAATATTCGTATTATAATAAGCCCTTGAAAGTTTGGTCCAAGAAAAAAATCCATAAAATGGACTTCGTTGCGTGCAAAATGACGACGAGGAAAAAAAAAATGATACTGAATCAAGGGAACGAGGGTGACGCCATGGAGGGAAATGCACAAACTAACAAGAGTTAATAATAAACTAATAGCAACAAATAAACATAGGCTTAATAGAAAATTAAAAGAGCATTCTAGTCCTAAAATAAGTAGACTTTGTCAATATTGTCTTACGATGGTGCTGATGTCCTTTTCATTAATTTTTAATGATAGGCTTGAGAAGAGTGCATGTGTCAACTGTTTTCCATTCAACTTTAATAGTACAACTGGCATTAATAAGCTGACGAAAAGTTATCATGTACTATCACCCAATTAACAAGAAAAGATTTCATCATAGTTTTTGTATTTAGGATTTATATATACAATTACGAGTGATTGGTTCTCACCTTAAAATCAGTAACTGCCCACTAGGGACCGCCTCCACAAAATGGAATCACTCACTGATTCCTAGACACAATTGAGAATCGAACTGGATCGTGATTTGGTTCTCATGTGGGTTCATGGAATCAAATGTTGTATTGAGGTGACCAAGAGCAAGATGAGAACTTCCTCTTTCTTTTCCCGATTCGGAGCTGATGTAATACCTCCCGCACAATGGAGGCAATTGGCCTATATTGTGCTAAGCTCTCGGGGTTAGCCACTTTGGGGATTAGGATGATTTGGGTGGAGTTTATGTCGGGGGGAAGGTTCCTTGATTAAAGAACGAGGCCACTGTGTCAAACATGTCTTCCGTGACGATAGATAACACATTGTCAATTGGGGGCAGCATATGCGATGTTCTCGTGGGTGCTTGCAAAAGTGGATCATCGTCATTCAAGCACTTCCCAGTATGCCATGTCTCTTTTTCAAATCCCCATATCCATTTGCGGGCGTTGAGAAGAAAATCTCGAATTTCGGTGGAAACCGGAAAAGCGGAGAGTGTCTGTGGACAGCAAAAACAAGCCCTAGACCATCATGGGGATGGAAATGTATCATTACGGGACGGGACCTTATAGAACCCGAGAAATTAGTGTCCGGCGAAACAGGGAATGGGATTCCCACCTACTAGCTGAACTTTTTCCAGTAACATATAGTGCAACAACGACATAATACAATATATTACGATCCAAACAGCAAGCAAAGCAGCTCAAACACCAACATCTTCCTATCAAAACCCAAAGCGTCTGTGGGCCGAGATCTGGATGCTACAAGTATACAAGTATACCCCAAGATTAAATTATTTCTATGGGGAATCTGCCATAATGCCCTACCGACTAATGCATCGCCATCACATAGAGAGCAGCAAGAACAAGTGAATTCTTAACATTAACCACAAGTGAATTCGTGGGTTTTAGAGGAAAATTAACAAGAACGAGTTAGTCCTCAAGATCAGTCGAGAATTCACGGATGGTTTTGCTCCTTCGCACATCTTGCCGAAACCCTAACCCTCCGAAGCGCACTTTTGTGGATAAACGAGAAAAGGAAAGTTACTGGCATTGCGTGGGCCGCACGCTCGGTTGTTGAAGACGGGTGGACCGACAGAGCACTTCAGCCTATTTTATGTCTTGGTGGCTCGACAGCCACGACGGTGGCAACCATCACAGGTGCGATGGCAGCAATCATCAACAGCTTTGAGCACGGAGGTCAAGTCGGCATGGTTGTGGACATGTACAGAAACTGCACAGGGTTCTTTGAGCTAATGGAAGAGAATTGAATCGACACTCGAAGAGCAAGACTACAGCAAGAGAGAGAATGGAGAGATGTTCGAGATGAAGGTGGCGATGAAGTTGGGCTGAGCTTGTCACAGCTCTGAGATTTAGTAAGAAAATCAACAGATGGATTCCTCGAGTGCTAAAATTTGGCACGAGAGACATTTAAGTGTTAAAAGTTCGAAAATGTACATTTAAATGCCAAAATTGAAGTAAAGAAGATCAGTTAAATGCCAACGGTGAAAAAATCCAACCAAACTGCCACTTGTCAATTTTCCGGTGATTTTATTTGCTAAAGAAGTATTTTTTTTTAAAAATAAAATATCCACTTGGCAATTTTAAGAAAAAAAATTGATCAAGTCATACTATAAATTTTTTTTTAAATCGATTTTATTAAAAAAAAAAGGGGGAAGGGGAGAGGGTTCGAGCAAGGGTTGTGCAGTCCTCGTTGCCACCACCGTCGCCGAGGGCTGCATAGCCCTCCCCCAATCCTCCCTTTCCTCCTTTTTTTTTAAATTAATTATTTGTATAATAATATATATTTTAAGTTATTAAATATTATTTAATTAATACAATTTTAAAATGTCACGTCAGCACAAAAAGATGTTATTTTGGCTAAGTTTTCACTAACTCAGTTTCTGGCAAGCCATATAAGCGATTTATATTATTAAAATAAACCACGTTGAATTTTTGGTAGCTCTCGCCGAAATTAGCATTTAAGTAATCTAATTTTTTAAAAAATGTCATTAAGTATACTTTTTGTAACTTTTGGCACTGTAAGTATCCTATTGTATCAAGTTTTAATACTTGGGCTATACTTTTACCCAAAAAAATCAATGGTTTCTTGTATAGAAGGGACTGAGGTGGATGAGTTTGGAAGTAGGCTTTTCAGAACTCCTTTGGACAAAGTTACATAGGGTACATACAAAACATGTGCAAGGAGGCTCATTAACATGGTTCTTTCATTCTCTATCTCTTGGTGCATAATTGTGTCAATTAATTCCACAAAAGAATTAATTATAAGCATTAATTGATATGGGGTCTGATTTTTTACTTTGCCTATGTAAATAATATCGCGACCTACCTTTTTCGTCTAGAGGAGAAAAAATAAAGGTTTTGAGATATTGTCTAAAGGATGAGTTTAAGACCCTTAGTTAGACGTGAGCTTTCCCAAGCTCATATTCCGTATAACATTGGAATGCTCATAAAAATCTTATGATTAGGAGTTACCATTAGCCTATTGGAGTTGGCTAAAAACCAAGTGAGACTTGGAAGTGTGCTTCACTTCCTAAACAACTAGAGAATGTAGGGTCAGGAATTTAATTACACTAATTAATCAATTAATGTCCTTTCGGTATCTAATATTGTTCATTTTGAAAAGATTTTTGTAAGGCAATTTGGATTAATTGTAGACTTATCCACTAACATGTGATGTGATTATGTTGGTGTATAATCATTAAAATAACAATTAGCAACCAAAGGAATCATTAAATAAATTGTAGGGAAAAACAGGCATTCGGCACTACAAGATAAATAAATAACAATCCTAACTAGATTAAAGAGATGCCATAATCATCATATTGAAAGTGCACCAATAAGGGCATTTATCTTTAAAGACAATCAAAACCTTAGGGTAGAGCCTTAAGAGCTTATTTAAATTCAAGCATAATCTTAGACCAAAAAGTTTACACTTTTTTGAGAAAGAATTATCAAAAAAACTATTTTAAGGCTTTTTGAGGAATTTTAAATTTTTGGAATTTTAAAAATTCTGAACTTTTTGATATCTTTTAGAATTTTCTAAATTTTTAAATTTTTAGAGTTTTCTGGATTTTTATATTTTTCAACGATTTTTCAAATTTTTATGATTTTCTGAATTTTGAATTTTTAGTATTTTTTATTAAGGATTCTGACTAGGTCAAGAAACCGGGCCCACTAAACCGACCCGGACCCTATCGGTCCGGATCGGACTAAAAACTGAGCCGACGCTGGGGCCCACTCCGAATTAACTAAACGTGCCCGTGAATATTTTTTAAGTAGCCCACTCAGCCTTCGGCCCACAATACAAACAAACCCACAGCCCATTTTCCTTTAGCAGATGACAAGCCCACAACTAAAAAGCCCGAAGCCCATTTCTTGTTTTTGTTTATTTCCTTTTCAATTCTTTCCTCTTTCTTTTCTTTTCTTTTCTTTTTCTTTTATTCCTTTTTGGTCTTCTTCTTCTTCTTCTTCTTCTTCTTCTTCCCTGCGGACGTCTTCTTCCCCGAACGCCTGCAACTCACGCTCACCGACCTGAATGACCATCGACGCCACACCCAACATCCGGCCACCGACCGCCGGCCTACGCCGGCACAGAACCAACTCCAACCGCCGGTCGCTTCCAACGACCACAAAAATTGACAACAAACGTTGACCGAAACAAATCTATTCAACCCTAGTATGTCTAATAGAAAATCAATCACAAGTGCACATGGAAACAAGCTGAGTTGAGTTATTTCGAACCAAGGCTTTTCCGGCGAGAAAGCAAATCCAGCGGAGGAGAGAACTCATATGGCTGACTCGAACCGCGATTCATATGCCACAAAATCATGCAAAAAACAGAGGTACCATGGAATCAGTGGCAATTCTGGCACAAATAGAGTGTATGACAAAGCACCAACACATCGATTTCGCAACATCAAACTCGGTGGTTCTTTTAGGCATTTCGTCGAGCAGTGAACTGCGATTTAGCAAGCGTGTTCCGGAGCAATATTCGATGCAATTCTCTAACCAGAAATGATGTAGAAGGGTGTAGAGCAACATATTTAGTGTCGAACCAGTCTTATTCTGTAACGATTCGCTTGAAATCTCCCATTTAATCGGTGTGCGCCGGAGCTAGACTTCTACCTGGATCGGGAATGGAGTCCCTGTCGCCGTACGGTCACTGGCGAAGCTTCGATGGACGCCGAGCAACTTCCTTAGTCCGCGAACGGTGTTGTAGCGGGCTTAGCGGGCGAGCTGGTTCCGGCGAGCAGTTTCGGGCGAGCGCACGGCTCCTTTCCTTCATCCTTCTCTTCTCTTAGCCTTCTCTGTTTCTTCCCCCTTTCTGCCCAGAAAACTTCCATTTGCTACCTTCCTCCTCTTGTATCACCCGCACGCGGGTTGTGCAAAGGGAAGAGGAAAGAGAACATATGGGGCCGGGCCTTGTTATCTTTCTTCTTGGCCCCGGAAAAAAAATGGGCTACAAAAAGGAAATTAAAAGATGGGCCGAGGGATTAAAAGAATGGGCTGGAATACATCAGCCCACTGGACTCGATTTTTTTTTTAATTTCATCATTTTTCATTTTCATTTCATATTTCATATTTTGCATTATTTATTTATTTTCTTTTCATCTTATTATATATTTCAATATTTTTTTGAAAATAAATGGATATTTAAAACGTACTGACAAAAAATCAAATGGACAATGCTTTTATTACATATCATGGCAGCAAAAATTGGTATTGAAGGCTTTTCTAAAACAAAATGAATCCATCACTATTGCATATAAAATGTGAAAAATCAAGTATTTTACTTCTTCGCATATGAACTAAATGTCAAAGTTACCAATAGGGAAAAAAAATGTGGTCTCAACATACCATCATGCCATCATGAAGTATATACTAGTAGAGTCATATGATCTATATGCACAAATGGTCAAATCTTAACATAATACTCAGGTAAATATAATATATGCTCCTAGTCTGATTTTGACTCATATTAACATTCCATATCTTATAATATTCCACTTCTTAAATTTAAAAAATATGATGCTTTTCTATTTTCTTAATAAATGATTAAACATTTCAATAAGGCCATGCTTTTGATTTTCATAAAGGTTAGATTTGTAAAGAAAAATGAAGGGCAATGCGTCATTCCTTTTTCTTGATGTGGACACAATCAAATGGTTGAATTCTTAAATGTCTCCTACTGCACAGACGGTTTGAAAGAGTCGACATCATTGGCACATTCGGTTTTACTTTAACCATTGTTCTTGGGCATTGGCTTTAGCTTTTTTCCACGCTAGAGCAGTAATTTGAGCATATTTCTTTGTGTTATAATACCTAACGCAAAAGCTAAATTGATACATGAAGGGAAATCATGTGTATATAAAATATATATAAATTTTGTTAGGAATGTGTAGCAAAAGTCCAATACTTTGAGTTGCTAAAGAGGAGTTCAAGTTTTAGCCAGTCAATATATCTAGTTATAACCAACTTTACTCAAAAGCTTAATCTAATAAGTTATAGGCCAATTAAAATATATTAATTGTTTAACACCAAATCAATTTTTTGATGTGGGATTTTTCTAATACAACTTATATATATCATAATAAAGTCTCCCCTCACGTGTAAGTTTCAATGTTAGGTTTGCTCTCTCTCAATTAAGGTATATTTCTACATTAACTTATCTCAACTTGAAAACCCTAGGCCACTCAATAGATATTCATAATCTTAAACTCAACTACCAATAAAATACAAACTCAAACTATAAAATCCTTCTAGTAGCCAAGGGCACTATCCCCTATGACTTCCATGCTTTTTCTGTTCATGAAGAATATGAATCACACCCTAACAAATTTTTCTAATTTTGTTGTTTAAATTAATGAGTGACCTTTATATTATTTTAAAAATGATGGCCAAAATAGGCCTACTTCTTGCTTAAACATATATGCTGACTAATACAATAACATTACAATAGGTCTTCAAACAACCAAGACATTTATGACATCACTCATTTTCATGGCTTCAAAGATTACTTATATAAGATAGACTACTTTCACAAAAGTATGTGTTGCCTTATTCAATGGCTAAGATTAACAATAAATATAATTAATATCTAACTATGATTTTTATTCGCCCTTTTGTCATTTGGACTTGACATTTTCAACCAAAGCATATCAAAGTTCACCCTACATGGAATTGACTTGCCCACACATTATAGTCAGTTCGAAGGAAAAAAAAGCAAAGAGTCAAATGCTTGAAAATTAATGTTAACTGGATTGCAAAAAGAATGTAATCAAGCCAAAACTGACCAATGCGAAATTAAAAACCGATCTGACCAAAAACGTGTACTCAATAAATCCGAGAAAACTCCATTTCAAAAATGATCAAACCTCAAGCAAGTCGAATTTTGATTTGAAAGTTCTTCCTATTGTAGGGTTTGCCAAATGATTCATCACATAAGCAATATGTAAATATGTATAGATCTAACAAGGGTATATTATATTGTATTTCGTATTGGGTGCCCCAACAATAATGAAGATTTAATTCATTATTTCTAAAAAAAGAATCCCTAAAAAATAATATAAGTGAATTATAAGTGGGAAAAGGGAAGAGAGGTGGGCTACCTAGGCTGACAAAAGAGGCATAAACTTAGGGGCAGCAACATATGCCCCATGTAGTAATAAATGCTTTTCTAAATTCATTGCCTTCAAAATGTCAAGGTATATTAGAGGATTATGGGCATACAATGAAGAGCAGGTATTCCACCGACCTATTCTCCTTCAAAGGTGTTACCATGTACAAGGGTCGCCTACGATGGTCTCTCCAGTGAGAGCATCTAATCAGGCTGCATTACTTATTTTAACGTACCGATGCCCGCATGCCTTGCACCCCTCTCGCTAGTAAGAGAATACTTTTCTTCCCCTCTAACCTAGGAATCCTCCTAAATTTTATGCCTCAAAGTTCAGACGAAGTATTTTAAGGACTTACTCAAGTCTCTATAATTGAATTATAAGTGGAAAAAGGGAAGAGAGGTGGGCTAGCTAAGCTGACAAAAGAGGCATAGGCTCACGAGCAGCAACACATGTCACATGTGGTAATAATAAATGCTTTTCTAAATTCATTCTATATGATCAAATTAATTATAAGATTTACTCAAATAAAAACTAAATTAATGGTAATATCATGAAATTTAATCAAAGAATCTAATTATTAGCGTTCACGTAAGTATTTTTTTTTGAATCCTCATTTTCAAAATTGAATATAACTCATATACATACATATATACATTTGCAATACACCATTTCATTTATGCATTTTTGTCACTAATAGTGATTCTACTTCAGGAACGTACGGATTAAGTAATGTGATGTGACAATATGTACGTATCATTTGGATGTTTGACATAATACAAATTCTAATAATAGATTAGGCCAACCTCATTAGGGATGAGCTGTTCCAAGTTCTTTATAGGTTCCATTTGGAACTTGGAATGTATCCGTCGAAATCTAGAACCTATAATCTACCCTCTTATAGGTTCCAGGGTCCAATATGTTCTTTTTTTATTTTATTTGTTTCAGTTAAGTGAAACTTGTTCTAGTTCCGAAAAAAAAGAGGAACTAGGAATTAGAACCTCCCTCTCTAGAACTGGGAACCGTGCTCACCCCTTCCAACATAGTCTTTATATTGATAAAAATCACAGAAAGATTAGTTTTAATTCTATGAAATGGAGTATACAAAAGAAAAATGGGTGGCCAACATGATGGAAAATACACATAAGAAAGAAGTGCAATAGCCATTGTTTGTACAAGCTTTGAGTGAGAATATTTCACCAAAAAGAATCGAGCTCTTAAGATAGAGGAAGCTTACCAAGGCAGCAAGTTCAGTTGCTAAGCATTTCTAGCCCTTTCAACACATTCCGCAGCCTTGAATAAACTGGTCAGCAACTTTGAAATGCTTAGCTTCTGCTATTGACACTCACTGCTTGCATTCTTGTGCATATCTACTATTCATCTCTGTAAATTGTGCTAGCACCTGTCAATAGCTTTCATGAGAATCATGACAAGGAAATTAACTAATAGGAATAAGAATAAAGAACAATATAATCTACATAAACCAATAATCAGGAGTGAAGAGCAAGGATGTTGTCTAACTTCACCTTAAAGACCCTTATAGCATCATTCTTGCGATTGACTATTATCATACTAGGAAATCTATAGCTATAGATATGTTGCATCTTAGCATGAGCATCATATCCTACTATCATAACAAGAAACATTGCCACAACATCAGCCATTCCCTTTTAATAGGCAATGCTTTAGAAGGTCACACCATGCAGCCCACTCACTATATGCACAAGTGATTGGCAATCATCCAACATCTAGCAAAGTTGCATCATAATACCATACATGATGTTCAAGAAAGCAATAATCATAATCCAAAGGTCTTGTCTAGTTGTGCAAAACCATGAGAGGATTCAACGGGAAGAACCAATGCACACATATCTAATAAGAAGCTTGACCTGTGAGGCTTTAGAGCCAAAATCTAGATATTAGCATTTAGTATTTATCTATAATATTTAAACAAATCATAGACTACACAATATCATAAACATCAAATGAATGGAAAAGGCAAGGAAAATGGCAAAGAGAATTGACATTCAAGTTACAGGGCTCTATAAAATAAAGAAGGAAATCTTATTCATTTTATAATTACCTAAACAAATTATTTCAAGGCCATCTTTTTTGTATGTAATGAGTTGCCAAAGTATACTACATATCTTAGAAGCATGAAAAGGTTAAGGTTTGATTAGTCCCCTGGAATATAAGTAACTGAGAGCTCCAATTGGAGAATTGCACGACCAAGAACCATACATATTAGTAATTCACGATAAGGATCAAGAAGATACTTCTCTCAATGAGTCTCATGAACGAGTTAGCTATTAAGATATTGCACTTCGTCGTTTTCCTTAACCATGGATATGACGTCCCATTGCTCAAATGACAATCTAGCTAAGAATACGCAGTCTAGAGGAAAATGCTACATTTGATAAACAAGGCATCTGGAAATTGGCAAAAAGAAGATTGGGCATTTATTACTCTACCTTTTGTTATTGAGCAAATTCTATACCCATTATTTACAACCATTATATGGCTGAACACCATTCCACTGAATCAACTATACTTAGGATGCATTTGATCTAGAATCTCCATTACTGCAAGAGTAACAAGAAAAAAGTTGGAAACATTCATAAATCACGCAGACACTTGAAAAGGGGAAAAAAGATTAAATTTCTGTGGAAGCAACCAACTATTTCTAATGATTATGCGTTTTTACTTAGCTCGTTAGCTTGAAAACCCAAAATAGATTCTATTTAAAAAACATGTCTAAATACCACACAAGAGATAATTTAGCAAACTAATTGACAAAGCACTTTGCAAAAGAAGGTATCATCCAAACAAAAACAAGTTGGTGGATGAAGGATTATGCTCAGCGTAGGAAGTTTACATTTAGGTCCTAAGCACATCAACTTTAAGACATGTCTGTACTGCACAAAATAGATATTCAAGGAAGCAAATTAACTCGGAAGTGGGAACCGGAACCACCGATTCCAGAAAATGAGGAACTGGGAACCAGAACCGCCGATTCCGAAAAATGAAGAACTAGGAACTGGAACCAGACTCCCTAAAACTGGGAACCAAACCAAACCCTTTGGTTAGGTTCTCTGGCTCCTGGTTCTACCTAAGAATGTGCTCCCCCTAAGCCTCATGCGGCTGAGTCAACACCTTGCGTTCTCCGGTCAACATTTTCAACAATTCCGACCTCGTCGCTTTACATCGCATTCGCGTACTTGACATATATAAATACGCACCCAGAAGAACTTCCAACCTCCATAACCAAAACCACTTCAATCCTCAAAGCAATCCTCTCAAAATTTAACAGCTCAACAACTCCATAAATGGCTGCTTACAAGCTTCCTCTCTCTCAGTTTCTTCTTCTTATTCTTCTTCCTCTTCGGGTTGTTCTTCGAAGAGAACGATCACCGGTTTGATCCAAGTCCCAAAGCCCTCGAAACTCAGCCTTGCTGATCATCCAAGTGCTGCGATGAGGACCAGGAATGGTTATGCTTTCGTGGAGCCACTACAGATGGACGTTGCCCAGAAAGATAGGGTTTTGCAGCCATGCCGATCACCTACTTCTTCAGTGGAAACGACCACGAAGCTCTATGCGATCTTGGAGGCTGTTGAAGATAGAGTGGAGATGCACCACAACATCGGCGAACAGCGGGACAGCTGGAACAAGCTTCTGTTGAGCTCGGTCAACATGATGACTCTCACTGCAACCACCATGGCCAGGATGGCTGCGGCTGTGCCGGCTCCATCGCTGAGAGTATGCTCCGCTCTCTTGTTTACTGCTGCCACCGGCATGTCACTCATCATGAGCGAAATCCACCCCATCACAGCTGGCTGAAGAGCAACGCAATGCCTCAAGGTTGTTAAAGCAGCTCCAGAGCGAGATCAAGTCGATGCTTGTGCTCCAATCCCCGACTGAGACAGACGTGAAGGAGAGGATGGAGAAGGTGCTGGCGCTCGATAGAGCTTATCTGCTGGCTCTGCTCGGAAAGATGATCGAGAAGTTCCCCGCAAAATTCGAGCCTGCCGTGTGGTGGCCTAGGGTTTCTGGAAACCACCGCCATTCACAAGGGCGCAAAACCTTCACGAACACGGAGCAAAACGGATGGAGCGAGGAGCTGGAAGTGGAGATGAGAGCGATCGTCCAAGTCGTCGAGAGCAACGACAGGAAAGATTACTTGAGGCTTGGAAATCTGGCGGTAAAATTGAATAAGATGTTGGCGGTTTCGGGCCCTTTGCTAACCGCCATTGCCACGGCTGGCTCAGCCTTCAGAGGCTCGACAGCCACCACTGTGGCAGCCATTGCTGGTGTGACGGCACTGATCGCCAATAGCTTTGAGCACGGAGGTCAAGTCAGCATGGTCGTGGAGATGTGTGTAAGATTTTGTGGGACCGATACCAACTATTCTAAAAGCGTAAGCTATTAGATGATGATGTAGTTTATTATTTATGTATTCTAACATTCCCTTCACGCTTAATTTGGTATTTTTCCTAGTATTAAGCGTGAAAATTTAATTAGGAAGGCAAATAGAGCTTGGTAAGATTTGAACTCAGGACCTCCAGCTCTGATACTATGTAAAATTACCGATTGTTTTAAAAGCTTAAACTATTAGATAACGGCGTGGTTTATTATTTATGTATTCTAACAATGTGCAGAAACTGCACGGGGTTCTTCGAGCTCATGGAAGAGATGATCGAGGCGATGCTCCAAGAGCGAGACTACAGCAAGAGAGAGAATGGGGCGATGAAGCTGGGCCGGAGCCTTTCCCAGCTCCGAGATTTAGCAAGAAAATAAATGGCGTATTGTATAAAAGGGACTGAGGTGGATGAGTTCGGAAGCAAGCTTTTCTGAACTCTTCCGTACAAAGATATATATACGGTGTATATACGGTACATGTCCAACGAGGCTCATCAAACACGAATACTCTCATTCTTTAATTCTTGGTACGATATGCTCTGTTTTTCCACGATGTGGACGCGATCTAATGGCTGAATTTCTTGAATTGAAAGCGACTTTGACTTGTGAAAATATTAGCTGAAAATATTAGCTGGAATACTCCATGCGGGATCATGTAGCTCACTATTCAATGATGAAAACGTGTCTATCCGGATCCACAATCCAAATTTACTGCACTGTAGACTCTCTCTCTCCTCTTTTCTTTGTCGATCCCCCGTCAACCCTTGGCAAGGGACGGAATAGTGGAGAGGAGACAGTGGAAGAGAGAGGGTCACAGGCATGAGAGTGGGTGTCGAGTGGTGCAGGCAAGTCAAGAACACACCAGTATAACCTGCATATAATCTCGACACTTAAAATTCAAGATAAATTTCATTGTCCTGAATAAATATATAAATAAATAAGTTAGTAAACAATTTGTCATCATTATTCGACAGAAATGAAATGGCGTTAATGCTCAACGAAGGGCGGGAGGTTCTCGTCAGGTTTCCATTAGTCGTCGGCATGTAATCTTCAAAATCCATTAAACTGCCCATCAAGTTGCTTTGACTAAACTTCACCGAAAAATATAAAAGGACAAATCGAAAACAAAAACTATGAAAAAAAATTCGTTCCGTACTCGACTTGACTCCCTGCATAAGCCGTCCGCACATCTCGATATATATATATATATCGTCCTAGACCCCGGACGAGTACTTCCAAACAACGCCTTCCGCCACCGCATCCATCCTCCGGCAGCATCGTCCCTAATGGCATCAGAGCTCGGGTGTGAGCCGCCCCACCAGCCGGTGATCGACCCTTCCCAGGTGAGGACCCCCGAGCACCACCTCGTCCCCGTCGCGAGGCCACCCAAGTCGTCCATCTTGACCCGCCTCCACGCCGGCTACTTCCGCATAAGCCTCTCCCTCGCGTGCCAGGCGTTGCTGTGGAAGATCCTCCGCCACCCATCGGCGTCAACGCCGACACCAGACGACTCGCTGCCTCTCGAGCATCTCTCTCATGTGATCCCTCACATGACCTTCATGATCTACTGGGGCTTCGCCCTGCTGGTCCAGATCTCCCTCTCTTTCCTCTATATTCTCCGGTGTTTCTTCCATTTCAGGCTGGTGAAGGCGGAGTTTCAGCACCACGTCGGCGTGAACTACCTGTTCGCGCCGTGGATAACGTGGCTCTTGCTGCTCCAGGCAGCCGAGTTCGCGCCGGACTTCCCAGAGACGACGTTGTACCTGGTCCTCTGGTGGGTCTTCGCCGTCCCACTGATCCTGCTCGACATAAAGGTCTACGGGCAGTGGTTCACGACCGAGAGGCGGTTCCTCTCGATGGTGGCCAACCCGACAAGCCAGCTCTCGGTGGTGGGGAACCTGGTGGGTGCCCGGGCCGCTGCCTTGATGGGGTGGCGTGAGACCGCCGTCTGCATGTTCTCGCTGGGGATGGCGCATTACCTGGTGCTGTTCGTTACCTTGTACCAGCGGCTGTCCGGTGGGGACAAGCTGCCGGCGATGCTGAGGCCAGTCTTCTTCCTGTTCTTCGCCGCGCCGAGCAAGGCGAGCGTCGCCTGGAAGTCCATCTCCGGCGAGTTTGACATCGGGGCGAAGATGCTCTTCTTCCTCTCCCTCTTCCTGTTCACCTCCCTGGTAAATTCAACACTCACCTTCCCCTTTCGTCTCTCTAGTTCGATACGCATCGCTTTCATGCTGCAGCTAACAGGCTCATTCGCAACCAATCAAATTACAGAAAAATCGTGTAGGGCTGCTGATCTCTTGGGTTTAGTTCTAGGTTAAATTCTTTTGTTACATAGAATTTCATAAGATATTGTACTCAATTGACCAGTTGCCGCGTCAAACCGTCCAAATCGACCAAGCTTTAAATTAAATTAAAGAGGTGACCAAGCGCTTTGTCTTGAAATGATCTTGCTCAGCATTTCTCCAAAATACTTGCAACTTGGTAGATTGTATAATTATAAATAGTATCATGGTGACCGACTTTGCTAACTCCATCAAATTTCTATAAGAAAAACGAAGGGGAGCTGTCCTTTAGAACAAGACATGAGAATCTAGTATCGATCTGGGGACCCAAGTCATGCTGACCGATCGTCTCTAGATGTCTTGATATATACCTAAAATCTTCCAAGCCATAGTAGAAGATGCTTATGCAAGCAAATTTGTCCCAACAATTAAAAGGGCACATTTGATGGACAAAATTAATCATCAAGCTCGACCAATCTTTTCTTTCTAACTTGGAGTGACTAGGACAAAATCACGTGGTACATTTATTTTCTATGATGTCCCTTTAGCAACCTTTTGCTTTCTCTCTCTCTCTCTCTTGTCCCCTTCACCAGATTCGTCCGTGGAAATTGTGTACCGGGAAATCGGCTCCTCCTAGTGTATGGATAGTATCATAGTTTAATGGTCCAAAATGTCAAGCTCACTTTATTAAAACACTAAATAAACTAGAATTTCTCCCCTCGATTAAGGCAACTGGGTTACGCAACTTTCTTACGAAATACCCATCATCTATTTATCTATTTATACCTCCAAAAGTATTTAATATTTAAAAAGCTTCCGCCAGCTGCTTTTGAAAGGGATGACGCCGTATCGAAATGACCATTAAATAAGGGTTTGAATTGACATGTATTAATTTAAAGAATATCCTCTTTTAAATTCTTGAACTAGGTTTTTTCTTCTTTTTTTTTTCTTGTGGTGGTGTCGAAACAGGCATGCAGACCGGCGCTCTTCAAGAAGTCGATGAGGAAATTCAACGTCGCGTGGTGGGCGTACTCGTTCCCGCTGACTTTCCTGGTCGAGGCATCGTCGGAGTACGCGCAGGAGGTGAAGGGTCCGATCGCCTCAGGGCTCATGCTCGTTCTGTCGGCGCTCTCGTTCCTGGTCCTCCTCGGCCTAATCCTGCTCACCGCGCTCAACACCGAGCGGCTCTTCCGGGAGGATGACCCGATCCTGCGCTTCGACAAGGGGAGGAGGGCAAGGAACTAGTTGCTTGTGAGGGTTTTCCGGTCTGTAACTTATAATTAAGGACATGTTAAGGAATGGTATGCACGATACGTCATGATGGTTTTGTACCTTTAGGTCATTCGCAGCGCGAATTAGTAGTCTGTCGACTCTCTCCCTCTCTCTGAGCGCGTGTCGGGGGCGTGTGGTATGAGATGATCCGAGCGTACACTTCGAACTTGGGCTAAGGAAACTCGTTTCTTCTACCTTCAGTATCTTGAATTTCTTGATTCAAATATTGGATAGATAGGAGAGATTCAAATGTATCGGTTCATCAATGATTACAACTTCTTCCCTAAAGCAACATCGTCTTGATTGTTGATCACTCAAAAACTGCCGTAAAGTGAGTCTTTGTTAAATGCAGCCTTCTTCAAGTTTAAAATTCATTCATCCACAATGTTAAAAGTACCACATATCACTTGTTCATGGAGTTTGTGTGCTCTTAGATACATTAGGCCTGCCTTGACTTTTGAGCTTATGCTTTGAGTTGGATACTCTAACATGATATTATAGCTAAGTTATACCTTAGGTTATTTCGCATGTACAACCCACTGTTTGTCAAATCCTCTCATAATCCAGCTCCTACATGAGAGAGGGTGTTAAAGTATCCCATGTCTCTTATATATAAGGTTAATATGCTCTTTATATAAACGTAATCTCCCTCTACCTATTTTTGGTTGGACATTCTATTGGTGACTGGATTTCGATAACCATCTGCTACATGATATAATAGAATCACATTTTTGTCATTGAGGAAGAAACATTGGCTATATCGGTAATATGTAATAACTTTAGATAATAACTTTGTGTTTAAGTCAAGCTCCTAATCAATACTTAGCGTGTAAATCTCTAGTCTCACTAATCTATGGTTCATAAATAGGAAGGACAATATTCAAGCGATGTTAAATAGGTCTTTGATTAAATACGGCATATACTTGAAGATCATAGCCTACGTGTGAAAAATCTTTTTGTAGAAGGAAGCACTCAAGACCATTAACCTAACACAGACAAGCCTATTATACTTTTCTAATAAATTCAGTTTTCAACTTCGTTCGTCAATGAAAGCTATATGCGTTGTCCAAGAGCACGATCGCGAAATATCTCGACATTAAATACTCGTAATATAAAAAACCCTTGAAAACTTGGTTTTGAAAAAAAATACCCTTGAAAATGGTGGTCGTTGCATACAAAATGACGACAAGGGAAAAGCAAAACTGAGGGAACGAAGGTGACGATATAAAGAAGAAATGGACGAACAAGCAAGAGTTAGCAAAAATAAATCTAGAATGAATAATATATTAGAAGATCGACGTAGTCCTGAGGAAGGTAGACTTTGACAATACGGAGTCATTGAATCGAGCTAAAGCCGATATCCTTTCGCTTATCTTCTATTATGCTTGAGAAGATAGCATGCATGAATTGGTTTCTGTTCTTCTTTAATTGCAAGTGGCGCCAACAAGCTGACAGATAAACGAAGACGGCAGGAGAGAGAAATGTGAAATTTTTGTATATCTCTATGTGTCTCCAAGTGTCATAACGAAGAGTGTATGAACCTATATGTATAATCAAGGGAGATATATGCATCATTGTTAGAGATATTAAGAATCAAAGGGAATATCTTGGTTACTTCTAACATCCTCCTCAAATTTACTACTAACGTTACCACCAATCAAGACAGACAATGTTGAGGATCCATGTTGAGAGAAGCATATTAGTAGTTATTGAAAAGGAGAATGACATGAGACACGAGGTGTGCTCTATGCGTGCACTTGGTGTACTCAAAATTTCGTCAGCATTATCTAACTCTGATATTAAGATAAGAATGATACAAAAAAAGAATTGTGAAATTTATGTATACCTTTGTAGTGGCAGAAGATCGGCTCAAATGTCAAAACTAGGCATGAATGAATACTTAAGTGTTAAAAGTTATTAAAAGTACACTTAAATATCAATATTTTAGAAAATTTGATTATTTCAGTGCTAACTTCAGTGACCCCTTCAGAAAATCCTACGTGGCAATTTTTTAATAATTTCTATTGCCTACGTGGCTTGTCAAAGATCCACCTTAACTTACTCTCACTCAAAATGATGTTGTTTTGGCCATAAGTTTAATTTTAAATATAAATATTAATTAAACAATATTAAAAATGAAATTAAAAAAAAAGAAGAAGCAACAACACTAGCAATACAGGTGAGAGGAGGCCTTCCTTACTTGTGGTTGCCCCCATCTCTAGTGGGCAGAGGTGATGGATGGCGAGGGTTGTCGGCACTAAGGTGGGGGTCGATGACCCTCGCCGACTAAAGGGCCTGGTCAATGGGTCTTCGCCAAACGTTGGGAGATGGCAGTGACCCTCGCACCGTGGGGGAGGGTAAGCAACCCTTGCCCAAATTTGGGAGAGGGTCATCACCCTCTCCCGACGTTTGGCGAGAGCCCATCGGCCTTCATTTCAAACTCCTTTGACAATAGATGCTTCAATCTATTGATGTCCCTTGTGCTAGATATTGCAATGAGCATATCATCCACATACAACAGCAAAATAACATAGCGGCCATTAGATATCTTGAACTCGTTATTGCACTTAAAGGTGTTGATTATCTTATACCACCATCTACAACTCGATTTCACATCTAGTGAACTCGTTATTGCACTTAAAGGTGTCGATTATCTTATACCACCATCTACAACTCGATTTAAATCATGCAGACTTTTATTCAGCTTGCAAGCATAGTTTTGTTTGTTAGGAACCTTAAAACCTTCCAGTTATATCATGTAAATATCCTCCTCTAAGTCACCAAGGAGGAGCACAATCTTCACATCAAATTGTTTTACAAATTTGGAGAAAACATTTTACTAAAAGTTTCGTTTGTACTTTTTCCTACATTGGTTTCTTCTTTGATTTCATATACCCACATATTATGCAATTCCTTTTTTCCAAATAGTACTTGGGATAACACCAAAGTTATATTCTTGTCAAGTGAATCCAAGTGATACTACATTGATATCCATGCGAAATGCACAAACAAACAAGAGAAGTAACATTGGCTAATAACTTGTGTTTAGGCCAGCTCCATATCAATACTTAGCAGGGAAATGTCTATCTAGCCTCCCTAATTCATGGTTCTTAACTACAAATGGCACTCTCTAATCAGTCATTGAATTAAATACGGCATGCACTAAAAGTTCATGGCCTATGAAAAACATTTTTGAGAAGATATACTAAAAAAATTCAACCTATTACAAGCAAGCCTTTAATACTTTAATAATAACTTCAGTATATAACTTCGTTCGTCAATGATTACTGTTTGTATTGTCAAAGAGTATGATCGCGAAACATCTGCCCGTTAAATATTCGTATTATAATAAACCCTTGAAAGTTTGGTCCAAGAAAAAATTCCATAAAATGGACGTCGTTGCGTGCAAAATGACGACGAGGGAATATTGAATCAAGGGAACGAGGGTGACGCCATGGAGAGGAAATGCACGAACTAACAAAAGTTAATAATAAACTAATAGCAATAAATAAACATAGGCATAATAGAAAATTAAAATAGCAACGTAGTCCTAAAAGAAGTAGACTTTGTCAATATTGTCTAACAATGGTGCCAAAGCTGATGTCCTTTTCACTATTTTTTAATGATATGCTTGAGAAGATTGCATGTGTCAACTGATTTCCATTCAACTTTAATATTACAACCAGCATCAATAAGTTGACAAAAAACTGTCATGGACTGTCACCCAATTAATAAGGAAAAATTTCGGCGTACTTTTTGCATTTAGGATTTACATATACAACTATGAGTGATTGGTTCCCACCCTAAAATTGGTAACTGAAATCAAGAATCACTCACCAATTTCTAGACCCAATTGAGAACCGAATCATTGAGAATCAAACTAGATCGTGGTTCAGTTTTCATGTGGGTCCATGGATTCAGATGTTACATTGAGGTGATTGAGAGCGAGATGAGAGATAGGCAAGGCTGTAACAACACTGTCAATTCCGGCATATTCATCAACACCGGCAACAGAAATTAAGCAATAACAACAAGAGTGACCATCACATAGAGGAGCAAGAACAAGTGAATTCTTAACATTAACCACTCCTAATCTCCCTTTCGTTAGAGCAAAAACCATTTCATCCAATTACAACAACTAAAAAGGCTCAATTACGTATTCAGTTGGAAGAGGCACAGAACAAAGAGATCCTACTTCTTACTACCCTTGGCCGACTTGCGCCTCGAAGGCGCTATGATCTCCCGCTTTAGCGTAGGAAACTCCATGTTCTCCAACAGCTTGCCAAACTTCTTGCGGAATTTCTCAACTTCATTGACATTGATGACGACAGCGGAGCAGTTGCCCAGGTAGAAGGGGAGATTGCTGGACCAAACGTGGATGACTTACTCCCACTAGCTTTCGTTGGTGGTCATTGTTGATGTGTGATTCATACTTCCTATTGACAAGATGACATGGGGTCCTCCCGAGCTGCCAAATGATTTTCATAGTTTGAATCCATATTTTATTGATAGTTTAGTCTTGGACCCATGAATAGCTATTAGGTACATATAATCTTTCTCTTGTAACCGAGGGATGTAATAGAGAGGTATAAGATGCTAATTATAATAGAATCATCTACTATACAAAGCCCTAGTTTAAGGATGGACTAGGATAAACCCTTATGTCTCAAATTCTCTGTCTTGCTTGTACTCTCTATTTCTTTGTAATTGTGCATGGAATCCTAACAATCATTGCTAGTCACCGTTGCAATACACCTTGGCATCCCAATGCTTCATTTCTAGATCAGCCATATATCTACTCACAACTCCCACTACACGTACTATGCAACATATATTAAATTGTCAAAAGTTGACTATAAGGCACCTTAGCCATGTACTGCCACTCCTCATATGTCTTTAGTGATTGCTCCTTCGAGAACTTGAAATGACTTTCCTAAGGAGTCCTAATGGCCTTTGCACTTTGAACTTTGAATTTATCCAACATGTTCTCAATATAGTCATACTAAGACATCTTTAGAAACCATTATGATCTATCTCTGATGATCCTTTGACAATTGCTCTTTCGGTTATTAATCTCCCTCATGCTAGATTTTACAACATCCTTATTATGCACATACAATGGCAAATTAATATGGTAGTCATCAAAATTCTTAAAGTAACAATAGTGATTCATTCACATCTAGTGAACTTATTACCACACATAAAGGAGTCAAAACTATTGTACCACTATCTAGCAGTATATTTTAAACCAAACTATATTTCTTTAGCTTGGAGACATAATTTTGTTTGCTTGGAACTTGAAAACCTTCAAATTAAACCATGTATATATCCTCCTTTAAGTCACAAAGGAGGAATGCAATCTTTGCATCTAAATATTCTAGATATAAATTATTAGTGGCAATAATACTTAGCATCAACCTAATTTTAGTAAACTTCACAATTGGAGAGAAAATTTTTGTGTAATCAATTTCTTTCTTTTGTAGAAAATTTTTTACTACCAACCTCACCTAGTACATCTTGCTGCCATCAAGTTTCCTTTGACCCTATATACCCACTTATTTTGCAATGCAATCTAGTACTTGAGATAGCAACCAAGTTATGTTTTTCTTGAGTGAATCCAACTTATCCTATATTGTTAACTTACACTTAATAGAATCTTGAACCTGCATTACTTTTGAAAAATATTCTGGTAAGCTAACATCAGTCAAAAGCAAATAATTCAATAATTAAGAATACCTTTACACAAATTTGGATGTTCTACTAATCTTCTTAAAGTGAGTTTAGGTGTAGGTGTTTTTGTTTTAGTTCTCGATCGATCTACAGCAATATTTTCAAGTTATCTAATCATAACATTCTTAAAAACTCCCTTCAATTCAATCTCTGGTCCCCTTTGTTTGTTTCCTCACACTAGATCTTGCCATGAATTTGTCCTTGTACAACATGTTTTCATTGACCTAACATCATCACTTTTCTTTATTTTCCTATTTTGTTCATCCCAAAGCCAATTGCCAATATGATTAGAATCATGTCCAATGAATGAAGAAAAAAGAAAACATTTTCTAGCCTTTGCATCAATTTTATCTCTAGTTTCAAAATTCATCTGCAAATATGAAACATAAGACGAAACTTTCAGTTGGCATATGAACTTGACGTGGCAGGATCAGATATGAAATGCACAAACAAACAAGAGTTAACAATAAATTAATAGCAGCGAATAAAACTATAGTGAATATCAAATCAGGCCTAAGAAAAGTGGACTTTATTGATACGGAGTTATAGAATGAAGCCAAATCTGATGTCGATTTCATGTCCGTATGTTATGCTTGAGAAGATTGCATGCCTGTACTGGTTTCCGCTCATCTTCGTTATGGCAACTGGCCTCAACAAGAAGACAAGAATATCATGTACTGTCACCCAATTAATGGAATTGCGCATGTTTTGATTTTATTAACATCTTAATGCATGTACATGGTAATTCCACATAGATTGTGTGAAAAGTAGGCTCTCCATACTCGTCAAGAGAAAAAGAGGAGGCATATTCGTGGGACAAAGGGCGACGACAAAACTTCATGCTGGTGGTTCCAGTACCAACTTCTTACCAAACAAAGCACTTGTGGCAAAATGAAATTGGCAAAGAGCAGGCTCGCAAATGAGCTTCGTTAGAAATTTTTCTGTATTTGGGCAGCCATTAATAGCAAAGTTACATCATGTTAGCTAAAGAAAGACTCGCTATCTGAGAAATTTTATGATAGTTCATGACAGGCATTGGGATAATTGTGCAAAAAGTCATAAATCTATTGTATGGTGACTAATCCTAAACTTTTCAGTTTTAACAATTTAGTTATAGGGATAATTGCATTGGAAGTTCTAAAACTTGTCAATAAAGTTTAATTTAGTTTTAAAACTTTAAAAAATGTGATTAAGTCCTAAAATTTGTCATACAAGTGCAATTAAGTCTTAAAATTTTCAAAACATACAATTTAGTCCTAAAACTTGCCAAATTGGTCAAATCAAGTCATCTCTTTAGACTTTTTGAAAATTTGAGGATTCAATTGCATTTTCATAATAAGTTTTAAGACTTGATTATACTCTTTAAATTTTTTATGATTTAATTGCACTTTTATGACAAGTTTTAAAATTTAATTATATTTTTTTTGAAAGTTTTAAGATTCAATTGCACTTTCGTGACAAGTTTTAAAATTTTAGTGAACTTATCCTTTCGTTTTAAATCACCAATGTAATTCTTCTCTTCAACTTTGGTAAAAAATTGCTGACATCACAATTTAGTCAGTGTTAGCCATTCTACATAGCTGATTAGTGATTGATTGGCATTGAGATGGAAACTTTTACATATAGAGAGGCAGACTGAAATAAGGGGTCCGATCAAAGCCATGTTGGGTTTGATGAATTTACAAGCCTGATATGCGTTTCACCGCACAAATGCATGGTGGCACATCATGGCGACCGTATTCCCTTCTGATTTGAGCCACCACGTTGTTGGTACAGTGTAATGGTCTCTTTCACGCATCCCATGCTAATCCACGTGGATCGTGTCTGCGTAGGACCGCATCATCCGTCGCCAGTGCATCTGAGCACCCCTCCCATGTTCATGCCTGGCAGCAAACGTGCCCTGCGTTCGCTATGAACCGCTGATGTCAGCTCGTTGATTTTGGACCGGTGACAGCAACGGGATCACCCCTTTATAAGGAAAGACTCGCTTTTCAGGGTTACTCTTTTGCAGGTGATACACAAATGGACGGTATTCCTGAAGCATCCCTTGGACATAAGTAGGCATGAAAATCGTCTCTTTTCCCTGAACGGACGGACCGAATCGTCCCTGGCATCATCACATGTTCTTGTGCGATTCTTCCCAAGGAAGAAAACCCAGATGAAAAAAGAGATTTCAATGGTGTTGACACCTAAATTTTGACTAAGTGTTTACATTTAAATTGCCTAGAAAATTAGGGACTAATTTGGCCCTAACAAAAAAGATTTTTTGCATCACCTGAGTACTATTATTATTTACATTTACTAAGTCTTGTTTTCCTATTTATTTTCCCTTATTTTCGAATTTTTAAAAAAAGAAAAAAAAGAAAAAAAGAAAAAAAAAAGAGAGGCCCGTAGAGCGATTGGGCTTTCATGCCCAGCCCTCTTCTTCCTCCTTTCTTCTTATCCACGCGGGCCCGGGCCTGTCTTCCTTATTTTTTTTCTTCCGCTTAGGTCAAGGCCCAATCGGCCCCCCCTTTTACCTTCACGGCCCGGCCCTCTCCATCTTCTTCTTCTTCTTCCCTTCTTCTTCTGCTGCACGCGAGAAACGAGAGGAGCAGAACGGAGATGGAGGATAAGGCGGCCGGCGACGGATGGGGACGTTCGCATGCGCCATCAATGCCGCCGCGCGAAGCGTGAAACCCGGACGGATAGGACTCGTCTTCAATGCAAACCAAGTGGCGCGGTAAAACGGGGCACGCCGGTCAGCGGCAGTCAAGCCCTCGATCGACCGGCTCCTCCTCCGCCTATATATATGGGGGTCGAGTGAAGAAGAACGAGGCAAGCAACACACAGCAGAAAATGGCAGCGAAATAGAAGCGAAACCTAGAGAGTGAGATCTGAGAAAGAAATCTAGAGGGCGGTGAAAGCGTGAACTCAGAAAGCCTTCCTCGGAGAGACTTCCAAGGTGGCCGGACGAGCGACCGCCGATCCGAGAGAGAGCCGAGCGGAAACCGAGAGAGACAGGCAGAGATCCGAAAAAAAAAAAAAAAAACCAGAGAAGAGAGATCTGTGAGGGAGAGGAAAAAGAGAGAGAAATCTCGAGAAAGAGTGAGAGAAGAGGTTCGCAAATCCAGATCCGGGAGAGAGAGTCGTGAGAGAGAGAGCCGAGCGGAAACCGAGACGGGCGAAGGAAGGTCTCGGCCACCAGCATCCTCTTTCTCGTCGGAGCTGCGGTAGGTTTCGTTCAAGAGCTGTCCCGTTTCTTTTATTTGTTGAGAAGCCGAAATCGATCCCCGAGGATCCTAGTTCGGCGAAGAGCGAGGCGGAGACGTGGCCCGATCTATCGAGCTCGTCTGCCGTCCGACGTCGCCAAGCTAGGTAGGGGACAGCGTCGGCCTCCACTGTTTGCTCCCTCATTCTGCCCCTTTGTTTCTTCGTGTGACGGACCGGAGCTCGTAGACGCCCGGCTTGCGGGAACTCCTGCCTCTTCCTCCCCGGTCCCTCGCCTTTGTTTTTCCTTTGGTCCGGCGAGAGCTTCGGTTCTGGTCCCAGGCGTTCGTGGAAGTGCCCGAACGAGATCCGGACGGCTGGGATCCGTGAGGCCGAGCCTCACGCCGCCGGACTCACCACTGTCCCTGCTGCTGCCTGTCCCTTCGTTGTTGGTGTGTCGCCCTCGCAATGGCCGGCGTTGGCCGCCACGACAAGGCCGAGATGGCCGGGACGCGCTCGACTTTTCCAGCGGCGCCGCGGCGGAGGAAAGGAGGCGACGGAAGAAACCGGGTCAGCCGCGGGTTTGCCTGACCCGGTTTGCTTTGTTCCTGGGCTAGGGTTCTGGTCTAATGGGCCACACTTGGCTTGGGCGGGCTGTTTTTAAAAATCGGATGGGCTTAGCTTTGTTTTGGGCTCAGAGTGTTTTATTAAAAAATATTGGGCTGGGTCTATGTTTCGGGCTGATGGTGGACGATCCGGGTCGAGCCCGACCCGGGAATCCGACCCGGCTCCTTTTAATATTATAATAATATTTTTAAAAAAATTTTTTTTTAGAAATTCAAAAAAAATTTAAAAAAAAAATAGTTTATAATTTCCAAAAACCAGAAAATCCAGAAATATTTTCTATTTTCCAAAAAATCAGAAATTTCGAAAATATGTTATATTTTCCAAAATATCAGAAAATCCAAAAAAATAGTTTTTATTTAAAGAAAATCGAAAATCGAAAAAATATTTTATATTTTTCAGAAAAAATCAGAAAAATCAAAAAATAGTTTATCATTTCAGAAAAACAGCAAAAATCTAAAAATATTTCTCATTTTAAAAAAAAAAAAAAAAAAAAAAAATGTCTAGAAATATTTTATATTTTCCAAAAAAAAAAAAAAAGGAAAAAGCCAAAAAAGGTTTGTTTCAACAAATGCATGGAAAAATCCTTAAAAAAAAAAAAAATGCAAAAATATTAAACCCGAGGGTTTAAACAAGATTAGGTACCGGAAGGCATTAGTGATTAACTAGTGTAATCAAGTCCCCGATCCTAGTTTCTCGGTTTGCGCAGAGTAAAATATTTCTCCCAATATTTTACTTGGGTTCCTAATCGACCCACCCAAATTGATTAGTGGCGACTCCTTTTTAATGAAATTAAATTGTAGGTTAAGAAATCAAACATTAAGTCGTGAATTGGTGGGCTTGGGAGGGCCCTGGCAGAAGCCCTGACGAAAGGCGTTCAGCCGCGCCATTAGCCTCCTGAGACCGAAAAGGAGGTCGCGACAGCTTGGCGACTCCACTGGGGACAATTTTTTTGTGGACTTAGGCCATTTTATCTTGTTTAAATGTTTTCCTAACTTGGGTATATTTTTGTGTGCAGGTATACTAATTTTGTTGAAATAAATTTTTGTGTATAAATTATTGTGCATGCTTTAAATGTTTTAGCACTACACTGTGGCACACACAACCCTGCCGCCGGACCTGGGCCGCCATAGGATATTTTAGGATGGTGTTAAGAAAGATACAGCCTCGAACGCGAGACAGCGATGTAGAGGTTGCCTTTCTTTTCCCCGAAATTTTGGTTAGAGCCGAGGTTGAAAGGATTTGGCACGAACGCGAGACTGCGTCGGTCAAATTACCTCTTAACCTCATTATACCTTTTTAGTTAGAAATCGAACTACACGTATCATCCGCATGTCTATGTGTTTACTATAATCTTTGAGGGTAAAGTAATTTCTTAACCTTTTTTATTTGGTTATTAATTTACATTTCTGGACCCATGGCAACTTAGGTCGGTCATTAGGTCACTTATTTCATATGCGATGGGTAGGCACGATGTCCAGCTCATTCCTGCTCCCAAGAAAGAGCTCCTCCGTTGGTGGGACCAGTTAGATCAACCTGCTCAGAAACATGTTGAAGCAAAAATCGGCCACCTCCTCCCACTGCTCCAGATTAGTATCCATTCCGGCGTTATGCAAGCGATCCCACATTTCTGGTGTCCCGAGACGTCCACTTTCATATTCGGAAAATTTGAGTTGACCCCAACCCTAGAAGAATATAGCCTCACCATTGGAATGCCTCTTGGAAACGAGCTCGTTAGGCCACCAACAAACATTGACCCTGTGATTTGGCTAGCTCGATTTTTAAGAATTGTAACTCCAACAGTGAGAGGAGTAGTTCAGGCTAATTGGGATGCTTGCCCCCTATCCTTTTTAGCCGAATGTTTTGAAAAGCAACCCATGACCCAAAAATGCAAAATATTTCTCTTAGCCTTCTTTGGGTTTGTTGTTTTTCCACACCGAAAAAATGCCATCAATCCTTCCGTGGTCTAGGTAGTCAATCAAGTCAATTTCGGGTTAAATTATGTAGGCATGGTTTTAGCAGAAACCTTTTTGTCCCTTAATCGTTTCAAAGAAAATACGGAAAAAATCATGAGGGCTGCTCAGAAATTTTACAAATATGGTTCTTCTCTCATATCGAGGATTTGGGCACCTCATGCAAATTTTAGAAATCAACGATTTCAGGCATCCACTACAAAGATTTCAAATTTTAGAAAAATACACCCCTAATAAGAAATACTCTTGCTGGATTAAACTCTTAAAGAACCCCTTTCCGAGGCATTCCTATGGCAGACTAAGTGGTTCAGGGAGGGAGAAGCTCGCTTTGCACTGGAATATCATGACCCGATCCCGTTGCTTGGTCTCTCGGGGACCACTTCGTATTACCCATATAGAGTGGCTCGCCAATACAGGGCCCTCCAAGAAATCCCGCCTCCACTCAAGCCCGGCCTATTTCGAGTCCTCTTCACTCGCAAAGGCTATGATTACATGAATGAGATTCGTATCATCAAGGACGCATGGAGCAAATGCCTCCCTGAAAAGATTATCGCGCCTAGAAGACTACGAGGACTGGAAAAAGCTCATCATGCCTCTACATTTTACATTCTCAACCATCGAATCTCCGACAACTTGCGACCAATAATCCCAGACGTGACGGATAAACCAGCACAACAAGAGCGGATTGAGTTTCTTGAGAGGAGCTTGGAAATGAGCAGGACATGTACTTCAAAGCTAGTTCAAGAGAACAAACGGCTTCGAGCTTCCCATCGCATATAGAATAGGAGACCTCGTACTTTAAATATGAGTGTGGATGTTTAAAAGTGTGCTTTTTGTTATCTTTTACGTTTTTTCTCTACCTAAAGGATCCTTTTTGTAATCCTCTGTGGATAAATAAAAATGACTAGACCCTTGCCATGGGCCAATATTATGTCTACTTCCCTCGCTCACATTTCTTTCATTTATGTGCACGACAGGTAATAATGGCTGAAGAGAATGTACCAAGCCGTATCATGATGATGGAGAACGAAATGAAACAAGTTTTTAATGTACTCTAGCAGCTCTCAAAGCAGATGGATTCCGTCCAAAGCAAACTCACTCCTGCTCCACCTACAATCGAAGTAGTATTGCCCCCGTCATCATCTGCTGTGGATGGCCAAGGTGGAGAGATTGAAGATGACATGCCTCCATTAGAGGACGAATCGCCTCCAGTCACGATGGAAAAAGTCAAGCCGACAAACGCACCAACAACAGAGCACGATAAGCGTTTCGCGAAGCTAGAGGAAAAACTCCGGTTGCTACAAGTGTCACAAAGTTCACCTCCACTGGATCTATCCGTTTATGCCAAGGTTAATGTGCCAAAAAAGTTCAAGATGCCGGAATTCGAGAAATATGACGGCACCTCCTGCCCAAAGACTCACCTGCACATGTACCACGTACGAATGACACAATATGTTAGCAATGAACCTCTCATGATCCAATCGTTCCAAGCGAGCCTAACTGGGCCCGCCCCTAAAGGCGGTACATCAAAAAGAGCGTGAATCTCATCGAGACTTGGAATGAAGTGGCTGACGCATTCATCAAGCAATACAAATTCAATCTCGACATCACCCTCTCTCGTGAAGATCCGGAACGTGTCGAGAAGAAGAAAACGAGTCATTCAAAGAATATGCAGCAAGATGGAGGAACCTGGCCGGGCAAATCACACCGGAGCCCACTGACAATGAGTTGATGAAACTCTTCTTCAAGACTCTTCCTCGTGAATTTCGAGCACAAATGGCTGGCTCGACCGCGGACAACTTCAGCCAACTCATCCCCGTAGGAGAACGGATCGAAATTGGATTGAGGGATGGTTGGTTTACAGAACCCACTGCTGTCACTAATAAAAGGTTCAGCATGAAGAAAGATAAAGACCCTTCTGTAGACGTCAATGCAGCCTATACTGCAGTCACAAGTCATCCCCCAACGGTACAGATAGGCGGAGGACAGCAGCAGGCTACCGGCCGTCAACCTTACCAGCGCTATAACAATAAGAGACAATTCACCTCTCTTCCTGGGTCCCCATCGCAAGTATTGGCAATCCTACGAAAGAAGAACTTACTTTCAGCCGAGCCTAAGCGACCCAACGCCGGAAGTTTCTCCAGCTATGACCCATCCAAGAAGTGCGATTACCACACAGGTGAAATAGGGCACTCGACTGATGAGTGCTTCGCTCTAAAAAATCGAATCCAGAACCTACTAGACACTAAAGCCTTCTCCTTCCAGACTACCAAACCAAATGTCCAGAACAATCCACTCCCTGATCACACAGAAAAAGTAAATGCTGTATTCAGTTTTGACGCCTGCCAAACCAGGAGCGTCAAAGTACACACTACTAAAGTCTATCAAGGGCTGGTAAAAGCTGGGTATTACTCGAGCAATGAAATGTTGTCCTTAGCGACAATGAAAGAAAGGGTGTCAAAAATGGCGAAAGCCGGGATGATTGTTTACACCAACCATACTGGTGTAGTCTCTACTATCTCACAGGTCATCCTCGATTGGGACGAAGAGCTTGTTGCACTAAGCACGGGGACAAATGAGATGGATTCCACCTCATCGAAGATATTCTTGGTAAAAAGAAGCCATGGCCCAAACATCAGGAGCAGAAGAGCACATAGTCATTGAAATTCCCCAACCTTACAATTATGATGGTGACAACGCAGTCCCTTGGTCCTACGATCTTGGTGTCGGCCTAGTCACAAGATCTGGGCGGACTTATGCCCAGGCCAACGCACAACCTACCAAGCCTATCACCGATGAAGAAGCCAAGGAGTTCTTGGCCGTGATCAAAGCTAGTGAGTATAACGTGGTGGATCAGTTGCGGAAATTACCAGCTCAAATCTCTATATTAGAGTTGCTCCGGACGTCCGTCAAGCATCGAAATCACGATGAAAGTGTTAAGTGAGGTACATGTCCCCGAAACAATCGAGCATGACAAACTTGAGGAATTTGTCGGGGCCATCCTTCTGAAAGACCAAGTGGCGTTTTCTGATGAGGAAATCCCGGAGGAGGGTAGAGGACACACGAAGGGTCTCTATATATCAGTTAAGTGTGATGCTTCCCACGTCGCTCGAGTATTGATCGACAATGGGTCTGCCCTCAATATATGCCCACTAGCAACGCTACAGCGCCTTAAAATAGATGCATCCCGGATCCAAACCTCCAAGACATCCGTTCGGGCCTTTGACGGGACAAGGAAAGAAACAGTGGGAGAAATAGACCTCGATGTCCAAATAGGTCCAACTGTATTCAAAATCTTGTTTCAAGTAATGAATATCCCCATTGCATTCAACTTCCTTCTTGGTCGCCCATGGATCCACGTTGCTGGAGCAGTACCCTCAAGCCTCCACCAAAGCGTGAAATTCGTGGTTGAAGGAAAGCTAGTCACAATCTACGGAGAGGAAGACCATCGCATCTATCATGAGACGGTCATCCCCTACATTGAGCCTGATTGCAAAAAAGAATCCAGCTATCAGTCGTTCGAACTCGTGTCCACTATACACGAGTCTCGAGGAATTCCATCTCGTGTCCCTAAAATATCAGGCGCTGCACTCATGGTAGGAAAGATCATGGTCGGATATGGCTTTACCCCTGGTCAAGGACTCGGCAGGGAGGGACAAGACCCCGCACCATCGGTCTAGGATACTGCAAAGGAAAAGAACAACACCCAAAAGGAAAGAGGGCCAGTCTTGTACTCCCGCGTCTCGAAGAGACTTTCCCAGGTCCTGCTAGGATGATGCATGAGGAGGAAGGAATAATTAGCACTGCGAGACAATCCCATCATGAATACTTTGACCCTCTTAATGTTGGCCAAGGGGATGTCATGCAGCAAGTACTCGTAGAAGAGGAGGATATAACCACCATGCTCGCAGACCTTTTTGTAGGTGTCATCGAAGGAGAACCATTAGAGATGGCGGACGATAACTTTTCGTTCGAACAGCTTCAGCGCCAGATTGATGAATTGCACAATACGGTACACCACATGACAGAAACTTTTGCTCAAGCCGCTCAAGCATTCCTCTCTTATCACAATCAGGGGCCGATAATGGGAATGAACGAAGAAAACCCAACTGAGGTAATATGGCAGGGGGCTCGTTTACCTTTACCCCTAGGGAATGTACGGTCATATTCGCCACTTCCTAAATCAATGACCGTAATTTTCCCCGTCCTCCTGAAACATGGACTGATCAGTAGGGAGCCAGAGCGCCTTACCCCTGAGTATTTTCTGGACCACAATCCATCCAAATTCTGTGACTATCATTCGGGAGAACTAGGGCACTCACTAGATGATTGCACAGTTCTCAAAGACAAGGTTCAAGATCTCTTGGATCTTTGGGGCATTCACATTTCGCTCGCCTGGCTATGTAATGGTCGGGACGACCTCCGGTAGCACCTAGCATCCGTGCCATGTTCCCTGAACATACTGAGAAGACACATGGGGGAGGCGTAGTCATGGACACCTTGGGTCAACCAAGTGGCAAATTTGACTATTATGTTAACTACTCGACCCCCCGATATCTCTATAACAACTATCAGGACATCGTTCCCGATGAGTGGGGGAGCATGGAGGATCTGACAATCACAAAGCAGGAAGCATCTGGAGAGGCAACGGATGACTGGTTCGAAGACTTCTTCATAGGCGCTATCAACGAAGGACCGTCGGAAGGGATGGGTGCAGGCCCGCCTGAGTAGAACCTCTTTCAATTCCCCTTACATAATCCCCTATGCGGGAGCCTTTCCTGTTTCCCTTTACTGGCTTGTTTCTTTTTTGTTCTTTTTTTTTTTTGATGTCATTCCCACTAGAGGAATTGAGTTTTGAAAACCTACCTTTGTAAATCCATCTAGTGCTTGATCAATAAAACTTTTGAGGGTATGAGGAAGTACACCAAACTGGCCCGTTGATGATATCCAGCCATATGAATGAAAGAAGAAATATGAGGCCCGGGCCTCCTCATACCCATCCACTTTGAGTTTTCAAAAAAAAAAAAAATCATTTTAAAAATAGAAAAAAATAAAATAACATCCATGCCTGTGGCACTGTTTGTCCCTCTAATTTGTCTACTTCTTGCCACAGATGTGATCTCGCGGTATGCAAGGGTATGGGAACGGTCCAAACCAACATTATAACTAGCAATGACAGCAATTCTGATGAGTCAGATGACGATTCCGAGGAAATCCAACAGAGCTGGGAACGACATGAAGAAACAAAACCCCCCACCACTGAGGACACCATCACTATCAATTTGAGCAACACAGATGAGCCAAGAGAAGTGAGGATTGGTGCTAACCTTCTGAAGAAGAAGAAGCTGCACGCCTAACTATCCTCTTAAAAGAATATCAAGACATATTCGCATGGTCCTATGCCGACATGCCGGGCCTCAATCCAATGATCGTGGAACATAGCCTACCAACTAACTCTGACATCGCCCCCAAGAAGCAAAGGTTGAGAAGAACCAAGCCAGAATTGTCAAAAAAGATCGAAGAGGAGGTAATGAAACTCTTAGAGGTAGGCTTCATTGAAGTCTCATAGTATCCTGATTGGGTAGCAAATATTGTGCCAGTAAAAAAGAAAGATGGTCGGATTCGGGTTTGCGTTGACTATCGTGACTTGAACAAAGCCAGCCCGAAAGACGATTTCCCATTACCGCACATAAATGTTCTTGTGGATAGTACGGCGGGCTTCGAATTATTCTCTTTCATGGATGGATTCTCAGGATACAACCAGATAAGGATGAAAGAAGAGGACAAAGAGAAAACATCATTCGTCACCCCGTGGGGGACATTTCACTATAAGGTCATGCCTTTTGGACTAAAAAACGCCGGTGCAACCTATCAACGTGCCATGGTCGCTCTCTTCCACGATATGATGCATAGAGAAATCGAGGTATACGTCGATGACATGATTGCCAAGACCAGACAAGGGGAGGACCATGTGAGAGCCTTAGAGAAATTGTTCGATCGACTTCGCCAGTATAAGCTGCGTCTAAACCCAGCAAAATGCGTGTTCGGGGCAACCTCTGGGAAGTTGCTCGGGTTTATTGTAAGCTAGAAGGGGATAGAAGTGGACCCGTCAAAAACCAAGGCAATATTTGAATTACAGCCCCCATCGACTGTGAAAGAAGTCCGAAGCCTTTTAGGGAGATTGAATTACATTGCGCGATTCATATCCCAACTCTCTGAAACCGCAAAACCCTTCTTTAAGCTTCTCAGAAAGGACGCACGAATCGAATGGGACGATGATTGTCGATTGGCATTCGATAAACTAAAACGGTATTTAATGGACCCTCCAATTTTGGTTCCTCCAATCCCAGGCCACCCATTAATCCTATACCTCACCATTAATAGCGAATCCTTAGGCGCTATGCTAGCGAGAAAGGACCGGACGACGGGAAGGAACGAGCCATTTACTACTTGAGTAAAAATTCACCACATCGGAGCGAGAACTATTCCGAATCCGAAAGAACCTGCGCTGCATTGGTATGGGTGCTGCATAGACTCCGGCAATATACCTTACATCATCGGATGTTTCTTGTGACCGAAAATGACCCAATTAGGTATTTGCTCAATCGGCCAGCCTTGGTAGGAAAGTTGGCCAAATGGCAGATCCTAATTTCAGAATTCGACATCCAAACAACGTCGCAAAAATCAATCAAAGGGCGAGTGATCGCCGATATGTTAGCTGAATGCCCGGGGGAAATGTATGAAGACAATCCCCTAGATGATCGCATCACGTCAGTGGAGGAAAGCACGTGGACTATGTTCTTTGACGGGGCTGTAAACTTGTCTGGGTCTAGCACCGGAGCAGTCTTGATATCTCCAGAAGGACAACATTATCCCATAGCTGCAAAGTTGGTCTTTGCTTGCACCAACAATATAGCTGAGTACGAAGCATGTATCCTTAGCCTACAAGCAGCTATCGAGATGGGAGTGACAAAACTAAAGGTGTTCGGTGACTCTGCACTAATTATCCTTCAAACTGTGGGTAAATGGAGAACAAGAGACGCCAAGCTTGTACCATATCACGACTACCTTGAGGAATTGATAGCAGAATTCAAAACAGTCTCGTTCGAATACCTGTCCAGGTCTCGTAACCAGTTCGCCGACGCATTAGCCACATTATCATCTATGTTACAAGTGACTGACGGGTTAGAGGTAGAACCACCGAAGATTGAAATCTGGTAAAAAGGCCCTTTGCATGGCCGTGATTGAAGAGCCCGATGGAAAACCTTGGTACTATGATATCATGAGGTACCTCCACAAGCATGAGTTCCCTGAAGGAAGTACCCTCACTGATCAAAAGTACATAAGGAAAACGGCTTCAAAATTTTTCATCAGCGGTGAGCATTTGTACAAAAGATCTTATGATTCAATCCTGTTGAGGTGTGTAAGTGCAAAGCGAAGCCATGCGAATAATGCAAGAAGTACATGAGGGAGCACTGCGGCCCACACATGAATGGGTACATGCTAGCCAAGAAGATAATGAGGTTAGGTTACTATTGGCTCCCCCTAGAAAGTGACTGCTCTCAGCACGTGCGAAGCTGTCACCGCTGCCAAATTCACGGCGACAGGATAAATGTCCCTCCAGTTGAGTTACACCAGCTAGCAGAACCATGGCCATTTTCAATGTGGGGGATCGACATGATCGGTCCAATCAATCCCAAGGCATCAAATGGACACCGATTCATCTTGGTTGCAATTGATTACTTCTCAAAATGGATTGAAGCGACGTCATATACAAACGTCACCGCACGAAGTGTGGCAAAGTTCATCAAGCGTGATATAATCACCCGTTATGGTATACCTGAAGCCATCGTCACTGACAACGGATCTAATTTGAACAACAAATTAGTCGACCAACTATTTAGCAAGTTCAAGATCCGACACCTAAACTCGTCCCCCTATCGCCCGCAAATGAATGGGGCTGTGGAAGCAGCCAACAAGAACATCAAGAAAATCCTAGCCAAGACGGCCGAAAATTACCGCGATTGGCATGATAGGCTACCCTTCGCGCTGATGGCATATCGAACATCGATTCGAACGTCTACTGGTGCAACCCCTTTTCTCTAGTTTACGGCATGGAGGCAGTCTTGCCCGTAGAAGTGGAAATCCCCTCCCTACGAGTCCTTTCTCAAGCAAGTTTGATGGAAGCAGAGTGGATGCAGCAAAGGCTCGAGCAGCTGAACATGATTGATGAGAAACGACTGAAGGCTCTTTGTCATGGTCAGTGTTATCAACAAAGGGTAGCTCGGTCATTCAATCAAAAGGTTCGGCATAGGTGCTTAGAGGTAAATGATCTGGTCTTGAGGAAGACATTACCAATCTTTCCGGAGCCTGGAGGCAAGTTCGCCCCGAGTTACAAGGGTCCCTACGTAATAAAGAAGGTGCTCCCCGGAGGAGCCTTGATCCTGACTGAAATGGACGGCCGTGAGTTCTCCAAACCAGTTAATGGTGATGCTGTAAAAAAATACTATCCTTGAGAGTTCCCCCATATTTTGTCAGGAGGGGCTTAAATGTTCAGTACTTAGCATTGCTAAACATTTCCCTGATGAATGAAAATGCCAATGCACGTCTCATATGAATGATAGTTTCTACATGATCGTTTCACCTCAAAATAGAGAGTTATTCAGCAAAGAGAGTTTAAAATGAAAAGGGGGGAGAAGGGTGCATTAGACTTACTTCGTGTCTCAAGATTACCTCCTCTTGATTTAGCACAATAAAGTGGGCTTTTGAAACGGCACATGAGAACCCAAAGATCTAGACTTGTTAGATTTGAGAACACCTCTTTCAAGAAAGCATAGGTGGGCAAGAACAAAAGACGGGGACGTAATAGGTATATACACACGATCAAACTCGGAGCCTGCAGATCGTAGTAGCTTAAGGAAAGCTTCCTAAAATGTTTCTTTCACGTTGCTCATGGTCCCCCTTCTCTCAAGTTATTTTCGAGGTAGAGCATTGTAATAGGCGGGACGTTCAACGTTGGCAAATTAGAAAGCACGGAAAATAAACTTATTCACTTCCCATTCAAATTGGCTACTGTCAACAGGGAGAAAATCTAGACAGTTGAGGCAAATTCTAACCTCCTGTTCCAGATGATGACTATCGTTTTAGATGCATGTTCGCAAAGAAGAAGTCATTATCGACAGGAAATTGGAGGTTTTGATTGTCCATCTCGAGATTCCATAGAAGCTTGAGGTACATGACCTTGCCCAATGCTTTGCGATGTCTAACAGCAAGAAAGGAAAAATTTCCATAGAAGAAAGGCGTTGAAGATCAACCATCATCGGCCTTTCGTTTAGGGCCATGGACAAAGAAGGCCCCAAAATGATGTGCCAAATTGTGGCGGGACCATGGCAATCATCAACATTCGGGATATGCCAAGAAGTCATCAAATACAAACTTTGCGAAGGGTAACTTGGTATCGTTTCCAATATCCCCATTCAACTTCATTCCTAATATATTTTCCCTATTTTGACAGGAAGCATCAACAACATGGAAAATGAACTCCTTCACTTCAAATTGAGAAATTTCTACAATCCATCAAATTTTCGGCTATTTGTTTAGGGCCATGGGCAAAGAGGGCCGCCCAAAATGATGTGCCAAATCTTGGTGAGGCCATAGCAATCACCAACATTCAAGAAAGTCATTGAAATACAAATTTTGAAGGGTAACTTGGTATCGTTTCCAATACCTTCCTCTAACTTCATTTCTAATACATTTTCCCTGTTTTGACAGGAAGCATCAATGTTCAAAAACTGACTTGAAAAATTAATTCAAGCCAACCGATACGGGTCAGCCAAGCACCTGGAGATATCCCATGTTAAATTCACCTCACTTGGTGTAAAAGGACATGTCATTTTAACGGTCGGATCACTTAAATAAATAAAAAATGCACCTATGGACACCGCCGGCGCTTTAGCCGAGTGGTATCCGGAATGGAGCGCCAAAGGTCCGAACGGGGTTCGAATCCCGAAGCGGCAATAGCCGCATGTGGAAAAAAAAAAAAAAAAATTTTTTTTTTTTAAAAAAAAAAAAGTTTTTTTTTTTTTTAAAAAAAAAAAAAAAAAAAAAAAAGTTTTTTTCTTTTCTTTCTCCTTTTCTCTCTCTTTATTCTTTTATGGCATACCGAGATCGAAAATTCAGTATCTCATGCTCGCTTTAAGCATCGGGACCCTAAGGTCTATCCAATCATTTGCAAACTATCAAAGGGTAATGTTGTATCGTTTCCAGTTTTTCAACTTTGGAAAATTCATACACTAACACATTCCCTCTCATTCTTTATAGGGTCATTTGTCCGCCAAAAAGTGTGGATGACAAATGCAAATTGGTGCAAAGGGTAATGTTGTATCGTTTCCAATCTTTCAATTTTGGAAAATTCATACACATTCCCTCTTATTCTTTATAGGTTCATTTGTCGCCGAAGGTGGATGACAAATGCGAATTGGTGAAGAGATATGTCAAACTTTGATGACGACATTGGATCAACTCTGGAAAAGTGACACGGCATCCTAAAGTATCGCCAAAATGGATGACATGAATTTTTTTGGGCCTTAATTCGCATTTGCTTTTGGCTCTACTCAAAGCAATTGATTTATGCACTTTCTCTGTGCGGGGGCAAAAACAGACATGTGCCCATCCAATCAAAGATGGGATCTTCAATTCTACTTGATCATTCATGTGTCATTCCCCTTTGAGTAGGAACAATCCATGAACACTCATTTTTTAATAATCCCCCTATGTTCAAACATGTCTCCAAAGACAATTTTTGCATCTCATGCTCTTAAAAAGTTTTTCTTCTTTTGAGTAAATTCAAATCATTCTAAGGCTGCAAACTCCTTTGTGCTTACAATAATCCATGCCTTTTCAAAATGATTTTTGCATGATGATTTTTGTCTGTCTAAGTCACTAATTCCACTGAGGCTTATCAAATTAAGCAGTTCAACAAATGATGTGGATCAATTGAGCATGCTAAATGAGGTATATCAGGATGATGAAAGGCAAACCATATCCTACACACAGTCCTCTGATTAAACACTTGTAAGGTAAGCATAGGAAATTCTATGTCTACAGGGTAAAGAGTTCTCTCGCGAATGGTACGATGACCAAAGTGATGAGGGGCATTTCGTTTCTCCACTCTAAACACTACAGGTTATCCATTGCTTAACCCTTTTGAGCCTCGTGCCATTGTGAAGTTTCTTTCATGTTACCCCTGTCAAGAACCACCCCACACTGGGGCAGATTGAAGGAGGGGACGGCATCATAAGGTGAGAAAATGGATAGAAATTTTCTTGCTTGAACTTGCATCAATCTTTGGGTGTCTTTATTGCATATGAATACTCGTGGTAATTTAAGTGCCCTAGAATGACGAAGAGCAATTTTCTCTCTATTCTGCACACTTGTATCCATTGTACAGCCCCCTTTGAGTCTGTAAAAACCTATTGGGGCAAAGAGAAGGTCACCATCGTTCAAGCAGTATAAGCCGAAGCGGCCAACTAAAGATGAAGACTCGAGAGTCTAAGATAGTCTTGAAAGAGCAAACAAAATGAAAATTAGGGGCATGAAAAAAGTAGTGTGCCTGGTAAAAGCAAGGCCAATGCCCTCAAGAAAAAAAAATAATGCTCGAAAAAAAAGTCTCTAACAAAGACGAGCTCCATTGATGAGAAAAAGACCGGTGACAACATCAAGATGATCACCACCCCTTGTACACATTTTTGAGCTTATAAATCCATTTGTTTCTCAACCCGTGAGCCAAACTTACGTTGTGTCCATTTGTATAAGTCTCTTCTGACTAGGGCACTTGAATTAACATAGGAATTCATATGTTTATAAGCATCGCTCGAAGAAGTACGAGCAAGAACATTCCTATCTCTTTTCGCAGGGTTCTTGACTTGTAAACCCGAAGATGGCTGTGCAACATCTCTTGACCTTCGTGGTCCCTTTTGCCAAGCCTTTGACCAAGCCTACATTACGGTCCTGACAAAGACCTCTCAGATTGGTAAAGTCGTATCATTTGCGAGAATATTCGGACCTCGTCGACATAATGATAGTGAAAGGGTGAGATTCCTATGATCCTACATTAATGGTTAGGACAAAAGAGCCTTTTCAATGAGAGTGAGTGAAAAGCCCTTTCGGGATCGAAGGTCCCTCATTTGACATGTTCAAGACATCCTCATTTTGAGTATAAATTGTCTTTTTGAAAAATTTTCCTAGTGAAACTTTGGTGATGAAAACCGACAAAAAAATAAAAAAAATTGTCATGCATAAACCCCATTTGAATTAAAAAATTTTACAAAGTATGCACAAATCATTTATACATATTGCATATTTGTCTCACGGGAGACATACGAGAGATATTTCGCAACTTATCCGCAACTTACTAGGAGGATGGGAGACCTTCGGGGAATATCCGAGGTTCGTCCTCGATATTCCCAACTTACCGGGAGGTGGGAGATCCGGGGAGTATTCATGTCCTCGATACTCAAGAGGTGGGAGACCTTGAGTATCCGAGGTTTGTCCTCGATATTTCAACTTACTAGGAGGTGGGAGACCTTCACGGGAGTATCCGAGGTTCGTCCTCGATATTCCAACTTACTAGGAGGTGAGAGACCTTCCGAGGCGCGTCCTCGATATTGGGAGGTGGGAGACCTTCAGGGATACCTGAGATGCATTCTCGATATTCCAACTTACCATGAGGTAGGAGACCTCCAGGGATATCTCAGATAATCAAGAGGTAGGAGACCTTTTCAAGCATATAAGGTAAGTCCCTCTTCATTGACACCGTGTGCTTCCATAGCCTGGAGTCCCTCTTTACCGACGTGGCATGCCTCTGTGGCCCGAAGTCAGGTAATGAAAAAAACTGGTGTCCTTGAGAAAAATCAAGCACTTAACAAGATTGTGTCCCGAGAAAAGTCGGTACATCCCTGAGAGAGTTCAGGTAAGCAAATTGGTATCCCTGAAGAATGGTTCGGGTACCAAACAACTCTTTGCTTCTACAGGCGACCGGAGAATGGTCCGAGTCCTGGAAAGGCAATTCCCCGTCAAGGCGACCGAAGAATGCTTCGGGTCCTCGACAACAACTCATTGCTCGGAAAGGCGACCGGAGATAGCTTCGGGTCCTTGACACCAACTCATTGCTCGGAAAGGCGACCGGAGATAGCTTCGGGTCCTGGAAAAGCAATCCCTCGTCGAGGCGACCGGAGATAGCTTCGGGTCCTCGACAACAACTCATTGCTCGGGTCCCGGAAAAGCAATCCAGGCGACCGGAGATAGCTTCGGGTCCTGGAAAAGCAATCCATCGTCGAGGCGACCGGAGATAGCTTCGGGTCCTTGGCACCAACTCATTGCTCGGAAAGGCGACCGGAGATAGCTTCGGGTCCTGGAAAAGCAATCCATCGTCGAGGCGACCGGAGATAGCTTCGGGTCCTTGACACCAACTCATTGCTCGGAAAGGCGACCGGAGATAGCCGGGTCTGGAAAAGCAATCCATCGTCGGGCGACCGGAGATAGCTTCGGGTCCTTGACACCAACTCATTGCTCGGAAAGGCGACCGGAGATAGCCGGGTCTGGAAAAGCAATCCATCGTCGAGGCGACCGGAGATAGCCGGGTCCTTGGCACCAACTCATTGCTCGGAAAGGCGACCGGAGATAGCTTCGGGTCTGGAAAAGCAATCCATCGTCGAGGCGACCGGAGATAGCTTCGGGTCCTTGACACCAACTCATTGCTCGGAAAGGCGACCGGAGATAGCTTCGGGTCCTGGAAAAGCAATCCATCGTCGAGGCGACCGGAGATAGCTTCGGGTCCTTGGCACCAACTCATTGCTCGGAAAGGCGACCGGAGATAGCTTCGGGTCCTGGAAAAGCAATCCATCCATTGGCACCAACTCATTGCTCGAAAGGCGACCGGAGATAACTTCGGGTCCTTGACACCAACTCATTGCTCGGAAAGGCGACCGGAGATAGCTTCGGGTCCCTGGAAAAGCAATCCATCGTCGAGGCGACCGGAGATAGCTTCGGGTCCTTGGCACCAACTCATTGCTCGGAAAGGCGACCGGAGATAGCTTCCGGGTCCTCGGAAAAGGTCCGGAGATAGCTTCGGGTCCTTGGCACCAACTCATTGCTCGGAAAGGCGACCGGAGATAGCTTCGGGTCGGAAAAGCAATCCATCGTCGAGGCGACCGGAGATAGCTTCGGGTCCTTGGCAACAACTCATTGCTTCGAAAGGCGACCGAAGATAGCTTCGGGTCTGGAAAAGCAGTTTCCCCATATCATCACACAAGTATGTTTTCTATATCGTCATCAGATAAGGAAATACCCTGATACTTGCCAAAAACTCGGGGTTCACACCCCATATCACTCTTTCCTGGTAAGTAACTGCAGGTATTTTTCTTATCCAGTTTAGTATGTATTATGCATTACTGCCTTTTCTACTTTGGACACTTGGTCCCAGATGAACTATCACCTATTGCATGTATATGGATAAAATTTAGGTATCAGTTCGTCTTTGAAGGCAACCTCTGCGAACTCACCTTCAAAGAGGGGCAAATTTGTTGACACATAAATTTTGACTAAGTGTTTAAATTTAAATTGCCTAGAAAATTAGGGACTAATTTGGCCCTAACAAAAAAGATTTTTTGCATCACCTTGAGTACTATCATTATTTACATTTACTAAGTCTTGTTTTCCTATTTATTTTCCCTTATTTTCGAAGGTTGTTTATTTTAAAAAAAAAAAAAAAAAAAAAAAAAGAGGCCCGTAGAGCGATTGGGCTTTCCCAGCCCTCTTCTTCCTCCTTTCTTCTTATCCACGCGGGCCCGGGCCTGTCTTCCTTATTTTTTTTCTTCCGCTTAGGTCAAGACCCAATCGGTCCCCCCTTTTACCTTCACGGCCCGGCCCTCTCCATCTTCTTCTTCTTCTTCCCTTCTTCTTCCCCGCACGCGAGAAACAGAGGAGAGAGCGGGAGCGGAGATGGAGGATAAGGCGGCGGCGACGGATGGGGACGTTCGCATGCGCCATCAATGCCGCCGCGCGAAGCGTGAAACCCGGACGGATAGGACTCGTCTTCAATGCAAACCAAGTGGCGCGGTAAAACGGGGCACGCCGGTCAGCTCACCGTCGATCGGCAGTCAAGCCCTCGGTCGACCGGGTCCTCCTCCGCCTATAAATAGGGGGGTCGAGCGAAGAAGAACGGGGCAAGCAACACACAGCAGAAAATGGCAGCGAAATAGAAGTGAAACCAGAGAGTGAGATCTGAGAAAGAAATCTAGAGGGCGGTGAAAGCGTGAACTCAGAAAGCCTTCCTCGGAGAGACTTCCAAGGTGGCCGGACGAGCGACCGCCGATCCGAGAGAGAGCCGAGCGGAAACCGAGAGAGACGGGCGAGATCCGAAAAAAAAAAAAAAAACCAAAGAAGAGAGATCTGTGAGGGAGAGGAAAAAGAGAGAGAAATCGAGAAAGAGTGAGAGAAGAGGTTACGCAAATCCAGATCTCGAGGGGAGAGAGCCGTGAGAGAGAGCCGAGCGGAAACCGAGACAGGCGAAGGAAGGTCTCCGGCCACCAGCATCCTCTTTCTCGTCGGAGCTGCGGTAGGTTTCGTTCAAGAGCTGTCCCGTTTCTTTTATTTGTTGAGAAGCCGAAATCGATCCCCGAGGATCCTAGTTCGGCGAAGAGCGAGGCGGACAGACGTGGCCCGATCTATCGAGCTCGTCTGCCGTCCGACGTCGCCAAGCTAGGTAGGGAACAGCGTCGGCCTCCACTGTCTGCTCCCTCATTCTGCCCCTTTGTTTCTTCGCGCGACGGACCGGAGCTCGTAGACGCCCGGCTTGCGGGAACTCCTGCCTCTTCCTCCCCGGTCCCTCGCCTTTGTTTTTCCTTTGGTCCGGCGAGAGCTTCGGTTCTGGTCCCAGGCGTTCGTGGAAGTGCCCGAACGAGATCCGGACGGCTGGGATCCGTGAGGCCGAGCCTCACGCCGCCGGACTCACCGCTGTCCCTGCTGCTGCCTGTCCCTTCGTTGTTGGTGTGCCGCCCTCGCAATGGCCGGCGTTGGCCGCCACGACAAGGCCGGGATGGCCGGGACGCGCTCGACTTTTCCAGCGGCACCGCGGCGGAAGAAAGGAGGCGACGGAAGAAACCGGGTCAGCCCGCGGGTTTGCTCGACCCGGTTTGCTTTGTTCCGGGCTAGGGTTACGGTCTAATGGGCCACACTTGGCTTGGGCGGGCTGTTTTTTTTAAAAATCGGATGGGCTTAGCTTTGTTTTGGGCTCGAGTGTTTTATTAAAAAATATTGGGTGGGTCTATGTTTCGGGCGATGGTGGACGATCCGGGTCGAGCCCGACCCGGGAATCCGACCCGGCTCCTTTTAATATTATAATAATATTTTTAAAAAAAATATTTTTTTTAGAAATTCAAATTTTTTTTTTTTAAAAAAATAGTTTATAATTTCCAAAAAAAAAAACCAGAAAATCCAGAAATATTTTCTATTTTCCAAAAAAATCAGAAATTTCGAAAATATGTTATATTTTCCAAAATATCAGAAAATCCAAAAAATAGTTTTTATTTAAAGAAAATCGAAAATCGAAAAATATTTTATATTTTTCAAAAAAATCAGAAAAATCAAAAAATAGTTTATCATTTCAGAAAAACAGCAAAAATCTAAAAATATTTCTCATTTAAAAAAAAAAAAAAAAAAAAAAAATGTCTAGAAATATTTTATATTTTCCAAAAAAAAAAGGAAAAAGCCAAAAAAGGTTTGTTTCAACAAATGCATGGAAAGATCCTTAAAAAAAATGCAAAAATATTAAACCCGAGGGTTTAAACAAGATTAGGTACCGGAAGGGCATTAGTGATTAACTAGTGTAATCAAGTCCCCGATCCTAGTTTCTCTGGTTGCGCAGGAGTAAAATATTCCTCCCAATATTTTACTTGGGTTCCTAATCGACCCACCTCAAACTGATTAGTGGCGACTCCTTTTTAATGAAATTAAATTGTAGGTTAAGAAATCAAATATTAAGTCGTGAATTGGTGGGCTTGGGAGGGTCCCGGCCAAGTCCTTACATTCAAGATTTAAAGTGTAATGAACCAAACAAGAAATATAATCCGGCACTGAGAAAAGCACAGGATAAATAAATTCGTATCAATTCTTCTTTTTCCAACCTTTGTCCCCTGTTTTCCCTTGTCATTCTCTTCATCTTAACAAAACCCAAATGTGATTCATCCGCAGGTATAACCAACCTGAACAAATGCCTCAGCTTCCAAAATATACACACTAAGAAAACAAGAACAGAGTAAAATGAAACCAAGGACAGAGTAAAATGAAGAGTTCCTGCCTACACTGAAAAGATTAGTTAGCCTCTCAGGTGTTCTTCTTGCTTCCTGAACGCGACAACCTCCGATCCAGTGATTGTAGCTGGTTCCGCAAGTTTTGGTTTTCCTCAAGTAGACGGTCATATTCAAGGAGGAACCCTTCTGATTGTTTCCTCAGAGCAACTGAATTGGCTTCTGCAGCATGTACGTCCTTGGTCCTCGTCTCAAGATCCGATTCCAGCTGCTTGACTTTCTCTCTCAAGGCTCTCCTTTCCTCCTCCAAGTTCTTGAGCTCCTCTGAATTCCCGTTTTTCCCATCCTCAAAGGCTCGGGTTTGTTTCTTTGCGGCCTCCATGCTCTTCCTTCGTAATCGGAGCTCTCTGATGTAGTGATGCAGTCTGTCTATCATCAAAGCAAGGAACAAAGTGGCTCCTGCAAAACAACTATCCATTGAAACACAAGTTCGGCAACGAAAGGCAAAGGCACAACACAAGATAGGAGTGATACATAATGGCCCAGATAAATCATTTTCATGACAAGCAATACTGGTAACGGGTTGCAGGGACAATATAGAAAGGGACAGTGTCGTTACTTAGAAAAAGCCTATATATGATCGGATCGTGTTGTAGATTATTCCATGAGTATGATTGTGTAGAACTAGTAGAGAGACATCAATATGCATAATATGAGGTACTCTAAAGAGCGATTTATATTGTTAACGATAAAATTACTTTTCCACATTAGCACAGGCACAGCCTTTTTCTCTGCTAATCCTCATCCTTGTATGGAGAAGATTACTACCAAAATGACATAATTAATTGAGGACTCAACAGATTCGAGGGTATACTGAAAATCTAACAAGGCATAATCAACCGATTACCAGGTACTACTAGCACAAAAATATCGAATCCCTCTATAAATAATACCGAATTATGTCTATTATATGCAGCTAGAATTGCTGTTCAAGGTTTCCCACCATCATGTCCAAAAATTGAAAACAGAGATGCTGCAATGGACATTGTGGACTCAACAGATTCAAGGGTATACTGTAAAACTAACAAAGCATAATCAACCGATTACCAGTACTACTAGCACAAAAATATCGAATTTCTCTATAAATAATACAGAATTATTTTGATTATATACTGCTAGAATTGTTGTTCAACGTTTCCAACCATACTGTCAGAAAATTAAAAACAGAGATGGTGCATTGGACATCGTGGACTCAACAGATTCGAGGGTATTCTGTAAAACTAACAAGGCGTAATCAACTGATTACCAGGTACTACTAGCACAGAAATATCAAATCCCTCTATAAATAATACCGAATTATTTCGATTAAATGCTGCAAGAATTGCTGCTCAAGGTTTCCCACCATCATGTCAGAAAATTGAAAACAGAGATGCTGCGTTGGACATTGCAGCGAGGAACTCAATTGGGCACTCGTTTTACTCTATCCCAAAGAAAAAATTTGTAGTCCTGTGAAAGAAATCCCGTCCTTGCTAAAAGTGGTCGAATCAACATGATGCAGCCTAAGAATATTCCAAACAGACAGCAAGGACTCATGGAGATGCAAAGGCGATAGAGTGTGATCAAAGGGCCACAACTTTTCCATCGATCCATCAAATCCAGTTCACTCAAACAGAATAAGGAGTCGTATCAAAATGCGGCTAGCTTCCTCCAAGTCTAAGAACGCACAAACAAGATCATCCACCAATGCCAAAGACCAAAACCAAAGCAGCATCAAAATTAGACACCTAATTACTTAGCAATCATCCCTTTTCCTTTCACTTTCTTCTCATTCGATTCGCCTTCACTTTGCGCGCGCACCTCTCCAATTCGCTCAAAGACTGGGATCCAACAATTCGAATTCACCAAGGAATAACCGGTCTAATCAGAGGACTCCATCAAATCTGAATCGAACCCGAATCCTACTATCCAAATTCCTCAATCCGGACCACCAAATTTGCGATCGTTTTAGCGACTACCATCCCAGAAACACACGCACCCACATGGAAACAGATCGCATTTTCACCGATCAAAACAAGAAACTCCAAGAACCCATCGCTCACCCATTAGAGTGGACTCCAGCAGGTGCTTGGCCATGAGGACCTGGTCCGTCGGGTTGGCCGCCCCCTCCTCGTCCCCGCGCCGCCGGATCTTCACCATGCTGTACACGCCCGAGCCCAGCACGACGCAGACCGTGGCGCCCACCGTCTTGACCACCACGGGGCCGTGCCCGCGCTTGACCCGATCCAGACCCACTATCGCGAGCTTCCTCAGCGGGGTCTTGAACAGCAGCAGCAGTATCAGCGACCCTTCGGCGAATATGGCCGCGAACAGTAGCTGGATCATTGCCGCTCCGACCCCTCGTTGTTTTCTTCACTACAGAGAGAGAGAGAATGCGCGCGTGTTTGAGCAGAGACAGCAGACAGGCTAGGCAAACAAGAACGACAAGAAGAAGCAAAAGCCAACCGAAGGAGGAGGAGGAGGAGGAGGAGGAGATGAATAGAAGAGAGAGAAGAGTGATGAGATCTGCAAGAGTCGCGGCTAGACCCAAAGGAGACAGTTTTGCCGTCTTCCACAAGATTTCTCTCTTTCTCCCTCTCATATTTTCTCCATATAAGAATTACAGACTTCCTTTTTTGCAATTTTTTTTCTTTTATTTATGATTTATCATCCATTTTTCTTATCCAGAGTTTTCTTGTGATCCTCCAATTAGTGCAAGTCATAGTTTTCCAGTTTAGATTGATTCAACAGCCGGCTAATGGTTGAAAGAATATATTATACGAATTAAAAGTTCATGATGGCATTTGTACATTGTATTAAAATTTAGAAATTATTTATGCTATCATCTCTTTCAAAAGAAGGGTCAATGCATAAATTTATTAAGTTTCATTCTATGAGTCATAATGATAAAAGAAAGTTAATTGCTTAGTTATAATAGAAAACTACGTGCAGTGATTAGAGAATGAAATGTAGTGTGTGGATTAAAAAGTATGGCACATGTTTGATTCTCCATATTATCATGCGTAAATGATCATCAACTCAAGTATCACTAAATTAATGAGGTTAATCCGCGTTTTTTTTTCCTCAAGTATCACTAAATTCACAAGGTTAACCGGGTTTTTTTTTTCCTTCCTCGAGTTATGAAAAGCGAGTCTATAAGCATAAATATTTATTTAGTAGAATTAGAGAGATAAATGCATGTGATTTCTGAACTTTAGGGCTATTTGTGATATTGATTTTAAGGCATCATAAAGTTTGGGAGGGCCTCCTCATTTTACCCCCAGCTATAAAAAAAAATTCGTAGGCCATTTTCGGTTGATAAAACCATAAAAAGCTCTTTACATTTCTACATTAAAAGATATAATAAAAGGACACTATTTGGTTAGTACCATTAATATTAGTTAGGTTGAGATTTATCTTTCAAGCAACCACATCCGAAATCTTTTAATTGGTGCGACTAAATTTCGAATCCTTACCGAGAAATATAATTAAGTCCTAAATCTTTAATGAAAACTATAATCTAGCTAAAGTTGTCACACAAGTGATTTCTAATTTGGTGAAAATTTCAATAATTATTTTTCGTTTACCCATGTATACATTTGCATCCTTAATTTAAAAAATTACAATGTGTGATTTCAAACAAAACACGAAAACTAAGAATACTAGGAATAGTAAGAATGTCTTAAATTTTGATAACGATGTCAGAAAGTCTATTAGAATATCAACCCATTATTTCATAAATTAATTTTGTAAATCAATCTTATTATACCAAATATTTCTATAAAGAGTATAGTGTATATACTAATAAATTCATTGGCAAGTGGGGAACTTCGTGCACTCATGATTGCCATCCCGCAGAAAGGGCACGAGCTTTGTGCTGTGTTTAGCATTAAATATTTCCATTTTCATTAAATCCTGAAAATTTATATGATATTTTCAAATCTATACCTAGAGACATGCGATGTTACTTATATTTTTGTAAATTATTTTTCTATTAATAGTTTAAAGTTTTTTAAGCAAAGGCCTTAAAAGAACACGATCCACCAATCACTGCGAGCACTTTCTGACTTTGCAATTGACTAATTAATGCAATAATGTCCATGTGCACATGAAAATCTTAATTAAATTATAAATAAGAAAATAAAAAAGGAGAACGTGGGGGTTATCATGGGAGGAATCAAATATACTTTAAGATCATGTTATCAGAGATATATATAATTTTATGTCTTACCCTATTTAATTAAACTTATGTTTCATTCGAAAATTCATTTGGTATTATTAGTGATATTCATCAAGAGAACAAGTCATAGTTTCAATAGTAGACTAATATTTTAAAATGTCCGTCCACATTCAATTTTTTTCATTTATATTTTTCAAGTCGAAAGATTAATATAGATGGAATGCAATTTAGATCAATCAAATAAAAAAATGGAATTTTCCTTACAATGCTTTCCTAGTTACTACAAACTAGTGTTCACGCACTCATGAAGATGACCGATTAATTTGTTTAAAGAGTTAAATGATTATTTAATCAAGTGGATAAGCAGTGGACAATTATTAACAAATGTAAATCGAAAGATTAATGAAGAGAGTAATGGGTAGTTTTAATTTTTCTATGCAAGATTAAATTTGGGAACCAAAAAGTAGAAATTGGAAGTTGTTACAAATGATAATTATATCTTTTTATCTTTTTATTATTTAATTTAGGGATGATTTGTAAAAGTTACTTCTTCATGCACGGCAGACTTATTTTTCAAGCAATTACTCAATTCTAATCGATGAATTCTCTCTCTTTTTATTTATTTATCCCATTCTGAATACTTGTGGTTGAGACTATAGCGACATTGTAGGGACCATAAGAATCTCCAGCTAAAAATATGGAGTATTTTTTTGCTGATTCTTTCTTTATTTTTTGTATTTTTCTTATGGAAATAGAATATATAGATTCATTCTTGTTTTTATTGGCCAAAAGAAATAATATTATTATTATAAAAATTAAAGGAATGATGAATGGGGTCTCGTCTGTCCTGCTGCTCAGGTTGCGGTTAGGCTAACCACCAAACCAAAGCGCCTTCTCTTTTTCTTCATTTTCCTTTTCTATTTTTTTTTCTTGGGATATTAAATAAACAAAAATATTTTTTGAAAGACTCGATCAACTTTCAACGCCATCTACCAAACCAGATCCAAGCTCCCTTTTTGGAGTATATGTTAACATTTGTAGGAATAATATTTGGTTGACCTTGGGAGTGAGAAGTCCCAAAAACAAAAAGAAAATTGTTTTAAGCGAAGAATTTTTCTTTTCATTTTACGTGGCTAAATATTTCCAAACAATTGTCGTTAGTGTTGTTGAAAAAATTAGATTACACAAACTCTATATTTAATATCAATCCATAAATACAAATAGCAGTCCCAACAATGGGTAAATTACACAATCGCTCCTAAAGTTATTATAAAGATGTCATTTCAGTTTACAAATTTACAATTTTGTCAATTTAATTCTAAATATTTACATAATTTTCCGGTATAATCTTTCCTTTTGCTAGAAATTAGTGATTTATCATGGGACGTCTTACATGGCATATTATCATGTCAGCAACTTCTAGTGAAAATTGACCAAAATAAATATATTTCAAATTTCACATAAAATGTTAGGATATAATTGATAAAATTAGAAAGTTTAAGATTAAATTGGCATCAGTACCATATGTTTAGGATCGATTAGACAATTTCCCTCAACTTATTCGTTTGGCAAAAAGAAAATCTTTTAACATTTTTTTCTGATTTTCTCTATTTAATAATAATGACAAGCAATAGCTAATCCCATGATGTCAATTGATCAACATTTTACCAATCCAATCATGGGGATTGTCGGCTCAATCGATTTGATGGCAGATCGAAACAAAGTTACTTAGGTTCTAACATCACCATCAAACATACCCTCATTTTATATCTACTTATAAGTGCATAAAGGCTCCGCATGGCAACGTTTACGTCCCGGAAGCAGTTTCGCTCGTAAAATGTTTTTTCTTATTTCTGTTCCGGAACCGTTTCGAGCATTTGAGGGTGTCTCGATAACGGTTCAAAATTTTTACTCCGAGAAAGAAATACGTTTGGTAAAAATTTCCAATTTTTTGATTTTTTTAATTTTCTTTTTTTCTTTTTTTTTTCTTTTTGTTTTTTCTCCCTTCTTTTTGTTGGCTGTCGTCGGTGAGGCCGAGCCTCGCTGGTGGCGGCCGGCGCGAGGCTCAAGCCTTGCCGGTGGCGGCCGCGTGAGGCTCGGCCTCGCCCGCATCAGCAAGGCCAAGCCTCGCCGGTGGCCCGTGAGGCTCGCCTCCCGCATTTGGGTGAGGCGAGGCTCGCCCGGCCTCGCGCCGCCTGGGCGAGGCTCGTGGGCGAGGCTCCGACGAGCTTGCCGAACCTCGCCCTGGCCTGGCGAGGCGCCGGCGAGCTCACCGGACCTTGCCCAGCGGCGGCGATGGGGCGGTTGAGGGGTGGGAGGAGGAAGAGGAAGAGGAAGAAGAAGAAAAAAGGAAAGAGAAAGAAAAAAGAAAAAAAGAAAGGAAAAAAAAGAGTTTCTTAAAATTGTTCCTGAGAACAAGAAACAACTTTTTCTTGTTTCTGATTTCTACTCCAAACTTGTTAGGGGGAACAAAAACTTACCAAACGCGTTTCGTTCTTGGGAACAAAAATCGCTCCCAGGGAATAAAAGAACAGTAAACAAATGTGATTCTGAGTGTTACCATGCAGCCCCAAAATGTCCCAACACATTCATTTTCTTTCTTTTTTTCCCCCTCGTTGATACCCTTATTTTACATCTAATTCAAGAATTCCCAAGAACGTAATTATGTCATGACGCATTCTTTATCCTATCCCTTTTTAATCCCCTCCCTAATGTCCAAACAACATCATAACTCAATCTTTAAAGAATGGAGATTACCGACTTGATTATAGATTACCACCTAAGCTAAATCCCACCTTCTCCATCTGTCTTGGAGCTATAGCGGCAGCTACCGACCCACTTTAAACTGCCCAAGGCTCGCCCTTTCTTTTCCAACAAAAAGTTGTGCTGCTTGTTGAACGAAAACCCTCCCGTTAAAAGACGCTTCGGGAAATCTGACTTTCTACGTAAATGTGAATTCCATGCCGATTCCGTCCAATCTGAAATAGGGCAGCATTAAATTCTGACTTCCCCTCTCGGCGTTAGACAGGTCGTATCCGCGCGTGTTCGGACCTATCACGACGCCTGTCCGGGCGATTGCCGAGACCGGAGATCGGGATACGAGCGAAGGGATCCGCGACTCACCTTCCCGCTTGCTAAAGACAAATTCCGAGCCCGTAGACTCGTGTGCAGTTGAATTGTTACTAATCTCGGGTTAGGTGTAACATGTGCAAGGCAGGTAATGGTTTCTTGTGGTTCTATGCATAAGCAAGAAGAGATCAAACTCTAGACCTGGCCAAACTAACGATGATTGATTCACAATTCAGTGTGGTTTTACCTAGAAACTAGGAACCAGACCGGTTCTCATTTTTTGGGAGTAGGGACTGGACCTAGGACCAAGAACCGAGCTAGTTTAGTCTAATTCAATAGAACCGGCCACTTGTGAAAAAATTTCAAAAATTTAAAAAGATTAAAATTATTACTATTTTAGGGTTTATTACTATTTTTAAGAAATTAAAAAATATAGTAAAAAAAAGAGTTGGTCCAATCCAGTTCTCCCTAGAACTAAGAATCGGACCGAAATTCATTAGTTCTATATTTATGGCATTGAGAACTGGACCGATGCTCATGGGAACTAGACCCAATTGGTCAATTCAATCCGATGTGGGTGATTTTCAATTTGATCGGCCGATATGCTCACCCTTAGTACAAGCTGCTAGAACACGAGCCTTTGAATCGGCTAAAACCACAGTCGCTGAACTTGACGGTTGAAAGTGAACCCTAAAATGCAATATCGAAAAGGTCCACCGCGAACGCGTCAAGGCAATTCGAGCTGAGTCAAACCCTGCGTTCTCCGGTCAACGTTTTCTGCAGGCTACGACCTCTTCCACTCGCATTCATGTCGCTTGCTGCAGCCTCTATAAGTACAAGCCCGGATGAATCCTCAACCTCCATAACCAAACCCACTCCAGATTCTCAATCAATCCCTCTCGAAACCGACAGACACGAGACCGATCGCCTCCGCTAATGGCCGCTCTGCAAGCTTCCTCGCTCTTGATCCCTTCTTCCTCCTCTTCGGGTTGCTCTTCGAAGAGGAGGGTGTCGGCTTCGATGCATGTCCCGAAGCTCCCTAAGCTCCGCCTCTCCGATCCCAGCTTGGCGATGACGCAGAAGCTGGTCGAGGAGTTCAGCAACAGGAACGGTTACACCATCGCGGAGCCCTTGCGAATGGAGGTCGTGGAGAAAGTTAGGATTTCCGAGCCACGCCGCTCGCCTAGCCGATCACCTAGCCGCTCGCCTAGCCGCTCGCCTAGCCAATCGCCTACTGTTTCTGTTGAGACGACCGCGAAGCTCTACGCGATCCTGGAGGCCGTCGAGGATAGGGTGGAGATGCACGAGAACATTGGCGAGCAGCGAGACAACTGGAACAAGCTCCTGCTGAACTCGGTCAACATGATGACTCTCACTGCCACCACCACGGCGGCGATGGCTGTTGCTGCACCGGCTCCGTCGCTGAGAGCATGCTCCGCTCTCTTGTTTACTGCCGCCACCGGGATGTCGCTCGTGATGAGCAAAATCCAGCCCTCGCAGCTGGCTGAAGAGCAACGCAATGCCTCGAGGTTGTTCAAGCAGCTCCGGAGCGAGATCAAGTCAATGCTCGTGCTCCAATCTCCGACTGAGTCGGATGTGAAGGAGACGATGGAGAAGGTGCTGGCGCTTGACAGAGCTTACCCGCTGGCTCTGCTCGGAAAGATGATCGAGAAGTTCCCCAAGAAATTCGAGCCTGCCGTGTGGTGGCCTAGGGTTTCCGGCAACCGCCGCCATTCACGAGGGCGCAAAACCTTCACGAACACCGAGCGAAACGGATGGAGCGAGGAGCTGGAATTGGAGATGAGAGCGATCGCCCAAGTCGTCAACAGCAAAGACAAGAAAGACTACTTGAGGCTCGGAAATCTGATGCTAAAATTGAACAAGATGTTGGCAGTCTCGGGCCCTCTACTCACGGGCATCGCCGCAGCCACCTCGGCCTTCGGCGGCTCGACAGCCACGACGGTGGCAGCCGTTGCCGGCGCAATGGCGGCGTTCGTCAACAGCTTCGAGCACGGAGGACAAGTCGGCATGGTGGTGGAGATGTACAGTAACAACGCAGGGTTCTTCAAGCTCATGGAAGAGACGATCGAAGCAACGCTCGAGGAGAGAGACTATTGCAATAGAGAGAACGGTGAGATGTTCGAGATGAAGATGGCGATGAAGCTTGGCCGGAGCTTGTCGCAGCTCTGAGACTTGGCAAGAAAATCCATAGCTTCTTGTATAGAAGAAACTGAGGTTGAAGAGTTCGGAAGCAAGCTGTTCTGAGACTCATTCTTGAACGAGATTAGTGGAGTACATAATTGGAACACGTACAAGTTAGGCACATTAACATGATTCTTTCATTTCTTGATTCTTGTAACAAAGAGAAAAGGAGCATGAAATGCTCATCTTTGGTTTGACTTTGATTTTTGACTAAATCAAAACTTGTTCATTTAAATTACATGGGGAATCACCTTTGGGAACATGCTTAATTTCAGTTCTTGAACGTATGCGACTATTCTCACCCACGAAAATTCTACTATTTTGTTGAGAAAAGGAGATGCTTTTTTTTTTTTCTATGCCGATAGATTTTTGAAAGAGTTGGTAAGTGTTAGACATGATCGTTGTTGACATGCTTCTTTTTGCTGGTGCACTAGCATCAACTAAGGAAATTAGGAAAAAAAAGGGAGAGGGAAGGAGGGAAAGAGGAAGAGAGCGCACATGTGTTCTATAGACTCTTGAAAAGGGGATACTTGGGTCGAAACGGGCCATCTTACAACTATATAAAATCTCTCGAGAAAGGAATTTATGAGTCTCAACTAGCCATAATTTATGATAACTTTTTCGTGAATTTTATACAAATCCTCCGAAGAATACTTGAATCTTAATTGGTCATAATTTCAAGTAACTTTGCCTATCTACTAGAATCCATCAAGGAAATTTGGTAAAAAAAGAAAGAAGAAATCATGAAAGTTCGGTATAGAGAGAAGAGTTCCTTGATCTCAACTAACTAGCTGTAATTTCTGGTAACTATTTTTTGACTTCTCAATAAACTCTCCCTCGAGAAAGGAATCCTCGAGTCTTAACCGGCCCTAATTTCAGGTGACTTTTCGTAACCGCTACATGAAGCGTCACAACACACAGAAAATTCAAAGACTGCTAAGGTCAAACGGGTGAGATCGACTCTCTCGTCATCCTACGGTCATCAACAGATCGAGAATCCGTACCCCATTAGATCCTCTGAAAAGCCCTCCCCCGCGTTGTGGGAAGTGGGAAGTGTACTTCCCCCGTATGGTCAAATAGCCATGCAAAATGTGAACTTCAAGAAAGCAAAATGGCAGTGCACCGTTGAATCCTTTGGGAATGAGGAGAGAGATGGGATTCAAAATGGCCTTGGGGAAACGCGAAAACGACGGCGCTCCAGTCAGAAATGACACGCCATGTCGTTTGATTTTAGCCTTAAAACCTCGAATCATCGAGATCACTTAATGTTCAACACGTGAGGAGGGGACATACGTGCGCGTGCTTGCGCACGTGAATGTTTTTTTTTATATGTGCATTTTTGGATTTTTCTGGCTATTCATATATTAGTAATTAATTATTCTTAGGGAGACTTCGTTACGTAATCTTATGTAGCGCGACTCCTGTATCCACGAAGATTGCGTTCTTATTTTATGATCATTTTTTTTTTTTTTTTGCAAATTCGTCCCTGTGGTATTGTATGTTCAGACTTCCATGAGTGAGTTAATTTAGGGGAGATGATCTTAATTAGGTTATGATTGTTCTGTTAGGAACGTGAATATAAGAAGAGAAGAAAAAAATAGAAAAGAAAAATAATCTTCCCAAGTAAAGGTATTAAAGTTCTATTGCGCACTCCTAATATGTTTGAGGGTAATTACCATAATTTCGATTTACATAGTAGGGAAGGTCTCGTGATTAAATAAAATACAAGCTCATTGAAGTAATGCATGTAATAGTTCGAGGGCAGCAAAAGTTTACGAGGAACTTATATTCTCTAGTGGATTGCTTGAGCTCAAGTTTGAATAGAGTAGTAACTCGAGCATTCACATTGAAGGCAAAACTGACTTTGGGTTGTAGATTTTGACACAAAAGATTGAATTCGTTGAATTATTTTATGTCGCTTATTCATGAGATTTATATGTTCATTACATATGTCTAATCCTCCTATATTTATTAACCTAACTTTTAAGTTGGACATTCTAACAAGTAAGAGTGTCGTGTTCAAGTATCAAACCGCATTCATCCACGGGTAATTCGTGGGTCTCCATCCACTCCGCATGCTATCTTAAACACTCTAATCAAGGACAACGATATCCTCAAAAATTGCTGCTCTAAAGGGGGACACAGCAAACCAAAAAGTCAACGCCTAAAAGCAAAGGGCAAAGAGGGCCCGCACGTGCCAACGAGGTCGGTTCAACATCTTCAGAGGATTCAAAGCCGCTTTCGGTGGGGGACGGTCGAGGAATTCAACCATTAGATCGCGTCCACATCGTGAAAAAAGTTAAGGAATGAAAGTATTCCTATTTGATGAGCCTCATTGTACATGCATCGTATATATACCGTATATATATATTTGTACGGAGGAGTTCAGAAAAGCTTGCTTCCGAACTCGTCCACCTCAGTCCCTTGTATACAAGAAGCCATTGATTTTCTTGCTAAATCTCGGAGCTGCGACAGGCTCCGGCCCAGCTTCATCGCCACCTTCATCTCGAACATCTCTCCGTTCTCTCTCTTGCTGTAGTCTCGTTCTTGGAGCGTTGCTTCGATCGTCTCTTCCATGAGCTCGAAGAACCCCGCGCAGTTTCTGTACATCTCCACGACCATGCCGACTTGACCTCCGTGCTCAAAGCTGTTGGCGATCGCCGCCGTCGCACCGGCGATGGCTGCCACAGTGGTGGCTGTCGAGCCTCCGAAGGCTGAGCTGGCCGCGGCAATGGCGGTTAGCAAAGGGCCCGAAACCGCCAACATCTTATTCAATTTTAGCGCAAGATTTCCAAGCCTCAAGTAGTCTTTCCTGTCTTTGCTCTTGAGGACTTGGACGATCGCTCTCATCTCCACTTCCAGCTCCTCGCTCCATCCGTTTTGCTCCGTGTTCGTGAAGGTTTTGCGCCCTCGTGAATGGCGGTGGTTGCCGGAAACCCTACGCCACCACACGGCGGGCTCGAATTTGGCGGGGAACTTCTCGATCATCTTTCCGAGCAGAGCCAGCGGATAAGCTCTATCGAGCGCCAGCACCTTCTCCATCGTCTCCTTCACGTCTGTCTCAGTCGGGGATTGGAGCGCGAGCATCGACTTGATCTCGCTCCGGAGCTGCTTGAACAACCTTGAGGCATTGCGTTGCTCTTCAGCCAGCTGTGAGGGCTGGATTTTGCTCATGACGAGCGACATCCCGGTGGTTGCTGTAAACAAGAGAGCGGAGCATGCTGTCAATGACGGAGCCGGCGCAGCTGCAGCCATCGCCGCCGTGGTGGTGGCAGTGAGAGTCATCATGTTGACCGAGTTCAAAAGGAGCTTGTTCCAGTTGTCTCGCTGCTCGCCGATGTTATCGTGCAACTCCACTCTATCTTCAACAGCCTCCAAGATCGCATAGAGCTTCGTGGTCGTTTCAGCCGAAGAAGGAGGCGATCGGCGCGGCTCCAAAACCCTATCTTTCCGGGCAACGTCCATCTGTAGTGGTTCCGCCAAGGAGTAACCATTCCGGGTCCTCAATTGCTCGACTAGCTTCTTCGTGATCGCAGCACTTGGATGATCAGCGAGGCTGAGTTTCGAGGGCTTCGGGATTTGGATCGAAGCGGTGATTGTTCTCTTCGAAGAACAACCCGAAGAGGAAGAAGAAGAAGAGGAAGAAACTGAGAGAGAGGAAGCTTGTAAAGAAGCCATTAATGGAGTTGTTGAGCTGTTGAATTTTGAGAGGATTGCTTTGAGGATTGAAGTGGTTTGGTTATGGAGGTTGGAAGTTCTTCTGGGTGCGTATTTATATATGTCAAGTACGCGTACAAGATGTCAAATGACGAGGTCGGAATTGTCGAAAATATTGACTGGAGAACGCAAGGTGTTGACTCAGCCCCATGAGGCTGACTTTTTCTATTATTTGAATTTGTATTATGTCAAACATCCAATTGCGTACATATTATCACATCACATCACATCACTTCATCCGTACGTTCTTGATGTAGAATCACTATTAGCGACAAAAATGCATAAATGAAATGGTACAATGCAAATAGATATATAAATAAATAAGTTATATTCAATTTTGAAAATGATGATTTAAAAAAAGTATTTACGTGGAGATTGACAATTAATTCTTTGATTAAATTTCATGATATTACCATTAATCTAGTTTTGATTTGAGTAAATCTTATATTTAATTTGATCAAATAGAATGAATTTAGAAAAACATTTATTATTACCACATGTGACATGTATCCTTGCCCTTGAGCCTATACCTCTTTTGTCAGCATGTCTAGCCCACCTCTCTTCCCTTTCCCACTTATCATTCACTTATATGGACCTGAGCAAGTCTTTCAAATATTTCGTTTGAACTCTAAGATATAAAATTCAAGGGTATTTTCAGGTTTGAGGGGAAGAAAAGTATTATTTTACTAACGAGAGATGCAAGGCATATAGATATCGACACGTTAAAATAAGGAATATAGCCTGACTAAGTGTCCTTGTTGAAAGAACTACTACAAGTGGCCCTCGTACGTGGCAACACCTCTTAAGAAGGACAAACCAGTAAATTGGCCTTTAACTACTTTTCATTGCATGCCCATAACCCATAACCCTCTAATATGCCCTAACACTTTGAAGGCAATGAGTTTAGAAAGGCATTTATTACTACATGTGACATGTGTCACAGCCCCTAAGCCTATGCCTCTTTTGTCAACTTGGCTAGCCCACCTCTCTTCCCTTTCCCACTTATCATTCACTTATATGGACCTAAGTAAGTCCTTAAAATACTTCGTTTGAATTCTAGGACGTAAAATTCAATGGTATTTTCAAATTAGAGGGGAAGAAAAATATTATTTTACTAACGAGAGGTGCAAGGCACGCGAACATTGGTAAGTTAAAATAAAGAACGTAGCCTAACTAGGAGGACTAACACAGGTGGCCCCTTGTATGTGGCAACACCTTTGAAGGAGGACAAGCTAGTAGAATGGCCTTTAATTGCTTTTCATTGCATGCCCATAACCCATAACATTTTGTAGGCAATGAATTTAGAAAAGCCTTTATTATTACATGTGACATGTGTCACCGCCCCTAAGCCTATGCCTCTTTTGTCATCCCGGCTAGCCCACCTCCCTTCCCTTTTCCCACTTATAATTCACTAATATTATTTTTTAGGGATTTTTTTTCAGAAATGATAAATTAAATATTCATAATTATTGGGTCACCCAATACGAATTACAATACGATATACTCTTGTTAGATCTATACATATTGCTTATTTGACAAATCATTTGGCAAACTCTACAATGGGAAGAACTTTCAAGTCAAAATTCAACTTGCTTGAGGTTTGATCATTTCTGAAATGGAGTTTTCTTGGATTTATTGAGTATCCGGTTTTGGGTCGGATCAGTTTTCAATTTCGAATTGGTCAGTTTTGGCTTAATCTCATTCTTTTTGCGATCCAGTCAACTTTTTTCAGAAGTTTGACCCTTTGTTTTCTTCCTTTGAATTGGCTATAATGTAGGGCAAGTCAATTCTATAGAGGTACGGACCACTGGAGTGTCAAAATTTGGCACGGGGGTACACTTAAGTGTCAAAAGTTATAAAAATGACATTTAATTGCCAAAATCGGAGCAAAATGGATCAGTTAAGTGTCAACGGTGAAAAATTCTAATCAAAATGCCACGTGTCCATTTTCCAGCAACTTTATTTGTTGACATAGCATTTTTTTTCAAAAAAAATCCAAAAAATCCAAGTGACAATTGTAACAAAAAAAAAATTGCCAAGTTAGACTAAATTTTTTTAAATCGAATTTATCAAAAAAGAAGAAGAAGGAGAGCCCGATGGTTGTCGGATCCCTTTCATCTTTTTTTTTTTTTTTTTTAATAATTAATCAATTTTATAATAATATTTTTAAAATTAATTTATATTATTTAATTAATAATTTTTAAAATCCACGTCAATGCAAAACATCGTCGTTTTGGCTAATTTTTCGTTGACTCAGTTTCTAGCGAGTCACATAGACAAAAAAATTAATAAAAAATTATCACATAGGATTTTTAGGGTTTTGACGACTTGGCACTGAAGTGATCCATTTGTTTTGAAAAATAGCACTCAAGTGTACCTTTTGGCACTTAAGTGTCCTCTTGTGCCAAGTTTTGGCACTCGGGTTATACTTATCTCGATTTTCTTTTATCTATCAGTTTAAACTTTTGTTGGACATTCTAATATTGTATTAGAGTTAGGTTCTGTTTTAGTTTATTTCACATTATAGCCTCGGTTCATCAAATTTAATATGTAGTTCTTGATATGAGGTGTTATATATCCCATATCACTTGTTTATGAATTTGTTATGATATGCATGTGAATTGTGTTAGAAAAAATTCCACATTGGAAAATTTGTGTGGCGTTGAACAATTAATACATCTTAGGTAGTCCATAACTCATTGGCTTAAAATTTTAAGTAAATGTATGTTTAACTGGATATGTTGATGAGTTTAGACTTGAACTCCCTTTTAACAACCTTAAAGTATCAAACATTTGCTGCCTAAAACCATCTAACAAGTGGTATTAGAGTCGATGGTTAATGGTGGTTCACTTTTAACTTTTATTGGTGTTTGACGAAACATCTGCTACCCAAAATGACCTAATAAATGGTATAAGAGTGGATGGTTGATGGCTGTCCACTCCTAATGTGCATTGGTGTTTGATGAATATCTCATTGAAGGAATTTGATGACCAACCTGATTTTAGGATAAGGCTCGATAGTAGACTTCATAGTTTAGTCCAGAAAAGAGAGACCAAGGATGAGGTTAGGCGTTAGGAGATTCAAGCTGAGATAAATTGATATAAAAAGATACTTGAATTGAGGGGGAGCAAACCTACACTGGAGCTCAGCATCCCACATCGGGAGAGTAAACATATTGTTGGAGCTCACATGTCCCGCATTGGAAAATATGTGTAGTTGTTGCGGTATAAAGCTTGGACTCCCTATTAGCAATCTTAAGGTATCGAACTTCTGTTGTACACTCTTATGGAATTTATAGATATTTTATATACATATTATCTCTTTTTATCTATTGATTTAGGCATTGCAACACTAAGAAATATGCTTAAATTGCTGCTCGAGTGTGGAAAACAGCTAAAAGCCAACCCCGAAGGCAAAGCAAAACCGAATGGGTCAATGATGTCAACTCTTTCAGAAAATTCAAAGTCGCTTTCCCATGGGGACCGTTTGTGCAGTAGGAGACATTTAAGAATTCAACTATTTGATCGTTTCCACGTCGGGGACGTATTGCCCTTCGTTTTTCTCTACGTATATAACCTTTATGAAAATTAAAAACATGGCCTTATGAAAATGCTTCATCCTTTAGTAAGAAAATGGAATAACTAAATTTGTATTTAAGAAGTGTAAAATTAGATAAGATCTGGAATTTATCATATGGGTCGAACCCAGACTAGGAGCATAGATTATATTTCCCTGAGTATTTAATTACGATTTGACCATTTGTGCAAACGAAAAAACCAGAGCCGCATATCAATTATTGCTTTTAATTAATTCTTTTGTGAAATGAATTGATACAATTATGCACCAAGAAATAAAGGATGAAAGAATCATGTTAATGAGCATCACTGTACGTGTCTTGTATGTACCCTATGTATCATTGTTAAAAGGAGTTCAGAAAAGCTTGCTTCCAAACTCATCAATCTCAGTCCCTTCTATACAAGAAGCCATTGATTTTCTTGCTAAGTCTCGGAGCTGTGACATGCTCCGCCCCAGCTTCATCGCCACCTTCATCTCGAACATCTCTCCATTCTCTCTCTTGCTATAGTCTCCCTCCTCGAGCGTTGCTTCGATAGTATTTTCCATGAGCTCAAAGAACCCTGCACAATTTCTGTACATCTCCACGACCATACCAACCTGGCCTCCATGCTCGAAGCTGTTGATAATCGCTGCCAGTGCACTGGCTATGGCTGCCACCATCATGGCTGTCGAGCCACCAAAGGCTGAGCTGTGGCAATGCTAGTTAGCAAAGGAGCGGAAACTGCCAACATCTTATTCAATATTAGAGCCAAATTCCCGAGCCTCAAGTAGTCTTGCTTGTCTTTGCTCTTGAGGACTTGGACGATGGCTCTCATCTCCACTTCTAGGTCCTCGCTCCAACCATTTCGCTCTGTGTTCATAATGGTTTTCTGCCCTCCGGATTGGCGGCAGTTACTGGCAACTCTAGGCCACCATGCAGCGGGCTCGAATTTCGCGGGGAACTTCTCAAGCATCGCTCCAAGCAGAGGCAGGGGATATGCCCTATCAAGGGCCAGCACCTTCTCCATCACCTCCTTCACATCTGAGTCAGTCAGGGATTGGAGCACAAGCATCGACTTGATCTTGCTCCGGAGCTGCTTGAACAACCTGGAGGCATTGCGTTGCTCTTCAGCCAGCTGTGAGGGCTGGATTTTGCTCATGATGAGCGACATCCCTGTGGCCGCTGTAAACAAGAGAGCAGAGCATACTCTCAGAGACAGAGCCGGCGCAGTGGCAGCCACCGCTGTGGTGGCGGTGGTGGTGAGAGTCATCATGTTGACCGAGTTCAGCAGGAGCTTGTTCCAGTTGTCTCGTTGCTCGCCGATGTTATCATGCATCTCCACTCTATCTTCAACAGCCTCCAGGATTGTGTAGAGCTTGTTCATCGTTTTGACTGAAGAATTAGGCGATAAGCGCAGTTCCAAAACCCCATCTTTCTGGGAGACGTCCATTTGTAGCGGCTCTGCAAAGGCATAACCATTCCTGGTGCGTAATTCCTCAACTAGCTTCTTCGTGACTGCAGCGCTTTGATCAGCAAGGCTGAGTTTCGTGGGCTTCGGGAGTTGGATTGATGCCGTGATTGCTCTCTTTAAGAACAACCCGAAGAGGAAGAAGAAGAAATCGCGAGAGAGGAAGCTCGTAAGGTGGCCATCAATGGAGGTGATGGGTCCGGTGTTGCTGTTAGTTTTCAGGGCGTGAATGTGATGGTTTTTGAGAGAATTGAATGAGAGTTGGAGTGGTCTTGGTTATGGAAGTTGGAGGTTCTTCTTGGTTGTACTTATATATGGGGAAGCAAGCGACGTACATGGGAAGAGAAGAGGTCATAGCTGTTGAAATGTTGACTGTAGAACGTGAGGTGTTGACTCAGCCCATGCCCATGAGGATGACCTTGTCTATTATTTGAATATGTACATTTCAAACATCCAAATGAATTACGATTATATATAGTTTGCAGTATAAAAACCTTGCAGCATCACCTGTATATAAATGAAAAATACTTCATTATATATAGTTTTCATGGAATCTGTCTATATAATAAGTACATTAATAAATTGCAACATGTTGCAAATAAACATTTAAATATGTGAGTCATATTCAATTTTTAGAACGATAATTTGTCGCATTATTTAATATTATAATTTCGAGAATTAGTATTAGTGTATCTTTTTAATTATAGGTGATACTTATGATAGATCACTTTTGCATGGTAGCATTACATGGACAATATATTGGATCCGGATAACTATCTTCTTTGATTAAAAAACGTTATCCTATGTTCGAATTTCACGATATAATTATTGACCTAGTTTCGATTTGAGTAAATTTTAAAATTGATTTGGTCAAATAGAATGAACTTAGAAAATCATTTACTATCACCACATGCGCCCACGGCTCGTGACCCTATGCCTCTATTTGTCAATTTGGGCAGCCCAAAGAGTAAGATCTCTCAACCCTTTCCTACTTATAGTTCACATATATTACTTTCTAGGAATTTTTTAGAAATAACATATAAAATATTCATATTGAATGGGGAACCCAATTCAAATTACTTATGACATTCTCTTGGTAGACTATATACATATTGCTTATATGAAAAATCCATTTGCCAATTATAAAATTTGGGAGAAGAACAGTCATTGTCAAATCTCGAATTGTTTGAGGTTTGACCATTTCTTGATATTGAGTTTTCTTGGATTCACAGAGTATTAGGTTATGGGTCGGGTCGATTTCTAATTTGGCATTGGTCAATTGTGGATTGAGTTCACCATTTCTGTGATCCAATCAACTTAATTTTCATGCATTTGACTTTTTACTTTTTCCTTCAAATTGGCTACAACGTGTGGGCGAGTCAATTCGATGTAAGGTGGACTTTTGTGATTTGCTTGAAAATGTCAAGAGGACTCATAACAAAAGGGTGAATATAAGGCACGGTCAGATTTTAATTATATTTCTTGTTAATCCTATTCATCAAATAACACATACTTTTTTTAAGACAATCTATGTTAAATAAGTAAACCTCCAAGGCATGAAAACAAGTGGTGTCATAAATGTAATGGTTACTTAAAGAGCCACTGTGATATTAATGCATCCGCGCGCAAACAAGGCTAAAATGTGAACCAAACAACCTGGGCATTTGAAAGCCCACATGCATAGAGGACGGAACAATCTTCGGCTATAACATTTGGCGCATGTTACAATGTCCAATCCAAAAGTTTAAGCCAATAGTATTAGGAACACTAAATGTAAAATAGAAAAATCAGAGAAGAAAACATGTGTTATTTTACGTGGAAAATTCTTTAAGAATCAGAAATGGAAAAATTATGATGCCACACTAGATAATCTTGCTTTTTATTTTTTTAGAAAATAAATCCATACCCTTTTAGTAGTCATCAATGAAAGTGAGCTATTAGCATGAGTCTCCAAGAGAATGCACAAGGGTCCATATGCGCCAACTCTAACTTTCCCTTTTTTGGTTCTCTTCTGATCTAGAAAAACCTAACATGTTTCTGATAACTTTTTTTGACTTCGATACAAACTCTCCCTCGAGAAAGGAATCCTGTGGTCTTAACCGGCCCTAATTTCAAGTAACTTTTCATATCCTCTACATAAAGTGTCGCAACACACAAAAATTCAAAGACTGCTACAATCAAATGGGAGAGATCGACTCTCTCGTCATCCTCAGGTCACCAAGAGATCGAGAATCCGTTCCCCAAAGATCCTTTGAAAGCCCTCCCCCGCGTGGTGGGAAGTGTACTTCCCCATATGGTCAAAGAGCCATGCAAAATGTGAACTTCAAGAAAGCAACAAGGCAGTGCACTGTTGAATCCTTTGGGAATGGGGGAGAGAGAGAGAGATGGGATCCAAAATGGCCAGGGGAAACGCGACAAAACGACGACGCTCCAGTCAGAAATGACATGCTATGTCGTTTAATTTTCGCCTTAAACCTCGAATCATCGAGATCACTTAATGTTCAACACGTAAGGGGAGACACACGTGCGCCTCCACGTGTATGTTTATAATTATTTCTAATTAACTTTGTCATGTAATCTTAGGCAGCATGGCCCGTTACCCACAAAGATTTCATACTTATTTTATGAAAAAATTTCTGCAAATTCGCTCTCGACCTAGATGAAACTTTTTAATGACTTATTTAGGTCTAATTGTTCATATATTTATGATTAATTATTTTTAGGTAACTTTGTTATGTGATCTTATGCAGCACGGCCCCTTACCCACAAAGATTGCGTAGTTATTTTCTGAACAATGTTTTTTTTTTTGCAAATTCGTCCTTGTACTATTGTATGTTCAGACTTCTATGACTTAGGGGAGACGGTCTTGATTAGCTTATGGTTGTTCGAGAATAATTACCACGGTGTCGATTTATATAGTAGGGAAGGTCTCACAATTAAATAAAATACGAGCTCATCCAAATAATGTATGTAATAGTTTGGGGGCGGCAAAAGGTTACTAAGAACATATGTTCTCTCTACTGGATTGTGTGAGCTCGAGTTCGAACAGAATAGTAACTCTAGCATTGGCCTTGAGGGCAAAATTGATTTTGAGCTATAAAGTTTGACACAAAATATGAATTCATCAAAGCATTTTGTGTTGCTTATTTATGAGATTTATATATTCATTACATATATTTAACTTTTAGGTAGAACATTCTAACACGTAAGATTATTGTGTTGAAGTATCAAACGACACCACGTTCATCCACAGGTTATGCGTGTGGTCTCCTTCCACTTCGCATGCTATCTTAAACACTCAAATCAAGGACAACGATATCCTCAAAAATTGCTGCTCTAAAGGGGGGCAAAACAAAGCAAAAAGACAACGCCCTAAAGCAAAGGGGGCCCGCACGTGCCAACGAGGTCAGGTCAACACCTTCAGAGAATTCAAAGTCACTGTCCGTCGGAGACGTTCAAGAAATTCAGCCATTAGATCGCGTCCACATCGTGAAAAAAGACAGCATATCGTGCCAAGAATTAAAGAATGAAAGTACTCATGTTTGATGAGCCTCGTTGTACATGTACCGTATATACACCGTATATATATCTCTTTGTACGGAGGAGTTCAGAAAAGCTTGCTTCCGAACTCATCTACCTCTGTCCCTTTTATACAAGAAGCCATTGATTTTCTTGCTAAATCTCGGAGCTGCGACAGGCTCCGGCCCAGCTTCATCGCCACCTTCATCTCGAACATCTCTCCGTTCTCTCTCTTGCTGTAGTCTCGCTCTTGGAGCGTTGCTTCGATCGTCTCTTCCGTGAGATCGAAGAACCCCGCGCAGTTTCTGTACATCTCCACGACCATGCCGACTTGGCCTCCGTGCTCGAAGCTGTTGATGATCGCCGCCATCGCACCAGTGATGGCCGCCACGGTGGTGGCCGCTGAGCCTCCGAAGGCTGAGCCGGCCGCGGCAATGGCAGTTAGCAAGGGGCCTGAAACCGCCAACATCTTATTCAATTTTAGGGCCTGATTCCCGAGCCTTAAGTAATCTTGCTTGTCTTTGCTATTGAGGACATGGACGATCGCTCTCATCTCCATTTCTAGGTCCTCGCTCCATCCATTCCGTTCGATGTTGGTGACGGTTTTCTGCCGTTGGGATTGGCGGCGGTTGCCGGAAACCCGAGGCCACCATACGGCGGGCTCGAATTTTGCGGGGAACTTCTCGATCATCTTTCCGAGCAGAGCCAGCGGATAAGCTCTATCGAGCGCCAGTACCTTCTCCATCGTCTCCTTCACGTCTGTCTCAGTCGGGGATTGGAGCGCGAGCATCGACTTGATCTCGCTCCGGAGCTGCTCGAACAACCTCGAGGCATTGCGTTGCTCTTCAGCCAGCTGTGAGGGCTGGATTTTGCTCATGACGAGTGACATGCCGGTGGCGGCAGTAAACAAGAGAGCGGAGCATGCTCTCAGTGATGGAGCCGGCGCAGCCGCAGCTATTCCGGCCATGGTGGTTGCAGTGAGAGTCATCATGTTGACCGAGCTCAACAGAAGCTTATTCCAGTTGTCCCGCTGCTCGCCGATGTTGTCGTGCATCTCCACTCTATCTTCAACAGCCTCCAAGATCGCATAGAGCTTCGTGGTCGTTGCCACTGAAGAAGTAGGCGATCGGCGCGGCTCCAAAACCCTATCTTTCCGGGCAACGTCCATCTGTAGTGGCTCCGCGAAAACATAACCATTCCTGGTCCTCAATTCCTCGACTAGCTTCTTCGTGATCGCCGCACTTGGATGATCAGCGAGGCTGAGTTTCGAGGGCTTTGGGACTTGGATCAAAGCAGTGATCGTTCTCTTCGAAGAACAACCCGAAGAGGAAGAAACTGAGAGAGAGGAAGCTTGTAAGGCGGCCATTAATGGAGTTGTTGAGCTGTTGAATTTTGAGAGGATTGCTTTGAGGATTGAAGTGGTTTTGGTTATGGAGGTTGGAAGTTCTTCTGGGTGCGTATTTATATATGTCAAGTACGCGTACGCGATGTCAAATGACGAGGTCGGAATTGTCGAAAATGTTGACTGGAGAACGCAAGGTGTTGACTCAGCCCAATGAGGCTGACCTTTTCTATTATTTGAATTTGTAATATGTCAAACATTCAAATGCTACGTACATATTATCACATCACATCACTTCATTCGTACGTTCCTGAAGTAGAACACTGTTGGTGACATAAATGCATATATGAAATGGTACATTGCAAATAGATATATCAATTAATAAGTCATATTTAATTTTGAAAATACAATTCAAAAAAAGTACTTACGTAAACATTGATAATTATATTCTTTGATTAAATTCATGATATTACCATTAATCTAATTTTGATTTGAGTAAATCTTATAATTAAATTGATCAAATAGAATGAATTTATAAAAGCATTTATTATTACCACATGTGACATGTGTCACCAGTCTTGAGCCTATGTCTATTTTGTCAGCTTGGCTAGCTCACCTCCCTTCCCTTTTCCCACTTATACTTCATTTATAGAGACTTGAGTAAGTCCTTAAAATATTTTGTCTAAACTCTGAGACATAAAATTCGGGGGATTCTCATATTAGAGAGGAAGAAAAATATTCTCTTACTAGCGAGTAGTGCAAGGCACGCAGTTATTAGTAAGTTAAAATAAGGAATGCAGCCTAATTAGATGCCATTGCTGGAGGGACTATCGTAGGCAGCTCTTATATGTGGCAACAACTTTGAAGGAAGATAGATCGGTGGAGTAGCCTTCAACTGCTCTTCATTGCATGCCCATAGTCCTCTAATATACCTCAACATTTTGAAGGCAATGAATTTAGAAAAGCATTTTTTACTACATGTGACATATGTCACTGCCCCCCTAAGCCTATGCCTCTTTTGTCAACTTGGCTAGCCCACCTCTCTTCCCTTTTCCCCTTTATAATTCACTTATTTTATTTTTAGGGATTCTATTTTTAGATATAATGAATTAAATATTCATAATTATTGGGGCACCCAATATGAATTATAATATGATATACTCTTGTTAGAATCTATACATATCGCTTATGTGACGAATCATTTGGCAAACCCTACAATGGGAAGAACGTTCAAGTCCAAATTTGACTTGCTTGAGGTTTGCTCATTTTTGAAATTGAGTTTTCTTGGATTTACTGAGTACACATTTTTGGGTTGGATTGATTTTCAATTTTGCATTTGTCAATTTTGGCTTGATCAACGTTAATTTTCAGGTGTTTGACTCTTTGTTTTTTTTCCTTCGAATTGGCTATAATGTGTGGGTGAGTCAATTCCATGTAGGGTGAACTTTGATATGCTTTGGTTGAAAATGTCAAGTCCAAATGACAAAAGGGCAAATAAAAGCATAGTTAGATATTAATTATATTGATCGTTAATCTTAGCCATTGAATAAGGCGACACATACTTTTATGAAAGTAGTCTATCTTATATAAGTAATCTTTGAAGGCACAAAAACGAGTGGTGTCATAAATGTCGTGGTTGTTTGAAGACCTACTGTAATGTTACTGCATTAGTTAGCATATATGTTTAAGCAAGAAGTAGGCCTATTTTGGCCATCATTTTTAAAATAATATAAAGGTCACTCATTAATTTAAACACACAAAATTAGAAAAATTTGTTGGGGGTGGTGATTCATACTCTCCATGAATAGAAAGGCTTGGAAGTCATAAGGGACAGTGCCCTCGGCCGCTAGAAGAATTTTGTAGTTTGAGTTTGTATTTTATTGGTAGTTGAGTTTAAGAGCATGAATATCTACTGAGGGGCCTAGGGTTTTCTCAGTCTTTAGGATTTTTTTGCCACTTATATATACTCTCTCTCTTGTAATTGAGAGTTATATAGAGAGAGGTGGGATGTGCTAATTAAATTGAAACCCTCTACTAGACGTAGCACCCAAGTTAAGAATGAACTGGGATAAAGCTTGTGTCTTGATTTCTCTTTCTCACCTTACTCTCTATTTCATTGTGTTTGTACCCCTAATACTAACAAAACTACTTCGAGAATTATTAAAATTTTAACTATGATACACTCAAGGTATTATCTATTTTAAACCATCCCATACCGAGTTTCATGATTTTGTCCTTCAATGTATGGATAGACACTTTTCCAAGAGGTCACCCATCTTGGTAGTGTTCTCACCGAAGCACGCTTTAAGATTGGAATGTTGCCGTTACATTAAAAAATGCCTTTTGTGAGTTAATCCCAATTTCATATACATATTCCAAGATTATTCTATATATGTTCAGTGTGCAATTCGATTCAATCATGCTTCATTCGTCATCCTAGAAGCTTCTTAGGAGTTACTCATTTTTCAAGCCCTATGGCTTCGGCGAACACTCCCCACCCTTAATAAACTAGGCCATTACTGACCCACCTTCTTACTCATGATTTGTCCCTAAATCACACACCCACCGGAGTGGCGGTTGAGCATGGTCTGGGTAGACGATTCCCACCTTGGAACTAAGAATTGCCTGCTAAGGACTTGTTCCAAAAAATTAGAAACAGAAATTGCACTTTAGTTTCATGGATCCACCCAAAAATCAGACTGTTGGTCTGATTCCTAGCTAGGTCCATGGAACATGTCCCAATGAACTTCATGCACTTAGTGCGATGTTTTCCCGCAAGCCAAAGTAAAGAAAAAAATATAGAACTTCCCTGTTTGTAATTGCAAGATCAGTAAAAAGATTGGAGTCATAGTGAAAGTTGAGAGTTTGGGCTGTTAGTGAGAGATAGAGAAATGGCTTAGACAAGGTGAGAGTGAGACCAAACAAGCATTCACTGAATGGGTGTTGAGCTTCAAATTAGGGATTTTAGGGTTTTTATGTTTTTTTTTTTTAATTTTGGGTTGGAAATTTTTCTTAAAAATTTAGTCTAAGTATAGTCTGGTCTAGGTGGGCGACTCCATGCGTAAAATCGAGAACTGGACTAGTTCTCTTGGGAACCACTGGTTCTGGGCGGTCTGAGTTGTTCCTACTTCCTTTTGCATACCCCTATTAGAGAGGGTCCTACTCAGTTGCCATATTGTGTTACTCTTAGATTAATTGAATTGGGATATTGCTTAACCTAAAAGTTTAAACTAATAGTTGGAGGGAAGCTACATGTATATAAAAATCATATAAACACCATATCAAGAGATATGAGATTGGTCAACAACACAAAAGACCAAAGTAAAAAAGAAAAACAGAAACACTTGAAAAAGATCAAATGTTTGAAACACTTTAAACAAGGACTTAGTGTTGAAATTCTTGTTGGACATTCTAATATTGTATTGGAGTTAGGTTCTATTTTAGTTTATTTCATGTTATAGCCTTGGTTCATCAAATTTAATGCGTAGTTCTTGATCTGAGGTGTTAAATATCCCATATCACTTGTTCATGAATTTGTTAGGATATGCATGTTAGTTGTGTTAGAAAAGTCTCCAATTGGAAAATTTATGTAGTGTTAAACAATTAATATATCCTAGTCGATCCATAACTTATTGGCTTAAGCTTTTGAGTAAATGTGGGTTTAACTGGATATGTTGATAGGTACGGACTTGAACTTCCTTTTAGCAATCTCAAGGTATTAGACATCTACTACCCAAAATCACATAACAAATGGTATCAAAGTCAATGGTTGAAGACAGCCCACTCCTAATGTGTATTGGTGTTTGATGAGACATTTGCTACCCAAAATAACATAACAAATGGTATCAGAGCCGATGATTGATTGCGGCCCACTCCTAACGTTCATTGGTGTTTGATGAATATCTCGATAAAGGAATCTGATGACCAACCCGATCTTAGGATTAGGCCCGATGGTAGACTTCATAGTTTAGTCCGGAAAAAGAGACCAATGATGAAATTACAAGTTGGAGATTCAAGTTGAGATAAGTTGATATGAAAAGATACCTAAATCGAAGGAGAGCAAACATAACATTGGAGCTCATGCATCCCACATCAGGAGAGCAAACGTAACATTAGAGCTCACATGTCCTGCATTGGAGAATATGTGTAATTGGTGTGGTGTTAAATTTGAGTAAAGCTTGGACTCCCTATTAGCAATCTCAATAAATCGAATTTCAGTTGCACACTCCTATAGAATATATATTAAAAACATTAATTGATATGCGGCTCTGGCCTTTTAGTTTGCACAAATGGTCAAATCTTAATTAAATACTCAGGGAAATATAATCTATGCTCCTAGTCTGGGTTCGACCCATATAAGAATTCCACATCTTATCTAATTTTACACTTCTTAAAAAAATATATATAGTTATTCTATTTTCTTACTAAAGGATGAAGCATTTTCATGAGTCCATATTTTTAATTTTCATAAAGGTTAGATTTGTAGAGAAAAACGAAGGGCAATGCGTCATATCTTTTCCCCGACGTGGAAACGATCAAACTATATATTTTATATACATATTATCTATATTTACCTATCGATTTAAGCTTTTGTATTAGGCATTGTAACACTAAGAAATATGCTTAAATTGCTGCTCTAGCGTGGAAAACAGCTAAAAGCCAACGCCGAAGAACCAAAGGCAAAGGGAAACCGAATGGGTCAATGATGTCAACTCTTTCAGAAAATTCAAAGTCGCTTTCCCATGGGGACCGTTTGTGCAGTAGGAGACATTTAAGAATTCAACTATTTGATCGTTTCCACGTCGGGGAAAAGATATGACGCATTGCCCTTCGTTTTTCTCTACAAATCTAACCTTTATGAAAATTAAAAATATGGACTCATGAAAATGCTTCATCCTTTAGTAAGAAAATAGAATAACTATATATTTTTTTTAAGAAGTGTAAAATTAGATAAGATGTGGAATTCTTATATGGGTCGAACCCAGACTAGGAGCATAGATTATATTTCCCTGAGTATTTAATTAAGATTTGACCATTTGTGCAAACTAAAAAGCCAGAGCCGCATATCAAGTAATGTTTTTAATTAATTCTTTTGTGGAATGGATTGATACAATTATGCACCAAGAAGTAAAGAATTGAAGAATCATGTTAATGAGCATCGCTGTACGTGTCTTGTATCTTTGTTAAAAGGAGTTCAGAAAAGCTTGCTTCCAAACTCATCAATCTCAGTCCCTTCTATACAAGAAGCCATTGATTTTCTTGCTAAGTCTCGGAGCTGCGACAAGCTCCGCCCCAGCTTCATCGCCACCTTCATCTCGAACATCTCTCCATTCTCTCTCTTGCTGTAGTCTCTCTCCTCGAGCGTTGCTTCGATAGTATTTTCCATGAGCTCGAAGAACCCTGCACAATTTCTGTACATCTCCACGACCATACCAACCTGACCTCCATGCTCGAAGCTGTTGATAATTGCCGCCAATGCACCGGCTATGGCCGCCACCATCATGGCTGTCGAGCCACCAAAGGCTGAGCTGGCCGTGGCAATGCCAGTTAGCAAAGGAGCAGAAACTGCCAACATCTTATTCAACTTTAGAGCCAAATTCCCGAGCCTCAAGTAGTCTTCCTTGTCTTTGCTCTTGAGAACTTGGGTGATGGCTCTCATCTCCACTTCTAGGTCCTCGCTCCATCCGTTTCGCTCCGTGTCAGCAATGGTTTTCTGCACTTGGGATTGGCGGCGGTTGTTGGAAACCCTAGGCCACCATGTGGCGGGCTCGAATTTTGTAGGAAACTTCTCGACCATAGCTCCGAGCAGAGGCAGCGGATAAGCCCTATCAAGGGCAAGCACCTTCTCCATCATCTCTTTCACATCTGAGTCAGTCGGGGATTGGAGCACAAGCTTCGACTTGATCTCGCTCCGGAGCTGCTTGAACAACCTGGAGGCATTGCGTTGCTCTTCAGCGAGCTGTGAGGGCTGGATTTTGCTCATTACGAGCGACATCCCGCTGGCCGCCGTAAACAAGAGAGCTGAGCACGCTCTCAGTGATGGAGCCGGTGCAGCCGCAGCCATCGCTGCCGTGGTGGTGGCAGTGAGAGTCATCATGTTGACCGAGTTCAACATGAGCGTGTTCCAGTTGTCTCGCTGCTCGCCGATGTTATCATGCATCTCCACCCTATCTTCAACAGCCTCCAGGATTGCATAGAGCTTGTTCATCGTTTTGACCGAAGAATTAGGTGATAGGCGTGGTTCCAAAACCCTATCTTTCTGGGAGACATCCATTTGTAGCGGCTCCGCAAAGGCATAACCATTCCTGGTGCGTAATTCCTCAACTAGCTTCTTCGTGACTGCAGCGCTTTGATCAGCAAGGCTGAGTTTCGTGGGCTTTGGGAGTTGGATCGATGCCATGATTGTTCTCTTCGGATAACAACCCGAAGAGGAAGAAGAAGAAATCGTGAGAGAGGAAGCTTGTAAAGCGGCCATCAATGGAGGTGACAAATATCGTGTTGCTGTTAGTTTTCAGGGTGAGAATGTGATGGGTTTTGAGAGGATTGAATGAGAATTGAAGTTGGTTTTGGTTATGGAGGTTGGAGGTTCTTCTGGGTTGTACTTATATATAGGGAAGCAAGCGGTGTACAAGGGAAGAGAAGAGGTCGTGGCTGTTGAAAATGTTGACCGTAGAACGCAAAGTGTTGACTCAGCCCATGGGGCTGACCTTTTCTATTATTTGAATTTATACATTTCAAACATCCAAATGAAGTACGATTATATATCGTTTGCAGTATAAAAGCCTTGCAGCATCTCCTGTATATACGTGAAATACTTCATTATATATAATTTTGATTGAATCCGTCTATATAATTAGTACATTAATGAATTACGACGTGTTGCAAGTAAATATTTAAACACGTGAGTCATATTTAATTTTTAGAATGATAATTTGCCATGTTCTTTAATATTAAAATTTCGAGAATTAGTATTAGTGTATCTTTTAATTTTAGGTGATACTTATGATAGATTACTTTTGCAAAAATGAAAGGGGTCCTAGTATATGAAACGAGTGGTAGTATTACATGGACAATATATAGGATCCGGATGAGTATCTTCTTTGATTAAAAAATGTTATCCTATGCGCGAATTTCATGATAGCTAATCTGGTTTTGATTTGAGTAAATTTTAAAATTCATTTGGTCAAATAGAATGAACTTAGAAAATCATTTACTATTACCACATCCGCCCACGGCTCGCGATTCTATGCCTCCGTTTGTCAATTTGACCAGCCCAAATAATAAGACCTCTCAACCCTTTCCTACTTATAGTTCACATATATTACTTACTAGGGATTTTTTGGAAATAACATATTAAATATTCATATCGAATGGGGAACCCTATTCGAATTACTTATGATATTCTCTGGGTAGACTATATACATATCGCTTATATGAAAAATCCATTCGTGAATTATAGAATTGGGGAGAAGAACAGTCAAGTCAAATCCCGAATTGTTTGAGGTTCGACCATTTCTTGAAATTGAGTTTTCTTGGATTCACAAGGTATCGGGTTATGGGTCGGGTCGATTTCTAATTTGGCATTGGTTAGTTGTGGATTGAGTTCACCATTTCTGCGGTCCGATCAACTTAATTTTTGGGCATTTGACTTTTGACTTTTTCCTTCAAATTGGCCATAACGTGTGGGCGAGTCAATTTCATGTAGGGTGGACTTTTGTGATTTGCTTGAAAATGTCATGAGGACTCATGAGAAAAGGGGTGAATAGAAAGCACGGTCAGATTTTAGTTATATTTCTTGTTGATCTTATTCATCACATAACACATACTTTTATGAAGACAATCTATCTTAAATAAGTAAACCTCCGAGGCATGCAAACAGGTGGTGTCATAAATGTAATGGTTACTTAAAGATCCACTGTGATATTAAAGCATCCTCCTGTAAATATGGCTAAAATGTGAACTAAACAACTTGAGCATTTTATAGCCCACGTGCATAGAGGACGGAACCATCTTAAGCTTCAATGTTTGGCACATGTTACAATGGCCAATCCAAAAGTTTAAACTGATAGTATTATGAACGCTAAACGTAAAATAGAAAAATCAGAGAAGAAAACACGTGTTATTTTATGTGGAAAATTCTTTCAGAATCAGAAAGGGAAAAATTATGATGCCACACTAGATAATCTTCTTATTATCGATATCGGTATCGAATCATAATTACAAGAGAGATTCCTTTAATATATAGTAGGAGTTTAGGGTATAAAAAGTTTTAATGAAAATTATATGTATACTCTTAGCAATAGTTCTTTTCTTTATTAGACTCCATAACTCCATCAATCTCCTACTCAAAGGTTAATATCCTAAACGACAATAGTTTGTTATAGCCTTTACTCGTCTTTGTAACCCAATTGTCCTAGTGTGGCAACACTTCCTCATCGCTTTCCATGGAGGCCAACTAAGACAATACACAACTTCAGTTTCCCGATGGTGATAGGCTTGTATAACATATTGGTTGAATTAGAATCTTCTTTTATAACACTTTCCCATCATCTATTAGGGAACGAATATGATAGTTTGATCAAATGTGCTTTGTCCTAGAATGAAATATCATATTCTTTTCAAGACAAATAGTACTCCAACTATCACTAAAAAGAACACTAATATCTTTCTCCTTCCCTATTTCTTTCGTTAAATTCTTTCACCAAATCATGTCCTTGTTCATTTTAGAAATAGTAACATACACTACGTCAATGGTTGCACTTTTAAAGTCTAGACATCCAACTAATTGCAGGCGCTACCTAAGTTAAAAATTCAACCCAAGATGCTATTTCTATTGTCCATGTTACCACCAAAGTTTGCGGTGACGTCGTCTTGTTAAGTCACACTATTTTTAATAAGCAAAGCATCATACTTGAAATGCTTCTTAGGCTTCTTAGTAGCCATTTTATAGCTTCCCACTTTTTTTATCCTCAATCAGCCATACATCTGCTAACAATTCTTATTACATGAGCTATGTCTAGTCTAATACATACTATAGCATACACCAAACTGCCCACAGTTGACATGTAAGATACCTTAGCCATGTAGATCTCATTTTGCATTTGCCTTTGGCAATTGCTTCTTTGAGAGCTTAGAGTGACTTCCTAGAAGAGTGCTTCTGCGCTTTCCATTTTAAATTCCAAGCTATTTAGCATTTTTTTCAATATATTTTTCTTGAGACAACTTTAGAATCCCTTCAGATTTATCTCACGTGATCGTCATCCCACCAATCTAATTTGCTGCTCCCAAGACTTGTATTTCAAACTCCTTTAGTAGTTGTTGCTTCAACCTATTGACCTCCCTCATGCTAGATCTTACAATGAACAATCGTTCGGGGACAATATTAAGATAATAACAATCATCAAATTTCTTAGAGTAACATCAACGATCCATTTCACATATAGTGCACCTTTTACCACTCAAAATATGTCGAATTTCTTGATGTACTATCTATGAGCATGCTTGAAGCCATATAGATTTTTCTTCCATTTGTAGACATATTTTCTTTGCTTGGAACTTGATAGCTTTCTAGTTGTATTTTGTATATATCCTCCTCCAAGTTATCATGGAAGAACGCCATCTTTACATCTAATTGCTCAAGATGTAAATTCTCAGTAATAACGATACTCGACACTAACCTAACAATAGTCAACTTCATAATTGGAGACAAAATCTTTGTGCAATCAATTTCTTTTTTCGCTGAAAATCTTTCACTATTAATTGCGCTATGTACCTCTTGCTGCCATCAAGTACTTCTTTGAACATATACATCCACTTATTTTGCAATACATTCTCTTATCTGATAGCTGAGTTAGCACCTAAGCTTCGCTCTTCTTTAGCTAATTCAACTCATCTTACATTGCCAACTCCCACTCAATAGAATCTTCAACTTGCATTGCTTCCGATTTTATATTTTGTTTCATAATGTCAATCAAAGGTAAACAATGCAGTGATGGAGGATACCTATGTACAGGTTTACAAGCTTTTCTTAATCTTTTTAAAGTGGGTTCAAGTATAAGTGGTTCCTATTTTGATTCTTGATCAAATTTTGTAACAATACTTTTAGGATTTTTAATTGACACACTCTTATAAAGCTCATCAAATTCAATCTCTCTAATTTCCTTAGTTTGCTTCCTTATGCTAGATTTTGCCACAAATTTGGCATTGTGTAACATGTTTTCATTAATGCAACATTATTACCTCTTATTAATTATCTATTTTTCTCATCCCAAAATTGATAGCCAAAATAATTATAACATCGTGTAATGAAGAAACGTTCTTTAACTTTTGCATGCATCAATGTTGTCTCTATTTTAAAATCTATGTACACATATGAAACACAACCAAAGACTATTAGATGCGAGATTCTCCTTCTTTCTAGTCAATTCTTTTTCTTGTAGATTGAACTCCTAGGGAATTGAAGGTCCTCTATTGATTAGGTAAGCGGTGGCGTTATATGCATTCGCCCAAAATGTCTTGAGTAAACCTACATGTATCCTACTATTCGTTGCACATTCATTCAAAGTTCTATTCATTCTCTCAGCAACTCCATTTTTTTTGTGGTTTGTTGGGAACTCTTCGTCATCTAATTCCATTCTCTACATAATACTGCTTGAACTCTTTGTTATCTAACACCATCATCGTTATTCTTTAGATATTTAATTTTTAGGTTAGTCTTATTCTTCACTTCATCTTTCCATTTTTTAAAAATAGTGAAAACATCTTATTTATTTTGTTAGAAAATAATTCCATACCTTTCTAGTGGAGTCATCCATGAAAGTGAGGTATTAGCATGAGTCTCCAAGAGAATGCAGAAGGGCTGGTGTTGAGAAATCTATATGCACCAACTCTAACTTTCCTCTTTTTGGTTCTCTTCCAATCTTAAAAAACCTGACACATTTCTCCTTACCCGGAACACAGTCCTCACATATATCAATGTCTATAGACTTCAAATAAGATAATTTCCTTTTGATGCTAATACCATCATCATAATTTCCTTTTGATGCTAATACCATCATCCCCTTTTTGCTTATGTGTCCAAGCTTGTGGTTCCGCAATTTGTAATTAGTTTCCATGTTAGCAAATATTACCAATTTTGTACTTCTTTCAGTCATATATAGTGTTCCCAACTTTACTTCCTATGATACAATCATAGCACCTTTAACAAACTTCCACGAGCCATCTTCAAAAAAATTTCGTATTATGTTCTGTCTAATTGCCCCATAAAAAACCAAAGTTCTCTTAATGCCTAGAACATATATGACATGATGCAACTTTCATTGATACTCATTAGCAATGTTTATGTGAACATCACACATTCCTATAATATCCAACGTTTCATTAAGAACGAGATGAACCTCCAAATTTCCAAGCAACAAATTGTGCATTAATTCCGAGCTTTTAATTCCCAACATGAAGTTGAATGAAACAATGCACCTGAGTCTAGAATTCAAGACTCGATCGAACTGTTGATGCTCAAATTAAGGTATGATGGATAAGAGGTCCTTCAAAGGTTGCATTCACATATTTCTCCTCATCTTGATCCCAATTCCATTACGGAATTTTCTTCTTTGAGGCTCAAAGATCACTTGAGATCCTCCTTTTTGCAATCATAATAAGCTATTTCACCATCATGAAAAAGTGGAAAAAAAGTGAATAGTAATCTCACAAAATCTCATCGAGGTATGCCAAATTGCTGCTCCAAGGTGAGAAAAAGCAAAAGTCAACGCCCAAGAACAAAGGCCAAAGAGAAACTGGATGTGTCAATAAGTTCAACTCTTTTAAAAAATTCAAAGCCGCTTTCACATGGTGACCCTTTCTACAGCACGAGACATTTAGAAATTCAACCATTTGATCGTATCCACATTGTGAAAAAGGTATGACGTAACGCCCTTCGTTTTTTATTTACACGTCTGATGTTTATATAAATTAAAAGATTAATTGTATAGTAAGAAAATAAAATATCTAAATTTTTATTTAAGAAGTGGAATATCAGAGAAGAGATGGAATGTTTATATGGGTCGAAACCAGACTAGGAGAACAAATTTACTTGAGTATTTAATCAAGAGTTGTGAATGTGTACACAGAATCATATGACCCAATTAGTATCTACTTCGTTATAGCATCTTAACCTTACATTTTACAAACAATTTTTTCCCTATTGCCAACCGTTTAATTTAGCTCATTTGTTAAGGATTAAAACACATTATTATTCGAATTTAAATATAATGGTGATGGACCCATTTTGTCTCAGAAAAGTCTTTTGTACAAAATTTTGCTACCATAATATATAATAAAAGCATTGTCCGTTTGGCAATTATTTACGCGGGCAAACTAAAAAAATCGAAATATCAACAGGTAATAATCAGACCGGCTTATCAAATAATGCTTTTAATTAATTCTTTTGTGGAATTAATTGTTACAAAAAATTGAAGAATGAAAGAATCGTATCATGAGCCTCATTTTACATTTATCGTATATACGGTATAGTGTATCTTTGCTCGAAGGAGTTCAGAAAAGTTTGCTTCCGAACTCCTCCACCTCAGTCCCTTCTATACAAGAAGCCATTGATTTTCTTGCTAAATCTCGGAGCTGCGACAGGCTCCGGCCCAACTTCATCGCCACCTTCATCTCGAACATCTCTCCGTTCTCTCTCTTGCTGTAGTCTCGCTCTTGGAGCGTCGCTTCGATCGTCTCTTCCATGAGCTCGAAGAACCCCGCGCAGTTTCTGTACATCTCCACGACCATGCCGACTTGACCTCCGTGCTCAAAGCTGTTGGCGATCGCCGCCGTTGCACCGGCAATGGCTGCCACAGTGGTGGCTGTCGAGCCTCCGAAGGCTGAGCCAGCCGTGGCAATGGCGGTTAGCAAAGGGCCCGAAACCGCCAACATCTTATTCAATTTTAGCGCCAGATTTCCAAGCCTCAAGTAGTCTTTCCTGTCTTTGCTCTTGAGGACTTGGACGATCGCTCTCATCTCCACTTCCAGCTCCTCGCTCCATCCGTTTTGCTCCGTGTTCGTGAAAGTTTTGCACCCTCGTGAATGGTGGCGGTTGCCGGAAACCCTATGCCACCACACGGCGGGCTCGAATTTGGCGGGGAACTTCTCGATCATCTTTCCGAGCAGAGCCAGCGGATAAGCTCTATCGAGCGCCAGCACCTTCTCCATCGTCTCCTTCACGTCTGTCTCAGTCGGGGATTGGAGTGCGAGCATCGACTTGATCTCGCTCCGGAGCTGCTTGACAACCTCGAGGCATTGCGTTGCTCTTCAGCCAGCTGTGAGGGCTGGATTTTGCTCATGACGAGCGACATCCCGGTGGCTGCTGTAAACAAGAGAGCGGAGCATGCTCTCAATTATGGAGCCGGCGCAGCTGCAGCCATCGCCGCCGTGGTGGTGGCAGTGAGAGTCATCATGTTGACCGAGTTCGACAGGAGCTTGTTCCAATTGTCTCGCTGCTCGCCGATGTTATTGTGCATTTCCACTCTATCTTCAACAGCCTCCAGAATTGCATAGAGCTTGTTCGTCGTTTTGACCAAAGAATTAGGCGATAAACGCGGTTCCAAAACCCTATCTTTCTGGGCGGCATCCATTTGTAGCGGCTCCGCTAAGGCATAACCATTCCTGGTGCGTAATTCCTCAACTAGCTTGTTTGTGACCGCAGCGCTTTGATTAGCAAGGCTGAGTTTCGTGGGCTTCGGGAGTTGGATCGATGCCGTGATTGTTCTATTCGAAGAAGAACACAAAGAGGAAGAAGAAGAAATCACGAGAGAGGAAGCTTGTAAAGCGGCCATCAATGGAGGTGACCGGTCTGGTGTTGCTAATAGTTTTCAGGGTGAGAATGTGATGGGTTTTGAGAGGATTGAATGAGAATTGGAGTTTGTTTTGGTTATGGAGGTTGGATGTTCTTCTGGGTTGTACTTATATATGGGGAAGCAAGCGATGTACGTGGGAAGAGAAGAGGTCGTGGCTATTGAAAATGTTGACCGTAGAACTCAAAGTGTTGACTCAGCCCGTGGGGCTGACCTTTTCTATTATTTGAATTTATACATTTCAAACATCCAAATGAAGTACGATTATATATAGTTTGCAGTGTAAAAACCTTGCAGCATCTCCTGTATATACGTGAAATACTTCATTATATATAATTTTCATCGAATGTGTCTATATAATAATACATTAATGAATTACGACATGTTGCAAATAAACATTTAAACATGCGAGTCATATTCAATTTTTAGAATAATAATTTGACATATTATTTAGTATTATAATTTCCAGAATTAGAATTAGTGTATCTTTTAATTATAGGTGATACTTATGGTAGATCACTTTTGCATGGTAGCACTACATGGACAATATATTGGATCCGGATGACGATCTTCTTTGATTAAAAAACGTTATCCTACGCTCGAATTTCACGATATAATTATTAATCTAGTTTTGATTTGAGTATATTTTAAAATTGATTTGATCCAATAGACTGAACTTAGAAAATCATTTACTATTAGCACATGCGCCCACGGCTCATGAACCTATTCCTCTTTTTGTCAATTAGGGCAGCCCAAATAGTAAGACCTCTCAACCCTTTCCTACTTATAGTTCACATATATTACTTTCTAAGAATTTTTTAGAAATAACATATTAAATATTCATATTGAATGGGGAACCCTATTCAAATTACTTATGATATTCTCTTGGTAGACTACATACATATTGCTTATATGAAATATCCATTCGTGAATTATAGAATTGGGGAGAAGAACAGTCAAGTCAAATCCCGAATTGTTTGAGGTTCGACCATTTCTTGAATTTGAGTTTTCTTGGATTCACAAGGTATCGGGTTATGGGTCGGGTCGATTTCTAATTTGGCATTGGTTAGTTGTGGATTGAGTTCACCATTTCTGCCGTCCGATCAACTTAATTTTTGGGCATTTGACTTTTACTTTTTCCTTCAAATTGGCCATAACGTGTGGGCGAGTCAATTTCATGTAGGGTGGACTTTTGTGATTTGCTTGAAAATGTCATGAGGACTCATGAGAAAAGGGGTGAATAGAAAGCACGGTCATATTTTAGTTATATTTCTTGTTGATCTTATTCATCACATAACACATAATTTTATGAAGACAATCTATCTTAAATAACTAAACCTCCAAGGCATGAAAACAAGCGGGTTAGTTAAAGATCAATTGTGATATCAAAACATCCGCATGTAAACATGGCTAAAATGCGAACTAAACAACTTGAGCATTTTAAAGCCCACATGCATAGAGGACGGAATCATCTTAGGCTACAATGTTCAACACATGTTACAATGTCCAATCCAAGAGTTTAAGTTGATAGTATTAGGAAAACTAAATAGAAAATAGAAAATAGAAAAATCAGAGAAGAAAACACGTGTTATTTTATGTGGAAAATTCTTTTAGAATAAGAAAGGGAAAAATTATGATGCCACACTAGATAATCTTTTTACTATCGATATCGGTATCGAATCATAATTACTAGAGAGATTGCTTTAATACATAGCAAAAGTTGAGGTATAAAAAATTATGATGAAAATTATATCTATACTCTTAGCAATAGTATTTTTTTTATTAGACTCCACAACTCCATCAATCTCCTACTTAAATGACATCCAAAACGACAATAGTCTACATCTTTGCAACCCAATTATCCTAGAATAGCAACACTTCCTTATTGCTTACCATGGAGGCCAACTAAGACAATACACAACTTCAGTTTCTCAATGGTGATAGGCTTGTTTAACATATTGATTGAATTAGGATCTTCTTTTATAACACTTTCCTATTAGGGAACGAATATGATAGTTTGATCGAATGTACTTTGTCCTAGAACACAATATATCAAGTTTCTACTTACCCGGAACACAATCCTCACATATATCAATATCTAAAGACTTCGAATCAAATAATTTCCTTTTGATGCTGATACCATCATCCCCTTTTTGCTTATGTGTCTAAGCCTATGATTCCATAGTTTGGAATTAGTTCCCAAGTTTGCAAATATTACCATTTTTGTACTTCTTTCAATTATGTATAGTGTTCCCAACTTTACTCCCTATAATACAATCATAGCACCTCTAACAAACTTAACGAGCCATCTTCAAAAAAAATTTGTATTCTATTATGTCTAATTGCCCCATAGAAAACCAAATTTCTCTTAACGCTGAGAACGTATATGACATGATGCAACTTTCATTGATACTCACTAGCAATGTTTATGCGAACATCACACATCCCTATTATATCCAAAGGTTCATTATGAACAAGATAAACCTCCAAATTTTCAAGTAACAAATTGTGCATTAATTCCGAGCTTTTAATTCCCAACATGAAGTTGAATGAAACAATGTACCTGAGTCTAGAATTCAAGACTCAATTGAACTGTTGATGCTCAAATTAAGGTATCATGGACAAGAGTTCCTTCAAAGGTTGCATTCACATATTTCTCCTCATCTTGATCTCGATTCCATTACGGAATTTTCTTCTTTGAGGCTCAAAGATCACATTAGAGATCCTCCTTCTTTTTGCAATCATAATAAGCTATTTCACCATCATGAAAAAGTGGAAAAAAAGTGAAAAGTAATTTCACAAAATCTCATTGAAATAAGCCCAAATTGCTGCTCCAAGGTGAGAAAAAGCAAAAGTCAACGCCCACGAACAAAGGGCAAAGAGAAACTGCATGTGTCAATATGTTCGACTCTTTCAAAAAATTGAAAGCCGATTTCGCATGGTGACCCTTTCTGCAGCACGAGACATTTAGAAATTCAACTATTTGATCGTATCCACATCGTGAAAAAGGTATGACGTAACGCCCTTCGTTTTTTATTTACACGTCTAACGTTTATATAAATTAAAAGATTAATCGTATAGTAAGAAAATAAAATATCTAAATTTTTATTTAAGAAGTGGAATACCAGAGAAGAGATGGAATGTTTGTATGGGTCGAAACCAGACTAGGAGAACAAATTTACTGAGTATTTAATCAAGATTTGTGAATGTGTACACAGAATCATATGAGCCAATTAGTATCTACTTCGTTATAGCATCTTAACCTTACATTTTACAAACAATTTTTTCCCTACTGCCAACCATTTAATTTAGCTCATTTGTTAAGGATTAAAACACATTATTATTCGAATTTATATATAATAGTGATGGACTCATTTTGTCTTAGAAAAGTCTTTTGTACCAAATTTTGCTACCATAATATATAATAAAAGCATTGTCCGTTTGGCAATTATTTACGCGGGCAAACTAAAAAATCGAAATATCAACAGGTAATAATCAGACCGGCTTATCAAGTTATGCTTTTAATTAATTCTTTTGTAGAATTAATTGTTACAAAAAATTGAAGAATGAAAGAATCATGTCATGAGCGTCAATTTACATTTATCGTATATACACTGTAGTATATCTTTGCTCGAAGGAGTTCAGAAAAGCTTGCTTCCGAACTCCTCCACCTCAGTCCCTTCTATACAAGAAGCCATTGATTTTCTTGCTAAATCTCGGAGCTGCGACAAGCTCCGACCCAGCTTCATTGCCACCTTCATCTCGAACATCTCTCCGTTCTCTCTCTTGCTGTAGTCTCTCTCCTCAAGCGTCGCTTCGATTGTCTCTTCCATGAGATCGAAGAACCCCGCATTGTTTCTGTACATCTCCACGACCATACCAACCTGGCCTCCATGCTCGAAGCTGTTGACAATCGCTGCCATCGTACCAGCGATGGCTGCCACTGTCATGGCTGTCGAGCCACCAAAGGCTGACCCAGCTGCAGCAATGCTGGTTAGCAAAGGAGCGGAAACCGCCAACATCTTATTCATTTTTAGAGCCAAGTTCCCGAGCCTCAAGTAGTCTTGCTTGTCCTTGCTCCTGAGGACTTGGACGATGGCTCTCATCTCCACTTCTAGATCCTTGCTCCAGCCATTTGTCTCCGTGTTTGCAATAGTTTTCTGCCCGCAGGATTGGCGGCGGTTGTTGGAAGACCTAGGCCACCATGTGGCGGGCTCGAATTTCGCAGGGAACTTATCGAGCATCGCTCCAAGCAGAGGCAGCGGATAAGCCTTATCAACGGCCAGCACTTTCTCCATCATCTCCTTCACGTCTGACTCAGTCGGAGATTGGAGCGCGAGCATTGACTTGATCTGGCTCTGGAGCTGCTTGAACAACCTGGAGGCTTTGCGTTGCTCTTCAGCCAGCTGTGAGGGCTGGATTTTGCTCATGACGAGCGACATCCCTGTGGCCGCTGTGAACAAGAGAGCGGAGCATACTCCAAGCGATGGAGCCGGTGCAGCCACAGCCATCGCCGCCGTGGTGGTGGCAGTGAGAGTCATCATGTTGACCGAGTTCAACAGCAGCTCGTTCCAGTTGTCTCGCTGCTCGCCGATGTTATTGTGCATTTCCACTCTATCTTCAACAGCCTCCAGGATTGCATAGAGCTTGTTCGTCGTTTTGACAAAAGAATTAGGCGATAGGCGCGGTTCCGAAACCCTGTCTTTCTGGGCGAAATCCTTTTGTAGCGGCTCCGCGAAGGCATAACCATTCCTGGTGCGTAATTCCTCAACTAGCTTCTTCGTGACCGTAGCTCCTTGATTAGAGAGGCTGAGTTTCGTGGGCTTCGGGAGTTGGATCGATGCAGTGATTGTTCTCTTCGAAGAACAACCCAAAGAGGAAGAAGAAGAAATCGCCGCAGAGGAAGCTTGTAAAGCAGCCATCAATGGAGGTGACGGGTCTGGTGTTGCTGTTAGTTTTCAGGGTGCGAATGTGATGGGTTTTGAGAGAATTGAATGAGAATTGGAGTTGGTTTTGGCTATGGAGTTTGGATGATCTTCTGGCCGTACTTATATAAGGGGAAGGAAGCGACGTACATGGGAGGAGAAGCGGTCTGTAGCTGTTGAAAATGTTGACCGAAGAATACAGGTGTTGACCCAGCCCATGAGTCTGACCTTTTCCATTTTCTGATTTTGTGCATTTCAAACACCCAAAGGCTACGTAAATTTGCAGTATCGAAACATTGTCACATCAACTCCATATAATTTTCATCGTACGACGTATTTTTATTCTGCCTACATAATTAGTACATCAATGAATTAGGACATGCTGCAAATAAACATTTAAACATATGAATCATATTCAATTTTTAGAATGACAATTTGTCACATTATTCAGAGTATTTTTCAAATTTAAGGTAATACTTATGATATATCACTTTTGCATAAATACCAGAGGTCCTACTTTATGAAATGAATAGTAGCATTACATGGACAATAGGGTCCTGTTGACTTTTTCTTTTAATTAAAAAATGTTGTCATGTGCTCAGATTTCACGACGTAATTATTAATCTAGTTCTGATTTGAGTAAATCTTACAATATTACAATTAATTTGGTCAAATAGAATGAACTTAGAAAATCATTTACTATTACCACTTGCCCTCATGAACCCATGCCACTATTGTCAACTTGGCTAGCCCTAATAGTTAGACCTCTCAACCCTTTCCCCCTTATAATTCGCATTTATTAATGTTAGGGCTTCTTTTAGAAATAATAAATTAAATATTCATATTTATTGGGGAACCCAATACGAATTGCTTATGATATTCTCTTGCTCAACTGTACAGATATTGTTTATATGACAAATTAATTGGCAAACTATAGAATTGGGGAGAAGAACTGTCAAGTCAAATCTCGAGTTAGCCGAGGTTTTGACCATTTCTTGAAATGGAGCTTTCTCGGACCTACGGATAACCGGGTATCGGGTCGGGACGGTTTCCAATTTCGCATTGGACAGCTTTGGACTCAGTTCATTATTTTTGCGATGCAGTCAACTCAATTTTCAGACATTTGACTTTTTCCTTTTATCTTCGTATTAGCTATTATGTGTGGGCAAGCCAATTCGTCGCAAGGAAACCATTGCCTGCTTTGCTTGAAAATGTCAAGTCCGAATGACAAAAGGGTGGATAAAAAGCGTGGCTAGATATTTATTATATTTCTTATTAATTTTAGTCACTGGATAACGCGACATATACTTTTTATGAAGATAATCTACCTTAAATTAGTAAACCTTGAAGTCATGAAAACGAGTGATGTCATAAGTATAATGGCTACTTAAAGACCCACTATAATATCAATGCATCCACCTGCAAACATGGTTATAATGGGAGCTAAACCACTCGAGCATTTCTAAGGAACAAACATATAGAGGACGGAACCATCTTAAGCTATAACATTTGGCTGATATCAAAATGTTTAACCCAAAAACTTAAGTCAATAATATTAGGAACGCTAAACATAAAAGAGAAATCAAAGAAGAAGACACATGTTATTTTACGTGAAAAATTCTTTCAGAATCAAAAAGGGAAAAATCATGATGCCGTACTAGACAATCTTCTCATTATTTTATCAATTTCAAGTCCTAATTATAAGAGAGATTGCTTTAATATATAGCAAGAGTCTAGGATACATAAAGTTGTAATTGAATGTATACTATTAGTAGTAGTACTTTACTCTATTAGACTCCACAACTCCATTAATCTTCTACTTAATAGATTTATCTTCAAAATGGCATAGTCTCATATTGCCTTTACTCATCTTTGTAAGCTAATTGTCCTAGTGTGGCAATACTTCTTCATTACTTACCATGCAGGCCAATTGAGGCAATACATAACTCCAGTTTCTCAATAGTGATAGCTTTATTTAGCATATTGGTTGAATTAGGATCTTCTTCAATAACACTTTCCCATCATCTATCAACAAACAAATGTGATAGTTCAATCGAATGTGATTTTTCCTAAAATGAAATATTAGATTATTTGCAAGACAAGTAGTGTCTAATTATCACTAAAAAGAACACTAATATGTTGTTCCTTCCTTATTTCTTTCAATAAATTCTTCAACCAAATCATCTCATTGTTACCTTTAAAAATAGGAACATACACTACTTCAATGATTGAGAGGGAGACGCACTTATGAAGTCTGGACATCCAATTGATTGTAGTGCTAACTAAGGTAAAACTTAACCCCATGTGCTCTTCCTATTTTTCATATCACCACCAAGCTTTGCAACAACAAAGTCTTTTAAAGTCATACTGTTTTCAATAAAACAAAGTGTCGTACTTGAAGTGCCTCTTAGGTATCTTACTAGCCATTTTACAACTTCCTAATACTTTATTCTTTAATTAGCCATATAGCTACTGATAACTCTCATTATATGAGGTATGTCTGGTTAGGTATACACTATATCATACATCAAACTGTCAATAGCAAATGCATGAGATACCTTAACCATGTAGATCTAGTTCTTCATTTGTCTTTGGCAGCTGCTTTGTCGAGAGCTTGAAGTGACTTCCAAAAGGAGTCTTTTGCGCTTTCTATTTCCAATTACAAATCTATTTAGCATCTTTTCAATATATTTTTCTTGAGACAACTTTAGAATTCCTTTAGATCCATCTCACGTGATCCTCATCCCAACAATCTAATTTGCAGCTTCCAAGTCATTTATTTCAAACTCCTTAATAGTTGTTGCTTTCGTCTATTGATTTCCCTTATGCTAAATATTACAATAAGCAATCATCCACATACAATAGCAAATTAATATAACAGTCGTCAAATTTCTTGAAGTAACGACAACAATCCATTTCATATCTAGTGCACCCATTACTGCTCTTAAAGGAGCCAAATTTCTTGCACTATCTATGAGCTTGATCGAAGTCATACAGAATTTTCTTCAATTTACACACATAGTTTTCTTTGCTTGGAATCTGAAGACTTTCTAGTTATATTTTATAGATATCCTCCTTTAGGTCATCATAGATTAATGTAGTCTTTACATCTAATTGCTCTAGATATAAATTCTCACTAGTAATAACACTTGACACTAGCCTAATAGTAGTCAACTTTGTAATCGGAGAGAAATACCTATGTATAGTCTCTTTTTTTCTTTTTGGTGGAAACTTGTTACATCCTATTGCCATCAAGTTCTTCTTTGATCTCATACATCCACTTGTTCTGCATGCCTTATTCTCATCTAGTAACTAAGTTAGCACCTAGATTTTGTTCTTCTAGAGTGAATTCAACCCATCTTACATTGCCAACTCCCACCCAATAGAATCTTTAACTCGTCTCTTTATTTTTATTTTTATTTTGGTTTGATAGCGTTGGTCAAAGGTAAATAATGCAATTATGGAGAATACCTATGTATAGGTTTAGAAGTTTTGCTTAATCTTTTAAAAGTGGGTTCAAGTGTAGGTGGTTCTTATTTTGATTCTTAATTGAAGTCTACATCAATAGTTTCATGAATTCTAACCAAAACACTCTTAGAAAGCCCATCAAATTTAATCTCTCTAATTTCCTCCATTTGCATCCTCATACTAGATTTTACTACAGATTTGTCATTGTACAACATGTTTTCATTGAATATAACATCATTGTTTCTTACTATTTTCTATTTTTCTCGTCCCAAAATTGATAACCAAAATAATTAAACCACATCTAATGAAGAAACATTGTCTAACTTTTGCATCAAGGTTGTTTCTATTTTTAAAAACTATGTACACATATGAAACACAACAAAAGACTTTTAGATGTAAGAAATTCTCCTTCTTTCCAGTCCATTCTTTTTTTGGTAGCTTGAAATCAAGGGAAACTAAAGGTCCTCTATTGATCAGGTAAGTTGTTATGTAATATGCATTCCCCCAAAACATCTTGAGTAAACCTACATGTATCATGATATTTATCGCACATTCATTCAAAGAATGTTCATCCTCTCAACAACTCCATTTTTCTATGGTCTGTTGGGAATCCCTCGTCATCTTATCCCATTCTTTATGTAATACTACTTGAACTCCTTGCTTTCATAATCACCATCATCGTTATTCTTTAGATATTTAATCTTTGGGGCAATCTCATTCTCCACTTCAACTTTGCTCTTTTAAAAGTAACATAATTATATGATTATTTTTAGAAAATAAATCCATACCTCCTAGTGGAGTCATCAATGAAAGTGACGTAGTAGTGTGAGTCTCCAAGAGAATGCACAAGGTTAGCCCCAAGACAACCATATGCACTAACTCTAACTTTTCTTTCTTTGATCGTTTCCAATCTTCAAAAAACTGACACGTTTCTACATATCCAGAACACATCCTTATATAGACTAAAATCTATGGACTTCTGATCCAACAATTTCCTTATGATGTTAACACCTTTATCCTCCTTACGCTCAAGTGTCCAAGCCCGGGTGCTACAAGCTAGAATTAGTTTTCGAGTCATCAAATAGTTCTATTTTTGTACTACTTTTAGTCATGTATAGTGTTCCCAACTTTACTCCCTATGATACAATATAGCAGCTTTAAAAAAAGTTCTGCAAGTTGTCTCTAAAAATATTGTGTATTCCATATCGTCTAATTATCCCATAGAAAACCAGATTTATCTTAAAGCCAGGAACATATCTAACATCATGCAACTTCCATTGATACTAGTTGGTAGCGCATTTATGTGAACATCACACATCTTTATAATATCCAAAGGCTCATTATCAACAAGATAAACCTATCCAAATTTCTAAGCGACAAAATTGTGCATTAACTCCCAATTTTTAATTTGCAATATGAAATTGAATGAAACAATGCACCCGAGTCTAGAATTCAAGACTCAATCAAACTGTTGACACTCAAATTAAGGTTTCATGGAAAAGTATCCCTTCAAAGGTTACATTCCCATATTTCTCCTCGTCTTGATCACATCCCACTACTGAATGTTCTTCTTTTGAGGGTTATGATCACATTTTAGATTGCCCTTCTTTTTGCAATCATAATAAAGTATATCACCAAAAGGTCTCAATTTGCTTCTCCCTCTAGACTTCAATCTACCAAGGTTTTGGTTATGACATCATTGATTGCTTCTCGCTTTGCCTTCAAGGTAGTACTCAAAAATTCACTAGACTCTCTTTGCAAACATACTAGCAAAGAATCAAATATCAAATCTCCAGAAGCTTCAACTTTTTTAGACCAAACTGACTGCTCATCATAGTCACAGTTGCACTTCAATTTGCAAGTAGAGCATATAACCTAATTAAATAATTTATCTTGGATTTCCACTGAATTCAACTAAGTCGTGATTACTTGAATATTTTAATGTGATTTGTCATGGAAGCACATTCATCCATCTTCATATTGATTGAAAATGTAGCAAATATACCTTGTTTGACATAGAAGGCTTTTTGTACATGTCAAACAATGCCCTCATCAAATCTACCATTGTCTTCCCATTGGCAATGTTGGAAGCAACATTCCGTACCAACGTGTGATAAATCACATCTTGGTGTTCCTAATCTAATAATTCCTAGTCTTCTTTCTTCATCAAATTTGAATTATCTCCTAACATAGGCTTCTATAGGTTATTCTAATACTATATATCCTCAATCTACATTTTTCAAAAACCAAAGTCCCTATGCCATCGAACTGACCAATTTTCATCTTCCCTTCATCCATCTTCGTCACTCCCATTATTTCGCTAAACTAAGCTCTTATACCAGTTATTAGGAATATAATAAAAGAGATACACCAGAAAACCCTTTTAGAATTAGGAATGAAAAATCATGGTGTGAACTGAGTAATTTTGTCACTATCATTATCAATGTCAAGTTATAATTATAAGAGAGATTGCCCCAATATATAACAAGAGTCTAGGCATACAAAGTTATAATGGAACTTACATGTATCCCTATATCAATAGTGCTTTCTTCTATCAGACTCTGCAATTCCATTAGATAGGTGGATCAAGATCACATATAGATAAAAAAAACATTTAAACCCCATGATCAATTGATGTGGGATATTTTAACAATACAAAAAACTAAAGAAAAAAAAAACAAAAGAATTTTTGAAAAATATAAAATGTTTGAAAAAACAAGGACAAAGTGTTAAATGTCTCACATATCTTGTCTATAAGGTTTATTTGTTTTTCATGTACATGTGATCTCTCTTTACCTATTAGCTTAAGTTTTTGTTGGACATTTTAACATTACATCATAATCAGGTATATTTCTAGTTTCGTACATGTCACAGTCTCTGTCGTCAAATTTCATTGGTCATTCATGATCTAGAGTGTTAAATATCCAACATCAATTGTCCACATTGGTATGCTTACCATGACTGTGCGATCTAATGTTACCTATCAACTTATACGTTTGAATAGGCATTTAAACACTAAGAAATATCCTAAAATTGCTGCTCCAAGGTGGAAAAAAGCAAATGTCAACGTCCAAGAACAAAGGATAGAGAAAAACTGCATGTGTCAAAGGTCAATTCTTTCAAAGAATTCAAAGCCGCTTTCACATGTCACACTCCGACCCTCGAGCACGCGACAATCCCCTCTTTGCACTTACGGTCATTTGAATGCGACGTCCCAGAACGCGTCACTGACCATTTTTTTTATCTTTCAATTAAGCGCATGCGGAAGCGATAATTAATCTCCGTACAATTAACGAATTGGGATAGCTAGGAAAGTCAAACAGAAACACAATCAATGATGCCAGTTTATCTTCTGATTAACCTTAGGAAGTCTATACAATCAGGCCCTTACCATGGGCTACTTCCTACAGAGCCGACCAAGCAAATAGGCCAGGGTTAATCTACTTCTTCCAAAACGCACCACTTGTCGAATCTGCCTCCAACGGACCTAAAAATTGTTATTCAATAACCAATGAGATATAAATCTCAGCGAGTTCTCGACCTAATCCCCGACTACAACACCAACTCGCCTCGGGATACCTATGGCGCAGTCTAATACCTCAAGTAGGTCAATAGCAGAACAACCATACATCTTAGGCAATGACTTAATACAATTAATAATATCATGAGCACATCGACAAGCAATCGACTCGCAAGTGACCTTACTCGATCATGCCATACCCTACACGGTAAATACACATGCAATTCACCAGTAATGCATCTTGCACTCTCAACATTACATTAATCAATCACACTCGAGTCGTATCGCAGGCGATCTCACCTAGCCATTGCCACACCCTACACGGTATCAACTCAGGTATATCATAAATAGTGCAACAAGCACAAATATAATCAAAACACAATGTCACTTGTCTCTCATGCACTTTTGCATTCATGCGTGTTCCAATTATGCACCTCCCCGCATAAACAAGCCTCAGGGCACGATCTCCTCTGCCTCCCCGTGTAAAGACACCTTAGGACTCTACATTTTCCCTACGTAAACACGCATCAGGGCCGTCCTCCACCCCACATCACACGCATCAGGGCACAATCTCCACCTTCCCGCGTAAACATGCCTCAGAGCTCTACCTTTTCCCCGCGTAAACACGCATCAGGGCACAAGTGGACTCGTAAGCACACGTTATAATCCGCACACGACATGCATGAGGTCCACATACGAAGCAGCAAGTATTCCACATATTATCCATGAATCGCCACATTGTGATAATCCAATAATCAACCAATTCCACATAATTCCTGGAATGTACGTGCTTCAATCAATAAGGCATAAATAAGCAATCAGCAAATCAATCAATTATTACCTCAGACAATATTCGTCTCATAATAATGTGATGACCAGTAATTCTCATAAATCACTAATTACCACAATTACTTATCAAAAAGTAATTAATCCAAACAACAATCCAACATGCTTTCATAATAAACGACACATCAAATAATTCCCACAATTTAATTATAAATAAACCGCATTATTTATAATTAAACTATATTCGTTTATTATTAAAATAAATAATAATTCCGAATTTCCACAAATAATATTAGTTCCAAATTTCCACAAATACTAATAATTCCGAATTTCAATAAACAATAATAATTTCTGGATTTAATAAATAATATAGTAATTTCGCAATTTAATAAATAATAACTATTTTCGGAATTTAATAAATAATAACTATTTTCGGAATTTAATAAATAATATAAAAAAGAGATTATTTCTTTTTAATCAAATATTACTAATATGGATTATCCACTGATCCTTACTTATCCAACTAATTACCGATAAATATTCTTAAACACGTTTAACCACATAAATGACAATTTATTGTGATTAACTCTAATCCGCCTCCTAACTACAATTAGCGACAATTTAATCTCCCCCTAAACGAGTTTAACGGACTAATTGAGGGTTTAGAACTTAAACTCACCGGTGATGAAACCGACGACACCGGCGCGATGGCGACGACGAGGGGAACGCACGGGAACTTCCAGCGCGTCGAGATGAGGCGGCCCAGGACCGGATCTCGGCGACCGAGGGCGGCTGTCCACGTGGCGAAAAGCCGAGAAGCGAAGGGACCAGTGGCTGTGGTGGCCCAAGGCCGGCTGGTGGGCTGTCCGGCAGCTCCGGACGGCGGCCAGCAGCTCCGGCGACCAAGCGGGTGGCTCCGGCGACGGCTGAACGGAAGTAAAAAGGGAGAAGGAGAAGCGGTGCAGCTGGTTCACGAGAGTGGCAGCAGGCCGGGATGGCTCCGGTGCGGCGGAGGAGGCACGGGAATGGTCCTCCGGCGGTGACCGCCGGCGGCGTGCAGCGGCAAGGTTGCTGGCCGCTTCTCCAGGTCACGGCCAGAGGAGCCGAGAGGGAGAGAGAGAGCACCGCGACTGCGGACGGGACCGGCAGCGACCCGGCGACCGGCTGGGCGGCGGCCAGGGCGGAGGGACGACGGCGAGGTGGCGGGGCTCGGGCGGTGCTAGGCTGGCTCGGTTCGAACCGGAACCGAGAGTGAGAAAGAGAGAAAGCAACGGGGCGGCGACCTGCGGTGGCTTGCGGCGGCGGTCCTAGAGCGGTCCGTCATCTGGCCAAGGTGGCCGGCGTTGCAGCGGCGCCGGCGGGGCGACGAGAACCGGAGCAAGGCAGCGGAACGCTCGGACGGACGAAGAAGACAGAGGGGAGGCGCGGTGCAGCTGGCCGGGGCCGGTTTGGCTCGAGGCCGGAGGACCGGCGGCGAGCTGGCGGGACAGCGGTGCTGCGGCGGTGCCGGGTGTGGGTCGCCAGTCTCGCCGACGGGGAAGCAAAGCAGCAGCAGCTCCGGCCGAGGAAGACAGCAAAAAGAAGAAGGAGAAGAAGTTGCAGGGGGAGGGGCGGACGTGCATGGGGAGGAGAGGAAGAGAGAGAGAGAGAGAGAGAGAGAGAGAGAGAAAGTCAGAGGGTCAGAGTAGCAGGGGAGTGAGCGCTGACAGGCGTGGGGAAGGAGGAAAAAGGAAAGAAGAAAAAACAGAAAAGAGAGGGGAAGAAGGGACGTGCGGGAGAGAGAGAGGGGACGCGCGGGAGAGAGAGAGAAAACCCAAAAAAAAATAATTCAAACAAGCTTCTAGAAGGGGGTAATTCGGTCATTTTACCCGCGTGATTCCCAAAATTCCGGTCCTAATCTCGGCCCGTCAATCCACTTCAACAATTTCCGGGTTTACCGAAAAATTTGGGAATTAATGAGACGTTGTCCAATATTTTTGTCCCGACGTCCTTGAAAGTTCGGCACCCGAAATCGGACTGAATTTCGTGATTAATCTCAACCAGTCGCGACTTTGGCACGACTTAATTTTCGGGCAGCGTTTAGTGTGTTCCACGCGTTTGACCCATGATTGATAGATTTTCAATCCATGATCATGTGTATTCAGATCAGGACGATCATCGGTTTTCATGTAATCGTGAGGGATAGATTGCTCACCCTGAAGACAAGGCCAACAGGAAATCGGTTTAGCCTTGTTCGTCGTAATATCGAAATCATACGGAATCACCCGCAATCTGACCTCGTATTACGCCGAATCGATATTTTCGTTCGCTAATTGACCTGCAACAGCATGATATCATCCCTGCTTGATCCTTATGGTCGAGTGGTCAGTCCCTAATTGAATTCACTAGTCGTATGCGTATCCATCCTTAATCACCTTTCCGAACAGTCAATTAACTCATAAGGGGCCAATTCAGAGTAAATGTAACCAACAGCGTATTGATGAAATAATCATTTCACACATCCCGAAATGGATCGAAATTCAAGATGTCACATCACATGTAGACCCTTTTTGCGGTAGGACACTTTTGAGAATTCAACCATTTGATTGTGTCCACATCGTGAAAAGGTACGACGCAATGCCCTTCATTTTTCTTCACACATCCGACGTTCATAAATATTAAAAGCATGACCTTATGAAAATGCTTAATCGTTTAGTAAGAAAATAAAATACCTAAATTTTTATTTAAGAAGTGGAATATCGGTTAATATATGGAATGTTAATATGGGTGGAAACCAAACTAGGAGAACATCTTTACTAGGGTATTTAATCAAGATTTGAGAATTTGTGCACGTAGAATCATATGACCCAATCAGTATCTTAGCATCGCATTTTACAAACGATGTTTCCCCACTGGCAACTTTGCCATTAGTTCATACGTTAAGAATTAAAACAACATTATATTTCACATATACATGTAATAATGATGGACTCATCTTGTATTAGAAAAGCCTTTAGTACCAAATTTTGCTACCATATTATATAATAAAAGCCGTGTCCGTTTGACAATTATTTACCCAGGCAAACTAAAAAATAAAAATAAAAATATCAACTGGCTAATTAATTAATGGAATGAAATCCGGTAGTGAAAATCAGACCCGCTTATCACTTTATCAGTTAATGAGCCTCATTGTACATTTATCATATATACACTGTAGTATATCTTTGTTCAAAGGAGTTCAGAAAAGCTTGCTTCCAAACTCATCCACCTCAGTCTCTTCTGTAGAAGGAGCCATTGATTTTCTTGCCAAATCTCGGAGCTCCGACAAGCTCCGACCCAACTTCATTGCCACCTTCTTCTCGAACATCTCTCCATTCTCTCTCTTGCTGTAGTCTTGTTCTTCGAGTGTCGATTCAATTGTCTCTTCCATTAGCTCGAAGAACCCTGCACAGTTTCTGTACATGTCCACAACCATGCCAACTTGACCTCCGTGCTCAAAGCTGTTGATGATTGCTGCCATTGCACCTGTGATGGCTGCCACCGTCGTGGCTGTCAAGCCACCAAAGGCTGAGCTGGCCGCAGCAATGCCAGTAAGCAAAGGAGCGGAAACTGCCAACATCTTATTCAATTTTAGAGCCAAATTCCCGAGCCTCAAGTAGTCTTGCTTGTCTTTGCTCTTGAGGACTTGGACGATGGCTCTCATCTCCACTTCTAGGCCCTCGCTCCAACCATTTTGCTCCGTGTTTGCAATGGTTTTCTGCCCTCGGGATCGGCGGCGGTTGTTGGAAGCCCTAGGCCACCATGTGGCGGGCTTGAATTTTGCCGGGAATTTCTCAAGCATAGCTCCGAGCAGAGGCAGTGGATAAGCCCTATCAAGGGCCAGCACTTTCTCCATCATCTCCTGCACATCTAACTCAGTCGGAGATTGGAGAACAAGCATCGACTTGATCTCACTCCGGAGTTGCTTGAACAACCTTGAGGCATTGCGTTGCTCTTCAGCCAGCTGTGAGGGCTGGATTTTGCTCATTATGAGTGACATCCCGGTGGCCGCCATAAACAAGAGAGCTGAGCATGCTCTCAGTGATGGAGTCGGTGCAGCTGCAGCCGCAGCCGCCGCCGCCATGGTGGTGGCAGTGAGAGTCATCATGTTGATCGAGTTCAACAGGAGCTTGTTCCAGTTGTCTCGCTGCTCACCCATGTTATCGTGCATCTCCACTCTATCTTCAACAACCTCTAGGATTGCATAGAGCTCGACCGGAGGATTAGGTGATAGGTGCGGTTCCAAAACCCTATCATTCTGGACGACACCCACTTGTAGCGGCTTGGGGAAGGTGTAACCAATCCTGGTGCGTAATTTCCCAACTAGCTTCTTGGTGACTGGAGCGCTTTGATCAGCGAGGCTGAGTTTTGTGGGCTTCAGGAGTTGGATCGATGCCGTGATCATTCTCTTCAAAGAACAACCGGAAGAGGAAGAAGAAGAAATCGCAAGAGAGGAAGCTTGTAAAGCGGCCATCCAGGGAGGTGATTGGTCTCGTGTTGCTGTTAGTTTTCAGGGTGTGAATATGATGGGTTTGAGAGGATTGACTGAGAATTGGAGAATTTTTGCAAATGCTTACCTCGAGCGGTTTTGTTCATGTTAACCTAATGAAAAGTCAATGTTTGATGGACAAAAACGAGTTGCCGGCAAATAGTTTATCCTGCATGAAATAACTTTGATCATGATCTGACTCATTATCATGATCTGACTCATTCCTGCACAACCCTCAGCTCAAAATCCATAACCCGATCGTCCAAATGTCAAGACGGGGAATAATGACTGCCCAAAGGACCGAACTTTGGCCAATAATCAATCGATATTAAGCTCGAAACAGAACCGACCGACCGCTCCCAACACAAAGTTTCGAGTCTCACCGACGACCATTCGTCGGAGTCTCCGACTTCCAAATCGCGGTTTCAAACAAACCCAGCATCGGATCTCCAGATCGAATTCAAAAGAAGGAGAAATTCTCCCTCAAAAAAACAAAAAGACCAAAAATGAAAAAAAAAACAAAGAAAGCTTTGCTCGTTCAGCTCAGCATCAGACAAAATTATTCGCGTAAAGATGGAGAGAGAGAAAGGGAGAGAGAGATGCGTACCAGCTGAAGGAGTCCGCAGGGAGACGTGGCGTCGGTGGCACCCCGAAGGCAAGCGGGGAGAGAGAGGGGGAGAAACGGGCTTTCTCTGAAATCTGTACCTTCTCTCGCTGCAGAGGGAGAGAGAGAGAGAGAGAGAGAGAGAGAGAAGGGCATGTGGCTGTGGGAAGAAGGGTAACCAGAGAGTAGATAATGGCTTCGACGGTTGAGGAGGTGAGCGTGGAAAATTCCTTGTGCATGCAAACGACGATCACCTAACTCAAGGCCGTGCTTTTTTTGTCCTCGAACCCACGAGTCAGGATGGATACGGTTATAACCTTCTAGAAGGTTTGGACTGAATTAATTATTTTTGCGATCCAGTCAACTTGGCCCATCACATCTTTTTTCTAAAATATAACAAGTGTACTCAAAATCCTATAATTTTTTACGAAAGTACAATCAAATCCAAAATTTTTCAAAAAGTGCAATCAATGAAAGGATTTAAATGAACCAATTTAACAAGTTTTATTATATTATTACATTTTTTAAAGTTTTAGAAATCAATTGCATTTTCATGACAAATTTTAGGGCTTAATTATACTTTCTGAAAGTTTTATGACTCAATTATACTTTTATTTATACTTTTATTATAATTTTTAGGACTTCTAATATTCTTATCCCTTAAAAAAAAAAGTCAAAAGAAAGAAAAGAAAAAGGGGGCCAAACGTTCTCGGCAGTGGGAAAGAGAGAGTAGATGCATTTTCTTGCAAAAAAATGCAAGAAAGAGGTAGAGAGTACACAGTATCTGAGGTTTTTTTTTTTTTTTTTTTTTTTTTTTCGAAAATCTGAGGTTGATTTGATATAAGTTGGTTGAATTTTGAGGAAGATATTGATCCTGCACAAGTTTAATTTCAATTGAATGTTATCATCTCTCTCCAAAAAAGTGATATCAAAGCTAGTGAGAAAATATTCAATGGTATCAGCATGCCACGTCATCCGCTGATGTGGTGCGCATGTACCATTGAATATTTGACACGTGTCTCAGAGTGGGACCCGCCATTTGGAAAAAGAAAGGAGTGTTTTTTTATTGGGAAAAGGACACCAAAAACCCCAAACTATGCCCATTGGGACAATTTTACCCTGAACTTTTTTTTGTGCCATAAAAAACCCCAAACTATGCCCATTGGGACAATTTTACCCTAAACTCTTTTTTGTGCCATAAAAAACCCTAAACTATACTACTCGGGATAATTTTACTCTGAACTTTTTATTGTGCCACGAAAAACCCTAAACTATGCCACTTAGGATACATTTACCCTAGACTTTTTAAGCGAAGGGCATTTTCGTCTTTTCCTTTTTTTCTTTTTTTTTTTTTTTTTCCTCTTCCCTCCGGCGAGAGGAGCCGGCGTGGGCCACCCTCGCCGGCGGCGACGTCCTAGCCGCCGGCGAGGGTGGCCCACGCCGGGAGGTTGCCCCCGACAGCCGAGGGCCGCCCTCGCTAGATCGGGTGGGGAGGCCCTCCCGGCGTCGGGGGCGGGGGGCGCGGCCCTCCCCCGTCCGGGGGGCAACCCTCGCCGACGTCGGGGAGGGCCGCCCGCCGGATCCGGGGGAGGCGAGCGGCGAGGGCCTCGGCGGCGAGGGCGACCCTCCGGGTCAAGGGCGACCCTCCCTGGCGTGGGCCACCCTCGCCGGCGGCCGGACGTCGCCGCCGGCGAGGGTGGCCATCGCCGGCTCCCCTCTGCCGGAGGGAAGAGGAAAAAAAAAAAAAAAAAGAAAAAGAAAAAAAGGAAAAGACGAAAATGCCCTTCAGTTAAAAAGTCTGGGGTAAATGTGTCCCAAGTGGCATAGTTCAAGGTTTTTCGTGGCACAATAAAAAATTTAGGGTAAAATTGTTCCAAGTGGCATAGTTTGGGGTTTTTTATGGTACAAAAAAAAGTTTAGGGTAAAATTGTCCCAATGGGCATAGTTTGGGGTTTTTTATGGTACAAAAAAAAGTTCAAGGTAAAATTGTCCCGAGGGGCATAGTTCAGGGTTTTTGGTGGTATTTTCCCTTTTTTATTTTACCTTCAGCTGATTCTCGGTTGGCTGGCTCGGCAGAGAGGTAATTCCCGCCTAAAATTTCTCTCTCCTCGCTTTAATCTTCGAAAGGCCTTTTCTCTTTTTTTAGGAGAACGACGCTTTGCTCTGTTTCCTTCTCTGCTGCTAAGAACAACCCAACCTGGACGCTCTGCACCTTTCTCCACACGTCCTCCCCCTCCGCCTCCACCTCCGCGGATACCGCTGAATATTTTCTCCACTCTCAAACCCAGCATCAACCAAAGAGGCCTGCGAACTCGTTTCGCGTGTCCGGTTGCCTATTCCATCGGCGAAATCCCCGCAAGCCCTTGTCTTTTCTCGTACCCATGTCCCCTCTCGTCCATGTCTCGAGCGAGGTGACCGGAGAGATCTCTAGGGTTTAGGGTTTCGTGGCTTTTGCTGCCGTTCTCGGTGGTGGTGGAGGAATCGGGACGATGGCAGCCGCGGCGCAGGCGCTCCGCTTCCTCGTCAACGGATCGGCTGGCGGCGGCGGCAGCTTCGACGCCTTCAACCGGATTGTTGCCGACCTCTGCACCTCCGGTAACCCCAAGGTACCGGTTTTTTCTCTCTCTCTTAAGTTTTAGTGGCGTTATCTGTTTGGGTGTTGCCCCTTGAGAAATGGTGTTGTGGGGAAAGGGGGAGGGGGGGGTTGTGGTGAGATTGAACTTTTGGAGCAGTTTGTGTTGTGGGTCCAACTTCAATTCTTCTGGAGAAGACGGTGAAGCTGAGTTTCTGAGTTTAGTACGTGCCCTCTACTTTCTTATTGAATTCTAGGTGGAGGATGGATGAAACGCTGGACAGAGTAGGACACCGTTCTGTTTATTTGTAGGGAGAACCGCAGGAAATGGGGCAGGATATAGCTTTATACGTCTTGTCCCCTCTTTGGTGGAAATGGGATGTATGGCCTGATCTCATTCATGTTTTTACTCTCATGAATGGATGGATCCTCATTAAAGAGTGCACAGTGGTTGACAACTGACGAATAATCTATCATATGTAACAAAACGAGCAATGAAGGTGGTCCGATGTCATATGTGGGTTTGGACATGTCGTGGGGTGCTTCTATATAAAACATACTCCTCGTTTACATGGTTGGGTTAGAAACTAGTTTGATAAAAATTCTTGGTCTTGACCCAAAACTGACATGATCAAATAGAACTTCAGCTTGGGTTGACCAGCGTACTTTTTTTTATTTCAACTTCCTATTAGCAATTTTGTCCAAGGATGCCACCAAATCTCCCTCGATATGGAAATGACCAACCCTTGGAAAAGTGTTCTGTAAGAATTGCTTTGAAGAATGAAACAAAAATTGCTGCATAATATATGTTATGTGAGAGGAATAATAGAGTAATTGTTGCAAGGCCTTGAGAAAATATCAGCAACTTAAATTTATGTTAAATTGAAAATAAGAGCAGATAACTTACCAACGGTGAGTAAGGCTAAGAAAAAAGCGAAATAATCAATATCACTTGAACTTGCTCGATTTAAAATATAAGAAGTTGGAATCATTGAAAGATCATTTTAAGTTTTCCTATAACAAAAGGATTATATACAGTTATTGTGTTACCCTCTCCTTGAATGGAAGTGGTGCTGTTGGTGGTTGTGATGTCGAATGAGATGGATACAGCGGTGGAACAGTTGGCTGTGGCGATGTGGTGACAGCAGAGGTGGTGGCCGTGACAGGGGATGTATGAAGGAGGTAGTGGCAATGACGTGGGTTGTGATGGTGGCGGCATTTCTTAAGCAAGGTTGGCATTCCATCATGGACATTTTTAAAGGTAAAGCAAAAGCTTAAACAGCCGTTTGTCTCCTCAAGGTGGGGGAAAGTTCGACCTTATTCTATATCTTATACCAATAGGGCTGAGATCAATTTAATGAGAGATTTGATATTTTGCAAGCCAACTGCTGCTTTTTGTTTGATGGGAAATAATCTAGAAATATTCTTATGTGATTTGTTGATGGTATATTGCTCCTGTAATCACTTCCCTTGTTATCACTCCTCTTCTAATGCACTTTGATTCCTTGAAAACCGCAATAGGAGGGAGCATCATCAGCTTTAAGAAATGATTAAAGCTGCTCTCAATGATGGAGCCGGCGCAGCTGCAGCCATCGCCGCCGTGGTGGTGGCAGTGAGAGTCATCATGTTGACCGAGTTCGACAGGAGCTTGTTCCAGTTGTCTCGCTGCTCGCCGATGTTATTGTGCATTTCCACTCTATCTTCAACAGCCTCCAGAATTGCATAGAGCTTGTTCGTCGTTTTGACCAAAGAATTAGGCGATAAACGCGGTTCCAAAACCCTATCTTTCTGGGCGGCATCCATTTGTAGCGGCTCCGCAAAGGCATAACTATTCCTGGTGCGTAATTCCTCAACTAGCTTGTTTGTGACCGCAGCGCTTTGATTAGCAAGGCTGAGTTTCGTGGGCTTCGGGAGTTGGATCGATGCCGTGATTGTTCTATTCGAATAAGAACACAAAGAGGAAGAAGAAGAAATCACGAGAGAGGAAGCTTGTAAAGCGGCCATCAATGGAGGTGACCGGTCTGGTGTTGCTAATAGTTTTCAGGGTGAGAATGTGATGGGTTTTGAGAGGATTGAATGAGAATTGGAGTTTGTTTTGGTTATGGAGGTTGGATGTTCTTCTGGGTTGTACTTATATATGGGGAAGCAAGCGATGTACGTGGGAAGAGAAGAGGTCGTGGCTATTGAAAATGTTGACCGTAGAACTCAAAGTGTTGACTCAGCCCGTGGGGCTGACCTTTTCTATTATTTGAATTTATACATTTCAAACATCCAAATGAAGTACGATTATATATAGTTTGCAGTGTAAAAACCTTGCAGCATCTCCTGTATATACGTGAAATACTTCATTATATATAATTTTCATCGAATCTGTCTATATAATTTAATGAATTACGACATGTTGCAAATAAACATTTAAACATGCGAGTCATATTCAATTTTTAGAATAATAATTTGACATATTATTTAGTATTATAATTTCCAGAATTAGAATTAGTGTATCTTTTAATTATAGGTGATACTTATGATAGATCACTTTTGCATGGTAGCACTACATGGACAATATATTGGATCCGGATGACGATCTTCTTTGATTAAAAAACGTTATCCTACGCTCAAATTTCACGATATAATTATTAATCTAGTTTTGATTTGAGTATATTTTAAAATTGATTTGATCCAATAGACTGAACTTAGAAAATCATTTACTATTAGCACATGCGCCCACGGCTCATGAACCTATTCCTCTTTTTGTCAATTAGGGCAGCCCAAATAGTAAGACCTCTCAACCCTTTCCTACTTATAGTTCACATATTGAATGGGGAACCCTATTCGAATTACTTATGATATTCTCTTGGTAGACTACATACATATTGCTTATATGAAATATCCATTCGTGAATTATAGAATTGGGGAGAAGGACAGTCAAGTCAAATCCCGAATTGTTTGAGGTTCGACCATTTCTTGAAATTGAGTTTTCTTGGATTCACAAGGTATCGGGTTATGGGTCGGGTCGATTTCTAATTTGGCATTGGTTAGTTGTGGATTGAGTTCACCATTTCTGCGGTCCGATCAACTTAATTTTTGGGCATTTGACTTTTACTTTTTCCTTCAAATTGGCCATAACGTGTGGGCGAGTCAATTTCATGTAGGGTGGACTTTTGTGATTTGCTTGAAAATGTCATGAGGACTCATGAGAAAAGGGGTGAATAGAAAGCACGGTCAGATTTTAGTTATATTTCTTGTTGATCTTATTCATCACATAACACATAATTTTATGAAGACAATCTATCTTAAATAAGTAAACCTCCGAGGCATGAAAACAAGCAGTGTCATAAATGTAATGGTTAGTTAAAGATCAATTGTGATATCAAAACATCCGCATGTAAACATGGCTAAAATGCGAACTAAACAACTTGAGCATTTTAAAGCCCACATGCATAGAGGACGGAATCATCTTAGGCTACAACGTTCAACACATGTTACAATGTCCAATCCAAGAGTTTAAGTTGATAGTATTAGGAAAACTAAATAGAAAATAGAAAAATCAGAGAAGAAAACACGTGTTATTTTACGTGGAAAATTCTTTTAGAATAAGAAAGGGAAAAATTATGATGCCACACTAGATAATCTTTTTACTATCGATATCGGTATCGAATCATAATTACTAGAGAGATTGCTTTAATATATAGCAAAAGTTGAGGTATAAAAAATTATGATGAAAATTATATCTATACTCTTAGCAATAGTATTTTTTTTTATTAGACTCCACAACTCCATCAATCTCCTACTTAAATGATGATATCCAAAACGACAATAGTCTATTATGGCCTTTACTCATCTTTGCAACCCAATTATCCTAGAATAGCAACACTTCCTCATTGCTTACCATGGAGGCCAACTAAGACAATACACAACTTCAGTTTCTCAATGGTGATAGGCTTGTTTAACATATTGATTGAATTAGGATCTTCTTTTATAACACTTTCCTATTAGGGAACGAATATGATAGTTTGATCGAATGTACTTTGTCCTAGAACACAATATATCAAGTTTCTACTTACTTGGAACACAATCCTCACACATATCAATATCTAAAGACTTCAAATCAAATAATTTCCTTTTGATGCTGATACCATCATCCCCTTTTTGCTTATGTGTCTAAGCCTATGGTTCCATAGTTTGGAATTAGTTCCCAAGTTTGCAAATATTACCATTTTTGTACTTCTTTCAATTATGTATAGTGTTCCCAACTTTACTCCCTATAATACAATCATAGCACCTCTAACAAACTTACACGAGCCATCTTCAAAAAAAAATTGTATTCTATTATGTCTAATTGCCCCATAGAAAACCAAATTTCTCTTAACGCTGAGAACATATATGACATGATGCAACTTTCATTGATACTCACTAGCAATGTTTATGTGAACATCACACATCCCTATAATATCCAAAGGTTCATTATGAACAAGATAAACCTCCAAATTTTCAAGTAACAAATTGTGCATTAATTCCGAGCTTTTAATTCCCAACATGAAGTTGAATGAAACAATGTACCTGAGTCTAGAATTCAAGACTCAATGGAACTGTTGATGCTCAAATTAAGGTATCATGGACAAGAGTTCCTTCAAAGGTTGCATTCACATATTTCTCCTCGTCTTGATCTCGATTCCATTACGGAATTTTCTTCTTTGAGGCTCAAAGATCACATTAGAGATCCTCCTTCTTTTTGCAATCATAATAAGCTATTTCACCATCATGAAAAAGTGGAAAAAAAGTGAAAAGTAATTTCACAAAATCTCATTGAAATAAGCCCAAATTGCTGCTCCAAGGTGAGAAAAAGCAAAAGTCAACGCCCACGAACAAAGGGCAAAGAGAAACTGCATGTGTCAATATGTTCGACTCTTTCAAAAAATTGAAAGCCGATTTCGCATGGTGACCCTTTCTGCAGCACGAGACATTTAGAAATTCAACTATTTGATCGTATCCACATCGTGAAAAAGGTATGACGTAACGCCCTTCGTTTTTTATTTACACGTCTAACGTTTATATAAATTAAAAGATTAATCGTATAGTAAGAAAATAAAATATCTAAATTTTTATTTAAGAAGTGGAATACCAGAGAAGAGATGGAATGTTTGTATGGGTCGAAACCAGACTAGGAGAACAAATTTACTCGAGTATTTAATCAAGATTTGTGAATGTGTACACAGAATCATATGACCCAATTAGTATCTACTTCATTATAGCATCTTAACCTTACATTTTACAAACAATTTTTTCCCTACTGCCAACCGTTTAATTTAGCTCATTTGTTAAGGATTAAAACACATTATTATTCGACTTTATATATAATAGTGATGGACTCATTTTGTCTTAGAAAAGTCTTTTGTACCAAATTTTGCTACCATAATATATAATAAAAGCATTGTCCGTTTGGCAATTATTTACGCAGGCAAACTAAAAAAAATCGAAATATCAACAGGTAATAATCAGACCGGCTTATCAAGTTATGCTTTTAATTAATTCTTTTGTAGAATTAATTGTTACAAAAAATTGAAGAATGAAAGAATCATGTCATGAGCCTCAATTTACATTTATCGTATATACACTGTAGTATATCTTTGCTCGAAGGAGTTCAGAAAAGCTTGCTACCGAACTCCTCCACCTCAGTCCCTTCTATACAAGAAGCCATTGATTTTCTTGCTAAATCTCGGAGCTGCGACAAGCTCCGACCCAGCTTCATTGCCACCTTCATCTCGAACATCTCTCCGTTCTCTCTCTTGCTGTAGTCTCTCTCCTCAAGCGTCGCTTCGATTGTCTCTTCCATGAGATCGAAGAACCCCGCATTGTTTCTGTACATCTCCACGACCATACCAACCTGGCCTCCATGCTCGAAGCTGTTGACAATCGCTGCCATCGTACCAGCGATGGCTGCCACTGTCATGGCTGTCGAGCCACCAAAGGCTGACCCAGCTGCAGCAATGCTGGTTAGCAAAGTAGCGGAAACCGCCAACATCTTATTCATTTTTAGAGCCAAGTTCCCGAGCCTCAAGTAGTCTTGTTTGTCCTTGCTCCTGAGGACTTGGACGATCGCTCTCATCTCCACTTCTAGGTCCTTGCTCCAGCCATTTGTCTCCGTGTTTGCAATAGTTTTCTGCCTGCGGGATTGGCGGCGGTTGTTGGAAGACCTAGGCCACCATGTGGCGGGCTCGAATTTCGCGGGGAACTTATCGAGCATCGCTCCAAGCAGAGGCAGCGGATAAGCCTTATCAACGGCCAGCACTTTCTCCATCATCTCCTTCACGTCTGACTCAGTCGGAGATTGGAGCACGAGCATTGACTTGATCTGGCTCTGGAGCTGCTTGAACAACCTGGAGGCTTTGCGTTGCTCTTCAGCGAGCTGTGAGGGCTGGATTTTGCTCATGACGAGCGACATCCCTGTGGCCGCTGTGAACAAGAGAGCGGAGCATACTCCAAGCGATGGAGCCGGTGCAGCCGCAGCCATCGCCGCCGTGGTGGTGGCAGTGAGAGTCATCATGTTGACCGAGTTCAACAGCAGCTCGTTCCATTTGTCTCGCTGCTCGCCGATGTTATTGTGCATTTCCACTCTATCTTCAACAGCCTCCAGGATTGCATAGAGCTTGTTCGTCGTTTTGACAAAAGAATTAGGCGATAGGCGCGGTTCCGAAACCCTGTCTTTCTGGGCGAAATCCATTTGTAGCGGCTCCGCGAAGGCATAACCATTCCTGGTGCGTAATTCCTCAACTAGCTTCTTCGTGACCGTAGCTCCTTGATTAGAGAGGCTGAGTTTCGTGGGCTTTGGGAGTTGGATCGATGCGGTGATTGTTCTCTTCGAAGAACAACCCAAAGAGGAAGAAGAAGAAATCGCCGCAGAGGAAGCTTGTAAAGCAGCCATCAATGGAGGTGACGGGTCTGGTGTTGCTGTTAGTTTTCAGGGTGCGAATGTGATGGGTTTTGAGAGGATTGAATGAGAATTGGAGTTGGTTTTGGCTATGGAGTTTGGATGATCTTCTGGCTGTACTTATATAAGGGGAAGGAAGCGACGTACATGGGAGGAGAAGCGGTCTGTAGCTGTTGAAAATGTTGACCGAAGAATACAGGTGTTGACCCAGCCCATGAATCTGACCTTTTCCATTTTCTGATTTTGTGCATTTCAAACACCCAAAAGCTACGTAAATTTGCAGTATCGAAACATTGTCACATCAACTCCATATAATTTTCATCGTACGACGTATTTTAATTCTGCCTACATAATTAGTACATCAATGAATTAGGACATGCTGCAAATAAACATTTAAATATATGAATCATGTTCAATTTTTAGAATGACAATTTGTCACATTATTCAGAGTATTTTTCAAATTTTAGGTAATACTTATGATATATCACTTTTGCATAAATACCAGAGGTCCTACTTTATGAAATGAATAGTAGCATTACATGGACAATAGGGTCCTGTTGACTGTTTCTTTTAATTAAAAAATGTTGTTATGTGCTCAGATTTCACGACGTAATTATTAATCTAGTTCTGATTTGAGTAAATCTTACAATATTACAATTAATTTGGTCAAATAGAATGAACTTAGAAAATCATTTACTATTACCACTTGCGCTCATGAACCCATGCCACTATTGTCAACTTGGCTAGCCCTAATAGTTAGACCTCTCAACCCTTTCCCCCTTATAATTCGCATTTATTAATGTTAGGGCTTCTTTTAGAAATAATAAATTAAATATTCATATTTATTGGGGAACCCAATACGAATTGCTTATGATATTCTCTTGCTAAACTATATAGATATTGTTTATATGACAAATTAATTGGCAAACTATAGAATTGGGGAGAAGAACTGTCAAGTCAAATCTCGAGTTAACCGAGGTTTTGACCATTTCTTGAAATGGATCTTTCTTGGACCCACGGATTACCGGGTATTGGGTCGGGACGGTTTCCAATTTCTCATTGGACAGCTTTGGACTGAGTTCATTATTTTTGCGATCCAGTCAACTCAATTTTCAGGCATTTGACTTTTTCCTTTTTCCTTCATATTAGCTATTATGCGTGGGCAAGCCAATTCGTTGGAGGGAAACTATTGCCTGCTTTGTTTGAAAATGTCAAGTCCAAATGACAAAAGGGTGGATAAAAAGCATGGCTAGATATTTATTATATTTCTTATTAATCTTAGTCACTGGATAACGCGACATATACTTTTTATGAAGATAATCTATCCCGGATAACGCGACATATATTTTTTATGAAGATAATCTACCTTAAATTAGTAAACCTTGAAGTCATGAAAACGAGTGATGTCATAAATGTAATGGCTACTTAAAGACCCACTGTAATACCAATGCATCCACCTGCAAACATGGTTATAATGGAGCTAAACCACTCGAGCATTTCTAAGGAACACATGTACAGAACCATCTTAATCTATAACAATTGGCTCATATCAAAATGTACAACCCAAAAACTTAAGTCAATAGTATTAGGAAAGCTAAACGTAAAAGAGAAATCAAAGAAGAAGACAAATGTTATTTTATGTGAAAAATTCTTTTTTTTTTTTTTGGTAAGGTAAACGTGTAAAATTTTCCATCCAAATATGTACAAACTAGAGGACTCCGGCACCCACTTACACTCATATAGCAACATGACTAATGAGTGGAATGGTGCCATGATCCAAGGAAGCTAGGGCAATATGCACACAGTTAACGCCACAAAAACAGCAAAAACAAAAACGCCAATTAGACAGCAAAAATGGAGGAATCAAGACCCCAAGATCTTTGTAACCTCCTATTTACAGGAGTATCTAGAACAAGCAAGGCAGCCACCACCTTGTCCTTGATAGCCTTACAGATATGATGCTTCAACGAAGGGATGAAGACCGCTTTACCACGAAATAGAGCATCATTATGGGCCTTCCAAATGACATAGCATAAGGCACCAAATGAGAACCGAGCAATCTCCTTACGAAGGCCTTTGCCAGACAGAATTTTAATGGCCCATTCAAGGGTACTCCTCCAAGATCCACCCGGCCAAGCAAGGTTGCACTTACCCGCCCAAAAACTAGCGAGGGCTCGCGTGACATGGCAGCCAAAAAACAAGTGGTCAATGGAGTCCAGAACGGAGCTACAGAAGACACATACTACACTCGAAATCTTACCATATGAAAGTAGGAGCATTTGGGTAGGAAGGCGATTTCTAGCTATCAACCATAACAGGAATTGATGCCTCGGCATAATGGTTGGGATATTTCAACAACACAAAACACTAAAGCAAAAAATAAAAAAGAATTTTTGAAAAAGATAAAATACCTCAAAACGCTTTAAACAAGGACGAAGTGTTAAATCTCTCATGTAGCTTGTCTATAAGGTTTATTTACTCTTTACATACATATGATCTCCATTTATCTATCAACTTAAGTTTTTATTGGACATTTTAACATTGTATCAGAGTCAGATATTGTTCCAGTGTCTTACATGTACACCTGTCAAAATGGGTGTATAACCCATTTATAACCCATTTAAAGAAAACCTGACCCATTTATGACCCATTTAATTAAATGGGTCATAAATGGGTTATACACCAATTTTGACAAGTGTATATATAATGGGTTTAAAAATTAAAAAGACTAAAATACATGAGTTGTTAATGAACTTGAATAAGTTTAAAATCTTTAAAAAAGATTATAAGAATAAGTTTTCCTAAATTTAGTTATATAGAGAAATGTTTTAACAATATAGGTCAGGTCGGGTATGGGTTGGGTATGGGTCAAAAATTTTATACTATACTTAAATGGGTCATAAACGGGTTAATGGGTCAATTTGGGTCGGACCATTTATGACCCGACCCAAATCCAACCCAACCCACCCGTTTAACAGGTCTACTTACATGTCACAATCTTTGTCCATCAAATTTCATAGGTCATTCGTAATCTAGAGTGTTAAATATCCAACATCAATTGTCCAAGGATTTGTATGCTTTTCATGTATATGCAACTTCGTTTTACCTATCAGTTTAAACTATTGAATAGGCATTTAAATACAGAATTATGCTCAAATTGCTGCTCCCAGGTGGAAAAAAGCAAATGTCGACATCCAAGAACAAAGGGCAAAGAGAAATTGCATGTGTCAAAGGTCAATTCTTTCAAAGCATTCAAAGCCGCTTTCGCATATAGACCCTTTTTGCGGTGGGAGACTTTTGAGAATTCAACCATTTGATTGTGTCCACATCGTGAAAAGGTATGACGCATTGCCCTTGGTTTTTCTTTACACATCTGACGTTTACAAAAATTAAAAGCATGGCCTTAACAAAATGCTTAACCTAAATTTTTATTTAAGAAGTGGAATATCAGTTAATATATGGATTGTTAGTATGGGTAGAAACCAGACTAGGAGAACTTATTTACTAGGGTATTTAATCAAGATTTGAGAATCTGTGCACATAAAATCATAAGACCCAATCATTATCTACTTCGTGATAGTATCTTAACATCACATTTTACAAACGACGTTTCCCTACTGGCAACTTTGCTCTTAGTTCATACGTTAAGAATTAAAACACATTGTTTTTCACATAAATATGTAATAATGATGGACTCATCTTGTCTTAGAAAAGCCTTTAGTACCAAATTTTGCTACCATATTATATAATAAAAGCAGTGTCCTTTGACAATTGTTTACACAGGCAAACTAAAAAAAAATCAAAATATCAACTGGCTAATTAATTAATGGAATGAAATCCGGTAGTGAAAATCAGACCCGCTTATCAGTTAATTACTTTTAATTGGTTCTTTTGTGGGATTAATTGATACAATTATGCACCAAGAATTAAAGAATGAAGGAATCATGTTAATGAGCCTCATTGTACATTTATCATATATACACGTATATTTTTGTTCAAAGGAGTTCAGAAAAGCTTGCTTCCAAACTCATCCACCTCAGTCCCTTCTATACAAGAAGCCATTGATTTTCTTGCTAAATCTTGGAGCTCCGACAAGCTCCGACCCAGCTTCATTGCCACCTTCATCTCGAACATCTCTCCATTCTCTCTCCTGCTATAGTCTCGCTCATCGAGTGTCGATTCAATCGTCTCTTCCATTAGCTCGAAGAACCCTGCACAATTTTTGTACATGTCCACAACCATGCCGACTTGACCTCCATGCTCAAAGCTGTTGATGATTGCTGCCATCGCACCTGTGATGGCTGCCACCGTCATGGCTGTCGAGCCACCAAAGGCTGAGCTGGCCGCAGCAATGCCAGTAAGCAAAGGAGCGGAAACCGCCAGCATCTTATTCAATTTTAGAGCCAAATTCCCGAGCCTCAAGTAGTCTTGCTTGTCTTTGCTCTTGAGGACTTGGACGATGGCTCTCATCTCCACTTCTAGGCCCTCGCTCCAACCATTTTGCTCCGTGTTTGCAATGGTTTTCTGCCCTCGGAATCGGCGGCAGTTGTTGGAAGCCCTAGGCCACCATGTGGTGGGCTCGAATTTTGCCGGGAACTTCTCAAGCATAGCTCCGAGCAGAGGCAGTGGATAAGCCCTATCAAGGGCCAGCACTTTCTCCATCATCTCCTGCACATCTAACTCAGTCGGAGATTGGAGAACAAGCATCGACTTGATCTCACTTCCGGAGTTGCTTGAACAACCTTGAGGCATTGCGTTGCTCTTCAGCCAGCTGTGAGGGCTGGATTTTGCTCATTACGAGTGACATCCCAGTGGCTGCTGCAAACAAAAGAGCGGAGCATGCTCTCGACGATGAAGCTGGTGCAGCCGCAGCCATTGCCGCCATGGTGGTGGAAGAGAGAGTCATCATGTTGACCGAGTTCAACAGGAGACTGTTCCAGTTGTCTCGCTGCTTACCGATGTTATCGTGCATCTCCACTCCATCTTCGACAGCCTCCAAGATGGCATAGAGTTTCGTGATTGTTTCGATAGAAGAAGCAGGCGATAGGCGTGGCTCCAAAACCCTATCTTTCTGGGTGACATCCATTTGTATTGGCTCCGCGAAGGCGTAACCATTCCTGGTGCTCAATTCCTCGACTAGCTTCTTCGTGAATGCAGCACTTTTATCATCTGCGAGGCTGAGTTTCAAGGGCTTCGGGAATTGGATTGAAGCAGTGACCGTTCTCTTCGAAGAACAACCCGAAGAGGAGGAAGAAGAAGAAGAAACTAAGAGAGAGGAAGCTTGTAAAGCGGCCATTAACGAAGGTGACAAGCCTTGTGTTGCTGTTGAATTTTTTCTGTGTGTTTCCAAGAATGTGAATGCGATGGTTTTGAGAGGATTGCTTTGAGGATTGGAGTAGTTTTGGTTATGGAGGTTGGAGGTTCTTCTGGGTATCATATATAGATGCGAAGTACGCGATGTAAAATGAGGAAGAGGTCCGAATTGTTAAAATTTGACTGTAGAACGCAAGGTGTTGACCAGCCCATAAGGCTGACCTTTTCTATTATTTGAATTAGCATTATGTCAAACATCTAAGTGCTACGTACATTTTATATCACGGAAGTAGAAATCACCGACATACTGAAATAAACATTTAAATAAGCGAGGCATATTTAATTTTGAAAACGACAATTTATCACATTATTTAATATAATAACTCTGCAAATCAGTATTATTATTATACTTTTTAGTTATAGGTAATACTTATGAAAGATCACCCTTTTTTTTGGTTGGCTAGAATTATGGAAAGATCACTTTCGCATGAATAGAATGTGTCCTACTCTATGAAATGAATGGCAGCGTTACACAGGCACGTATGACTATATTCTTTGATTGAAAAAGTGTTGTCATATGCTCAAATTTCATGATATTACAACATGGGACATGCGCCACCGGCCCATGAGCCTTTGCCTTTAGACCTCTCTACCCTTTTCCCACTTATAGTTCACATACATTAATTTTCAGGGATTTCTGTTGTAGAAATAATTAGTTAATTTATTCATATTCATGGGCGAACCCAATTCAAATTACATATGATATACTCTTGTTGCGATTGGCCTTTTCAAATATAATTGCTAGACTATATACATATTGCTTATATGACAAATTCGTTGGCAAACTATAGTATTGGAGAGAAGAAATGTCAAGCCAAATCTCTGAGATGTTTGAGGTTTGACGGGAGAATTGCCAAAAAAGTCCTAAACCTATTGGAGTTGTGCTAATTCAGTGATAAACTTTTTTTTTTACCAATTTAGTCATAAACATTTTGAGATTGTGTCAATTGAGTCCATCCGGCCAAATTTGACCGGCCGGAGCGACGTGGACGCCGGCCGATACCGGTGACAATATTTTAATAATTTTTTATTATTTTTTTTTTTGATTGATTTATTTATTTTTAAATTTTATTTATTTTTTGATTTTTTTATTGTTTTTTTTTTTTTTAATTTTTCTGTTTCGCTTCTTTTTTTTTTTCTCCCCCCGGTGGCGGCGCAGTGGCCGGCCAGCGCCGACGAGGCTGCCGGCCACCTGCGCGAGAGCCGCGAAGCCCTCGCCCTGACACAGGGGCCGCCGGCGAGGGTCGCGGCCCGGCTTCGCCCGGATCCGGGCGAGGCCGGCCGCGGCGAGGCGGCTTCACCCCGATCCGGGCGCCGGCCACGCGAGGCGGCTTTTCCCAAATCCGGGTGAGGCCGGCCTCGCCATGGGCCGCCGCGGGCGCAACCTCACCCGCGGCCGGCGAGGCCATGGCGGGCCGGGCAAGGTCGCCATGGTGGGCTCCGGGCGAAGGTCGCCATGGCCTTGCTGGCCACGGGCGAGGCCACCTTCACCCTCGGCCCCCGGGCCTTGCCCCGGTCTAGGCGAGGCCGCCGGTGAGGGTGGCCGGCCCGACGGGGGCCGCGACCCTCGGCCGGCCGCCGACGAGGGCTTCGCGGCCCTCGTGTAGTGGCCGGCAGCCTCGTCGGAGCTGGCCGGCCACCGCCGCGGGTGGGGGAGGGGAGGGGGAGAAAAAAAGAAAAGAAAAAAACAGAAAATTTTAAAAAAACAATAAAAAATTCGAAAAAAATAAAAAAATTCGGAAAATAAAAAAATTATTAAAATATTGTCGCCGGTGCCGGCCGGCGTCCACGCTCAGCCCGGCCGGCCAAATTTGGCCGGATAGACTCAATTGGCACAATTGCAAAAGGTTTAGGGCTGAATTGGTAAAAAAAAAGGGTTTAGAACTGAATTGGTACAATCCCAATAGATTTAGGACTTTTTTGGCAATTCTCCCGAGTTTGACCATTTCTTGAAATGGAGTTTCCTCGGATTCACAGAGTATCGCGTTTTGGGTCGGGTCAATTTCCGATTTTGCATTGGACAGTTTTGGATTGAATTCAATATTTTGCGGTCGTCAACTTAATTTTCAGACAGTTTGAATCTTCCTTCAATTTGGTTATAATGCGTGGGCGAGTCAATTTGATGCAGGGCGAATTTTTGCCTGCTTTGCTTGAAAATGTCAAGTCCGAATGACAAAATGGTGGATAAAAGCATAGTTAGATATTAATTATATATCTCGTTAATCTTAGCCGTTGGATAACTCAGGCACATACTTTTATGAAGACAATCTATCTTACATAAATGAGCTTCCCAGCCATGAAAACGAGTGGTGTCACAAATGTCATGGTTAGTTGAAGACCCCCTGTACTGTTGCTGCATTAATTGGTAAATATGTTTAAGAAAGAAGTAGGCCTATTTTGACCGTCTCGATTAAAATAATATAAAAGTCGCTCATAAACTTCTACACAAAACTTTAAAATAAAATAAAAATACTTCAAGAATTATTGAAAGGTTTAATTTAGGCTCTCTCGGATTAAAAGTCAACGCCCAAGAACAACGGGAGAAGAGCATCCGAACGTGTCAATAATGCCAACTCTTTCAGAAAATCCAAAGCTGCCGTTTCTGCAGTAGGAGACTTGTAAGAATTCAACCATTTGACTGTGTCCACATCGTGAAAAAAGTATAATTGATTAATGAAATGAAATGCGGTTGTGAAGATCAGACCCGCATATCAATTGATGCTCTTAATTAGTTTGTTTTTCTGGAATTAATTGATACAAACTATGCACCTAGAATTAAAGAATGAAAGAATCGTGTTAATGAGCCTCACTGTACATGTCTTGTATATACCCTACGCATCTCTGTTCAAAGGAGTTTCAGAAAAGTTTGCTTCCGAACTCATCCACTTCAGTCCCTTGTATACAAGAAGCCATTGATTTTCTTGCCAGATCTCGGAGCTCCGACAAGCTCCGCCCTAGCTTCATCGCCACCTTCATCTCGAACATCTCTCCGTTCTCTCTCTTGCTGTAGTCTCTCTCCTCAAGCGTCGCTTCGATTGTCTCTTCCATGAGATCGAAGAACCCCGCATTGTTTCTGTACATCTCCACGACCATACCAACCTGGCCTCCATGCTCGAAGCTGTTGACAATCGCTGCCATCGTACCAGCGATGGCTGCCACTGTCATGGCTGTCGAGCCACCAAAGGCTGACCCAGCTGCAGCAATGCTGGTTAGCAATGGAGCGGAAACCGCCAACATCTTATTCATTTTAAGAGCCAAGTTCCCGAGCCTCAAGTAGTCTTGCTTGTCCTTGCTCCTGAGGACTTGGACGATGGCTCTCATCTCCACTTCTAGGTCCTCGCTCCAGCCATTTGTCTCTGTGTTTGCAATAGTTTTCTGCCCGTGGGATTGGCGGCGGTTGTTGGAAGACCTAGGCCACCATGTGGCGGGCTCGAATTTCGCGGGGAACTTATCGAGCATCGCTCCAAGCAGAGGCAGCGGATAAGCCTTATCAACGGCCAGCACTTTCTCCATCATCTCCTTCACGTCTGACTCAGTCGGAGATTGGAGCGCGAGCATTGACTTGATCTCGCTCCGGAGCTGCTTGAACAACCTTGAGGCCTTGCGTTGCTCTTCAGCCAGCTGTGAGGGCTGGATTTTGCTCATTACGAGTGACATCCCGGTGGCCGCTGTAAACAACAGAGCGGAGCATGCTCTCAGCGACGGAGCCGGTGCAGCTGCAGCCATCGCCGCCGTGGTGGTGGCAGTGAGAGTCATCATGTTGACCGAGTTCAAAAGGAGATTGTTCCAGTTGTCTCTCTGCTCGCCGATATTATCATGCATCTCCACTCTATCATCGACAGCCTCCAAGATTGCATAGAGCTTCGTGATTGTTTTGATAGAAGAAGCAGGTGATAGGCGCGGCCCCAAAACGCTCTCTTTCTGGGCGACGTCCATTTCTAATGGCTCCGCGAAGGCATAACCATTCCTGGTGCTGAATTCCTCGACGAGCTTCTTCGTGAATACAGCACTTGCATCATCTGCGAGGCTGAGTTTCGAGGGCCTTGGGAATTGGATCGAAGCGGTGATCCTTCTCTTCGAAGAACAAGCCGAAGAGAAAGAAGAAGAAGAAGAAGAAAGTACAAGAGAGGAAGCTTGTAAAGCGGCCATTAACGATGGCGAGAAGCCCTGTGTTGCTGTAAATCTTTTGTGAGTTTTGCCAAGAATGTGAATTCGATGGTTTTGAGAGGATTTCTTGAGGATTGCTTGCGGTTTTGGTTATGGAAGTTGGAGGCTTTTCTGGATTCGTATTTATACCGGCGAAGAACGCCATGTTAAAATCAAGAAGAGGTCGGAATTGTCGAAATTTTGACTGTAGAACAATCTGTTGACTCAGTACATTGGGCTGACCTCTTCTAGCCTGTGAATTTGTACATTTCAAACGTTCAAATGCTACATAAATTTGCGGGATAAAAACATTGTTACATCATTACATACGTTTTCATAATAATGATTATAATATCTTTCTATTTTTATTTCCATCTGCATAATTGACATATTTCACAAATATGGCATGGTGCAAATCAACATTCGAATAAATGAGTCACGTATTCAACTTGACAGTGGCAATTTGTCACCTCATTCGTTATACTGATTTTGAGAATTAGGGTTAGTGTGTATGTTATGACCAAGCAGAAATTATAATGAAATTAAAATTGAAAAGAATAAAAGGACATACGGATTCATGTGAAAAACCCTTGTGGGAAAAACCCACGAGTAAAGAAAAAGCAAAATTCACTTTACAAATTCAATGATTACAAAAATGTGGCTTGAAAAACCTTTAAACTCTTTTCCATCTCTTCATTTTTTTTTTCTCAAATTGAGGCGCCACAAATTTCAATTTGGGTATGAAAGCTCAATCTAGGTTGTATCCCTAAAATAGAATTCAAGACATAACTCAACATCATAAAAGATCACTTTTGCATAAAATGGAAGGTATCCTACTATGAGAAATGAATGGTAGCATTCCAATGGAGGCGGATGACTATATTTGATGATTAAAAAAGTGTTATCATATGCTCAATTTTCATGATAAAATTATCAATATAATTTTGATTTGAGTAAACCCTAAGATTATCTTGGTCAAATAGAATGAATTTAGAAAAAAAAAAAAACATTTTGAAATGAATTTTTCTGGGATTCACATGGTATCGGGTTCAGGTCGGGTCGGTTTTCAATTCAGCAATGGTCAGGTTTTTTGGCCTGAATTCGTTGTTTCGGCGTTCAATTCAACAAAAACTTCCGGCAATTAACTTTTTGCTTCTTCCTCAAGTTGGCCATAACGTGGGGAGCGAGCCAATTCGACGCGGGGTGAACTTTTGCCTGCTTTGCTTGAAAATGTCAAGGGGCCGACTTGATATTAGTCTTTGTTAGCTGAATAACAACGCATGAAAATGTCAAGGGGCCGACTTGATATCGGTCTTTATTAGCTGAATAACAACGCAAGGCATACTTTTATGAAGACAATTTACCTTAATTCAAATCAGGTAATGATACGATCCATAAATATTAATCCGATATATAAAATGACCCTTGAACTTTTAATTTATTTAAAGTGGTCTCTAAATTTTAGTATAAGCTTTCAATTTGATCAATGAAGCCCCTGAACTTTGGATACATATAATAAGTTTGAACACGTACCAAAAATTCAAGAACCACATTGCACGTCGGGCTAAACTTCAAGAATCATATTGAACAAATTAAAATTTATAATCATATTATACGTTGACTCAAAGTTCATAGATCATTTATGTCATTCTTTCTTAAATTTCGTAAATCATGAAAAATACCTGGAAAAAGCCCTGCAAAAACCACATCATTCGACCTACATAAGAATCGAGTATAAATATGAAGATTATCATTGATTGCAGCTGTCAATGCAAGTTATTCAAAGCAAACCAAAAACAGAGAGAGACATCAGGAAGAACAGAGAAAAGTCCATGGGGCTCATGTACCATCTGGCAATTAAGATGGCTTGTAGTACTTCGTGGGAACAAATGGCATTTTCGTGACGACACCATCATAGGCCTTTCCTCGGACCAGGATCTTGACCTTGGTTCCAGATTTGTGTGACCCGGATTTCACATACCCCATGGCTATGTTCTTCTTCAAGCAAGGGCTGAACCCTCCACTCGTGACTTCGCCAATGTTCACTCCCTTGTCATTCTGGATCTCACTGTGGCTTCTGGCAGGTGGACCTGAAGAGGTGAATCCGGCACGCCTGATCTTTGGGCCCTCTTCAAGCTGCTTGAGGATTGTCTCGGCTCCAAGGAATCCGCCTTCAGCCCTCCTCCTCTTCCCAATGGCCCATGTCAGTCCAGCTTCCACCGGAGTTATGTGCTGTTCCATATCGTTGCCATATAAACAAAGTCCAGCTTCGAGACGGAGACTGTCCCGAGCACCTAAGCCAGTCAACCTCACCTTCCCTTCCGATTTCTCCAGGATCGCTTTGGCCAGATCCAAAGCATACTCTGAAGGAACTGAGATTTCAAATCCATCTTCACCAGTGTAACTGCAAATCACAGAAAACCATTCAATAGGTTCTTATGCTAGTTGGGTGAGAATAGGGAAGTGGCATAAAAATGAAGAGAATTTGAACTATCGATCTAGCTGACTAGTTATATTTGGACCATCTTCTTTGCTCACTAGTGAGGAACATGATAATATACAAGGACAAGAGAGGCCTTTCTACAAGACATATGATCTTTCAGGACCAAATATAGGAGGACAAACTGACAGCAGAGATACAAGAATGATGGTCATTACCATGAAGTAAAAGGCAAAAAAAGGATCAACTAAGAAAATTTTCATGTACCCTGTTCTGGTGAGAAAGCAGGTAGCACCATTGATATCAATGATGCGGAAGTCGCTGAAATAAATCTTGCTCAAGTCCTCTTTTGTCAGGTGCTGGAGAACTGGGGCGGCAAGAGGACCCTATACCAAAGAAGATAGGAGGACTCATAGTTATGTCCCTGAGATAGAACATTTAAACTTCCCATTCTAAATCAAGATGCTTTTGGAATTCAGAAATCATGACAGATAGGGCTATAGAGAAAAGAACAGTCCCCCAGTTACTATCGAGTCTAGAATCAATACTTTTATAAACTGCAGTGCATGACCTTTCCTTTGTCCCTCCATATTTCATTTATGCAATCAGAAGTGTCAGCTATGAATAAGAAGATAAATAAACAAAGCAAGGCCTGATCACTCGAAAAATGATAATTTCAGAGTTTTTCGATCTTATCGTAAACCAAGCTCTTAATTCTAGTATCAACATTATCCTCACTCGATTGAAAGGATAAGGATGGGTTGATCAGACAGTCTTCTTGGCCTATTTCTAATTACAAAAAATAACCATATATTTAAGAATAAAGAGACAAGTAGTGAAAACCACATGTCCGCCCAAAAACTGTGAAATTATGAAAAAGATGCATTCACTAAGATCAACCTGGAGAGCAAGGAGAGATCTTTCATCATGAATGTGCCACGAGACATCCCCGCCTTTGGCCTTGAAAGCCTTCATATGCTCCTCAATATGGGCCAGGTCCTTATCCCTACACCCTGCATTCACCACAAGGTATATATGATCGTCCTTGACTTTGGTGATCACAGAGTCATCAATTGCCCCTCCTTTCTCATTAGTAAACACAGACAGTGTCCCTGTGCCAGGAGCTAGCGCAGCAACATCGGCGATGACAAGCTTTTCAATGAAAGGAATGCAATCCTTCCCTTTGAGGCTAAGCCCACACATATGAGAGACATCAAAGAGGCCACCATTTTCTCTGCAGTTCACTGTGGAGTCCATGATTGAGTCCTTGTATTGAATGGGCATGCCCCACCCAGCAAAAGGCACCATTTTTCCCCCATTAGAGACATGGAAGTCATAAAGCACTGTCTTCTTGAGATCAGCTTCACTTGCGAAGTATCGACGTGCTACAGCCTTCTTATCAGCCTGTGCAAGGCGGCGACTGATTGACTGGCCAAGCTGCCACAAACCTCCTCCTCTCATGTTTAGATGAGAAAAATCTGGCCAAAGATATAGAAGACGTTATAAGTAAGATATCCAGGAAGATTAAAGTTTTTTTTCTTCCCTATCTTGCCTCAGTTCCCATTCTCCAGACAACAGCTTTAATTGGATCAGGACAAGTGATGATGGGCATTGGTTTGGTAAGTGTCTATAGTGACTTGAATATTTCAGCAAAAGGATGAAGTGATGCATCATTAAACAATCAAATGAGAAAAGAGCAAGCACATTCTTTGATAGAGATTTTCCACCTTTGCACGAGTAACTCTATAAGGAGCTCAAGCATTTCATGAAAGCCCAATCTGGTGCCATATTCCTCAAGGAAACTAGCAGCATTTAGTCATGTGAAACATCATAAGTATAACATCACAACCCAGACAAACCATCCAACAAAAGAACAAATAATAGATCTATATCACCTCAGGCTGTCATTATGGGTAAGGTCACAAGATAAGACAATGGTCATCAGCCCTCTAAATCTTAGAAGTTCATTTTGAGCGGGACAACCATAATGTCCAAAGAAACTCCCAAGAAAAAAAAAATACTAATGAAAGAGCTTCAGATTCTGCGAGAAACACAATCAACCCATCCAATCATAGCGGATGCCTTGATTCACCAACAACAATACAAAATAGATACGGTTTTCATATTGCGCACACGCACACACGCACACGCACGCACACACACTACATAGTCGAGGAAACTCTGAACATCAACCCATTCTCTTTCAGCAAGAGCACAAAATGACATTCTTCAGATCCTATCAAAAACCCACTTTCCCAGGACGAGCAAGAACGTGTCCCACGGAGAGATTCGATTCCCAGACAGAAAAGCACCAACCTTTCGCCAAAAGTCGATCAAAAAGAACAGACCCAATTCATCTCTCAGGCATTTAAGTGAATATCTTATACACACAGAGAGGACTTACCCGAGAACACGCTCTGCTCCTCGAAGAAAGACAACCAAATCTCGGAGCCCAGCAGGGCATCAATGCACGAGAGGTTGGTGATAGGAAAAAGGACGTCCTTTTATGGTCGTTCTTTATTTTATTCTTTTTGGGTTGGTGAGCGAGGGTGCGTAGTGGGTGGACGAGGGCTCCTCTGCCCAGATCGAAACCCATCGCTACTGAGTGGTGCTCGCAAAGGAAGCAACCCCATCTCTTTCCCTGGTGTTCCCGTGTTGCCAAGTTCCTATGATGGTATCGTGTGTCTTCGAACATCAACGGTCCAGAAACCAGACATGGATTTTCTGATGAGGAATATGTCGTTAGGTCGAGAGAAGATTGGTCGGCGAGTGTCGACTTCTAAGGTAGAACTGAATGTACTGGATTCTTGGTAGAATCTGACAGACTACCAGACTACCGAAGTGGTTCCAACACCAACGTGGAAACAAACAAAAGATTTATATTTTTTTTAAGGAAAACAAATCACAGAAGATGTGAAAATGATTATTTTTTTTTAAGGATGATCTTAGTCCGCGTCTACTTTAAGTCTCACTTTTATAATTTTGTCCAACCATTTATCAAAATTACCCTATCTCTCCGAAAAAGTGAAAATTCGAACTCCCACATTTCTTTTCATATAAGAAAAGTGATCATTAAAATTTATCTCAATTGTCAATATGATAATTAATAACTAAAAATTTTCACCCCTTTTTTTTCACACACAATCATTTTATACTTATCATCAAGACAGGTTAACAATTTTAGACGTTCTATAATTACGATGATCAATTGTAGATTGAATATCAATTCCCAATTTTTGAAATCAAGAATCAACTTTATTGACCTTAGAATCGACTAAGACAATTTTTTGACATTTGTTGTTTCATTTTATTATTATACAATATACATGTATCAAATATGAATATGATTATTTCTAATTGATGATCATACGTCATATATTTCATTTTAACAAATATTGTCCATTTTTCTAAAAGATAGTAAACAAAACTTAATAAAATTTAGTGGTGGTACGATTTGGTTATAGATTCTTAGTGGTGGTACGATTTGGTTATAGATTCTACTTTGAAATTGACCTTAGAAGTTTTAGCCTTTAAGTTTAACCGACCAGTTCAAGGTATAGAATCAAGAATCAAACTAATCAAGATTAATTCCCTAATTTTTGGAATGGGAACTAAATGGATCCCCTTGTGAGTCAACTTTGAATTACTATGTTAAACCGGCTCAGTTGCACCCTTAATTACAGTTATTTATATAATTAGTTATTATCATGAGTCTAAAATGAAAACGGTTTATCAAATTTGTCCTACTTTGATCATCAAAAATACGAAAAAACAAAACATGGTTTGCCCACAATTTTTTGGCCCTACTTTTGCACATTGGATTTCCACCTTTGCTAAATGAGATTTTAGGAATATATATCTATCTTAATAAATTACCCATTTTCTCATTATATGATATCTTTACCTAACCGTGAAATAAAATCGTATGCTGCTTTCATACAGCACGGCGCCGTTTTCCCCTCTCCCAAACTCCCGAAGAAAGAGAGGACAAAGGGCCCAAACGAGAGATCCCCCAACGTTAATTTTCCTGGCGGCCAAAATTCGTCGAAGGAAAAGTCCGAGAATTTGAGGGAGAATCCACCGGAATCTCCAGGGCCATGCAAATAACTGGTGGCCGAGAACAGATTCTTGCCCCCCACAAGATCTTTGATAGCTGTTGGGTCTATCCGCTGCTTCGAATGCTTTGCTTGTAATCTCGACCCTCGTTTGGATGATGCTGCCCGCGTGGAAAACACGGTTTCTCTCGGCATTTCCCATGCGGTGAGCTCGTCCCGTTCCTGACGAGGGGCGTGACCCTGCTGCTCTGTTTTCCCGTCGCGGATTCGCGTTTTCGGGTGATGGGTCGTTTCGAGTTTCGCGGTTCATTGAGTTCTGTTACTGGGTTCTCGTTGATGCTGGAGTTACTCTTGGTTGATCCAGCGAATTGCTAGAGTCAAACGAGTTTTGTGGTGTTTGATTGATTTTGCTGTGAATTATGTTTTCTTGCGGCGAGGCGAGCAATCAAAAGGCGTTGTCAAATTGTTTCTATGTTGTGTTTAGATGCAAATCTAGGTAGAAGAAATGTAAGAGTGAAGTTTCAGCCTTGTTTTTCTAGTTTATCTTCCCTTCAATACTGGAGTTGAACAGAGAAAACAGGGGATATAAGAGGCCTTGCAGTTTCTATGAGCCAATTTCTAATGATGTGAATGGCTTTCTTTTGTTTTCGTGGGCCGAATTTTTCTACAATCATGATTTTTTTTTAAATTAATTCTTGATTGCCAAATTGTAATAGGTCAGGGAAATTTTCAATTATGGTGGTAAATTCCATTATGGATTTGTAGTTTCTTTTCTGGGCATGGAGAAAGTCAAGTCCTTTTATCTGTCCATGTTGCTGAACTTTGGTTTTGTTGATTGTTGAAACTGCTCAACATGTTGGTTTTGTTAATCTTGTCAGGTTTACAGTCATTTGTTTTGGGATGGAATGCTGAATGAGGAATTATCATGGTACAACCATGCTTACTGTAACGGGCGGTGTTAGCAATTATCAGGCACTTCCAAAGAATCCAGTTCTGCATGAGACTGTTTCATGCAGAGCCAACCATGTAATTTGCTCCAATAAAAGTGCTGTTTTCGTTCCTGTGAGAAGTACTAGTAATGTTTTGAATTCTTCATTTTCCGACAAAGGCCGCACTCAACTTCAGACCCTTCACCATGTGGCTTCAAAAAAATGGCTAGTATGCATGTTCTTTGTCCCAAGTTCCAATTTTTTTGTAATATCTCGATCTAGTTCTTTCTGGTGCTAAAGGTTGTGCAATTGCTGCGATGCTATAGTGCCGACTGGGTGACTCCAGTTCATTTGATGATGAATATCGTTCATCCCGAAACATAGCTATCAGTCTCTTTAGGCGGTACAGGAATGCTGTTGATCGTGGAGGAGGTGACAACTTAAAAGTATATTTAGCAGTTTGCTGGATCTTTCATGAGTGAGCTTGAGTTGTTGTCTTTTGTAAGTCAAAATCTTTTCCCTGTATCAGGAGTTCATCAGTGCTGGGGTAAACGCATACGCACTCGGCTGCACTGATGAAGGGTTGAGGGATGAACTTACTGACATGAAGGAATCTGGTGTCGAGATTGAAGCAATGCAAGCTTATAGTGGAAACACCACTTTAAAATCTAAGATCATCTCTGAGGAGGTAATTACTGATTAGAACATGTAAACTTCATGTACTATATAATGATTGTGGCATCCCAGTGTTCTTGGTGACTTTTTGGCTCTTTAATCCATAATGATCCTGTTCTTAGTTTATTTCCTTTCCAATATCAACATGTTTGTCTGTTTTAAGATGTCCACTGGTGTTCATTATTTGCAGATTGATGAGTGCATACTGTGGTTGAGCATTATATTCATTACCATCTTGTGCACACCACAACCAACAGTTGTTAGATGGTCATCTACACCACCAGTGTCAGAAGAAATACTACTCCAATGGAAAGGATTCTGCGCTCTCATAGCAAATGCATATTATATAAGGGGAATGGCATGGTGAGCTTTTGCTTTCTTCGTATCATTATTATTGATTTCTAAATGCAAGCCTTCTTATAGTGACACAAGATTCTAGAATGAAACTACTTGTCCTCGCATGCCACCTTTTAGTTTTGGAATTGCATGTTGATACCAGTTCAACTCTATGATTTAATTAAGGCTTCCAGTGAAAACCCTTCAACTGGAGCAGATGGCTGTGATGGGAAGTTCAGAAGAGCCGTCAGTAGTTGCTAGCCGAATGCGTCTTGTGTTCAGCACACTTGAGGTTAGCTCTTATTCTACTACAATATTTCCCATTTTTGCACAAATGTTCGGAGAATGCATCTTCTGAAGTTTCAAAGACTGGAACACAGCAGATGTCCCGGTGTCCTATCCTTCCACTACATGCAATCTCCATGCATCTTTCCTTGAAAGTGATTCATTGACTGTCATGACCTTGTAGAGTGTAAGAGATGCTAAACAACAAAGATAACTGACATGAAGAATACATTGACACCCTGCTTTCAATCATTATGTACTAAACTTCTCAAATGGCAATTTGATTCCCGTTTTCTTGCTTGAGTTGTTTTAAAAAAAACAGTTTATCCTTATCTTATCCAAGTTCTATGATGACGGTGGATTTTGAGTTGATATATGCGTCTCTTTGATGTGTTTCTGCTGGTGAGATTATTTATTGGCCTGTGCAGGTAGTGAGTCCACAGTGGCCAAGAGTCTAAGTGCTTCTGACTGAGGTGTACTCATTTTTCAAGCATATCATCCCTTGTAATAACTGTGAAGATTATAAGTTCCATAATGTTCAGTGATTCAGAAATTTTCACTGGTCTTCGTATATAGTAATGTGTAATAATTGCACAAATCTGTGAATATGTTTGCCCAAATTTTCGAGTCTAGGCCCTGCCATCCTTCGTTCTAGCTCATTCAAATGTTCAGATTACCTTCACAATTGGAAAATACAAGATGTGTGAATGTCTTATTAGTTCTCATTTCTGCCTTCTGCATTTGCACCGGCACTTGAAAATGATTGGAGTGATGCTTCTCCATTAGCTCCTGAAGCAAATCCAGCGCCTAAGCCACTTCCTTGACCAAACCCTTCGCCAGAACACTGCTGCCACATGCTCCACCTCCATGACCGCCTCCACCACCTCCACCGCCCACTGCCACCACCATTCCACTTCCAAAACCACCGCCAGCACCAAGCCCCCTTCCATGGCCAAAACCTATATCAGAGCCACCTGCTCCACCTCCACCATCTGAACTACCCCCGCCTCCTCTCCCATTTCCAATACCCTGACCCTGCCCCTGCCCTCTGCATGGCCATACACTGATCATTTCCTCCAACATTGTCTCCACCACCACTGTCGCTGCCGCCACCTCCACCTCCTGCTCCACCATAGCCCGCCCTACCATTCACATTACCACCCATGTCAACACTCTTGCCATACCTGCAAAAGAAACTTCCACAACTCTTGCCAACTTCTAAACGAGCAGTGATGAACATCATCATCATTGTCGACCATATGCTTCCTGCCGCTTGATCGATGACGAAAGCAGTTCCAATCAACTTCTCTGTCAATGTCATGGTCAACAGTACTCATGGAAGCTACGACAGTGGAAAGGAGGAGCTCTATTAAATGTATTCATTGTTCTTAACAGCTTGAGAGCTTCACCGAGTCAAACCAACTTACTTGGCCATGTTGGACCCAAGCCTCTCTCGGCTCTTAATATATAAGCAGCCAGAAATTAAATATGCTGTTTAGACATAATGCGCTGGCCCACATCCGTTACAAGCCGAGGACGGTCCAATACATGCTCTCTCGGTTCTGAATCACGTGTTACCCAAAGAGTCCTTTGGTCCCTTCATTTTTGTGGATTAACTGTTACCATTTCATTCATGAAACGAGTTGAATTTTTCGAGTTATATACAGTAAAGTCTTTTTGTTGGATATACATCAATTGACTTGTTTATATTAAACTTAGAATGATTTCACAACAGAACAAAAAACAAAGAAATTTAGAATATACAAAAGATACGTTGTTCCCGGTTGGATCCCACCGTCTTTCGTTTTCTTTTTCCTTTTCTCAAGGGTGGGGACTGTCTCCACCATAGGTGAGGTGAGCAGCAATCAAACTTTACAGTCTCTTCCTTTGTTTAGTTATTTAAAAAAAAAAATTCTTATCTTTTGTTGGAAAACTAACTTTCATTTCCTTGAATCTTTTGGTATGCATCTTCCATATTTTTTGCCATTTTGCCACCGGCCTAAATCAAAGTCAAAGCAGGCCTCTTTGTAAAATCACCAGATTTCTGTATGTCCTAAAGAGAGCACATACCATAAAAATGAAGGACTTGTTCCATGCTTTTGAGTTTTTTTATTTTAATCAACTTTATATTCTCGAGCAGCGATTCCTCGAGATCTGCAATGGATGACACTTGGGACGCATCTTTACCGTTATGATTCAACTTGAAAAAAAGAGAGGCGGTGTTCACTTCAGGGAGAACAGAACCCAAAAGAAAAGAGCATCAAAAGAAAGACATGGCCATGCGAGGTCAGAGGAAAGATGTCCAGAAATTACAAACTTTACAAGAACAAACTTGTTACATAATGTACACAGAAGGAAGAATCGGGATCCCCAAACACTCATCTACAACTTATTTCTGTCGTAACTTTTTTGTAAAATTGGGGGCAGATGTTTAAAAAAATCTGATCTGAATCGGGGGAGAAAAACAAATGAATGGATCTCATCCAACCAAAGATCCATGGTCATTGGTCTGTAACTTAGCCTGGCATCAACATAGGAATCGAAAAGAAAAGGGAGAAACGTATTGCTAAAAGAAGTTGAAATGCCCTCACCAATGCACCTATCCCGCCACTTCTCAAGGTGATGAGTCCTAATTTGTTGGCTGCACCACTTAGCTCGGTGGAATTTCCCTGCCCTGTGCTGTTGCTTTCCTTCTTGCTGCACCCAAAGTTAGGCATTACCCGGTAACAAGAATGTCAAGAAGGATTCTAATCAAGCAATCTTCTAAGTTTTAACATGCTCAATGAGTACAAACATACTGCAATATGCGGGGAGAATGAGATTTACACACACAAGATGGTATAAATACAAGAAAAGAAAGTACTGAAGAAATGGCCTTTCTCACCTTCCAGGAAAGATACAGCCTCCATGACCTGAATAAAACAATAAAATCATCAGATGGGCTGTAGAAACTTTCAGAAGCACAAGATCTTGTGAATGCTTATTTTGTAATTAGAAGCATCCTTGCTAAGTTTCTTGTCACATAGGAGTCTTCCAGCTCAACCCAGATAAGGAAGATAAGAATCATCACAGGGACTAGCTAAACAGTAAAATGACAGATCAAGAAGTTTGGTTGACCGATAGTACTCACTAGTCTATTATCCTAAAGACCAATCTGGTTCAATGATTAGAGCTTAGGAAACATGCATTCACAAGAAAGTCCTAATGCCCACCTTCAAGAATCACTACTTATTCACAAACCCTTTGGTTACTTTGACCACTGGGAAGGATGTGCACTCTTAGGAGAAAACGAGCTAATGTATGAGAAGAAAAGATCCATCCAATTTAGTCATACTTCTTACTAAGACAAGGTCCTCTCTTGGTCATAGGGAAAAGCATTCCACACATTCGCCAATGAAGTCATAGCCCCTAACAAGCATGGCCAAGCCAGGGCATGACACAAATCCAACATCTATGCAGTTCAAGAAAGCAACATGGAAAAAGAAAGAAGAATGCCTACTGGGGTCAGTAGTGGTGATCATAGCAGCACCCTTGAAATCACAAGACCCAGAAGCCTTCCCTCCGTTTTGGTAATAACTATCAAATGCGTACGAAGCATGGCTTTTCACATTGTTTGGGTTAAAGCAACTCTCTCCTGGCTGAATGTCTGTGCAATTTGCCTCACCCGGACCACATGCCCAATCCAGTGCTGCTTGCAACGTCCTTGAATCTACACCATCCATTGCAATACAGAATGTCTGGTTGGCTGTGTCACTGGCCAAAAAGCCCCCAGTTTCTGATATGTGCAGCAAGTAAGCCGGCGTCAAGTTCCCATTAAACAACCCCCAATTGGCTTCAGATACTGGAGGTGATCTAAGATCCTCATTGAACAACTCATATATGTACACATTGGATGTGATCTCCGGATGCAGAGGAGTTCCAGTTTTATCAAGTACATGTTTAATCAAATTTGAATTGTATGTCTCTGCATAATCAATGGTTGCATAAGGCTCCTTTGAATCACCCTTCGAAGGCCATCCTGTCTCAGTCACGATAACTTTGACATCTGTAATGTTAAAATTCTTCATCGAAAAATAGGCAGCGTCAATCATCGCATCGAGCACGTTAGTATAATGAAGCAAAGTGTTGGGATCAACCATTTCTTTGGATGGAGCTATTGGCCTGAAGAGCGAATTTTCAAGAGGAACTACACCTCTATTCTCCATGAACACATAGTATGGGTACAAATTCATCATCAATGGTGAGCCAGTCCTAGACAAGAACCGCAATAAAGGGAGTATCACTGAACTAAAGCTCTGGTTAAAGAAAGCTTGAGAAGGTGGGAAGGTGTCAAGAATCAGTGATGCGGCATGTGGGGTCGAAATCTTAATTACATGATGCAAATTGGCAGCTACCAAAGCACTGTAAAGTAATTCAATTGCAGGCACAAGAATGGGAGCATAAGAGGGTACTGTGGTCAAGACTTCATCCCCAACTACAATGTCTGTAATTAGGGTTTTCGGGTAGTACGCAAGGACGTTTCGGCTAATCCAAGCTACAGCCGTGGCATTCGAGGACCCAATTGCAAGAAGCTCGTTATTGGGAACACTGATGGTTACCCGAATTTTACTGCGAGCCAGAGCTTTGAGAACGTCCGTGTTCGCATCGTAGAGACGTACATGAGCGATCTTCTGCACCTGGAGAAACGACACCAAAGCTTCTGGGGATACAAGATTCGAAACTTCCGTGCCTATGTTCAGCCCCACAAAGGGTTCATGTTTCGGGTGACGGGTTTGCTTAATTTGCACGGCAAGAGATGATCCTGCTGCAGAAGCAAATTCAAGAAAACCAAGAAAGAGACCCCAGTTAAAAAACCCAATCCCTCCTCTGCTTTCTTGAATTTCTCACACTGAAGCGTCGGTTACCTGGAATCCCGGAGCATAGGAAGAAGACGGCAGCGAAGACGACGGAAACCATCCCAAGCTCGCCGTTACCGAAACACGACGGTACCGCGCACTCCTTCATCGTCCAGCTCAGCCTCGGCTGCTGACAGTGGCATTATGCCGAACAGTTATAATGGGGTTGACGTATTGAAGAAACCTCTGACTCTGGTTTTCTCAATTACCTCCAACTTGTCTCACCCAGAAAGTGAGAGAGAATAACAAGATTCGCCGAAGTTAATTCCCTAACGAATGCTGAATCTGGGTTGGGTTCAGCTGAGAAGAGCGTGGGGAAGTTGAAACGTCTGAGGTTTAGCAGTGTTTAAGGATCAAGACGACGGTTAAATTCCGGCAGCAACTTCTGGACTTCTGTCCCAACGGACCGACGCGATGCGTTGCGAAGCATCGTTGTTGACCAAGAACAGGAAAGGAAAAGCAGGGGGGAAAAAAAGGACATGCAACGTTTGGAATTTGCACGGAAAGACAAGCACCGTGAATAGATCGCATCGGAGTGCGGAAATTGCCCCAAAAGCAAGCAAGGTTGTCTTATGCACCTAATTTAAATTGATAACTGATAAAAACAGTGAGTTTTGATCACGTTCTTCGAAGCTTCCCAGAGAAACCTCTTCCCTAAAATTGCTTAAAGATCTCAGAATCACAAATGATGTCCAAAGTGATTTTCTTGTGCCATATTTATCCTGCTAGAAAAAAAAAATTTCAAATTTGTGAAGTACCGTGACAAACAACTTGGATGATTGGAGGTGTGCATAGATGATTCTCTCGAATGATACTGCTCTAAAGGTATGAATGATAAAATTTTGACTAGAAATTGATTTCGGAACTTTTCTAATTCTATTCTTGGATGAATTTATGAACAAAAATATGTGTTTAATAACAACACAAAATTTCTTTTCCAGAAACAAAAATTCATTTGATAATAACACGAAATTTCTTCATCTTGAATAGTGGTAGGTGACCGAAGGGCATTAGATGGCTAGGGATTAGGGAAAGACTTCTCCAGATGATAAGTAGAAAAGAGAAAAATAGTTTTCAATTTTTATTCCAAAAATTTAAAAAGTAAAAAAAAATTATTTCTAATCCAAACCTATTTTTAAAATAAAAAAATTTATATTTCTATTCTTGGGTGAATTTCTAAGCAAAAACACGCGTTTGATAACAAAGACAATATTCTTTTTCAAGAACATAAATTCATTTGATAACGATATAAAATTTCTCCTATCTTGAACAAAGTGGTCGACGATCGGTGGCGACCAAAGGGCACCAAATGGCTAGGGATTAGGGAGAGACTTCTCCGGATGAAAAAGTAGAAAAAAGAAAAACAATTTCTTATTTCTATTCCAAAAATTAAAAAGTAAAAAAACTTTACTTCTAATTTCTATTCCAAACTTATTTTCGAAATAGAAAATTGATCCAGAAATAAAAACATAAAACTATTTAAAAAATGGATTTCTATATTAGAAACAAGTTTGAAATAAATAAATAAATAAAATAATTCTGAAACAAAAATAGAATAGTTATCTACATGCTCTGAGAAGCTGGATTGAAAGGAGGTGAACTGAGATTTGGAAATCTAGTACGATCTACTAATTTTGCCCCAAGAGCTACTTGAGTTTTGAAAAAACTACTAAAACCCCCTGATTTCGCCCAAAGATTTTGGTTACATGGAAGAGAGAGCAGATCCAGTTTTTGCCATAATTTTCGTTCTCGATTTTGGTTATATGCAATTTCCATCTCTCTGTAGTTGTGTGTCTCCATTGTTCAATATGACAATTGTCTCACAGGTTCTCTCCTTATGGTTCAACATGTCTGTTGATTCCAACAAGGAGCTAGTAACTCTGTTTATGAAATAATCACATGCAAGAGCATACTGCTGTGCAGCAAATCCTGCAATGTTTTAGCTTTTCAGCAGCCATTCAGCCATGATCTATTTTTCAATCATGTAGAGCAGCTCATATTCATAATTCTTCTGTTGGCAGTCCAAATAATAGACGCACTAGATTTTCAAGAACTGAAGAAAGAGTCCATCTTTTTCATTATTGGCAATTAAATAGTACAGTAAACACATTCTTGCCGAATCGCTTCAAACGAGTCTTCCACAAATGAACTGCTTGAATAATGCAGTAGCTAGAATCAAGTGAGCTTAGGAAAAGGCATGGACTAATGACGGTGGTGTCGCTAGACGATGCAAGTTTGCATCTAGACAATAGACATGATGCCCGATGAGGCATAAAAGAATGATTTAATCACGGGCCTTTTGGTGACACCTGATAACATGAAACTTGCCATCATGAAGAGGATCAAAGAATTGACGAAGAATGATCCTAACAAGGAAGCTCCTATCAACAATAACTCTATATGAGAATGGCAAATGCTGTCTTTTAACCCCTGCTTCTGGGGTGTAGATGTGCACAGATGGAGACGTAGAGTGGCAACAAAATGCGGGTTTTATGTTCAGAATGTGAATCCGCATTCAGGTACTCAAAGAATCTCTCTAAGGAATAGTATCTGATGGATAGCAGCCAAGGACACGGAGGAAACCAGCAAATTCCTGTAAACAAAAAAAGAATATTCTTGTAATTTTCTTATATGAATTTTCCAGTGCTCCAAGTACACATAAAACAAGAATGAGAGTGAGAGAGAGCCAATTATGGCAAAACCATTGAATCAGGATACACTCTCAAATCAGGAAGTAAACTGAAAAATTGGACACGGCAAAGAATAAGACAATGGACTGCTTCCTAGGATTTGATACTATAGTACAATTTAAACTCTGCAGAACATAAAATTTCCAAAATACCAATCTCTAGTGAGATGTGAAAAAACAAACCTGCAGATGTCCCAAGGCAAGTTGGGCCCGGGGCTCCGCCATGGATGCTTCAAAGTCAATGTAGAAAAGGTAGTCAAAGTACCTGCCATGTTCAATATCAAATAGTCAAATAACAAAGTATGAAAGTTGTAATAAACTCTGCATCCCCCAAGAGTAGAACATAAACGCCATTCTTTCAGAAAGCAGAATTTGCATTATCACTATCTAACTAAAAACCAGTTGACAGTGAGACCACTCACTTGGCACTGCCTTTATTTGAGTCATCCACAACCCGTAATGGACGCTTTCTCTGAGGACGGCTTTCTATCTGAAATTTCACTAGAGAATGTAATGGAAAAATGTCCTCTGGTGGTACAATCAAAGGCCAAAATCAACCACAGTAAAATGTACCTTTGTCAAATTAATGTCCCTAAGAGAAAAAACTGCAAGGGCTTTAAATAGTACACCAGGACCTTCTTCAAGAGTGAAAACAATGCTTGTCTGATGGCAAGATGTTAAAAAAAGGAAAAAAATAAAAGAAAGAAGAAAAGTATTGTTAATGGTGGCATCAAGAGAAGTATGTCAAAATGTCATTGCAGCAATGTAATACCTTAAAGGGTCTGTCAGTTCCTGGAATGATAGGCTCTCTAGCGAGTATAAGAAAACGGGTGATGTTATCATCATCATCCTGATAAATGTCAAGTGGAAACAAACCCTATCAAGTATGATCATGAGAAAGACAAGTGCAAAAGAAACACATGCTACACAAACCTTAAGACTAATGCCATGTAAAAAGAGCAGAGTATGGTAGTTTTGCATATACACTGATGATTGATGCATGATGGATGTGCATAAGGGATGTATTAAATGATTTAAACTAAACTAGTAATGTCATGGGATAATTCTCAGATATCTCAACATTGGTGCATTAAAACTACTGGGCTGCATTGTTATCCTGGGTATTTCTAGTAATAAATGCACAATTACAGTGAGTTGCCATAACAAATAGTCAAAAACAGACTGACTAATATTCTAAACAGGTGATTCACTATGGCAGGTGCACCAAACACAGCACACTCCTTTATGTTCCCGGAAAGCAAGCATTACCTGGATTTTTTCGGCAAGAATGTCAAGTCCGTAAATCTCTGCTGCTCTTGAACTTGCAACAGCTCCAGCTTCTCTTAGACCATTTGAGGCAACAATCTATTCAGAGTATTATTGTGATGAAATCATAATAACATCAATGATATACTATGACACCAAAAGAGGAGACGACTTTTTAGCACAGTTACCTGAGCCGCACCGGCAGTGTCTTCAGCACTGATTCTGACCACACCTAACTCCATTAGTGTCATCTCACATTGAGCCAGAGCCTGAAAGAAATAAATTACATGTTAGATTGGAGACTAATAGGATCATGTACATTTTCATGGAGAGTAAGTAATGTGTAATACAGTTGGCAGCATCAGATAGATATTACAGTAAATACCAGCATATGAGATGCTTAAAACAAGTAACTAGGATTTGGCAGCTAGCTCCTATTTCTAGTTGGCAACCAAAAGGTTATGATCCAATCAGACAGCTGTACTAACAGCACAAATACCTGCAGCTGAAAAGATAGTTTAACAGTTTCATCACAATTGATTTGTGATCGTATCTATCGGCCACAGTTTAATAGTTTGTCTTAATCAGTTGGATATCATTACTCATCCTGTACACAAGCAGGTCATACAGTTAAAAAGCCTTCCTTTTTAAGAAACCGGGGGAAAGGAGAAGGTGAAAATGGGAAAATAAGTGACCTGTGGGTGGCTCAAAACCCGTTTAAGATCCTCTTTTCTTGTGCCAGGCAAACCCAGTAAACAGTGATTAACTTGTAATTGCACTTCCCCCACTATATGCAATCTATGACGAAGAAGCAAGTCATAGTTACGGTGGATGCTTCCACCTACAGAGTTCTCGATAGGTAAGACTGCCTTGTCAACTAGCCACAATTCAACTGCCTGAAAGAAAAACACTTAACCATATTAAGGTTTGGTCGAGCATAATTAGCAGTTGAGCATACACTGTAGCAGTATCTTAAAACCTTGAATGCAGCTTCAAACTCTTCACATGGAACCGTCTCACACTTTGGGTATGCTTTTAGAGCAGCAGCCTCACTGTATGCTCCCGGTACACCCTGTATTGATGATAGCATAGTTCATAAAAATAGCTTTCTTAAGATATGAATGGGAAAAATAAGTAAAAGCTGGTTCTATACCTGATAAGCAACTCGCACTTTTGCACTGTCGTTTGAATTAGCATTAAGGTCCAGCATGGACAGTGGTTCTGCCATTTATGCATGTGACCAAATTTATTAAATTGTCAAAAAGACACAGGAGAGAGCTGGAAATTTAATATCAAAACAGTTAATCTTAATTTCATCAACTTACCAACATTATAACAGCCAATAGTATATTGTTAGGTTCCAATTGCAGACAACGGGATTTGATAAGTCATCAATAATGTTTGGTCAAGCATATGTCTCCAACAATCTTGAATATACATCCGAAAAGATTTTCTTTCTGTTTTTATCCATTAGATGCTGGAGTGGAGAGATTCGCAGATAGTCGGGTGCAAATCTAGATCCCTTTTAACACTTTATCCCATGATATATAGTCATTTATGGTCATTAACTCGTAAATAGCCTATCTTGGAAGCGCAAAAATTTATCAGCACTTGGATGCTAACTCTTTTTTTTTTTTTTCTTTTTATCTAATCAATCAAGTTAGCATAGATAAACGCCTACTCCAAATACAATCAAAATTTGCTCACTAAAGAATCTCCTAGACCTACTATTTCTTAAAGCACACATCATTATCCCCTCCAACTAAGTCATAAAATTCAGACTAACAGGTGCGATTCCTGATCTGAAACAAATTGATTTTCCCTTTGATCAAGAACTTCTCAACTAAATGCATCAACATTTATTAAGGCAAACATAACTATCATGAATTCCATCCACATACTCTAGAGCAAGATTTCTTCGTAGGGCATGTCCTTTCCCTTTCACATCCATCGCAAGTGCCAACCACACAATTGCTCATTCCATCATCACCTTCTCCATAGCAAAACCAGTTAAATCATAACAGATCCAACAACACCCAAAATGAAAGACCCCAAGCATCACATAACAAGACCCAAAGTCAATCTGCATTCCCCATGAGAAGTCCTATACTCTCCAAGCTAATTCAATTCAAAACACAGTCAGGAAAACAAAAAAAAAAAACAATCTTTTCCTATTCCACATTAAGGCTAATCTTCAAACAGACATTAATGAATAGATTCTCCCTCATTCGACATAGAATCTCAAAAGCTTCCAAATCACATTAACAACAAAACTAATTGCAAGGAACTCACCAAAACGAATTAGAAAAAAGGCAGAATTAAAACTACTCACTTGGAAGAAGACTCAAGTCCTTGTGAAACACCTTGGCCTCCTCTTGCTGGGTCCTTTCAATAGCCCCAGACGACTCCAACCCAGTAGTCCGGGGCTTCTCATCCTCGACAGGAGTGATAGCTCTCTGAGCCAAGACCCCAACGCTCAGGCACTCCCATTTCCTAGGCCTCCCCGAATCCCCCTCGACACTCAAATCCAGACCAAACCCATGAGTCCTAGCCCCCAAATCCGGGCAACCCACGTGGAGCTGCGCCGCCGACTTGGCACAGACCCAGATGGGCAGCACGCCCTTCAAAGCCATCGACACCATTCAATCCCCACGACCCCGCGAATGTGCTACCATGTGCTGCTGGTGGGTTTGGTGGGACATTGGCCGACGGGGGAGGGGAATCAAGAAATGGTGGTGGCGAGGCCGATGCTGCGGACCCCACGGCGGTTGGAGATGGACGTATTCAATAACCGGCGCGAGAAAAGAAAAAGATTTTCCCCTTTCCGCGGTGCGTGTGGGTTGCAGAATGCGGCTGGGATCTCGGGTTTTTCCTCTCGTTGTTTATTGATCAGGACTTCTTGGGGAGAGAGCAAAGGAGGAGGAGGAGGAGGAGGAGGAGGAGGGTAGGTGAGCGGAATGTTGGCTACACGTTTCCTCCTCGGAATGCATTGAAGGATAGATGGAGACACAGAAGCAAAGATCTTGTGACGCTTTCTGGGTTACAATAATAAGAACCAGAGAGAGAGGAAGACTTAGATAGAGTTGTAGAGAGAAGGGGGGAGAGAGATTGAAGTTGAGTTCTTCCTCCTCTGTCTGGTCTGCACATGAGGGAGCTTATAAATCTGGAGTTTTTATCTTCTCTTTCGGTGAATCTGTCGTTACTTCTGAGTTCAAACTTCAGAGCAGCTTTGAGATTTTCTTGCCATATATAGATGGCTTCCATTTATGCAAATAAGCTAAAGCCTTTTTTTTTTGTGTTCAAAGGAAATATTGTTTTTGAGAAATCATTTTTCGATTTTTTGGTGTCTAGACAACAGAAAAATGATTGCTATATAGAAAAAAAAATTTCATTAAACGAAAATAACAGGAGTTTTTTTTTTTGCCAAAATCGAAAATAATAAGTTCATCCTCTTATAATTAAAAGGAAACCACTTTTTGTATATTACAAAAAAATAAAAATTCCATGAAAAATATTTTTATTTTATTTGTGAAATTTTCAGTGGAACAAATGCATCCTAAATTGGTAACTAAATTTTTTTGTCAATAAATCTGTTATAATAACAGGGAAGATTTTGGTGAGTGATTATTAGGCAATGGACTAATTTTGGAAGAAGCAATCACTATAATTTACCACAACTCATTTATTTAGCATTCTATTAAGCCCCTTGCTTTATTTGCAAATTCATGTACTTGTGATGTTAACCTAGAGTCGATAACCAGCCTCTTTTAAGTGCCCTAATCAATTAGTTGTACTTTTCAAGGCTCGAAATTCCAGTTTTTGTTTTATCATTGTCCCCCTCCTGACCCCTTTATGTTCTTACCTTTTTTGCTCAATATTGCATTTATTGTTCTATTTGAAAGGATATAAGATTTTGTAATATCATCGTCAACTGTTTTAAAGGTTAAATTGTAAAATTAAGATATGATATAATATTTAAATATTAAACTTAATTACACTTTGTTGCTACACTATGAATCGAAACATTTGTAACTAAAATCATTTAAATTTCTTTGGCAAATTCAAGGTATGCTTTCAACAAGTTTGAAAAAAAAAACATGGTGCTTTCCCAACCCTGGTAATTGCCTAAATTAGGTTATTAGGTGAGATAATTAATGGCTACATTTAGGTGAGGGAGTTAGGTTAACATGTGCTCTATTTCCAAATTCAGGGTCTAAGTCACCTGTTCAAAAAGGATTTCCATTCTTTTTTCTGTTGCCTACGCAGTTAAGGATCTAACGGGGCTAACCATTGAGGGGCTCATCCAACTAATTTTCTGCAATTTAACTTGACAGTGACATTTTTTTTTTTTATAATATCTAAATGGTCATTGGGAGAAGGTTTGTTGATGATGATGACAAGTCCAAAGCCTGGTTTATCAAATGAATTTGTGTAAAAATACACGATCCAAACTACATAAAAAACCGAATTTCAGAAATTAGTTTCCACCCTTTTATTTAGTGAAGTGCTCTAATTTTCACAATACAGAAGAAGTAAAGAGCATAATTAAATATTATACTAAGGAAAAATTTAATATCTCTAAATAATTGCATAACAAACGTTCTGCTTTTGTGTATCAACATATCACCATTGAAATTCATATATTTATTGTCCTCTAGAAGCAACTCGCACTCATTTTGTATGTGGTGTATGCATAACATGTGTGAGAAATCTATTTCATATATAAACAAGGCAAAAATCTGCGCTTTGCACAGACTTTTTGTATAAATATGAAATATTTACAATATACATGGGTTAGTACTACATAAAATGTTTAAAGCAATTAATTAGTTGAATTATTATCGATATTGTTTACTATGTTTTCACATTATAATGTACTTTTTGCAGCTTTAATATTGTGTAATATTTTCTACAAATAGATTATATATTCATTTGATTACAGGTAGTCACTAGGTAAGGTGATAAAATAATGGAAAGACATGGAGGGACCGAGGAGAATATAATAGTTATAATTACACAAAACGAAACACACAAAGCACTGATTCAACATGTTAGTTAGAGCAGTTTAGATCCATCAATTAACAAAATAATATGCGCATAAATATAAAATTATTTGGTAGAGCCATTCTAGATATTTTTCTTCCAAGTATCAAACAAATTTCATATACTCCATCTTCTGTATGACTTTCTACATTAACTTAGGACACATTTTTAAATGACAAGGAGTTCCAAAATTGATATTGAAATAATGAAGAGAGCAAAATATTGCCAAATAAGAAAAAAATTGCTAAAAGGACTTGCGAACCTCTAGATTGCTCCGTTTGCAATAGCTTTCATGATAACATATATAAGTGCACTATCGACCAACCTAACACAAAAGTTAGGTTTAACATGTAAATAATTTTTTGAATGTTTAAAAAGTCCAAGTTTTGAATCGTTGAATATTGTGTGGAACTCGGCTTGTGGCCTCTACGTGCTTTCCACTTTCCGCCTTAGATATTTATTTTTCATATTTTTCGATAATTGTAAGTACGTTATTCAAAAAAAAATATTTAATACTCTTATTCCATTTAAGGAATTTTTGTGTGTGAAAGTAGTCATTGTGTTGGATTTTACATAACATTTATATTGTTAAAATCCAATCATTAGTTTTAAGAATGCAATCGTAAGCTAAATGTCTGCATTTTATTCAACATGATCTCCATTAAAATGTCCATCGAGTCTATAGTTAACGAAAGAAATTTTTTCTAGCTAACACCATGCGTGGAGGTGGGGGACGAGGAACGGGTTTTGGGGTAAGGGGGGTTGGGAATATTGGCCGGCCCTATTATCATTCCTACTCAATCAAGGTTGAGAAAACACCCAAAATTATAATTATAAATTCTTCTTACGAATGCTCTAATCAACATATACAAATTTAAATTATAAATTCCAACAAGGAGGACCACATATGTCCCCTACTCTTGTTGAGATTCTCCAATGGAATATTTAATTGTGTTATAGTTATAGTTATGATGAAGATGTTGTCAAATGTCTAATAATTTAATTGTTACCTAATTTCTCTATTTTATTTTGAGTATCTTTTTCGGACAAACCACACGAACGAAGCCGGTAATAAAAGCATGCTAAGCAATTGAGGAGGAAGAAAATTCTGCTCTACTAACGACAATGTCCTCAAAGTTTCGCGTTTGAATAATTTGACAACTTTCTTTTCAAGTCTTTTGGGGATGTAGAATTAAAAATTAGAAAAGGAATTTCGATAGTCTACTCTTTCTTTTTACCTTAATAAAGTATTGTAAAATATAAAATATTGTAAATATATATTTATAAAATAGACCCACTTTTTAAATGACGAGGAGTTATAAAATCGATATTGAAATGGCTAAAAACAAGTGGTCATATTGCCAACTAAATAGATTATTGGTGGGAGATATAAAATTGGTCATATTGCCAACTAAGACAAAATGGCTAAAAGAAATGCAAAACCCGAAGATTGCTTCAAGTTGCAAGTTTTACTGAGCTGGGAGTCTTCGGAGTTGAGTTGTCTCATTCATGCACCCAAATCGTATGATATGAAAGTTATTTAACAACTTTGAAAGCATGATAGTCAAGAAATAAATTGGCATAAATGAGGGGAAATTATAAAGTCAAATTCGAACCTTTTCTCTATGTGAGTTATTCTAGAAATTTTTAGTATGGTTTGAAACTCAAACAAAAATCCAACAACCCTCCTGGAGAGAAGGCTTCCCAACATAGGAGTTAGGTTTAACATGTAAATAATAAGGAAAATGACATATATTGTCTTTGAATTATGGCTTAATATGTAATATGATTCCTTGAACTTTTAATTTATTCAATGTGATCCATAAATTTTAGTTTAATGTGCAAATGTCATTTTTAAACTTTTAATTTTTTCGATGTGGTCACGAACTTTTTGCACATGTTCTATATCAAAATGTTTAATGTTATACGTGAATTTAAATTAACTAAATGATAACATATGTTGTTTTTATATAGTTAAGAGACTAGTTTAAATATTTACCAAAAATTTAGGTTATGGAGGTTGGGAACACCACCTTGCCTAATTACCATTCCTAATCAATTGAGGTTGCGAAGACATCCCTCCAAATTTGAGAAATAAATTTTCATAATGAAGGTCCAAAATCAACACATAAAATTAGAAGTTATAAATATGCCCAAGGAGAAACACAGATGTTCCCATTCAAATATGTCAATAACCATCGATTACAATGTGCTATATAATCTCATTCTATGATTGACATCATTTACTTCCCTCCATGGATTGTCCATGATTGGTAAAATAGACTGCGCCTGAAAATGGCAAATTCAAGATGAGCACTGGACATCCTTCCTCTTTGCTCTCTTTTAGGGAATGTCTTGGAGTAAGCTTTTATTTGATTATACGATCGTTAATTATACATCATACCTTTCGTCAAATATATAGACATCTCGTTTCGATTTCAATGTGTTGCCATACATGGGAATTCGGACGTTATTCATAGCTTAGCCAATTATTTGTTACTTAATTTTTTAAAGTATCTTATTATAATCAAACGAAAGAACCTGATGATAATAAAAAAATGCTAAATACGCGGACTAATCTAATAAGATGTGATAAATCTTATATATGGACACATGTCGTGTAATTACAGGAGACAAATTTAGCTAATTCCTTCCATGTTTTTCATGTTCAAATCATGGTGTGCCCTTCAAACTATTGAGATTCATTTGGAATCACTTTATCATGACTTAATTTCAAAATTGGAACATGATTTTGAATGACTACAACCAAAGGATCGCGCGCATGCAGTACAACAGTTTTCAATCGATCTTGTTGACTTTGTTAGCTCCTTTTCGGGTACTAGTTCTGCCACAATTTAATAGAAACGTGTGACACATGACCATTTGAGAACCAAATATGGACGACATTATTGATTGTATTATGTGAGGACCGATGATGACAATTCTCGGGTAGTTCAGCTCATCCACCAGTTCCCTCCTGCGTGTCAATTACCGCATTTTGATGGGAAATTTGTCCTCTCATGTTACAACCACCGCTCCGTACGATTCCTATACTTTGGATGGACCAACAATAATGGGAAAATTGTAAACATCATCTAACGCTGACTAAATAGTGATGTTAACAATTTGTGATCGAAAGTGATCAAAATGACTAAATTGATAAATTATCAAAATGTTTAGAATTAAATTAACTAAAATTTAAAAATTTAGGATTAAATTGGCCATAGTATAATAAGTTTAAAACTTGTGGGAATATGTTTCTATGAATAAATCCACCCTATACTTCTTTAATTCCCATATAAACACACATACATCAAATGATATATATTTATATAAATAGATATATGGATCTGTTGTTTAATGACTGTCTTAATTGGTACATACCATAAAAATGGTGATCTGGGTTCTTCACTTAAACCAATTTTATGGTCGCCATTATTAGTCCAAGGACTAATATGATAAAAGTAAAGGTGATTAACCCCATAAACACACAAGTATCAAGTATTTTCTACTTACTATGGGCAATTATAACCTAAGGTTAACTTTGGCGAAGCTCAAGGACAAGCCAACCATATCGCCATAAATTACTTAATTCCACGAAACTCGATACTAAAGAGGCTTCGTAAAACGGTATCAAATGTGAAACTTCATGATTTTGAATGCAAGATTGTCTTGTCCTCAATTCAATTACTTGGCGTATTTGAGTAGACTTACTTTTATCTTTTATTTCGTTTAAATTTTGCAATGAACAAATTCTGACTTTTTTCTTAACCCAAAAACTTCAGAACCATTCGCATTATGCGAATATTGTTTTGTAGAATCACATGCTACAATTTTTCGTTAATTTCTTAAATAAGGTTTGGAAGATAAGTAATAAATAACAACTTTCAACCCATCATCAAGGTACACAAGAATAGCTTGTCAGTGCGTGCGACTATATTACTTACACACCTGTCATCTGATAATCCCATTTTATTTTACTTTTTGAAGAACGAATGGCTGTGATTTGTATAGATGAACCGACGGGCTAAAATATGGTTTCAAATAAATCTGACTAGAGTCTATTGGACCAACTAAATACAAAACTAAAAGCTCGAGAGGCATCACCCGTGTCGATTTCGACGTTTAAACTAATTTTAATCTTGTCTCTCCGTCGAATCAAACACCTAACTTTCCTGTCGGTCAGATGGTAAGAATTTCCCAGTATTGAACAAAAAAAATAAAATGAAATCACAGAATCGCCTATGCCTAGTTGTGATTTGACTATTGCGGTCGGACTAAATCAAGTCAAAATTTACCTTTGCGGAAAAAAGTTGAATTGACTAGATCCTTCAGGATCCGGTTGCCATGTATCTAAGCAGAAGAGAAGTAGCTTTTGATTTCGATTACCATGACTTTATGCTTGCTTTTGGTTGGTGATTGCGACCATTAGATTAGAATCATCAGATAAATCCTCCACCAAACGAAAGCATGCCTTCAGCAACCAGCATAAGATTACCGCTTCCTGTTTCTCTTCGATTAACTATTTTTTATCACTGGATTAGCCCGGAGTATTCTGGAAAATGGGAAAATCTAGGATAGGCAGCCGGCAGCTTGGAGAGAGCGATGTGCTGCCAATTCCATCGAAGATGTCACTGCCTATCTCTCGTGAATCTTCGTATTTTTGGTCGAAAGACTGTTCAATTCTTGATGGAAGTTGTTTTGGCGCACTTATTAAAGTGTCTTTATTTCTATTTATTTAGACATATTTATTTATAAATCTAAAGTATGTCAAGAGTCGTGTTTTAAGCCTACATATAAGCGAGTATTGTAATCAGTTTTATAGTATGGTGAGTGAAAAGACATTTCAGCAAGAAAAGTAATGTATTCATCTCCTTTCTTAAAAGCTTCTCTTGTGAGAGTATTATCAGAGCTGTGCAACTCTGATATTCAATAATTGGTATCGGAACAAGGTTATTTGAGACCGAGAGCACGGTTGTCAAGGACCGTGAGTCAAGTCTTCCGGAGCATAGTTCGTGAAGATGGTGGTCAAGGACTAGAATATGTCGAAGTTCTGTCGGTGTACAGTTATGGACTGTGATCGATTGGTCGAGGATCAAGGTTTCTTGGAGTAGTGCTGGGCATTATTTCAAGTTAGATGGCGGATGTTTCAAATTCGACGAATGGCATTGAGAAGCTCAACAACTCCAATTACAATAATTGGATTGTCAGGATGTAGTTTTATTTGCTAGGTAAGGATTCGTGGGATATTGTTGGCAGCGTAGCAACACCACGGCACCTAGAAACGATGATGAATAGAGGACATGGAAGATCAAAACGGGTAAGGCTCTTTATGCTCTTGCTATAACTCTCAAAGATGATTTATTGCCGTACATTAAGAGTGCGCAGACTCCCACAGAGGCGTGGAATAACTTGGCAGCATTATTTGCAAGATCGAATGATGCCAAGCTACAAAGGCTAGAGAACAAGCTGCGGTCGATGTTACAACAAAATATGACAGTAAGTCAGTATTTCTTCAAAGTTAAGTCTATTTGTGACGAAATTTCAAAGTTGGATCCCGCTAATGCCATCTCAGAAACAAGAATGAGAAGAATTATTATTTTACGAGTTAAAGCCGAAGTATAACGGTATTATTTTGGCTACTCGTGGATGGGCAACTCAATCAACGTTGATTGATCTAGAGAATATTCTGGCTAGCCAAGAGACTTTAGATAGTCAAATGTCTAAGGTTTTGATTAAGGAAGAAGAAAGTGCCCTATTTAGTGATAAAAGAGGGTTCAAGGGTCAGAGGCAAACCGATGCTAACAATAAAGATGGCAAGTCGAGGAAAAGCCATGTTGAATGGCAAAAGCAACCAACTTATGAAGGATGGTAAAAGCGTCCAGGAGAGTTGAGCTTCGACCAGGGGGAGTCAGGCGACACGATGGCAAAAGACGTAGTGGACGATGTTAAGTTTGCGGCAAGGAGGGCCACTTTGCCAAAGATAGTCGAGCGAAGAAAATTGAAGGAAATGTCATAGCATCATCGAAGAGGAATGATTTTGATGAAGCAAAGGAATGGGGTTTCCAAACATTTGTTGCAATAGTGGTGTCAAACGAGTTCGCTGCCTCTTCCACAATCGAGTTAAACGATGCGATGGCATTAATCTCTATAAGTGAAAAGTCAATTAATTATGATTACGACTAGGTTGTTGATTAGAGGTGTTTGAGTCATATGACTGGAGATCAAGGCAAGCTGTCGAAGCATAAATATATTAGAGGATGTGTTGTTATTATTGCAAACGGCTTGAGGTTGCCGATTACTCATATTGGTGAGATGATGATAACTCCTTGGTTCAATTCACAACAAGTTGAATTGAAAATTGTGTATCATGTGCTAGGAATGAAGAAGAGTTTATTGTCTGTGTCCTAGCTCACAGACTTGAGTAATTATGTAGTGTTTGGTCCACGAGATGTTAAAGTGTACTGAAGTTTGAAGCCCACTGGTCAACCAATCATGGAGGGACATCGGTTGGAGTCCATTTACGTGATGTTTGCTCAAACGACATATGTAAACAAAACCCAAAGGAATGATACATCTAATTTATGGCATGTGCAGCTTAGGCATGTAAGTTATCACAAGTTGAAGGTGATGATGCAAAAGAACATGTTGAGGGGTCTTCCCTAGTTGGAAGTGCAAGAAAATGTGGTTTGTGTTGGGTGCCAATACGGGAAGGCACATCAACTTCCATATGAGGAATTGTCGTTCAAATCTCGAATGTCTCTCGAGCTCATTCACTTGAATGTGTTTGGTCCAATGAAGCAGCAATCTATTAGCATATTCAAGTATATGATCACTTTCATCAACGACTTCTCTAGGTACGTCCGGGTTGATTTCATGAAGGAAAAATCTGAGGTGTTTATCAAATTTAAGGTGTTTAAGGAGAATGTTGAAAGTGAAGTAGTTAGAAAAATTTGTTGCCTATGCACCGATAACAGGGGAGAGTGCACTTCCTACAAGTTTACGAAGTATTTACAAAAATACAAGGTACCTCAATAGTATACTTGTTTGTATACGCCACTACAGAACGGTGTGGCCGAAAGAAAAAAATGGCATCTAGCTGAGACATGTAGGAGCATGTTACACGTGAAAAATGTTCCACCGAGGTTTTGGGCTGAATGTATGAAGATGGCGGCTCACGTGACTAACAGGCTACCACAATTAAGGCTTAGTTTTATGTCACCATACGAGAAGCTATGGAATCACAAGCCTGTGATAAGTCACTTTAAAGTTTTCGGATGTGTATGTTATGCATTTGTGCCTGATCATCTTTGTAGCAAATTCGACAAGAAGGCAATTCACTGCATATTCGTGGGATATGATGATTAATGAAAGGGGTGGAAGTGCTGCGACCCTACAATAGAGAGGTGCTATACTTCAAGGAATGTGGTGTTCGACGAAATGTCATCTTGGTGGTCACATCAAGTTGTCGAATTGCCAAATTCACAACATTTTAATAAAGAGGTCGAAGAAAGGCTGAAAGAATTCAATGAGAATCAGCCTGTTGAAAAAGATGTCGAAGCACAATCACCAGGATCGACAAGTTCATCTAGTGAGCATCCAAGGTCGACAAAAGAACTTCAACCAAGTCAAGTAGAAGAACTTGAAGAGGAGGAGCCTCAACTTCAGAGATCGACAAGGCAAAGGAAGCCAAACCCCAACTATGCCAATGCGGCACTGATTGAAGATGTTGGCATGGTTGAGCCTTCGACATATGAAGAAGCCTTGAAGGGTACAGAATGGAGGAAGGCCATGGAAGAAGAAATTCTCGCACTAAAGAAGAATGAGACATGGGACTTGGTATCGAAAACTAAAGAGGTACGTCATATTTCTTGTAAATGAGTTTATAAACTTAAAACTCGACTAGATGGGTTGATTGAGAGGTATAAAGCATGTCTAGTGGCTTGAGGATTTACACAAAAATATGGGGTTGATTATGAAGAGATGTTTAGCCCAATGGCAAAGGTTACCATAGTTCGAGTTTTATTAGCACTTGTAGCAAGCAAGTCGTAAAATGTGTGGTAAATGGATGTGAAGAATGCTTTCCTACATGGAGAACTCAAGTGAGAGATATACATGGAGCAACTAGATGGCTTCAAGAGCAAAATTCATCCAGAATATGTCTACAAGCTAAAGAAAGCATTATATGGCTTGAAGCAAGCCCCAAGAGCGTGGTATGGAAAGATCGCAGAATTCTTGTTGAAGAACGATTATAATGTAGCTCTAGCAGACTCGAGCCTGTTTGTGAAGGCAAAAGATGGAAAGATTGCAGCTGTGCTGGTTTATGTGGATGATCTCATCATTACTGGAGATAATGAAGATGAGATATGTCGAATTAAAGCCAATCTCTCTGTGCGGTTCCAAATGAAGGAGCTTGGAGAATTGAAACATTTTTTGGGGCTTGAGATTGATAGGACAAAGGAAGGATTATTCCTATGTCAACAAAAGTATGCATGAGATCTCTTGAAAAAATTTGGAATGCTTGAATGCAAACCTATATCTACTCCATTGGATGGGAACGCAAAGCTATGTGTTGAAGAAGGTCGAGAGCTTGAAGATCCGACTATGTATAGGCAACTGGTAGGTAGTCTAATTTACCTTATCATAAGTCAGTCTGACATCGCTTTTGCAGTGGCAGTAATGAGTCAATTCATGGAGAAGCCAAGGAAGCCTCACTTGGATGCAGCCAAACATATCCTGAGGTATGTAAAGAAGACTTTTGATTTTGGGCTTTTGTATAAAAAGGAATCATCAAGTGAGTTGGTCAGTCATTGTGATGTAGACTATGTTGGAGATCAACACACATGGCAATCAACTACTGGATACTCGTTTAATCTTGGATCAGCATTAGTATCCTGATGCAGTAAAAGACAGCTAACTGTGTCTTTGTCTACAACAGAAGCTGAATATAGAGCAGCAACAATGGCAGCTCAAGAGAGCACGTGGCTAGTGTAGCTATTGGATGATCTTCATTAGTCAATAGATTATTCGACAATATTGTATTGTGATAATCTATCCACTATAAGCTTGGCAAAGAATCCAATTTTCCATATTAGGACTAAGCATGTGGAAGTTCACTATCATTTTCTGCGGGAGAAAGCGTTGGAGGGCAAGATCAAGATGAAGTACATCAAGACAAGTGATCAAGTTGTTGATATCTTCACCAAAGGTCTTTGAGCTGCAAAGTTTGAAGAGTTTTGAGCTCAGCTTGGTATGGTCGCAAGGACTATCCTTAGAGAGAGTAGTCGATGAGGGGGAGTAATGAAGAGATCACCACTTATCTCTCGTGACTCTTCGTGTTTTTGGTCGAAAGACTGTTTAGTTCCCGATGGAAGTCATTTCATGTTTTCTCATATATCTAAGGTATGTCAAGAGTCGTGTTTTAAGCCTACATATAAGTGAGTCTTGTAATCATTTTTATAGTATGGTGAGTGAAAAGACATTTCGGCAAGAAAAGTAGTATATTCATCTCATTCCTTAAGAGCTTCTCTTGTGAGAGTATTACTAGAGTTGTGCAACTTTGATATTCAATATCCCTCACCCTCCTAATGGATGAGATAGTTCCTCGATATGGTTAGGGGTGTTACACTTTAGAATGGGTCGGTTCTCGACAATCTAGAATCTATCCAGCTAAGAGGGATCATAAGTTTTTGGAATCGGGATACTTTGGAACTAGCCTTGAAATCGAAACAATGGATTTTTGGGGTAGACTTGAGAACTAGAATGCAAGTCTTCATTTCATATTTAAAATATATTAAACTTATTTTTGGCATAATTAACATATGGGTTTTCATTGGCCAAATGGTTGAAGCGAGTCGAGGCTTTTCTAGAATTGGCTTGGGTAGAGTATTTTATATTGTAACCTCGCTAGATTAACTTAATCATCAAAAAACAGATTTATGTGCGTTGTTGAGATGTGCCGCACATGTTCAGTTGCTCAAATCATTTTAAGTAAAGTATTTCCTGACTCAGGTCCTGGCTTGCATATATTACTCGGTTTAGGGGGTTAGTAAGGTATTTCATAGGTACGAGACTTACCAAAAAAAGAAAGATCTTTCTTGTGAAAAAAATAAAGGGAGAAATTATGGTAATATGAATCATAAGGAAAAGGAAACCCATCAATCTTGGGCCTAAGGTTGACAAGAAGTATAGAAGAAGATACAAATTAGGTCAAAAAGGCAAGCCCAGGTTCGAATAAAAAAAAATCTTGCCCTGTACTAGCCCTCCCAAAATACAAAATCAGGCTTCATTGGGCCCATGAGATAGTTCTTGCGCGGGTCCAAAATTTATACTATCATTAAAGCAAGGTTCATCTACTATAAACGAGATCAATCGTCCTAACTAATCTGATCGTATGCCAAACCCTAATTCATAAAAATAATATCCGATCAATAACATTTCATTCAATCACACCATCCGGATTTTTAAAAAACTTTGCTTGCATTGCTCATAGAAGTGTAATCAAGCTGAGCCGAGTCGATACATTATCTAGAAACAGACTTCAAGTATCTATGTTCAAGGAAGTGGAACCTCTTACCCCCACACACTTGTCCAAAATTCGAAATTAGTTCCTACTTTTTAAATTTTCTTACATAACTTGGCCTAAAAATTAAGTTTTGCCCCCATTAAATGTGTAAGAAACACAATTCAAAGTTCGATAGCGAGTAGTTTCATTTTAATTTGCCCCACAAATTAATAAAGCTTCATAAGAATATCTTGATGGAGCATTGTGATGATGAATTTCTGTTACGAGAGTGGTTGGAACGAAATCAAAGAGTGAAATTCAGGATTCAACTTTCATAAATGTTTAAAAACAAGGACTAAATTGCGTAAAATACTCGGATTTTTGGAGTTGCGAGCAAAATTAAAATAATTTTTTTCATTCTGCTGCCCTCTCCAAATTGAAGTTGTCGCTCCACCTTTTGCTCACAAGCGAGAGAGCTGAGATCCGACGGGGAAATAAGTCATCGGGATCGGCGGAGATTTCGACTTCCTTTGGAGGAGTTCTTGGATTTCTCTTCATCTCTTGCACGGCCTTTGCTTCTTGAGCTGCTCCGTGGCTGATCCTTTCCTTCGCAGTTGATCTTCTTAGAGTAACGAAACCAACCCAAAAAGCTTGATAATATTCTCATGATCGGAGGCAGTGGTGGAGGCGGCGGCAAGGTGATTTTTCTTCGACCCTTGAAAGCTGAAAAGCTGACAAGAACAAGTGGGGAGTTGGTGAGTCTCTTCTTCTGTTGTGAGAGATGTTGAAAAGCTCTTCCCTCGCATTTTATATAGAGAGATGTTGCTTGGGTACCACGCGAAGTATCTTATTATCAATTTAAAGTAAACATAAAAAATTTAAGATTCGGACTTTTCCGGACTTGACCCTAACATATCCTTATATCTTAGGCGATGGCAGAACTCAATAACACATTTGACCTAAACTTCGAACACGAGTTCGCTCGATGATCATCTCTAGGTTTAGGGCACTTCAAATAGATGGGTAGGTGCAATAACTGTCCTCAAGTATTTATTAAAGGAACAAATCATAGAATTGTCTTCAAATTCTCAAACTGTTTTCTACTGAGATTGATTTTGTGTATTGCCCTCTTCATAAAATGAGGTGTCGGTAATCACGTTAGGCAACATGCTTAGGCCATGTGGTTAAGTGAACCAAGACAAGTTTTGTGTAATTGCGGAGAGTTCTTAGAAAGGGAACCATGGAATTAGTCATTATCCTTGATTGCCTGATGGTCTCTTTGAATTCTCAAGTTGTTTTCTATTGAGATTGATTTTGTTTGTCGCCCCGTTCGTAAAATGAGGCGTTTGTAATCATGTTAGGGGACATGCTTAGGCCACGAGGTTAAGTGAACCAAGAAATGTTTTGCGTAATTGCAGGAAGTTCTTAGAAAGGGTCAACCATGGAATTAGTCATTATCCTTGAGTCCCGGATTGTCTCTTCAAATTCTCAAATTGTTTTCTACTAAGATTGATTTGTTTATCACCCCATTGTAAAATGAGGCGTCTGTAATCATGTTAAACAACATGCTTATGCCACAAGGTTAAGTGAATCAAGACAAGTTTTGTGTAATTGTAGGGAGTTTTTAGAAAGGGTCAACCATGGAATTAGTCATTATCCTTGACTCCGGGATGATCTCTTCGAATTCTCGAATTGATTTCCATTGAGATTGATATTTTTTATCACCCTGTTCGCAAAATGAGGTGTCTATAATCATGTTAGACAACACGCTTAGGCCAAAAGTTTAAGCGAACCAAGACAAATTTTGTGTAATTGCAGGGAGTTCTTAAAAGGGGTAACCATGGAATTAGCCATTATCCTTGACTCGCAAATGGCAAATATGACTGCAATTCTATGGCCATTTTTTCTGGTCATCTCACTTTCGACCATTACTATAATGAAGTCGAGTATTCTTGGAGCCCACGTTCATCCTCCTCGATGCGCCTCCACGTTGCCATGTTATAAAATATATATAATATATATATATATAAATATATTCTCGCCGTTTCTTTCTTGATCAAGAGTCAAATTGAGCTCACTCAAAAAATAATCTGGCAGACAAAATAAAGTTAATTAAAAAATTCAAAGGGGTTAGTTAAAGGGCTAGTCCCAAAATCTTCATTTGATTCCTAGCATTTGAAATTTCAATTTACTTGAATCATTCCATTAACTCCGTCAATTTTAAATAGATGAAAACCACCATGCATCAATTTTTTATTATTCTATCAATTCTACATGAGAACTAATGGGATGGCTATGTGGATGATTATGACAAATTTCAAGATTTAAATGCAAGAAACGTAAATTCAGGATTCAAGTACATTATTAGAAAAGGTTTAAAATTTCCACCGCAAATATTGCTATATGTAGTATAGATCTAGCATATGGAACTATAATTTCCCAGTTAGCAACCGAGCGAAAATATCAAGCTAGATGACTTATGAATGTACATGAGGAGTTACAATAGAGTACGTTCAGTAACAGATTAGAAGATCCCATGAGATATTTTCTAGGGACGAACCATTCTTAAGATGAACAAAGAAAGGAGTAGAGTGGAATGAAGAGAGCAGCAATCTAATATCTCTAGAAATGAGATGAAAGCATATTTGAATTCATCCTTAAATGGGAAGATTTCTTGATTCGTACTGCATTAATAGTCTTGAAATATTTAAATAATAAATCACACTTTCATCTAATATTCATTTATCTTGACATACATATATGAATCTCTTGTGAGTTTCATGATTTCATAAGCAAATGTAAGGGACACAAAAATTTCACAAAGACATGCTTTGCAAAAAGTTATGTGTGCAACTATCATCACTCTTTTGTGGGAAAATTACCAATTTAATACTAAATTTATTAAATGAATATCAATTTAATTCTAATTTTTTTTTTTTTACTAGTGTAGCCTTAAATCTTTATACACAACGTTGATGTTATCCTTCCAATAAAATACCCTGGAAATTGCTAATGCATCAATCTACACGTTGTTTACATCGATGTGCCGCGTAAGATAACCAATAGTGACTGAAATCACGTGAGCAATTTCTTGTGGCAATCCACTGTAAGAATTATATTGAAATTTTACGTAAAGGTTTAGTATTGCACTGACAAAATTAAATAGAATTGATAGGCATCCGTACAATAGTTATGTGCATAGTGGTCATCATTTGTTTGTTGTTGTAGATATAACATTTTAAGTGTAACATGACATGACCATATACATTATTATGACATATGACTCATTACTCATAACATGTTGTGATGCATGTAATTATTATCAAAAGCAATCCTAATTTCAAAACAACCGTGGCCAACCTGTAAACGAATACATGCGGAGGCTGAGCCAGCCTAAGAACTATGTGAAGACTTTTTAGCATACTTGTCAATTTTGATGAACAGTCACGCGATCCGATTCTATCCTTAGCCTCCTCAATCAGTACACTTAAAAAAAAAAAAAAAAAACGATTAGTCGTGTTCAAAAATTGAATTCAGCTCATTTCCTGGTCTTGTAGTATGCGTTCAGAATACTTTTTAGAGATTCAAAACAACGTGGCCAGCTTCCGTGGAGATGGAGGGTTCGTGGGTCACTGTCATGACTCGGTCTTCCTCCTCAGGTTCCTCGAAATATCTAACGGATGTACGAAATATTAACTAAGAAATTGTAGCTACTTAATAAATTTTTTATTGGCAAAGAAAGGTAGGAGGGGAATATCGGTACCAGCGATTCACTGTACATTATCACAAGAGCTTCACATCATGTGTCACATCATGTGTCATAATATTCAATTTGAGTTATAATTATTGCTATTGTAGAGCGAGTCCAGACAACTACTATTTCATTGGAATGCAAATTAGGATAATTATCCTACACTTAGGGCACAGGTAGAATCTACACCACGGATGAATCGGGATTTTCTGGAGATCGGGAAGTGATTAGAGTGACTCGAACTGGTGACCATCGGGACTCCAGACCACGTGGAGAAACGCCGGTGGAGTTACCTAATTAATTAGGGCAGCAAGGTACGTCGCAAGCAGGAAAAGGACGAGGAGTCGATTTTCACGGGGTCGACAGGTAGATAAGAGTCGACGTTCAACGAGGTTGAATCACATAGATTGGAGGAGAGAGATGTGCTTGGAGGCTACGGCACTTTGATGTTGCTGCCTCTCCCATTGGCTTGGTGATGTGCAATGCACCAGCCATCATCATATGCGTGTGAGACTTTTCCTCAATTAACATGTGGTAAACACCATTTAATACCATTTCTTGGACAAGAAGTTATCTAATGCCACCGCGACAATATGTTGATATAGTCTTTTTGGCTAATTTTGATCAAAAATCACTGATGAGACACCGGCCTTCTTATATAGCATAGCTTATGCTGACGTTGGAAAATTTTTGCAAATTTTTGCCAATTTTTTATTTTTCTTTCTTTTTTGGATTGTGGGACAATAACCCTCATCAGGATTTGGTGAGGTTGCAGTGACTGTCACTGGCCACAAAGAGGGTTCATGGCCCCTCACTTAGATATGGCGAAGGTACAACGGCCTTGTTAGATCCATCACAGTCCTCATCAGATTTGGGTCAAGCAAGGGCACTGTGGCCCTTACTTGTGGCCAGCTACCTCCGCTAGCCATGCTGAGGCCGTTGATTGATGGAAGGAAATGAGAAAGAAAGGAAAAAGAAAAGTAGGAATGAAAAGGAAAGGAAAATATGAGCACAATTCAGAAAAATGAAAAAATTACAAAAATTGTTTATGTCAGTACCGATCGTGTCATATGCAACAGTTAGCATCCACTGTAGTTTCTGAATTATATTGACAAATAATCAAAATATTTAGGAATAAATTAGGTAAAATAAAAAGTTTACGACTAAATTGATATATGTATAATAAGTTTAAGACTTTCTTGATAATTCTTCTTAATTCCCACTTTGTTGGCCCCTTTCATTCGATGCTCAAGGTAACCTTGTATGTCTTCTTGCGTAGCTCACGCTACGTTCCACGCATGCCATTCCAAGAGACCAAGTTCACATACCATGTAAGAATCAAAGAGGGCGTGCATATACATCTCCAAAAAAATAAATGTGCATGTGTTAACACCTAAATTTAGATTATTCATCATATATATATATATTAAGCATTTTATTTTGATATTTGAAAAGGATTTTTAAATTTTGGAGCCATTTTTCGGTTGAGTGGTTTCGGAAAATCGTATTTGTTGAGTGAATATATGCCACAATCGAGGGAAATATTTGCTGAATAAAAAATCAGTTGAACGGTTTCGGAAAATCGTCATTTGTTGAGTAAATATATGCCACAATCGAAGGGAATATTTGTTGAATAACAAATCTTCTTTTTCCTCTATAAATAGAGGCTGGAGGTGAGACGAAGAGGAGGGGGTGCGACGGAGAGGCTGAAAAAGAAATCGTAAAGGGGAGGGGGCTGAAAGAACTCGGAAAAAGGAAGGGACGTGAGAAAGGTGAGAAGAGAAATGAAGGAGTGAAGGTGGAGATTCAGAAAGTGAGTGAGAGGACTCAAAAGGGTGCGGCTAAGAAGAATCGAGAGAAAGTGAGAGCTCGATACAACGACGCACTTGTTCGTTGCGCATCATTTCTGCATTTCGAATCGTTCATTTGCTACATTGAGGTCTTTCGCTAGTATTCGTTCTTATTGCCGTGTTGCAATTGTTTGCTGTTGTTCGACATTATTCGTTATTACTGCATCACTATTGTTCGTCACGGCTCGCAGTTGCTGCTGCTTGCATTCATTTGTCGTCCAGTTTCGCCGTTGTCGCTTCTCATCTTCACGGCCCAGAGATTATTCGTTGCCACTACCCAGGAATTACAGCCCAACTTAGAGTCAATTTGGTGTTCTTGTTGACTGGTTTTTATTGCTTTTGTTGCTGAACAAAATAAGGTTGCCGTGAGTTTAATGCGGTTGCTCTCATATTTGATCTTTGCCGTGCTGTACGCTCGGTCATATCACACCTCACATTAAGACGTATTTTACTTGATGCGAAGTTCTGGGTGTGATCTTTTGACGTCCCCTGTATATCCAACTACGTCGCAGCCCCTCACTAGCGATAAGACCACTTTTAATACATACACGACATTTCCAAGTGTGCATTATTGGGATCATTTTTGTGTGTGCAGATTACTTGGTGTTTGAGAAGGTCTATCTTGCGGTCTTGTTCTCTTGGCCAAATTCCCACACTAATTGGGAACTCATCATTGGAATCTTGGCACAATTTCTTTTTGTTTGTTAGTCGCATTCTTGAAGATAATTCTCTTTTGAACCAGGTAGTTAAAGAAATTTGGTCATTCTCTTATTTAGTTTTACAATTATTTGGTTCTTATTGTGATTGGTGATTTGTTAGGCATTATCCAATTAGGAAAATTATTGTGTCGAGGATCATAATAATCAGAAATTTTGAGCCGAGAGACATCGGATTAGATTTTTGATTATTGCGATCTTCTGTCTTGGGTCGTGATGTATTGCATGATCATATGGTTATGTTTGTTGCTCGTGTTGATTTTACATTAGCTAATTTTCTCAATAATAAATAATAAAAATACAAAAAAAGTTCACATTGCATCGCATGATAGTTCGATTGCATGATCATGTGGTAACTATGTTGCATCTTAGATTTATATAATATTTTTAGATGAAAATTTCTAGTTAGACTTAGCTTAGTTTCGGATTTTGATTTTAAAAATAAATAAAAAAATGGCAAAAAAAAGAAAGATCATGCATATGCATATATTAAAATACATCATTCATCCCATATCATATAGCACATGCATATTTAGTGTCATATAATATAGATTGCACACATATTACAATAGTTTTCAATTAACACGTCATTAGAGCCAGGACATTTGAATTGCATATTATACGTCGTTAGAGTAAGAATCATGCATGTTAAATCTAGATTAAAGTCATACATAATTAATTTTACAAAAAAATTAGATGTCATCCCATTTAGAATTTATGTTTAGGGCATACATTTTTAGTTATAGTTTGTTTTGCTTTAAGGTTGATCATGATTCTTACGTTTATTCTTCTAGACCCGTTGAATGTCATTGATTGTGATCCGCATGACCACTCCTTTCCATGTTAGTGGCCTAAGTTAAAATTAATCAAGACTGCTTACAAGAAAAAAAATCTTTTAGAAACTTAAAGATAAATTGTACCGAAAGGGTTCTAGTTTAACTTAGCGTAACCATGCCCTCGAACCTATTGAATCTCTGATTCGCAGAAGTAAAGTGTTCTCCCATACTTTACTTGGGTTTCTAATCAACCCTAATTGATTAGTGGCGGCTCCTAATTGAATAGAATTGCATGTTTAACAAGGTTAAATTTTGAGTACTAAGTTGCGGTTGGTAAGGCTTAGGAGAGTCCGCACTAAATTTTCGAACTTAATAATCCATTAGTTTTCCTTTAGTGATTCACCTTTGGGAAGGTCACGACAGCATGGATGTTGACACCTAAATTTTGATTGATCATTCGTAATTTAATGCATAAAAATTTAGGGATTAATTTTAACCCTAAACAAAAAATATTTGATTAAATTACATAGCATATAGTTTTAGGAGCATTTATTATTGCATTTGCATTGGACTTGCAGCAAATGTGTTTCCATTGATGGTTCTAAGCTTTAATTTAACAAGTTGGACTAAGCCCACAAGGAAAAAGAATTTGGCTAGACTCGTTAAGGGATAACGAGTTGGAATATGAGAATGTTCCTGATAATATTCACATTATTCAAGAAAGGTGTCGAATGAAATATTCTCGTTAAGGGATGACGAGTTGGAATATGAGAATGTTCCCAAGAACATTCTCATTATTCAGGAAAAGTGTCGGATGAAATATTGGAAAAATATTGTACGTGAGATACAAGAGTTAAATATGCAACATGCAAATTTATCATCTTTCCTTAAATAACATATTTTTCTCACCTATAAAAAGGGTCTCACCTATAAAAAGGGGGCCACAAATACTGAAGGAGACACAAAAAAAAAACCACAGCCACAATTGAGAGAAAAAGAGCGACACCGCAATATAGAGAGAGAGGAGAAAAAACGTCTATTTTTGTTGTAGGTCTTGAAGGTCGGCTCACAAAAGGAAGCCTCTTCTCAAGAGACAAGGGAGAAAGGATCGTGAGACGTGGAGAGGCGTCCAGCAAAGTCAAAGGAGAAAGGAAGTGAAAGGGGAATCGAGCATCCTCCTCTGAAGTGCAATTTCTTGGTGGCGATTCCACAATTCAAATCAGTCCGTGCCGCCACAATTCAACCCAACTCTAGTGTGAATTGCTCTCACGTCGCCGTCACACCCTTGCCATCCGCCTTGAAGCATTGTTGATTACGATCCCTGCAATTTGTTACTTGTCCGAACTTGGAAAGAATAGACAAGATAGGTAAAGTTCCTATCTAAATTAATTCTTGAATATTTTGTTTCCTCATTTGAAGTATTGCATGCCTGATTGAATTTTGATTGAGTGAGGTTGATGTGTCGTGTTAAAAAATCTCAATAATCAAAAATATTGAGCTGCGAGATGTTGGATCAAGTTTTTGATTGTTTTGATTTTCTATCTTGGGTCGGGGCTAAATTGCGTGCTTTACATGATTGGTTGCATTATATGTGTTGATTTTTTAGTAAGATTATAAAAAATGCATAAAATATCTATCGCATAATAGGATAGATTAATACATTTCATGTTAGACTAGTCTTATAGTTTACATTGCATATGACATAGAAGCTTAGGAAATTTCATTAGTTAAATATATATATTTAACAAAAAGGACATACAAATAAAAAAATAAAAGATCATGCATATGCATATAGCAAAATACATCATTCATCTCACATCATGTAGCACATGCATATTTAGATAGATTGCACACATGTTACAATAGTTTTCAATTAACATATGTTATTAGAGTTATGCCATTTGAATTGCACGTCATATCTTGTTAGAGTAAGAATCATGCATATTAAATCTATACTAGAGTTATATATATAATTAATTTAAAAAAAATCCAAAAAAAGGTAAATGTCATCCCATTTAGAATTTATGTTTAGGGCATGCATTTTAGTTATAGCTTATTTTTTTTTAAGGTTGATCATGATTTTTATATTCGTCCTTTTGGATTTTACTGAATGTTATTGATTGTGATTTGCATGACCACTCATTTCCATGTTAGTGGCTTAGGTTAAAATCAATCAAGATTGCTTGCAAAAAAAAAAAATATTTTTGAAATTTAAAGAGAAAGGGTAACGAAAGAGCGCTAGTTTAACTTAGTGTAATCATGTCCCTAAACCTATGGAATCTCTTGGCTCGCAATCATCAAAATAATAATCGCAATTAAAGAAAACATTAAATAAATTGCAAGAGAAAATAATAACAACCTTAATTAAACTAAGGAAACCATAAGAAGTAAAGTATTCTCCCATACTTTACTTGGGTTTTTAATTAACCCTAATTGATTAGTGGCGGCTCCTAATTAAATAAAATTACATGTTTAAATAGGTTAAATTTTGAGTACCAAGTTGCGGTTGGTAGGGCTTGGGAGAGTCCATACTAAGTCTTCAGACTTAGTAATCCATTAGTCCTCCCATGGTGATTCACTTTCGGGAATGTCGCAACAATGGAAAAGATTAAATACTTGAGAATTGCAAACTAATTAGAGAAAGAAATGTAAATGATTGTAAGGTTCTTACATTCAATTTCAGCAATTAAGATAGATATGATGTTACAATTATCATTTTATCCAATTTATCGTACGGTAGTACTACGGCACAGCCATGGATTCAACGGATTTTTCCACTACAACTACAAGTATAGTTCAGAGTGGAAATAGAAAATCACGAATGCGACCTCTGCCATCTAAATGTTAATCGTTCTCCAACACATGTTTAAACATGAAAGCGAACGAATGCGGTCTCGATCGGATGGGTTGCGCCGGGTCACCTTGCCGCATGGTATTAGCATCACCCAATAGACTCTTTCTTCGCAGTCACCGGCTGATCGTATCTTGGGCATGCACCGGAAAAACAGATGATCGACCGTCCTTCATTATCCGGGACTCAGAGACGAGAGAGTTGAGATCCGACGGGGAAGTAAGTCATCGGTATCGGAGGAGGCTTGGACTTGCTCTTGGAGCCGTGCTTCCTCGACTCGCCTTTGCCCTCGGCATGGCCATCTTTGCTCACCGACCGGCTCTTGTTCGAGCGATCCTCTCCATCGAAGCTGATCACCCTACCGTTCGACTGATCGGAGAAGCAACTGAAAAGGGTCGAGAAGAGACTCATGATCGATGAGGATGCAGAAGAGACCGCGACAACTTAGTACGTCGGAAGCTGTTGCTGCACTAGCTAACTTTTGCTGATTTGTGGTGAGAAAACTCTTACGATTCTCTCACTTTATATATAGGCATGTGGATGAAGCTTTAAAGAGTCGTGGCCTTAGCCGCCAAGAAATTGGAGGGTTTCTCGTGTGGCTCTCCTTAACTCAGTCCTCCTCTGGTTCTTGAAAATACCTCGGGTTATAAAGTAAAGATGTTTAAGGAAAAAAAGCCCTAAACATATTTGTATAAATGGCAATTCAATTGTAAACTTTTTAATTTGGCCAATTTAATCATATACCTTTTAACGACTTACCGATGTAGTTCTTCGATCAATTTTGGCCGAAAATCGCTAATGTGAACAGTGACCATCTATGTGTAAGGTTAGTATTGACATAAATAATTTTTGCAAATATTTCATAATTTCTTAATTTTGTTTTATAGATTCTCTTTATCCTTTTATTTTCTTTCTTTTCTTTTTCCATCGTGGGACATCAACAATTTCTAGCTAAAATTCAGGATTATATTGACAAATAGTCAAAGAATTTATATATAGGCACGTGGATGAAGCTTTGAAGAGTCGTGGCCTTAGCCGCCAAGAAATTGGAGGGTTTCTCGTGTGGCTCTCCTTAACTCAGTCCTCCTCTGGTTCTTGAAAATATCTCGGGTTATAAAGTAAAGATGTTTTAAGGAAAAAAAGCCCTAAACATATTTGTATAAATGGCAATTCAATTGTAAACTTTTTAATTTGACCAATTTAATCATATACCTTTTAACGACTTGCCAATGTAGTCCTTTGATCAATTTTGGCCGAAAATCGCTAATGTGAATAGTGACCATCTATGTGTAAGGTTAGTATTGACATAAATAATTTTTGCAAATATTTCATAATTTTGTTTTATAGATTCTCTTTATCCTTTTATTTTCTTTCTTTTCTTTTTCCATCATGGGACATCAACAATTTCTAGCTAAAATTCAGCATTATATTGACAAATAGTCAAAGAATTTATATATAGGCACGTGGATGAAGCTTTGAAGAGTCGTGGCCTTAGCCGCCAAGAAATTGGAGGGTTTCTCGTGTGGCTCTCCTTAACTCAATCCTCCTCTGGTTCTTGAAAATATCTCGGGTTATAAAGTAAAGATGTTTTAAGGAAAAAAAGCCCTAAACATATTTGTATAAATGGCAATTCAATTGTAAACTTTTTAATTTGACTAATTTAATCATATACCTTTTAACGACTTGCCAATGTAGTCCTTTGATCAATTTTGGCCGAAAATCGCTAATGTGAACAGTGACCATCTATGTGTAAGGTTAGTATTGACATGAATAATTTTTGCAAATATTTCATAAAAATTTCTTAATTTTGTTTTATAGATTCTCTTTATCTTTTTATTTTCTTTCTTTTCTTTTTCCATCGTGGGACATCGACAATTTCTAGCTAAAATTCAGGATTATATTGATAAATCGTCAAAGAATTTATAACTAAATTTGCCAAATTGACGAGTTCAAACGGAATTGTCATCTGTAAACCACCTTTTCAAAGTAGCAACTCATCAATTTGGCCGGAACATCAAACGGATAAAAGGACCAGGAGTCACTTTTGATGGGGTCGAGATCGTTTGACTTTGCACTCCACGAGCTTCAATCTTATCTAATTGGGAGGACCACCATTTCCTTGGCGCCTAAGTTGATTAAGATTCTTCTTTGAACTCGCATTTTTTATTAAAATTTTCTTGACCTAGAACCACGCGTCTTCACGCCATTGGCTTGGTGATGCGCACTGGTGTGTATCCCTCTTTGATCCGTAATGCTTTTGTTTCAAGATTAACATGTGCTTTTCTTTTTCTGAGAGTAGTCAAGGTACGAGGCTACTTCTAGAAACACGCCGTCTCGTTTCTTGCTTCACGCTTCTAAGTGTGTCTGCATCCAAATCACCCTAGAAGTTAGGGTTTACACATTGGATTTTTGCAGGTAATCTCATCGGTGTCAAATCTCTTCTACACAAGATGGAGCCACTTTTGCGCTTGATAGCAAGAAAACAGACAGATTTAAGCTAACCCTTTTGTTTTTTCCCCCCCCGAATTGGGTGGCTCCACAATGCGTGGGCATGCATTTAGGAATAGACTCGAAAGAGAAGAGAGCTCATAACAACATAGAGAAAGCTACTTTTCACTAATCTGTCACATAAAGATCATGTGAAACTTGAGCAAAATAATGGGTAAATCTATTTTTACCCTAGATAGCAAGGACATAGACAGAGTTAGCCTAAACTTCTTTTTCTTTTCTCCAAATGGGTGGAGAGACTAACCCTGACGTTCAGGCTCCACATCATGTGTCCATGCATGGGGTCATGTTTTGCGTATCGATCTTAAGCACGGAGGAATCGACTTGAAAGGAAAGAGGACCAATGAAACAAACGTCGAGAAAAAGCAACTTTTGACTGTTCTTTCACATAAAGATGATGTGATACTTGAGAACAGCTAACCTCAAAAAAAGCAAAAAAAAAAAAAAAAAAAAAACGTTTCTCGCTGCTTTATGTTCAGCTCTCAACAAATTTCTAGGAACAAATGGACGAATTAATACACGGATTCTATCATCCCTCCAGCACGAAAAAGATGACCGCTAATGGTGTTCAGATTTCGGCCGGACTCAGAGACGACCGAGGTGAGATCCGACGGGGAAGTAAGCCACCGGAATTGGAGGAGGCTTGGACTTCCTCTTTGCGTTGTTCTTCTTCAACTCGGCTTCACCTTCCACATGGTCGTCTTTGCTTATCGAACTGCTCTTGTCCGAGCGATCCTCCCCTTCGCAGCTGATCACTCTACTGTCAGATTGATCGGAGAAGCAACTGAAGAGGGTCGAGAGGAGACTCATGATTGAGGATGAGAACGACAAAACTCCAAGAGCCAGCAAGAGAAGAAAAGGCGGAGAATTTAACACTTCAGCTGATTCTCTTTAAAGAACAATCGGAGGAATTGAAGCTGAGAACTTTCTTTTCTGAGTTGCTTGGTGCAGAACCCAAGCTTCTTCTTGAACTATATATAGACATAGTGATAAAGCTTTGGAGAGACTTAGCCGCCTTAGCTTCCAACAAAAAGGATAATTTCAGTAACTCAAGTCTTCCTTCCTCAGGTTCTCGGAAATATCTAGGATGGTTACCCTCAGCCGCCAGCAAATTGAGTGTTTTGTCTGCTTTCTTCCCCAGGCTCTTTGACTGTGTCGACAAATTACCTTATTATTATTATTATTATTACATCGGCCTCCAACAATAGCGACAAGTGCGCTGTTCCCCTTTAACAGCACGTTTGATCATGTCAAACAGAGTTGCATCGTGTTGGGTTTCTTTCTTTGACCCGCCAATTCCTTGATATTCTTTGTGCTTCAGCTTCAGCAAAAGCCAAAATAATATTATTTAAATTTCAAAAAATTATTAAAAACTATATATGTTTTTACGAGTCAATATTTACGTTTTATGGAAGTTTTAATGTTTGGAATTTTGAAAAAAAAAAAAACGCTACATAAGTTTTCACGGTTCTTTCACTATATATATAGACAAGTGGATAAAGTTTTGGCAAGACGTGGCCTTAGCTTCCGAAAAATTGGAGGGTTTCATAGGTGGTTGTCATTACTCAGTCTTCCGACTCCTTACCTTCTTGGAAATATTATGGTTATAGATTGTGATAATCATCAAAGAAATCTTAAATTTATCGTATGAATACCAATTTTCTTCGAAACTTTTTAATTTGGATAATTTAATCTTAAATCACTTGATAATTTGCCAGTGGAGTTATTCTGGTTAATTTTGGCTAGAAATTATCAACATAGATGCTAATTATCCTACATGGCATAATTAATGCTGACATGGACAATTGCACTACTTTATATAAATTTACTAATTTTTACAGTTTTTATTATTCTTTTCTAACATGGGATGTCCGTGATAATTTACCAAAATGCAGGACTGGATTGAATTGGCATCTGGGCACCACTTTTTTTCAAATTAGCGTCTTATCAATTTGACCACAACATTCGGCCACAACATTGAACGTATGGAAGGACGCGGAGTCACCTTTTGGTGGGGGTCGAGATCGTTTGACTATACATTCCACAAGCTTCAACCATTCCCTTGGAGCCTGCTTTACTTAAGATTCTTCCATAAACTTGCCTTCTTTTATTTTCTTGACCAAGACGCATCGTCACGCCATTGGGTTGGCGATACACACCGGAAAATGAGTTCACCATCTGAGCAACAACTTTTGACTAATCTGTCACATAAAGATTATTTGACACTTTGAACACAAGAATGGGTAAATCTACTTTTACCCTAGATGGCAAGAACATAGACAGATTAGCCTAACCTTCCTTTTCTTTTCTCCAGATGGGTGGAGAGACTAAACCTGAAGTTCAGGCTCCACATCATGTGTTCATGCATGTGGTCATGTTTTGCGTATTGATCTTAAGCACTGAGGAATCGACTTGAAAGGAAAGAGGACCAATGAAACAAACATGGAGAAAACGCCAACTTTTGACTATTCTTTCACATAAAGATGATGTGATAATTGAACACAGTACTATATATTAACCTCGTAAAAAGGAAAAACAAAAGAACGTTTCTCGCTGCTTTATATTCAGCTCCCAACAAATTTCTAAGAACAAATGAACGAATTAACACACGGATTCTATCATCTCTGCTGCACCAAAAAGATGATCGCTAGGGGTGTTCAGATTTCGGCCGGACTCAAAGACGACCGAGGTGAGATGCGACCAGGAAGTAAGCCACCGGAATTGGAGGAGGCTTGGATTTCCTCTTGGAGTTGTTCTTCTTCAACTCGGCCTCACTTTCAACTTGGCCATCTTTGCTTATTGAACTGCTCTTGTGCGACCGACCACCCTCTCCTTCGAAGCTGATCACTCTACTATCGGAATGATCGGAGAAGCAACCGAAGAGGCTTGAGAAGAGACTCATGATTCGACGAGGATGTAAACGGCAAGTACTATTCTAAGAGCAGAAGAGGCTGAACAATCAGTACTTTTAGTTGGTTCTCTGGGATAACACCTGAAGCTGCTTTAATGGCTGACTTTGCTGAGTTGGTTTGAGAAAATTCACGATTCTCTCACTATTTATAGACACGTCGATAAAACTTTGAAGGGAAGCGGCCTCGGCTTCCGAAGGATTTCATGTGTCACCATCGTTACTCTGTCGTCTTCCTACTCCTCAGGTTCGTGGAAATATCCAAGGGTGATTTCATTTGTTGTTGTGTCACCACCATTCATTTCCCGAGCTTTCTTGGTGCGTACATTGATTAAGATTCTTCTATGAACTTCCCCCTTTCACTTTCTTGACCAAGGGCCACGCTTCATTACATCATTGGCTTGGTGATGTACATCCCCTGGAGACCCATTTTAGTTACCACGTGGTGCATACCAGTACTTTGACTCGTAATTGGACATGTACTTTTCACTTTTTGAAAAATAAAAAAAATCTTAAATTTATTGTAATTGTGCTAATTCAGTCTTAAATTTTTTTTTTTGTCAATTGAATCATAAACATTTTATAATCATGTTAGTTTAGTCTATCCGACCAAATTTGACCAGCTAATGCTGATGTAGCCACCAACTAGTGTCAGGAACTTTTTTTTATTAATTTTTTAAAATTTCGAATTATTCTATTAACTTTTTTTTTGTCTTTTTTACCTATTTTCTTTTATTTTCCTTATTCACTCCTCCTTTGTCCTCCCTCCTCCCCTGTCCTTCTTCCTTCGCTCTGGCAACTGGCCAAAGGGGAGCTGGTTGATCGTCGGACTGAGGCTGTCGGGCGAGCCCTCGTCGGATTTGGTGAAAACACGTCCCTCCCCTTCTTCATCTCTCCCTCTCTCTTTCTGTGTCTGTAGAGGAACGCACATTTCATCGGCAATCCTTCGATTTTCTAATACCAATCTTCTCTATCCATTACCTGCTTTTGTCTCTATGGAGGTCGCTCCTCCCTAGAATCTCTCTCTCTCACATGAAACTCTATTCATTAGAGATCCATGGAGCCTCGTAACTCGTTCCTCCTCCTCGCCCTCTCTAGTCCCACATTACTCATATCTCTTCGCCTCAACCGACAAAGTCCTGTCCTCCTGCCGATGCCAATCTAGCGAGCCTCGGCCTCACCCCCAATCCCGGATCTCCGACGAATTAGCCGATTCCATCCTCCTCTGTCCCCGCTTCCACAATCAAACCCACCAGCAGATTCTTCATGATTGGGCTCGTCACCTCGTGGTACTCCTCTAGATCCACCGAGGGCTTGCCCCACTAGTGGCCAGGCGAGCTTGCCATCACCCAATAACAGCAAGGCGAGCTTGCCTAGGGCGAGTTCCCTTGGCTGCATCAGTTCGGCGACCGGCCAGCCCTCCCCCTTGGGCCCCTCGTCAAAGCAAAAGAAAGACAAGGGAGGAGGAGGGAAGAAGAAAAAAACAGAAAAAAGATAAAATAATTCAAAAAATATAATATTAATAAAAAATAGTCATCGGCACCAGCCGGTAGCTACGTCAACGCCAGCCGGTCAAATTTGGCCGGATGGATTGAACTAGCATAATTGCAAAAAGTTTATGATTCAATTTGTTGAAAAAATAAGTTTAGGACTAAATCAACATGATTACAATAAATTTAGAACTTTTTTGGTAATTTTCCCTTCATTTTTTAATAGCCGTCGAGGTATGAGGCCACTTCTAGGTACATGTTGTCAATTTATACTAGAAGTTAGGGTTTGCACTTTGAATTTATATAGTAAGTTCTCAACATAAAAAAATTTTCTACAGAAGTAGTCATGGAATAGAAACCTTTATCTAACTAAAAGCAATATATGTGCATGTCAATACCTGAAACCTAGTTGTGTATACTTGTGAAGTAAAAATTTCTTTACAAAGATACTTTTTTATTTTCAACATGTAAATTGAGTCGTTATAGCATATCCTAGCAGTGTACAAAACATTTAACACAAATGGTTTACTACACCATTAATTGGAGAGAGTGGGTAATTATAATCCTCAAATCAATAGTAGATAAATAGATTGTGTAAAATTTCCTTTACATGGGAGTTGTTGCTTTATTTTTTCTAAATTTATTCCTGAAATGGATTGATATTTCCATTTTTTGGGGCTTTTTATACGAGAGAAGAAAAATCTCTTTGATTGTGTATATAATATGATTTCCAATTTCAAATGGATATTGTTATGGGAGGAGGTGGGATCCAAGTGATGATACCCAAGTAAGATCTCAAGGGGTGTCGAATTTTAGAGTCAGGACAGTGTTTTAGGATTGACTTAGAAAAGGGATTAATATCAATTACACAATAAATGTACTTTTTTTTTCTACACACTCTATGTCCATCACATGATCATAGTTGAGTCGTCCTACACAATAATCGAGTCAAGTATGAGTAACTAGAGTATACTTAATAAATTTTGGGCTCAGGTTTTCTAATTGTCGATTCAAGTAATTCTCAAGTCTAATTTTGAAGGTAAGATGGTTATTTTTGAAAAATCGATATGATATTACCTCCACCTTTTATCATGCTCTACAGACATAAATTTTCAAATTGAGCTAGAGGGTTCAAGGTTTATACAGTCACTTCTAATATTCTAGTGAAGTCTAATTTGAGCTCTACCATAGGTCTGCCCTTTTTGTTTTCTTTTCGTAAAATCCTTTTTTTTTCTCAAGTCTTGCTTCTTATTGATTTCTCTTGCTTAACAATTTCTACATCGGTAGAGTTAACAATGTATATTGACTAGCTACCGTTAGTGATGCAAACATGCTTTCTGTCGGACATGAATATGATAAAGAATTTATTTCAAAGTCTAGTTTTGCCCTCGATAGCTAGATCACAGACAGATTTAGACCAACCTTCCTTCTTCTTTTTTCCGATGGGGTGGAGAGAATGACCCTAAAGTCTAAGCTCCACAGTGGGTGTTCATGCATGTAGTCATGATGTAGTCTTAATCTTAAGCACTGAGGAATTGGCTCGAAAGAGAGGCGGACCAATTGAAACAAGCATAGAGAAAGCCACTTTTGACTATTCTTTCACATACAAGTAATGTGATACCTGAACACAATACTATACATTGGCCTCATAAAAAGGACAAAATAAAAAACATTTCACTGTTTTATATTGAAATGAATGAACCATTACATAGATCCTAGAAACCCTCTATAATGACCCAGTCTGATGAGCGCGGGGAGTGGTTGCCAAGGCCAAAGGGCCTAGACAAGGAGCCACTCCTGACAGGTTTTTTAAGGATGGTGAAGGAGGCAGGAATGAATCGAACTATATACCGAATAGGGGGACAATGATTCTAGGATGTGTGTGTGTGTGAAAACTGGAATTAACTCATGGAAGCGCCTTTTGACATAACGGCGAACTTTGCTTTCGAACTTCAAAGTTAAGCGAGCCTAGACTAGAACACTATTAGGATGGGTGACCTCCTGGAAAAGTGCCTACCTATACGCCAAAAAAAGGATAAAATCGTGAGGTTCGAAATGGGACAGGCCAAAGTGGACAATACCTCAAGTTAGTTAATCCAGAAATGTCACAGTATTGTATCAAAGTGAGACTCCCTCCAATAGGTGTGTGGTTTGGGGACGAAATAGGCAAAAGCTGATCGGCTTATAATGTCTTGGTCCAATGAGGGCGGGGAGTGGTCGTAGGGGCCAGAGGGCCTTGACAAGGAGTGGCTCCTAACAAGCTTATGGGATGGTGAATGAGGAAAAAATGAATCGAACTATAGAAAAGCGATTCTGGGATCATTACTGGTCTTCAGTTTTTGGCAGGAATCAGAGAGGAGAGAGGTTAGATCCAATGGGGAGGTAAGCCACTGGAATCGGAGGACGATCGACTCCCTCTTGGAGCTGTTCTTCTTCAGTTCAGCTTCACCTTCGACATGGCCGTCTTTTCCCATTCACGTAAACATTAGTAATTTTGTTAACATCAAGCTCGCTGAGGACAACTTTCTTCTTTGGCAAGGTTAGTTTCACAGGTTCTTGTGGAGTCGAGCTAATTGGTTTCATCAATGGTGAAATTCCACCACCCTCACAGAAGCTACATGTTGAGATCGAAGGGAAGGAGGTTGAAGCTATGAACCCCGATTACTCAGATTGGGTGAGGACGGATCGACTGGTGTCATCCTGGATTAGTGGTGCAGTCTCCGAGAATATTTTGGGTCTGATTATTGGCTTGGAAACATCGTATGAGGTATGACATACCTTATTGAATCGTTTTACACAGAAGTCAGTGGCCAGGGAGTTCGAGTATTGATTGTTTTAGATCTAAGAAGGGGATATAAATTGTAAATGAGCGATGGAGATGATGAGCTCTTATATGAAATTTTCACCTGGATTTTAAAGAAATGGCCATGACAGCGAGAAATCGTCTTCATCTGCTTTAATTCCATGTTCTACTCAGTTGTTCACACCTTCCTCAGGTTCTTGGAAATATCTAGGCTGGTTAGCCTCAGCCGCCAACAGACCGAGTGTTCATCTGCTTTTAATCATGTTCAAATGAGGCTAGACTCTCTCTCGACGAATTACCTTCTTTTTTTATTACAACATTGGCCTCCAACACGAGGGACAAGTGCGCTGTTTCTCTTTAGCAGCACGTTTGATTCAGTCAAACAGAGTCGCAGCATACTGTGTTCCTTCCGAATGGGCCATATGTTTGGTCAAAAAGAAGAATTGTGAGTTGGATAAAGCAGGAGTTGTGCTATATGCAACGTACAAGCAGATCTTACGCCACAGACGAACTAGGATTTTCTTAAATTGAGGAGTGATTGGATGCAAACCGGTGGCCAAATGTTGAATCTCATTGATTATATAGATTGTAAACTCTTCCTTTAACAAACATTTTAATTTAAGTCGGTTGGCATTGCTGTACAGACCATGTTTCTTGATTCAACCCATACGTTCCTCCGTACCTTTCATGACAGCTTCAATCTACACAATTTTTTCAAATTAGCTACCCATCAATTTGGCCCCTAAAATCAAATGAAGAAATGGACCAGATGTCACCTCTGGTGGGGTCGAGAGTGTTGACTTTACATTGCACAACCTTCAACCATATTTAATTTGGAGGACCGTCATTTCCTTAATATAAAGCTTTCTTTTTTCAAAACTCTTGACCAAGAACCACGTGTTGTCACGCCATTGGCTTGATGATGTACACTAGAAAATCAATTATTGGGTGTGAGACCAATTCTAAGTACCCCGTGGTTTAGATTAGTTTGAGTTTCGAATTCGGTATGTCACTCTACTTTTTAATGGGGGTTAAAGTACGAGGTTACTTCTAGGGACATGTCCTCTTGCTTCTTGCTTAACGCCTCCGAGTGGGTCTGTATGTAATTTACCCTAGAAGTTAGGGTTTACATATGGGATTTCTATGAAGTTTGTTATCAGTGTAAAATCCATTCTACACAAGTAGTCATAAAACAGAAACTCCCATCTACTAAATAAATGAACTCATTTATGAAAATTGAAGACTGTATACATGCATGTCAATGTCGAAACCATTTTTTTCAATTTTTATTTTATCTTGACATAATCGGTGTACCAAATAAGAATCCTTAGATGTTACAAGCTTCACCAAGACACTTTTGAAGGGCTTTTACTCTGTGCACCGGTAATGTAAAAGTTTCTTTACACAAGCAAGTCTTAGAGAATGACATACTTAATTTGTATTTTTAACTTGTAAAGTTATCAACATAGCATACTCTCGTGGACAAAATAAACACTAAACACGAACGGTTTTGAACACCATTGGTTTGAGAATGAGTGGTTATAATTCTCAAATCAATGGCAAATAAGACAACCTATATAAACTTTCCTTTGCATAGACGGTCCATCATCTATTTTCTTTTTAGAAATTTATACCATAAATGGGTTGATTGATCCATTCTGAGACTGTTTGTGAAAAAAGAAGAAGCTTTTATATTGGTGGATTATATTAATATAAATCCCAATTTAAAATGGGATATGTTAACTAGCAGGAGGTGGGATTTCAGCAAGGACCACAAGTAAAATTTTAAGTGGGTCGAATTTCAAAATACCAAGCAATGTTCAAGTGAATTAGAACAGAACTTAATGTCAACTACAAATGATGCGCACTTTTTTTCTACACATTTCACGTCCATCACATGATCATAGTTGAGTTGTCCAATAGGGTCCAAGTCAAGTATAAACAGCCATAGTACACTAAATAAGTTAGTGCTCAAGTTTATCTCGACTAATTTAAGTTAGTGCAAATCTAATTATGAAGGTCAAACATGAAATATCAGAAATATCAATGTGATACTACCTCCTCTACCTTCGAACTCAGTTTTTAAGACTTCATATTGCTTGTATGTCAATTTAGCTGTTGTAAGTGATGCAAATATACTTTCTATCAGACATGAATATAATAGATAATTTATTCCAAATGTTAGTTTAACATTATATTAAGCAATTTGAAAACTAAAAATGAGTCATTCTAATGGCTGTAACTTCTTTCACCCTTGATAGCAAGAATACGGACAGATTTTGGCAGACCTTTCCAACATGGTGGCTCCACATCAGTCCTTATCTTAATCACTGGGGAATTGACTTGAAAGAGAAGAGGACTAGTAAAACAAATGTATAAAAAAAGCAACTTTTGATGGATGCTTGAACACAATAATGGCCAGATCTACTTTTACCCTTGATAGCAGAAACACAGACAGATTTTGGCGAATCTTCTTTTTCCCTTTTTCCAGTTGGGTGGAGAGACTAACCCTAAAGTTTAAGCTCCACATTGTGTGTTCACGCATGGAGTCCCATTTTGTGTCTTGATCTTAAGCACCGAGGAATCAACTTGAAAGTGAAGAAGACTAATGAAACAAACATAGAGAAAAAGCAACTTTTGACTATTCTTTCACATAAAGATGATGTGATAATTGAACAAAATACTGTACATTAACCTCATAGAAAGGAAAACAACAAGCGTTTCTCGCTGCTTTATATTCAGCTCCCAACAAATTTCTAGGAACAAATTAATGAATTAATAAATGGATTCTGTCATCCCTCCTACATGAAAAAGATGATCGCTAATGGTGTTCAGATTTCGCCCGGACTCAGAGACGACCCAGGTGAGATCCAACGGGGAAGTGAGCCACCAGAATTGGAGGAGGCTTGGACTTCCTCTTGGAGTTGTTCTTCTGCAACTCGGCTTCACCTTCGACATGGCCGTCTTTGCTGATTGAACTGCTCTTGGGCGACTGACCCTCTCCTTTGAAGCTAATCACTCTACTATCGGAATGACCAGAGAAGCAACTGAAGATGCTTGATAAGAGACTCATGATTCGACGAGGATGTAAACAGCTAGTATTATTCTGAGAGCAGAAGAGGCTGGGAAATCAGTACTTTTGGCTGGTTCTCTGTGATAAAATTCACGATTCTCTCACTATTTATAGACATGTCGATAAAGCTATGAAGAGAAGCGGCCCCGGCTTCCAAGAAAGCGGAGGATTTCATGCGTCACCACCATACATGCCCCCGAGCTTTCTTGGTGCCTACGCTGATTAAGATTCTTCTATGAACTTCCCCCTTTCATTTTCTTGACCAAGAGCCACGCGTTATAACGTCATTGGCTGGGTGATGTACACTAGAAAATATAATACCCGTGGGGGACCAATTTTAATCACCACATGGTGTATATCCCTTCTTTGACTCATAATGTTCTTGTTTCTAACTTGGTATCTGCTGTTCTTTTTCTAATCATGGTCAAGGTACGAGGTCACTTCTAGGAACATGTCGTCTTGTTCCTTGCTTAACGCCTCCAAGTGTCTCTGCAAGCAATTTACTCTAGAGGTTAAGGTATGGATATGAGATTTATAAAATTTACATCGTCGTTGCAAAATATTTTCGACACGAGTAGTAATGAAATAGAAACTCTTATCTAATAAAAGCGAGAGGATTATAAAAAAAATCCTACACTTGTTACAATTATGCTAATTCAATGTTAAATCCTTTTTTTTTAGCCAATTGAATCCTAGACTTTTTTACATTTATGCCAATCTAGACCATCTAGCAAATTTTGACAGGTCGGCACTGACATGGACGCTAGCCGTCCTAAGTGCCGTGGTTGGTACTGACGTAGATAATTTTTAATAATATCATAAAATTTTATTTTCTTTTTCCCTTTTTTTATTTCTCTTTCTTCTTTTTTGTTTTCCTTTTTTTCCCCTTCCCTTGACCTTCTTCCTATAGCTGGTCGTTGGAACTCGATGTTCAACTAGAGGCAATGGGCCAGCCTCGCCCAACCATGGAAAGGTTGAGCCTTGCTAGTGGTCGACGGAGCTGACCTAGCGAGGCTGGACCTATGACCGATTGGAGGAAGAAGATGAAGAAAGAAACCCTTATCTAGTTAAAAGCAATATATGTGCATATCAACAACAAAACCCTGGTTTGAATGCTGCGTCCCCAACTCTCTTGCCAACTTCTGGGCCGCTAACTGTAATATTCCTTGGATCAATACTGTTTGGTCTGACAACCTACTCTGGGTTAAAAATGTCACTTCTGGAAAAGGTTTCTACCAAGAGATTGCTCGGTTCTCTTATGGAGCACTTTGTTATATCATTTGGAAAACCAAGAATGAAATTATCTTCCATGGTCGAACTCTCTACACGCCATCGTTAAAGATGCAACTATCCAAGGCGGTAAAAGATAAGGCTATGACCTTCAAAAGGGTGGACGACAACCCTAGGAATAGGAGGATGCAGCGGGGTTGGGGAATAGACCCCAATATTTTTGATGTGGAACTGGCTCGGGCTCAATCCTAGAATGATTGGGTCCTTTTAGCGCTCCCCTGGTTTGTTGTACATGGTTTGCTTTCATTTGTGACCGTGGTACCTTGACACTCCAATGACTTGTTGTCTAGTTGAGTGCCTACTGGTGCCACACTTCACATTTTGTTGTACATTGTTGGTCGTTATTATATATACTTACCTTACCAAAAAAAAAAAAAAAAAAAAACAACAAAACCCTAGTTTTGTACACTTGCAAAGTAATAATTTCTTTACACAAAGTGAGTCTTAGAGATTGGCAAATATTATTTTTATATTCAACATGTAAACTTATGAGTAGTTATACGATATTATGGTGGTGTACCAAACATTTAACACATGTGGTTTATCACACTAATGATTGGAGAGAGTAGGTAGTTATAATTCTCAAATCAATGGTAGATAAGTAGCTTATGTCAAATTTCCTTTACATGGGTGGTGTATGCTCTATTTTTATTCTAACTTTATTCCTTAAACAGGTCAATATTTTCATTTTGAGATTGTTTTATGTATAAAAAAAGGTCTTGCATTGGTTAGATATGTAGTATAAGTTCCGATATTAGTGTGTCAAATTTTCAAGTTACAGAGATGTGTTCTAAAAAGAACGTGAATTTTTGTCCTACACATTCCATGTCCATCACATGATCATAGTTGAGTTGTTCAAACTGTGTAGTGGAGTCAAGTGCCATTAGATAGAGTAAATTCAATAGAGTTTGGGCTCAAGTTTTCTAATAACTGATTCAAGTGACCTGCAGGTCTAATTTTAAAGGTCAGATTGATATTTTAGAAAAATCGATGTGATATTTACCTCCACTTGTTCTCATGCTATGCAAGCTTAAATTTACAAATTGAGCTAGAGGGTTCAAGGTTTATATTGTCACTTCTAATATTCTAATGGAGTCTAATTTAAGCTGTACCATAGGTCTGCCCTTTTTGTCTTCTTTTCATAAAATCTTTTTGTTTTTAAGTTTTGCTTCTTATTGGTTTCTCTTTTCTTGCTTAACAATTTCTACATCAATAGAGTTAACACTGTATATTGACTAGCTGCTATTAGTGATGCAAACATACTTTCTGTCGGACATGAATATGATAAAGAATTTATTCCAAAGTCTAATTTTTCCCTCGACTGCAAGAATGCAGACAGATTCAGGCTAACCTTCTTTGTCTTTTTTTCCAGTGGAGAGAGAGAGAGAAAGAGAGAGAGAGAGAGAGAGGATGTTCATGCATGTAGTCATGTTCTGGTCTTGATCTTGAGCACTGAGGAATTGGCTTGAAAGAGAAGTGGACTAATAAACGAGCGTAGAGAAAGCAACTTTTGAACTTTTGACTATTCTTTCACATTCAGGTAATGTGACACCTAAACACAATACTATACATCAGTCTGATAAAAAGGAAAACGAATGTTTCACCGTTTTATATTCAAATGAATGAACCAATACATAGATCCTAGAAACCCTCCTGCACAAGCCAGAGATCATTAATGGCCGTCAGTTTTTGGCAGGATTCAGAGACGAGAGAGGTTGGATCCAATGGGGAAGTAAGCCATCGGAATCGGAGGTGGCTTGGACTTCCTCTTTGAGCTGTTCTTCTTCAGGTCGGCTTCACCTTCGACATGGCTGTCTTTGTTTATTGAAGTGCTCTTGTTCAAGTGATCCTCCCCTTCACAGCAAATCACTCTGCTGTCGGAACGATCAGAGAAGCAACTGAAGAGGCTTGAGAAGAGGCTCATGATTGAGGACGAGAACAACAGAACTTTAAGAGCCAGCAAGCAAAGGAAAGGCAGAGAATTTAACACTTTAGCTGATTCTCTTTAAAGAACAATCGGAGGAATTGAAGCTGAGAAATTTCTTTCCGAGTTGTTTGGTGCAAAACCCAAGCTTCTTCTTGAACTATATATAGACATAGTGATGAAGCTTTCGAGAGACTTGGCCGCCTTGGCTTCCAAGAAAAAGGATGATTTCGGTAACTCAAGTCTTCCTTCCTCAGGTTCTCGGAAATATCTAAAATGGTTACCCTCAGCCGCCAGCAAACCGAGTGTTGTGTCTGCTTCCTTCCTCAGGTTCTTTGATTGTCTCTCGACGAATTACCTTCTTCTTTTTATTTTATTTTATTTTATTGCTACATCGGCCTCCAACACTAGCGACAATTGCGCTGTTTCTCTTTAGCAGCCCGTTTGATCAAGTCAAACAGAGTTGAAGCGTGTTGTGTTTCTTTCTTTGACCCGCCAATTCCTGGATTTTCTTTCTGCTTCGGCTTCAGCAAAAGCCAAAATAATATTAATTAAATTTCAAAAAATTAGTAAAAACTATATATGTTTTACGTGTCAATATTTACATTTTATGGAAGTTATAATGTTTGGAATTTTAAAAAACCACATATGTTTTCACGATTCTTTCACTATATATAGACAGGTGGATAAAGCTTTGAAGAGACGTGGCCTTAGCTTCCAACGAATTGGAGGGTTTCATATGTGGTTGTCATTACTCAGTCTTCCAACTCCTTAGGTTCTTGGAAATACTAGGGTTTTAGATTGTAATAATCATCAAAGAAATTTAAAATCCATTTTTTTCACAACTTTTTAATTTGATTGATTTAGTCTTAAACCTTTTGACAATTTGTTAATTGAATTTTTGTCGCTAATTTTGCTAGAAATCATTGACAATAACACCAATTGTTTTACATAACACAATTAATGCTAACGTGTACAATTGCAATACTTTATATATATTTATTAATTTTAATAATTTTTTTATATTTTTTTAACATGGGATGTCAACGATTTCCAATCAAAATTTAATATTATATTAGTAAATTGTTAAAAGGTTTATAATTAAATTAATCAAATTAAAACATATTGAATTGAATTGGCATATGTCCACCACAATTTCAAATTAGCATCTCATCAATTTGGCCACAAAATCGAACGAATAAAAGGACAAGGAGTCACTTTTGATGGTGTCGAGATCGTTTGACTATACATTCCACGAGCTTCAACCATTCCCTTGGAGCCTGTGTTACTTAAGATTATTCCATAAACTTGCCTTCTTTTATTTTCTTGACCAAGACGCATCGTCACGCCATTGGGTTGGTGATGCACACCGGAAATTATAATATCCGTGCGAGACCAACCTTTATTACCACGTGGGTGCATATTAGTTCTTGACCCATAATGCTTTTGTTTCAAGATTGGTATGCACTTTTCTTCTTTTTGAAAGCGGTCAAGGTACGAGACTACTACTGGGAACATGTCGTCTCGTTCCCTGCTTCACGCCTCCAAGTGTGTCTGCATGCAATTTGCCCTAGAAGTTAGGGCTTACACATTCGATTTGTGCAGGAAACCTCATCAGTGTAAAAGTCATTTCTACACAAGTTGGATCTACTTTTGCGCTTGATAGCAAGAACACAGACAATTAGGCTAACCCTTGTGGGTTTTCCCCAATTGGGTGGCTCCACAATGCGTGTTCATGCATTTAGGAATAGACTCCAAACAGAAGAGGACTAACAACAACGAAGAAAAAACAACTTTTGACTAATCTGTCACATCAAGATTATTTGACACTTGAACACAAGAATGGGTAAATCTACTTTTACCCTAGATGGCAAGAACATAGACAGATTAGCCTAACCTTCTTTTTCTTTTCTCCAAATGGGTGGAAAGACTAACCCTGAAGTTCAGGCTCCACATCATGTGTTTATCCATGTGGTCATGTTTTGCGTATTGATCTCAAGCACTGAGGAATCGGCTTGAAAGGAAAGAGGACCAATGAAACAAACACAGAGAAAAAGCAACTTTTGACTATTCTTTCACATAAAGATGATGTGATAATTGAGCACAGTACAATATATTAACCTCATAAAAAGGAAAAACAAAAAAAGGTTTCTCGCTGCTTTATATTTAGCTCCCAACAAATTTCTAAGAACAAGCTGTCGCGACCTTCCCGAAGGTGAACCACCATGGGAAGACTAATGGATTACTAAGTCCAAAGACTTAGTGCGGACTCTCCCAAGCCCTACCAACCGCAACTTGGTACTCAAAGTTTGACTTATTTAAACATGTAATTTTATTTAATTAGAAGCCGCCACTAATCAATTAGGATTGATTAGAAACCCAAGTAAAGTATGGGAGAATACTTTACTTCTGCGAACCAGAGATTCAATAGGTTCGGGGATATGATTACGCTAAGTTAAACTAGCGCCCTTTCGGTACCCTTTCTCTTTAAGTTTCAAAAATATTGTTTTTACAAGCAATCTTGGTTGATTTTAACCTAAGCCACTAACATGGAAATGAGTGGTCATGCAAATCACAATCAATAACATTCAGTAAATCCAAAATGACGAATATAAAAATCATAATCAACATTAAAACAAAATAAGCTATAACTCAAATACATGACCTAAACATAAATTCTAAATGGGATGACATCTACTTTTTTTTTTTATTTTTCTAAAATTAATTATATATGTAACTCTAGTCTAGATTTAATATGCATGATCCTTATTCTAACGACATATGACGTGCAATTCAAATGGCCTAACTCTAATGACATATGTTAATTGAAAACTATTGTAACATATGTGCAAGCTATCTAAATATGCATGTGCTACATGATGTGGGATGAATGATGTATTTTGCTATATGCATATGCATGATGTTTTATTTTTTTATTTTTTTTATTTTTATGTCTTTTTTGTTAAAAATATATATATTTAACTAATGAAATTTCCTAAGCATCTACGTCATATGCAATGTAAACTATAAGACTAATCTGACATGAAATGCATTAATCTACCCTATTATGCGACAGATTTTTTTTTATGCATTTTTCGTAATCTTACTAAAAAAAATCAACACATATAATGCAACCGGTCATGTAAAGCACACAATTTAGCCCCGACCCAAAATAGAAAATCAAAACAATCAAAAAGCTGATCCGACGTCTCGCGGCTCAATATTTTTTATTATTGAGATTTTTTAACACGACACAACGACCTCACTTAATTGGAATTCAATCAAGCATGCAATACTTTAAACGAGAAAACAAAATATTCAAGAATTAATTTAGATAGGAACTTTACCTACCTTGTCTCTTGGGAAGAGACCTCCTTTTGTGAGCCGACCTTCAAGACTGCAGTAAAAAGAGACACTTTTTCTCTCTCTCTCTCTCTCTCTCTCTCTCTCTCTCTCTCTCTCTATTGCGTTGCCGCTCCTTTTCTCTCAATTGTGGCTGTATTTTTTGTGTGTGTTTTCAGTGTTTGTGGCCCCCTTTTTATAGGTGAGAGGACTATGTTATTTAAGGAAAGATGATAAATCTGCACGTTGTCTATTTAGCTCTTTTATCCCACGTGCAATATTTTTCCAATATTTCATCCGACGCTTTCCTTGAATATTGAAAGAATAATGAGAATATTCTCAGGAACATTCTCATATTTTCGGGAATATTCTCATATTTCAACTCGTCACCCCTTAACGGGAATATTTCATCTGACACTTTCCTTGAATATTGAAAGAATAATGCGAATATTCTCGGGAACATTCTCATATTCCAACTCATCACCCCTTAACGGGCCTGGCCAAATTCTCTTTCATCGCGGGCTTAGTCCAATTTGTTAAATTAAAGTTTAGAACCATCAATTGAAACGCATTTGCCACATGTCCAATGCGAATGCAATAATAAATGCTCCTAAAACTATATGCTATGCAATTTAATCATAATATTTTTTGTTTAGGGGTTAAAATTAATCCCTAAATTTTTGTGTATTAAATTAGGAATGATTAATCAAAATTTAGGTGTCAACAACTGCCCCTCTTTGAAGGTGAGCTCACAGAGGTTGCATTCAAAGATAAATTGAAACCTAAATTTTGACCATGCATATGCGATATAATGTTAATTTTTGTGGGAAAATGAATCCCATTTTAAAATGCAATATGATATGATGCATGGAAAAGCTAATGCAAAGTGTGAAAAGAAGAAGAAGAAGAAGAAGAAGAAGAAGAAAAAGAAGAAGAATAAGAATAAGAAGAAGAGCGTACCTGTAGTTACTTACCAATTAATACGATAGAGCATCTTGAGGTACATGATGAATTCCATGAGACTTGCAAAACATCTGAAGATCTGGAATTCTCATCAGATTTCAAAAGAGATTAAGCACATGGAAATCATGTCCGGTGTTTATAGGTTTAAATATCTGGAATTCACATCAAATATTTGAGAATATTTATTAACCACCTGAAAATCTCATCAGGTATTTAAAGGTTGAACATCTGGAATTCACATCGACATTTGAAAAAAAAATTCATTAGACACCTGAAAATCACATCAGGTATTTAAAGGTTCGAATATCTCGGAATTCATATCAGACATTTGAAAAAAAAAAAAAATCACTGGATACCTGGAAATAACATCGGGTATTTAAAGGTTCGAATATCGGAATTCACATCGACATTTGAAAAAAATTCACTAGACACCTGGAAATTACATAAGGTATTTAAAGGTTCAAGTATAAGGAATTCTCACCGAATACTGAAAAAGTTTTAGGACACTGAAATTTTCGCTTGAAATTCTCATTAGGAATTTGGATTGACTTGAGAACCAATACTTGGAATCTTCATCAGGTACTTTGAGAATAGATACCTGGAATTCTCATCAGGTGTTTTGAAGATTTAATAGTATTTGGACAAACTCAAGGCTTCAAAGAGGAGCTCTTTGATCTCTCGAAGAAACCCACTGTCAAACATGATTAGAGCAAGTGTGCATTTAACAGCAAAGTGAAGAATTAAAGCTATTTTTGGACATTAAAACTCAAGGAGACCCATGCATATTTTTTCATGTTTTCATCCCCACATTCCACCAGTTAGAATTATCATCAAGACAATTTTAACTCATAGTGTGGACTTCTTGAAAATGCTAGATGAGAGACTTTTAGTCGAAAGGGCTTTTCACTCACTCTCATTTAAGAAGGCTATTTGTTGAGAATCACTCGATCTTACCATCAAGTCAACAAGGATCCGAGCTTTTCGCAAGCGGTACGATTTTACTAATCGAGAGGTCTTTACCAGGATTATAATGTGATCTTGGTCAACGGCTTAACAAGGGGACTCTTTGAGTCAAGGCTATTGAAAGAACAATTTTGCAATCATCTCCAGGTTTACAAGTCAAGAACCCTACAAAATGAGATTGAAATAATCTTGCTCACACTTCTTCGAGCAATGCTTAAGACATGTGAACACCTACATTAATTCAAGTGCCCTAATCTGAAGAGACTTTATGAGGGACGTAATATAAGCTAGGTTCACAAGTTGAGAAATGAAAGGATTATCAGGCTCAAAATGTGTGTAAATGGGTGAAAGTTGGTGATCATCTTGGCATTACCACTGGTCTTCATCTTCACCGTCAAGGATTGTCTTCAAAATGTACTCTATTGACTGTAAAAGTTTTGCATTTGAGTTCTTTGAGTACCACTCCATTGGGGATATAACTTTTCACCATTGATAATCATCTATCTTGACTTTTTTTTTTTCTCCTATGGGCATTGGCCTTGCTTTTACCAGGCACACTTGCTTTTTCATGCCCCCTAGTTTTATTTTTACCAATGACACGTTGTCTACGATGTATCAATTTTCCAATTGGACTTTTGAAGGTCTTTACATTTTGTTGGCACTCTAGACCTTGCTGCTTCTTGAATGGTTATTTTTTGCTTGCCCCGGTGTGGGGGATGATTACCAACTAGGTTCAAAGAAATGAATTTTTAGGCTCAAAAGGGCTATGCAACGGATATACGTGTGTAGGATAGAGAAAAAAAAATGCTCTTCGTCATCCTAAGGCACTTGGATTATTGTTTGAGTTCATCTGCAATAAGATACTCAAAGATTGATGCAAGTGAGAGCAAGAAAATTTCTATCTATTTGTCTCACCACATGATGCCAACTTACCTCCGGTTGCCCCAATATAAGGTGGTTCTTGACAGGGGTAATTTGAAAGAAATCTCCACAAGTGTATGAGGCTCAAAGGGGTTAAACAAAGGTTTACTTGTAGTGTTTGGGATAGAGAAATAAACTGCCTCTTGTCATTTTAGTTGTCGTCCCTTTCGCGAGAAAACCCTTTAACTTGCCGACATGGATTTTTCATACTCATCTCACAATGTATATACAAGGGATTGTGTATAGGATAAGGCTTGCCTTTCATCATTCTAGAAAATTCAAGCATTTCCACACCATTCATTGAATTGTCAAATCTCGAGTGAAATTGGCGAATTAAACAAGCAAACTATCATGTGAAAATGCTTTATGATGATAAAGCAACTAGGCTCTATTCCGCAAGCAACAAACATTGAATTCCAAAGTCGAGCTAAAAGGTGTTTGTATCTTGCCCCTCTTTGTAAGGGAGCCGATGACACCATTCATCTTTTGCCCCGCAAAAGTAAAACATGCATGATTATAAACTCGAGGCTTCGCCTTCATTAAAGCAGATGGTGCGGGATCATGCCCGAGACATAAAGTAAACAATCGAGAGAGACAAACGGGGTGAACAAGATGCATGCTGAAATAAAAATCTTTTTTGGAAAATTTTGAGAGAACATGAGGAAGCCCGGCCTTGAGAATTAGCTCCATGCCGTTTTCTTTTTGGTAGGATTTCATCACGGGGCCAGTTTGGTGTACTTCAACATGCCCTCAAAATATGAAAATCTTCATGTATTTTATTGGATGAAAAGCAAATTACATTATTGGAATGAAAGAAATCCTAACATGCAAACTAGGAAAGCAATAAAGACTCCTGCGTAGAAGAGTATGCAAACAATTAAAATTCTCCTACTCTCGAGCTTCATCAATGGCGAACACTAAATTCTCCTTGAACAATTCAATCATTCATTCGACCTCATCATCTTCTGCAGTGGATTGTAATAATCTTCCCTTGCGCCACAAAATTTACTTTTTGGTGAAGGCTTGAAGGAACTGCACCTGCTGCATGTATCCATGGACGACCCAACAAAAAGTTGAACGCAGTGGGTATATCCAAAACTTGGAAAACCACATTGAATAGCATTGGCCCTATTTGCATATCTAAATCAACTTCTCCAACTGCTTCTTTCCTAGTTCCGTCAAATGCTCGAACAGAAGTCTTGGCTGCACGAATTTTCTCCAAATCATACCCCAGGCGTTTCAGAGTTGCTAGAGGGCATATGTTTAAAACTAATCCATTATCAATGAGTACGCGGGCCACTAAAGTATCCCGACACCTGACTGAGATATAAAGGGCCTTATTATGTCCTCTTTCTTCATCTGGGAGCTCCTCATCCGAGAAGGCAATTTGGTCTTCTAACAAAATGGACCCGACAAATTCCTCCAACTTCTCATGGTCAATGGATTCTGGGATGTGTATCTCACTAAGAACTTTTATCAAGGACTTTTGATGCTTATCTGATGTTTGGAGCAACTCTAACAAAGAGATCTGTGCGGGCATTTTGCGAAGTTGCTCTAGAACGAGTACGAATAGGTGATCTCGGGTGAGCCGTGTTGTATCAATGTCACCTGATGTAAAAAAAAAAACAACACAGTAAGCATCATGACAAATGAAATTGGTTCATGACAACGATCGATCGCGCATTTTATTAAGTGAAATTGGATTCCAAAGACATTAACCTAAGAAATGAAAATGACTCCCTAGGGAATTAAATTCCTAAAACATCAATTTGAAAAATTGAAATAACACTCTAAAATTGAAATTGAACTCCTAGACATGAAAATAAAGACAATCTTTTCTATATACAATTGACCTTTTGTCATGGACCCAAAAAAATGATAAAATAAATAGATTGCATAGTGTAAGGTAAGAATACTTACTTCCTGAAGGAAAAATGGCAACCACATAGACATACACATGAGATGTGAGGTTCGACACCTAAACTATAGGCTTAGCAAATTAGAGCTAAGAGAAATGATCCGACTAGTCGCAGTCTCGCGTACAAAGGTCGGGTCCTCTTAGCTCCGGCTTGGTCAAAGAAAATCCTATAGTCATGCGATCTCGCAAACAAGGATAAACATTTTGACACCAAGAAAAAAAATTCGGAGTTGAGAAAGGCAACCTCTACATCGCAGTCTCGTGTTCAAGGTTGGATCATTTCTCAACACCATCCTAACATCCTTAATTGCGGTCCAGGTCCGACGGTAGGTAGTGTGTGCAAAGTGTAGTGCTAAAACCATTTAAAAATCATGCACAGCAATTAATAATGCAAACATCACTTCAATATGAGCAAAAAATTCAACCTCAACACCTTCCTGCAAAACAAAAGGTTAGCAAACACTACACCCCTTATAACTCCTTCCTACAAAAACATTTAACACTTCATGTTAGGGGTGTACCTGGTATCCATGCTGCCAAACAAAAAAAAGTATTTTTGAAAAGAGAAAAATTAGGCCTATGTCCACTATGAGTTTTAACTCATGTCCCCAGCGGAGTCGCCAAGCTGTCGCGACCTTCCTGAATGTGAACCACCATGGGAAGACTAATGGATTACTAAGTCCAAAGACTTAGTGCGGACTCTCCCAAGCCCTACCAACCGCAACTTGGTACTCAAAGTTTGACCTATTTAAACATGTAATTTTATTTAATTAGGAGCCGCCACTAATCAATTAGGGTCGATTAGAAACCCAAGTAAAGTATGGGAGAATACTTTACTTCTGCGAACCAGAGATTCAATAGGTTCGGGGACATGATTACGCTAAGTTAAACTAGCGCCCTTTCGGTACCCTTTCTCTTTAAGTTTCAAAAATATTTTTTTTACAAGCAATCTTGGTTGATTTTAACCTAAGCCACTAACATGGAAATGAGTGGTCATGCAAATCACAATCAATAACATTCAGTAAATCCAAAAGGACGAATATAAAAATCATAATCAACATTAAAACAAAATAAGCTATAACTAAAATACATGACCTAAACATAAATTCTAAATGGGATGACATCTACTTTTTTTTTTTTTCTAAAATTAATTATATATGTAACTCTAGTCTAGATTTAATATGCATGATCCTTACTCTAACGACATATGACGTGCAATTCAAATGGCCTAACTCTAATGACATATGTTAATTGAAAACTATTGTAACATATGTGCAAGCTATCTAAATATGCATGTGCTACATGATATGGGATGAATGATGTATTTTGCTATATGCATATGCATGATGTTTTATTTTTTTATTTTTTTTATTTTTATGTCTTTTTTGTTAAAAATATATATTTAACTAATGAAATCTCCTAAGCTTCTACGTCATATGCAATGTAAATTACAAGACTAATCTGATATGAAATGCATTAATCTACCCTATTATGCGACAGATTTTTTTTATGCATTTTTCGTAATCTTACTAAAAAAAATCAACACATATAATGCAACCGGTCATGTAAAGCACACAATTTAGCCCCGACCCAAGATAAAAAATCAAAACAATCAAAAAGCTGATCCGACGTCTCGCGGCTCAATATTTTTTATTATTGAGATTTTTTAACACGACACAACGACCTCACTTAATTGGAATTCAATCAAGCATGCAATACTTTAAACGAGAAAACAAAATATTCAAGAATTAATTTAGATAGGAACTTTACCTACCTTGTCTCTTGGAAAGATACCTCCTTTTGTGAGCCGACCTTCAAGACCTGCAGTAAAAAGAGACGCTTTTTCTCCTCTCTCTCTCTCTCTCTCTATTGCGTTGCCGCTCCTTTTCTCTCAATTGTGGCTGTATTTTTTGTGTGTGTTTTCAGTGTTTGTGGCCCCCTTTTTATAGGTGAGAGGATTATGTTATTTAAGGAAAGATGATAAATCTACATGTTGTCTATTTAGCTCTTTTATCCCACGTGCAATATTTTTCCAATATTTCATCCGACGCTTTCCTTGAATATTGAAAGAATAATGAGAATATTCTCGGGAACATTCTCATATTCCCGGGAATATTCTCATATTTCAACTCGTCACCCCTTAACGGGAATATTTCATCTGACACTTTCCTTGAATATTGAAAGAATAATGCGAATATTCTTGGGAACATTCTCATATTCCCGGGAATATTCTCAAATTCCAACTCATCACCCCTTAACGGACCTGGCCAAATTCTCTTTCACCGCGGGCTTAGTCCAATTTGTTAAATTAAAGCTTAGAACCATCAATTGAAGCGCATTTGCCACATGTCCAATGCGAATGCAATAATAAATGCTCCTAAAACTATATGCTATGCAATTTAATCATAATATTTTTTGTTTAGGGGTTAAAATTAATCCCTAAATTTTTGTGCATTAAATTACGAATAATTAATCAAAATTTAGGTGTCAACACAAACGAACGAAGTAACACAGGGATTCTATCATCCCTGCTGCACCAAAAAGATGATCGCTAGTGCTTTTCAGATTTCAGCTGGACTCAAAGACGACCGAGGTGAGATCCGAGGGGGAAGTAAGCCACTGGAATTGGAGGAGGCTTGGACTTCCTCTTGGAGTTGTTCTTCTTCAACTCGGCCTCACTTTCAACTTGGCCATCTTTGCTTACTGAACTGCCCTTGTGCGACCTACCCTCTCCTTGGAAGCTGATCACTCTACTATCGGAATGATCGGAGAAGCAACCGAAGAGGCTTGAGAAGAGACTCATGATTCGACGAGGGTGTAAACGGCAAGTATTATTCTAAGGGCAGAAGAGGCTGAGAAATCAGTACTTTTAGTTGGTTCTCTGGGATAACACCTGAAGCTGTTTTAATGGCTGAATTTGCTGAGTTGATTTGAGAAAATTCACGAGTCTCAGTATTTATAGACACTTCGATAAAGCTTTGAAGAGAAGCGGCCTCGGTTTCCGAAGGATTTCATGTGTCACCATCGTTACTCTGTCGTCTTCCTCCTCCACAGGTTCTTGGAAATATCCAAGAGAGGATTTCATGTGTCAGGTTGTCACCGCCACTCATTACCCGAGCTTCCTTGGTGCCTACGTTAATTAAGATTCTTCTATGAACTTGGCCTGCACTTTCTTGACCAAGAGCCACGTGTCATTACGCCATTGGCTTGGTGATGTACATCCCCTGGAGACCAATTTTAATTAGCACGTGGTGTACATCATTTCTTTGACTAGAAGTTATACTAGAAGTTAGGGTTTGCACTTTGGATTTATATAAAATAAGCCGTCAACGTAAAACATTTTTAACAGAAGTAGTCATGAAATAGAAACCTATTATATGTGCATGTCAATACTTGAAACCTGATTGTGTATACTTGCGAAGTAAAAATTTCTTTACAAAGGTAGGCCCTAAAGACAGATGCATATACTTTTTTTATTTTCAACTTGTAAATTGAGTAGTTATAGCATATTCTAGCAGTGTAAAAAACATTTAACAAAAATGGTTTAGTACACCATCAATTGGAGAAAGTGGGTAGTTATACTCCTCAAATTAATAGTAGATAAGCAGATTATGTAAAATTTCCTTTACACAGGATATATTGCTTTATTTTTTTCTAAATTTATTCCTGAAATGGGTTGATATTTCCATTTTTGGGACTTTTTATGCAAGAGAAGAAAAATCTCTTTGGTTGTGTATATAATATAGTTTCCAATTTCAAATGGATATTGTTATGGGAGGAGGTGGAATCCAAGTGATGACACCCAAGTAAGATTTCAAGGGGTGTCATATTTTAGAGTCAAGGCAGTGTTTTAGGAATGAATTAGAAAAGGGATTAATATCAATTACACAATAAATGTACTTTTTTTCTACATATCCCACATCCATCACATGATCATAGTTGAGTCGTCTGACTAAAGAATTGAGTCAAGTATGAGTAATTAGAGTATACTCAATAGGATTTGGGCTCAAGTTCTCTAATAATACCCCAATTGGCCCAGCCTCTTATCGGAGATGGCAGCCGAAGGAGCCTCCTCTATAACAAGTAGCTTTTCCTTCTTCTTTTTTGTGGGGGAGGGGGAGGGGCATTTCTTCATTAAGATTGGGTGAGTTTTTAGTGACTAGCCTTTCTCTTATCGTTGTCGAGTGCCTTAATAGGGGGAGAGGGGCCTTTCTTCATTAAGATTGGGTGAGTCTTCAGTGACTGGCCTTTCTCTTGTCATTGTCGAGTGCCTTAGAGGGGGGAAGAGGGGCCTTTCTTCATTAAGATTGGGTGAGTCTTCGTGACTCGGCCTTTCTCTTGTCGTTGTCGAGTGCCTTAGGAGAGGGGGATGGGGAGAGGGGCCTTTCTTCATTAAGATTGGGTGAGTCTTCAGTGACTGGCCTCTCTTGTCGTTGTCGAGTGCCTTGGGGGGGGGAAGAGGGGCCTTTCTTCATTAAGATTGGGTGAGTCTTCAGTGACTCGGCCTTTCTCTTGTCGTTGTCGAGTGCCTTAGGAGAGGGGGATGGGGAGAGGGGCCTTTCTTCATTAAGATTGGGTGAGTCTTCAGTGACTCGATCTTTCTCTTGTCGTTGTTGAGTGCCCGTAGCTGCACTTATTTCTTTAGGCATCTTTCGCCCATGCTTTCCGTTGGTCAACACCAATTCAAGTAAATAGCAAGTCTAATTCTAAAGTTAAGATTTATAATTTTGAAGAATCAATGTGATATTACCTCCACCGTTTATCGTGCCTTGCAAACTTAAATTTTCAAGTTGAGCTAGATGGTTCAAGGTTTATATGGTCACCTCTAATATTCTAGTGGAGTCTAATTCAAGCTCTACCATAGGTCCGCCCTTTTGTCTTCGTGACTCGGCCTTTCTCTTGTTGTTGTCGAGTGCCTTTGGGGGGGGAGAGGGGCCTTTCTTCATTAAGATTGGGTGAGTCTTCGTGACTCGGCCTTTCTCTTGTCATTGTCGAGTGCCTTAGAGGGGGAAGAGGGGCCTTTCTTCATTAAGATTGGGTGAGTCTTCGTGACTCGGCCTTTCTCTTGTCGTTGTCGAGTGCCTTAGGAGAGGGGGGATGGGGAGAGGGGCCTTTCTTCATTAAGATTGGGTGAGTCTTCAGTGACTCGGCCTCTCTTGTCGTTGTCGAGTGCCTGGGGGGGGGAAGAGGGCCTTTCTTCATTAAGATTGGGTGAGTCTTCAGTGACTGGCCTTTCTCTTGTCGTTGTCGAGTGCCTTAGGAGAGGGGGATGGGGAGAGGGGCCTTTCTTCATTAAGATTGGGTGAGTCTTCAGTGACTCGATCTTTCTCTTGTCGTTGTTGAGTGCCCGTAGCTGCACTTATTTCTTTAGGCATCTTTCGCCCATGCTTTCCGTTGGTCAACACCAATTCAAGTAAATAGCAAGTCTAATTCTAAAGTTAAGATTTATAATTTTGAAGAATCAATGTGATATTACCTCCACCGTTTATCGTGCCTTGCAAACTTAAATTTTCAAGTTGAGCTAGATGGTTCAAGGTTTATATGGTCACCTCTAATATTCTAGTGGAGTCTAATTCAAGCTCTACCATAGGTCTGCCCTTTTTGTCTTCAGTGACTGGCCTTTCTCTTGTTGTTGTCGAGTGCCTTTTGGGGGGGGGAGAGGGCCTTTCTTCATTAAGATTGGGTGAGTCTTCGTGACTGGCCTTTCTCTTGTCATTGTCGAGTGCCTTAGAGGGGGAGGGGAAGAGGGGCCTTTCTTCATTAAGATTGGGTGAGTCTTCAGATGACTCGGCCTTTCTCTTGTCGTTGTCGAGTGCCTTAGGAGAGGGGGATGGGGAGAGGGGCCTTTCTTCATTAAGATTGGGTGAGTCTTCAGTGACTGGCCTCTCTTGTCGTTGTCGAGTGCCTTGGGGGGGGGGAAGAGGGGCCTTTCTTCATTAAGATTGGGTGAGTCTTCGTGACTCGGCCTTTCTCTTGTCGTTGTCGAGTGCCTTAGGAGAGGGGGATGGGGAGAGGGGCCTTTCTTCATTAAGATTGGGTGAGTCTTCAGTGATCGATCTTTCTCTTGTCGTTGTTGAGTGCCCGTAGCTGCACTTATTTCTTTAGGCATCTTTCGCCCATGCTTTCCGTTGGTCAACACCAATTCAAGTAAATAGCAAGTCTAATTCTAAAGTTAAGATTTATAATTTTGAAGAATCAATGTGATATTACCTCCACCGTTTATCGTGCCTTGCAAACTTAAATTTTCAAGTTGAGCTAGATGGTTCAAGGTTTATATGGTCACCTCTAATATTCTAGTGGAGTCTAATTCAAGCTCTACCATAGGTCCGCCCTTTTTGTCTTCAAAGTGACTCGGCCTTTCTCTTGTTGTTGTCGAGTGCCTTTGGGGGGGGGAGAGGGGCCTTTCTTCATTAAGATTGGGTGAGTCTTCGTGATCGGCCTTTCTCTTGTCATTGTCGAGTGCCTTAGAGGGGGGAAGAGGGGCCTTTCTTCATTAAGATTGGGTGAGTCTTCATGGACTCGGCCTTTCTCTTGTCGTTGTCGAGTGCCTTAGGAGAGGGGGATGGGGAGAGGGGCCTTTCTTCATTAAGATTGGGTGAGTCTTCAGTGACTGGCCTCTCTTGTCGTTGTCGAGTGCCTTGGGGGGGAAGAGGGGCCTTTCTTCATTAAGATTGGGTGAGTCTTCAGTGACTCGGCCTTTCTCTTGTCGTTGTCGAGTGCCTTAGGAGAGGGGGATGGGGAGAGGGGCCTTTCTTCATTAAGATTGGGTGAGTCTTCAGTGACTCGATCTTTCTCTTGTCGTTGTTGAGTGCCCGTAGCTGCACTTATTTCTTTAGGCATCTTTCGCCCATGCTTTCCGTTGGTCAACACCAATTCAAGTAAATAGCAAGTCTAATTCTAAAGTTAAGATTTATAATTTTGAAGAATCAATGTGATATTACCTCCACCGTTTATCGTGCCTTGCAAACTTAAATTTTCAAGTTGAGCTAGATGGTTCAAGGTTTATATGGTCACCTCTAATATTCTAGTGGAGTCTAATTCAAGCTCTACCATAGGTCTGCCCTTTTTGTCTTGGTGACCGGCCTTTCTCTTGTTGTTGTCGAGTGCCTTTGGGGGGGGAGAGGGGCCTTTCTTCATTAAGATTGGGTGAGTCTTCAGTGACTGGCCTTTCTCTTGTCATTGTCGAGTGCCTTAGGGGGGGAAGAGGGGCCTTTCTTCATTAAGATTGGGTGAGTCTTCAGTGACTCGGCCTTTCTCTTGTCGTTGTCGAGTGCCTTAGGAGAGGGGGGGATGGGGAGAGGGGCCTTTCTTCATTAAGATTGGGTGAGTCTTCAGTGACTGGCCTCTCTTGTCGTTGTCGAGTGCCTTGGGGGGGGGAAGAGGGGCCTTTCTTCATTAAGATTGGGTGAGTCTTCAGTGACTGGCCTTTCTCTTGTCGTTATCGAGTGCCTTAGGAGAGGGGGGATGGGGAGAGGGGCCTTTCTTCATTAAGATTGGGTGAGTCTTCAGTGACTGATCTTTCTCTTGTCGTTGTTGAGTGCCTGTAGCTGCACTTATTTCTTTAGGCATCTTTCGCCCATGCTTTCCGTTGGTCAACACCAATTCAAGTAAATAGCAAGTCTAATTCTAAAGTTAAGATTTATAATTTTGAAGAATCAATGTGATATTACCTCCACCGTTTATCGTGCCTTGCAAACTTAAATTTTCAAGTTGAGCTAGATGGTTCAAGGTTTATATGGTCACCTCTAATATTCTAGTGGAGTCTAATTCAAGCTCTACCATAGGTCTGCCCTTTTTGTCTTGTAAAATCTTTTTTCTTTTCTTCGAGTTTTGCTTCTTATCGTTTTCTCTTTTCTTGCTTAACAATTTCTACATCGGTACAATTAACAATGCATGTTGACTGACCGCCATTAGTAATGCAAACATGGTTTCTGTCAGACATGAATATGATAAGAATTATTTCCAAAGTCTAGTTTTACCCTTGTTAGCAAGAACACAGACAGATTTAAGCTAAGCTTCTTTCATCTTTCCTTTTTTTTCCAGTGGGTGGAGAGAGAGACCTTAAAGTCTAAGCTCCACAGTGGGTTTTCAAGAATGTAATCATGTCCTGGTCTTGATCTTAAGCACTGAGGAATTGGCTTGAAAGAGAAGTGGACTAATTGAAACAAGTATAGAGAAAGCAACTTTTGACTATTCTTTCACATACAGGTAATGTGATACCTGAACACAAACTATACATTAGCCTCATATAAAAGAAAAAAGAAAAAACATTTCACTGTTTTATATTCAAATGAATGAACCAATACATAGACCCTAGAAACCCTCCTGCCCAAGCGAGCGATCATTAATGGTCTTCAGTTTTGGGGCAGGAATCAGAGACGAGAGAGGTTAGATCCAATGGGGAAGTAAGCCACCGGGATCGGAGGCGGCTTGGACTTCCTCTTGGAGCTGTTCTTCTTCAGTTCAGGTTCACCTTTGACATGGCTGTCTTTGCTTATTGAACTGCTCTTGTTCGAGTGATCCTCCCCTTCGCAGCTAGTCACTCTGCTGTCGGAATGATCGGAGAAGCAACTGAAGAGGCTTGAGAAGACACTCATGATTGAGGATGAGAATGACAAGACTCTAAGAGGCAGCAAGAGAAGAAAAGGCAGAGAATTTAACACTTCAGCTGATTCTCTATAAAGAACAATCGGATGAATTGAAGCTGATAACTCTCTTTTCTGAGTTGTTTGGTGCAAAACCCAAGCTTCTTCTTGAACTATATATGGACGTAGCGATAAAGCTTTGGAGAGACTTGGCCTTAGCTTCCAAGAAAATGGATGATTTCTGTAACTCAGTCTTCCTCAGGTTCTTGGAAATATCTAGGATGGTTACCCTCAGCCTCCAACACGAGGGACAAGTGCGCTGTTTCTCTTCAGCAGCACGTTTGATTAAGTCAAACAGAGTTGCAGCATATTGTGTTCCTTCCGTGCGGGACTGATTACAGTCATACCACCTGAGTTATGATTGGACCCGCAAACGTTTGGTCAAAAAGAAGAATTGCCAGTTGGATAAAGCCGGAGTTGTGCTATATGCAATGTACAAGCCGATCTTACACCACAGATGAACTAGGATTTTCTTAAATTGAGGAGTGATTGGACGCGAACCGGTGGTCAAACATTGAATCTCACTAACTATAGAGATTGTACAGTCTTTCTTTAACGAAAATCTTGATTAAGTCTATCGGCGTTGCTCTACAAGCCACGTTTCTTGATCCGACCCATTAGTTCCTACATATTCAAACTTAATGGCAAGATTTCGATAATATATAATATAGCCCCTCCATAGCTTTCATGAGAGTTTCAATCTACACAATATTTTTAAATTAGGTACTCATCAATTTGGCCCCTAAATTCAAATGAAGAAAAGGACCAGGAGTCACCTCTCGTGGGGTCGAGAGCATTTGACTTTACATCCCACGACCTTCAATCATGTTTAATTTGGGGGACCACCATTTCCTTGAAGCCCACGTCAATCAAGGTTCTTATATAATGCTTTCTTTTTCAATTTTTTTGACCAAGAACCACGCCTCGCCACGCCATTGGCTTGGTGATGTACACTAGAAAATCAATTATTGGGTGCGAGACTAATTCTAATACCACGTGGTTTAGACTAGTTTTTTACTCGGGATGTTTAGGCTTCGAATTCAGTATGTACTTTTCTTTTTTCTAAGGTGGTTAAAGTACGAGGTTACTTCTGGGGACATGTCCTCCTCCTTGCTTGACGCCTCTATGTTTGTCTGCATGCAATTTACCTTAGAAGTTCGGGTTTACATATGGAATTTAAATGAAGTGTTTTATCGGTGTAAAACACACTATACACGAGTCGTCCTAAAGTGGAAACTCTCATCTACTAAATGAATGAACTCATTTACGAAAATTAAAGAGTGTATATGTGCATGTCAATGTCAAAACCATCTTTTCAATTTTTTTTTATTTTATTTTGACATAATCAATGTAACAAATAAAATTCCTCACATGATATATGCTTCTTGAAGACACTTTTGAAGGACTTTTACTCTGTACATTGGCGATGTAAAAGTTTCTTTACACAAGCTAGTCTTAAGGAATGACATACATAATTTGTATTTTTAATTTGCAAATTTATGAACATTATGGCATACTCTGGCAGACAAAATTAACACTAAACACAAGCAGTTTTGAACACCATTGGTTCGAGAGAGTGGGTAGTCATAATCCTCAAATCAAGGGCACATTAGACAACTTGTGTAAACTTTCCTTTACATAGACGATGTATGATCTATTTTCTTTTTAGAAATTTATTTCATAAATGGGTTATTTATCCATTTTAAGATTATGATGTGCAAAAAACAAAAAAGCTTTTTACATCTGCAGTGTATATAATATAAATCCCGATTTAAAATGGGATATGTTAATTGGGAGGAGGTGGGATTGCAGTAGGGACCAGCAAGTAAGATTTTAGGGGGGGCAGTTTTTTGAAGTACCAAGCAATGTTCAAGTGAATTAGAACAGGAGTTAATATCAACTGCACATGATGTACACTTCTTTTCTACATATTTCACATCCATCACATGATCATAGTCGAGCCATCCAATCAGTACCCAAGTCAAGTATAAATAGCCATAGTACACTAAATCAGTTCGGGCTCAAGTTTAGTCTTAACTGATTTAAGTGATTAACAAGTTTAATTATGAAGGTCAGACATGAAATATCAGAATTATTTATGTGATATTACCTCTACCTTCAAACTCATTTTTTAAGATTTCAGATTGCTTGTATGTCAATTTGGCTATTGTTAGTGATGCAAACATACTTTCTATCAGACATTAATATGGTATATAATCTGTTCCAAGGTTAGTTTAACATTAGATTTAAGCAAAGTGAAATTTTAAAAATGACTTTAACATTAGATGATTTCTCTCTTTTGTTTCCCTTTCCAATAGGATGGCTCTACATTGGTCTTTACCTTAATCACAGAGGAATTGACTTGAAAGAGAAGAGGCCTAGTAAAACAAACATATCAAAAAAACAACTTTTGACTATTCATTTCACCGAAAGATGATGCATGCTTGAACAGAACAATGGCTAGATCTACTTTTACCCTTGATAGCAGAAACTCGGATAGATTTAGGCTAATCTTGAAAGAGAAGAGGACTAGTGAAACAAACATAGAAATATCAACTTTTGACTATTCTTTCACATAAAGATGAAGTGAAACTTGAACACAATACCATACATTAACCTCATAGAAAGGAAAAACAAAAAAACATTTCTAAGTGTTGTATGTTCGGTTCCCAGCAATTTCTAAAGAACAAATGAATGAACCAATGCACAGATTCTAACGCCCTCTTGCACAAAAAAGACGACGACAAATGGTCTTCAGTCTTTGGCTGACTCAGAGACGAGAGAGTTGAGATCCGACAGGGAAGTAGCTCATCGGTATTGGAGGAGGCTTGGACTTGCTCCTGGAGTTGTTCTTCTTCGATTCGCCTTCGCCTTCGACACGGCTGTGTTTGCTTATCGAACGGCTCTTGTTCGAGTGATCCTCTCCTTCCAAGCTGATCACTCGACTGTTTGAATGATCAGAGAAGCAGCTGAAAAGGCTCGAGAAGAGACTCATGATCGATGAGGATGAAAAATGGTGATGTTATTCTATGAGCAGAAGAGGCTGAGAAATCTGTACTTTGGCCGGTTCTCTTCAAGAACAGCTGAAGCTGTTGTAATAGCTAACTTTTCTGAGTTGTTGTGAGAAAATTCACGATTATTTCTCTCTATATATAGACATATTGATTGAGCTCTCAAGAGACCTGGCCGTAGCTTCCGAGAAATTGGAGAGTATTCTTTGATGCGTCACTGTCATTTACTCGGTCTTCCTCCTCCTCCTCAGGTTCTTGGAAACATCTGCAGTTCTTATTATTTGGCTTTATCTCATCCCAGGCTGAACGAGCGCTTACTGCTCACAAAAATATTATCCGCTGCAATCCCCATGGCCCCATCCTCCACGATCTTTACACCAATGGCCGTCACAATCGGTACCGGTCGTCAGCACATCTCTGTTGCTCCTCTCCTCTCTCACCAACCCCTTCTTCTTCTTCTTCTTCTTCTTCTTTGGCGGCGGCGCGTTTCCGTTGCTGCATCGTTATGCTATTCGGTTGGTGATGTTGTCATTCGAGAATAATTTATGCGTGTGAGACTCAGACCAAATTTCAAACATGCCACTTTAGCCAGTTCTTTTCTTGGACACGTAAATGAGTTCCTTAATTGTTTTCTTATAGTTTTTGTGCGACTGTCCCATGACTGTTTTTCCAAGTCTCGAAATACTAGAACCAAGACAGAGGAGCTTTTTTAATTTTATCTTTTTCCTTAAATTGGAATTGGCACGACAATCCACCGAATCCGCTACTTAAATCTAAGCTCCTCATCGCAAGAATCGAATCTGCAGCTATTGAATCTGGAGCCAAAGAACGCTCTTGTTAGTTCACAAAATGTGATTATCTATACTATTATATAAAACAATGAGACCTTCCTACGTTTACGAAGTCTTCATCATTTTTGCTTCCCCAAAATAAGCTTGAACTATTTATTTTACGAATATATTATTTGTGGGTATATGCATATATTAATAATTCTATTTTGTTACTATTGATCACCTATTTTTTTACTGCCATATAACACATGTTCTTGCTGTCTCGTGGGCGGGCAAGTGCAATTTGTCTTGGCCGGGAGGATCGTGGAGTAATACCATGGTTTGGGCTAGCAATAATCTTGGTAAAGGCTTCCGGAAGGAAATACCCTGGGTTCTCCTTTGCTGCTCTATGTTATATTATTTGGAAGTCTCGTAATAATATCTTATTTCGGAGTAAAGTGGTCTCCATTCCCTCAATGAAGTACTATATTTTCAAGGCTGTCAGGGACAAGGTGTTGTCTGGACCGTTGGTGCAAGACAATATAGTGAATAGACGTCTTCAGAGAGCTTGGGGTTTAAGTACCTCCATTTTTACTGGTTAAGATTAATGTGATATCCTCCTGGGTGTTTTGTTGATGTTTTGTGTTTGTAACTATTAGTTATCCTTGGATTGCGGTTCCTTTCCACTCGTAGTCTAAGCTGAGTGCAAATTGGAGCCGTCATCCGTTAGTTTGTACAGGTTATGGTTGGCATTTATACAAGTTTACCTTACCAAAAAAAAAAAATTCTATTTTGTGATTTGCGAATTTCAATTTTAAAATTTGAATCTTTTATTCTATAGGACGACCTTCCTAAAAAAAAGTCAGATCTTAAAATATTTCCCTCTTTCGTCATATATTTATACCATATCTTTTGTATGGATATATTTGTCAACCTTTTATTTAATAATTCAAAATGCTCATGCAAAGGATGCGTTTGTTTGGGAAAAGTGTTTTCCCTCATTCGGTTCACGAATAATGATTAGTTAACTGAAAACCCTTTTCATGCATAAATTTAGGAAAGTGAATTCCTAAATCTAAACAGGTGAAAATACTTTCCGAAAATTGCTCATGTCAATTTTTTTTCTTTTTTTTTTTTTTTTTCATGTTCCTTCTTCTTCGTTGGCCAACCACTGGCCATGGCAAAGGCCAACGACTAACCACAAGCAAACTTGAGCCTTGTCATAAGCCAACGAGACTCAAGCTGGCAAGTCGGCGAGATAGCTCAAGTCTCAAGGTTGTTGATCTAGCAAGGTTGCAGCCTGGGCGAGGCTCAAGCCTTGCCATTTCCAACAAGCTTGACCTCGCTGGCCCACACCCGTGGCTGGTAACCAGCTGTCATTGAGGCTTGGCTACCGGTATAGGGGAAAAGAAGAAAAAAAAAGTAATAAAAAAATAAAATGAAATTTGTTTTAAACGTTCAAAAAAAATTGCCATGAGATTGAAATCACTTGCCAAATGAGATCCAAATATCGAAAAACATTTTTGGTCATATATCACTAAACAAATGAAAATTATCCACTTTTTTGAAAAATTATTTTCTAGAAAGTATTTTCCTTTATCATGAAATTTTCCCTAAAACAAGGGCACCCTAAGTTGGTCTATTTTTATTTTTTTCCATCTTTAGCATAAAAACAAACCTTAGGCATATTTGCTGGTCTAATGAAAAGCATATATCACAAAAGCATATATCACAAATGATCTTGTTATTGCTTGAATGAATAGAAACTTATCCTACTTCGCTATACTTGAAAATTGGGATATTGTCCAAAAAGTCCTATATTTATTTCACGGTGATCAATTTGGTCCTAAACTTTTCAATTGTGACAATTTAATCTTAAACCTTAAAATTTTGGTAATTTAGTTTTAAACCTTTCGATGATTTATCAATTTAATTATAAACCTTTTAAAGATTTGTCAATTTAGTCATTCCGGTCAATTTTGTCAAAAATCACTTGCATGGATGTTGCATATCTTATGTAGCGTGGTCGATGCTAATATGGGCACATTTTTGCATTTTTAATTTTTTTTTTCTTTTTGTTTTCCTTTGCTTGTGGCTGTTACTTAGCCATGGCTAGTGACTAGCCAAAGGCAAGAGTCACCCTTGATTGGATCTCACGAGCCGCAAGCAAGACAAGCCTCACCAGATTAGGCAAGAGCAATCATCACCTTACCCTTGCCAAAGAAAAGAAAGAAAGAAAAAAAAAAGGAATAAAGGAACCACCACTAATTAGACCGTCACATCAGTGTTTTTTCATCAAAATTGATCAAAATAACTATATTGACAAATTATCAAAATGTTTATCATTAAATTAATATAGTTAAAAGGTTTAGAACTAATTTGGTACAAATGCACTAAATTTATGACTTTTTTTTTGTAATATTTCTGTTATATTAGAGTGAGGACAATAGGAACATGCCCTAGTCAAATGTCGAATTTTGAACACTTCCAAGCTTTTCAACGGAATTTCTAATATTTTTGAACTATTGGTCATGTTTCGAACGGTATTTTCTGATTCAATATCAGAAGTTTGACCAAAAAATTTAACCAATCTTTCAGCTTCAATCATTTCTTCGTTTTGAGTCCAATTGGCTCGATTTTCAAGCCGTCCAAAAAGAAAGTGTTCGTGACTTGAGTTTTACCAAAACACCCTTGAATGGGGGAAAACTCTTGAATTTGATGAAGTCATCTAGATCATACTCAAATCAATGCATTTAACTCATATTAATTCATTTCTATGGATACAAATTTAATAACTTACACCAATCCAACTCGATCTGGACCCAATTCATATTTGGTTTTTGTATGCAATATTTGTATTGTTTCTTACTTTATCAAGATCATATAAACTTGGTATGATAAGATGAAGAATTTCATTTCATGAACAATGGATCGAAGTTTATGTAAATTCTATCGCTTTCAAGTCATTAACATTCATCAGTGTCATACTCAATGTTGGTATAATATTCTAATATGGTGTCAATTGGTATAATGTGGTGTCAATCCATTAAGGTTGTTTAATCACAAAAGGTGTCAACTTAACACAATTAGCATAGCCTTTTTTTTATTCCGCAAAACAACATGATCGTCGATAGATCTTCATTTTGTGTCATTGAAATTGTGGGCAGAAACACACGAATTGCGTTGTCTAGCAAGAGGCACATCGTGACGAAATGGGTTACATCTAGGGCTGTCAAATCCCATCTCACGAGAGATCATTTGCCGACCTACCCGTTAACCATTTGTAGGTTCGTCCCCGGAGGATCGAGATAATATTTTTAAAATGGACGAAGGAATGACTTCCACAAGGAAAGAAAGGAGGAAGCTATAGCATATGAACAAACAAAATTTTCCTCATAATTCTCCCCGCCAAAGAATAAAAAAGATAATCAGAACAAATTTATTCAAAATTGTTCGCAATCTACTGATCCGATTGTCATCTCTTCAGAGAGTCGAGAGCTGAGATTCACTGGAGAAATAAGTCATTATGATGGGCGGGGACTTGAGCTTCCTCTTCACAGTTTCCTTCATTTTCTCATCACTCGCAATGCCATCTTTGCTGCCTCTCGAATCGCAACGCACGTGATCTTCCCCCTCACAGTTCACCTTTTTCGTACCGCTGGAGAAGCACCCAGAGCACAAGCCGGAGAGGAGACTCATACTCACCACAGCAGCGACGACGACGACGATGGAAAGAAGGTGTGTGGAGTAGAAAGATAGTGAACTTGTCGGAGCCGTTTGATGTGATGCAGATCTGAGTCGCTTCTCCTCTCTTTATATATAGCGTTGGAGGCGGTCCCCATGGGGTGAAATGATGAGTGTGTTTGAATATCAAACGCTAACTCAATCAGCTTCCTCCTGAATTTCCTGGTAATTCCTGAGAGACTCCGTAATTGGTGGCAAATAAGGAAAATGCGTTGGGTGTCGTTCTTTTAAGAGAGCGGATTGGACCATTCGATGGGGCAGGCCGGTTCCGTATCAATTTCACATGCTGCCAAACATGCTTCGTAACTAAGGAAGAGGAAGTCGAGAAATCCTTCAGCAATCGGCGGGCTCTCTTTCCTTTCTTTGGGGGATTTTCTTTCCTTTCCGGCACTTCGAATCTGATGACGAATTTTTCTTGCAGCTTACCTTATTTCACGTTTCGAGAATCACGTGGGCTTTTGCTGCCTCCACGGGCTGGTCGGCTGTTATTATATGCGAGTACAAGTGTCCATTTGATGACGTGGCGTGCCCCCACGAAAAGGCGGATGTCAAACAATGACGTGTCATGTACTAACATGATATGTCATGAGATGATATGCCATGCCACGCTGTGTTGGTTAATGTCGTGCTATGTTGTGTGATGACATGATGACATGATGAGATGGAATGTAAATCATTCAAAAGCGTAAATCATTTTGGAGAAGACATGAGAGAGAGAAATGGCAAGCTTTTGTGCCTTTTATTTTCTTAAATTGAATCAACTTGAAGGGGAATTTTTCATTCTTATGAACTATTGGTCATTTTAATTTGGGAAAATTTCAAATAAGAGTTTGAAATGAATTCATTTTCTCAACAAAAAAAAGGTCCCAAGTAGACACATCATGATGATATGGGTTACATCTAGGGCCATCCAATCCTATCTCGCGAGAGATTATTTGCCGTCCTATCCATTAACACTTATCAGGTTCGTCTCGGGAGGATCGTGATGATAGATTTTAAATGGACGAAGGAATGAGTTCCACAAGGAAAGAAGAAGGAAGCTATAGCCAAGAACAAACAAAATGTTCCTCATACTTCTCCCCACCAAAGAACAAAAGAGGATATCAGAACGAATTTATTTAAAATTGATCAAGTGATCCGATCGTAATCTCTTCATAGAGTCGACAGCTGAGATCCACTGGGGAAATAAGCCACTATGATGGGAGGGGTCGTGGGCTCCCTCTTCGCAATTTCCTTCATTTTCTCTTCATTCGCGATGCCGTCTTTGCTGGCTCTCGAATCGAACCCCATGCGATCTTCTCCTTCGCAATTCACCCTCCTCGCACCACCGGCGAAGCACCCCGAGAACAAGCAAGAGAGGAGACTCATACTAACCGTGGCAGCTACACGACGATAGAAAGAAGGTGTGTGGAGTAGAAAGATAGCGAAATTTTCTTAGCTTTGATGTGATGCAGATCAGGGTCGCTTCTCCCTCTCTTTATATACGGTTGAAGGCGGTCCCCATGGGTTAGACGATGAATGTGTTGAATGTCAAGCCCTAACTTAATCAGCTTGCTCTTGAATTTTTAAGAATTTCTAGGAGACTGCGTGATTAGTGGTAAATAAGGAATATGACGAGGAACATGCTTATTGACTAAGGTAGTGGCCGTGCAAAAATTCCACAGCAATCGGCGGGCTTTCTTTCCTTTCCAACAGTTCGAATCCAATGACGAATTTTCTTGCATCCTACCTTATTCCACGGCTCGAGAACCATGTGGGTGTTTGCTGCCTCAGCAAGGCGGTTGTTGGATGCAACTTCGTATTCATTTGATGATGGGTCATGCCCCGCGACGATTCGAATGTTGTATAATAATGTGTCATGTAATGATGTGGTATGTCATATGATGATATGTCGTGTGGTGATGAGTTGGATAATGTCATGTCATGTGATGATTGTATAAATCATTCCAGTTTAAAAAATTTTGGAGGACCCATGAGAGAGAAAATCCTAAGGTTTGGAAGCCAGCAGAGACTCGTGGGCTAAGGTGGCAGGTTCTTAGGCTTGGGAGCCTGGTAACCAAGGCCCATAACATTGATTGCAATGCTATCTTGACATGTTGGGATTGGCGAGGTTTCTAATCTAAAAGTTACAAAGTACATAATTTCTTCATCCGGATTTGGATTTATGCGATTTTTACACCTCTAGAAAGCTTGCGAATGGCATTATTCACGTATACACCCAACTATAGGAGTTTGCCCTACTGACTACCATTTTCACATGAAAAGGGAGAGGTGAGGGATTCGAATCCGCACCTTCTTAGGAGGACAGGATGAGATTAGGTTGGACGATTTAACTTCTTGTGTAGATTTCAACTCGTGCGAATCTACACCTTACAAGGAAGTAGGACAAAGTCTAAAAGTGAGAGTTAGAGTATAAATAAAGTAGGACCAATAAAAAAATAAAAATAAAAACATATGCACCCAAATCTGTAATATAATTCCCTAGTTTAAAATGACAAGCTTACGATTGGTATTTTAATTTAAAAAATTTCAAATAATAATATGAAGTGAATCCATTTTCTTTAAAAATAAATAAATTTAAAGAGCCTTAGAATGGACATTGTCTTAAATAAGGGTCTAAAGTGACCGAATTGTCTCAAGTAAGAGCATGGAGTGACCAAATCATCTCAAAAAAACTTTTTAGTAATGATTTTTTTCTTTTTTTACTTTACTTTTTTTTTTTCATATTTTTTTCTTTTTCCCCATGTACCATCACTAGGCCTCTCCCTAATCTCAAGTGAGGACAACCCTTGCTAGATCTGGTGAAATACGCACTTACTTGGGCTGGTGAGGGCAATGGTCACCCTTGCCGACTCAGATTTCCACTATTGATGAGGCAATATGTGAAGAGAGATATGCTCTTGTCGTCTCTTCACTCCATGGAAGAAGCTCGATGATGACTTCAAAGTCTTGTTACATTCTATCTATTACTCACTCCTTATCGCTCGATGGCCATGTTGCTGGCTTCCAACACGGATTTGTGTCCATGATCAAGACCTAACCGTCCATATCATCAACAATCGTGTCATCCCTATTCTAATATGATTTCTTCAATCAAGTGAAGCAACAACACAATCACCCTCAAATGACAAGGCCCAAGTCAAGGGTTGTCCTCACCTAGGCAGGCATTGTCCATGCTCCCCCACCTAGTTAAAGGCAATGTTGGCAAGTTCAAGTGAGGCTAGCGAGGGCATTCCTCACCAAATCTAATGAGGGCAACCCTTGCCCTCACCGAATCTAGCAAGGGTTGCCCTTGCTTAAGGCCGCAACCGCTACTGGCTATTGATGAGGCCCAATGGTGACTGGGGGAGGGATAAAGAAAAAAGAAAATATATATATAAACATAACTAGAAATTTTTTTTGATTAAAATACCCTTTTTCAGAATAGTCACATAATTGCTAGCCAATTAACAATCATAGGTCTTTATTTAAAATGATTTGGTCACTTCAAACATTTATTTGACACGATTGATCATTTTAAACCTTTACTTGAGACGATATTTACTCTAGCTTATTTTTTAGAAAATGGCTCAATTTCCAATGGAATTCTCCCTTTCAATTTGTAATATTTTTTTTTTTTAATTTGGTTTAACTTTCACCTTCAATTACTTATCCGTTTAAGTCAAGCTACTCGATTCTTGAGCCTCGTGATTTGACTTCTACGAAAATGCCCTTAGATAGGGAAAAATACTGAAATCGATGAAGTTATCCAGATCGGATGCTGGTGATTAAAAAAAAAATGCAATATCTCATAATCCGACAAAAGAATTTCGATGACTCAAATGTCATCGGAAAACTATTAAAAGTATGCTACTCAATCAAACTCTCGTATTAGGTTGTGGACGAAATTCGACATCATATCAGCCTTAGCCGAACTTGGTCACACCTTTTAATGAGTGGTGGTCGGGCACCTTAAGTCGATGTAGGATAAGAGTCCATGTTAATAATATTTTATGATGTCAAAATCCACGTCGCTATATCCAACATCCGAACGGAACAACCCCAGGAAAAATCACGATATTTATCAAAAAAAAAAAAAGTATAGAACATATCACTGTTAAAAAAACAATAGACCAATATATTTTGTGAAGCAACCGAGGTTCAAGGAGTTCCTGAACAAGAGACAGAATCAACAACAAGAACATGCAAACGGCGAATTGCACAACTCCTCAGAAGAGAAGAGGAACGAATCAAAACATGCTTAGATTCCTCCGACCACTTTCTAGCAAAACCAATTCACCAAAATCTGTAAGATAGCTTTACGCCGAGACCAGCTCGGATTGCGTGGATTGCGCATGCATTCAATCCCGATTCCGAACAGAACTCGGAATGGGCACGACATGCGTCCATCACAACCCTGCACTAATCGGGCTTCGACACGGACCCGTGTAAGACAAGTTCTGAGCCATGAGTTCTTGCAGCATCACTGCTGCCATCACCGTCTCAAAGAGGAGATGGCCGAGATCCACTGGGGAAATTGGTCACTAGGATCGGTGCCGGCTTGCCCGGCTTGCTCTTCACGTTCTTCTTCACTTCTTGATCAATAACCGCGACCTGATGATCATCATCATCTTTGCTTCTGCGACAGCTCTGCACGTGATCTTCTCCAACGCCACCGACCCTCTTCGAACTATTGTCGGAGAAGCAACCCAACAAGCTCGAGAAGAGACTCATGTCGATGCCTGGCCGATTCTCGAGGAGTAGCCAAAGGAGCTCTCTGCAGATTGAAGTAACGAACGTTTTCTGAGTGCTTTTCTGATGCAAATCGCAGGCTCTCCTCTCGCGTGTGTATATATATTGGCGTTGAAAGTGTGTGGTCCAGGTAAATGGATACTAACCCGGCTTCCCCGTGAAACTCGTGGAAATTTCTAGGATGCAAGCGAAATTGATGACACGTTTCCTTTCTTTTAATGCACAAGAGCCGCCGGTAGAAACATAGGTGTACTTCGTTCAAGGATGTTACGTTGTACGTTGGCTTTTTGTGGACCTAGACTCGTGGAGGGTCGCTCTCGCCAGCCTCAAGTTGGGTCACGTATTGAAGACATCCGGTCCGTGCATGACCATGTCATCTCGATCAACAAATCATGTAAATCTCGAATAGGACTCTCACTGTTCGATGGTTTCAATACGTGATGAACTCACGTGTTTTGGATGCAGATAAAAAATGTTCCTAACAGTGGCGAAAGATCTCAGAAGTTAAAGCCAGATAGTTGGTGCCATGTGTTGCGATCTCATAGATTGAACATGCTAACACGTTCATGATGGATAGAATCGGGGCAAGAATCTTGCGTGTTTTTCAAGAAATTTATCATGTGATAATACTCATGGTATTAGTGTATGTTACAACACTTTTTTTATGCTTAGCTCTACTCATTTGAGTATTTCGCTTCATTGTCTATTTTAGCAATTAATATAAGGTATCCCGAGTGAGTTAATTCACAAAATATTTATTCTCACTACCCATGAACACAAGCTTCTCTTGAAGGAGGGCGTGATCATGGAAAGTTCTAAACATATTTGCACATTTTCTCCCTCTCTCTGTTTTTTTTTTTTTTTTTTTTTTTGGGTGTGGAAAAAGTCTTCTTTTGGTCTATGTGCTTTAGTGCTATTTCTAATCAAGTCTTGGACTTTTAACTTATTTAATCAAATCAATCTACTTCCAAAAACTTTCTACTCACGTCCTCCAATACCGAAATTAACCAAATTCAGTTGATGATACCAAAGTACGATGCAAATAAAATATATGACATCTGATGGGGATAAAATTTAGTTAATGCGAATGCCCACATGGACTCCTATATTGGAAAAAATCTTATCCACGCCACTATACAACATCATCCAATAATCATGCCAACTTGGTTTGGCCAGATTTGATGTCGAAGGAACTTGATTAAAAAATTTATGAAATTATGAGGACTTGATTAGATAAATCTAAAGTATCAGCATTTAAATAGAAAACGCATGAAAGTATAGGGGCAAAAAATAGAATTTTCTTTTGCTTCTTCTTTTGGCACTTCTTAGACTGCAAATTACGTGAAGCTTCTTCTGCTGGGCTGGGTTCTTCTTTTGGCACAAATGTTACTTCAGTATGACCTGCAAATGTTTACGTGAAGCTATTTACGACCAAAAAAAAAAAAAAAAAAAGACACGAGGTTGCCAACTTTTCGTGGGGTCAGAGAAGGAAAACGAACGATTAATCAAATGTCCAAAGACAGACAAAATTTTTCACGTGAAACCGGTTTTCTTGGAGCCTACGTCGTTCTTGTCTACCTTCGCTTCGCATGAACTTTCGAAGCAAATCGTATAATCGTGGTAAACATTTGCTGCTATTCTTGTAGCAAGACATGCTTTTGTAACAATATACAAACGTTAATACAAAATCAATGTTATTCAACTCCCCGACTGAAAAATTTTGACTAAGAAAAATTCTTATAACGTCGGCGGAAAATCGCAACAATTTGAAATGTTAGGATCCCATTGCATTAATTACATGTATGACGTCGACATTGGCAACTGACTGCATAGTTCGGAATATGTAATTAGCTGAAAATCTTCTTGGCTTACACGATTATCACGGATGCGATAATGTTTATTCACAATATAATAACGAATTAACAATACGTGATGATGAAATGGGCGTTGAAATTTCTAGGAGAGATGGCTTGGAATTGAGGTCAAATTGGCATCAGATCGACACAAACAAAGGCATAGTTGGTCGCTTTCCAAGCTGATCAAGTTGGCCTTCTTCACATGTTCGGAGGACGCTTTTAATCCCACGTTCTTCTTCCTTTCTCAAGAACTTCGTCCCCCCAAGATTCAGATCTTATCATTGACTGTTGACGTGGTCAACGCTAATATTTATGTGTCATTTCCAAGACTGCGTTATTTGGTAATGTGTTTTTATTACTAAACTTGTTAGAGGCTCCATTTATTTCACGAAAAATATTTTTTTAGTAACAATATTTCTTGAATTTAATTGAAACTTGAATGTGAAATGGGAAATATTTTCTGTCCGTATGAAAAATCTAATTTGATTTTTCGAAGATATATACCATTCAAACGCTAGTAACTTATACATAAATAGCTAGGAATTGGGTATGAGCAAAATAAAGTCTTGAGTCTAGCCATGATAGACCCCGACCCAGGCACCGGGGATCAAGGCATGGGCACTTGGGTCCTGTGTCTAGCTTTGATGGACTAAGCGTGAGCACAAGTGTCTTAAGCCCAACGTCGATGAACCCGAGCACGGATTTGTGGACTTGAGCACATTTTGTGAACCCGGCCTGAGTGTTGGGAATCCAAGCTTGGGTACTGGGATCCTGCACTCAGCCTTTTTGGACCCTACCCTAGGTGCTAGGGTTTCAAGCATGGGCAATATGGTCTTGGGCTCTGTCTCAATGGACCTAAGCAAGGGCTCCAAGCATTCGGGCATGAGCACCAAAGACCTAGTTCTAGATGCTGGGTACTTGAGAACCAGCATTCAAATTTGCATGCCCAAACATAAAGTTGTCATATTAAAATTCTGATTTTTTAAAGAAGAAATCATTTTCCTCATTTAAATATATATTTTTCATTGATTAGGAAAATATTTTCCATTAACTCATTTTTCTTAATAAAATGAATGCTAAAAAATGAGAAAAAAAATTTCATAAAATTCTTTTTCGCAATATAAACAGAGCTTGAATATTGAAAAACTTTGAATTCAAAGACGATTTTCTCTTGTGAGCCCATGTTTCCACAGCTTGAGAACCCATGTCTTTTTTGTTTTTCCCCTGCCTACACGAGGAAGTTGTTGTATGTGACCGCGAGTGTTTGACGGCGTGTTGTGCCCTACGACGACTCGGGTGTTATACGACGACATGCCATGCGATTTTGCATTTTTTTTCACGCGATGACGCATGTGACGACTTGTTGGGGCATGATTTCTCAATTAAACTCCTTGTGTAAGAAGGAACGATTTTACTCTCTCTTCCCCAACTACATTTAAGGTGCGTTTGGTAACATTTTTATTTTTGGAATAATTTTTTTTGAGAAATAGTTCTTTTCTATTTCTACTCCCTTAAACAATCTTTGAGTGAAATAAGGCATTTAGTAACTATAAAAATTACTTATTCCCAAAATAAAAAAAAAATAGAAATGCGTTTGATACCAACATAAAATTTTTATTTATTTTTCCCCTAATGGTGGCGATGACCAGCAAACTATGGGCGGTTGACAACCGGCGACCGGCGATCAACGGGTGAGGGCAACCGACGGACGATGGCCGCCAATCGACATTCAACAAGCGGCAGCACCGAACGTAGATTGGCAGCCGTTGGCCGCCAATCGCTAGCCATCCCCACCCACCAACCGCCAATTGCTGGTACAACCATCGCTACCAGTCGCCACCCGCAACCCACTAGTCACCGCCCATTGCCACCAGTCACCAATTGCCCACCACTGCTGCCAATCGCCAGGTCACCCGTCACACTGGTTGCCGATAGCCACCGCTAGTCACACCGGTTCATTGGCCACTAGGCGAAGGGTAGTTGTGAAAGACCAATGACGGTCGGTTCGCCGATGGCCAACAAGCGGTGGCAAAGGCCGATGGCCAGCAAGTGGTGGCAAGAGGCCAACGACTAGCGGTTCGCCAACGGCAAGTGGGCAACAGCGGCTGGTGGGCGATCGACTGACGACAATGGTGGCCAGCAACCAACGGTGGCAGTAGCAGCCGGTGGTTAACCAACAATGACGACAGTGGCCGATGGCCGATGACTGGCAACGGGCGGCAATAGGTGGGCGATGGTGTGCTATGAGTAATGAATAGTCCCCAAGAAATAAGTTTCAAAAATTGTTCCCAAGAACAATAAGTTATTTTTTCTACTTCTCATTTAATACTTAAAATCTATTCCCAAGAACAACTTTCTATTATGGGGAATAGAAAAATCAGTTGGCGTTACCAAATGGATTTTTGTCCTTTTTCTATTTCGGAGAACAAAAGAACAGAAAAATCAAGAAACAGAAACATTGCCATGCACCCTCTTACTATCATGAGTTGTCCTTTCAAGTGGAACATTCAATTAGCTGGAGTGTCTTGTACTCTCTTTGATTGAGATTACTTCAAGATATCACTATTACTAGAAAACGAGTTAGCTTTTTAACTTGGTAAGAATTGCATACCTCTCTCTTTTATTTTCTTTTCCATGTTGGAAAAGATAGCCATTTCATTCATATTGAAGAGGTGCTAAGTACACTAAGTGGGCTTTTGAACATAACATATCCCAAAGAGCTTGAGGTGGGTCAAAAATCTAATTATGTGGATATGGACTTGGGTTTTAAGAACCTAGTCCACAACTTTGTTTTGTGTCATGCACAATGAGCTAGTCGAAGGCCTTTTAGGATGCGCATGATAATAATTCTATACCCGGAAATAATTTATGCTTAGAAATTATTCTTTTTGATTTTGTTCTCGGAAATAATTTATTCTTAGAAATTGTTTTCGAGCATAGAATCGTTACCCTATGCACCCTAAAAGGCTTTTAGTTGGCGTTGGCTCAATAAGGCTCGCTAGTGGTTGGGTGAGGCCAATGTCGCCCAACCAAGGCGAGGCTAAGCCTCGCTTAGCCACAACAAGGCTGGCTAGCCAAAAGGAAGAAGAAGAAAAGGAAAAGGAAAAGAAGAAAAGGAAAGGAAAGGAAAGAAAATAAAACAAAATTTGGACTTGATTCTTTGAATTGTTCTTGGAAACAAGAACCAATTTTTTTTTATTCTTGATTTTGTTCCAAATCTATTTCTGGGAATAAAAATTTTATCAAACAAATTTATGTGTGAAATCTATTTCTGAAAAAAGAAAAAAGGAATAGAATCAAACACTGTTTGATCAGTTACCATTTACTTTGATAAGCAAATTGTTGCATTCTTTGATCAATAGGTGGACTTCCCAATAGACTTCGAGTCTGTTTGGTTCAGTTTTGCAAATGAGATTTGACTTTAATGCAAATGCTGAAAGCCTAAAACTACTTGGAGGAATGCAAATTATATTTGGTAAAAAAAAATTGCAAATGGGCTTTGAGTTATATGTGTGTTTGGTAAAAAAAAAAAAAAATTGCAATGGGCTTTAAGGGTATATATATATATATATATATATTGGAAAATTGAACTAAACATTTTGCTGGACCGACAAAAGGCTACAGCCATCGACAAACCAGATCTGGTGCCGGGGACTGTCGGTTGAGGTTGCCCAAGGTCTAGCGACCTCCAGCGAGGATCACAAGACCTAGCCAAGAGCCATCAAAGGTCGCACAACCTCGAGCAACCCTCAGCAAGGGTTGCTTGACCCAGGCGACAGTCGACCCAAGCATCGCACGACCCAAGCGACTGGCGGTCTCATGACCCTCGCGAGACCTAAGCAAAGGCCTCCTGAGGCCGCAAGACCCAAGCAACGATCGCCTAGGTCCCACAATGCCTAGGTCGAGCGACCCTCACCGAAGTCAGGTGACCTCAACCGACGGCCGCCAACATGCCAAATCTAGCTAGTCGATAGCCATAGCCCTTCATCGATCCAGCGAAGGGTTGCCTCATTTTTCAATAAAAAATAACTAGGGATAATATTGGAAATATGAAGAATTATTGAGAATTCGGCCAAATACTGAAAGCCCAAAGTTAGTCTTTATTAGTTTTGAATTTTAACACATTCTCAAGACTAGCTTTCAACTAAAAGTCATTTCTAAATTGTTATCAAACGGTCCAGCATTTTTTCAAAAGGCTTTCAATGTTAAACTAAACGCACCCTTCATCTATGCCTTGAAGCATTCTAACTGAAAAGAGATCGTCTGACTCCAACTCCATCTCTGCATTCTCTCTCTTCAAAGCCACGTGAGTTCAACCACTCCAAAGCTTCCAAGAGAGCTAGGGTTTCGGCATGGAGAGGAGTTCAACCACTTCACCCACTATCCCGGAGGAATCTCGGCACACCCACGACACCGCGCCAGCAACTGCTCCCTCCCAAAACGCTCCGTTGACATTTATTTTCAAAGCTCGCAAGCGTGGTGGGATCCAAGAGAGTGGTGATTTCTCCTTCCTTTTCCCTTTTCCTGTGGTTTTCAGGCTCCAACAAGTAATCCCGTCATACATTGCACAAACGTCCGTGACAACACTCCTCAAATCTGGTTTAGTGCCCTTGAAGATGAAATTGTTCTGAGATTTCCATATTTACCAAAGAATAGCTGCAATAAGCTCCAGGTTTGGCGCATCCCTTTTAGTGTACTTTGGTAGTTCGGTAGGCATTGTTCAATTCGATTGAGTCCATGACTCGAGATCCTGAATTGCACTCGCATGTCTGACCAAATTTCTTGAGTCCATGAATAGAGGAGGAAAAGGTGCTCAAGGGTCTGTATAAAATCAAACAATCGTCTAAGTGTCTGCTCATCCTAATTGGGTCCATTTTTGTCTATGAAATCAACAACATGAACAGAATCAGTACGATTAGCAGGCCTTCCAATAACCACTAATGATATCCATTTGTCCTTCTTAACTCTAATGGATTCCCCGTTACCAACAGACCACATATTCGAATTTGAAATGACATCCCTACCTGTGATTAGGCTTTGCCAACCCCACAGGACGATCTAGTCCCTTTCTCCACATGGGTGTTAGAAAAGTAAATACCTTTTAAAAGTTTGCTCCGTGATGGAGATGGAGGCTGAATAATGTTCTCTCGTTTGTATTAAATGGCGTCGAAAGGTGTGTGGTCCAAGGTTATGAACGGTCGACCCATGTAGTAGATTGGCAATTCTGACCCGGCTTCCTCCTAAACCTCCCAAAAATATCTATAGTTAAAATCATTAAAAATTTCAAATCAATACACTTATGAAAAATTTATCCCAAATTAATTATTTAACCAATAAAAATCTCAAATCGATACACTTGTGATGAATTTACCATTTGTTAGGTTTTGTTAAATTTTATTATCAAATTATTAAGTTAGATAACACGTGATGATTAATAAATATATCAATTTGCGGTTTCACCCTTTATTTGTTATAAATGTACCAGTTTATGATTTTTTGTGATATTAATTCAATTTAACAAATAGTATATTTGTCACAAATGTACCAATTTAGGGTTTTGGCAGTTAAAAAATTAGTTTGAAGTAAATTTTTCACAAGTGTATCAATTTAGAGTTTTTGATAATCAAAAAATTAACTTTGGATAAATTTGTTACAGCTGTATCAATTTGAAAGTTTTGATAGTCAAAAAATTAATTTGTAATAAATTTATTATATATATATTAATTTAAGATTTTTTGAGATATTAATCCAAAAAATACGGTTGCCGACCAAAGACATGGTCATATGTTGACTCTTTATGAAGCCTAGGTTGGGCTCTTTCATGTGAATTGCGATTGCTTGTTTCGGTTTGACAACACATTTCATGCCTAGCACCGATCGATTGGTGATTTCAATTCAACGTCTAATTTAGCAATTAAAATATGATATCTTGAGTTAGGAAAGACTTATCCATAATTACATCACAACGATAGGACGCAAAATATTATTATTCTCTATCCCTATGAGCACACAGACTTTTCTTAAAGGTGGGCGGGTGCGGCCATGGAACACTCCAGACATATCCACGGATTTTCTTCTCTTTTCTTTTTAGAAAAAAAGTTTACTTTCCATTCCTATACTTTCACGCTCTTTCTAATCAAGTTTTGTGCGATTACTCTATCTAAGCAAATTCTACTTTCATGAATTTTCTAATCGAGTCCCTTCAAAACTAAATCCAACCAAATTTAAGCGACGTACCCATTAGACGACACTAATGTGTGCTGGGTATTAAATCTACATATGTCCATGTGGACTTAAACGATGGCCAATTCATTTGAATTTAGTGTCGGATGTTCAAATGACACCACGAATGGCATGGAGACCAAGCTGTTCTTGGAGTCCACGTTCGTCTTCCTTCTCAAGAATTTTGTCCCCTCAAGATCAAGATCTTGCTGTCGACTGTTGACATGGGCAACGCTGATGTCCATAGCAGACCAATTCCTAGAATCCTCCACACATGGACCCAATAGATCACACATGTCGGGTCAAGTCGAGTTGGAAATAGGTCGAACTGCAAATCATTTTGTTTGGTGGGTTTCGCAGCAAACCCAACATATCGACATTCCTAAGACCGAAAGGCTCACCTTTGAGATTTTCAATTATGCTTTTGCAAATCAACTGGCTGATTATGATTATGCTTTTGCAGGTCAATTAACTGATAGATGTTTTCGCTAAAGCACATCCACCTTGGCATCTGAGTGACTTTTATAGGTGCTCATTCACATCAAAACATTTGCATTCTGCTCAAACTGGACCCCTAGACAAAGGTCAACACCAGGGAAGGGTTGATAATGGTGGTGGATGCCCAACAAGTAAACCAAAAACCGAACATCTGTTTTCTCCACCAACCAAACCCATGGGCATGAGTATTCTAAGCACAATTATAGATGATGAGCTGTCATTATCTTTTTTCTTTGGGGACAAGAGGAAGGAACTATATAATATTCAACAGTAGTAAATTTTATTGAATTTAGCCACTAACAATGAAAATTGAGCGTATGTTGCTGTATAAGTTCTACTTGTGGAAATAATTGATCTTACTGGTGCATGATTGGCTAAGATCATATAAACAAATCACGCCAAAAGGAAGGTGGTTTCCAAGATGGAAAGAGTGAGTTGGCAAGTCCTTTTTAAAAAGATGAGGAGGATCAAAGTTGGCAACAGACAGCCTATCCACATGCTTTTCTTACCATCTAAGGCTTCACTATGTGCTCCACCATATACTAGGATCCCATCAACATCCTCCTCATCAAGCTTCTCCATCAGAGCTCTCTCATCAGACATCTCCAGGTACTCCTCTCTCTCTCTCTCTCTCTCTCTCTCTCTCTCTCTCTCTCTCTCTCTCTCTGTTGTGTGTTTTTACTCTGTAGAAATCTTGAAATTTCAAGCACAGCACTTACCCAGTTTCAAAACAGAGCTATGAAACATCTACAATCCTCCAATACCCAGAAAAGGGGATCAAGTTTCTGCACAATTATGTTTCAAGGAAGCATGCATTAGGATGATTGTTGATCTAGACCTAACTCTTGAAGCTTAGCAGTTCTTGTTGTTAGAATCCCCAAAATACCGAAGAAGGGCTATTCTTGATTTGCTGAAATGTGTTTCAGGAGAAGTTTCTTCTTTGTGTTTGGCTCGCAGGAAGATTTGAGAAAATGGCCAGCGAGGCACCCAGCTGGGCTGATCAATGGGGAGCCGGCGGTTTCGGGGCAATTGACGATGACGGCGCCAAGAAAGACGAAGGGAGCAACCAGAAGAAGGCCGAGTCCAAGACTGCATTTACCAAGGCAAAAGCAGCGGCCGCAGCTGGAGCCCAGAAGATCAAGAGCGGGACATCAGGTGGCATCAAATGGATCAAGAATCAATGTCAGAAAAAAGGCTCCTCTAAATGAAGAACAAGATGGTTCTATCCATATTAAGGAAGAGCGCAACAACCATTTGTCTTTCAGTATATAGTAGTTGCATCAGCATTATATTCCTCTTGTATGCAGCATAGAAGCTTCAAATTAGCTCCATCGATGTTGCCAAGACCTCTCTCTCTCTCTCTCTCTTTTTTTTCATTTTCACTCTATTTGCAGCAGATTCATCGGTTGTAACATATGGTTTGTCTTTAAAGGAAACAGACCACTCCAGTTTTCATCAGTCCAAGCAATACTTAGTACTTACTGATAGATTTAAGCAGATGGTATTGCTACAAAGTAGAACAGATAATTTCTCCCCAGATCTAAGCCAACAATGAACTAATGAATCAGCGCAAACCAATATCTACACTTTCAACAAGCATATATACTCGTCCAAGCTACTCTGCATTGAATCCAAAAGAATTTTCTCCGCTATATGTCAGGTAAAGAAAGCCATCCTCGTCCTTGAATTCCTCATATATCGCAGACATCAAGGAAGCTGAAACACAAGAACTCGGTAGTCATAGAATCTCACCTTATAAACATATTGCAGGAAGATGCATCGGGACACTACTTACCAGTAGGAGGTAGAGTGTTCTTGACAAAGATGAAGAGAGCCTTCTCAGGACTAATCTTGATTCTTTTGCGAACAACATAAACAAGCTGCCCTGCAGTTATGTCAGCAGGGACAAGGTATCTGCAATAATCACACAAGGCAAATTCTCTTATAATTATACACATGATACAGAGCATTCTACATCAACTTTACAGGTAAAACTACCAAAGGTGTAGTTAAAAGAGAAGAAATTGACTCTGTTATCTGTTCCTTCACACAGTATGCAACTGCAAGATGAGAATGAACATAACAGGAGGATTTACTAAAGAAAGAGGCAACTGGATTTCCACCCCGAAAAAAAAAGGGGCAATTGGATTCTAACTTATATAAAAGAAGGTAGATGATAAGACGATAGTGAAACCATGCTTATCTTGGGTGAACCAATAATTCGTGAAGGACATGAAAGTGGTTACCATATTTTATATTAAATCATAAGAGTAGCTGAATTTTTTGTTCATGCTTGCAATATCCACCAGGATGGCGACAGTCAAACCAGATAAAACAATATAAATGTACATCACTTGAATCACAAAAATTCAGAGAAAAGCAATTGCAAAGTGATAAGACCAGATGGTTTTCTTAAATAATAGTTGTTTATCATTTTGGATGAAGGTTACAGTGTTTTAAGCCCAAAATGCAGATTTAAAAATTGAAGAATTGTGATGCAATGACACAGATGCAACCTCTTTCTAGTCACCATTAGAAAACTATAAATTCAAGAAAAGACACTAGAGTTCCAAAATTCAGTGTGTGAAAGAAGTGCATGCTGAAAACAAGTAAATGAGAGTTCAACCATAAAATCCCAACACAAAGAGAGAAAGTGAGGAAGCTGCCATGTTTGTAAAGAAGAAAGCAATCGTATCACAGGCACAGAAGCAACTAACTTCCGCTTATCAATGTCGGAGATGTTACTTCTATCAGCACGCTCCACAATCACCTGCACGGCATATAGGATTGGCATAGTGTCATATGCAAAACAAATGAAAGGAGTCAAAATCTAGAGGCTTGTCCAAAATATCCTCACAGGTATTCTATCTGGATACTTCTCTCTGATCCGAGCAGCTTCTGCTCGCCTCATTTCTGATATTGGAGAAGTCAACGACTTAGAACCAAAGTGATAAACCCAAGCAAGGCATAGACTGTCAAGACCAAGGGCTCATCGATGCATCTTGAAATGGGTCAGAAGCTTTACATGGCAGAATGACCAGTGAAGCCGACAATCTATGATCAAAAGGACACGAAACAAAAAAATACCTACTGCTTTACTTTGACACGGCATATAAAGAAATGGCCTGCCCGCAGCAAAACTCACGTTACTTCACTTCACTAAGAAATCTCTCCACAAAAACCAGCCACCTATCCATACCCACCCATTCAAATTCATCAGAAGAAAATCATACAAGGGAAAAACTTCGAAATCAGTAAAGTCCAACACTTAATTACTCCAGCTGGGCAAGAAATACCAAGCACCTACCAACACCGGAAACCCCACCAGCTATAATCTGTGCAAGTGCGGTTTCAACCTCCGCATATCCACTCTAATCATGATTATGTGAAATCGGCCACAAAACAGGAAAAAAGAAATTCAAAACCACAAACTAAATTAATAACTACTGATCCCTCAAAACCACAAACTAAGCTTCAGTAGGTAGCTTCAAGAAATTCAAGAGCATCCTCGAGCCTCAATTTAGCAAAAGGAAAACAGATATATGGCAAACAATAGGATGTACGAAAGAAATCATGTATGGAAAAAAAAAAAAAAGGCGCACGCACATATGGAGAGAGAGAATAACTAAGCAGAGGGGGTTGAGAACAGACCCAAGGAGCGTTGAAACTTGAAAGCACTATTGGCCATATCGGCTCCCGCCCAACTGCGATCACTCCCTGCGAAATTCGGACAACAAATCACGAACGCAACCCAGAAAGCCAGAAGCTACGAAAATGCAAAACAGGGTATCCTAGATAAATTGAAAAATAAACGAAAAGAAATGAAAGAAACTTTACCAACGAGGGGACAGAGAAGGCGAGATTGGAGACAGGAATGGGGCAGAGCAGAGCAGAACAAGAGATGGGCTGGACTTAAATGATTGACTGATGAGGAGGAGCTAAAGAGAAGGGCAGAGATATGATTGCACGCGCCTATCGGGACAGAGAGAGAGAAATGTATGGTTTCTAACTGGGAACAAGAACAGAGGATTCTGGCGTGACGGGGAAAGAGAATTGACCGGGGCTCGATCGCGACGCCAACACGTCACCCCTGAATTGAAATTTTATACAGGTCGATAGCGAAAGGTGACTGCGTTGCTTCTGGCCCAAGCAGAGTCGGTGAGCGCACAACCCTCTCGCTCTCGCGGCGCAAAATCTCTCGAACCGGGTTCATCTCCATGATCACATCTAGAACTCATGGTCTAAGCCTTAACCGCTTTGAGATTAAGAGTAATCAATTTCCAATCCGGTTTGGTCTCATCTCGCAATCAGACCAGAGGGATTGGTTCTTAATTTTCAGAATCGAAGATTGAACAAGAGGTTCTTGAAATCGGACCAACCGATCCGGTCTAGTTTTTAACAGTCGAGTGAAATCGGGTTGAATTTAAAGAAGAAAAATGTCTCGAGCTCCATGAAAGGTAAAGAAGATCTAAAGAAAGGTGAAAGACCGAAAAAGAAGAGAAGGCATGAGCACCGTGAGGCAAAAGGGAATGATTGACAGAGGAGAAGAAGTGTGCATGAGAAATTTAAAAAATAAAATAAACAGATAAAAAGCAATCGGTCTAGGCTGTCCGATTTGATACTCAAACATTGATTTCAATATTAGGAGTCGAGAACCAGATTAGTATTCTCAAGAATCAAACCAAAGCAGCCGGTCCGAGCGATTCTCCATTCAGCTAGTGGTCTTGTTTACCCCTATTCCTTTTCTTCTATTAGTTTTAAATAAGATTAATTTTACAAAAAATCCAAACTCGGTACATTTACGATGAATTTACCTTAAACTAATTATGGATCACTAAAAACTCCAAACAATATAACCATAACAAATTTAGACTAAAGTAATTTTAATGTTGCCAAAAATCCCAAATTTGGTACTCCCATGTCAAATTTATCTCAAACTAAGCTTGAAGTATCGAAAACTTCAAACTGGTACAATGCGATCAATACTAACAAATTTAACTCAAACTAATTTTTATATTACTAAAAACCCCAAATCAATATACTTATGACAAATTACAATTATATTGCTGGTTGCATAAAAATTTTCCTTATATGCAATTAAGAGTTTTCTAACTTTACTAATGTCCATAAATTTTATCGACATATAAAATAAGCCCAGAATTCCACCTTTATTTCGTTCAAAATTACACAGATGAACAATTTCACCCCATCTAACGCACGAGCATGCTGCTACCAGCAAATGTATAATAACAATAATAATAATAAATCTTCCCTAAGTATTGCCTCTAAATTGGGCACATAAAACTCTAATTTGCAAGAGATGGATCATTCTCCTTGCACGAAATACTGTTCTTATACACTCCACTTATTTTGCAACCTAATAATTACCATTTTTTCCTGTCCTCCCCTTGCTCCTCATTATTTCTTTATTCTAATTGTAACTTCTTTTGTATTAAAGAAATTTTCTACCTTAATATCCACATGATAACTTATATTACTATACAAACACGTTCATCAAAATAGAAATACATAAACTAAACGTGAACTTGAGACATAGTAAAAAGCAAAGGAGATATGAAAGGTCAAAATCACGTTAACCATTTTATTGTAAAAGTTGCTCAAAATGATTACTAAATTTATATTAACAAAAGATCGTTATTGTATGAATCCTTCAATTTGAAGTTTCTCTCTATATGATCTATGTTCATATATCATCTATAAATAATAATGAAAAAATTATAGAATAACCCGTGCAAAGTGCGGGTTACATTTAGTTCCAAAAGAAAAACCAGAGCAGAATGAATTGACATATGTATGGTCTAATACATAAAATTCAAAGAGCATTACATAGCATCCCAGAGGACTCATGCATGAGTTAATTTAAATCGACGATGCGCAAAGCACAAAATTACTTCATTAAGTTCGAAAAGATAACAAGAAATTATATTAGACTCTTTATCCTCTCTTTTTCAATCCTATTCCTGCATAATCATCTGAAGGCGTAGTCAACCTTGGGATTCCGATGGCTTAAGGTTAAGAAAAAGAAAATTAGATTCTCGAAGAAAAGTTTATCACGACTCATTTCATTCCCTTTTTTGGTGTCTTAGCAATAAAATGGTGTCAAGTCATCATGCCCCTTATGCCCAAGGCAACACACATACTATAATGGAATATGATTTTTTTAAAAAGGAAAATCAATTAATTTTCTTTTAGCATTCCGAAAATGTAATTGATTGACCAATTAACAGGTCCAACTTCAATTGTTGATTCATCGATAGCAGAGTGGAGGACTTGCATTTTGCTAAGGTTTAGTCGTTTACCCAGAAGAGACCAACACAATGGCAATGATAAGTTGTCTTGGAAAATATTGTGAGCAATAAGGATAAAATAATAACTTAGTTTGTGAGTAGGGTTAAGCACATATAAGCATATATATATATATATATATATATATATATATATATATATTTGTAACCCTATTTTTTATGTAGTAAGAGAAAACAATTATCTTTTACATGGTATCAAAGCCATACGTAAAACCCTAGCCGCCATATTACTAGAGACCACTATTTCGTCACCAGAAAAAGGCCCTGTCGCCAGCCAACAACAGTGCTATTTGCATCACCACAACGCCTTGGTGTCCGAAAGAGGGCCGCGCTGCCAGCCGATGACCTATGACGTCGACCGACGAATCCCAACCGTTGTTGTTCAAGTTGCCTTGCGTTGATTAGTCTTGGAAATGCATTGACCAGCCGTGGTGTCCCTCGGCGTCTCTCGGCCACGATTGCCCACGATTCCTCCGAAGAGAGACAATTCCCCAGTTCGTCTCACAGATCCTCGTCACATGAAGAGGTCAACTCCTATGCAGTATTATTTCTGATTTTCTGATGATTCTTCAAGCATTTTCGATCGCCAACCAGCATCCCAAAGTGAATCCCGTCAAATTTCCAGCGAATTCCGAGAAGTTCCATACCGAATTTCCTCTGTTCAGCGAGTTCACAATCTCAACCAATCTCGTGTAGCCAGTCCAGACGCAAAATCAATCCTTGGGGTGCAGCGATTCGCAAGTTCGATCTTTTTGACGCGGAGGGAAGAAGAATCTACCACCCGCACATGAAAGCAACATAGCGAAAAGGGTGCAGTTAACATATGTAAAGCTAGATGGAACTAATTATCCATCCTGGTCTAAAACGGTTGAGGTCTATCTTACTGCCACTAGACAATTTGAATATCTCACATCTACAGTACCATCTGACAAGAGTAAAGCCGCAGATTGGATTGCAGGAGATGCGTTGATTCGGACCATATTATGGAATAGCATGGACCCTAAGGTTAGTCCTCACTTTATTCAATGTGACTCAGCTAAGGCAGTTTGGGATAAATGTGCATTACTCTATTCGGGGCAAAATAATATGATGCGAGTATGTGATACGTGGGAAAAGTTGTTTGATATTCAACGTGGAGATCAATCTTTATCCGATCATTATGCTCGGTTCACAACTATTTGCCAACGATTGGATACATATCTTCCTGCCTCGAATGATCTAGATGTTTTGACTAAACATCAAGAGGATTTGAGGATAATTCTATATCTTAAGTCATTGGGGCCTGAGTATTCATCTCTTCGTCAACATATTACATCCCTGAGTACTCTTCCCACAGTAGATGAAGTCTTCTCTCAGGCCCTCCGTTCTACAATTCCTAAGAAAATTCCTTCTACACCAACAGCGGAAACTAGTGCTATACTTTCTCATGGTCTAAGTGGACGTGGAGGTCAAGGTCGTGGTTATCGAGGTTGTGGAGGTTCTAGTGGACGCCGTTTTGTTCATCGTGGAGCTCGTGGAGCAGGAGTTGGGAATCATGGTACCACTAGTTCTGGGAATGGTCGTGGTTTTCACTATTGCCATCATTGTCAAAGAGCTAGACATATAGAAGTCTATTGTTATGCGCTTCACCCGGAACTCAAACCATCCATTGCTGCATATACAGAGATTGAAAATTGTCTTGATCCGCCCTCCACGGTTCTACCAAATTCAACTAAAGTCGAGAAGACAAATGATCCTGTTACATTGTCACGTGCTGAGTATGATACATTGGTTCGCTCCCAACAAGTGACAGGATCTTCAGCTCCTATTGCAACTCTGGCACAAACTTCTAAAAGTAGTTCGTCTTGTTTGTTGTCTGCAGCGTCTAATTCTTGGGTTATAAACTCTGGAGCTACCAATCACATGACTGGTAACTCTAACCTACTATCTTCTTTTCATTCTATATCTCCTTCATTATCAAACTCAGTTACATTAGCAAATGGGTCACAATCTCAGGTTACTGGTATGGGAGTTGCTCATTTGAGTCCCTCTCTTTCTTTGTCATATGTCCATCACTTATCAAAATCTCCTTATAATTTGATTTATGTTAGCTCGTTGACCAAAGAACTGAATTGTTCTGTAACATTTTCCTCTTCACGTTGTGTCTTTCAAGATCTGAGGACTGGACAGATGATTGGTGGGGGACATGAATCAAATGGCCTATACTATCTTGATAAGAAGGTTTTAGCTACTGTAGCTATGAAGCATACATCTGCTGATGTATATCAGATGCATTGTCGTGCTGGTCATCCACCATTGCACATACTTCGACGTCTATTTCCTGAGTCTGAGTCTGAATCTGTGAGTTCCTTTCAATGTGAAGCTTGTCAACTTGGCAAACATCATAGAGCTTCTTTTCCTTCTCGCATTCAAAGTCGTGTGTCTAGTCCATTTGAGTTGGTTCACTCAAATGTATGGGGTCCAACTCGTGTGTTTGATGTCTCTGGATTTAGATATTTTGTTACATTCGTGGATGATTTTTCCCGAATGACTTGGTTGTTCTTAATAAAAGACCGTACTAAGATTTTCCATTGCTTTCAATTGTTCTATTTCGAAGTATTGAATCAATATAATATCTCTGTCAAATATTTACGGTCAAATAATGCTAGAGAATACCTAGCTGCCACTTCTGGTTTCCAGTCAGTTCTTGAATCCCATGGTATTATTCATAAGACTTCTTGCTCATACACTCCACAACAAAATGGCATAGCTGAACGTAAAAATCACCATCTTCTTGATGTTGCCCGTTGCCTCATGTTTCATATGCTACCTAAACATTTTTGGGGCCCTGCTGTTCTTACAGCATGTTATTTAATTAATAGACTTCCAACTACTGTCCTTCAGGGGGAGACACCATTCTCAATTTTACATCCACATCATCCCCCTTTTTCTTTACCTCTTCGAGTCTTTGGGTGTGTATGTTTTGTACATTCTCTTACTCCAGGTCTTGATAAACTGGCTCCTCGTGCTGAAAAATGTGTCTTTGTGGGATACTCTCGGACTCAAAAGGGATACAAATGTTACAATCCTACTCGTCGTCGTATGTTTGTGTCTGCAGATGTAAAATTTTTTGAAGAACAGTCATATTTTCCTTCTTCAGTGGTTTCGCCAACACATGGTGATGGTGACGAGTGTGTCCTACCAATGGTTCCACTGCCTTCCATTTCTCCACCTATGATAGTACAATCTTCATCATCATCCGATTCATCTGTTCCCCTATCAGTTACAGTGCCAGCCTCTGACCTTGATCCGCCTATTGCTTCTTGAAAAGGTACACGTTCTTGTGTTGGTCGGCCTATTGATCGTTATGCTCCTTATTCTGGTCTTTCTGATTGTGTTAGTATGTGTCATCCTATCTCTAATTTTTTGTCCTATGAGCATTTATCTCCTACCTTTTCTGCCTTTGTCTCGTCGTTGTCTTCTGTTTCTGTGCCTAGCAGTGTTGCTGAAGCTCTTGCTCATTCGGGTTGGCGTCGCGCTATGGAGGATGAAATGCAGGCACTAATTCAGAACCAAACTTGGCAACTTACTTCCTTACCTACTGATAAAAAACCTGTCGATTGTCGTTGGGTTTTCACAATTAAGGTTCATCCGGATGGCACTCTTGATCGATTGAAGGCACGATTAGTTGCAAAAGGGTATACTCAAACTTATGGTATCGACTATGATGACACATTTTCTCCAGTGGCCAAAATTCCATCTGTTCGTGTCTTTATTTCACTAGCTGTACGATTTGGTTGGATCCTTCATCAATTAGATGTAAAAAATGTCTTTTTACATGGTGATCTGGCTAAGGAGGTTTACATGGAGCAACCACCTGGGTTTGTTGCTCAGGGGGAGAATATGGTATATCGTTTACACAAAGCCTTGTATGGACTTAAACAATCTCCTCGTGCTTGGTTTGGTAAATTTAGTGATGCAATTATCAAATTTGGATTAAAGCGGTGTCAAGTAGATCATTCAATTTTCAGCTATGTATCTTCAGCAGGTTGTATTCTTCTAGTTGTATATGTGGATGATATCATCATTACCGGCAGTGATTCAAGTGGTATTCAGAAACTTAAGCAATTTCTACATAGAGAATTCAATACTAAAGATCTTGGACGTCTTCGATATTTTCTTGGTATTGAAGTATCTTATTCACACGCTGGTATCAACTTATCACAACGGAAGTATATATTGGACATCCTTGGTGAGGTTGGATTTCTTGGAGTAAAGCCAGTAGATACTCCTATGGATCCCAATATAAAACTTGATGCAGAACATGGAGAATTACTACATGATTCAGCGAAGTACCGAAGATTAGTTGGTAAGTTAAACTATCTTACCGTCACAAGACCCAATATATCCTTCGCAGTTAGTGTAGTAAATCAGTTTATGAGTTCTCCTCGTATTACTCATTGGAATGCGGTGCTTCAAATTGTTAAATATTTGAAGGGAGCACCAGGTAAAGGACTACAGTTCAAGAATTATGGCCATCTAAACACCACAGGCTTCTCTGATGCTAATTGGGCTAGATGTCCTATGGATAGGAGATCTACTTCAGGCTATTGTGTGTTTCTTGGAGGTAATCTAGTTGCGTGGAAAAGTAAGAAACAGCATATAGTCTCTCGATCAAGCGCTGAAGCTGAATATCGAGCGATGGCATATGTGACAAGTGAATTACTATGGTTGAGAATGTTACTATCGGAGATTGAAATATTTCCTTCAAATCCATCAACCTTGTACTGTGATAATCAATCCGCTCTTCATATTGCATCTAATCCTATCTTCCATGAGCGAACAAAGCACATTAAGGTTGATTGTCATTTTGTGCGAGAAAAAGTTCAGAAAGGAGAGATTATTCTTCATCACACAAAGACGGAGGATCAGCTTGCAGACATTTTTACGAAATCTTTACGGGGGAATAGAGTGAGCTTTTTATGTAACAAGTTGGGATTATTTGATATTTACATCCCAACTTGAGGGGGAGTGTTGGGAAATATTGTGAGCAATAAGGGTAAAATAGTAACTTAGTTTATGAGTAGGGTTAAGCACATATAAGCATATATATATTTGTAACCCTATTTTTTATGTAGTAAGAGAAAACAATTATTTTTTACAAGTTGATCCAGCAAAAATATTCAAATTGCTTACTACACCCTTCCTGGTCTTTACATGTCTAGGTATTCACCGTAAAGCCTTTCCTCATTTAAACATTGCTTGAAGTATCCCTGATCCCATTGATAACGAGTAAAATAAATGAAATTTTCCGGAAACAACCTGCCAATGGAGGGAGACCTCCTCCCAGGGATAAGAGACATAGGGCTAAAGAGAGTCCGACAGCAGCAAGGAGGACCCTTTTAAATTGAATGGTTTTTGCTTCTTTAGCTTATTAAATCAAAGTTATATAAAGCTATGCAATGTAAAATGACATTAAACGTTCATTTTGGCTCTTTCGCCTAAGTAATATAAAACCGATCGCTCGCACGACTTCAGAAGCTGGCGCTCCACAAGGTATCCTCGTCCTCTCGGCAGAGCTCGTGAACCACCATCATCCTCTCCACGGACCTGCATATCCCGCTGCATCTCCAGTCGAACGACGCCGCGCAGACCGACCCGGCTATCACCTTCCACTCACAGTCTGGAACGAAACCATCGACACATTATCGATAAGTGATGGACTCGGTTGATGAGGAGTCCGGCTTCTTCTTTTTTAAGAAAAAGTTGCCAAAAACCCTAAACTTTGTTTATTATGAAACATTTACTCCAAACTATTTTTTGTGATATCAAAAACTCGAACTTATATTTATATGACACATTAACCCCAAACTTATACAATGTGACACATTTACTATAAACCAATTATTATGACACTAAAAACCCCAAAGTTGTACTTGTATGACACATTTATCCCAAAAATTTGATATCAGTTTTGGTGTTATAGATAAAATTGTTTGAGATAAATGTGTCACACATGTACAAATTTGGGATTTTTTGTATCACGGAAAAAAGTTTGGGGTAAATATATCATATATATACAAGTTTGGGATATTTGGTATTACAAAAAATAATTTAAAGTAAACATGTTGCAGGAGATCAATTTTGAGGTTTTTGGTTACTTTTACCCTTTTTATTCTTTGTTTTAATGTAATTTTTTGAGTTTTTAGTCAATCACCTGGTGGAGTACCGCAGCAAAGCCGACGGTCGTCGACGTGCTCAACATCTAAGCCAATGATCCATGACCCGAGGGAGACATCCTCGTTTGCATATTTATGCAACACATCGCTACGATAATAATTTAATTTTGATCAATTTTTTTCTCAAAATATAGACCGATTAGGGAAAAAAAAATCTAATACTATTGAATGGCAAGCTTACTGATTTGTGGATATATACGAAGCCAAATCCTTTGAAATTGCATATAATTGTCCGGTCGCATGGCGAAAATAATTGTTGCCCATGTCACCAAACTTCCAAAACTCCGGTTCGTGATATTTCACTCCTCTGTTCCCATGAAAAAAAAAAAAAGGATTTCACTTTAGAAATTTCAGTAGGAAATTAGATTAATAAATATAAAAATGCGACTGAAGGAACTTACTTTCGAGCAAGAACAGGGCCTGACTTCATGCAGCCAACGTAAACGTGAGGTTTGAAACGATGTCCTGATAAGATCATGCCAAGTGTAGCTGTACCATATATTCGAGACAAGTTAAATTGTGGGTCATATCGAAAGGGTGAACGACCGAGCCAGTTCAATCCAATAACCAAACCTAACTTGACCGACCTTACCAAACCAGTTATGGAGGGACTAGTTCGGTTCCTAGGTAAAAAATTTGATTTCGGTTCCCAGTTCTTAGCCTTGAACCGGTGAAGGTCGTATACCAAAAAACAATGAAATTGAGCATTCCAACATTAGCGGTCCACTAGGACATCATCATAGAGAATTTTTGCAAAAATAATGCTTATGATAGAACAATTAACTTAAAATATGAATGTAGGCAGGTTCCATTGTCACTGGTTCAGGTCCCGATTCTAAAAATTGGGAATTGAATATAAAAAATGTAGATTTTAGGTTCCCGGTCCAAAACCAATCACTCCAAATGATAGACGATGGAAATGGTAAGTGTGTCATATCTAGAATAGAAAAGTCCAAGGATAATTGACAAACCTAATTTCACCATAACAAAGGTTTGTCAATCGTTATTTTTTCCACCTCTTTTTATTTTCATATATAAGGTTTTTATTCTCCCAAAAAATCGAAACCTGCGGATTATTTTCTAATCCAAGAATATTAAGTTAGTGATTCATTTTTTACCTACGTTTACGTGGACATCATCGTCCACCTTGATGTAGAACTCGGCATCCCACAACGAGACGGCGGTGGCAAAATACTTTTTTGTCTTGGCTGATAATTCTAGGTAGGCCTCAACATGATCCTGCCCGAAATAAATATTGTAATAATCAATATATAAAACTTTAAGATAAGCAAATAACCAAACAAAATTGATTTGGAGATTAATTTTTTTCAATTAGAAGCGAAATGGGGAACGAAGAGATCTGTGTAGTACCAGTCTCAAAAGGTCACCATAGAGTTTTTCTTCCTCGTCGAGAGATTGATCCAAAGCACCACCAGGTTTCATACTAATAACCAAAATAATATTAATTAGGGCTTAATAAAAAATGCACCATTAATATTACATAGATTGAGGACAGAAAATATACCACTAATTAAAGAAAGATGAATTATATAATTCATATTGAACGAGGTTTCAGACTAATAAAAGAAATAAATTAATTACGTTTCATATTAATATTTTTTTTCAATTTATATTCACGTACACTTCTTAATTTAGATAGAGACTCAAACTAAATTACCATGGGAAGAGCATAAAATTATATCGCAAAATCATAGCAATTTCACATTAAAAGTTCTAAACCCTATAATGTGAATTGGTCTAATTGCTCGTAAGCTACTTGAATTTGGCTATTATGCTACTTGAACTCAGTTAGATTATGTTTTGGTTCAAGTAGCTCGATTGATATAGAGATCGAGAAGTAGGAAACTCAAGTAAATTCTTTCGAGCTTGTGAAAATTATATATTTTTCGATTAATGTGGAACTATAAACAAATGTATTATATCTTTCAGTCTTTCACTTTCATTGTACTTTTAGAACTTAAGGTGAGGTCAATTGAGATTGAAATAACTTTCTATGATCAAGTCAAGCTGGGTTGCACACAAACTTTTTGTTAGAAGATATCCCATTATTAACTTAACAACATCCAATTTATGACATATCCATTTTATTTCTGTAAAATTCTTGTTTAAATGTGTGCAAATTATTTTTTTAGAAAAATGAGAACAAGAATGTCACCTGTGACCAATCACAAAGCGCATGACTATCCCCTTCTCTTTTTCCAATTTCTTTCTCTTCTCTCCTGCCATTATTAATTTCTCTCTTTGAGAATCATATGTATTACCCATCAGATCAAGCAATTTGTCCAGATCAACACAACACAAATTTATGAAAATTTACTGCGAAAAATCCATCCGGGGCACTTACCTTGCGGCATCCACGTTTCGCGAATCGAATCTCTCCGCCTCCTCGTCCCGAATGCAGTGTTTATCCCAATGACCATGAAGTATTTATCGGCTTTCACCGATCTCGTGGTATCCGAAGATGTCGGCTTCGGAGATCCATCTGACATGGTCTCTTGTTTTGCCTTCGCCACCGCCAATTTCTTCTCCAACTCCACGATGGTCTGATCTATTGTCCTGCGATTGATGAAATAATCCATGTGTGTTTTCAAGAAAAGAAAACAGAAAGACGATAAGCTAAGCTAATTTAGTTTACATGTTTGATTGCTTGCTCATCATCAGTGTGTCCTCTCGGCTGGCAATGTTTAGATGATCTGTGACCTTTCTTGTTCATAAGAAATTGAAAAATTCATTACATGAACATGGTTTGGAAATTGAATTGACATTATTATTTCACGCACATAATTAAAAAAATCCACTAACATCCCTCTTTAAAGTAGACTAAATCAAAAGTATTTTTCAATTTACTCGAAGATTATGTAAAATCTCCTGCCTAATAATAGACGAACGATAACTACATATTACCAAATAATGGACAAAATGATAATTTGGAGGCCTTCTTTTTTATTTCACTTCGCAATATTACCCAAATCACAAATTTTCCCCTTTTCAAATTCTTTTTTCTCTCTCTTTTTTTTTTTTTGTATAATTTAAACTGCGATCATTAAAATATAAATAAACTCACAGAATTCTTATTGCAGCCTTTAGAGGCCTTTGGTTGAGGCTTTTGCTCAGACAAGGCTGTCCTTACATTGCCTTTACTTGGAGGTATCATCCACATTCTAGCACAAATTTATCTTGCTGAGTCAGCATTTTTCAAGGGATGAAAAAAAAATTTGATACTCATTCAGAGCATGTAAGAAGAAATAGAGACGTCGAATGTTATTTTTGACAATAAGAATTATTTACAGTATGTAAAAATCTACATATACACACACCAAATTAAATTGTCCACGGACTCTTTTTGCTATTTAACATAAAATGAGAACAATTCTTCACCAATTTTCAACAATCAATTCCAAAACTTATCCCTTCTTCTATGTGAAAGTTCATTTGAATAATTACCATGCGTGCAATTTAGAATCAATTTTGAAGCGAGGCATCTCATGTTCACTTTTGTGTATCTCTAAAATATCTATCAAAAAGAAAATTGTCGCCTCAACAAAATTAGGCAATTCTTCTTAAAATTATTTGAGAAAATATTTTTTTTCTTAAAAAAAAAAAAAAGGAAGGAAAGAAAGTACCTATTGGTGATGGACATTCCAACAAGAAAACTGAGTAGGCAAAGGAAGAGCACCCACTTCCTTGTGATCGCCACCTTGGAATTAGCTGAATCCCCCTCCCCCAATCCTCTGCTTTTCATCGACATTTTTTTAATTTATTTTTATTTTTCCTCCCTTTTTTCCTCCTCTCTAAGTTATCAAATTTTCGATTTCATCCATCGAAAGGGAGGCAGAGAGAAACAAAAGGAGAAACCCTAAAATCTCTTGGAAAGGGAAAAATTTAGAAGCCAATGTTCTTCCTTGAGATGTAATGAAGAAGACCCTTGAACCGGTTCTAAAGCGTTGAAAGTTTGTGCTTTTAATGGGACATTAATGAGCAATTTTTTATTTATTAATTTTTACTATTTTGCTTCATTATGTTGCATGGCAATTACTTTTCTTGAGGTTTGGCATAATACCACAAGAAATCTCATATTATGCATATTGTGATACAAATACCCAAACTTTTTTTGTGTACCTAAAACCCTTAAATTTACTCATTGTGACAAAAATACCCCAATTTTTTTCTTGTGTCATAAAAATCCCAAACTTCATATCAATGTGACAAATACACCCTAAATAAAATTAAAATAAAGGATATATATATATATATGTCACGCATGTAAAAGTGTGGGTTTCTTCATAACACACAAAAAAAAGTTGAGGATATTTGTGTCACAATAGATAAGTTTAGATTTTTTATGACATAAAAAAATGGTGGGGTATTTGTGTTGCAATGAATATAGTTTGGGGTTTTTTGTGATATTTACCCAAAAAAATTATCAAAAAATCTTAAATTCATTGTGCAACAGTCAATTCAATTCTAAAATTTTTAATTTTACCAATTTAGCCCTAAATTTTTTGATGATTTGTTAATAAACTCATTCCAGCCAATTTCGGTTAAAGCAAATTTCCAGCAACCGGAGATAAAAGGAAGATATTGCAACTTTAATAAATTGAATGACATTGTCATGTACCCGGTACTTGTCGATCAGTTTGCCAATTAATGTAGCCATATTTAATGTAACTTGTCTTTTGTAGCTGAACAATTCAAGTAACGCATGGACAAATTTTATTTTTTTTTTTATAAATGGAGTTCATTATTTAAGTTGTTTACAATTGAAGATGTTTTTTTCTTTTTTAAGGTGGCGATAACTACTAATTTTACATGAAAATTCCGAAGTTATATTGGAAAAAAATTAGTCAAGTTATTTAAATAAGATTCCTTTGGGACCACCCGTGATGGTGCAAGAGATATTTTCTACATGCGTTTGTGAAGAGCATTTTTGGCCTCATTTGGTTCGCCTTGAAATTGGATTATTCGCCGAATGTAAATCGTGTTAGCATGATTTTTATATTTGAATAGAAACATTCTTGGAAATGGATCTTGCAAGCATGAAATTTTTTAGAAAATTTCTCATTCCTTGAGTAAGTTAATCTCAAAATGGACCAAGCAAGGCCTAATGGCGTTAAACAAAGGCTGCCAAAAAAAAAAAAAAAAAGGAAGCACAATCGAGCATCGTTTTGTTTCCTGAAAATCTAACTATGGTTCGTCAAGGGACAGATCTTTCTTGGATTGTAACGTTGTGACTCTGATAGATATACAAAAGCTTAAAATTTTACAATCAATGGGCGATTGAAGGGTTGATGATCTGTTCCTTAAAGATCTTTAGAAATATCAATTGTTGGTTGGAACTATTATCATAGCTTTCTAAAGCGGAAAGCAGTATCCTGAAAAGCATTGACAATCTCTTTTTTTGTCTCTCTAGTTAGCCCTAGAGATTGTCGCTTGGTTAATCTTCTTTTGTCTTTGTAATCAGATAAAGCTATATGCTTGTGCTCCTTAGGGATAGCAAGCTAGAGGCAACGCATAGATTTGCATGGAGTACTAACTTCTCTATCGATCGAACTTCTCATCATGCCATCTCGAGATGCAAAGTGCATGCGAGTCTAGTTCACTGTTATCTCTCGATAAAGGGGTTGATCGGAGCGATCTTTAGATCAGGTCTCAGGATGCAGTAATGAAATTGCAGTTGTTGTATGTGAAAAGGATCATGAGCAAGTTCACATGGCTGAGTTCCTCAGAACTACAAGCTCTTTTGAACCAACCATGCTTGATTTGATCAGGCATTTGTTTTGAGTATTATATGCTGAAAGAGAAGCGATCTGCACTACAACCCTACTTGTGCACACAAAGGGTATCGGCACAGACGCAAAGTCTCTAGCTAGATAAGAAACTGAGGGCGAAATAATGCTCGAGCAGACGTGATGACTAGATGAGATACGAGTGAAGTAATGTGCGATTTCGATGCTCTTCTCAACCAGGAGAGAGAATTTAAATCCTCATTTGTGCACAGAGTTTATACGAAAACTCGAGAATTACAACAAAATTCGATCTTTTTTATCTGCAAATTCTGGATCAGACCATATCTGAATGAATGGAGAAGAGGGTCTTTTTCTTAACATGCTTGAACATACCTACTCAGATAAGAGAGTACAAGTTGGGTCGCTTAAGGACCCCAGTTTGAATATTTTTTGTCGTCACTTTAGGTGAGAGCATTGGCACCAGCAACGATCTCCAATATTTCACCAGTGATCTTGGCTTGGCGTCGTCTGTTGTACACCATGGAGAGTGTCTTCTTCAGTTCCGAAGCATTGTCGGTGGCACTGCTCATGGCGCTCATCCTGGCGGCGAGCTCGCTGGCCAGAGACTCCTGGAGCGCCCTCAGGATTTGGCTGTTGAGGTACAGAGGCAACAAGGCGTCAAGAATCTGAACCGGATCTTGCTCGAACTGCAAGATCGGCGAGAAATCGATCGTCTCCGTCCTGACCACGTCTCTCTCCACGGTCAACTTGCCTTCCCTGGTAGTCAGCCTGAAGAACTCATCCTCGGCCGCGTCCACGCAATTGCCGTTGATGTCGCAGATCTCACCCTTTGGCGAGAGAGGCATCAGGGTGTGGATAACCGGGTCGGATTTCACCAGGGACACGAACTTGGTGTAGAGGAGCTCCACCTTATCGACTTCCTCACTGACAAATAGCGAGAACACATCGTCGGCGATGGCCTGGGCTTCCTTCGCGGTCGGCAGTGTGCCGCCCTCGAGGAATTTGTCAACAGGGATGTAAGGCCTCCTAAGGAAATAGGAATTGCCCTTTTTGCCAACGCTGATCACGGTGTAGTTGAGGCCGAGACCCTTGAGCTCGGCGATCCTCCTCTCGGCCTTCTTGATGATGTTGTTGTTGAAAGCCCCACAGAGGCCCCGATCACCGGTGACAACCACCAGGGCGACCTTCTTGACAGGCCTCACGCTGGTGAGCGGCACGTCGATGTCATCAGTCTGGAGCTGCTCATTGATGTTGTAGAGGACTTCCACCAGCGTCTCCGAGAAGGGTCTTCCATTGACAACAGCTTCCTGGGCTCTCCTGACCTTAGCAGCCGCCACGAGCTTCATGGCCTCGGTGATCTTCTGGGTGTTCTTGACCGAGTCGATACGGTCCCGGAGCTCTCTGAGGTTGCACTGGATCGGGGCAACCGAGTTGGCTCTAGACGGGCTTCCAGAGGAAGGGAGCTGGAAAATGGAGCCGACGGAGGAGCGGAAGGAGAGCGAAGAAGCATCGGAGATCGAAGGCTTCGACGACACCCACATTGTCAGATTGGAGGAAGACATGTTCTTTTGGACAAGTCTTGCAGGTGAGGAGAAGGGAGTTTGGCAATATGGGTATGAGTTCCTTTTTGATGTATCCCTTTCTTTCTGCTCAAAAGCTTATCTTCAATGTGTCCAATTTAGTGTTTCTGGTAATGAAGGAAGAGAGAATGAGTGGATGGTGAGGGAGAGAGTGGATGAGGTTTTGGGATAAGGTTTTTGACTCCGTGTGAGATTGCATGGGGAGTGAAACTCTATGCGTCTCCTATCACCAATTCCCCGTGGGGTCCAACTGTATCTTTGAGTGGTCGGCTAATTTGCTTGCCTAGCTATTTATTTTGGTCATGAAAATTAGCAACTAGATTTTATTATGCTGGATGCATCCAATGATTCCAAAGCAGAAAAGGGCATATGCGGCTAAACGACCGTGACTCTTTTGCAGCCAAGTGAAGGGTGAATTATATGCAGGATTTACATTTACCGACCTGAAACAACAGTGCAAACATACTTCCTCCCAGGAATAATTTCTTTTCCTTCGCGAGACAAATCCAAGAGCTCATGTTTAAGCTCGGTCCATCGCTCTACTTAAGCGTGATTCCCGAATTGTCGAACCATATGAAGCTAGACCTGAATCAAGTTTAGTATAAAAGAAACGTGAGCTGGACAGGTACAGACCCCACATCTTATTTGCCGGTCCTCAGAATTTACAGCAAGTAAGGAGTCCATAACATCCACGAAATACAAGGAACTAAATGGACCTAAGTCTAGTTCACCGGTTCAAGAGCTTCCACAGTTACAATACTGTTCCCTCTTATGACCTGCAGGATCAGAGGTGAGATTTTTCGGTGTTGATAAGATGGTAAGGGAGGATCAAAATACATTACACCCAAAGTAGCTCCACGGGTGTCGACAGTATCGAGCTATGCACACCATACACAGGAGCACAAACGCCCCTTCACCCTAATAAAATCTCATAAGCAAATCCGACAGTCCACTATTATGACTATGAGTCGAGCACAACTTCTACCATGCCACATTCAAATTCACCAACCCATAATCAGTAGTATCACGAGCTGCACACAACTGAATTGACACAACTCACCACATTATATAACATCATAGGCTACACAGAGGGGATGCCTCACGGGATGGAATCCCAGCGATGTAGTCCGGACCGCAGACTCTAAACAATTTCAAGCTAAAACCATTCACTTGTCATGAAGAAGAAATTAATGCAACAGGGAGGGGGTGAGAGAGAGAGAGAGAGAGAGAGAGAGAGAGGGAGAGAACAAAATGTGAGAGGTCATGTTCATTTCTTCATGCCTTTTGTCGAGGAGATATTCACACAACAGGACTTGCATTCGAGCCCCATCCTAAATAATAAAAAAAAAATTCCCCAAAAGCAATTTCACTGTACTTCAATTTCACATAGAATGGTGATTCGTCCATCATCCACCCACCAAGGCCAATTCTGAACATCATTCGATCCATGCTATGCACAGAGAGTAGTACAAAATTGGAGATACAGACATTTCTTTACTATTTACAGCGTCTGAATCAACCACTCTTCATAGCAATCCCTACTTCTGAATTTGCATTACTCCTGCACGTCCGCTTTCGAGGCCGCCTGCTGGGGACGGTGGAAGTGCCCATATTATGCCGTTTCATGGCCTCTGTAGCTTGGTCATGTACCTGCTCCATATTATTTCTAATGCATGTCTTTGTCTTCTTGCAGGACCTGTTTGGACGAGGAGAACGAAGCTTACGAGCCTGAGTTTCACCGGTTGGATTTGGAGGACAGCCTCGCAACCTTGAATCCAAACTCAACCATGATTTACTCGCCATGTCTCTCCCTTCGCAAGTGAGACCCAACTTTAAGGAAGGAAGGCTGCTGTTCCCAGGTGTAGAATCATGGGATTTATGATGATGACTGTTTCTCAGTTCACGCCGATGATTTTCGTGTGGTTCCGCCACCTTCTCTGCAGCATGATTCTGGACCTCCTAGCAAGAAGGCATTACAAGATCCAAAGACCATTTCAGAACACTAGCTTAACAATTTAGATATAGAAAAGCTCACTTTCACAGCACTAGAGAAAGCTTAATTCGCATGTGTGAGTGTGCGCCTGCCCGTAAGACTAAAGTTAGGAGAGTAGGATGGAGGGGAGCCCCTGGAATAATGACTCAGTGAGGGAAGCAAATTAGTGCTGAACATCAGAGAAGAGTTTAGAAGGACATATTGCCAAAAGAAAATAATCAGGAACCAAATTAAAAGTAGAAATATAATTGAAAGTGACATGGTCATAATCAAATATCTGAAACAATTCTTCCTTAAACGCAATCTTGAGGAAAATATCGTGCATCTATAGCTCAAGAAAACGTTAGAAGACAACTGTTACTACCAACCCTCCTCAACTGTCTCAGAAATTATCTACCAGACAAACAGTTGTCTGGAAGACCTATGTACTAGGTTAGAACCAAACCGAACGAATGATTTAACACCTACTATACAATATGCAAATGCCATGCCACATAAGATTAGCATAAACAATAGAATCTGCACCCTGAGCACTAGAAAGCAACTTGATATGAAGATGCCAGAAATGAGTACACACCTTGTCATGTGTATCAGCAACAATCTCCATGCTTGATTCGTCCTCTCCTTCAGAATCAGCCATCTCCTCACATTCAAATTCGACATGTTCTTCAATATCTTCATCCGAGTCACTCAACTCTTCCTGTTCCATAACAATTCCCGGATGAGACTCATCCCCTGCTAAGTCCATGTTGGATTGAACAACTTCATTTGGTCTGCTCGACATTTGGGATCCTGAAATTAAGTCACTTCTAACTGGAGACAGATTTTCAGGCTGCTGGTCAAAAGGATCACTTGTTTGTTGGCTTTCAAGCAAAGTTCCAGATTTTGCTGAATGCTTGATGGGGGTTATAAGTTTATGAGTAGCCCCAGTGTTCCTTCCTATTGCCTTTCCCAATGAGGATGAAGAACTTAGGTGTATATCTAGGTCCAATTCACTGGCTCTATCTGCACGACAAGAAAGATCAGCGCCAGCAGTCAAGGAGCCACCACTGGCTGGCACCTTAGCTTGCACAGCAACAGAAGCAGACTGGTGAGCCTTTGAGCTAGCAGATGTTAAATCACTGTTCACCTCTTCAGTTCCTTGAAGTAGTGGATGGAAGTCAATTCCACTACCACGTATATTGGAAGCAGAGTCCCTAGGCCTAAAAGATCTATCATTGTTTAGCTGTTGAGGATTATGAAAAAGACTAAGATTTAATTGAGGCTGGCTTCCAGAAAAAAAACTTGGAGCAAGGGTATTGCAGTTTGATGGGTAGTAAGGCAGGCGACCATCTTCAGGGACCTGGAAGAGTAAGGGATGCATCTGGGAATCGGAATCAATGCCCCTTTCCTCATTGATGGTCTTCTCCTTGAAAACTCTTGATTCTTCTTGCGGCAAACGTGCAACAGAATCATTCAGAGACATACTTTTGCTCTGTTGGGCAGCTGGTGTGTCTCCAACCTTTGCTGCATGACATGGTCGATTATCTGCACTCCCAGTAATAGTGGAAGCTGCTCCATCACAGCTTAGGTATGCAGACTGAGAAATGACACGAACATTCTGAGGAAGATTCACTGGGGGCAAGTTTGGTGCTAATTTTACTAAGCGTGCATTGTCAGTTTGACGACCTCTGTGTGAAAGGGAACGGAATGGAGATTTGGGTGTCCACAAACTCGTGTCTGAAACTGGATGAATTGGTACTGAGATACCATGCACCTTGTTATGAATGACATGAGATGCAGAATAAGGATTATGAAAAGTTGATGAAATTGGAAACTGATGCATGTTCCCATCATGGTGTTGTGTTTCACAATGTATGTCATAAGCAGCCTCTTCCCTTGTGCCATGAATGCCTCCTTTTCCCGCATAAGAGTGAGGTTGTTTGGAAGGTGGTCTCCAGTCCACTAAAAATCCTTCATGTACATAAGCTTCCTCAGGGTCATCGATGCAATCGTCTTCACAACTGTTCTCCCCGCCAGCATGCTCAACCTGATAGTCCTGCAACCAATGGCCAATATACAGATCAGATACCCTCGAGCATTGTTTTGGAAAGAAAAGCAAAGTGTGGAAATTTATCAATATATTGTGAAAGCTCCTTGGACTAATTTTAGACTAAATTCATGCTCTTTCCATTTAATAGTCCCAAAGTGACTGGAGACATTCAATATGGATAGAAGCTTTAAAGGCACTGCAAACCACATAATTAGATTATGGCACCAACTGAAACTCATAACATGAGTACAATGTAATCAAGTCATTTCTCCAGTAAAGGAAACATGGAGAATTATAATATAAATGTCTGTGTAGGACGGTGTATGGTAATCTATGCAAAGTTTCTAGGCAAATGACAAATACCCACTTGTAAGACTGTTATGTTAGCAGCTTATTCATGAAGTGGACAAAATCAATATATCATTTCTATGTTCAAAAGTGAAATTTGCAGACCTCCTTCTCAGATGCATTTAGCCAACTCGCTGAATTTGCACCTTTGCGCTTTCTCCGTTCTGCTTCATATGCCCTTCTCTTCTCCTTTTTAGTTGGATTCTGTTTGTATGACTTCTGAGTTCCCAAGGCAACTCTCCACTGACGAGGCAATAAGGATGGATCTCTATGTGGCACAATGAATTTGCATACTGACATCCAGTCAAGTTTATAAATCTTGAACCCCTGGAATTATTTGCAAAACCAGTGTCATATACGGCTTTCCATAAAACGACAAGCAGATTCCAAAGAATGAAGGACTTCAGAATTTACCTCCTGTATACATTGCACCTCTTCCGCAGTCAATGGAGAGGTTTTCATCCTCCTTACTGCCTACAAATGGTTACCAATGGTGAAGATAACATGCTACTAATAGAAACAGATATCTCAAAGATTTGCATAAAAGATCTCTATTTTCCTTGATTTTTCCTTTAATTCATTTGCATATAGGAGAGTGAGCCAACAGTGGGTGGTCCTCCCAAAATGTGATCATTACAGCATATATCCATTGAAAAAAAACCGAGAAAGTCCTAGCATTGGTTGCCAAGGAGCAGGGTTCATATAATCTTAAGTCAAAGGCCTCAAGACACAGCTTTTTAACATCAATACAACTTTATTTTGAAGTCCAAATCACTAGTGCAACATCAATCACAATTACTTCCAACTATTTGATTGTATACTCTGGTATCTATGTGCTAGATGCAAGACTGACATCCCTCATTTCTGGTCTATATCTGTTCCTTTCATTTCTTTTTTTCCCTTCGATCACATCCATTATCTCAAGTTCTGGATTAAAATTAACTTTGCTTTAACCCAAGTAAGGATTGCTACCTTGAGCCCTGATAATCATAATCTCCTTAAATTGAAAACCTCAAGCGAGGCCCAACTATTACTTTTGCAACCACTTCTCCTTCCAAAGGACTGTACATTAACAATTTTTAACTATTTCATGGGAATCACATCCACAATACCTCTAAAAAGGAACAAACTGCTCAATTTACAATAACTTATTGTCAATCTCATTCAAGAGACTTATTGATTTCGATTAAAAGGGTATGAAAGATGAATAATAATAACAACAACAATAATAATCTACGTAGAATACTTAATATCTCTTTTGCCTCATTTATGAAGTGGCTCGATGTTGCCCCCTAGTCAGTAAATAATTCTAGTCATGCATCCAGTGCACAAATCAATAATTAAGAATCATAAGTTGACTTTGGCATAAACACACACCTTTATGGGATTCTCTGGAGCCTTGGATGAACAGCGATTCTTCTGACGTACAAAAATCTGCAACAGAAATATTCATGATGATGCCATTATAGACTTAAACAGTCATAAAAAGCCCAATACTCAGTCAAAACTTCTCACTAAACACCTTAAAAAACTACAAATTATTTCATCAACCATAGGAACTGTCTTAAACAAATAACTTAACATGTTTTAAGGAGTGAAAAATTCCATAATAACTTCTGTTCAGGAAAAAGGTTATGTAAAAGGTTGCACCTATATAATAAGCACCATAAAGCCCAAAAAGTACCTGATGCTTAGACTTGCAAGGAAGAAATCGTTGCTGAATTGCCTTCCAATCTGTATTAAATTCCATTATCCCCAATGCAAGTAGCCTGCACCGTTATCATACTAATGGGGTCAAAACTTTGGTTATTTCTGACATTGTGACAGTCAACCTGTAAAACTTCCACAGACCTCAAGCAAGTACATATACAGCAGCACAGTTACTTTCTGCCCCAATCGATTTCCAATTAATTTCTTTTTTACAGTTCCTACTGCATACAACCTTTATTACCTTTATTACCTTTCTTCAACCTTCAAAAGATCCACTCTAAACTAGTGAGAAATAACAAAAATAGCAGTATGCAACTTACTCATCCTCAGCATCAGTAAAAAGCACCCTGTTTGCCACAGCGGAAGGGGGTGGTTTATGAGGAAAAAGTGCTCGATTAAACAGTGGAAAGAATATCTGAGCCGACTTTGCAACATCTTTCTGGACTAAGGCAACTGATTGCTTCTTTGCACTTTCCACAATTGCCGCAGCTAATGATCTCTTAAGTGGATGATGACCAGAGGAAGGAGAACCAGCACGAGCATTTGATGGAGAAGCTCCACTTAAAACTTGAACATCACCTCCTACAGTTGACAGAGAGCTGGCAGTGGGGAACAGAGGCTCCCTTTCAGAGCGAATATCACAGGTAGATTCAACATGCCATCGCCGCTGCTCTTGGACTGTCACGATAAACACAAGCCAATTAAAATAAACTCTCTCTCTCTTATCATGGGGATTGAGAAAACAAAAACCAATATTTCTGACAGAGGAAATAGGTGGTTGTTTATAAATTTGTTTGTTTTTTACGATTTAAAATTGTCAAACCAATTAAGTTGGTATAATTTTTGTTTAACTTACTCAAAAAGAACTTCAACTGAAATTGTACATTATTTCATTATTTACATACATTACCAAGGTTGTATATTTAAAAAGAAAAAGAGCTTACAAATCCATTCATATCCTACCACATACAGATCTACAAAAAGCAATTGTAATCTATAGCTTAGACTTAAATCTATTGCTGAACAAGAACACATATATTATGCAGTGCATCTTCAGATTGGACAACACATTATTTTAGGGATAAGTTAACTTCATTTCTTCATCAAACAAAGTAGTAGGCCAATCCCACTACAAGCCACTATACATCAAGCCATCACCTACAACCAAAATCCAAGTGGTAGTACAATTACCCTGATGCCAACACCATATCCCGGTTAACAAGAAGGATTCATCTAAAATATCCCTATAAAAAAACAAACCAGTTAAAGGCCAGACAAATCGTTGAACTGAATTGCTAATTAGAACATAAAGCTACAGCCAAGCCAGAATTAACTTTGTGTCACAGCAGTTCATGCCCTTCAATTCTAAAACTTACTGTAAACATAAGTGGTTCATGTTTAAAACCAAGTTGGGCTTAAAGCTTTAGCATTCCCAGTTCGGTAACCTCTACAGTCAAGTTAGCACTTGATCTAGAATTCCAAACTATCATAACTGATTTGGTTTAAAATCTTTCCAGAAGAGACCAAACTGATCCAGGAAAACCCTCATATCCTAATTAAAATTATTATCCAAATAGACTAAAAATGACTAAGTGGCAAACAGCTTACCGATACGCAGATCATCGATGTAATTTTTCACAAAATTAAGTGGAGATACATCCAAAACTGATAGTACAGGACTGCTTATATAAGGCAACCAGAGAGAACCCTCCATTGCTCGAGAACATACGGCCAGACTGCCAGCATATTCTCCCTGTCCTTGACCCTGGGAACCATTTACAGTTGCCAGCATCTGATTATCCGCAGAAGAGGTAACCCTCTCAGCATCTAATGTAGGAGCAGATACCAAAGTGTGTTGTGCCAAGTTTGGTGCTTTAGCACCCTCAGATGTTGAAGAACAAACATAAGCAGGGGAAAAGCAGATACCAGGATATGGTATGCTTCTCCGAGCTACTACCTTATCACGTTTATGAAGCATTTGCAAGATCAATTCTTCGACCTGTGACGCAATGTCTTGCCGAGAGGGATCAAGAATGCAAAGAGAATATATTTGAATAAGAAGCTGCACGTGCTCATGTATTAGACAATACAACTGTCCAATCTGATTAGGAGCAAACCCATTTATGCAACCAGCATTGGCTGTTAAAGATGCATAGTTCAGAGGAGCATCAGGCATAGAAGGTTGTCCACTCATTGCTGGTAAATATGAAGTTGATCCAACAGGTACTAATGGTAAAAGGGGACGCAATGGCCTCTTCCCATGTTGAAGAAGCTTCTTTTTACACTCTGCAGATGTGTTTTTACGTCTGTTCTGCCTTGTCTCAGGCCGCCTTCTGGAAGGATCATAATTTTCTTTGGTGATTTTATCACTAGGTCTGTCATCAAGGTCACTCTCAAGTGCCTCTTCGAGTTCAATCTCAAAGTCAGCATCATTATCCTCATCTTCATCATCAACATTGCTAGTGTCTGGAGCTGGATGACCATTGCCATCTTGACCTAATAAAACAGCTGCAAGAAATTTTTTATACTCTTCTTCATCATCGACATTTTGAATGTCGTCGTCATCGTCTGTCTCTTGGAGAAAACTCTCGAGTTCATCGAGAGTAAAACTTGCCAGAGAATAATGAGCCCTTGTACGCTTGCAAATAGCATCCTCATCATCAGAGTGCATTACCAGCTTCCAGCTATCTGTAGCTTCTCCAACCATGTCACTGTGGGAGTCAGGCCTGCTGTCTGTATGATCTTCCTTTTCTTGTAAATGCCCATTTTCAGCTTGAAATAGGATCTCTGAATCTGTCTTAGAGAGACTTCCAGTAACAAGTTCAGGCAATTCTTGTTCACATACTAGTTTAGGGGAAAGGGTATTCGGCACCAAATTTCCCCCCTCACAATGCTCAGAATCTTCAACAATGAAACTCTGACCCTCATCAGTCAACTCTGATGAATAAACTTCTGCTGTCTGTAAAGATTTAACCCCATTTTCAATGACCTCACCACCCATTCCTTCAACTTCAGAGCTCAGACTTGATGAAGCATCTGGCGAAAATGTTTCCTTTAGAAAGGGATTAAAATCCACATCTTCGTCCTCATCTTCGTCCTCTTCACCTTTTGCAGGACTCTTAAGCCATTCATCTAAGTCCGAACCGGCAGGCACAACGTCAGCTTGACTGATGCGGCCTCCTTTGCCAGAGGAATTGGCGCAAGAAGACATCTCATCAATTTTGCAGTAGCAACGTAAATACTCAAACGATTATGCATAATCCTTCTTCCCAATGTAATGACACTCACATAATGCCATTCCCTGAACACGAAGGCAACACAAAAGACACAACTTCAGAAATTGAAATGACTCCAGGCATAAACCTTTGACCCATGCACGCCTTCGGATTTTCTAAAAACAAACAACCCACGTGTTATCCTCCACTGTCCCCTCACAGCAGACCAGTAGACATCCCACAATCATTGCCATACGCAAGAATTACCACTCAAGCAATAGCTCATGAGAAGCATACGACTAACTGTAGATACTTGCATATGAGCAAATGAAAAATCCCGGGTTCAGGCATCCCAATCCAATGGTAGAGTCCTTCCAGTGGACTCGAATTACGGGAACTACCGCCTCGGATCACGACATTCATGCACACGGCCAAGAATTGTCAGCGAATTCCAGAATTAGGGCACGAGGCGGCTCGGTATCGAGAGGCGCGAAGGGGAGTGCCCGGAAGGAAACGCATTTAGGAAGACGGGATTCGGAAGGTCATGGCGTCGGCTCGGGATCCGACAAGCAAGCAAGCGCAGAGGGGGGAGCGAGGCTAACCTTGGTTTCGACGGCGAATCGGCGAGCTAGGCCCGGCGACGGCGAACATCGGCGGCGACGAGCTGCAGAGGACGAGAGGGGCGGAGCGGGGAGGAGAGAGGGGGGAAGAGAGTCGCGGTACTGGGAAAGGCGGAGTTTATTGGTTGTTGGGCCCGTGGGATGGGCCTGGTTTCTTCAAGCCCACTCTGTCCTCCCGCTTGCCCCATCCGTCTCTCTTCGGTCTTGAGAGTAGGGATAATCAGATTTACAGTGTATTTAGTTCAGCATTTACAAAGCTCAATTTTTGCTACTCTGAAATACTATATTTTCCGAAATGCAAATACAATTTTCACTTCCAATTTTACCCTAGCTTAACTTTTTTTAACGTCCATTCTAAACGTGACATCATCAGCAAGACTTCAATAAGGCCAAATAACTGTTGATAAGATAAATCAGGCATTGTGTTAACACCTAAATTTTAATTGATCGCTCGTAATTTAATGAACAAAAATTTAGGGATTTAATTTTAACCCCTAAACAAAAAATATTATGATTAAATTACATAGCATATAGTTTTAGGAGCATTTATTATTGCATTTACATTAGACATATGGTAGATGGGCTTCAATTGATAGTTCTAGGCTTTAATTTAACAAGTTGGACTAAACCCATAAGAAAAAATAATTTGGCTAAACTCGTTAAGGGGTAATGAGTTGAAATATGAGAATATTTTCGAGAATATGAGAATATTCCCAGAAATATGATAATGTTCTCGAGAATATTCGTATTATTCTTTCAATATTTAGGAAAGGTGTCAGATGAAATATTGAAAAAATATTGCATATAAGATATAAGAGCTAAATAAGCAACGTGCAAATTTATCATCTTTCCTTAAATAATATAATCATCTCACCTATAAAAAGGGAGACACACACTGTAGGAGACGGATAAAAAAAATATACAGAGCACATTGAGAGAAGAAGAAAAAAGGGCAAAGAAGGTTGTTCAAAGAAAAGGAGGAGTTCGTCCGATGGGGCGAGCATTTAGTCAAAGAAAAAGAGGGAAACGTTAGTGAGGGCCTTCTCTGACACACGCTAAAGAGGAGAGACCCCGCTCCTCTTTTGGTTTCTTCGCCTGATGCAAAGAGTTTTCTTCGGCTTCCTACCCGACTCTTTGCCACCGTCTTTGTTCCAATGTTTCTGCAAGCTTTTTTTGGCGTTGCTCAACTTCACAAAAGTCAACTGTGCAGCCATTCGTAATGAGGTCATGCCCCACCGCTGCAACAAGCACTATTGTCGTCGACTAAGCCACTCCATCATCGATCGTAAGCTAACTGTCGAGAAGTATCGCTGATTGCGATTCTCGCACTGCTATCATCTAAACTTGGAAAAAATAGACAAAATAGGTAAAGTTCATACATAAATTAATTCTTGAATATTTTGTTTCCTCGTTTGAAGTATTGCATACTTGATTAAATTCTGATTGAGTGAGATCATTGCGTCGTGTTAAAAAAATCTCAATAATAAAAAATATTGAACCGCGAGACGTCGGATCAGGTTTTTGATTGTTTTGATTTTCAATTATGCTCTAAACATAAATTCTAAATGGGATGACATCTACCTTTTTTGGATTTTTCTAAAATTAATTATATATATAACTCTAGTCTAGATTTAATATGCATGATTCTTACTCTAACGACATATGACATGCAATTCAAATGGCATAACTCTAATGACATATGTTAATTGAAAACTATTGTAACATGTGTGTAATCTATTTTACATGACACTGACACTAAATATGCATGTGCTACATGATGTGGGATGAATGATGTATTTTGCTATATGCATATGCATGATCTTTTTATTTTTTTTATTTTATGTCCTTAAAATCAAAACAATCAAAAACTTGATCCGACATCTCGTGGCTCAATATTTTTTATTATTGAGATTTTTTTAACACGACACAACGACATCACTCAATCGAAATTCAATCAAACATGCAATACTTCAAATGATAAAACAAAATATTCATTCTTTAGATAGGAACTTTACCTACCTTGTCTGTTCTTTCCAAGTTCGGAAGATAGCAGATTACAGGAATCGCAATCAACGATGTTTCTCAACAGCTAACTCACAATCGATGATGGAGTGGCTTAGTCGATGGCAATAGTGCTCGTTGCAACGGTGGGGCAAGACCTCATTATATGCCGCTGCAAAGTTGACTTTTGTGAAGTTTGAGCAACGCCAAAAAAAAACTTGCAGAAACGTTGGAAGAAAGACGGTGGCAGATAGTCGGGTAGAAAGCCGAAGAAGACTCCTTGCGTCAGGCAAAGAAACCAAATGAGGAGTGGGGCCTCTCCTCTTTAGCGTGTGTCAGAGAAGGGGGAAAGATTATCTTTCTCTCTCCCTCACTAATTTCCCTCATTTTCTTTGACTGAATGTTCGCCCGTCACTTTTCAAAGGATGAACTCCTCCTTTTCTTTGAACAACCTTCTTTGCCCTCTTCTCTCTCGTGCTTCTCTCAATGTGCTCTGTGTATTTTTTTTTGTTTCCTTCAGTGCGTGGCCCCCTTTTTATAGGTGAGAGGAGAGGTACGGACCTCAGGAGTGCCAAAACTTGGCACAGAGGGACACTTAAGTGCAAAAAGTTACAAACGGTATACTTAAACGCCAAAATCAAAGTAAAATGGATCACTTAAGTGCCAACGGCAAGAAAATCCGGCCAAATTACCACGTGTTCATTTTCTAGCAACTTCATTTGCTGACAGAGCATTTTTTTCAAAATAAAAAATTCCATGTGGCAATTTAAATAAAAAAATTATCCACATCATAGCCCTTGTCGATCCCCTTCTCTTATGTTTTTAATTGATTTTATAAGAATATATATTTTTAGTTATTTAATTAATAATTTTTAAAATCCATGTCGGTGCAAAAACGATGTCGCTTTTTTTACATTGATTTTTCGTCGTTTCAATTTCCGGTGAGCCATGTAGGCAAAAAAATTAATAAAAAATTGTCACATAGAATTTCCAAAAGTAGGGTTCCGGTGACTTGACACTTAAGTGATCCATTTTTTTTTAAAAATGACACTTAAATGTACCGTTTGTAAGTTTTGGCACTTAAATGTCCTTTCGTGCCAAGTTTTGGCACTCCTGCTATACTTATGCTAGTGAGAGAACTATGTTATTTAAGGAAAGATAATAAATTTCTCTTGTATCCCATATGCAATATTTTTTCAATATTTCATCTTATACCTTTCCTGAATATTGAAAGAATAATGTGAATATTTTCGGGAATATTTTTATATTCCTGGGAATATTCTCATATTCTCGGAAACATTCTTATATTATCGAAAACATTCTCATATTCCCGGGAATATTTTCATATTCCAACTCGTCATCCCTTAACAAGCCTAGCCAAATTCTTTTTCCTTGTGGGCTTAGTCCAACTTGTTAAATTAAAGCTTAGAACCATCAATTGAAGCGCATCCGCCATATGTTTAATGCAAATGCAATAATAAATGCTCCTAAAACTATATGCTATGTAATTTAATCCTAATATTTTTTGTTTAAGGGTTAAAATTAAATCCCTAAATTTTTGTGCATTAAATTACGAGTGATCAATTAAAATTTAGCTACCAACACATTGACACCCTCATTTGAGGTCAAATGACTATCACCTAAACCTCAGGTCGTCACGTGAACTCAGGTGATATCCTTAGAGTGAATAGGCTCTAAATTTGGAACTTAAAACTATCTTGCTATGGCCCTTTCTTGATTTTGGAATAATTAACCAACCCTTTTGACATGAAATTGATTGAAAACCCTTTTTTTTTTTCTTCTTTTACTTTTTGATTATATATATAATGTGTGTCCAATATAAATACAAATTTTTCTGCTCGGTGATGTTAGGTTAAACATATTTGATTTCAACAAATAGTTTTTATTATTAAATTTATATAATTATTAGAGTAAAGAATAAATCGGTTTAGAATTGGTCAGCTCTAGATTCTATTATGACTTTAGCCTTGTAGGATGAGAATGATAACTTTTCTAATCAAAAATTAATTTTAAGAATAAAAATTTATTTGATAATAATATAAAATTTCTCCCTCTCTAATGATAACAGACAGTGAGGGATAGCCCATGGCGACCGATGATAGCAAAGGGGGTGACCAACAAGGCGACAATTGGCTAGGGATGGCAGACAAGAGTGACAAAGAGGAGTGGGTGGTCAACTAATAGTGAGAACAAATGATGAGAATAATTTTTATTTATCTATTTTTTTTCATAAATAAAGAAATTGAAAATTTTTCCTTCTCATTTCTATTCCTAATCTATTTATAGACTAAAAATCCGTTTCAAAAATAAAAAAATAAAATTGTGTTAGCAAACTGATTCTCTTTCAAAAACAAGTATGGAATAAAAAAATAATTCTGAAACGTAGTATTTAGATTTCAAATTATCGAATAGAAACCGAATCGATCAAAGACAAGTTTGACAAGGCTAACCCTTATGAACAATATTAAGAGTGTGCAAAATAGATTGGCTAAACCAAGAATCGTTCGAATCAAACCATACCAACCGATTCGGTTCAATTCCGAGTTCCTAAAAGTAGTCCACTTCCCAATTTCAAGAGGGAAACAAACCGGATTGGACTCAACCATATCGATGATATATTTTAAAAAAATTAATAAAATATGAATTAAATATTATCTCATAAAACGACACAATAACTCTTTATTCATCGCCGCTTTTATTGAAATCTTAAAATTTGTCATTCTCGCTTGTTGTGCACAGCCACTCTTTAATGGAAAAAAAATGGAACGTTCCACTGGATTGGACTAAAACCAACCTTCTGATTCGATTCTTGATCTTAAAACCTAATGGTCCAGTTCTTGATTTCCAAAATTGAGAACCGGGAAGGGATCATCCCTAGACCGGTTCAGGCCGATGCCCGGAATGAACCGGCCCGTTGATCACCCTAGGAACGGAGGTCGAGACAAGTCTATTAACACCGCCGTCTCCACAATTTATGCTTTGAGAGAGAGAGAGTGACGCCGCCGGCGATGGAGTTCGAGAAGAGGAAAGCGGCGACGCTGGCGTCCCTCGGTTCCTCCGACGCCGACAAGTCGCCGAAGGGCTCCCTGGACGCCCCCATCGTCCCCCTCCTCTCCACCATCAACCGCCACCCTTCCTACTACACCACCAGCTCCTGCAGCGGCCGCATCTCCATCCTCTCCCAGCCTCCCCCCGCCGCCTCCGCCGCCGCCAAGCACAAGAAGGCCCGCGGCGGCACCTGGCTCTACATCTCCCACGACCCCGCCGACCCCGACTCCGTGCTTTCCTCGCTCTTCCCCGCCGAGCCGAGCCCGGGCGGCGACGCTTCCGAGCTGGTGTTCCGGTTCGAGCCGCTCATCGTGGCCGTCGAGTGCAGGGACCTGAGCTCGGCGCAGTCGCTGGTGTCCACCGCCATCGCCTGCGGGTTCCGGGAGTCGGGGATCACGAGCGCGAGCAGGAGGGTGATCGTCGCGATCCGGTGCTCGATTCGGATGGAAGTGCCGCTGGGAGATGCGCGGGAGATCGTGGTGTCGCGTGAGTACGTGAGGTTCCTCGTCGGGGTGGCGAACGAGAAGATGGAGGCGAACCGGAGGAGGACCGAGAAGTTTCATGAGGCGTTGCGGAGGCTTTGGAGTTCCGAGGGTGAAGTGAGCGGTGCTGGGGATGGGAAGACTGTGAGTGTGTCGAGGAATGCTGAGAGTTTGAAAGAGTGTGAGTGTGAGAGTGTTGCTTGCGTTGAAAGTTCAGAAGCTGATGCTGCTTTGGATGGAAATGCCAAAGATGGTGAGAGATCCAATTCATTACGTATTCTGTGATTCGGTTCGGTTTAAATAACTCAAGATGTTGTTTTGGTGTATATGAAATGGCTAAAATCAAAGCCGAACTTCATTCAAGATGACATTTATAGATGGTTGGTTCAGTTTTTGGGCAATCAACTGGTTTAGTGTTAGCGACATTCATGTTGTGTCCCTTCTGCAACCGTGTCACATAAAATGGCAAGGACTACTGATCGTACTTAAAAGTTTCAATACATTTGCTTTTTGTTCTGTAAAGAAAAAGGCTAATCAAATTGCTATCTAATAGATTAGGATGACATGGTTTGGCGAGTTTCTTTGTGGATGCCCTGTTTGTTATCATTTATGAATTTTTCCATTATTTGAATAACTATCAGTTATACTTTGTCTAATAATCAACTTGTATATGTGGAGAAGATGCAAAGATACAACTTGCAGCTAGATTTGATGGATTCAGGATGACTTAGGAGCTACGGCAAGCAATAAATGTATTTATAGGCATCTATAACGGTAACAAAATTTTCTTATCATCAACTGGTTAAGCAAGAAATTTCTCAAGAGAAAGTAATAATTCCTATAGATGTGTTTTTCTTATAATTGACTGCTTCACAAGAAGTCAAGTTGCTCTGCAGTATCTACAATGTATAATTATATGTAAAATGCTGACTTTCAGGCTGCATAGTCCAAAATTGTGAGTGGAGGGCTAAAGTTTTTAGGTCGTGTGTATTGAAATCCATTACAGAGTGACTGCATATTGATCTGGTTTTGATTGCAGGAGAGCTTTCCTTTTAGATGCAAGCAAGTTTGAGTTTTTGAACAATTGGCAGGGCAAACAGTGCATCAGGATTGCAGCTTGTCTATTACTCCCCTGAAAATTCTGGGTGAACCTCATGAGAAACTTTTCCTTTGGGGTCACTCTGCCTGCACAGTGGATAGGAGAAACAGGGAAAAACTTCTTGTTTTTGGTGGTTTTGGAGGAATGGGAAGGCATGCAAGAAGAAATGACTGTTTACTTCTTGATCCATCGTCCTGCACATTAGAGAGTATTGCTGTTAGAAGTGCTCCATCTCCACGAATGGGCCATACAGCATCATTGGTTGGAGATCAATTGTTTGTCATTGGTGGCCGGACTGATCCATTGAATATTCTCAGTGATGTATGGGTCTTCAACACAACTACTAATGAGTGGAAATTGTTAAACTGCAATGGGCATGTATTTCTGCCAAGGTACTGCCGAGTAGTGATTTGCTGCAAGAGAGTTTCTTAATCATAATCTTTTTGGCATTTAGCTTTGATATCGTTGAGTCCTCAGCTCTACCTTTTCCCCTCTCAAGAGTGTACAGAACCTAATTTTTGAGGTGGCTTCGTTATCAAACTTCATATTGTTTTTGCTTTTCATTTCACCTTGCTGGAAATTGTGTTTAATTTGAGATTTTATGGAGTTTTCTTTTGCTGCATGTACATAATTGAACTTGGATCTACTTGCAAACACTTACAGAACATCCTCCTTGCTTTTGTCCATGCCTGCATGCCTACGTACATGCATTTACTCTGAAAGCACGTATTTTCGATAATTTGCTTTTAAATTAATCCAAATATTGAACAGGCATCGCCATTCAGCGGCAGTTTTAGGTTCGAAGATTTTTTATATGGTGGAGTGAACAATGAATCAATCTATTCATCCTGCTTTGTCTTGGATACAAGCAATCTATGCTGGGAAGAGTTGGCGGTATGTGGGGATCAGCCATGTGCTCGTCATTCACACTCTATGGTGGCATATGGATCAAAGGTTTTCATGTTTGGAGGATATGATGGTGAAAAAGCATTGGGAGATTTATACAGCTTTGACATTCAGGCATGTGCTTGGCGAAGGGAGAAGACATTGGGCAAAGGGCCACATGCTAGGTTCTCTCACTCTATGTTTGTCTACAAGCATTATATAGGCATCATTGGCGGTTGTCCTGTCAAACAGCATCTTCAAGATTTGTCACTGCTTGATCTGCAGCTGCAAAGCTGGAAGCATGTGGCACTCAATTCGGTCAGCAGATATTTGTTTGTGCGTACTACAGTGAATGTTGTTGGTGATGATCTTGTCATGATTGGGGGTGGGGCATCTTGTTATGCATTTGGAACAAAGTTTAATGAGCCCATGAAAATTAACCTGCTCTGTTTAGATAGCTCAAGTCACAGTATGCTGTCCAGTGGAGACAAGCACTCTTGCTGTGAAGGAGAGGTTACTGAGGAAACACATGGTCAATGTCAGGGTCAAGGTCTACAACTTAAGCATGCTCAAAGCTTTGGTGAAAATTCTGACCCGAAGTTTGGAGAAGCAATTAATATGGCAGGACCTCAGACAATTCCCATGCATTGGCTTCTACAAGTTGAAAGAAACCGTGCAAAGCTAGCAAAGGACATATTGAAGAAGTTTGGATGGTTGGACATGGGGAGGAAGGTATATACCAGTGAGGATGGGATGCATATTTGTTTCCCTGTGACTGAAAAATTTTGTGCTCTGTATGAGAAGCAGGATCATCAAGCAGATGTTTTCGAGGAGCTAAATGAGCTGTGTTCTTCGAAGCAATCAGTAAAATCAGATGTCTTGTTGAATCAGAATCCCTGGTCAGCTGCCTTGAATCTTCTAAAGCAAGATGGTGCAACTACACTGGTTGATAGAATTGGTGAAGTAAAAAAAGTTAATAGATCTCCATATGTTGTGATGAGGGAAGCAGTTGCTGTGCTACTTAAGCAGAAAGGGTTATCGGATGAACTTCTTGAGCAGCTTCCCACAAGGTATGCGTTTCAAAAGACTTGTGAGTTTGGTGGCTGACTATCAGTTTACTTGATTTATATTAAAGCACATAATGTTCCTTTATTGTTCTATGCGTCTTTTCAAGAATTTTTTTTTTTTTTTAATTTGAGTGCAATATATGTCATCTTCTCAACTGTGCTTCTGTTTTCTGCCTCAGATGGGAATGGCTTGGAGATATTGTTATTCTTCCAGAAACATCCTTCAAGGATCCAATTTGGGAGACAATTGGTCAGGAGCTCTGGCCTGTTATTGCCAAAGTCCTCAATACTCGTCGCCTCGCTTGCCAAGTAAGTTTTGTGCTGATATTTTATGTTTTCTCCTTTCTTATCCTTTTGGGGGTTTTGAACGTGGCTTCAAGAAGTGCATCTAGAATTAGTGCATTATTTGTATATGTTGAATGAAAATGTTCTGAATATTTGAATTGACTGAGGATGTGGCATATGCGTAGTAACATTTTTTTTGGGATATTGTTCCCTTTATATATTATCAGTTTTTCCGACGCTTTCACTCTCTGTTTGCCATAGAGCTGGAAATGCCTTTGCAGAACATACCTCTCAGATTGTTTCTGACTTTTAGAAATTTGGTTCTCTTCTAATAGTTGTCTAAAAAATCACGATTCATCTTGTCTTGAAAACTTCTGGTGCATCTTTGTGTTTCTTTATTGGATTCTAAAATAAATTCTGCTGGCTCTTATAGGGCTATGTTGCACCTGCTTCTACGAGGGACAGTACTCTGAAGATCCTCTTTGGTGATGATGGTTGGGTTGCCCATCGTGAAAATGGTATCTTGTATTCTTTTGATGCTACTAAGTGCATGTTCTCATGGGGCAATCTTTCCGAGAAGCTTCGCATGGCTCGTCTAGATTGTCGAGGTGAAGTTGTTGTTGATTTGTTTGCTGGAATTGGATACTTTGTGTTGCCCTTCCTTGTTAGGTATGATTAGCTCTTATTCACCTTCAATTTGGTTGTGGGTATCATGAAAATGGAAAAGAAATAAAGTTTGCATTATAAGGCTGCAATAATCTAACAAATATAAATCCGGTAGATTTTGACAGTGAGATCATTCTCACTGATTAATTGCCAACAAGGAGACTGATAGTTTGTATTAATATCTCTTTCACTTTTAGTTCTTTTTAACTTTATGTGCTTTTGACAAGACCTTCTATTGATCAGGGCTCAGGCTAAGCTAGTATATGCCTGTGAATGGAACCCTCATGCCATTGAGGCACTACATCACAATTTGCAGGCCAATTCTGTTGATGATCGCTGTGTGATTCTTGAAGGAGATAATCGGATCACAGCACCCAAGGTGGGATTGATTTGTACTTATATTTATATTTTTTGTTTGCAGCCTAGTGTAATCTGGTATCCACTTGCTCTGGAGTAAGTTAAAGTGGGTAATTTATGAATGATTTACATTTGATCTGATTTATTTCAATTGAAAATTTATGGCTGACTTCTAATAGCTAATTGTACTGAGTCTGAACTCTGAAGAAGATTTGAAGTATACTGACCTTGGAGGGACTGTTCGTGGAAGTCATTAATACATTGCTTTGAATCACGTGGGGACCATGTTTCTTGTAGAAAAGTGACTTGGCACTTTTCAGTTCTATCAATTATTGCAGACCTGGTTAGAAGTATGTTCTTGGAGTTTGATTCTCAATCAATGAATGGGTTTGCTGTTGTTTTTACGTATCCTGCACAGAATAAATGTGCTACATTAAACTTTTGCATTGTGCAACTCCTTATTTGATGAGACTCATCTAGTCAACTTACATAATCTTGGTTACCCTAAAACTTGTTAATGCTTTTAGGTACTTTTCATTGTAAAGCATTGGAATAATCTTAAAATGGGATAACCATTATTTGTCTATAATTGATTAACCATGTGTATTGGTGATTTATTGGATTATGAAGTTTCTCATGTCGATTGGGTTTGTTTGTATTCTATGATCAAAATATTCTAACCTATGGTTTTTGGAAGGATGGTATAAATAAACTTTGCATCTGATGTTGACTCTTTGATGCTTTCTTATAGGGAGTTGCTGATCGAGTGTGTCTTGGTCTCCTTCCATCGAGTGAGGGCAGTTGGGTAACTGCTATAAGGTCATTAAGGTGACTTTTGACTTTCCTTGCTCTACATTCTCCATAAATTTGATTAGCTGTCTTGAAAATTTTTGACAGTATCTTGTATGATGAGAAGCTGAAAATCTTGCAGGCTTATGCTTTCTAAGTCAAAGTGTTTGTGTGGCACAATTTCAGGAATATTTATGTTTGTCTGAAGCTAGAAAATACTGAATATCATCATGAAGCAATCACATGTTTACTGAATGTATTTCTCTTGGACGTGTGAATTGTATTGTCAACAAATGGAATTCAAAAGGAGGGGATTGGAGCCACTTATGATAGGAAATTTTTATGGTTAGAGCATCCTTAAATTTGTTGATGAAGTCTCTAATTTTGAATGAAGATATTATGTGATGCTCTCATTTGTCCAAGCTCCTTGCTACCTTTATTCTCCTGTTTGCAAGGGTCATAAGACAGCCTGTCACCTTTTGTTGACCTTGCTTAAGCAGACCATGTGGAGGAGTAGTTACATTATATTACCTTAAGGAAATTTAAAGTTTGACTTTCAATCATTAGCTGTGTTGTTAGGTATGAAACCTTGAAGCATTGCCCTTAGAGCTCAAGATCATTCTCTCATGCTGTTAACTGATCAGAATGGTGGGGACTTGGTTTTTTCATCATGGATCCTTCATCTCATGCAACAATCCTTCATCTTATGAATTGAATGCTCTTGGTTGGTTGCTTGTGGAATTATGAAAATCACCCCCTAGTGAGAGTTGATGTTTAGTGTAATGTAGTCCAGATAAAATTCAATATTAGAAGAATAGGTTCAGCATCGAATCTCCTGCACTAGATTGTCAAGTATGACATTGTCATATCTTTTGTGTTTCATGTGATGGATATCATAATTTAAGCTTGAGTACAATCACAAGATTTTTGGTCTACCCGCATAAGGTCAGTTATTTCAATGTAGGAAGGAAGGCGGGATGCTACATGTGCATGGAAATGTGAAAGATTCAGAGGAGGGTACATGGGCCGAGTATGTTTCACAATCAATGCATGAAATTGCTAAATCTGAAGGTAAGTACTTTGTGCTAAAAGACCAGTTCAATGTGGAATATGAGCCGCTGACACTGTTGTGATTGCTGGTTCTTATCAGGATATTCTTGGGAAGTTGTGATAGAACACATGGAGAGAGTGAAGTGGTATGCGCCACACATTCGCCATCTTGTTCTTGATGTTAGATGCAGGCATATTCAGAGTTAGTCATGATTATACAAGGTATGTTCAGTATTCATCATGAAAGTTGAGGTCACTTGATGTGAGAAGATAGGTAGAGGAAGAGTGAAAAGAGAGGATTTAGTTGCACTGGATTATCAATTGCTTTTGTGAAGAGCATTTGTCATGGAATTATTGTGCTTTTACTCAACGCCAAAAATATTTGCTTTGCGTTTCGTTTAAGCATGCTATACCATGTTTGCCACATGTTCATCCAATTACTTATCATGGCCACCACTTGAAATTAGTGCATCTGATTTAATCAAACTTGGGCTACAATTTCTATGGATTTTCACTATTAACACCATTGACAAAGAATATGATGAGTTACGCTAATCAAGTGCTTGCTAAAATTTGATTATGGCACATAACATGCAAGTGTCATGTCTAGTGTGTTGGGGTGCACCAAGGTAGAGTTAGCCGAGTAATTAATACCTATGGATTTTAGTTTCTTTTAGTCAAAAATATTATTCTGTGATCTTTTTTGAAATAGCTACAAAACCAAAGTAAAATACTTTTACGGTCGTTATAAATTTCTAAAATTATGGTGGAATGTAAGAATGGTATAGATGGAATTCTGATTCAGTGGCAGTGATTGGATACTCTTGGACAACTCATTCATCATTCAAATAGCATTTTCTTGTAATGAAAAATCTTGATTTAAGTGAGTTTTAGTTTAGGAGAATTAATAGAAATTCTCATATGTAGCTTGATTATTTAATTATACATTTTAATTGCTTATCATGAATGAGAACACAGTGAACTCTTTTTTCAGTACCCTGCCAGATTGTGATTGATTTAGTTTGCATGTATTACACAATTCTTTAGTGTGTAGTAATGGACATTAGTCTTGTATTTATTTCTTCTGTAGTTAGTCAATGACCTCCAAGAAACCTCAACAAAAGATGGATAATGAAAACTATTGCAGTTAGCACTGAAAATTTCAATACATTCTCGAAGAGCAAGATGCATTAGAAATTTTGAACAGCATAAACAGAGTTTGAAGAAGGCAAAACCCTATTCGACAAGGGAGAGACATGGAGGCCTGTAGGGTTTGGAAGGAAAAGGATTTGCTGCACAAGACATCATTATTAGCTTTTATTGGATTTGACAAAGTATGACTACAAGAAAAACACCCCAAGGCAATGGATGATAAAAGATTTGATAAGCAAATTGATGCTAGAAATATTATACAACTCATGTGTCATGGTGAACTTCATGTGCCCTCAACTATTTTGGGAAGAGAATAAATCGAAACTCCTAACAGTTGCTGGCTAAATTCAACTCGGTTACCAACTTTGACATATCTCCCGCAAACACTGCTTAATGCTGCGATTATGGCTCTTTTTAGACATGTCAAAACTTGATTAGTCAGCTATTTCAACTTTGTTTGGCTTCTCTTTCAGGGCAGTCCATGAGCCACTGCTTAAACCCATGCATGAGTTCTTGCATGGCTCGGGTGAAGATGTGTAGTGTAATGGCACCCTTGTCTTGGTGCAGTGTTGCCATTCTTATGCTTTATTGCTTCTTCCTATGTTGTGATTGTCATGTCAGTTGATGTGGCAGCAATGGTTTTGTATTTGTCTAACTTCTCGAGTCCGTTCGAAAAATGTCTCCTTTATGTGATAGTGTCGTTTCTTGGATATGGCAGATAAGTCATTTGATCATAAAACCAAGTAGAGCTCTTAGACATTCCGGATGTAAGAATGATTCATTTTGCATTTCAATCACTGCATGAATTTTTAGAGGATTGAGGTTCCATGACAATGTGTGCCAAAAAACTAACGAAGTTTTTAGAATCCGGTAACCATCTATGGGTTTAACCAGGAGATTGATTGTCTAATCGGAATTGGTCGTAATTGCATGCCTTCTTTGGTATCTCCTGTATAAATGTGCTGTGACATCAAAACTTCTCAAGTTTTACAATCGACAAATGAGATTTCACTCTTGTTTAATCCTACGGTCACTGCCTTATTGGGCATTAGGTTTTTATGGTTTTATAGAGAACTCGATGTACATCAAGCAATTATTGGCTGCATGTAGAACTGTCAAGTGGATGGGTTGGGTAGGGATTGATTCAGGTTGAAAATTGTTAGCCTATAGGGGTGTATATGGTGCGGGTGGGTGGTTCCCATCCTAGAACTAGGAATCGCCCACTAAGAACTAGTTCCGAAAAATTGGATATAGGAGCCATCCATTGGTTTCGAGGATCCACTCGGGAATTGGGTTGTTGGTCTAGTCCAATTCCTACGTGGATCCATGGAACCAATCTCATGAGTGATCACGCCTAATGGGGAGAGAATTGTCCCAAGCTGTCCTTTTTAAGTGCGCTTGTTTATTCTAAGTGTGCGGTAATAGTCTTAGAGAATGCAAGCTCAAGTATGAAAGAATAATTCAAACGTAGTTATATTTTAGAAATGTAAGAGTCGACAAAAGACTACATTGGTGGGAATGCTTATGTGATGGTATGGTCTTCTTCTATCTCCTCTAACGAGACTTCATTACCTTTCGGATTTTCTCTATCTCTTGGTCTTTTATGGTATGACGATAATTGGCTTCGCTCATATTCACTATGATAAGATTTTGGTGGATGTAATATTTTATATGCTTGGATAAATGAGTTTAAATAAAGTAGAAAGCAAGTAGTTTGACTTTTCAAGTTGGTTTTGCTCACAAATCACAAGCCTACCAATTATCTCTATATGAGTAAAATCTGTATATAAAAAAAACTCACATTCTCTCTATTTTTTCTGATCAAACCCACCTCTCAAACTTATTTAATTTTCCTTTCTAGACAAGCCCCTCAAATCAACCAAGCGAGAAAGGTGAAAAGGAACTCAAAAGTGGAGAGAAAGAAAAGTTCCATGCATACAAAAAAGGACAAAGAAATGCGGAACTAATTCTAAATATAGGGTTTTATAATTTTAATTTTTTTATAATAAAAATTAACATATTATTATAATAACGGTCCGGTTTGGTCCTGGTGGCACGGGCAAACGGATCTACCCATGCAACAGGGAATTGGACCGATACCCAAAGGTTCTAATAAATTAGAATTGAGAACCAGACTGGTTCTAGGTGAATCTTGGGTCTTTTGCACATCTCTACTAACCGGTACTGATTCATTCAATTTGTCTTAACCCATTTTCATATGATAGAAATTTAGTAATCCATATACAACCCAACTCAAGGTACACTCCACCCATATTGTTGAAACACTTCCATAATCGAGGTGAGAGTATAAACCTATTTTAGGAAAATCCATATCCAAATTGAGGTAAGAGCATAGAATGAGCCTTTGCGAGATCGAATGAGGGGGAGAGAAAGAGTAAAGAGAAATCATAATAGTGGGTTGGGTGTAGATAAATTGTAAATCCATTTGACACTTCTATTATTTTCAACATTTACTAAATATAATTAATATATAAAATAATTTGACTCATCAAATATAAATTAAAAAAGACCCATTTCGACTAGTTGCACCCGAAGTATGAGGACTAGCGCAAGCAATCTATTCGATCATGTGAAATATCCCAGAATTCACGTGTTGGTCTTATGATCTGACGAATCATATGCACCGGGTCTTTTATGATCGATTGCCTGAACGTGTACGGCTTCCCAGAGTCAAATTATAAGTGCCATGCCCTATACGCAAATGTGGATCTCCATGCGATATTTTATTTGCTCATTGGTAAGAAAAAAATTGATAGTGGTTGGGTCATTCATTGCCTGTCCTTGCAATCTCTCTTTCAAAGTAAGCGAGCGGATTGACAAATTCTCTTCATTTTCTTGGGTCAATGTTTAAAATTTAAATAATCGTTTCATTTTTTTTTTTTTTAAATTTAGTAATTCATGAATATCGTCGACAAATTTCAAAGGTATCCAATGGTCTTTGTTTTCCCTATGAAATTTGAATCATGATCTAAAATTTTGTAAAATATTTGAAAATGATATGCGGAATTTGGATATCAATATGTTTATTTGGTGAAAATTTCAGGCATGTTGAGTTAAGAAGAGGTTAAAATGTATTTGCTGCATGATTGAATTAAAAATTTCTATTTTAATATTCCCTTGATTGGAATTTGGGACGATGACTTTCTATTTGGGGGACAAGAAAAGGGCCCACTTTATTTTATTAAATTGGGCCCGCCTTATCTTAAGACAGATCTTATAAAAATGTCAAAAGAGCAAAACGAGTCCCAAAAAAAAAAAAAAAAAAAAAAAAAATTAGTGTCGGTATCGGCTAATTATTCAGCTTGGCTAGCTTGCTTTGAGCCTTGCTCTAAATTGGATCGTAAGATCAGTTTGGGTGTAATTTGTCACTTTTTATTATGTTGATCATAGAAATATCGTTCAAATTGAAATAAGATGTTCAATTGATGCTACTAATTTCTCTCAAATTTGATCCTGAAATGCTATGTTCGCTGAGATGAAACTTGACATTATAATCTAATGATTATAACCCGCAAATTGATCATCAATGTTGATTTGCTGATGGCAACTTGAGATGTATAGCTGCGGGTGGCTTAGTTCAAGATGAAATGAACAATCATTTATTAGAATGGCAATAAGAGCCGAACTCTAGGACTATCTATTTGGGTTTGAATCCCTTGATAGGGTTGACAATACATACACCAATCAGTTATCGAATTATGCCTTAGGCATCGCAAGTGATTTTGTCTTGCCCCCTTCATCTCTATTTCCTTTGGTTCAAGGACATCAAATAGGTTCTTTTGTATTACAAAAGTTATATTGTAACCCCAAAAAAAAAAAAAAATCTTGAAAATTAGGATAAGTATCCCCCAAAAATATGATAGGAGGCCTAGAATCTATTGATTCTACTGGTTGTCTCTTAATTAGCTATATTATTTTTGGAATATCCACTTGTCAAGAATTGAAAATATCACCTTTCAAGTGGATATTTGCAGATACCTTGTTTTCTCCCCTTCTTTTTTTTTTTATAGATTAAGAATTCAGGCCCTGTGCTAGTCCAGGACAGCATGCTCCTCCATGTGACCATGTCCTTGTCCTTTTTTTTTTTTTTTTTTTCTTGTTGGGCCACACGTGATTGTGTCCTTGAATCTGTTCTTATCTCTGTCTGATTCAAGAGTATAACTTGGGAATGTCTCACAGCAGAACTTGAAATTAGAGGGAAAAAAAGGGAGTAGAGAAAGTAATGTTGTGAAATAATTTTTCCCCATCAATAATATCAAATGGCTTTGGAGTTACCTCTACATGCATCATGCAGTGTTGCTACTTTCTAATGGCATTATATATTGGGTTTTGATAGAGGTGATCGGTTCCATGTTCAATCTCCGGTTCCCATATTTTGGGGACCGTGAACCGGATTGGGAATCGGACCGGACCAATGGTCCCGATCCGGTCCAATAGGACCAAACACTTAGTTTATTTTAGGGTTTATTACATTTTTAGAAATATATTTTAAATAGAAAATTGTTGGTCTAATCCGTAGATTTGATTTCTTCTAAAAATTAAATCGATGCTCTCGAGAATCGGACCTAATTGGCCGATTCAGTCTGGTCTGATTTGATTTTTAGTTCCAGAGATTCGATATGCTTGCCCCTGATTGTTGGGGCTTCCATCATTGGCACAAAAGGGAGAGAAAATGCCAAAAGTCAAATTTATACTTTGATGGAGTGGAGTTATCCATGGGAAAAGAAAAGGTCAGTGTCAACTGTGGATGACATGACAAATTGATGGAAAAGGTCAAAAATGATCGAAGGGCACCGTCAGTCATAGATCATCTGTACTTGTTGATCACTTCTAAGAGGAATTTATTTAGGACTCCATAACTTCAGAGTCACCCAAGTTTTCATTTTTGGAATGCAAGCATGACATCGAATAATTAGAGCAGCTTCAAAATCAACCAAAGGTGGATGAAATCGAGATTTCAGTTAAAAAACACAGTTTTCACTGGTTCTCATCTTCACAGATGAGAGAAGGATGAGTAGGCACCCTTAATTTAGTAGGTGCAGTGACAGTCTCTATAGCTTATTTAAGTGAACGGACAAACATGGTCACCATCTTTGTCTCCATAAATGCCTCTTCACTCGCTTGCAGGGCACTCTCCCGGGAAAACTGTTCTAAATTTCAGCAAGAAATTATATAAAAATGTCCAGAGCCAGCGGTTAGCAGTAAATGCTGGAGACATGGTTAGAAAAGGAAGGCTCAAAAGCATCAGATCTGCAATTCCTACTTTTACACTGTCCCTTTCTAACTATTTTGCTTAAAATATTTTGATCCCTTGCATTATTTAAGAGAGTATCCAAGAGAACTTGAATGCAAGGTCAGTGACTTTTTTGGTGTCTCTGAGATAGAGAGAGAGAGAGAGAGAGATGGGTTTCAGAGCTCTCTTCTTCTTTGCTGCCATCTTCTTTTCCTTCTCAGCCACCATCATCAACTTTGCTTCTGCAGAGAGCGATGCTGAGGTAGGGTCGGGCCTGGTGATGAACTTCTACAAGGACACTTGTCCTCAGGCTGAGGACATCATCACAGAGCAAGTCAAGCTTCTCTACAAGCGCCACAAGAACACTGCATTCTCTTGGCTCAGGAACATCTTCCATGACTGTGCTGTTCAAGTGAGCTAGCTCTCCTTCCATCTGCTTATCTGTCTTTTCTTTTCGTTTTTCTTTCCAAGAATTTAAGTTAAAGGTGTTGCAGTCTTGTTCATCTTTTCTTGTCCCTTTCTTTTTATCCAAAGAAATGCCGCTTTCTGAAGCTAAAGTTATGATCTTTTCACTGTTTGGGCATGTGGGTGTCGCGCAGTCTTGCGATGCTTCATTGCTCCTGGACTCAACAAGGAGGGATCTCTCCGAGAAAGAGACGGACAGGAGCTTTGGGATGAGGAACTTCAGGTACCTTGACACCATCAAGGAGGCTGTGGAGAGGGAGTGTCCTGGAGTAGTTTCTTGCTCAGACATTCTGGTGCTGTCTGCTAGAGATGGCGTTGTTGCGGTACTTAAGAATCTTTCACCCTCCAGATTATCAATTTTCCCTCTCCTGCATGCGGTTTTCGTATCATCTCCTAGACTGTATCTGTTTCCCCAGATGCTACTTCTACTTTTAAAAAGATTTTCAAATGGGTTTAGTTCATGACATTCTTTGATCTTTCGCTGACTCTGTTAAAAAAACAAGAAAAAAAAAAGACCATAGTAGATATTTCAGGAATATTTTCCATTTCTGGAAGAAAATCTAGTTGTGATTGACCCCTTCCAGCTTCTACCTGGGAGAGGTACCATGTCAGTATCACACTGGATATGGCGAAATTTCCTTTTTTGACCTTGATCTCACTACCCTTTTCTTGAATTAAATGCTCTGTTGACTCATAACTGCAACAACTATTTCACTTCTGGCCAAATAAACAAGAAAACTATCCCAGGATTTCCAGTTTCAGCTTTAGGGAGGATTTGATTATAAAAATCAAAAGGACAGCTGCATGAACTTCAGATCTTACTGATGAGTGTTTTACTGTTTAGCCAAAAATGGGGGGAAAAAGAAAATCAATGGGCTCTATTGAAACTAAGCAGATCTGGCATAAATCTGTTTACTAAACTCAAAAAATGTCCTTTTCTCACCAGCTAGGAGGCCCTCACATTCCTCTGAAAACCGGAAGAAGAGATGGCAGGAAGAGCAGAGCGGATGTCATTGAGGAATACTTGCCAGACCACAATGAGAGCATGTCTGTTGTCCTTGAAAGATTTGCAAAGATGGGCATTGACGCTCCTGGCGTGGTTGCCTTGCTAGGTACACTCATTTTGATGCTTCTTGAACTAATTCTAAGCTTTTGACTAGTGTCTGAGTTCGAGCATTCATACTCAGTCCATTGCCCGCAATCGACAGTCTAATGATGTCTTATATTACATCTAACAGGATCACACAGCGTGGGCCGAACCCACTGCGTCAAGCTGGTTCACCGGCTATACCCGGAGGTCGACCCAGCCCTCAATCCTGACCACGTAGAGCACATGCTCTACAAGTGCCCAGACCCCATCCCTGACCCGAAGGCCGTGCAGTACGTGAGGAACGACCGTGGCACCCCCATGATATTCGACAACAACTATTACAGGAACATATTGGACAACAAGGGCTTGCTCTTGGTGGATCACCAGCTAGCCACAGATAAGAGGACCAAGCCCTATGTGAAGAAGATGGCCAAGAGCCAACACTACTTCTTCAAGGAATTCGCCAAAGCCCTCACCATCCTCTCCGAGAACAACCCGCTCACCGGAGACAAGGGCGAGATCAGGAGGCAGTGCAACGTTGCCAACAAGCACCACTAGAAGTTCCATGATCTCCGGTGTGGGCTCAGTCCTCGTCATGGCTAATTATCCCTCCCTTGTTCACGAGAGGGGAAGAGTATGGAGAGGACTAAATAAGATGGTGTTTGGTTTTAATGGGGTGTGGGTAGAAAATGAGGACTGTGGCTGTCCTAGCTTTCCTGTCCCTTCTTTGTCTAGTTTTGATGTTGTCTGAAGATCTCATGTTTCAATAAGGATGTGGGGGGTGTGTATGTACTGGATGGATGGTGTTGAAGGTGGAAGATGAATGGATTTCAGTAGTGATAATGGCTGGTGACTCATGCACTTCAAAGCTAATTTTCTTCCCAATGTCATAATGGATGGACATGTGGAATTTTCTGCAGACTCAAAAAAGAAAAAGAAAAAAGAGCTCATATTGCTTCTAAAAGTACGCAAAAACCATAAAGGAAGGCGTTATATATAATAGAAAGGATGGATTCCTTCGTGTCGGCAGAAATAGTCCAAGCAATTTCCCTTCATAGTTAAATGTCCACTGGGGTACGTGGGAGTTAATAAAGGGACCAAACGTCAAGTGGTGGGGGACTGGGAGATCATAAACTATGGCAGATTTCAGACTCATGCCAAGATGATAAGGGTGATGCATCAGATCTGTCATTAGTTGAGTAATAATAAGGAATTTCTCCAACATCATTAGGCCAAGAGTTGGCCCCCAGAAAATCTATTCTCAGATGAACCCCCAGCTCAGCTTATCACCATCCATTTTGTCCTCTTATCACCGTCATCTCAAGCCACCATTGACTCTAATCAGTTGATGATGTGAGTAGCAGAAGAAGTGAATGTCTAGAAACGAACTGGATGAACATTTTAAAGAGACGTTTCTCTTGGAAATAACGAAGGGAAATGCACCGGTTAGAAGGGCAGCCTCTCAATTCATGAATGCCTTGGATCTTCCAACATACCATGCGACCTGTATCTACAGGTTAACTTAGACTCTCATTAGAAATCAACCTCCCAAATGTACATATAATTTATATATAAAACAAAAAGGTGCTTTGTCATGTGCGCAAAGTCATGAGCGATAGCGAAGCCAGATGAACTAGCCAATCTAAGGTACAAGGACAACAAAGACTACTGGCAAAACAAGACTTCCTCTTTATTGTCAGGTACAAAACAAAGCCCAAATCATAATATACATGACATCCGAGCAGGCATCAACTGCGATAATGAGATGGAGTGAGAAGCAATCAAGCGTCGTCCCGGAGAATGAGAATAGCAGGGATGTGAGCAAGAGCTCAGATGGACTCATTAAACCAAGACTGATGGACCGTAGCCTCCTCATCCCTCTACTTCAGATTGATTTATGGAACATAATAGAGCTCACCTGAAAGGAAAAATAAAATACTTCTGCCAACAAAGAGCTTTTTAACCATGTGACTTAAAAAAGCTTTCCGGGATGCTGAGTTTTACTCCTCATCATTGTGCAAAACTCATCGTAGTCAATCCTTCCATCCTATATAACAACAATCAGAAAACATCAGCTCAAATAGATATGTGTGTGCGCATGCGCGCGCGCACAGGGCGGCAATAAAATCAGAATCATCAACAAAACTGACTTACATTATCTTTGTCCACCTCTGCGATGATCTCCTTTATGTTGGCTTCATCACCAATGGCATGCTCCTTCATTGCAGCTTCTAATTCATCTTTGGTAATATAACTGTCACAGCAGTTTGAGCGGTAGTTTTCATCAACATGGGCTATCCAAGATCATGTTAATTCGTGTAGAAACTACCTTCCTAGCCATTCTTCACAATCTTTTCAGAAACCTTGAAATATTAGCACCAAATCATACAAACAATTTTTATTATTATTACTTATTATTATTATTCTTTTTATTATTGTTTGAAAATAATTACATTAAGTTCACTCATTTCTTGTCAGAAGCTGAAGATGAACTAAGAAATTTTTTTGCCTAACAGTTATAGCTAGAAGGGCCGAAAGGTCATACATGACCATTGGAGAACAGATGTCTCAAAATCACATGAAGAAAAAAACTATTATCAAATGAAGCAAAGCTTGCGAAAATGAAACTAGTCTGCTATAAATTCCTCACGTCTGTACAAGAAAATAGTAACACTCACCCACTGCCATCCTTGTCAAAATATTGGAATGCTTTATGCAGGTGCTCATCTCTCTCTAGCTTGTGTCTATGCATTGTGGCCGATATAAATTCAATGTAGTCAATCGAACCATTTCCATCAACATCAGCCTGTAAAAATATGTTGAGGGGGATTAGATTGACAAGTATAGAAAAATATGATACACAGTGATCAAGGTTCCACGTCAAAGACTCTCACTCACAGCTTCCATAAGTTGCTTTACTTCAGTCTCTGAGAGCCGCGATCCAAGTCGAGCCAAACCAGACTTCAACTCTTCAAAGGTGATTGTGCCACTATTGTCTGTGTCCATGTTTGTAAACATGGCTTTAAGACCTTTGATATCCTCTTCAGAGAAATTTGTTGCAATTACCTATCGACAGATTGCAAACAAAATGATTCGAATATAAGGAACCATACCATCAATGGGTACATCATTCCAAAATAGGTGGTCCATTGTCAGGGTACACTGACCCAGATAGTATTTCGAATCAACTGGACAGAATAACTACTTAAAAAGTTCTCATGAAATTGCAGCCATCTCTGCTGAAGCAAAGAGATAGAAATGCAAAAGGAGTTCCTGAAAGTAAGTTAACAACAGATTACTTCATCTGTAGTAAGAGAAGCCCAATCCCAATAGACCCACTGCCCAAAATTAATGGATGAGTTGCAATTTTCAAAAACAAGTTCTATGCTATTCCCTGATATATTTACAACAAGCATCGTTAACGTAGCCGGCTTTATAACATAAAAGAATATTTCATGCAGCTGCCGCCTTGCTACAGGCAAACATTCTTGGAGAAACTACCAATGACAACATGGCTAAATTATAGTTTCCAACCCAGAACCGCTGAAAATAAGTGATGAGAGAAGTTTCAGAAATACCTCTACTTTGATCCCGTTTAATTTATAAATTCAAAGATTCAATAATTATTGAACAGAACTTCATTTCCGCTTTAATTTGGCTGAGATATACATTATCACAAGTCAAAGCATTTCGGAGGAAGTACACTAACATCACATAATATCAACTCGCAGATTTCATGATGTTTACTTCTGGACATCGCCTGTGCACCTATACAAATGGTTTACCTTCAATGCAAGCTTCTTCATCTCATTCATTGCCCTGAATTGCTTCATCCTTGATAGAACTGCATTGTCTATTGGCTTGTCTGATGCTTCTCCACCTTCTTTGAGCCAAGGATGTTCTAATTATGACAAGCATCATATCTCAGTGTTGGCAACAAGAATATGGACCATATTTTGTCATGAGTTTCCCAGGTCAAAGAATATTCATATATCAGAGTGACACATTTTCTTTAAAAAAGAAAAGAAAATGAAGATGAGATACACCATTAAATCCATGGATTTTTGTATAGCACAACAACAACAACATATAACCGTCATTTCCATAATGGTATGAAACAATCTGAATGCAAAACTAAAAGGGACACATCAAATCCCCAGCAACAGCGCAAACATGATAACTGGACAGCCTGAAAACAGTAAACATTACCCTGAAAAATGAATATCCAGGTTTTCCACCAAATTAATGGATGCACACATATGCATTGGTTTAAAAGATATTCAACGGTAGCAGATGCAACAAATAATACTGGGAGAAACTTATAGGCAAGGTAAGGCCTACTAATTCATATTATGATGAACTACAGAGAGATTTGAGTTCTATTACCAAGGACTTGGGCAGAGGTGATCCGCTTCTTAGGATCCTGAGTCAACATTTTCCTGATGAGATCCTTGGCACCATTGGATATTGATGGCCATGGGTCACTAACGAAATCAATTTCTCCTTGCAGTATGGCATTAAAGATACCTTTCTCGGTTTCTGCAATATAATTTAAATGTTTAAGGCTGTGCAATAAGTATCTTCTGTTAAGCTGCAAAAATATCGACAAAATCTACCTGCCCAGAATGGAGGCACACCACTGAGTAGAATGTATAAGATAACTCCAGCACTCCAGATGTCAATCTCCTTTCCATATCTACGTTGCAGCACTTCAGGAGCAACATAGTAAGCACTACCCACTATATCACGATACACCTTTCCTGAGTTGAACAAAAAAAGGACAAAAGCACCACAAGCATATTACAAGTATGATGAGTACAACCAACATGCCAATTAAATTACTTTAAGAAACCTATGAAGTGTGCTCATACTTTAGAATTGATTATCCAGAAACAGCATTACGAGACCACCACTTGCGAAATAGAAATGGCTGATAACATAATAATTATGGAATATCAAAGGAAATGAAAAGACATGCTGCTCTGCAATTGACCTTTAGCTAGCACCACTTGTGAAGCAAAGGTTGCAGGGCTGAAACTCTCATTCAACTGTCATATCAACTTGCCCCATCCTCTCTCTCTTCCCCTCTTTCTTACTTCTCTCTTCTGTCCCCATGAAAAGCAAGCAAAGGCGAAGAAGGAATTGACCAAAATCTGGCTAGGGCAAGGAATTCATTTCAGGGAACAGATTCATGAACGAATCAACCAGAAGTGCAGCTAGTACATTTAGAATGAGACAAAGCAGTTTGCTGTAAGGAACAAAAAGAAAAAATGCTCAAGTTACACCAGATATATCCTCCACTATACTGTAAGCCTATTATTGTCAACAGCATAGCAAGGAACTAGCTTCGCCATGAAAAGATTTTGCAGTCAAGTGGTTTTTGAACAGTGGCCATTCATCCCAAAACCCAACCACTGGCCATTGATTAGCAGTACTTGTTTGCTCTCAATTTGCCCATCAAAGCAGACCCAAGTACAAGCATTTTCCAAAAGTCATGAATAATTATCACAGCCATCCTTTTCAGCTGGAGAGCTTATAATTGAATGAAACTGTGGTTCCAGGCTATACTCTTCTTTCTATTTATGATCATCTCCTTTGGAAGACCAAGGGGCATCATTAATTATTGATGATGATTGGTCTGACTCTAAACAATCCCCGGAAGATGTAATGTTGTTGTCAAACATAAGTGGGGTCATAGTCACATAGCAAACAAGATTCAAGCTAAAACACTGAAAATCCTAACCACAAGAATCTGATAATCATTTCTTGCATAAAAAGTGGATCTTCAAGAGATATAGAAGTTCACCTTCCTCAATGAAGACGGACAACCCGAAATCAGTGGCCTTCAACATGGCTCCCTCATTCTTGCTTGCCAACAAGAAATTCTCAGGCTTGAGATCACGATGCATAACTCCCATGAAGTGACAGATGTGGACCACGTTAACTATTGCGCGGCAAATGGAAGCAGCAGCTCTCTCGGTATAATGACCCTTGGCAATGATCCTATCAAATAACTCCCCACCAGCACAAAGCTCCATCACCACATGCACTGAATACCTATCTTCATAAGCACCCCTGAATTCAACGATATTGGGTTGACCGGAAAGATGTTGCATAATCTGAATCTCTCTTTTCATATCATCCCTATCACCTTTCGACACAAGTTTTCTCTTCAGTATAGATTTGCAGGCATAAGTGTGGCCAGTGGATTTCTCAGTGCAAAGATACGTTATGCCAAATTGACCTCTACCCAATTCCTTGCCAAGAGTGTAGTGTTGCTTAATGTCCTCAAATGGCTTACCCAGAATTGTATTGTCCATCTTTTGAGCAACCTCACTGTTCATTGGTGTAGGCTTCTTCTGAGCAATCTCACTGCTCACCGGTGCAGGCTTACTCGCTGGCTGTTGTTGCTGTGGCCTTGGTTGAGGCATTTGAGCGGACACCTTGTGGGTCTGAACCGCAGCTCGTTGTTGATAAGCTTGATTTTGCCCTGAGACAGTCGTGCCTGAGTACCCATTTACGCCAGATTGGGGAGATTTCTCCTTGCTTCCCCGGCAACCCATTTTTATGACCAGTGATTGGGTATGGAAAAGAGGATCAAGCAGGTATTTTAATTGATTGCCTTCTGCGCTGGGAGCAAATTTGGAAAGAAATCCAAAAAATCTCCACGAGAAGAGACGATAAACAGAATTCCAGGGGAGAGATCCGCAGATTCAGACTTCTAGAGCTCGAGGCTGCAGGAACAGCGGCTACGCAGATTAAAAAAATTCGAGCTTTCTTCTCTTATCCAATGACTTGAAGCTGGCTTTTTCCAAAAACTGCCAAGAAAAAAAAGGTGACATAATTTGAAGATGCAGTTTGGACGTTTCAAGTTTACTTTTCCATGACACTGTATAATGGATGGGGCCACATGTGCTTTGGATTCAAAAGTAGCCTGGAAATAGCCAAATATGAAAACCTCCACCATAACCAAACAAACGAATAATTTAACACCCCCACAAAAAAGAAAAAGGGGGAGAAAAACAAAAGAGAAAATCCTCAAAAAGTTGACAAACTTTCCCAGCATCTCTCTCTAATTCAAGGGCTTATTTTCCGGGTTTGATATTCCAATGTAGATTATAAATGTTCCTTGAATATTCTACTCACACATGACAACCAGACAGAATGACATTTATAGTATAATGGGTTCTGAGAGACCTGTTCTGAAGAGGTGGCAGCCTGGCATGACAGAACAACACTGGACAGAGAAAGACACATGTTGTTGGGTGAACATGAAGTTTTACTATTAAATCCATCGATGGTGTCCAGGGTCAAAAGGGATTTCGATTCTTCTTTTATCGTTAAAATGAGTAGCTTTGTTTATAGCTCAAGGTGCAGCCTAAGTCATGAAATGTAGACAGCTGGTCGGAGGGAATTGGAGTTGAGACTCTTAGTCTTGGCTGAGCTGTGGACAAGTAGTGGATGGAATGTGAGATCGGGGGGCTTTAAAATAAGAGATGGATGGTTAAGAGTTTTTCAATTTAATCTATGTGAAATGATGATGATTTGTTTTGTCGTATATATCAAGGTGAAACGAATTAAGACTAAGAAAAAGAAACCAAACTTGGGAGGAATAAACTATTCTGATTCCTTCATTGGGGGTGAACAAGAAGACTTATTTAATTTGGAACCGAACCAAACCATACTAACTTTACCCAATTGATTCTAGGTCAGCTCTTATGGAGCCAAGCAGGCTCTTGGGTAAAAAGTTGGAGAACTTGCCTTGATCGGTTCAGCTCTCGATTTAATATCGTGAATCATCGGAGGGTTTAGGGTTTACATCAAGAAATCATATGATAACCACCTTTTTATTTTTTATAACTTTCTTATAAGAAGATTGATACATTAGAGATGGGTTTTGAACCCAATAAGCTCAGAAAATCTATCTATGCCTTCTTCACTATACCAAATATTTGTTCCCGTGGTATGTTTTCCTAAAGTAATGGTTATATTACTTAAAAATTTGAAATAAAAATTTGGCCATGTTCCTGAGTTCCCCTAGAACTGACCTATTTAGTTTTAGGCTAGTTCTTTAGGGAACCAATTCAATTTTTACTTCCAAAACCGAAAATTGACTCTAACATAGTATAGTCAATTTTTTTCATTGGAACCTCCCCATTCTGAAAATGATCATTCCTATCGCCAAATATATTGTCATCACATTAGTCCATTTCTATTAGTTATCTAAATAGCATAGTGCATTCTTAAAAGTAGTGTGAATTTTCAGCAGTATAACTAGTGCAACTTGCGTCTCAAGATATCCCTAAGTCAAACCCACTCATACTACATCATGGAGTTTTCTTAAAAAGAAAAACAAGGTTAAAAAAAAAGACTCAAAATGTTCTCTCAAACCAATCTCGAATCAGTACCCCTAAGAGGTTGGTTGGATGTGGTTAAACACTTGATATGGATGAAGCAAATTACGTGGCCAAATCATGGAGTCTTGATCTCATGTTAATCTTGGAGGGCTGTGCCTACCACTTTATACTTGAAAGCTTTATTAGATACACGTGAATGAGGGAGTTGATTTGCATGTATTTCATGGAAATAAGTCGAGTCAAGATAACTGAATAATATGTATCATGATAAAAAGAAAAAAAAAATACCTTTTAGAACTTGATACAGGTCGAGAGTCATGTTCTCATTTCGCATCAATGTCATCATCCCTAAATTTTCAAGAGAAAAATAGGTGCAATAAGAAAATAATGCCTCAGAACTTTAGTCTTTCGAATGACCGCCCAGTGTGGGCTTCAAAGCCTTTTTAAGCAGCCGAAAGTCCTCGCATGACAAGAATCTTTCTTTGGAGCTTGCCTTCGATGCTACACCACAGCCCAAAATCTTCATACTCATCCCCCTACTTTTCTATTTTTGGATTGGTCACATGGACCAAGAATTGAATTGTCTAGAACCCATCAAGAACCTGAATCTAAGATTTGTTGGATACGCAGTCCAGTCCAGTCCAGTTGCAGCCCAATATAGTAGGACTCAAAATAGCCCACCACCTTATCATGAATGTTTGAAGTTGTCACTATAACTTTTTGGTGTGTAGAGATGTCACCTCTCCCTAACATCTGCTCTATTCCAAATTACATTGTTAAACAGGTTTTCAAACCTAGGTTATTCCTACGATATGAGGTGCTCGATGTTGTTGCACACCTATAGGTGAGCTACAGTCCACATTTGGTTCCAGAATCTGTTGAAAGCGGCTTAATCGATTCAGTTTTAGATAAGTTTTTAAGAAAATTTGACTGGTTCATAAGTAAAAACTTCATAAATCCACCAAGTTTGATTTGATTCACCAATTAAAAGTCGAACCAACTTGGTCGATTTGCAAGTAGAATTGGATTTCAATTAATTAGAAGGACCATTTTTAGTGACATGTTACTTTTCGCTAAAAGTGTAAAGAGACAAAAAGCTTACAATCCACTCCCATCTAGATTTCTGCTTCTTTTCTAGTCTCTCTATCTCTAATTTCACCCTAAAAATAAATAATAAAAAATAGAGAGAGAAAAAACGGAGGAGTTAGGTCTAGGTTCTACTTGTAGACCAGCCTAGAATTGACTAGTTTTAAAAGGGTACTCAATTATAAATTATTAGGATACGTGTATTTAAAATTTTAGAACTTATCATGAAAATGTAATTGAGTCCTAAAACTTATAAAAAGTACAATTAAGTTCTAAAATTTGTTAAATTATTGCAATTGAGTTTTTCCACTAACTCTGTCCATTTAGACTAAAGGAAAATGATGACATTGCTTTTTTTGAATCTCCATAACGTGGATTAAATTATAATTTTTAACCAAATTGTTAATTAAATACAATACAAAATATTTAAAAACACAAAAAAAGGAAAAAGAAAAGAAAAGAAAGTCAAAGGAAAGTGCTGCTGCCCATGCCACCCCTGCCTTTGTCACTAGAAAAGGTTAGCGAGGGCTCAGCAATGGTCGCCAATCTAAAACAATGTCATTTTAACCTAGTTTTCTATGTTTTAGCCATGTCATTGCCACATATGAGAAAGAAAATATTAAAAAAAGTTATGTTAGCATTTTCTGTTAATCTAAATAGATGGAGAATAGAAGGACTCAATTATACTAATGTAGCAAATTCCAGGACTTGATTGTATTTTTAATGAGTTTTAAGATTTAATTGTACTTTCATTACACATTTTAAGATTTGCAATGCACATATCCCTAGATCATTTGAAAAGTTTTTTTTCAATTTAATTCCTAGTCCCAACTCCGAAACCAGATTATTCGGACCATAATCACCTTTAATTGCACCAAAATTTACTAACATATGCTTCTTTACCGGCAAATAGAATAGTTATAAATGTCCAAATGTCTAATCCAAAAGTTAACAAAAAAAATGCTTATTTAATCCCCAAAGAGCATGAAATCTCTCTCTATGACAATTTAGCAACCAAGTAGTGTCTAGTCCATCTTCTACATGCCTTGATCCTTGAACAATCTCACTCCTCTATATTGATCCAGTGAATCGGGATCTTATTCCCTGAATGCTCATGGTAAGACTTGAATTTAAAACCACAAGGAGATAAGCCGACTCTCTTATCATCTAAGTCAATGGGTTACTGATCAAATTTTGTTCATAGCTATTCAGAGTATTTGTATTTTGGCGGGGGCAGTACACCCTCCAAGGGCATGAACCGGAGCAGCATCTTGTGACTCGTGGGACCGTCGACCAACCCTTGCAAGTTGCCACACACTAAAGAGGCCCTAATTTCAAATCTTATCTTCACCATGCAACAAAATATTCAAATCCCCATGTTGATTATCAGTCCTCCACAAACCGAAAGAGGATGAATATTTTCTTTTTTCCTCTCCGTACTTGGAATAATGACCAACCTCTCATATGCAGCAAGACTACACCATCTGTTCCATATTCAAAAAGAGTGGTGCTGTCCTCTGGTCAAGAACACCATCAAATCAAAAATTTTATTTAATCACATGTTAAGGAGAGAGAGAGAGAGAGTAGAGGGAATCTCTTGTTTCCTACATTCAAAAAATTGATCATGCCTTATATAAAATATCAGCACCAGTCCCTTTAAATGGCTACCCATTTTCTTTTTCTTAAGGAGCAAATTAAAAAAAATTGAGAGCCAATGGTGTCCATTTCTTTCAAAAAGGCAAAGCCATTAGGGTTTTGGATCCATCCTCAATGATTTCTCATCTTTCCCTCACTTCTCCAATCCCCCCAAATTTGAAAGGGAGAAAACCTTGTCCCTTGTGCCCCACCACACAAAACTCCCTTCCCCCAGGTCACATTCCATCAAAAGCTCTCTCTAGTTTTCCCCAATATCCTCATTGTGGGCGCCAAAATTAATTATTTTGTCCACTTTATTCCCCCAGCCCCCCCTCCAAAAGATTATTTCAATCAGGACCATACTTCATGAAATTTTTTTGGGGAGATTCTTGACCAAATTATAACAAAGGAAAATCAAGTTAGGTGATGAAGGAAAAGAAAAGAAAAGAAGGGGGTGGACAAAGGACCAGATTCTTTTCTTTTTTGAATCGAATGTTTAGGAAGAGAGAAAGTGAATATTTTATCAAAAGATCTTTTGGTCTCTCCCTGAGTCGGTTTATCGATTTTCCTCGTTCACAAAATTGTTTATAGGTGTGATTAAACCTGATAATCGAATTACTTCTTAATACTTGGACCACCTTATGACTTTAGATATATTAATTGATTTAATTACCTAAATGGTTTAGCTAGTCAAGCTTGGAATTTGACCGTGTTATTTTGCATGGATAAGTTAACAAGGAAAAGGAAATGCTGGGTTCTCTCTCTCTCAAACATTTAATGTGGAAAATACATTTGAACTTTGCTAGAAATCTACATCTAACCTTAATTTTTATATGAAACCATCCTTATCATACATGTTTAGGAGCTTTTAATTGGGTTTTGATAAGTCATACCATTTGCGAAAGCAAACTATGAAATCGACTTAGAGAGCCACAATTCATTCTAAAGGAAGAATTTCATCCGGTTCTAAGAAAGCCGAGCTCCCATTAGGTCAAATGGTCTCGATCTTGTGAAGTTTAGAGCTTTTGAATCATTTAATATATTTAGAATGGCGCTCCAATCCTAAAAGATGACTTCCCAAAGGCGGGAGCACCGGGACGAGAAAGTTCACGTGAGGAACTAGGTTCGGTACGCGCACACAAGTTGCACATAGGAAACAAAGAGTACGTACATGAGCATATGGTCGGCATGGAATGGAACCAACCATTGATCGTGACCTGTTTTGTGTTTTGTCCGGTCCTTTCTCGGGACAAAGTTCGTGGTCATTAAGGAGCGTCTCTTCCCTTTCCAATTTAATCCATCAATTCAATTCGTGCAACTTGGTCACATGATCACCACCTTAACCAATAACCCATAAATAATAATTAATTCCGCATAATAAAAATGGGAAAATAAAGAATATTAAATTAGAGATATTGGTCATAAAATTATAGAAAAATATGAGCCTCAGCTCTCTCTCTCTTTCTCTCTCTCTCTCTTTCCAAACTAACACTAAACCCACAATCCATTACATTGAGATTTGGCTATAAGCTAGAAGATGACTCAAACTCTTTTCCTTAAAAGACACAAGTTTTGAAGACCTCTTGAATTTCAACCTAACCGAAAAAACAGAGGAGACACAGAAAATCTTCAATCGCTCGGGCTCACTCGATCCCGGGCCGGGCTCGGTTTCGGGGACCCGACCCGACCGGACCCGGCCGAATCACTGCCCGAGCAAAAAAATCCTTACCTTTAACAATGATGAATACAATCCCCAACCCCCACCCCTTCTCGTCGGATTTTCCGTTTTTTTCCGGTCGCCGGCGGATCTTATATACTTATATAAGGACGGTGATGGTCGTATCGAGAATCAGCCGTCGAACCCGGTTTGGCTCCACACGGCGTCGCGCATCCGTCGCATGTCCCGGCCCTTCAGCGTCCTCCCGACGCCCTCGAACACCGACGTGGCGGCGGACTTCTGGCTCCGGGCGGACTCCCGCGCCAGGTACTCGTGCGGCGGCACCATCTCGGAGTCGCCGTCGTCGAGCCCGTCGTCCGAGTCGTGCATCGACTCCACCGAGTTGACCCGGTATATCTTGCTCCAGTCCGGCACGTTCACCGGCGCCGACGTGGCCATGTGGTGCCCGTGCGGGTGCCCGTGCCCCCGCGGCGAAGAGGACGCCACCGCCGCGTCGTTCCCGCGGAACTGGTGCACGATCCTCGACGACGGCCGGACCCCGGAGTCCTCGAACGCCAGGGACAGCCCGCCGCGCGCGTTACGGCTCCGCCCCTCCGCCCCGCCGCCCCCCTCCTCGGCTTCGCGCGGGGCCCACTCCGCGCCGCCGTCCTCCCGCCTGCCGCCGCCGCCGTCGTCGACCGCTGACCAGACGTCGTCCTCGTCGAACTCCGCGGCGTCGTTCCCGTTGGCGGCGGCTCCGTAGCCATGGCCGTGGCCGTAGCCGTAGCTACCCAACAAGCGCTCGCTCCTGCTGGACGTCAATCTCCGGCCCTTCGCCATCGGAAAGCCACCGGATTCCGGCGAATGGGGACCAAATTCCACCGACCCGAGATCCTAAATTCAACGCAGAACTCCCAAAAAAAAAAAAAAAGAAAAAAAAAAGAAAGAAAAATGCGGGGAAGATGAAGAACCACTAATGGGGATTTGACATAGAGCGAGGTCGACAGAGCGAGCTCGTATATATAGTGGGTTTCCGTCCGAGGAGAGGTGGTCCCCACCCAACCCCACGAACTTCATTTCATTTGAATTTGCGGTTCATTTCGTCTGCATTTACCTGCGATGATATAAATAAGCAGGAAAAAAATGATGAGAAATTTTAGAAAATGGAGGAGGAGAAGAGGAGATTGCGAACGCCACCGCGAGCACGAAACTGAGTAATTTGGAAAATGGAAAGGGGAGATCAACGCGCCGGGGTGGAGCGCGTGAGCGAGCGTGGGGACAGTTTTATATTTTGAGAGTAGGAAAGTTGGGGGTAGAGATCAATTGACCGATGTGTCGGTTTGATTCCTGGTTTCAAGATAAAAACTAGGTCGGATCGATTTTCTGGGCAGTTTTGAAGTCTCTCTTGTGAATTTATTTTAGGTACTTTTCGTGATGTTAAGTAGAATCCTCATGACCACTTAAAGAAGATATGCTCTCGTAATCGTAATAAAAATGATGTCGGCTCTTATATTTGATTATGAAATTTCGAATCTTCACCCCATACATAAGAAAGGGCCGAGTACTGGGTAGAATTGGGAATCCGAAGTTATTGGATTCTTGATTCGAATCTTTTAAAATCAAGGGTTATAAATTCGATTCTCGATTTTAGGTTGGGTATTGATCCACCTTAGAATCTAGCAGCCCATCACTGATGGTATTTATTTATTTTTAACATGAAAAAGAAGTGTTCAAATCTTGTGGTCATGTAATTTCTTCGGCCTAGATAAAATTTTCTTGTTCATGTGCATTGACCGTAGATCGATGATCAAAGTTAGTCCAACAATAACATGAGTCAAGATTAGTTTACCTTTTTGACCATGGAAGACACAAACATGCTAGCCACCTTATTGGATATCACTAAAAACAACAGTTGTCAAAGTGCCATCGTCAATTTAGAAATTACATTTTTTAGGGAATGGAATCGAGTTCAACTTAATCACCCATAATACTACAAAAGAATCCAATAAATAAATCCGTTGTCGCTTAACGAACGTATCAGAGACACATGTCAGCATTCTTCAATCATCTGTTTCCATCTCTCTACCCTAGCGAATAATTATAGAGTTATCATATGCTTCATGATCTTCTAGCCACCTACCCAAACACACAAATTATGTTGACACTATGAGCCCTAACCCATGTAATCTGTTCAAAGTCAAATGATCAACATGATGGAGAAACTTCCCAAACCCTTTTTATGAGCAACTTACATGATGTGAGAGCCAAAGTTTTCCAAAAGAAAGTCAAGAGGTCCACATTTGGAGAAATTCCACATAGATAAGCACAAGCTCAATTTCCTCATAATTTCCTCGGAAATTTCTCAGTAACTATCGTAAAAAAGTCAAGCCACAATTAAAATAATATTGGGATTCGTACTGGAATATATATATAATATAAGGAAAAATGATGATATGATTTATTCAATACAGTCCCTAAACTTTATCTTAATACACAACATTATCACCAAACTTTTGATTTTGTTAATGTGGTTTATAAACTTTTAGATACCTTCAAATTAGTGCTTAAATTATATGAAAAATTTAATATTGTTCTTAAGCTCACATTTGTGGAATGATAACACTTATTTTTTTCATATGATTTAGGAACTAGCTCTAATAATTATAAAAAATTAATGAATGCCCATTGGCGTTTGGCATGCACGCGCCTCACGCGCTCTCCACCGCCCACGTCCGGAATCCCCCGCTCAGATCCGTCCACGTCAGATTCTAACTACTGGAGGCGCGGGCCCCGCTCTCCACGTGGGCGCACAACCTACGCCCCTCCCGTCAATTTTTGTCCTGTTACCTGCCTACACGTGTACACCCAACGCCAATGGGGCCCAGCCTGCCAGATGGTCTTGTCGTGGGAGAGGAGAGCATAGTTTATTCGCGCACGCACAACCCATGTTTTTACATTATGGCAAGATTAATTATAATTAAAATGGGAGTGGCTTTGTCGACAAAGCAAATCACCGATCAGATTGATTATGTTAATCGCCTAATTTCGGTGGAGGAGTTCAGGACCCAAGTGGATTGAAATTAAGATCCGCGTTTAAAAATGAATGATTTAAATAATATTTTCATAAGAAATAATCGTTTGTATTGATTATAAAAATAAAAATTAATATTACGAAAATTTTTTTGACTGGTGTATTCGTGACAAATTTATCTAAATTAATTTTTTATAATAGATATGTCCTCTAATAATTTCTGTTAAATTGGATTAATACCATAAAAAATCACAAGATTGATATGCTTATGACAAATAGAAGGTCAAACCCTAAATTAATACATTCATTAAATGTCATATATCATCCATTGATAAATTTGATATTAAAATTTAATGAAAAATAAATTTAGCACATGTACCTATCAGGGTTTTTTTTTTTTTTTTTTTGGTGATATTAGCCCTAGAAATAAAGGAATGGAAAATCATTTTCATCGTCCACAGAAAATGATTAGACATGAATTATTGTTGATATTGAAGACATTTTTCATTAATTGATTATTTCAAATGATGCGAATGATCATCTTTTAAAAAAAAAAGTATTCTAGAGCATCTATTTTCCACAAAAATAGAAAGGAGCCTTAATCAAATCAACATTGAACCTAACCATCGTGTCGAACACGCACCCTTGATACCAATAATCCTATCCATTATCTCTCCCATTCAACACTAACACCGACAATGTTTAAAGTGAAGGGAAGGTAAATCCCACGTCGCCACGCCTCGCAACGCCAAAAATTCAAAAAAAAATCCGGGTTTTCTTGACTATCGTGCCACTGGGGCTAAATCATGACAATTAAGGATCTCCGATGAGCGTGTCCCAAAAATTGACATGTGTCAATCATTGAATGGACTAGTATGAAGCTGACTTGTCTATTGCTCCGGCACCTAATATTTTCTCATAGATTCTGCGCATGAATTGATGGTTTTCAAGGACGTTGAATTGAGAGAAATCGGTTTAATCCTTCTGAATCTTTTCTATGGTTTAAACACACACCAGTTGTCAGGACGAAATTGCAAAAGCGGAAAAGAACGTAGGGGAAGAAGAAGCTTTGCACATTGGACGGTCGAGAGGAGCCATCCTTGTCTGTTTTTGAAGCGAGCATAGAGGAGGGGGGACTTCACTTTCACTTTCACTTTCACTTTCACCATCAATTCAATTCCAAATCCATTGAACGCATCACAACCTTCCAAAGTCTTGCGTTTTCGTGGCGAGTTTTCTTTTATATTTTTTCAGCTCGGAGCTTGAGATGACCTGTAACTTTGCCCGATCTCTATCGTGTCATGTCATGTCGAGAACGTTCTTGAAAGATTGTTATAATTCATTACCGGTTGTTATTCGGGTCCAGACACGTTGGAATTGATGATCATTTCTGATGTTTAATCAGGGCACTATTGGGAGTTCACTCTCGAGGACCCCCCCTCCTCGATGAGCTCAGGGCCGGGGCTGGCATGGACCTCAGGTCGGTCCAAGGGACCTACCGGGTGCTTGTTTGGGTTAGGCAGCCGTGGACCCCGACTGGACCAATGCAGGCGAGCATCCTATGCATTTGTGCATGCTTTTGCCTGTAGCACCCTGCACCGGGCTGTTTACGTTGGCGGGTTCTGCCCCGACTTTGCTCTTGACCTTGACCTCAGCCTCATCTCAAGTTACGCCGATCGGATCGATGGTTTTCCCGTTTGTAGTTCGAACGCCTACACTTCGCGATCAAATCGATTTCGCGTCGTGATTAGTCGGTACCGACAGCCTCTCTCTTCAGTGTATCGGCTCGATTTTGGTCGAATCATGTCATTATCTAGTCCTTCGGTCTCTGTACTTTGGTCATAATCAAATGCATGCGCGGTTTCTTGCGCATTTCATCACATCAACATGTCACGCTCGAGGCTCCGTATTGCCTAAATCTACTCAAATGCTCTCATCGAACATCGACCGAATCGTATACCAGTGATCTTTCGAGCTTAGAAGCAACCAATATAAAAACCTCTTGGCGATATCGGCACGAACTTACGTTATGCATCTGCTTCGCTGCATTCCTACTGCGGTATACATGAAGTTTCTTTCCTACACGCAACTCCCGCGATCCGAATCGACGAAGCTCGGCAACTTGCATGCACGAGGGGAAAGATCCGGGGCGACCGCGTTTTCCCAAATCCTCTTTCATGAGAATGGCGAATCAAGAATGCGCAGGGACAAGAACAGATGTGCAGAAAGAGGCAACAGCATGTGTCGAAACGAGGGAAAATGATCGTAACGTGACGTTCGCTCACGCTTCCTCCAAGCATGTTGACAAGTACCCTAGTGTTGGAAGGGCGTGGCGATGTATAATACTAATTTCTTGGCGGCTTTGTTTGGAAGGGAACGGTCCAAGTTCAGGCCGACCTCCAATTCTTGATTATCTTGTTTCGATATCTTTTTAGGGAAAAAGGGTGAAAGCCTTTTGGCGTATTGGTCACAGCAGTAAAGCGGAATTAGTGAAACCCAAGAGGCCAAAAGCAAGTGCATGACCCACCCTTTTATGTCTTCTGTATTGTGAGCATGACAGCTCGTGATCTCGCAAGCAAATTTGCGGAAAAGATAGGAGGGAAGAAAGTCCAGAGGGATTGGAGGGCAAAGACAAGATTTGGGTGTGTCATCTTCTCAGAATCAGAATCTCACCTGCTGCTGCTACTGCTGCTGCTTAGCCTTGAGCTAACCCAAGAAGCCATTTTCCGTTTCTCTTTTCCCATGTGATCGGCGCGTCGCCTTTTTCTTTCCACAGATGGGGTGAGTTTGTTGGATTCCGATTATGTTCATGATTCAACCCGATCTTGTTTTTTGGTGGCTATATTCTATTTCATCATGTAGATCCTCTGAATCAGCTGCGGCAATGATTGTACTGTGAACTGACCATGGGGGGCCGGCATTTTTTTAATGTGTGGGGGGAAGATGAGGAGTCACAGTGGCATCATTTAGTTTAGTGTGGTCTGATTGTACTAGGAAAGAATCAGAGCTTTTTTCTTTTCCTTTCTTTCCTTTTGTTTATGTTGAGGCATTGTGCTGCCAGCCATTTTTTCAATGTGATTCTCTTTTTGCATGGACTCCTGTATATGCAAGTTGGGGACCACTGGCCCTTGGACAAGGACTAGGGTTAGATCTTTAAAAGTATGCACAAGGACACTCTTCCTAGTTGCCCAAATGTGATGAGAAGATTCCCCGAAGGGAGATTTATGTGAAACATGCTATGATTAAGCTTAGGTTAAAGACATCATCAGTGGGGTAATGTCGTACCCGTTAATTTCAACTCGACTTTCGTCGATAAGGACATCGACCGAGTTGAGGCCATAGCTTTCTTGTACTTATGGTCTTGTACGTCTGTTACTTTCATCCAGCTTTCTCTCTGTTTGAAGATCTTTTCGTGATCGGTTCTTTGGACATCGTCTGTTTAACTTAGGCTGCACCAGATAATCAAAAGTTGTCCATAAAAAGTTTCCAGCCCGAGTATAAAGATGTGGCTTGCAGAGTCCATCTTGTTTAGTCACAAATCAAAATGAAACTAACGAGATGATCTTGCTGGAGTAGCGACATTACCTGATCCCAACTAGCTGGTTATGACAACACAGCGAGTGGAGGTTGAAATGGACATCTAGTTACGGTTCCGTCGTAATGCGACCAGATCTGATTGGCGGTGCCTGTTGTGGTGGGACCAACTTTCTATCTACAGAAATGATTTCCTAAAATCGTTATCAATCCCTCCATGGTGGAGTTGCTCTCATGCCGGGCCAGTGGCCTTGTGCCGTCATGTGCTCATCTTATCTTCTACTGCATGACCGATGGAGACTCAACGGTATCTCTGCCCAGGTGCGACAGAATAATTCATAAAAACTTCCAAGCGATTAATCAGGCGCTGCAAAGCCCTAGCTAGATGCTGTACGTGTTCTTGTTCTCTTCTGTTGGTTGAAAGAAAGAGTCAGAAGAACTTTTGGGCAACTTCTCATTTACCGTAAATGAAATGGGAACGGCCAAAAGAAGTCTGCAGATAATTTATGCATTTTGAATGCTTAAATTGAAGGTTCTATTGACCGGTAAGAGGTATGCTTAGTTCCAAGTGAAACCGAAGTTTCGGAATGAAGATCACATCCTAACGTTCATATCTTGGCTGCTGTAGGACATCACCTAGATAAGAAAATTGGCAGATCTGTCCAGCTGCTGTGACTGATGCAATGTCAAGCTCGAAGATACTTGCGGTAACTAAAAAAACAAAGAATGGCATTTTCCTTTCGCTAGTGAGATGTAGCTTTCGTATCAGGCTGACTAAAATAATTTACAATGACATTATTCCGTGTAGTGAAGAGATTCCCAATCAGCTTCATTAATCTATTCATCTCTGCAATGATTGTCAGACACAAACCTAACCATTGTTGGTCATTAAAGTAGTAATTATAGAAGCATGTCCCTCATGCTCCTCCTCCCCAACTTGACACCTCAAAACCTAGTAGCAGAATCACAGGATCCTGAAACCCGAAGCGACCCTATCATACAGCCGGCCATCGGTGCACACGCTTCTGCAATGTCCTTCAACAATAACTCGAAGTAGAATTGAAAGCTCTCCAGGGCTCTCTGCTCTGACATGGTGGAAAACTTGGTGCCCTTTAGTCTTGTGTTAAATGAGTGTACTGATTGATTGATCAATCGGTTTCCCGCCTATTTCGCGCAACGAGAGGTTGCTTTCAGTGCTCTTTCGTTGGGGTTGTCAGTTGTCGCCGTACCGAACTGTTACTCCCAGTTTCAGTTAATAAGGACAGTTGCAGAAGCCGAGAACTTTGCATGAAGTTGGAGTGTGCTGTCAAGTGCTCCACCCACTTGCCATTGCCTTGATGTTTACATCTGTGGCTTTGGCATGAACGGCCGGTCCGTTTCTGCTTTTCATGTGGGCTCGGCTTAATCATCGAGTGTTGCGCTATTTGACTGTTGTTGCCTTACGCTCTCGATGAGTGAATTGCCAAAAGAACATAAAGAGAGAAAAAAAGAAGAAAAAAGAAAAATGTGCACTCTTGGCATCTTTACGATCTGATTCATGAATGTTCACTAGGCCCCACGACAGATCAAATTATGTCTCGTTTTGGGTCCCAAGTGCCGATCCACCGTTTGATGTAAGCTTTTCCTGGTCTGGTCAAGATCATGTAGATTCGACAGATGCCCCATTAGGGCTCCTCCTCTCATCAGCCATCACATCCTCTTGGCAATTCATGTCAACAGGAAACATTAAAAATCTGGGTTCGGTTATCTTACACCCGCCTCGTTAGAAAGCCCAACCACAAAACCGAAGTGATGAGACGAACATCGATTCACAAGTGCAAGGGATTAGTAAATGAGGTGGTGAAAAATCGAAGCTTCGTTCGGACATCACGTTAGAAAGCGATGCTAAAAATTGGTGTTAAATGAAACGAGACCACTACCACAATTATAGACCCACAAAGAAGGCAAGGCGCTTTCAGTACACATATCCAACTCGAACTACTTTGATTGCTAATCTGCCGCATCCAGTGATCTGACTCCACCAGTTAGAAAAAGCATCCATGACACGACGGTGCGCGTGTTTATCGCCACATCCTTGGAGTTGAGTTGCTCCTCTCAAAAGAAATCTGGGTCCTCCAGGTTTGATTAGGAATGAGTGTTATCTATGCTTTTCTCTTGTTTCATCCAAGAAAAAGCATGATGTGATCAAGGATGGAGATGTTGAATTTGATTTGAGGGTGATCAACAGCACATGAGTAGTGTATTGACTTGCTGAAACCCACTTCCATATCTGGACAGGATCTCTGAAGTAAGAAGTTCACAGCCAATGAACATGCAAGCCAGAATGGATATATCAGTACTGTGCAGCTGTATCGACGACTGACCATTTGATGCATGGCGGAGTAAGCTCAATCATATTGGATTCGGAAATTTTCTTGTGCACACCTGGTTCACATGAGCCAAAATGGTCGCAGCCACTGAAATACGCACCTCAGGCCTGATCTACTCAATTGTATGGTCGATATGTGTAAAGGAAGGCAGCTCTTGTCTAGGTTACTTGGAGGCCTCATGTTCCAGTTCTTACCTGGTTGCAGCAAGGCAAGAGTAATGCATGACTCCTATTGAATGAGCTGGGTACTCTAAACGTTCAGACAACTCTGGTTAAAAAGATGTGCAGTGAAACGAATCTTGAATTTGGGATTATTTAGGTTTTGGAACTTCTTGGAGGGAAAAGAAAGATTTTGAGTCTGGTGCCATCCATTATTTATGAGACACTTTTCATTCCTCAATATCTCAAATGGAGGATGGGTTCTGTTTGGAACTTCAATCTAGACGTTTTCTCCAACCCTATGCAGAATGACTGACTATCTACCCAGTCTTCAGTTGGCCTAGATAACATATGTAAAAGCCAGAATTCTTGTTAAGTGCAAGCAAAAGGAGAAAGCGTCTTCTTCTATCAAATGACCCTGCAAAAGCTAGGTTCAGTGGCACCTATTGTGGCCTGCAACGATGCCAATCATCGGTCACAATCTCATCTTAGACATCAGCGCAACCAGCTGCATTGTCTCTGAGATTGGCCGAAGCAATGTTGTCGCTTGCTTTGTATGAAGAAGATGGGCCTTCTCTGTTCATGGAGTTTGAATCTCAAAACAATACCATTTAAAGCCTAATTAAGATCACAATTTGCCACATTGGACTATTTAAAGAATAAGAGTCACCCTAAAATCTTACCTGCAATTTCCAAAGAGAAAAATACCTAAAGTTGCTCAAGTAAACTATTTAAAAGAAAGTTGGAATACCTAATCATTGTCGGACAAGTTTTTAGAACTTACGGTTGTATTCCATATACAACAATTTCAACACTTCTTAGTGTACTTTTCCCTATTTACTTGTCTCTGTCATTTCAATACTCATTCAAAAACTTCTGCAACTTCCTTGTATTTTCTCGAATTATACATCAATCCCGATTCATCCCTCTGCATAAGGATACTTCTCTCAATCTAATGTGCAAAGCTACTGTTAACTGTCTAGAGAAGGAACAAAAGAAAATAGATTGCAAGCATCGGAAAGTGAAAAATGCTCTGTTGTGTCTATCATCTCCAGTCATAATACAACACAGTAATCTTAAGTACAATTTCCTATAATTTGAGAATTATCAGAACATATGTACAGGTTAAAGCCTCCCGAGATCAACATCACTAGAACAAAATTGTACTCAGCCGAGCTCTAGAACAAAATTGTATTCACCCGAGCTCTTCTTTAAGCAGCTTGCTTTATCTTCTCTCACGCTTTGCCCTCTTTGGAAACTGTCCCGGATGTTCCGAAAGTACCTCAGACAGCATTTGGGACCAGAGTTCATCAAACCGATGTTGAAAATTTCCCTGAAACCAGTCCGAAACTTCCGAGTGCAATTCCATCGGATTCTCCTTCCATATCTCCCGTAGCCTAGTGCAACAGTCTATCATCCTACTTTTCAAACTAAAAAGAAGATTACCAACCCTTTTTTGGCCCGACGCCCCTGCTCTCAGAATGGTAGCAGGTGGCGCAACCATATGTTTCCTCACAGATTTTAGGCATGGCAAAACTTGACCTTCAAGTAATGCATATGCAAATACGGCAACACGATGCATATCATCTTGAATAGGCAAACTATGCAAAGCAAGCTCCCAAAGGTGCGGGCCAAAGGTAGGGACCACCCAACAGAGAACTTGGTCAGCTCTGGGATCATAATAAGGCCTGGGGTCTGTGAGAGGTGAAGAAAAACTACACAAAGACTTAGCGTACTTCACGAGCCAGTCTGACTTAACACTTGTTGCTCCATGCATGTATGGCCTCTTGGTATAAAGCAGTTCACTGTACACTAAAAACTCAGGTGCTGAGTTAGAAAGAGAGGACCAACGATGGAGAAATACAGTTTCTTTAACCATGCTAGCCTGATACCGAACTGCACGAGCTCTTCCATCTGCTTCTGATGAACCTCCTCTAATACGTTTTGCAACTCTATCTGCCCAACCAGCGCAAATAGCTTGGCCCAAGACCTCTTCCTCATTCAATTGCAGAGGGTGCTTATTGGAGGGAACCCCCCAAGCACGTTCCACGTCATCTATCGTTCCATGGGTCCATGAGAATTTAGGGTCAAAGTCAATGCTTTGAGCAAAGACTAATTGAAGCAGCTGTTTTCTCAGCTTCGACATCTCCTCCATTGTTTTAAGGTGCAAAGAGTTTTCATCGCAGAAAGCTACTTGACTTCTCGAAGATTCAAAACACTGTAGCGCATAAGCAATGGAAAGAGCATCGCTACATGGATTATGAAACTTCCCACGTGACGCTCGAATAGCTTCTTTAAGTTCCTTTTTCCTGGATTTTTCTTGATTGTCCATCCCACGTTCCCTGCTTGAAGAAGCAGACTCCTTGGGTTTCTCCAACCCTTCTCCGTCTGATTTACTCCCTTCAAGCTGCATGATGAAAGGATTTGGCAAGCTTAAAGCTGCTGCTGCCACAACTGCATATCCAAGAACTAAGCTTGCCCGAGCATAATTATCAACCGTCTTCATGATTTGGATAACAGTTAGGAGCATCCTAGAATGGCGGGGGCTCATTGGATAACGAGCCATGGCTTTCCCTAAGGATGTCAATTTCCCACTACTGTCAAGTGCTTCAAGAGCCTTCAAGCAGCGCTCTGCTTCAAGCAAGGCTGTTGGTTCAGGCTGTGTTGGAAATGGAAAATTTGCAACCTGAATAAGCAAAGAATAAAAGCAATTAATCTGAAGCCCAATACTACAAAAACTCAGTGGTGAGGTTAAAAAAATGACCATCCAACTGTGTTGGAAATAGAAAATCGCAACCTGAGTAAGCTAGAACTAAAGCAATCAATCGGGCCCAGAACTAAATAATCAAAGAGTGGTGAGGTTAAAAAAATTGACCGTCATGTGGATGTAGCATCTTAAGGAGCGTGGTCATGAATAAACAATGTACTTAATAAACACAAGCATAAATAAAAAGGGTGTGCAGCAACACCTTGCAAAGACAGCTTTATGTAGCAATGTTGCACGAGATGAAAGGTGATGCATGGACGCATGGACATTCACAATGTAGAAGCAAATATCTTTGTACTTCATCATGAAAATCAAATTATTATCTAGTAGAGCAGGATTGCTTTGGACCTACCTTATCAATACCCATAGATTTCATGAGAAGGACAACCCCATCAACAGGTATTTTAGATATTTCAGCTAAGGAGAAGTCAGAAAATATGTTATTAAATACTGCAGAAGAATAGAGACGGTAGCAATGACCAGGACCAGTTCTTCCTGCTCTTCCAGCACGCTGCGCAGCTGATGCTTTACTTATCCATTGTATCTCATATGTCTCCATCCCATTGGAAGAGTTGTAGCTCTTCACCTTTTCTCTTCCAGTATCAACTACATACTTTATGCCAGGAATAGTTAAAGAAGTTTCAGCGACATTCGTTGCAATAACCACTAGTCGCGCGCCTTCCTTGACCTCCTCGAATACACGGAGCTGTTGTGCTGCAGGAAGCATTGCATAAAGTGGCAAGACATGCATTGGACAAGCATAAGAACCATTATCTGTCCTATTCTTCCCCATATTGAGATCCATTCCATCTGAGTGTCCTCCTCCCTGATTGGTTGAGTTTGTTGATTCTGTCTTGCATTTTGATGGAATCTTATTAGTCAGAGCTTCGAAAGCAGCTTTTAGTGAAGCAAGTGTCCCCTCCTCCCCGAGAACTTCTGAAAGGCCACCATCATCGGATGGATTCTTGTCCAATGGATGCGCAGCATCGTCATCAATAGTTTCCCAGTCACTATCTGAACCTGAATCATGGGACGCGTCTGACTCTTCCTCACTCACATCAAACTGATCTTCCTCATAAGAACTAAACCTGTCAGTTTGCTGGTGCACTTGGTTAGTATCAAGCTGATATGCCTCATCAATTTCTTTTAAATTTACTCCCTCAGTATTGTTTAACTCAGAGACTGCATTGAGATCATTCTCTCCATTTCCCTTGGAGGTTTGGTTAATTAGCTGTCTTGAAGCTTTGCGAAGCTTCTGACATAAATGCTCAACTTCCCTCTGCCCAGTAACAAAAACAAGTACGCCCCCAGGTGGCAGCCTCTTGTTTATTGAAATTACCTTTCTATACGCTTGACCAATATAGTCTAAAATTTCTGTTCTCTTTGAAAAATGTATAGTGACTGGGTATTGCCTCGTAGGAACTTCCAACACTGGAGGAGGATCACGAAATAACCTTTTTCCAGAAATGAAGTCTTCTACTCGCAAGGTGGCGCTCATTAACACAAGTTTTAATGGAAAAATCATGCTTTCAGGACTCAGACATTGTCCTAATTGTAACATTTTCTGCTGTTTCTCAAATAGATCCTACAATCAAGAAAAAGATTGTTTAGCAATCGCTAGTAAAGACACAGAAATATCCGACAGATCAAGAATGAATCATTAAAAGACAACTGTCACCTGACGTAATTGTACAATGCGTGACAACATTCCAATAAGTATGTCTGTGTTCAAGCTTCTCTCATGAGCCTCATCCAGAACAATGATGGAGTAACGCTTCAACAAAAAGTCATTCTGCAGATGAAGTTAACCAAAAAATGTCGGTAAAGCAATTGTACAATTTTCTCCACCCAATAAAGCATGCTTGTAAACGAACTCTTTCTGAGGGGGAACGCCAAAAACCACTAGTCATATGGAAGTATAAATTGACCGATGCCAGGTTTATATCAACAAAATAATCAAACTTTGGAAGAACTCTGAGGACTTTTGCAAATGACCAACAGGAGAAAAGGATCCAAACCTACTGATGGGGGAAGTTTATTTTTCAGAAAAAAATCAGATAAAAAGAAAGAGTCACCCAATTCTAGTCCCCCTCTCATTTCTCCGACTTAGCTTCGCTAGGTAATCAGTGGCAAAGATGAGCTTTAATTTTCATATCCATTCGGCAAATGCTTGATTGAAAACAAGACAAAGCAACAACTAATCGATACATATGCAGTAGATTATTCCCAAAACCCAGCAAAAAGAAAAATCTGTCCTTAAAATGAGAATAAAAAGCAGATACTCATAAGCAAGTCAAGATATGATCAATGTGCTACTTCATCAACTTGGATAGTTGTCGAAAACGAACCTGAACTTCTCGCAATAAGATTCCATCCGTCATAAACTTTATGGCACAACCATCTCCAATTCGTTTATCATACCTAACTTGAAAGCCCACCTCTTTACCCAAGTGAAGACCAAGTTCATATGCCACACGCTTTGCAGTAGCAAGGACAGCAACCCGACGTGGTTGAGTTATGCCAATTATTCCACTCCGCACAGTAGACTGGTCTGAACCAAATCCAGTTTCAAACAAAAACTGAAAACATTGGAGAAGCAATTGTTGTCAAAATCACTCAAATAAATTGTAAGGCACAACATCTTTGCTATAATACAAAGTCAAAGCTTACTTTACCTGTGGAACTTGTGTTGTTTTACCACAACCTGTTTCTCCACAGATAATGACAGTGGAATGGTAATTAATAGACTCCATTATCTCTTGCTCCATCATGACTATTGGAAGATCTTTTCTCTTATCTTCAACTTCCTTTGGCCTTGATACATGCACTACAATAGGGGTAGTCACTAGCCCACATAACTGTGACAGACTTGTCTTGTCAAACTTTGATTTCAAAGTATCCTCTGCCCTATCCTGCCATGCATTCAAATCCCAGAATCCTTATAATCAACGACCACAAAAAAGTTACATGGAGAGGATTCTGCATATGAAGTTTTCATTACCATGCACATTTTATAGTAATAATCACTGTAATCTGTGCAAGAGAGAATGCAAATTGAGATTCATCATGTGAAGTATTACATAACACAGCAGAACAAGTGATCTTGGAAAATATTCGGTCATATCAAAGACAAAACTTATTAGAAAATTATTGAGTCAATGACAAAGAAGAATTTCATTACACAAGCACATGCCTATAGGCACACAGGCGTGTGAGCAATATGCATGGACATGACCGTGTAAAGGTGAATGCATGGATAGACATGCACACTCAAATTCTTCTTAACCAAGTAGACATTTAGAAATATTTCAAAATCGGTATCCATTCTAAACAGAAAACACCAGTAAGTCAGAAAATTATTTTAAATTAGCAAAAACTATCGGACACTAGGGATAACTCAACTTGGTAAATTTTATTTCAAAATTAGCACATTCAACATTAGCCCAACAAAACTCATATTCAGAACAAGCAAAACCAGATTTGAGCATACCAAGCAGCAAGCATTCTCTCTGTCATCATGAGCACCAGTTGAGTGTGAGGAAATCTGCACATCTCCACCGCTGAATGTATCACTGTAGGCAGCTTTTCTAACCGGAAGTTGCTCAGTTGATTCCTCACCAGTATCAAGACTTTTGCCACCAACCAATTCTTGAGAAGAGTCGAGAGGAGCACATCCACTATCTAAACATCTCTTTTGTACTCTAATTGGCTCCAAAATATCATTGTTGCCAATATCTTGCTCACAAATTGATTGACAACTGTCCGTTGCATGCTCACTGTCACTAGGAGCATTGCCAACATCTCTGCTTCCAAGGGGATCTTTTAGCCCAGCCTTGGAAAATTGCACAACCTTCAAACGTTTTTCGCGCATAGTTTCGGCCTAAAGAGAAAACATGCATCTGGCTAAGTAGCGGCCAAAAAATAATTTTAGTTAGCAACAAGTGGATGAAAAATACAATACAAAACCCTTCCAATATTCTGTGATGACTGCAGCAGTGAGTATGCAGAATCTGGAATCTTGTGCTTCCTGAAGGAGAGGAAATTACGACATAATCAATAAGTAGGCAAAGCCCTTTAAGTGTAATCATCAGTCATCCACATTAAAAGCAAATGGCTGTTACATACTCCAACATCTCCATGCTTTGTGATAGAAGCACAGCCCTTTGCTTCTCTTCCTATAACAACATGCAGCAAAGAATAAATTCAGTTGACATAATATGATACACAAAAAGCAAGCAAAAGCCAAGCATCAAAATTCACCTCCAATTTCTTATCCTTTCTCTTTTGAGATATACTAGGACCAGGCACAGTCTTTGATTTTATTTTCCTGTGCTGCTGCACAGACACAGATTCAACCATCAGAAATCCTTCCATGACACTGAAAGAGAATAGAAGAGGAAACTAAAGGACATCCATCCTACCTGATTCATGCCTTTCCTATCCTTCCTCTTCCTCGTCGGCAAGATTAGTGCGTTGCAATCATCGCTTCTAATACTATCAAAAGCACATCCACATGACTTGAGTAAATTCAGTGTAATATCTCAAAAAGAATAAACTCGCTTTTTCCACTAATTAATAGTTAATCCGAACATGGAATGAAAGAAGCCTAAACTAACATTCAACTGCATTGACAAGGAAAAACACAGGAAAAAGAATGTGTTGACTATCCATGAGAAGCATGCAGAACCTCAGATTATGTACAGTCTTCAGTTTCTATTTCTACTTGCACCTCACAAGGAAATCTTGGGTTTGGCAGAAATTTTTCAATTGGAGTGCACGCTGGAATTTTGTCTCAAGTGTATACTTATCTTCCTTATTTTTTTCCCTTTTGCATACTTACACTGGAATAAGTAAACCTTGCACATAAACTTACCTAAGCAATTCCTCTCCACCCTTCATATCACACAACTGTGCAGGATCCCCCATGGAAAAGTCCCGCCTCTGTCCTGCTGCAACGAACTCTCCCAAACCTGAGAACACAAAACATTTGAGATCTACACCAAATATCAGAGGTTCGACATCTCAGAAAACCCTAGTCTGCTGATCCTGCCACGCCCTTATTTCAACCTTCTACGCTGGACTGCTGCCGCCGGCGGCCCTTCCAAGTTCTAAAGCAGCTCATGCCTATATCAAGCACGCAAAACAGAACCCACCCCAAGTCCACCAACTACACACTATGCAGCATACGCATCGAGCTATAAGCTGAACCAGAGCAAGCTCTCAACTTTCCAACTTCCGCGTCTACATTCAGCAGCCCGATAGGCAATCAATCTTATTCATACTGTTTCGGCAACAACCCAATGCGGTTCGCCACAACCGCCAGGAGCGAAAGCGCAGCCGCCTTCCTCCGCCTTCCTGCGCCTCCACGCGCAAAACAAAAAAGAAAAAAAAAAAGCGCAACTTTCCCGGTTGTAACAGATAATCACGCAGAGGGAGAAAGAGAGGTATACCTCAGTCCAGATGAACGAGGCTGCACTCGGCCGAACGAGTTCAAGCCTTCGGGAGTGAGTCGAATCGGAGACTCGACGGGGAAGAGGACGCAGCCTTCGCCGCCGCCGACCTTCTTCTCTCTGTCTCTCGCTCGCTCGCTGGCTGGCTGCGCAGGGAACCAAAGAAGGAGGCGGCGGTTCCCCACCCCGAAACCTGAAACGAAACCGGTCCGGTCCAGTTACGAACCGGGCCGTAAACGGACCGTTCGGCCCGGTTCTCGGCCGCGGTGCTCCTTTTCGGAGCCAATCGTCCATGATCACCGGGGCCCCGGCCAGGGGAAAGAAGAGAAGTGGGCCGCCGGCCCGCGCGAGAGGACGGGGGAGGGGGAAGAAAGAGAAGAAGAAGAAAAAGAAAAAGGGGCCGTGAAGGCCCAGCCCTGGTCCGGCCCCACTCCATTTTCCGAGTTTTTTAATAAAAAATAGATTAATTACAATTTTTTTTTTTTAAAATTACTAATACTAGTAATGCAAATAATACTAATGTCTATATTTGATGTATTTTAATGAAAATTCTTTTTGCTTGGGGTTAGAAATTAATTCATAATTTTCTATGCAATTAATGAATAATTAAGCCGGTTACCAAAATTTATGTGTCAGATATCTTTTTAATTGAAGTATATTGCAGAATGACTCATCAGATTTTCGTTCAACACAAGTGATCACCGATCTACTTATGTCCTCGGAACCTTCCTGCTTTTGCCGTTCACCGTCCGTACCCACCCCCGCTAATGCTGTTCCTCTTCTCCTCAAACATCGCTTGGAGAATCTCTCTACTGAAATTGTCTTTATCTTATCCTAACATGTCATCCTTCATATGCCTAATATCTTCTATCTCAATATAGAATATCTTTGCGCAATAACCAAAATTTTTCCAAGGGTTCTCCTAGTTTGATTTCCCTGGTTTGATGAGGGTTTTGGGTCCTCACCATTGAGTTCCTTCTGTAGATCATTTTCATAATTTCTTCTTTAATTTCGATTTTGGGATGTCAATTGCGAGGGTCACCACAAGAAAAGGAATTGCTATTTCTTAGCTTTTATCTAAAGCCATGTCCCTGTCGATGGATGTATCATGAGGTGGCAGGAGATGATGTCAAGAGTTTATCCGCTTGAGGAAGTTTGTAAAAGGAGGCAATAGAATGCGGATAAGATTCACTTGGTAAACAAATATATTATAGGTCGATTTCAGGAGATATCGAAAGGAGCAAGAGTTTATCCGTTCGACTTTAGGAACTTTTGTCTTTTTAAGTGATTCTAGAACTTGTCATCAAACAAAACACCCTCTTCATACGTCATAATTAGCATACTTTTCTATGGACCCGATTATGGATCCGATGGTTCACAGGCTCGGCCAGGCCAAAAGGTCTAATTTGCTTTAGTTTGGATAAGGGCAATTATATGTTAAGTGTGACTGTTTGCATCGTATTTTCAGGTGATAGTTTAATCCGAACAACAAGTCAGACCCTTCTTTCCCAAACCAGCTTTACCTAATGGCCAAAGAGTAATAACCTTAGTGACCTTGCCGTGGTTGTCAAAAGTCACGTCGTGGCATTTGTAAGAGAGAGAAATAGAGGGAGAGGGAGACAAGTGAGAGAAAGAGGGAATAGGTCGGAGAATATAATGGTGCTAGTTCAACCCTAGCTCAAAGGGCAATAGCGATGCTGCAAGGGGTGAGGATGACATGGAGGTGGTCAAAGGTAGATGGCTGTGAGGTGTGGCAGTTAGGGGTGAGCATGAGAATCGGTCCTCTCGATCTAGTTCCCAGTTCTTAGGTGGAATTGGACCGGACTGGGAATTGATCCGACGGTGGAAAGATTGGGTTTTGTGTGAGTGGTGATACTAGGGTATGCGGGAGAGAAAGTGGGGGAAGCAAATTGGGAAAAGATTGCCAGAAGCTAGGATGGTTTTTAGCATCTTCCCCTAGGTCAATCTTCCTCCTCCATTTCAACCTTTTGGCATTCAAACTGGCCAGCCGACGATTTTCTACGTACTTAAAAATGTCGAAAATCCATGGCCGTCTTCTGTTCTGTCCGCTGAAGATTCTATTCTCATTTCCTTATTCAATGTTGAAGATTGACCACGGTACATATCCATGTATGCTTCATGGCTTAATTCACTCTTGTTGACTTAGATCCAACGTGACATAGGCCGTCAATTTTTCTAGGGGCTTGAATCACACAGCATTCTAATACTTCCCGTGGGCTTCGTTCAATCTCTGCCTGAGAGTGCAAGCAACCGAATTGGGAAAACAAAAACCGACCATCGGATTTTGACATTTCGATAGCATAGAGAGTGTTCGACATGCTCAAGGAAAAAGAAAAATAAAGACACAAATCATCTCGACGGGTGAATCCGGAGATAATATGCAAAGAAAATTGATGGCCATGGGCATATGTATGCACAAAAACTTAATTTCTAGCACATGTATGCAACTCGACCTCGGTGACATTCACCAATAAAGAAAAAGCCGCCACTGAGGAAAAAAAAAAAAAAAATTCCGGGTTTTGCTTAATGATCTTTGATAAGGAGGAATTGACAGAGTCGGTGAGATATTTATCAGGTTTTTTTTTTTTTCAATGGTAAAATTAATCGAGCGCTCCAATAATTCAAATACAAGATTACTAATGAAAAGAGGGTCACACGTGCGGGTGAAAAAGGGATAGAAAATTCTAGGTTTGTGTCAAAGATTCCTTCACAAACTCGCGTTCACATTCACTTCGTTTCAAAGACTCCACAAGAATAATAAAATGTAAAAATAGGAAATAGAAAGATGCCATTTCCTTGGCATTTCACACCTCCAATTCGGCTGGGGCGGCTCGGCCCGGCAGGAGGCGCATCGGAGCCATGCCGATCCGGCTTGGCTTGAGCCGCTTGGAATGAGCCGCCTCCTCCGGCGGCTTGCTTCCCAAATTCTGCATGGACCTGATGTACAACGGATGATGCAGTCAATAGTGTACATCCTTGAAAGAGTCTAAGGCAAGGATTTTTTTTTTTTTTTTTTTTTTTTTGGGGGGGAGGGAAGTGTCTAAGGTGAGTATTGACCTGATTTCATATTTATATGCAGAAAAGTTCCAAAGTTTTAATCAATTTAAGCCATTATTTGCCTTGATTGTTATATATTTATACTTTTTATCTTGAGACGAAGTTCGACATATACTTAAGAGAGGGTTGGGATATTCAATTATTAAGTCATACCTTTATATTATATAATTTGAGCTTGTAGGGCAGTGCACTTTTGACGGCGGATGGAGTTAGAGGCTAGTCCTAAAGACCGCAAACTCTCTATCTCTCACTTTCTCTGTGTGCTCGCACATGTGCAAACCTTATAACTTTGCAAGTGATCAAACTCAATTGTAAGAACTCATCACCATCGAACGTGGCCACAATACCTCACTCTCATTGAACTTGATCTCAATGACTTGGGTAAGTTGGCATCAAGGTCGATCATAATTATGACCGGAGGTGGATTGGCATCGCCATTGATGTTGATGGTTTGGGGGTAGAGACCCAAGGTGCCAACTTAAGGTCGGTTAGATTGTGACATAGAGAGATTGAGGTATTTTGGAACTAGAAATCTTCTAAATTTGAGAATTGGGGCTTTGTATGTGGTTACTAAGGTTAGATTATTAATGACCACTAGACAATGAATTGATGTAACTTCAAGTCGGTTAGGTGTGACATAGAGAGATTGAGATTTTATGGGGCTAGAAATCCTCTAAATTTGAGAATTGGGACTTTATATGTGGTTACCAAGGTTCGATTATTAATGACCATTGGACCCACGATGAGTTGATGTGATGGGGTAAATCGACCCTAAGCAAAGAACATGTCCAAGATTCAAACACGTCAATATTTCCTAGATCATGTCCAATAATCACAAGATTTGGTACACTCACCCTACTTGATCTCAAGTCAACTTCTAGATTCAATCTCTTTCCCAACATATAAAATCACTTGATTTCTTTAAATTTTGGCATAATTCCCGGGATAAGGTCACCCTGCCGATGCCACATCAAAACTTGCCTAGCCATCTAGAAAATAGCATGCAAATACATTAATATATATATTTTATTATTATATAGTTTCTTAAAATAGAGAAAGGGGCTTGAGCTTCAAGCTTGTTCTGTAAGCCGAGCCGGTTTGACGTTGTCGCCGCCATGCTATTTCATTGTGGTCATGCCCTCATGCATGAGAAGAGATCTATACGATTAGTCGGTCAAAAAAGTCGTCCCCGGTGGGACCCACTCTCTCCATCGTCCTATGTGTCACCCCCACCCCCTCCTCTCTCTCTGTCTCTCTAGATTGCTTACTGTTTCTCCATATCTATCCTCTCTCTCTCTCTAAAACCTAGTCATGAATCTTGACCTTGTCTTCTTCTTCTCCTCCTTCGCCACCCGTACGCACATATATATATATATATCCGTAAACCCACACCAGTCACCGAATCCACAGCACGATAATTTGTTCAACATCGCTTCAATCTTTTCTCACCAGAAGCTGACATTGCTGCTGATTTCTTCAAGAATGGGAAACTGTTGCAGAGCTGCATCTTCATCATCAACGATCTGGGCCGGCGATGACTGGAACTCGCTGCTTAACGACGGAGGAGAAAGCAAGAGGGTTTCTTCTTCTGCTTCTTCTTCGCACAGGAGAGAGATCAAGATCAAGATCAGCAAGGAGCAGCTGGAGAAGTTGGTGCAGAAAATCGAGGCTCAAGGGCTGTCTCTAGAGCAGGTCTTGCCTCTTCTGATTAACAAGAACAGTTTTGATCATCATGTGTCGGGTGGCTGTCATCGTTCATGGAGGCCAGCTTTGCAAAGTATTCCAGAGACCATCTAGAAGAAGTCTTCTCATCCTTCTCATTCTTTTGTTCTTTGTATGTACATGGGGCAGGACACATAGGTTTTTGTTTGTATTTTCTGATGTATGACCATTTTTATAGAAGTAGTTACATAATTTCCTTTAATTCCTAGATTATGTTTGGCTTATAAAAATGTACTTTTACACAATATATGTGTTAATGCTACACATGATTTGACTTGGGAGGTATTTATTTGCATTTAAAGACTTATACTTGTAACTAGAAAGGATAAATCATAAAGATGTGGTTTCTTGCTATACTTCGGTTTGATCGAGTGTTAGTACCGAATCCACAGGGAGAGCCAGCTACAAAAGATCTAATAATCTTTTGGAGAATTACAGAGTTACGATCACTCAACCACTCAGCTATTTCACCGTTTTAGAACACACAAACCCATGCTGTTTAGTCTCTAGTGTAATTACCTCACCGCTTCCAAACAATGATGCCTTCCTTGAGACAAGCAATCCAAAAGTGGATGTTCTGCACAAATAACAGAGTGAAATCCTTGAAGAAGAAGCTTTGATATTCAAACAGTTTATGGACTTCTTTTGTACTGCTACAGAACAACTGAAAAGCAAAAACCGCCTCTTGAAGAATTTACATGTTATGAACCCACGTGGAAACTGACTTCAGCAAAATATCTTGCACGGAAATAAAAGTCCAATTTGAACTTGGAAACGACGGCAAACCCAAGCGTCCAAGAAACCTCGTAGTTTCCTACTGGGTCTTTGACATACTTCTTCTTCTGGTAAAAAAATGGTGGCCAAAGTGGGCAACCACTCTGGGGATTAGAGCATCAAGGGTTTCTCCCTTAACAACAAGGGCTTTTACCGGGATCCGAACCCCTGCCTATTGGCAGGTAAAGTCCATCTGGGGTTAGGATGCTACCGCTAGACCAACCCTTTGTTGGTGGCTTTGACATACATTAATGCAGGTCCAGTGTTGCGTATCAGGCTAAAAACCCGAGACACATATTCATGGCGGAGATGATGGCAGGAGTTGCAGGCGATTTCATGGGAATGAGGCATATTATGGAAGGTGGAAGTAGAGGAGACGATATCAGTAAATATCCTGCGAAGGCATAGGTGGTCATAAGGTTTTCTCTGATGGAGTGATGGCTCAGGAATGGTGGTCGGTCCATGCCTCATGTATCACTCTGGCTGTTCATCGTACTGTGAGGTCGCAGTTTGCGAAACAACAGCAGGTCTTGTACAACAACGTACTTTGAATCTTACCAACTCTGAAATCTAATGACTGTACCTTGTTGGGCAAATAAAGAGAGAGAAAAGATAATCTCAACCGTAAACCATTTGAATAAGTCAATTAAGCAAAAGCAAAGTCCTTACCATCCCTTCAACCAGTTAATCTGAAAGAAATTATTCATTGATCTGCATGAGCACTAAGCCTGTTTTCAGTTTAATGGTGCAAAACCCTAATGTCAAACATTCATATTTCAGGTCAAACTTCCTTACCATCCTCTGTTAATCTCCTCAACATGTGGATAGATAGCATTCTGATTTCCATTCAATACAGGTTCAACCAAATTGAATATTTAGGGGGCTTGATGTAAGTTCGAGACATCTCTACTGTAAAAAATGTGAAAAGTGTACGTTTTCTTCTCTTGTCCACACTATGAGTCTATTTTTCCAAAAAAATCCATTCACGTGAAGTTGGGTGTTTCATTTATTTCAGTCAATTTCAGCATTCCATGTTCTTATTTAGCATAAAATTCCCAGCTCTGTAGTTCCCTGGAAGTGGCTGTAAACTTTTCCTATTTTGTCTTGGAGTCCTGGAATTTATTTGATTTTGTACCCAAGGTTTAGGACTTTTGATAAACTTTTCCTTATGAAAACACTTCCGATCACCAAAGATGCTTCTCAGTATCATAAATTTTATTAATTTAATTAAAATGAAAAAGTGGGGTAAACCAATTCTACGGAATTGAAATCAGGAATTGAATTTATTATAGGACTTATTCCATATGTTTTAGAAGATGCCATGCCGCCACTCGGACTCGAACCGAGATGCTCTAGCACTCAGCGTGTCTACCAATTTCACCATAACGACATACTTGAACTAATAATAATCTGTTATTATTTAATTGTCAAGGTTAAAGGAGGGAACTACACCTTTGATTGGTGTCACAATGGCTTTATTTGCAGTATTCCTATCTATTATTTTAAAAAATTATAAAGAAGTTATTTTGTATTTCCTTTGTTGGAAAAATTCTCTACTAGACTATTGATCTTTCATTAGTCGTGCTTTATTGTTTGTATTTATTCATAATCTCGTATCATAAAAGCATGACGGCAAAATAGTCTGCTGAGTAGGTTTTGAGAAGCTACAAATCACTTATAAATATATTTATTGAAATTTGATAAATATAAATACTTATTTATTTAAAAATATTTCATAATTAAATATTCGTTATTTTAGTCAGCTTTTTAATGTTAATTTATGCGATTAGATTATTAAAAAATCACAGTATGACCATCATCTTTGAACATTAGTTATTAGTGCCAGTTCAAATCGATTCATTTAACTCGTTTCAATCAATTTATATGCACTACAAATTCAGAGACCCATACTCGATCCGGATTGCACCTAGTTAATACCTAACTCAGATCACATTACTAAAATAAATACATATTATAAAGCAAGAACGTTTATGCTATGCATGTAGTGATTTATTGCACACTCGTACATATTCCAATCGAATGAAGATAATAACAAGTACTATTGTGTATAGCCTGATTAACTTCCCTTAGCATATATTATGAAACATGATGCGTTTACATATGTGTGAGATGATTTTTTCAATCATATAATTTTTATTCCCAATTCAATATACAATATTAAGATTCACTATGTAATAAAATAATTGTAATTTAAGTTCGATCTCCGGTGGTCCGATGTTTATCTGTAATTATCAGTTCAATTCTGTTTTCAAAAGGAGAAAAGTTCGGGGTAAATGAGAAATATCAGCACAAAAGCTAATCCACAAGTTACGAAAGAAAAGGGGAAATCTGATCGTAAGGAGTTCAAGTTTGAAAAGAGAAAACGGATTTGCCATTATCTCTGTGGGATTCTCATCGATAAGAAGAATCACCCATCGCTCTGCAATTTGCACGCACTTCATTCACCCTACCTTCGCTGTTGTTGCGTCACATTGTTTCCGGCGGCCTCCACGGCATTCGCCGGCCGGCGGCGACTCTGGTGTCCATCATGGCACCCTCGCCGGGCCAAATGAGTCACGCTTAATACCCCAGCAGCTTCCCGGTGAAGTCTGCTCTCCTGGTGAGATCCTGACGACATGCGGTGATGATGCTCTGATGTAAATCCATGTCGACCGCAGTATCGGAAAAAGCACACAATCTCTCCTCCTAGACAGATACAACTCCAGCCACCATCCCTACTCTTTTAGACCGTACCCTACTTCCCATTCATCTATAATTCAGGAGCCTGCAAAAGCTGAAGCTGAATTTGCTGCCCTTGCCAAGACCCGAACCTGACCCGCCCAAGATCCCCAGGTCTCGCTACTCGCCCAAGCAGAGCAACCGCCCTCCCAAGGAGACGAGCTACGACTACGAGCGCTGGTTCCTCATTGGCCCCAGGCCAGCTTACGTCAAAACCCCTAGCCTCACTTGTTGCAAGGTACAGAGTAGAACCATTAGATGCTCTTTTTTTTTTTTTTTTTTTTTTAAAAAAATTTCTGGCCCTAGTTCAAGCTGAGTATGTTGGGTTTGTTTGTTGATTTGTTTTCTTGGTGCTGATTTGGATGCATTCCAGGTTTCAGTGAGAAGGTTCTCTCGGTTTGCACAACCTATTTTTACTGCTTTTGGGTGCTTGATCTCCCAGGAGCTCTCCCACAAAGTTAAAGGTGATTCATTTACTGGGTTTAGGATTTAAGGATGTTCATATGGTTTTTGGATGCTGCAAAGTTGAAGTTGGTTACTGTTGTAGACATGGCTTTGCTTTCTTGGAATTTTTTCCTTGTTGACATAAGTTGCGTTCCCTTTCATCGTCTTTATGTTTGATTTCTGATCTCAAGTATCCATGTACCTCGTAGTGTTGAATTTAGAAAGATCAGGTTTTGTTTGCCTCCTGCTTTTCGATCATATCTTCGGTGCATTCAGGCTTTCAGTCTTCCTCGCAAACTGAATTTTGCAATAATCTGACTAAATTCATTCAGCTATGCTATGCTCATTGACTTTCCCCCCCTCTTTCTTCCTTTTTTTTTTCAGTAGTTTTTGGAGATGTCGATTTTGGTCACTTGCAGTAGTACTTACCACTCTCAGTTCTGGCAATATTCAATCGTGCCCTGTTGGTTTGAGAGACCCAGATGAGTTTTCTCAAATGTTGGTCAGCGCAATTTTTATGATTGCTTTGTGGTTGTTCTGATATCTGCTTGATCTTAGTGTCTTAAGGGAACTAGTGTTGATATGAGGCTCTAAGTTCGGCTACTTATTGCATTACATGTACAGCGAGACATTAAAATCTCCAATTTCAGGATGTTAACGCTGGTAATGTGGAGAAGAATACTCTGCTTCATTGGGCTTGCACGGACGCCAATTGATCATGCAGTGAGCAGAAGGGGTATTGGATGTAGTCGATGTGATCAGTGCCACCACAGCTCAAATTGAACTAACTGGCACGAGAATGTCCTGATGGAGAGATGATTGGCATGATATGCTTGTCGCTGTCTCCATTTTCTGTGTTTCTTTATGGGAGAAATGCTAGTAAGCTAATGTTATGAGAGTATGTGGTGGTTCTCCTAGTCGACTGCAAGACATTGTTGGAAGACTAGAGAAATTGAAGAAATCAATACAGAAGAGAGACCAATCAAACTCCTTAGGAGTATTATCCATGAAATTCATGCGGTCACCCTTGGCGGGGCCGCCTTCTTGTTTGCAAGGGGTGCTCTTCGGTTGATGATTCCTGAGACAGGAGGGTGGACGCTAGAGAATACACTAAGTGGAGGTCCACAGCGAGGGAGATGGAGATGAAAAGGAACGGTGATGCGCCGAGGCAGCGGCGAGGGGCAAACACTGAGGCTTCACAGAGGCAGCTCACTGTTTGCCCCTCGCCGCTGCCTCGGTCGCATGGCTGTTCCTTTGCATCTCCATCTCCCTCGCCGTGGACCTCCGCTTGGTGAATTTACCCCTCTTGCGTCTGGCCTCTGGTCTCCGGCATCATCAAGCAGAAGAGCAACCATGCAAATAAAAAGGCTGCCCCGCCAAGGGTGATTGTTCTACAGCAGTATGAACTTCATTGATAATAATCCACTTTAGGAATCTAACACCACATTCTTGTTCATCTTCTGATTTGATTCGCTGGTTACTCAACTAGATAGAGTGAAGTTGTGACCATGTATAGAATCATACTCTAAACTTATGTTTTTGGCGCAACTCCTGGGCTAAAATTCATTTAGCTGATTTCTTTAATTGATGCTCTCAATTATGTGCTGGTGATGCAGTGAATGTGTACTTTAAGGCCAAGATTTTTATTATTACTTACATGTCCGTGATTTAACATTCCGCATGTTAGCACGGTGATCCTAAGAGACTAGTTAATTTTTCGAAGTTGCACGGCATATATATGGTGGTGATGATGATACTTCAACGTTAATGGAAGTAGGTATTGTCTTTTGTGTTTCAACATTGCCCGGAGGAACTTATAATTCTCCATGGAGATGTTTGAAGGAGACATTGTCTGAAATTGTGCTTGAAGTGATTTTGTGGGAACATGCTTCTTTCCTTGCCTTAGTGAATAATATTAGTCTTTGCATCGAGTATGATAATTCACATTTACAAAAAAATCTTTAAAAAGTTTCATGTTTGCTTTCCTTATAACCCAAGTTGTGTTCTCCCCATAAATTCAATGCTCGGATAGCATGAAACGAGTGGATGGGACATGCGTAGATGATTCTGGTCAACACCTAATGCGGTGTATTGGTAGGACTTTCCCTCTTTTTGCAAACCATAGTGTCAAACACTCATATCTCAAGTCACGAAATCTAAAGTTTCATAATCATCCTCCACCGTTGGATTTCTTAATTCCCTTAGTGAAAATGACGTTGCGCCAGAAATTTGAACATTGCAGTCTTTTGCTTCTTGATTGAATTAGTCTTTAGGTAACTTCTTGTCATTTCAGGATGAAATCTCTTTCTCAGATTGCCGATGAGGTCGCCCCGGCTACGACATGGCAAGATAGCTATTCACACACAATCTGAAAGGAACGAGACGAATGTCAAGTTTTGATGTGATGACTGATTAACAAACAAGGGAATGAACCTTTGAGTGTTAGGGTTTCGCACTTGCACAGTCCCATTTCAAGAGTTAAAGATCTTGATACAAACAACTTGTTGGTACAAGGACCGAACTGCTGCTATCCACGCAGGATCATTCACAAGAGCCAGAGGATGACCCGTCATCAACTGAAAATAACAGGGAATCTAGACGAGAGGAATTCCAACAGAACCTACACTAGTGCAATCTGTTTGTCAAGCTATCCATGCGAACAAAGAGAGAATCAAACATCATAGAACTAAAAGATTAAAGAAAGTTTTACGGCACCGGCCTACCTGCAGAAATTTGTCTCTAAGCTGAATTAACAAGCTAACAGCGTATGCTCAAATGCCCTCCTCCCTGTCAGAAATACTTTTTATGAGAAAACAGGCATGCACATGAACAGGCATGTAAACGATTATTAATTTTCACCTACAGATCGACAAATGAACAGGCAATCCACGTGGACAGGTAACAAACAAAAGGATGGATAGGCAAAGTAAATTTAAATCTTCATAGAGCTGCATCTCTGTGTACGTGCTGAGAGAGAGGTGCAGCACCACTTTGACTAACGTGGAAGGATTTAATCACATAATTACAGAATTTCAAATTGATGACCCTGCCCTTTTTCCAATCAGTAAGACATCCCTCTAACTAGATTAGGCTTCATGAGAAAACACTTCAGGTTTGAAGGCAGGCTGAAAATGTTTTTGTCCATGTCTACACAGCCCCATCAGACAGGGCTTTCCCCTCCGATGCTGATATACCTAGTACCATGGGGTCTCTCTAATTTGAATTTAGACAAAATAATTAAATCAAACAAAGAATATGATAAAAGATGTGTGATAAAATATATAGTATATAATGTGTTAATCTTCTTCTTTCTTCTCCTTTGAAAAATGTAGCTAAGTCCTAAAGTTTTAATCTATACAATCAGATCCTATAACTTGATCGATTTATGAAGTCAAATAATTTGTTACCTTCGTTCAATTTGATTGTTGAAAAATGCTGATTTCAATTTGATTGTTGAAAAATGCTGATTTGGCAATTTTCTTTTTTATTGTTTTAGGTTTACACTTGACAAATATCATGGCACCGACTAGGCGCCACATAAAAAAAGGCTTGAAAAATTAAAAAAAATTAACTGATAATACCACCAAAAATTTCAAACTAGCACCCATGACGCAATTCCCTAAATTAATTTTAGTGTTATAAAAAAATCATAAATTAGGACACTCATGACAAATTTAATTTTCATTTGTTTCCATCCTATATGCCTATATTGTTGACATGAAAACACACGTGTTAACCAACTTGTTTGATGTGAAGATTCAGCATAAATGGCTTTTTAAACGACGTTCTTGTGGGGAAGTCTAATTTAAAGAAAAATAATTTAGATTGGGAATTAGGGCAAAATTGAATTTGCTCCTTCTCTCTCTCTTCCCTAAATCACCAAAATCTTAAGACAAAATTGGGGGTAAAACTGGAGATTTCAGCAGATATCCAAAACTTGAGGGAGCTCTTGTCTAGAAGGGAAGCTTCTGGAGATGGCAATGCCACCATGGACAAGGATGACGAATTAGGGTTTATTTGTGAACGGGACCGTGAGGGCATCTGCGGAATTGAAAAGTGATTGTCTTTCAGACAGGTATAGTTTGGTCTTTCTAAGTTCTGAAATCTGATCCTCAACAACGAACATGCATTACCAAAACTAGACATTGCAAAGTGGTAAAGATGTCAAATGAAGATGATTTTCCATAACCGGCCGGCCAACAAATTTTCTACGTATTTAGAAAGTTGAAAATCCATGGCCATCATTTACCAAAAAAAAATTAAAAATCCATGGCAATCGGTTTGTTCTTTTTCACCGAAGAGTCGATTCCCATTTGCAAATTCAATGTTGAGGTTTTATGGTGGTACATATCAATGTATACTTCATGGCTTAATTCACTCTCCTTGACTTAGATCGAACATGACATAATACATATGGTAGTTTAACTAATTCCATCAATTTTTCTAGGGGCTTGAATCACGGCATTCTTATACTTCCCGTGGGCTTAATTTGTTCTATGTCTAAGATTGCTAGCAAGGGAACTGAATAAATAATAAAGAAAAAGAGGCCCGGTTAACAGATCTTGACATTTCAATTGGATAGATAATTTCTTTTTCACATGAATATAAATCGATAGAAGGGATTAAGTATTAGCAATTTCAATGGTTGAAAAAAAGTCAAATTCCATTTATTATGATGGTGATAGTAACATTGAGTCCCAATTTTAGCAGCGATAATGAAGAAATTGATGGCCACGGAACATATGCTCGATAAATTTATAGCTAGCTTTTGTATGCAACTCAGTCTAAATGGCATTCACCAGTAAAGAACAGCCTGACTTCGAAAAATAATTTTTTTTTTTTAAAAAAAGTATTACTTGATTATGTTCAACGAGGAGAGATTGATGGACTTGGCGAGATATTAATTGAGCACTCTATTTTTCTTGCGAAACTAATCTAATATTCAAAGAGTCTAAGCAAATAAATTCACTATGCAATGAAAGTCACACATGCAGGTGAAAACGAAGAGAGAAAATTCAAGTTTGCGACGAAGATTCCTTCACAGAGTCAAGTTCACATTCACTTTGTGTCAAAACTCTAAAAAATAAAAATTAAAAAGATGCCATTTCCTTGGCATTTCACACCCCTAATTCGGCTTGGCTCGAGCCACTTGGAATGAGCCTCCTCTGGCGGCTTGCTTCCACATTCTCTATATACTCAATATTTAACAGATGATATATTAATATTATAACGAAAGAAATACACATGATGAATGATTAGTGTCTAGCGTGGGTATTCATTTTCCAACTTAAATTTAATTAAAAATGCATTTTTTATTGAAAAAAATTTCTAAGAAAAGACCATTTATATCACTTACAAAAGTAAATGAACGAAAAATATTTTCAGCATATATAAAAATAGTTAGACATAAACCCTTTGTAACATTAACCCATATGGTTAGGGGTAGAGAATGGTGGCAACTCTAGCCCAGTTAGGTTGCGAGAGAGCAATCAAGGAATTTTGAGGACATGAATTTTTTAAATTTGAGAATGAGTTTCATGTGTGATATAGTAATATTAGATTATCAATATTCATTGGATGCGTGATGAGTTAAAGTGCGATTTACTTAAGGGGATAATAAATTGACGCTAAATGCAGCCTAAGTGTAGACTATGTTGGAGTATTTAAACACGCTATTGCCTAGATTATATCCAATAATCACAAAGTTTGGTGCACCTTCCTTTATTTGACCTCAAGTTAGTTTTTGAACATAGACAAGGGGGCCTTGAGCTTCAAGCTTGTTTAGCAGCAGAGCCATCGACGTTGTCACCAAGTCATTTCATTTTGGTTATGCTCATGCATGAGAAGATATTTTCTATGGTTGTATTAGTGCTATATACTTTGTTGAGTTCGTAGGAATTTCCTTTGTTTTTAATCAAGAAAGAATTCATTTGAATGTATTATCTAAATTGTTAAATCCATCTATAAATCTTTTACATCCAAATTCAAATAACTCTGTGGATTGGTATGAATTTATGACAGATGCAACTTTTTTTGTCGGTGTAGCTTTTTTTGGAATATTTATAGCGTCCTAAGCCTATTTATTCATTTTTACAAAATTTACAAAATTTGTTTTCCAAAAGAGGTCCTAATAGATTAGTCAGTCAAAAAAAGTCATCCCAGCTGGGTCTTGTCGTCCTACGTGTCACAATCTTTATCCTCCCTCTGACCAAGTCATGAATCTTGACCTATCTCTTCTTCTCCTCATCACCCAAACACGCATATATATATGTATACCGCACACACCAAAACAGAGAACGATAACTTGTTCGACATCGCTTCAATCTTCTCTTACCAGAAGCCGACATTTTGCTGGTATTTTCTTCAAGAATGGGAAACTGTTGCAGAGCTGAGTCTTCATCATCATCATCAGCATCATCAATGATCTGGGCCGGTGATGATAGGAACTCACTGCTTAACGAGGGTGGAGAAAGCAGGAGGCTTCTTGATGATGCTGATGGAAAGAGAGTTTCTTCTTCTTCTTCTTCTTCACGCAGGAGAGAGATCAAGATCAAGATCAGTAAGGAGAAGCTAGAGAAGTTGGTGGAGAGAATCGAGGCTCAAGGACTGTCTCTAGAGCATGTCTTGCATCTTCTGATTGACAAGAACACTTTCAATCGTCATCAGTCGGGTTTCGCGAAGAACGGCTGTCATCGTTCATGGAGACCAGCTTTACAAAGTATTCCGGAGGCCATCTAGAAGTTTTCTGATCCTTCTCTCATTCTTTTGTTCTTTGTATGTACATGGGGCAAGGCATAGGTTTTGGTTTATATTTTCTGAACATATGACGATTTTCATAGTAGTCACGTGATCTCCTCTAATTCCTAGGTTATGTTTGGTTTGTTAAAATGTACTTTTACATAATATGTGTGTGTTAATGCTACACATTATTAGACTGGGGAGATATTTATTTGCATTTGAAAGACTTGTGACTAGAAAGGGTAAATCATAGTATTGTGGTTTCTTCCTTTACTTCATTTTGATCAATCAAAATGAAAGAGATTTCAAGAGAAATAAACCATGAATGATTTGATCAAATAATTATTAAGGTTCGAAAGAAAGTAAAAGTATCCATTTGGACACTACAGTGGTAGCGTGTTGAATCAAGGCAAAGGGCAAGTTGATACATCCCTCTAAGTAGATTAGGCTTCATGAGATATCTTCTTCAAAAAAAGAGAGACCTGAAGATATTAGAAAACACTTCAGGTTTGAAGGCAGGCAGAAAATTTTTTAGTCCATGTCTACACAGGCCCATCAGACATGGCATTCCCCTTGGTATAAGTACAGCAGGAGTGCCAAAAGTTGGCACGAAGGGACACTTAAGTGCCAAAAGTTGGCACGAAGGGACACTTAAGTGCTACTTTTAAAAAAAAATGGATCACTTAAGTGCCAAGTCATTTTGGAACCGCCGAGAAATCCTACGTGGCAATTTTTTATTAATTTTCTTACCTACGTGGCTCGCCGGAAACTGAATCGGCCAAAATCAGCCAAAACGACGTCGTTTTGGCTTATGTAGATTTAAAAATTATTAATTAATTAATATTAAATAATTTAAAATATATTATTATAAAATTAATTTTATTTTAAAAAGAAAAAAAGAAGAAGAAGGGGAGGAGGGGATTGGCGAGCAACCCTCGCCGATCCCCTCCTCCCCTTCTTCTTCTTCTTCTTTTTTTTTTTTTAATAAAATCGATTTTAATTTTTCAAAAATCTAATGTGGACAATTTTAAAAAAATAAAATTACCACGTGGCTTTTTTATTTTGAAAAAAATGCTATGTGGATTTTTTATTTTGAAAAAAATGTTTCGTCGGCAAATGAAGTCGCCGAAAAATGGACACGTGACAATTTGGCCGGAATTTTTTGCTGTTGGCACTTAATTGATCCCCTTTGCTCCAATTTTGACACTTAAGGGTACATTTTGTAACTTTTGGCACTTAAGTGTCCCTTTATGCCAACTTTTGGCACTCCAGAGGTCCGTACCTCCATTCCCCTCCGATGCTAATATACCTAGTACCATGGTGTCTCTCTAATTTAGATTTAGACAAAACAATAAAATCAAACTAAGAATATGATAAAAAATGTGTGTTTGATGTGTGATAAAATATATAGTATATGCTTTATTAATCTTCTTCTTTCTCCTTGTTTGAAACATTGAAAATACTACAACCCATCACGGAAACGTAGCTAAATCCTAAAGTTTTAATCTATACAATCAAATCCTATAACTTGTTCGATTTATGCAATCAAGTAACTTTGTTACCTCCGTTCAATTTGATTGTTGAAAAATGCTGATTTGGCAATTTCTTTTTTTAATGTTTCAGGTTTGCACTTTACAAATATCAAGGCACCAACTAGGTGCCACATAAAAAAAAGGATTGAAAAATTAAAAAATTAATAGATATACCACCAAAAATTTCAAACTAGCATCCTGACACATATCCTAAATTAATTTTAGTGTTATAAAAAAACCCTAAATTAAGACACACGTGACAAATTTAATTTTCATTTGTTTCCATCCAATATGCCTATATTGTTGACATGAAAATACACGTGGTAAGCAACTTGTCTGATGTGAAGATTTAGCATAAATGGCTTTTTAAATGATGTTCTTGTGGGGAAGTTTGATTTAAAGAAAAATAATTGAGATTGGCAATTAGGGAAAAATTGAATTTGCTCCTTCTCTCTCTCTTCCCTAAATCACCAAAATTTTAAGACAAAATTGGGGTAAAACCGGAGATTTCAGCAGATATCCAAAACTTGGGGGAGCTCTTGTCTAGAAGGGAAGCTGCTGGAGATGGCAATGCCACCAGGGACAAGGACGACGAATTAGGGTTTGTTTGTGAACGGGGGCGTTAGGGCATGTGCAGAATTGAAAAGCGATTGTCTTTTAGACAGGTATAGTTTTTTTTTTGGGTAAGGTAAGTATATTAAGCTTTCAACCAAGAGATCCTGTACAAAAGAGAGACCCACGGCACCGGTAATCACTCTACAGGACAACATGTCACCAAAGTGAGGGGGTACCGTAGTCGCACGGAAGAAGAGAAGGTTACAACTTCACAAAGGAGCCTAGGCAGCCCTACAAAAGTCTCACTCGGGACCTGTACTAAATATACATTGATCTATTCCCCAACTCCGTTGCATTTTTCTATTACTGGGGTTATCCTCCACCCGCTGTGAAGCAATCACTTTATCCTTGACCGCCTTATAGAGGTATTGTTTTAAGGCCGGGAGATGGAGAGTGTGCGCTCGGAAGAGGATATCATTTCTAGTCTTCCATATTATATAGCATAGTGCACCAAAAGAGAACCGAGCAATCTCCTTGGAGAACCCACTTCCTGACAATGAATTGATGGCCCAAAGAATATTGTCTGGCCATGAAGAGTTATACCAAGGAAGATTGCATTTAGAAGCGTAGAACATGGCTAGGGAGTTGGAAGTACCACAGGCAAAAAATAAATGGTCTACCGAGTCAGGTTTAATATTACAAAAGGCGCATACCGCATTAGGAATCCTTCCACAGGACATAAGGAATACCTGGGTTGGAAGACGGTTTCAGACAGGTATAGTTTGGTCTTTCTAAGTTCCGAAATCTGATCCTCAACAACAACAAACATGCATTACCAAAACTAGGGATTGCAAAGTGGTAAAGATGTGAAATGAAGATGATTTTCCGTAACTGGCCAGCCAACAAATTTTCTACGTATCTAAAAAGTTGAAAATCCATGGCCATCTGTTTGTTCTTTTTCACTTAAGAGTCGATTCCCATTTGCAAATTCGATGTCGAGGTTTTATGGTGGTACATATCAATGTATACTTCATGGCTTAATTCACTCTCCTTGACTTAGATTGAACATGACATAATACATATGGTTGTTTAATTAATTCATCAATTTTTCTAGGGGCTTGAATCACGGGATTCTTATACTTCCTGTGGGCTTAATTCGTTCTATATCTAAGATTGCTAGCAAGGAACTTGAATAAATAATAAAGAAAAAGATCTTCCGACTCACGGATCTTGACATTTCGATTGGATAGATAATTTCTTTGTCATATGAATATAAATCAACAGAAGGAATTAAGTATTAACAATTTCAATGATTGAAAAAAAGTCCAATTCCATTGATTATGATGGTGATAGTAACACCAAGTCCCAATTTTAGCAGCGATAATGAAGAAAATTAATGATACTGAAGAAAATTGATGGCCATGGAACTTATGCACAATAAATTTACAGCTTTGTATGCAACTCAGTCTAAACGGCATTCACCAGTAAAGAACAGCCTGACTTTGAAAAATAAATTAAAAATAAAAGTTATTACTTGTTGATTTTCAACAAGGAGAGATTGATGGACTTGGCGAGATATTAATCGAGCACTCTATTTTTTTGCGAAACTAATCTAATATTCAAAGAGTCCAAGCAAATAAATTCACTACGCAATGAAAGTCACACATGCAGGTGAAAACGAAGAGAGAAAATCCAAGTTTGCGACAAAGATTCCTTTACAGATTCAAGTTCACATTCACTTTGTGTCAAAACTCTAAAAAATAAAAAAGATACCATTTCCTTGGCATTTCACACCCCTAATTCGGCTTGGCTTGAGCCACTTGGAATGAGCCTCCTCTGGCGGCTTGCTTCCAAATTCTTTATGTACTCAATATGTAACAGATGATGTATTAATATTATAACGAAAGAAATACACATGATAAATGATTAGTGTCTAGCGTGGGTATTCATTTTCCAACTTAAATTTAATTAAAAATGCATTTTTTATTGAAAAAAATTTCTAAAAAAAAGACCGTTTATATCACTTACAAAAATGAATGAATGAAAAATATTTTTAGTATATATAAAAATAGTTAGACATAAACCCTTTGTAACATTAACCCATATGGTTAGGGGTAGAGGGTGGTGGCGACTCCTGCCCAATTAGGTTGCGAGAGAGCGATCAAGGAATTTTGAAGATATGAATTTTTTAAATTTGAGAACGAGTTTTATGGGCGATAATAGTAATATTAGACTATCAATAATCATTGGATGCATGATGACTTAAAGTGCGATTTACTTAAGGGGATAATAAATTGACGCTAAATGCAGCGTAAGTGTAGACTATGTGGGAGTATTTAAACGCGCTATTGCCTAGATTATGTCCAATAATCACAAAATTTGGTGCACCTTCCTTTATTTGATCTCAAGTTAGTTTTTGAACATAGACAAGGGGGCCTTGAGCTTCAAGCTTGTTTAGAAGCTGAGTCGTCAACGTTGTCACCATGTCATTTCATTTTGGTCATGCTCATGCATTAGAAGATATTTTATATGGTTATATTAGTGCTATTTACTTTCTTTGTTGGAGTCGTAGGAATTCCCTTTGCTTTTAATCAAGAAGGAATTCATTTGGATATATTATCTAAATTGTTAAATCCGTCTATAAACCTTTTACATACGAACTCAAATAATTCTGTGGATTGGTATGAATTTGTGACAAATGCAAGTTTTTCTGTTAGTATAGCTTTTTTCGGAATATTTATAGCGTCTTTTTTATATAAGCCTATTTATTCCTCTTTACAAAATTTGAACTTACTAAATTCGTTTTCTAAAAGAGGTCCTAATAGATTAGTCAGTCAAAAAAAGTCATCCCAGGTGGGTCTCATCGTCCTACGTGTCACCATCTTTATCCTCCCTCTGACCAACTCATGAATCTTGACCTATCTCTTCTTCTCCTCATCACCCAAACACGCATATATATCCACAAACGCCCGCACTCACCAAAACAGAGCACGATAACTTGTTCGACATCGCTTCAATCTTCTCTCACCGGAAGCCGACATTTTGCCGGTATTTTCTTCAAGAATGGGAAACTGTTGCAGAGCTGAGTCGTCGTCATCATCACCATCAGCAGCATCATCCATGATCTGGGCCGGTGATGATAGGAACTTGCTGCTTAATGAGGGCGGAGCAAGCAGGAGGCTTCTTGGTGATGCTGATGGAAAGAGAGTTTCTTCTTCTTCTTCTTCACGCAGGAGAGAGATCAAGATCAAGATCAGTAAGGATAAGCTAGAGAAGTTGGTGGAGAGAATCAAGGCTCAAGGACTGTCTCTAGAGCATGTCTTGCATCTTCTGATTGACAAGAACACTTTCGATTGTCATCAGTCGGGTTTCGCGAAGCACGGTTGTCATCGTTCATGGAGACCGGCTTTGCAAAGTATTCCAGAGGCCATCTAGAAGTTTTCTGATCCTTCTCTTATTCTTTTGTTCTTTGTATGTACATGGGGCAAGGCATAGGTTTTGGTTTATATTTTCTGAATATATGACGATTTTCATAGTAGTCACGTGATCTCCTCTAATTCCTAGGTTATGTTTGGTTTGTTAAAATGTAATTTTACATAATATGTGTGTGTTAATGCTACACATTATTAGATTGGGGAGATATTTATTTGCATTTGAAAGACTTGTGACTAGAATGGATAAATCATAGTATTGTGGTTTCTTCCTTTACTTCATTTTGATCAATCAAAATAAAAGAAGTATCAAGAGAAATAAACGACGAATGATCTGATCAAATAATTATTAAGATTCGAGAGCAAGTAAAAGTATCTATTCGGACATGATAGCGTGTTGAATCAAGGCAAAGGGCAAGTCAATACATCTCCCTAACTAGATTGGGTGTCATAAGATATCTTCTTTAGGAAAAGAGAGACCTGAAGATATGAGAAAACACTTCAGGTTTGAAGGGAGGTGGAAAATTTTTTAGTCCATGTCTACACAAAGCCCCATCAGACATGGCATTCCCCTCCGATGCTAATATACCTGGTACCATGGTGTCTCTCTAATTTAGATTTAGACAAAACAATTAAATCAAACTAAGAATATGATAAAAGATGTGTGTTTGATGTGTGATAAAATATATAGTATATACTTTATTAATCTTCTTCTTTCTCCTCATTTGAAACATTGAAAATCCTACAACATGTCACGGAAACATAGCCAAGTTCTGAAGTTTTAATCTATACAATCAAATCCTATAACTTGTTCGATTTATGCAATCAAGTAACTTCATTACCTCCATCAATTTGATTGTTGAAAAATGCTGATTTGCAATTTTTTTTTTTAATGTTTCGGGTTTGTACTTGACAAATATCATGGCACCAACTAGGCGTCACATAAAAAAAACTTCAAAAATTAAAAAAATTAATAGATAATACCACAAAAAATTTCAAACTAGTACCCTAACATAGTTATCCTAAATTAATTTTAGTGTTATAAAAAAATATAAATTATAACACTTGTGATAAATTTAATTTTTGTTTTTTCCATCCAATATGCCTATATTGTCGACATGAAAACACATGTGATAAGCGACTTGTCTGATGTGAAGATTTAGCATAAATGGCTTTTTAAATGACGTTCTTGTGAGGAAGTTTGATTTTAAAGAAAAAGAATTGAGATTGGGAATTAGGGAAAAATTGAATTTGCTCCTTCTCTCTCTCTTACCTAGATCACCAAAATCTTAAGACAAAATTGGGGTAAAACTCGGGGTTTCAGCAGATATCCAAAACTTGAGGGGGCTCTTGTCTAGAAGGGAAGCTACTGGAGATGGCAATGCCACCAAGGACAAGGACGGCGAATTGGGGTTTGTTTGTGAACATGGGTGTTAGGGCATGTGCGGAATTGAAAAGCAATTGTCTTTCAGACAGGTACAATTTTTTTTTTTGTAAGGTAAGAATATATATTATAACGACCGGAATTATACAACAATGTGAGACGAGACACCAACAGGCACTCAGCTAGACAACTTGTCTTTAGAGTGGCCGAGTACCCTAGTCACAAGTGGAAAAGCATTTACAGAGAAGACACATCAAAGGACTACGAGAACCCACATAGACCTACAAATGGGCCGTGGACAGCTCGACATAAAAAATATGAGGGTCTATCCCCCAAGGTCAACGCCCCTTAACTGCCTTGAATAGCTGCAATTTCAAGGATGGAATGTAGAGGTTTTCGGAAGATTCCTAGGGTTGTCTTCCACCCGTTTTTGAAGGTCAGCCAAATGCTAGCATTTGGAATGCTAGTGGAATCTTTGAAAGCCCAATGCTGGTGGAACCAGCATTGGGCCTTGAAATCAACATTTTGACTGCAATTTCAAGGATGGAATGTAGAGGTTTTTGGCCACGGAAGATAATATCATTTCTGGTTTTCCAAATGGTATAGCATAGTGCTCCAAAAGAAAATCGAGCTATCGGGGTCACCACCGGGTTGCATCAGAACCCCTGGCGCCAACAAGGACATTACTAATGGCCAAAAGGAGGTTTAAAAAAAAAATTTAAAAAAATAAGAAAAGCTATTTGTAGGTATTTACACCAAAGTCATTTCGGAAAACTCAATTTGCCAAACACTTTTTCTTTCACCAAATACCCATTGAGCTAAAGATACTTAGAGCAATGCAAATGCATTCCCCAAAAGCCGAACCAAACGGGCCCATCATTTCTAGTTTTCCAAATGGCAAAGGAGTTGGGGACACTAACATTCAAAAAATAGATGATTGAGTCGGGGACGCAACATTCAAAAAAATAGATGAGTCGGGCTTAGCCTTGCAAAATGCACAAACCATGGAGGGTATTCTACCATAGAGCATGAGGAGTACCTGTGTTGGAAGGCGATTTTTTGCAATGAGCCACATGAGAAATTGGTGTCTTGGGGCTAGAGCCTTATTCCAAACAAAGGAAGACCATTGCACCGGGTTGGCTCTATGGCGGATAGTGGCCCAAGCTAAGGACATTGAAAATTTTCCATGAGAATCCTCCACCCAACTAAACTTGTCCTGACCTTGAGATAGTGGAAGAACCGAAATGTGCCACAATGACAAGTCTTGCATAAGTTGAAGCCCATCCGGAGTGTAAAGGTCCTTCACCTTGGCTTGTCGGGGAAGGTCAGACTGGTAAATATAACTATCAGAGAACAACAAGTTTAGAGGGCCATACTCTAGCCACGGATCAAACCATAGCAATGTATGTCCACCATCTCCTATCTTCCATCTAAAGTATGGTTGGAAGACATTCCTTAGTGCAAGAATCTTCCACCAAGCCCAAGAGCAAAGAGTTGGAGTAGGAGAAATCCAAAAGTTTTGTCGCTTGAGGTAGGTGGCATGTATCCATTTGCACCATAAAGATTCTTTGTCGATGAAGAGTAGCCATATGTGTTTAGCCATGGCTGCCTTATTGCTGCCCCTAATTCTCCTCACGCCAAGTCCTCCTTCAAGGGTGGGAAGACAAACATCAGACCAAGATACTTTTGCTCCTCCCGGGCCCATGGCTGGTCCCCTCCAGAGGAATTGTCTACAAGTTTGCTCAATTTTATCCACTATTGACGTTGGAAGCCAGAAAATGGATGCCTAATAGACTTGGATGGCATGTAGTACCGATTTAATAAGTTGTAAATGGCCCGCGAATGAGAGAAACCAGTGAGTCCAAGATTGGACTCTGGTAGTGAGATGGTTGACTAGGGTATTGCAATCCACTTTGCTTAGCCAAGAGGTGATAATGGGCACTCCCAAATACTGTACTAGGAAAAAGCCCAAGGTGAAACCCAATACTTATATGAGCTGGTCCCTAACTGCATCTGAGCCACCAGAGATGAAAACTTCACTGTTGCTGGGATTTGGAATCAAGCCACTCCATGAGGAAAATAATGTGAGCTCATCTTTAATACGAGATATGGAGGCAAGGCTCACTTTACTGAAGATAAGAACGTCATCTGCAAAGAAAAGATGAGATAGCTGCGTGGCCTTGCAACACCAATAGAACCAGTAATCCGGATGCTAGGTGTGGGCATCAATTATCCTTGTGAACACCTCCATAGCCAAGGTGAATAGATAAGGAGACATAGGGTCTCATTGTCAAAAGCCTCGTCCACTAGAGAAGAATCCATGGAGTTCGCCATTCAATGAGATGGAAAACTTGGGGGAGTGAACACATACCATGATCAGTCTTGTGAAATGGTTAGGGAAGCCAAAAGCTAGTAGGGTATTTTCAAGGAAATCCCAATCCAAAGTGTCATAGGCTTTCCTGAAGTCAACATTAATTGCACATTTCTGAATGTGGGCCTTGTTATGAAACCCACTGAATAGTTCTTGAGCTAGGAGAATGTTGTCACTGATCCGCATTCCCTTCACAAATGCAGTTTGAACCTGGCTAATGAGTTTAGGAAGCACTGTTGAAATTCTCGAAGATAGAATCTTAGTGATGCATTTGTAGATTGTATTACAGCATGCAATTGGTCGGTAGTCTGAGATCGATGATGTATTGGGGACTTTAGGTACCAATGCAATGATAGTATAATTGACTTCCTTAAGCAAAGAACCTGATTCAAGGAAGTCCATGATAGCTTCAGTGACTGAGGAACCCACCTTATCCCAGTTCTTCTTGAAAAAGTCCGCATTGTATCCATCTGGACCTGGGGCTTTATTACCATAACTAGAGACTACAAAGTGGTAAAGATGTGAAATGAAGATGGTTTCCCATAACTAGCCAGCCAATAAATTTTCTACATTTTTAAAAAGTTGAAAATCCATGGCCATCGGTTTGTTCTTTTTCACCAAAGAGTCGATTCCCATTTGCAAATTTGATGTCAAGGTTTTATGGAGGTAGTTATCAATGTATACTTCATGGCTTAGTTCACTCTCCTTGACTTAGATTGAACATGACATAATACATATGGTAGTTTAACTAATTCCATCAATTTTTCTAGGGGCTTGAATCACGGCATTCTTATACATCCCGTGGGCTTAATTCGTTCTACGTTTAAGATTGCTAGCAGGGGAACTGAATAAATAATAAAGAAAAAGACCCCTGACTAACAGATCTTGATATTTCGATTGGATAGATAATTTCTTTTTCATATGAATATAAATCGATAGAAGGAATTAAGTATTAGCAATTTCAATGGTCGAAAAAAAGTCCAATTCCATTGATTATGATGGTGATAGTAACATCGAGTCCCCATTTTAGCAGCGATAATGAAGAAAATTGAAGAAAATTGATGGCCACGGAACATTTGCACAATAAATTAATAGCTAGCTTATGTATGCAACTCAGTCTAAACGGCATTCACCAATAAAGAACAGCCTGACTTCGAAAAATAAATCAAAAAAGAAGAAGGTATTACTTGATGATGTTCAATGAGGAGAGATTGATGGACTTGGCGAGATATTAATCAAGCACTCTATTTTGTTTGCTAAACTAATCTAATAATCAAAGAGTCCAAGCAAACAAATTCACTACGCAATGAAAGTCACACACGCAGGTGAAAACGGAAGAGAAAATCCAAGTTTGCGACAAAGATTCCTTCACAGATTCAAGTTCACATTCACTTTGTGTCAAAACTCTAAAAATTAAAAATTAAAAAGATGCCATTTCCTTGGCATTTCACACCCCTAATTCGGCTTGGCTTGAGCCACTTGGAAATTCTCTATATACTCAATATTTAACAGATCATATATTAATATTATAAAGAAAGAGATACAGATAATAAATGATTAGTGTCTACCATGAGTATTTATTTTCCAACTTAAACTTAATTAAGGATGCATTTTTCCTAGAGAAAATTTTCTAAAAAAAATTGAACGTTTATATTACTTACAAAAATAATGAGCCAAAATATTTTCATTATTTATGAAAATAATTAGACATACCCATTGGTGGATTGAGTTGGAGGCTAATTCTCAAGATCACAGTCTCTCTCTCCCTCTCATCCTCTCTCCCTCTCCCTCTCCCTTGCTTGACGATTGAGGTTGAGTTTAACATCATGGAAGGCAACAAGGCCAAGGTGCGGACAACAACCACGAAGAGAAATCTGGGGAGCAAAGTCAAAAGAGAAATGCGTCCATGGAGTCACTGAGGGAGGGCGGACAAGACGGCAATAAAGCCGATGATAATTGAGACTGAAGGCGAACAGGTGCGAACATTAATGCATATAGTTTAGGGTAGAGAGTGGTGGCGACTCCAGGTCGGTTAAGATAGCGGGAGAGCAATCAAGGAATTCTAAGGATATGAATTTTCTAAATTTGAGAACTAGAGTTTCATATGTGATTTAGTAATATTAGATTATCGATAATAATTGGATGCATGATGACTTAAAGTCCGATTTATTTAATGGGGTAGTAAATTGACGCTAAATGCAGCCTAAGTGTAGACTATGTCCGAGTATCAAACACGCTATTGCCTAGATTATGTCCAATAATCACAAAGTTTGGTGCAACTTCCTTTATTTGATCTCAAGTTGGTTTTTGAACATAGACAAGGGGGGCCTTGAGCTTGAGGCTTGTTTAGTAGCCGACATTGTCACCATGTCATTTCATTTTGGTCATGCTCATGCATTAGAAGATATTTTCTATGGTTATACCAGTGCTATTTACTTTGTTGAATTTGTAGGAATTCCCTTTGTTTTTAATCAAGAAAGAATTCATTTGAACGCATCATCTAAATTGTTAAATCTGTCTATAAATCTTTTACATCCGAATGCAAATAGTTCTGTGGATTGATATGAATTTGTGACTTTTTTGTCGGTATAGCTTTTTTTGGAATATTTATAGCGTCATTTTTTATCTAAGCCTATTTATTCATCATAACCAAATTTGAACTTACTAAATTTGTTTTCTAAAAGAGGTCCTAATAGATTAGTCAGTCAAAAAAAGTCATCCCTGGTAAGTCTCATCGTCCTACGTGTCACCATCTTTATCCTCATGAATCTTGACCTATCTCTTCTTCTCCTCATCACCCAAACACGCATATATATCCACAAACGCCCGCACTCACCAAAACAGAGCACGATAACTTGTTCGACACCGCTTCAATCTTCTCTCACCAGAAGCCGACATTTTGCTGGTATTTTCTTCAAGAATGGGAAACTGTTGCAGAGCTGAGTCTTCATCATCATCATCATCATCAGCATCATCCATGAACTGGGCCGGTGATGATAGGAACTCGCTGCTTAACAAGGGCGGAGCAAGCAGGAGGCTTTTTGGTGATGCCGATGGAAAGAGAGTTTCTTCTTCTTCTTCCTCACGCAGGAGAGAGATCAAGATCAAGATCAGTAAGGAGAAGCTAGAGAAGTTGGTGGGGAGAATCGAGGCTCGAGGACTGTCTCTAGAGCAGGTCTTGCCTCTTCTGATTGACAAGAACACTTTCGATAGTTGTCGGTCAGGTTTCGCGAAGCACGGCTGTCATCGTTCATGGAGACCGGCTTTGCAAAGTATTCCGGAGGCCATCTAGAAGAAGTTTTCTGATCCTTCTCTCATTCTTTTGTTCTTTGTATGTATATGGGGCAAGGCATAGGTTTTGTGACGATTTTCATGGAAGTAGTCACATAATTTCCTCTAATTCCTAGGTTATGTTTGGTTTGTAAAAATGTACTTTTACATAATATGTGTGTGTTAATGCCACACATGATTAGATTGGGGAGATATTTATTTGCATTTGAAGGCTTGGACTTGTAACTAGAAAGGATAAATCATAATATTGTGGTTTCTTCCTTTACTTTGGTTCGATCAATCAAAATGAAAGAGATTTCAAGAGAAATAAGATCTGATGAAATAATTATTAAGGTTTGAGAGAAAGCAAAAGTATATACTAGGATACTACAGGCATTGTGATGTGAAGAGCTTTGCTTGGTGAAATGGAAGGAACATGTATTGCCGGTGCAAAATTTGAAAAAATACCACATGAATATTCTACCAAATCCACAAGGAGAGTTGGCTGCAAAAGATCTAATAATCACTCAGAGAATTGCAGAGTTACAATCCCTCAATCACTCGGTTATTTCACGGTTCTAGTAGGCACAAGCCCACTCACCGCTTCCAAACATTCATGCCTTCCCTGAGACAAGCAATCCAAATAGGATGTAATGCACAAATCATCAACTGAATTGAATTCCTTGCAGAAGAAGAAATTTTATATTCATACAGCTTATGAATATCATGAACCCACTAATATACCCCAAAGTATTAGCCAAGTTCTCCGACAGCCCTTCCGCGGACGCGTCTGGGTGGTTCTTGGCGTAGTGCAGGCAGGGCAACGTTATCAATACGGTCCTGATTGTATCCTGAAAGCTCCTCCTCGGCTTATCCAACTTGAACCAGGTGTTGTCCTGGATATCACCGACGCTGGGAGATCAAACCTCCAGGACTTGAACTCCCTATGAATCTTCTTGAGGCCATTATCGGCAAATCTGCTCCTTTCGTAAGAGAACTATTCGGCATCGAATTAAGTAAATAATTTGACATCTTCAAGTGTTATGGACTTCTTTTGTACTGCTACAGAGCAATTTACATCTCATGAACACCATGTTGAAACCGACTTCACCAGAAATATCTTGCACATAAATAAAAGTCCAATTTGAACTTGGAAACAACGGCAAGCGTCGAAGAAACCTCGTACTTTCCTATTGGGGCTTTGACAATACTTTGATGTGGATCTGATGTCGTGTATCGGGCTAAAAACTCGAGACGTATATCAACGGTGGAGATGATGGCGGGAGTCGCAGGTGATTTCATGGGAATGAGGCATATGATGGGAAGGTGGAGATAGAGGAGGCGATACCAGTAGCTATCCTGCGACAGCGGAGGTGGTCCTAAGGTGCTTTCCAATGGAGCGACGGCTCAGGAACGGTGGTCCGCCTGTGCCTCATGTATCACTCCGGTTGTTCATCGCGTTGTGAGGCGGCAGCTTGCACAACAACAGCAGGTGTTGCGCAACATTACTTTGAATATTACCAACTCCGAAATCTAATGTTCGTATCTGCTGTAAATCTTTTCATGAAACCATTGAGATAATTCAGTTCTTACATTAGGAACATCTCCAATTAAAAGCAAGCATAGGCCTTGAGATGGTAAGGTCGCCCTTGGCCGCCGAGGGAGTTAGGAAATGCAAAGGAACGGCAAAGGCTGCGGCGGCGGCCTCCGTTCCTTTGCAGCTCAATTTCCCTGGCGGCCGACCTCCACTTGAAGAGACGGATCTCACCTTTGGCCGTGGGTTATGTGTAAAGCCTGCCCCTTCCGTCGTCTTCCAGGCCGTGGATTTATAGAGGGGGTGGTTCTTGCTTGTTGATGAGAATGCTAGAGATGATGGCAAATCCGTTTTCTCTTGTCAAACTTGAACGCCTTACGATCAAATTTCCCTTCATTTTCGTAACTTGTGGATTAGCTTTCGTGCGGATATTTCTCACCTTCAAAGGCCTTCATCCCGGATTTGTCTCCTTTTCGAAACAGAATTGAATTGACAATTGCAGATAACCATTGAACTACCGGAGAAGGGAGTTGAGTGCGGAATTTAAGCTCCCCATGGCCAATCACATCTTTATAAAGTCTCTTCGATCGCATGTACGATGATGTTACGTGATAACACCATGCATAGGGACATGGGATTTGCAATGTGATATGAATATGAAACAATTTTCTGTGTGGGGGTCAGACCAATCCCTAATTGTCTTATGCAACAAAGAGTTAATAATTGATAGCTCTATGGATGCTGTTCATCAAAGTTTCAAACTTCTAATGCTGGAAAAATAAGTATTTTATCTATTCATGACTAGTAACATTATCTAATTAGTTATACTAAAAGTATACTTTTTTGGACAAATTATGTGTTTAATTTAATGAGTCTTTCTTTTTCCAAATAAAAGTTCAATTTTTTTTTTTAAGTAGTAAAAGAGGTCTTAGAAGATTTAGTACGTTCAAAATTTAATGAGATGAATCTTTCATCTATATATAGAAATTTATTGTTTTTTAATTCAAAGAAAAAGGCTTGAGAAATATTGTTAAAGTCTCCAATTTATATTACAAATATCTTATTATATAGTGAATTTTAATGATGTAAATTGAACTAGCAATATAAGTTATTTTATAGAAAAAAATTATCTCGACACATATGTAAATCCATCATGTCTGACAATATGTGCTTAGGGAAGTTTTGAGTATGTACGAGTGCGCAATAAATCACTACACGCACGCATAGCATAAAAGTTATTGTTTTTTTATCTCTATGTGTTTAATTAATGTGGGCTAAGTCAGTTAGGTACGGTCCATACCTAGGTATGGATTGGATACAGGTTGAATCAAGTATAGGTCTTTGAATTTTTATTGTATACAAATGGATCGAAATGGGTTAAATGAATCGATTTAAGTCGAAACTAATAATTAATATTTAGAGATTGTCATACCATGATTTTTAATAATCTAATTACATAAATTAATAATAAAATCTGACTTAAATAATGAATATCTAATAAATTATCAAATTATTAAATATTTTATGATAAATAAATATTTATATCAATCAAATTTCAATGAATATTTTAATAAGCGATTTGTAGCTTCTCAAAACCTACACAAGCACGCTATTTTGCCATCATGCTTTTATGATACAAGATTATAAATAAATACAAACAATAAAGCACGACTAATGAAACATCAATAGTCAAGTAGAGAATTCTTCCCACGAATTGAAATACGAAATAATTTCTTTATATTTTAAGCAATGTTTTAGGCAATCCGAAGTGTTTTTACAGTAAAAATTTATTGGAAGTCCTAGCCATTAGGTACGAAATCAAATAAATTCCAGGAATCCACAACAAAGTAGGAAAAGTTTATAGCCACTAGAAAACTGCAAAACTGGGAATGTCGAAATTGACTGAAATAACTGAAACCCCCAAGTTCATGGCGATGGATTTTTCAGAAAATAGACAGATGGTGAAGAGAAATAACAAGCACCAAAACGTTGGACAAGAGAAGGGAAATTACATGTTTCCCATTTTATACAACAGAGAGACATGTCTCAAATTTACATCAAGCCCCCTAAATATTTCATTTGGTTGAACCTGCGTTGAATGGAAATCAGGAGTGCTATCCATCCACATTTAGAGCAGATAATTCATCCTGTGGTAAGGAAATATGACCTGAGACATGAGTGTTTGACATTACTGTTTTTGCACCATTAAACCGAAAGCAGGCTTTATTGCTTATGCGGATCCATGAATCATTTCTGTCGGGCTTAATTGGTTGAAGGGATGGAGATGACTTTGCTTTCGCTCAATTAACTTATTCAAATGGTTAATGGTCAAGATTATCTTTTTTTTTTCTTTCCCCAACACGGCACGGTCATTATTTTAACCCGATGGGTAATGTTGAGCCTGCATTTTTCATTTATATCCTCCATCCGCGTAATACTTTGTGATAGTTTAGGATCGTTTATGTATGTGTAGCCACCTCCACCTAATAATTCAAACTTTTGGGTTGGATATTGGCAAGAGAGGAAAATCATTGAAAAGTCCTAAACCTACAACACTTTTGCCAATTCATTTCTAAACCTTTCGATTTTGACAATTGAATCCTAAACATTTTCACTTTTTGTTAATTAAGTCCATCCGGCCAATTTTGGCCGGAATTCACTAAGGTGAACGCTAGTTGTCTTTCGTGGCACGGTGGATGTTAAAATACATTCCCATGAACTTGGGTGTTTCAATTATTTCAGTCAATTTTGTCATTTTGTGTCCTTAGCATAAAATTCACAGCAGTGCAATTCTTTAGAAGTGGCTATACTTTTTTTCCTACTTTCTCTAGGAGTCATGGAATTTATATCTGATTTCGTACCCATGTTTAGGACTACCAATAAACTTTTACTGTAAAAACACTTCTAATCACCTAAAACATTGCTTAAAATATAAAGAAATTATTTCGTATTTCAATTTGTGGGAAGAATTCTCTATTTGACTACTAATGTTTCATTAATCATGCTTTATTGTTTGTATTGATTTATAATCTGTGTCATAGAAGCACGACAGCAAAATAGCGTGCTTGAGTAGGTTTTGAGAAGCTAGAAATCACTTATTAATATATTTATTAAAATTTGATTAATATAAATATTGATTTATTAAAAAATATTTAATAATTTAATATATGCCAAAATTGGCCCAAAAATAAATGCTGGAACTAAATATATATCAGATTATTCATAAACCAGCATGCATCAACCTCGGGGAATAAGGGTGAGCTAGGGAATTGCCTTTGCCACTTGGAAAGCTCATTTAAAGAAGGAAGGGACTTTGAATTGACACGCATCCGCTTTAAGTGGCTGAGTGGTTCGTTAAATAGTATTTTCCAAGCCCCACTTGAATTATTAAACTATTTATTAGATAAATGATGAAAGGATCTTTTTAAATATAGCCTTTCACCAAACAAAATTTATTTCAAAATCGGCTTGGAACATACAATGAAAAATAACAAGAATAGCCTCTAAATTTTGATTCAATATATAATGTGGTCTTTGACATTTTTATTAATTAAATGTAGTCCCTCAACTATATCTTAATGTCATTGACACATAAATTTTGTCTACCATAATTAATTCTTTGTTGCATAAAAATATTGCCGATGAAATTCAATCTCCGCGGTTCAATGGTTATCTCCAATTATCAATTCGATTCAGTTTTTCGATATTCAAGAGATAGGGTTGCGATTGGATAATTTCGAAAAGGAGAAAAATCTGGGGCGAATATTTATAGAGATAGGGAAATATCCGCTTGAAAGCTAATCCACGAGTTTGTTAAGAAAAGGGAAAATCCGATTTTTAAGGCATTCGAGTTTGCGAAGAGAAAACAGATTTGCCATTATCTCTATGGAATTCTCATCGATAAGAAGAATCACCTCCCTCTATAAATAGAGAAACCCTCGGAACACGACGGGAATCCGCCGACACCTTGTTCGCAGCGGGTGCTCTTCTACTTGATGATGCGGGAGATGAAGGGGCGGACCCTGTTCGGTGAATCCGTAGGTGGAGGATCGCGGCGAGAGATACTGAGATGCCGCGGTGAGAGATACAGAGATGCAGAGGCGGTGGAGCTCACTGTATGCCCCTCGCCGCAGCCTTCGCCGTTGCATCTCCGTTTCCCTGGCCCCGGACCTCCGCCTGGGGGACTTACCGCACAGCTCCTCTAGCGTCCGCCCCTTCGTCCTCGGCATCATCAAGTAGAAGAACTACCATTACCGCGAACAAGGCCTTGTAATTTTCTTAAACAATTCTCTTCAATCTTGTGACGGTTTAATAAACCGACAGTTTTGCATTGATTCAATTCAGCAAATCGGCTTCTTCTGCTGTCAACCATCGAAGCATCTATTTCTCAATTGTACTCCACTGTTATCCTGCATATCCTAAAGTTCATGGCACCATGCAATTTCTAGCTTCCCCGGATTCGATGCGAATTTTCCGGGATTTGATCTCGGAGCTCTGGTACTAGCGATACCGTGAGATCTCTATCGTGCCGTCTTCGGTCCTTGATTTGCTCGCTTGCAAAGGAGTATCCGCATGCCATGAATCGATATAGCAATGGAAATGCTAAAGAGCTAGCATATTATAATAACAAGGCCATGGAATACATTCGGGTCGTGATGCTTTGTTGTTTTGAGAAGTTGAGGTTGCAGGTTTAGTCCGTTTCTTTCAGTCCAGTGCTCGATCGGGCCAGTGCTCTGATCAGATACACAAATTGACTGGGAGCCGAGCACAAGGCCAAGCGCTTTCCAGTGCTTTTTCTCTTCCAGGTCCTCGAAATCCATTCTTGTGTATGCATATACGTTCAAAATAGTCATTGTCGACCCTTGTAAGCGAGCTTTCAAGTTGAATTTGGCAATAAAGAGGTTGGAAGAGAAGGGAGTGTGCTTCGGAGGAGTTGAAATCAGGAGTGGGAGACCAGCTGGTTTTTGTAGAGTGTGTTAGGAAGTAACCATTGCATCATTGATGAAGGCACAATGCATGTGCACTCATGTTCGTTAGTATAAATCATTAAATAAGGAGAGAAGCAGCGACTAAACTTGGCCTGAAAATCTCACATCATTTGGGTGCTAAAATTTGATTGTAAGATAAAATTGATTTTGATTAAATGAATCACTGGAGACTCCACTTCAAAGAAATTTTGGGTTCCTCAATTGGTATTCTTCTCATCTCCTGAGTTTCTTCAACGGGTCTAATTTAATGGATAAACGGTAATGTGAGTATATTGAGAAAATTGATCTAAAAAGCTTCTATCTTTATAGATAAAGCAAAACCCTTATTTGGGTATTATACGTACAACATGTTTATCCAAATACTCACATACAGCCTGTCATAGTACTTGATATTCTAATTTCATGGATCGAGTTTAATATATCGATCGTAGTCATCCACATTTACTAAAAATGTAAACACGTAATATCATAAGATTAATATGAACTATCCATTACTATCATTTTGACAGAAAAAAAAAAATTATTGTATTGACACATATAATATTAAATTGGAATAGCGTGCATGTTGAGGAAGCGATGAATACAAAAGTCTCCAGCTCCTGGCCGGATCAAGATGGTACTCAATTTTTATTCTGCTCTTAACGTTTGTGTTGTGTGGTTTATTTATTGTTGAATAATGTCGAACCAGTAGAGTCGGAAGAAATGTCAAATGGGAGAAATGGGGGCATTGCCATCGATCTGTCTATACAACACAGGGTCCATCATTTTAATGAAAATCATTAATAACAATGCTCAGAAAAACAAGATTTTTCAAATATGGTAAGTGACAGCCCTTGGAAAAATTGTTTTCTAAACTTATTCTATTAAATCAAACCAATTATTTTTCGAGAAATTATGATATTAATACTATCTATTTCAATAAATAATCTATAAATATAAGCTACTCGTACATCTCTTTTAAAGTGATTAATTAGATCACCGCATCATGATTAATGCGTAACTCAATGTATCTCTTTTTTGGATGCAAATTAAAATAATTTTCAGTAGAATGGCAAAAAAATCTAATTGGAATTAGTTGAAGACAGTATACACTTTTTTTTTTTTTGATCAGCAAAAAAACTCTTGCATTACGATCTCATAAGTGAGTTTGTGAAGTGGGAAAATCCATACATAATATATCTAAAAGGGGATAAGGGGGTTGCGAAACCCAATTTTCCGGAAGGGCTTGTTCTCGATGGGCCTTTGCGGTCCAATCCGTGGCCTGGTTCCTCTCTCGTGGACTATATTGTAGCTGAACCCAAGGCAAGCTGGTCAGCAAAGCCCTGCAATCTTCGACAATGGAATGGGCTGCCCAGGAGGGGACATCTTGGCCTCTGACTTCTCTGTACACCGGACAGCAATCTGTGGTCAAAGTGATCTTCAGCTCACGTGCAGAATTGGAACTCAGTTTAGATCGAAGTACTTCCACTTGCTGCTCCTTTAGCCACTGCAAAGCACACCGCACAGCTAGGGTTTCACCAACGGCTGCCGATGAAGCCTGAAGAGCCTGAGTGAAGCCGTCAACTAGCTGTCCAGCACCATTTCTGCAGATTCCAGCAACTGATCCGGTAAGTTTTTCCTTATCCCAAGAGCAATCGACATCTAGCTTTAGCTCGTGTGCGGGTGGGGGGGTCCAACTCTGTCCAGCTGCTCTGTTTTGCTCGGTGTTGTTCCTATGATGCGGATTCCACTTTTCATACAGATTTGCTGTGATCCGTGCATGTGCAAGGGCAACTCTCGGATTAGGTGGGCGTCCTTGGAAGATTGCAGCATTTCGAAGCTTCCAAATCTGCCACAACACACCAGCAAACAAGGTCTTCGAATTTGGTTCTCTTACGGAGGTAAGGAACTCGAAGATCCACTTATCAATGCGACTTATGCGTGATGGGGAAGTGTCTACATTAATATTCGGTTCTGACCAAATTTCCTTTGTCCATTCGCATAAAATAAATAGATGCTCCATTGTTTCAGGTGCTTTGTGACAAAGGGGGCATAGTGGATTGTGTAACATTTTCCTTTTGTATAGATTTTCTGTGGTGGGGAGGGCATTATTGCAAATACTCCATATTAAAATTCTGATTTTGGGGTAAATTCGGAGCTGCCATACCTTTGTCCATAGAGAGTGAGGTACTTGATAAGAGGATGTTGGATTGTCTGTTGATGATGCCTCGTGTTTGTTGTGAATGCTATTGTAGCCACTTTTGACCGTGTAGTCACCGGAATGGCTTGCTGTCCATCTTAATTTGTCTGGTGTAGGGTGTAGCCCGAGAGGAATAGCACTAATTTCCTTGACCACACTTTCAGCAAACAGATCATTTAGTATACCGGTATTCCATTCCCTTGGCTGTTGTTTAATTAGATCAGCCACTAAGAAGGGGTCCTGGTGATTTGCTGGACCATTTATGTAGCCAGAAGCTAGCCACCTATCCTCCCTGATACGAGTGCTCTTCCCATCACCTATAGTCCACTGAGTATGTGGTTCCAGAACATCTCAACCCACCAATAAACTTTTCCATCCCCAAGAAGATTGTTGCCTGTTTTGTGCTGTCCAAAAGTCTCCTCTAGGGAAGTATATGCTTTTTAGGACCCTACTCCATAATGCATCCGGCGTTTGAATTAGTCTCCAGGCTTGCTTCCCTAGCATGGCTCTGTTGAAATTTGTTAGGTCTCTGAACCCGAGCCCTCCACGGTCTTTTCTAATCTTTAGAACCTCCCATTTTTTCCAATGGACACCCCTCTTTGCTGCATGTTGTTTCCACCATAATGATGCTATCTTTGTTTCCATGGCCCTGCATATGGATATTGGGATTTTAAAAATGGACATAGCATATTGAGGTAATGCCTGTACAACAGTTTTCAGGAGGATTTCTTTTCCAGCCCTTGAGATTAGCTTTTTCTTCCACCCTTCAAGTTTACTCTCAACTCTAGTAAGTATCCAATTGAACATATGCTTTCTTGTTTGTCCCCAATCAGATGGAATACCAAGGTATTTTCCTGTTTTTTCAATAAGAGGAACCCTCAATTCTGCTGAGATGTTTTGTTTTAGCTGCTGTGGGCACTCCTTACTTAGAAAAAGACCCGATTTGTTGAGGTTGATGGCCTGTCCCAATGCAAAACAATACTGATTTAAAATGCTAGCTAGATTATGGGCTTCTCTTACCGTCCCATTCAGGAAGAATATAGCATCATCTGCAAAAAGCAAGTGGGATAGGGTAGGGCAGGTAGAGTTTAACTTGATACCCTTTATAGTGTTGTCCGCCACAGCCTTGGACATTAATGCAGATAGTGCATTTGCAACTATAATAAAAAGATAGGGGGAAAGGGGGTCACCTTGTCTTATTCCTCTTGATGGATTGAAAGTCATAGATGGTTCCCCATTAATCAAGGTGCTGAAACTTACTGTTGATATGCAATAATGAACCCATTGGACCCATTTCTCCTCAAAACCCATAGTCCGCATGTAATCACAAAGGAAGTCCCATTCTATCCTATCGTAGGCCTTTTGCATATCGAGTTTCAAAACAGCCTGAAATTTTCTCTTTCGTTTCCTGATTCTTAGTTGGTGCAACACCTCTTGAACGATGAGAATATTATCCTGAATTTGTCGGTCGCTCACAAAGGCACTTTGCTCCATTGATATAATCCTGGGCAGCCATGGTTTCAGCCTGTTAGCAAGTACTTTCGCAATGATTTTGTAACTAAAGTTACACAGACTAATAGGCCTGAATCGGGTGACATCTTCTGGGTTTGTGACTTTCGGGATAAGGGCTATATTTGTCTTATTAAGCTCTGGGTCGAACCTGCCTTGGCTGAGGAAAGAATCCACCATTTTGAATAGGTCCTCATGTAGAACTGACCAGTTTTTTTGATAAAAGATTCCATGGAGCCCATCTGGTCCCGATGCCTTAGTAGCTCCTAGCTGGAAGACAGCTTGTTTGACCTCCTCTTGAGTGACTTGTTTGGTCAAAGCTTCATTCATCTCAGTTGACACAACTTGAGGACATTGATCTAGGACCGGCTGGTAATTTCTAGCACTCACTGAAGTGAATAGATTATGGTAGAAATTACGAATATGTTGTGTTAGGATTGCTGGATTACGGCACCAAGTTTGATCATCTAATTTCAACATAGTGATCTTGTTTCTTTGCCGTCGTTGAATAGTCAAAGCATGGAAATACTTGGTGTTTTGGTCGCCCCATTTTAGCCAATTTATCCTGGAACGCATACCCCAGTACATTTCTTCTTGACGCCATAATTCTTCAATTTTAGTAACAAGAGCTTTAAATTCTGCCCCATGTGTTTCCCCAGCTGCATCATTCGTAAGTTGCGTAAGCTGTGATTTGAGCTGAACAATCTGTTTATGAGAGTTCTGGAATTTGCCCCTACTCCATTTGCTCAATGCTGCTGCCACCTTCTTTAGCTTTCCTATTAGGTGATCCTGCTGTGTGTGTTCTGTGTTCCATATATGTTCAATCATTTCTGCACAACTAGGGTCTTCCAGCCAAAAGATCTCTAGTTTGAAGCGCTTCTGTCTTGGTTTGTGTTGCTTATCTAGAGACAGTAAGATCGGGCTATGATCGGACCCTATAGCAGGTAAGGCATATGCCTCAGCATGTAGGATAATGATGCGCCATTCCATAGTACACATTGCCCTATCCAGCCTCTTTTTAACTAAGTCAGTACCTTCCCTGTTGTTTGACCATGTGTATGCACACCCCTTACTCTCAATGTCCATCAAAGAGCAATTATCTAGGAAGTCTCGAAATGCCTGAATTCTATATCTGTCCACTTCACGACGCCCAACCTTCTCCCATTGATAGAGGACTTCATTGAAGTCTCCAATACATAACCAGGGGAGAGTATTGCAAAGAGTAGTAGAGCTCAATGTTTGCCAAAGATGTTGTCTCTCCTGAAAATTTGTAGAGGCATGTATAAACGTAATTCGCATAATTTCTCCATTGCCGTAGACTGTGCATTTTATGTCTATAAAATCCCCAGCACTAGATTGCACTTCCACTTTTACCTCCTCATCCCACATTAGTGATAAGCCTCCCGCTATGCCTATTGGTTCGATAAGAAAGGAACTGGTAAATTTTAGGCTTCTCCGTACCCTTTCAACTACCTGTTCTTTATTCTTTGTTTCCATTAAGAAAACCAGATTAGGCCTTTCCTGAGCCACTAAGGCTCTTAGATGACGAACTGTCAAGGGTGTGCCCAACCCTTGACAGTTCCAGCTCAATATCCTCATCGCTGCTGTGGTGGCTTATTAGGGCTAGCCACCAAAGCCCGTGGTTGAACACCTTCCCATATTTGTATTGGGGTATCCATGAGTTGGTCTTCATTCATTGTTAACACAGTAGGAGTCCTCTTCTCATAAGGGCCGACTCGTTTTTGTTTCTTCTGCACCGAGGTCTTGTACGGAGTTTTTTCTTTTCTAGATTGCCCCTCTAGTGATGCCCTATCTGCTGCCTTATGGCAAAGTAAGAGAGTTGGGGATACTCTCTTCCCTTTGCTGTTTGCATTCTGTTCTATCCCCTCCATTTTTGCTTTATTTTCAGACTGAACAGGTTTTGCTAAAACAATGGCCATCTGATTTTGTTCATCTACTATAGCATTTAGAGTTTCCTCAGTGAGGTCTTTGGAATGGGTTGGAGCAGCAACTTCATCAATGGCAGGTGAAACAAGCTCTCCATAGAAAGCCTTCTAGAATTGGCTTGTTTCTCTGGCTTTTGCCTTAAGCCATGATCCATAGCGTCCCGGTCTGTCCTGAGGTAGGCCTGACTCTTCATACGGTATGTCTGGACAGAAGTTGGCGTAGTGCCCGATTTTTCCACATGAGTAGCAAAAATGAGGAAGTCGTTCATATTTAAAATCTAACCACCACTTTTTGTTCCCAAAACTAATTAAAGTTCCTATTTGCAGAGGTTGGGACAGATTCAGCCGGACCTTTGCTTTTCCAATTTTGCGGGAATTGGAGGTTTTAGCTTCAAATTTTATCTCTTCAACTTCTCCCAACTTTGCAGCAATTTGGCGCACAGTAGCCTCATTAATCTTGGCTCTAGGCAGACCCATTATATGCACCCAAAATGCATAATACGTGAATTCATAGCAATGTTCAGGTATAGTAGGGTCCCCTTCTTGTAATACCAATAAGTTACTAGCAAAAGACCATGGTCCACCATCTAATACTCTTCATTTTTCCTCTACTGAATTAAATAGGAAAGTGAAGAAACCTGGTTCTAAAACCTCACATTGCACTGTATCTGTTTTCCAAGCTTTCTTCATTGTGCTAATAAATGCCTGAACATTAACATTAGGCTTTGAATACAGTTTGCCATATAGTGTTCTGTCACTTACCTGTTTTTCTTCCTCAGAAACTTCTTCATCAAGTTATGTCACCATAGCATCGGACCACAAATCTCCCATACTTCTACACAATGCTGCCATTCGAATGTTGGTTTCTTCCATTACTGATTCAGGTTCACACAGTTGGTTTCGAAATTGAAGGGGGACTCATTGATTTTGGAGTTGAAGCAGGGAATGAAGGGAGCTCATAGCCTGAGTTGCTACTTCCATTCGGATCAGGGCACTACTGTAATCTTGGATTTGATTGGGTTAGCTTATTGTTGTGGAATCTGCAGTTCAAGGGAGACATCTTCAGATTAGGGCACGAGAGGTGATGGGTAATTGCTTTTCTTCGAGATCCGCAACTCAAACTTCATCTTCGTTTTAGAGCACAATGGAGATGATTTGAAGCCATTGAATCCGCAGCTCAGAGGAGGCACCTTCAGCATAGGGCATGGAAGGGCTGGGTATTTGCTATTCTTCAATCGGGTGGAGGATTTTTTGTTGCTGCCATGAATCCAGATTGGGGAGGGTAGGGTTTTAAGGTAGGGTTTTCTATCACCAAAGAGGGATAGAGAGAGAGCTCACACTTGGTGAGAGATTCTAACGAAGAAACACAATCTCGCTTAAGACAGATTAGCCAACATGATTTGATCATCATTACGCCTCTATCTCGTTTCCATATCTCTACTCGCATTGCTCTCTTTTCCCGGATCGATCATTTCATTCCAAGTCTTGCTCAATTTCCAGCAGCTCCGGCAATTGATTTGATTGTGTGGTGATCCAGTAACCTCAATCCGATGTGCACAATCTCCTTCTTCCAATGTCATAGCTATCATCGACCGCTGCTCCTGAGATTCGCCTCAATCCCCAAACGAGCGCAGCTCGCGTCGTGTCCCAGGGCGGCAGGCGCCCGAGGTAGGATAGCTTAGAAAATAAAATTGTAATTTAATAAATTATGTGTGGACAAGCAATACAACTTGAAAACCATTGTAAAAACTAAGTAGGATAATTGTAGGCTTTGAAATGTGAGAAGGGTATTTGACATGTAAAGTAAAACTCGATATTGCAATTTTTTTTTTTTTGTAAAGGTAGGTATTATATATAAGAATTTCAACAGCAAATATACAATGGGTGAGACTCAGCACCACCCACACTCAACAGGACAATATGTCGTTGGAGTGGGGGGGCGAGTTCACTAAGGACAGCAAGAGATACAACAAGAACATAAATAAGGGCAGTAGCCCACCCTCGCTAATAAAAAATTTTAGTGTCTAATCCCCAACAACGCTCAGTCTCCTATTTCTCGGGTTGTTGACTACTGAATTAAGAGAGAGAGCTTTATCTTTGACCGCCTTGGTAAGATGCTGCTTCATTGAGGGCACATAAAGATTGGAGAACCGGAATGTGATGTCATTCTAGTCTTCCAAATTACATAACAAAGTGCACCAAAGGAGAACTTGGCAATGTTGACATAAAAACCACTTCCTAAGAGAGTGTCGGTAACCCATTGAAAATCTTCCACCCATGTACGGTTACTCCAAGGGAGATTACATTTTGCAGCCCAAAAGAAAGCGAGAGAGTTGGACACATGATAGTCAAAAAACAGGTGATCGATAGAGTTAGGCTTTATATTGCATAAGGCACAATGAACCATAGGGAGTCTATTGAAAGACATTAAAAGAACCTGGGTAGGGAGGTGATTCCAAGTTATAAGCCAAAGGAGGAATTGATAACGAGGGGCCAACGCCTTGCTCCAAACAAAATTGTTATGGTCCAATCAGTATTACAATTGTTACGTGCCCCTCAACGCAACAAAATTTCCATATACTCACCGTTCAATAATTAACATGTATACTTAAAAATAATAACGTAATCAACTTCTTTCACACGTCTATCATCCAGCGGTGTGTATGTAAATCAATTCTTACATTGATAATGGACATAATAATAATCCCGATTTGTTATATAATACAATATGCAATAAAAAGTTGACTAGTTTGGTGCACAAGTGGACATCTTAGCTTGTGCATGAATGAGGACGTTCCAAGACCAATGGGTGGTTGAGTAGGAATGATGCACCTAACCCGTTTGGACTCTTGTGCAGAAAGTTGTTTAATTAAACAGCGGATGGATTGATTCCATCCTTTAGCACTACGCTTGATCAAAAAATAAGCCATGTCATCCTTTAAATGACAAACTCAGCAATTAATCTAGAATTCATGAATTTTGTTAGCAATATTAAGGATATTACATATCTTTTAGAGATATTTAGAATATTTTTCATAAATTTTTTATATGTTTTAATTATACACATTTGATTTGATTTGTTAGATGAATGCATAATTTATTATTTAAATATTTCAACAAATTTTATTGATTCAAATAAATAAACCTACGCTGAAACCGGCTTCTCCAATATATCTTGCACGTATCACTTTGTTGAGATATTGAGGTGACAGGTTTAATCCATTTTCAATCCCATAATTTAGTTTTTCGCGGATTCTTCCTCGCATCTTTCCTATCTAGAGTCGTTCTGTACGATGGAGTACTTCCACCACTTCCCACTAGTAGCTCCTCCAATTCGCTCACACCGCGACGCAAGCAATGTGAAAACATCACCATTTTTATGGCACGTATCAGAGATAATCATAAGATCGGCGGCCTATTGGGCTTGGTCAGCCCTCAGGGTGAAATGGGTTGGCTTGGGTAAGCAATTCCCTTCTCGAGCCTAGCCATCCTATGAGGTCAATTTTATTTTCATCAGGAATAGACGAGTTTTTCTAGACTCACACTCGATCCTACCTAGTCATTGATCAGATCTAGCCTTTCCGAGATGATCTTTAGGGAGGTTAACCATTTTCCCTCCTCGCTTCTTCTCCCCTTTCCACCAAATGGAGGGGCAAAAAGGAAAAGAACAAAGGAAAGATGATGATCTGCCTTGGAAGATGACCACTGAGGACAGTTACGCAATTTGACTTGAAACTCAGCATTTGGCCGAACGTGAAGCTACTACGACATGAATTCTCAGTATTAAAAAGAGATTAACTTGCATTTCTAAGAGATGCTATATTCACTCGAATAAAATTACATAATTCAGATCATATTATCAAGTTCATTTGAATCGTTAATCATGAACCCTAGGATATACAAAATTAATGGTTTCGATTGTATCGATCCCTATGATATATAGACCATGTAATAACTTCTTAATATTCACTGTATATGTATCATATAGTACATATATTTCTATATCCATGATAGCCACCTACCAAAGATGAAATCCATTGTCCCAAAGCAAAGTCCTTGCGACTCACTCCCCCAATCTCAGCTGTTATGATCAATCTCATTCAATTCGACAAATCGAAGTAGTTTGATTTCCACAATGTGGGGAACCATTCAAATCAACTTAGATTATTTTGGCTTCTCTTTAGCATTTAATCGTTTGACTATTACGTTCTTCAGTTCATTTCTCAACCACCAAGAATTTCAAGCAGAAAATCAAGATTTGAATTATAGCTTGATGTGCCCATGATCTCAAAAAGTTCAGAATGAAACGAAATGAAACATCCTCGTTGTTATTATATCTATGTACTATACAATCTCCCTCCTTTTTCCCTTCTGCAAAGAAAGGTAAATTCAGCAAACATCACGCCAAGTTTAAACACACAGCATACCAAAACGAAAGGATACTTCTAGGTGGTGATTCTCCAAGAAAGGGTTTTCAAGGTTTGAGGCTGATCAATAACTTGCTCTCTACAAGGCCAGACGAGAGCTTCCAAGCTCTTCAATTGACTCATGAGCTGCTTATAAATGGCAAGTCTCGCTTTCGAAATCATCAGCGCTATCCTCTTCCTCGACCTCTTCAACCGCCACCCGATCTTCACCTTCAACCGGCACAACCTCACTCTCAGGAGCGATGGCCTCCTCCGAGCATCGGCTTGCTCCAACACCTTGTAGATCAGGAACTGCGCTTTCCGGTGCTTTTGCTCTTCTGGGTCCTCAAAATCCATCCTTGTGTATGCATACGACTTCTTGAAAAGAGCCATTGTCGAATCTTGGAATCGAGCCAGGTTGAAGAGAAGGGAGTGTGTTTTGGAGGAGTTGAAACCAGGGGTGGGAGACCGGCTGGTTTTTATAAAGTGTGTAGGAGGAAGTAGACGTTGCATCAGTTGATGAGGGCACAATGCATGTGCACTCATGTTCGTTAGGATAAATCATAAAGTAAGTAGAGAAAACATAAGTAAACTTGGCATGAAAATCTTACATCATTTGGGCGCTAAAATTTGACCTCTAGTTTAATCACAAGATAAAATTGATGTTGATTGGATGAATCATGTGGACTCAATAGGTATTCTTTTTCTTCGTTGGAGTTTGTTCAACGGGTCTAATTTTTTTTTATGAAAAGTAATGTGGCGTGTATTAAGAAAACTGATCTAAAATGTTTGCCTTTATTTATAAAGCAAACCCTTATTTGGGTCTTAATAAACATAAATCATGTATTCAAATGCTCACATATAGTCTGTCACATCATTTAATATTTCGGTATCCCTAATGAAGTTTAAGATATCAACCATAATGATCCACATTTACTAACAATATAAAAACATGGAATCATGAGATTAAAATGAACTTATCAAATATTGCCAATCACACATATAATATTGAATTGAAACAGCATGTATGCGGAGGAAACTATGAATACAATAGTCTCCAGCTGTAGACATCCCTAAGTGGAAATTGAACCTGTCCGGACCAAGACCGCACACTATTTGATTTATTTATTTATTTTGCGTTTGCTTTGTCCATCTTTTTAATGAAGTATGTCGACCTAGTAGAGCTGGAAAAAAAGTCAAATGGCAGACATGAGGCATGACATTGTCTTGATCCATTCAGGAGAAAATACTTTCGAAATCTATTCCATGGAACGAATCAGTCAGAAATCTTGAAATTCGTTCTGCATATCCTCATAAAAAAATACATGTAAATACAAGCTGCTCGTTCATCTCTCTTTATGCGATTGATCTGATCGTCCACGTCGCCAGTAATGCGCAACCTTGTACATTATTTCTACCCACTCTAAATAAAATAATCTTAGGAAGAGTGTGCTTGACATCTGGTCTGTTTAAATTGCCAAATCCTTGGGATAGTCAATGTGATATCAACTGAGCAAGGAGGCATCTGGCCCGGGCCACCTGCAACTCCACCGATAGAAACCCGCCTCATCTCCAACAACATTTGATTCCTAATTTTGTTCGTTTAGGCTATATCATAAGTATATCCAGTAGCGAAAAGTTTTTGTCCATCGAAATTATGACAGACCCATCATTAGAAAACAACAATAGTCTTGGAATTGAGCTTAGGTAGGCTAGAAAAATTAGTATGATTCACTAACCTTTGAGGGAAATAGCCAATTCATGCAACTATATCAATCGGGCCGTCCTAATTAAGTTTCACGTTGAAAAATAAAGAGTTTAGGTATAACTATTCATAGGGTAGGGAAGGGACGAATCAAAGCCAAATATCAATTTATGAGACATTCATGTTACCCCTCCACTAACAAACCCTAATCGAGACAGGACAGCTCTTTGCTCTATGATTGACTTCATAGACTCGCTTAAAATGAGTCCAAGCAATATTTTCCTTGTAACATTTTATGTCGGTCTTTTAATTAATAGAAGATTTTTGCAATTGCAATACCATTCATTAGAATGAATTTAAGTTTGTGTTTATTTATCTACCTCGTTAGACTTGTATTCACAGGAAAGTTCAAACTATCGACGTCGACGATGGGTTTTTAGTAAACCTATGCTAAGGCAAGACGGTACAAATAATGTATGCTTGTCATTTTAAAGTGCACGCTTCTACATGACATTAGTCTAATCGAAGTTTGAATAGAAAAAAAAAGAGATAGAAAATGATGTAAAAAGGGTGGGCAAGAGCACGCGTGCATGTCCACGGCATCCACGATGGAACGTTCAACATTAAAATAATCAAATCATTTAGGTTCATTTCATTCGACTAGTTCAAAATATGTAATAAATTAATTAATTAAATTTTTGTTTAACTCGAGGGGAATGGGATCATGCGCAGCGATATTCAAAAAGGCAATGATCAGAGTTGACTTTTTTTTGAAAGTTTTTCTCTTGGCTTCCATTAAATAGAAAAGCCGTCACCGTATAAGTCTAAAAGAAATAGAGAACAATATTATTTATAAATGACGACTTTCCAAGTGGTTTGTTGAAGATCTTTCTCTATTCTTTTTCTTTTTCTTTTTAGTTTATTTTTTTAGCAACGAGCCAGTGAAGATCCGAGCGGCTGCTGCTTCTAATTTTTACCCAAATAAAAAATTAAGAACAAATTGAAAACGTAACGTGAAAAATACATTGCCTCGGCCCCTAGACTTTTAATTTTCTAGGTGTCGTCAAAGACACGGCTCAGCCAAGAGGAGGAAAAAGTGAGGGTAGCCGTTAGGGCTTTCCCGGATGAGGTGTAGTTTTGAAAATAAAATGAGGATTTGGTGTGAGAAATGTAGCTTGAAATCTTTTTGTATTGAAGGTGACATGGATGGCGAGGTCATGCGAGCTTGGCTTAAGCTCGTGTTAGATCAGGCTTGAGGCTTGCAAGGGCCAAGGCCGGTGTGAGCCTCTGCAATAGGTTCACGAGCTGCGTGAGCTCTTTTCTAGAAGCTTGGCCATGGCTGGTAGACCTAGGTCGTTCGGCCTCCATTTGGCCTTGAACTGACATGGCACTAGCCTTCAAATTAACAAAGGCGGCATGCACGGTGATTACTAATTGTGGTCATTTAAGCGATATTACAAAGTATATCAACTAGCTATAAGTATTTGTTCTTTGAAATTAGGAAAACCCATTATTAGATAAGTATAATAGTCTTTTTGTTCTCTATCGGTCTCTTGGAATTAAGCATAGGTAGGCTAGAACAATAAGGTTTGATGATGTTAGTCCAAAATAGTGGGCCGTGAGCCATCACCTTCACAAGTTCACCAATCTCGATGGAAAGGGGCATTTCATGCACCTACGTAGATTGAGCTATCCCTAATTAAGTTTGACATTAAAAAAGAAAAGGAGTTTCGGTACAACTATCTATAGCGTAGAGTAGGGACAGGTCAAGGCAATCTCATTTAATGAGATGTTGCAATCACATATCTATTAACAAAACGTAGTCGAGTCCGATTGCTCTTTGCTCTAAGATTGACTTAATAGATTTCGGTAAAGCAAGTCTAAACAATATTTTCCTCTCAACATTTTGCATCCGTCGTTATAGTGAATTCGAGATTTTTCCAATTGTAATAATTTTCAGTAGAATGGAAAAGAGAAAATCGAATTGGAATTAGTTGAAGACAATATCCACTTGGCTCGTGGGTACAAGAGTGAGTTTAAGTATGACGTCATTAACAAACCTTATTAGACTCTAGTTCATTATAGATGTTAAACTCATTGACATTGAGGTTTCAGTAAACTACATATATTATTTATTTCCTATCTTATCAATTATTCAAATGATACTCTAGTTCTCGATGGTCTTCAATAATATTATTCGGAAATCCAGTAAAGTAAAGTAGGATAATACAAGCAACATTTGCTTGTCATGTCACAACACATGCATCAACACGATATTAAACTCCATATGTTTCACAGAAAATCAACGAATTGTAAAATATTTTGTTAAGCATTGTTATTACTTAGATTTTGGAAAAAAGAATTAAATTATTAATTTATCACAAAACAAATGGAAATCAAATAGAAAAAGAGATGAAATGATGTATAAAGGTAAGGGCAGAACGAGTATAGAAGTATGACAGAGTGCACGTGTATGTCCACAACATCGACCATCAAACGTTCAACTTTAGAATATGGAAATCGTTAGGTTCACTTCATTCGTCTACCTTCCGAAACGACAGAAGGAACAAGAGTAATCAAATGTTGGAGATACTCCCAAGTTCAAAATAAATAAATGAAGGTCGATGCCTTTTTTTAATATCCTTTGTCTTCCATTAACTAGAAAAACCGTCACCGAATATGCAACGTGAAAAGTGCATGATGCATCCGCGTCTAACTTTTGATTTTTGAGTGTCGTCAAAGACACTCTTGCCACAAGTGGGGCTTAATAATTGTTTTCCAAGGAGTGATTATTTTAAGGATAAATATAAAAATCATTCTCAATTTTGCTTCGCGTATTAAGGGCGTGAATGGTAACTATTATGTATCTTCTTCTTCTTTTAGAGAATAAGTTTGGAACAGAAATCCATTTAGTAACACGATTTCATTTTTTTATTTTTAGGACAAATTTTTAGCCTAGAAATAGATTTAAAATAGAAATGAGAAATAGAGATTTTCAACTTTTCTATTTCTTAAACACAAGTGAGAAATATAAACTCTTCTCATCACTCACTCTCATTGCCCGTCAACCCCCTGAGAAGGAGATATTTTAGAAGATTTATAAAAAAAAAAATATATTTTGGGAATAGGATTTTTATGTCATTGTCAAATGCATATATTTGCTCAAAAACTCATCCAAGAAATTGAAATAGAAAAATCTATTTCTTGCTAGCAATTGTTCTCAAAAATATAATGGTTATCATTCGTGCCTTAAATACCATTCTCATGTTCTAAAACATATATTATGCATCTTCACTAATTAAAATGATCTATTTGCCTCACACACGGTCATAATCTAAACCCTAACCCATTTCCCACTCTTTTTCCCGCCCTTTTTCTCTCTCCTCACTAGAGGTGAGCATGGCTTCAGGGTTAAACCTAGAATTGAAGAACCGAAGAACCGGACCGATGGACACTTGTTCAGTTCCAAGTTCTAAGGTATATAAGATAGGTTTCAGGTTTCAAAAATTAGGGAACTTATTTCAACGGATAAGTTCTAAGTTCCAAGTAAGTGGAACTTGGAACTTGAAACTTGAAATAAGTTTTTATGTTTTTCTAGATTTATGTTTTTGCATGATCATGTGTTATTCTATCGTGTTCGATGATAAATGTATAGTTTGCAATCACTAGTCTAAATTTCCATTTTATGACTGATATTTTATTTTGTTGATTTTTCATATTCTGGACCACCACCCACGCCTCTTTCCCCACATCCATGTCTTTGTCTGTGGCAAGACTGTTTGCTGCTCGAAATGCTGAGTCACTCAGCTTGGGCACGAGGCTAATGATCCAAGGCCATGCGAGCTTGGCCTCAAGCTCGCTAGGGTCATGACCGACTGCAAGCCTCTGCAACAAGCTCGCAAGCAACAAAAGCTCTGCTGTAGAGCTCTGCCATGGCCGCTAGATCCAGCTCATGCGATCTCAATCTGGCCTTGAGCCAGCAGTGACGCCCTCCAAAGGAACAATGGTGGCAAGCGCAGCGAAGAGGGGGAAACATGGTGGTAAGTGTGCCGGACAGAGCAAGCCTCTAGGCTGGTGAAGAGAAAGTGCGGGCATATGTTGGGTTTTTTGGCCATGGGGTAGTTTAGAAAATAAAACAGCGACTTGGTAAAATATATGTGGGTGAGTTATACAACTTGAAAACCATTGTAACAACTGAGTATGATAGTTGTAGGTTTTGAAATGTGAGAAAGGTCTTTGATATGTGAAGTAAAACTCAGTTTGACAATTCTTAGGTCCCTCCTCGGTGTAACGAAAGTTTCACATACTTACTATTCAATAATTGACGTGTATACTACATTTCTGTCATTGAGCAGTGGATATTTAAATCAATTCTTACTTTGATAATGGACATAATAAAAATCCTGATAGATTTTATAACACAATATGCAATAACAAGTGTCTGGTTTGGTGCTCAAGTGGACATCTTAGCTTATGCATGAACGAAGACGTTCCAAGACCAATGGGTGGGTGAGTAGGAATGATACACCTAACCCGTTTGGAATCTTGTGCAGAAAGTTCTCTAATTAAACAAAGGATGGATTGATTCCATCCTTTAGCACGTACACTTCCTCAAAAAATAAGCCACGTCATCTTTTGAAATGGCAAACTCAGCAATTAATCTCGAATTAATGAATTTTATTGATTCAAATAAATAAACCCACGTTGCATTGAGAAATTAAGGTGGCAGGTCTACTTTGTTTTTAGTCCTAAAATGTAGTGTTCCGTAGATTCTTCCTCGCATCTGTTCTATTCGAATCGAGTCATTCGATACGATGGAGTGCTTCCACCACTTCCCACTAGTAGCTCCTCCAATTCGCTTACACGGCGACGGCAAACAATGGGAAAACATCACCATTTTTTGGTACATACTAGAGGTAACCATGGGTTCGACAGCCTATTGGGTTCAGTCGGCTGGGCGGACTTGGGCAAGTAATTCCTTTCTCAAGCCTAATTGTCCTGTCGGATCATTATTATTTTCATCAGGGATAGATTGGGAGAAGAGTTTTTCTAGACTCAGCACGCGATCTTACCTGCTCATTGATCAGATTAGCCTTTCCCAGACGATCTTTAGGAGGAGGTTAACCATTTTCCCTCCTTGCTTCTTCTCCTCTTTCCACCAAATGGAGGGGCAAAGAGGAAAAGGACAAAGGAAAGATTATGATCTGCCTTGGAAGATGACAACTAAGAACAGATATGCAATTTGACTTGGCGCTGAGCATTAGGTCGAACGTGAAGCCACTACGACATGAATTTTTGAGCCTTAGAAAGAGATTGATTTGCATTTTGAAACGTTGTGTCCACTCAAAAAGCATTGCATAGTTCAGATCATGTAGATTAAGTCCATCTGAATTATTAATCATGTAAACCCCTTTTTAGGATTTATATAATCAAAGATTCCAATGATATCAATTCATATAATATACAGACCGTGTAATAACTTCTTGATATTCACCATAAATGTATTATAAAGTATATATAATCCAGGCAAGTTGAAGCAATGCAAACTACCTTGATCGACTCAATGTTCTTTCTATGTCCATGATAGCCACCTATTAAAGATGAAATCGATCATTCCGAAGCAAAGTCGCCACGGCTCACTCACCCAATCTTAGCTATAATGATCAATCTCATTCGATTCGACGGATCAAAGTAGTTTGATTTTCAGAGTGTGGGGAACCATTCAAATCAGCTTGGGTTATTTCAGCTTCTCTTTGGCACCTAATCATTTGACTATTACGTTCTTCATTTCATTTCTCAATCACCAAGAATCTCAAGCAGAAAATCAAGATTTGAATTATGGCTTGATGTGCTCATGATCTCAAAAAGTTCAGAACGAAATGAAACGAAACATCCTTGCTGTTATTATTTCTATGTACCATACAACCTTCCTCCTTTTTCCCCTCTGCAAAGAAAGGTAAATTCAGCAAACACCGTGCCAAGTCTAGGCACACAACATGAGATACCAAAACGGAAGGATACTTCTACGTGGTGATTCTGCAAGAAAGGGTTTCCAAGTTTGGAGGCTGATCAATAACTTGCTCTCTACAAGGCCAGACGAGAGCTTCCAAGCTCTTCAATTGACTCATGAGCTGCTTATAAACAGCGAGTCTCACTTTCGAAATCATCAGCGCCATCCTCTTCCTCGACCTCTTCAACCGCCGCCCGATCTTCACCTTCAACCGGCACAACCTCACTCTCAGGAGCGAAGGCCTCCTCCGAGCATCGGCTTGCTCCAACACCTTGTAGATCAGGAACTGCGCTTTCCGGTGCTTTTTCTCTTCCGGGTCCTCAAAATCCATCCTTGCGTATGCATACGGCTTCTTGAAAAGAGCCATTGGCGATCCTTGGAATCGAGCCAGGTTGAAGAGAGGGGAGTATGTTATGGACGACTTGAAACCAGGGGTAGGCGGCCAGTTGCTTTTTATAGAGTGTGTCAGAAGGTAGACATTGCATCAGTTGATGAGGGCACAATGCATGTGCACTCATGTTCGTTAGGATAAATCATAAAGTAAGTAGAGAAAACATAAGTAAACTTGGCATGAAAATCTTACATCATTTGGGCGCTAAAATTTGACCTCTAGATAAAATTGATGTTGATTGGATGAATCATGTGCACTCAATAGATACTCTCTTTCTTCTCCTGAGTTTCTTCAACGGTCTAACTTTTCTGGATAAAAAGTAATGCGGCGTATATTAAGAAAACCGATCTAAAAAGTTGTCTTTATTGATAAAGCAAACCCTTATTTGGGTGTTAATACACATAACTCATTTATTCAAATGCTCACATATGGTCTGTTGCATGCTAATTGGGTTTAAGATATCGATCATAATCATCCACTCTTACTAATAACATAAACGCATGGAATCATAATATTATAATGAACTTTTCAAATATTGTTGATGTCACATATGATATTGAATTGGAACAGCATGTATGTGGAGGAAACTATGAATACAAAAGTCTCCAGCTGTAGACACCCCTAAGGGGAAATTGAACCTGTCCGGACCAAGATGGCACTCGATTTGATTTATTTATTTATTTGCGTTTGCTTTGTCCTTTTTTTTTTTTTTTTAATGAAATATGTCGAACTAGTATAGTAGGAAGCAAAGTCAAATGGCAGACATGAGGCATGCCATTGCCTTGAAAAGGTTTCATTGACAAGAAAAAAATTTCAAAATTTATTCCATGAAATGAGTCAATCTGAAATCATGAGATTCGTTTATATATCTTGATAAAAAAATACACATATATATATATGAGCTTTTCGTCCATTTTTTTTTTATACGATTGATCCGATAGTCCACATTGTCAATAATGCGCAACCCTATACATTTCTTCTTCCCACACAAATTAAAATAATCTTAGGAAGAGTGTGCTTGTTAACTAGTCTGTTTGAATTGCCAAAATCCTTGGGATAGTCCATGTTATATCAACTAAGAAAGGAGGCATTTGCCATGGGCTACCTGCAACTCCACCTGTGGAAACCCGCCTCATCTCCAACAACATTTGATTCCTTTTTCATTTAAGCTATATCATAAAGTATATCGAGTAGCGAAAATTTTGTGTCCATCGAAATTATGACAAACCCTTCACTAGAAAACAACAGTAGCCTTGGAATTAAGCTTAGGTAGGCCAGAAAAATTAGTATGGTTCTTGATGTTAGTCCAACACGTTGAAAATCATAATTCGTGACCTTAGTCCACTAACCTTTTGAGGGAAATAGCCAATTCATGCACCTAGGTCAATCGTGCCACCCTAACTAAGTTTCACATTGAAAAGTAAAGAGTTTAGGTATAACTATTCATAGGGTAGGGAAAGGACAGATCAAAGCCAAATCTCACTTTATGAGACATTGTTGTTACACCTCCACTAACAAACCTTAATCGAGACAGGACTGCTCTTCACTTTATGATTAACTTCATAGACTCGCTTAAAATGAGTCCAACCAGTATTTTCCTAATAACATTTTATGTCAGTCGTCTAATTAATAGAAGATTTTTCCAATTGCGGTATTATTCATCAGAATGAATTTAAGCTTGAGTTCATTAATCTACCTCGTAAGACTTGCATCAACTAGAAAGTTCAAACTATCAACGTCGACAGTGGTTTTTGAGTAAAACCATGCTCAGGTAAGACAACACGAACAACACATACTCGTCATTTCAAAGTGCATGCATCAGTACGGTATTAGTCTAATCGAAATTTGAAGAAAATAAAGAGATGGAAAGTGACCTAGAAAGGGTGGCCAAGAGCACGCGTGCATGTCCACAGCGTCGACAACTGAACGTTCCACATTAAAATCCGTGAATCATTGAGGTTCACTGCATTCGTTTTGTTCAAAATAAATAAATAAATTAGTAAACATATAAATAACTTGAAAGTGTCGTTTAAGTTGAGCGGAATGGGATCATGCGCAGCAATAATCAAAAAGCAACGATCAGAGTTGACTTTTTTTTTTGAAAATTTTTCACTTGGGCTTCCATTAATTAGAAAAACCGTCACCGAATAATTCTAAAAGAAATAGAAAATAATGTATTTATAAATTATGACTTTTCAAGTGGTTCGTTGAAGGTCTTTCTCTATTTTCTTTTTTTCTTTTTTTTAACTTATTTTTTTAGTAATGAACCAGTGATGATTCGAGCAGCTAGTGCTTGTAACTTTTCCCAAAATAAATAAATAAATAAAAAATTAAGAAGGCAACTTGAAAACGTAGCGTGAAAAATGCATTGCCTCGGTCCCTCGACTTTTAATTTTCAGGTGTCATCAAAGACACGGTTCAGCCATGAGAAGTAGGAGAGAGTGAGGGTAGTCGTTGGTTTTTCCTGGTTGAGGTGTTGTTTGAAAGTGAAATGAGGATTTGGTAAATTACATGTGGGCGAGAAATGTGACTTTAAATCTTTTGTATTTAAGGTAAGATAAATGACGAGGTCATGCGAGCTTGGCCTAAGCTCGTGTGAGATCAGGCTCGAGCTTGCAAGGGCCACAGCCAGCATGAGCTCTTTAGCAGAAGCTTGGCCATGGCCACCGGATCTAAGTCATGCCACCTCCATTTGGCCTTGAGCAGGCATGGCACCAGCCTTCAAATTAACAAAAGGCAGCGCGCGCGATGAATCGGGGGAAGAGAAGGCAATGGTTGTGTTGAACCGAGCTAGCCTTCCGTGTGGGAGGAGACATTAGGGGTGGACTGTTGGGTTATTTCAGATGTGGTGTGGGTAAGAAACATAACTTGAAGCCTATTGTAAAAATTAGGGATGATAATTGTAGATTTCACAGTATGATGGAAGATATTTGATATGAGAAGTAAAATTGAAGATAATTTTCGTAATTTTACCTCAACATTAAGTACATAGTGTTATTAGGTCCCTCGTCGGTGCAAAAATAAATTATATGCACCTGCCACTCGATGATTGACATATTTACTTACAAATAATTGTGTAATCAAATTCTTTCACATGTTGATAATTCGAGAGTGAATGTGTAGATTGATTCTTACACCAACACTAGACCTGATAAAAATCCCAATATGTTATGTTTATATGGTACAATATCCAACGATAAGTGTTTGATTTGGTGTACAAGTGGAGACATTTTAGCTTAGCCGTGATTGAAGATATCTCCATTACCCGTGGGGCGGTTGGATAAGAATGATGCACCTAACCCGTTTGGAATCTCGTGTAGAAAGTTCCTTTTTTTTTAATTCAACAGTATATCGATTGATTCCATTATTTAGCCCGTACACACCCTTAAAAAATAATAATAATAAGCCACGTCATTTTTAGAAGAATGATAAATTCAGCATTTAGTTTTGAAATTATGACTCAAATAAATAATATGTTTAATTGGAGAGTAAAGTTGTAAATACACATTTTAAGGGGAAAAAATGTGTTGTGTCATCATATTTTTCCCCTAGTTGGATTTGGATAAATTGTTTTATCTCCTATAATAATCTCATATGGTCTAAATGGGATTTATTTTCTATAGAAGAAAACCCAAAATACTTTAAACTGAGGGTGACAAGTTCCTAGGTGGGCAGTAGCGAAACTGCCCATTAAGAACTAACTCCAAAAAATTAGAATGGGAAATTGCTAATTGGTTCTATGGATTCACCTGGGTATTTGACCACAATCCGATTCTTGGGTGGTCCATTAAATTGTCAAAATGTCCCCTTTTAGAAGAAGCATAAGACTTGAGAACAAGCAACGAGATCAAAGGTCAATGAGATCGAAAGTCGGAGGTGATAGAGAGCAAAAGTGACAAAGGCAGCGATGAGACCAGGCGATCTAGAGTGAAAGTGAGAAAAAGATCAACTAGGCTAGAGGCCATATAGAGCGAGAGTGAGAGAGGGAGGTGAGGCTACAAGATGAGTGAGGTGAGAGATGAAGAGAAATAAAGAAGAAATTAGTGTTTTGATCTAAAAAGTTAAAACATAATTTTTTTTAAAAAAAATCTATATATACTAGTCTAGTTTGGGTGGGCGGTTCTATACTTAGAATCGAGGCTAGGAACAAGGCTAGTCATCATGGTAGCCGCCGATTCTAGGTTGGTCTAGTTCGATGCTAGGCGGTCCGAGCGATTCATGATTCTTTTGCATATCCCTACTTTCAATGACAAATTTTAGGTTTTAAAGTTGAAATTTATGGAACGATAGGTGATGAATAGGAAAAATTGTCCAAAAATCCTAAACCTATTAGTTCTAAACCTTCAATTTTGCCAATTAAGTCTTAAACATTTTCATCTTTTGTTAATTGAGTCCATCCAATCAATTTTGGCCAGAATTAACTAACATGGACTACCAGCACTAACATGGCACTTTCTAAATAATATTTTGAATTTTTATGGTTTTTTTTTTCTTTTTTTTTTTTTTTTTTGAAGTTTTAGAGAGAGAAACTACGATCCTCACTAGCCACAGGTGAGGGCCAATCAACCCTTGCCAGCCTCGCCTAGAATCAATGAAGAACGCGATGCCCTTGCTAGATTTGGCCAAACAAGGGGGCAAGGGACGTGACACCCTCACCTAAGGTTGACAATGATCAACTGGCCTTCTTCACTAAACCTCTCTCCAAAACTTAAAAAAAAAATATAAAGAAAAAGAAAAAATCATAAAAATTATTAAAAATATAAAATGTTTAAAAATGCCACATTAATGCTAACTATCCACTTCAGTGAATTCCAACCAAAATTAGTCGAATGGACTCGATTAACAAATGATGAAAATATTTAAGACTCAATTAGCAAAATTGAAAGATTTAGAATTGAATTAGCAAAAGTGCATTAGATTTGGGACATTATGGACAATTTTCCCATGATGAATAATATTAAACTATTTCTAACAACAAACAAATCATAATTCAAAGTGTCACGTAACAAGCAGGATTGTAAACTTTGTACCAAAATATGGATTTTGTTTCCATGCTGATAAATTTCAATAAATGTAGATAAGCATCCAAATACCGTTGGTTTAAAAAAATTAACTATGAGTTAGGCCTTGTTTGTAATTCATCGACACTTTTATGAAATTACCAATTATTTTTATATAGGAGGCAAATAAGCAATTTCCATATTAACTTACCGACAATTTTTTTTATACAAATCAATCGAGCAAAAAGTGAAAATTGATAAATAATTCAAATGAGGATTAATAATCTAAACTAATTAATAACTTAATCAGAGTGAAATTGGAAAGTCACTCAAATAAAAATTATGAAAGCATCATCTACAAAAGCCAAAACTAGAATACATATTGATGATGGAAATTTCTGATGAACAAATCATATTCAGGTCCAAGTTGAAACACTAATCTATGCATCTGAATTCCTTCTTGGGAACTCCCAAAAGCCGCCACAAGGTTCAAACATAACAGCAAGCATCGTAGATACAACATTTCGATCGGGCATCTTAGCGAACAACTCTTTGGCAGCACCGACGCCAACATTCTTTCAATATCCGTCCAGCATTGGGCTCCATTCCGAGTCTTGCCTCTTTGTTTCAATACAAGCAAAACTAGGAGAACTGTTTTTACAAAAAAAAACCTTATAAAAGATATTACGAGAACTGTTTTTACGAAACATCCTTGTTGGTATGTTCTATGTCCTATGCAATCTTCCTCCTTTTTCCCTTCAGCAAAGAAAGGCAAAATTCAGGAAAGACCACGCCAAGATTAAACTCACAACATGAGACATCAAAACGAAAGGATAGTTCTAGTGGTGGTTATGCAAGAAAGAGTTTCAGAGGTTGGAGGCTGATCAATAGCTTGGTCTCTACAAGGCCAGACCAGAGCTTCAAGCTCCTCAATTGACTCATCAGCTGCTTATAAACGGCAAGTCTCGCTTTCGAAACCATCAGCGCCATCCTCTTCCTTGACCTCTTCAACCGCCGCCCGATCTTCACCTTCAACTGGCACAACTTCACTCTCAGGAGCGAAGGCCTCCTCTGAGCATCGGCTCGCTCCAACACTTTGTAGATCAGGAACTGCGCTTTCCGGTGCTTTTCTCTTCCGGGTCCTCGAAATCCATCCTTGTGTACGCATACGGCTTCTTCAAAAGAGCCATTGTCGATCCTTGGAATCGAGCCGTTGAAGAGAAGGGAATGTGTTTTGGAGGAGTTGAAACCAGGGGTGGAAGACCAGCTGGTTTTTATAGTGTGTTAGGAGGTAAACATTGCCTCAGTTGATGAAGGCACCATGGATGTGCACTCATGTTCGTTAGGATAAATCATTAAATAAGGAGAGAAACAACAACAAAAATTGGCCTGTATATCTTACATCATTTGGGTGCTAGAATTTGACCTAAAATCTTATTATAAGATTATATTGATTTTGATTGGATACATCAATGGAGACTCCACTTCAAAGACAATATGGGGTTCCTCAATAGGTACTCTTTTCATCTTCTGAGTTTCTTCAACAGGTATAATTTTTCTGGATAAATGGTAATGCGAGGTCTATTGAAAAAATTGATCTAAAAAGTTGTTATCTTTATAGATAAAGCAAAATCTTTATTTGGGTTTTAATACATACAACCCGTTTATCCAAATGCTCACATACAATATGTCACGTTGCTTGATATTCTAGTTTCACATATCAAATATATCGATCATAGTCATCCACATTTACTAAAAATATAAATACATAATATCGTAAGATTGAGATACTTATCAATAATTGTCAACAACACGTATGATATTAAATTGGAATAGCATGTATGTTGAGGAAGCTATGGATACAATAGTCTCCACCTTCTGGCCGGATCAAGACGGCCCTCAATTTTTGTTCTGCCTTTAACGTTTGTGTTGTCGTTTATATAATGCTGAATAATGTCGAACAAGTAGAGTTGGAGGCAAAGTCAAATGGGAGACATATTGGCATTGTATCGATCTGTCTACACAACACAAGGTTCATCAGTTTAAAGAAAATCATTAATAACATTATAACGATGCTCAGAAGAACAAGATTTTCCAAATATGGTAAGGGAAAACCCTTAGAAAAGAAAATTTCAAAATGTTTTCTATTGAATTAGACATATCTCCCTTCGAAAAATTATGATTGTGATACTATCTATTTCAATAAAGATATCTATATGTACATATATTTAGATATAAAAGCTACTCATACATTTCTACTGAAGTGATTGATTAGATCACCACATCATGATTAACACGTAACTCAATACATTATTATTTCCAATACAAATTAAATAATCTTATGATGGGTATGCTTGTCAACTAGAACATATGAATTAGGAGTATGCAAAAAAACCAGAAACCGCCTAGACTGCCCAAAACCGGACCTAACCAACCCAAAACTAGCGGTTCCCATGGAGATCAACTTGGTTCCTAGTTCCAATAAATTGGAACCAATGAATATCGGTCTAGTCCCCAATTTCCAAGGTGGACCACCCACTCAGACCGAACTGTATTGATACATATTTCAATAATGATTTGAGATTATCTTGTGCATTGCAAATAGCTTGGATCAATTTAGCATGAGATTGGTGTTGAATCTAAATTGTTAATATGTTTTCTCATCTTTTAGCCAAACACATATAACCTATTTGATAAAATGTTTCTGAGAGGCAATATGTTTGTACTGAAGTAGCATGTTTTATGTTAAGATCAAATTGGTTTTATGTGAGTTTTTGTCATTGATTTCACACATTCTAAAATGATTTTTGTACGCATCTACAAGTACAATTGAACATTTTCATGAATTCAAAAGGGTTTTGAAAATCATGGTTTTGTTGGGAACATTTAGACTGGTTCCATGGCCGATCCTGTTTCCAAGTGAATCCATGGAGCACAAAATAGGACATTAGTGAGTGATTCCAATTCTAGAATGAAAACCGTCCACCTAGACCATACTTATCCAGGAATGAATTGCCAAATCCTTGGGATAGTTAATTCGGTCCAATATCAACTAAGGAAGGAGGCATTTCGACCGGGCCACCTGCACCTACACTTATATAGAAACCTGTCTCATCTAAACATCATTTGATTACTAATTATAGTCATTTGAAGGATATGATATGGTATCTCAACTAGCTATAATTATTTGTCATTTGAAACTAGGAAAACCCATTATTAGATAAGTATAATAGTCTTTTGTTTTCTCTCGATCTCTTGGAATTTAGAATAGGTAGGCTAGAAAAATAATATGGTTTAATAATGTTATTCCAAATTAATGGACCATAAGTCATCACCTTCACAGGTTTACCAACGTTGAGGGAAAGAGGGAATTCATGCACCTATGTAGATTAAGCCGGTCCTAATAAAGTTTCACGTTAAAAGGAAAAGTCAGAGTTTCGTTATAACTATTTCATGAGTAGGGAAGGGACATTTCAGTCACACATCTGTTAAAAAAACCTAATCGAGTGTGATTGCTTTTTGCTCTAAGATTGAATTAATAGATTTTGGAAAAGTGAGTCCAAACAATATTTTCCTCTCAATGTTTTATATCGGTCATTTTAATGAATTCAAAATTTTCCAGTTTTAATAATTTTCAGTAGAATGGAAAGAAAAAATTGAATTGGAATTAGTTGAAGACAATATCCACTTGGCTCATGGGGTACAAGAGTGAGTCTAAGTATGACTTCGTTAATAAACCTTGTAAGACTCACATTCATTAAAAATTTTAAACCCGTTGACGTTGAGTTTTCAGTGAACTACATATATTAATTATTTCCTATCTGATCAATTATTCAAATGATAATCTAGTTCTCGATGGTCTTCAATAATAGTATTATTCAAATGATAATCTAGTTCGGGGTTTTGATGGTCTTCAATAATAGTATACAAAACTACAGTGATACGAACAACATTTGCTTGTCATTTCACAGTGCATGCGTTAATATAATATTATACTCCGTTTGTTTCACGGAAAAGACCGAGCTTTTTTCTTTCTTTATCTATTATTTTTATCATTTTTATTTATTTATATGTTAACATTTTAACCCATCATTTATTGAAATATTTTAAAATTAATCCTGTGTGTGTTGGAATCACGTCTCAAAATTCTGAACTTCCTTGTTGGAATTATGGAGTCAAGTGTCAAAGAATGTCGGAAAAGTTGGCTGGATGTCAAATTTTCCGACACATATTAATTAAATGTTGGAGAGTGTCAAAAATTGTCGAAGTGTCTGACACAACATGACATATGTCTAATGCGACACAAAAGCTGTTGAAGTGTATCATTACTTCTTAATATTTTACCTTCTGAAACGACCGAACGGACTAAGAAGAATCAAATGTCGAAGATACTCTCGAGTTCAAAAATAAATAAATGAAGGTTGACTTTTTTTTTTATAAATATCTTTTGTCCCCCATTAACTAGGAAAACCGTCGGCAAATAAGTCTAGGAGAAATAGAAAAACAACATATTTATAAAATAACTATCTTCAACTAATTTGATTGATCTGGGGATTCGTTGAAGTCTCTGTTTTTCTTTTTCTTTTTCAGCTTATTTTTTGGTAATGAGCGAAGATCGAGCTATTCGTCTTCTTTTTTCCAATAAAAAAAAAAGAGAAGGCAGCGTGAAAAATACATGATGCATCAGCCTCTAACTTTTAATTTCTCAGTGTCTTCAAAGACACTCTTGCCACAACTGGGGATCAATAATCGTTTTTCAGGGCTAGCCTCCCCGAGATTTTACATCTAAATAGCGGCTTACGGTAAGACCCGCCGATGCCACCGGGCACTAGAGGGTCGTGTGCTCCCCCGAAGGTTGAGCTCCAACGGTTCCTCGGTCATAAAAAGAAAAAGAAATAATAATAATAATCATCATTTTTCAGGAAGTGACTATTTTAGCGATAAATACAAAAATCATTCTCAATTTTTCACTGCGTATTAAGGTTGCGAAGATAATTATTTTATTTTTCCATTTTTTAATTTTTCAGGGAACAAGTTTAGAATAGAAATAACAAGATATTATTTTTTCTATCGTTCGAACAAATTTTTAGCCTAGAAATAGATTTGAAACATAAATAAAAAAAAAGTAGAAATTTTCTGCTCTTCCATTTCTCGAATGAAAATTAGAAATAAAAAGTTTTCTTATCTCTCACCCTCTTCGCCCGCTACCCCTGCCAGCCATTCACTATTACCCACCACCTACCCAAGAAGGAGATCTCTAAAAAGGTCTATCAAACCAATTTTTATTTCAAGAGTAGAAATTTTGTATCATTATTAAACTCATATATTTGCTCAAAAATTCATCTAAAAAATAAAAATAGAAAAATCTATTTTTAGCAAGAAATTATTTTCAGGAATAAAATGATTATTATTCGTGCCCTATGTACCATCTTCACATCCTAAAACATACATTTTGCATCTTCACTAATTAAAATGATCTATTTGCCTCATGCAAGACCATAATCTAAACCTTAACCCGTTTCCCACTCTCTTTCCTTGCCCTTTTCTCTCTCCTCACTAGGGGTGAGCATAATTTCAAAGTAGAATCTAAAACCAAATAATCATATCAATGGGAAGTTGTCTAGTTCTAGGTTCCAATGTATGCATGGCAAGTTCCAAGTGCCAAAAATTGGGAAACTTGTTTCAACGGGTAGGTTCAAGTTCTAGATAGGTGGAACCTAGAAATTAAAATAATTTTTTTGTATTTTTCTTGGTCTATGCCTTCTTATGATCATGCGGTATTCCATCGTATCCAATGATAAATTTAGAATTGGGAACCACTAGTTTAAGCTTCCATTTTATGACTAAGATTTTACTTTTTTAACATTTCGTATTCTTTGTATGTCTAAGTATAAATTATGGTCAGTAAATTGTAATGGCAAATAATGATCATTAAACATGATAAATCATTACAATCGTTCAATTTACAATATAGGTGAATCATAGTAGAACCCGAAACCTATGACAAAGCAGATTCTAGGTCCTAGGATATATAGCATAGGTTCCAGATTTCAAAAATTAAACAAAATATTCTAACAAGTGGATTTTAGGCTCCAAATGAAATCTATACATAATCGAGAACCGCTCTCCCTACTCCTCACACACAACAGCATAGCAAGCCATGTTGTGAGAGCCACCATAGTGCCGAGCTATTGCTTGATGCTTAAGCCTGACCGCAAGCGCCACTAACGACACCCTTGATCACCACCCACGCCTCTTTCCCCACATCCGTGTCTTTGTCCGTGGCAAGATTGCTCGCCGCTCACAATGCCGAGTAGCTCAGCTTGAGCCCAAGACTCACGATCCAGGCCATGCAAGCTCGGCTTCAAGCTCGCTAGGGTCAAGACCGACTACAAGCCTCTGCAACAAGCTCGCAAGTAACACAAGCTCTACCGTAGAGCTCTGCCATGGCCGCTAGATCAAGGTCATGCCATCTCAATATGGCCTTGAGCCGGCAGTGACGGCCTCCAAAGGAACAATGGCGGCACACATAGTGAAGAGAGAGAGAAGTGGTGGTGAGTGTGTCGGACGGAGCAAGCCTCTCGGCTAGTGGAGAGAAAGTGCGGGCATATGTTGGGTTTTTTGGCCGTGGGGTAGTTAGAAAATTAAATGGCGACTTGGTAAATTATGCGTGGGTGAGTAATATAACTTGAAGACCATTGTAACACTAAGTATGATAGTTGTAGCTTTTAAAATGCGAGAAGAGTATTTGATATGTGAAGTAAAATTCAGTATGAAAAGTGTTAGGTCCCCTCAGTTTAACAAAAGTTTCACATACTCACCGTTCAATAATTAACATGTATACTTGACAATAATAACATAATTGACTTCTTTAACATGTTTATCGTCGAGCAGTGCATATGTAAATGAATTCTTACATTGATTATGGACATAATAAAAATCCTGATGTGTTATATAATACAATATGCAAAAACAAGTGTCTAGTTTGGTGCTCAAGTGATATCTTAGCTTATGCATGAATGAAGACGCTTCAAGACCAATGGGTGGTCGAGTAAGAACGATGCCCTAACCCGCTTGGAATTTTGTGCGGAAAGTTTTCTAATTAAACAGTGGATGGATTGATTCTATCCTTTAGCACGTACACTTCCTCAAAAATTAAGCCACGTCATCTTTTTAAATGGCAAACTCAGCAATTAATCTCGAATTCATGAATTTTATTGATTCAAATAAATAAACCCACGTTGTATTGAGAAATTGAGGTGGCAGGACTAATCCGTTTTTAGTCCTATAATGAAGTATTCCGCAGATTCTTCCTCGCATCTTTTCTATGCTAATCAAGTCATCTGATGCGGTGAAGTGCTTCCACCACTTCCCACCAATAGCTCCTCCAATTTGCTTATACGGCGACAGCAAGCAATGTGAGAACATCACCATTTTTATGGTACATACCAGAGGTAATCATGGGTTCGACAGCCTATTAGGCCCTTTCTGACCCTAGTTGTCCTGTCGGGTCATTTTTATTTTCATCAAGGATAAATTTGGAGAAGAGTTTTTCTTGACTCAGCACGCTACTTCACCTGCTTATTGATCAGATCTGGCCTTATCCAGACGATCATTAGGAGGAGATTAACCATTTTCCCTCCTTTTGCTTCTTTTCCCCTTTCCACGAAATGGAGGGGCAAAGAGGAAAATGACAAAGGAAAGAGGATGATCTGCCTCGGAAGATGACAACTAAGAACAGACATGCAATTTGACTTTGGAGCTGAGCATTAGGTCGAACGTGAAGCCACTACGACATGAATTTTGAGCCTTAGAAAGATTGATTCATTTTGAAGTTGTATCCACTCAAAAAAAAAAATTACATAATTTAAATCATGTAGACTAAGTCCATTTAAATTGTTAATCATGTGAATTCATTTTTAAGATTCACGTAATCAATGATTCCAATGATATCGATTCCATATGATATGTAGACCATGTAATAACTTCTTGATATCCACCATATATGTATTATATGGTACATATATTCCAAGCACGTTGAAGCAATGCAAACCATCTTGATCGACCCATTGTTCTTTCTATATCCATGGTAGCCACCTACTAAATGTGAAATCAATCGTTCGGAAGCAAAGTTGCCACGAATCACTCACCCAATCTTAGTTGTTATGATCAATCTCATTCGATTTGACAAATTTTCACAGTGTGGGGAACCATTCAAATCAGCTTAGGTTATTTCGGCTTCTCTTTGGCACCTAATTGTTTGACTATTACATTCTTCAGTTCATTTCTCAACCACCAAGAATCTCAAACAGAAAATCAAGATTTGAATTATAACTTGATGTGCTTATGACCTCAAAAAGTTCAAAATGAAACGAAACGAAACATCCTCGTTGTTATTATTCCTATGTACTATACAATCTTCCTCCTTTTTCCCTTCTACAAAGAAAGGTAAATTCAGTAAACACCACGCCAAGTTTAAACACACAACATGAGATACCAAAACGAAAGGATACTTCTACGTGGTGATTCTGCAAGCATGGGTTTCCAAGGTTGGAGGCTGATCAATAGCTTGCTCTCTTCAAGGCCAGACGAGAGCTTCTAAGCTCTTCAATTGACGCATGAGCAGCTTATAAATGGCGAGTCTCGCTTTCCAAATCATCAGCGCCATCCTCTTCCTCGACTTCTTCAACCGCCGCCCAATCTTCACCTTCAACCGGCCCAACCTCACTCTCAGGAGCGAAGGCCTCCCCCGAGCATCGGCTTGCGCCAACACCTTGTAGATCAGGAACTGCGCTTTCCGGTGTTTTTGCTCTTCCGGGTCCTCAAAATCCACCCTTGTGTATGCATACGGCTTCTTGAAAAGAGCCATTGTCGAATCTTGGAATCGAGCCAGGTTGAAGAGAAGGGAGTGTGTTTTGGAGGAGTTGAAACCAGGGGTAGGAGGCCAGTTGCTTTTTATAGAGCGTGTCAGGAGGTAAACATTGCATCAGTTGATGAGGGCACAATGCATGTGCACTCATGTTCGCTAGGATAAATCATAAAATAAGTAGAGAAAACATAAGTAAACTTGGCCTGAAAATCTTACATCATTTGGGTGCTGAAATTTGACCTCTAATTTAATCACAAGATAAAATTGATGTTGATTGGATGAACCATGTGCACTCAATAGGAACTCTTTTTCTTGTCCCTGGTTTCTTCAACGGCCGTATATTAAGAAAATCGATCTAAAAAGCTGTCTTTATCGATAAAGCAAACCCTTATATGGGATTGTTAATACACATAACTCGTTTATTCAAATGCTCTCATACGATCTATTACATGCTGATTGAATTTAAGATATTGATCATAGTCATCGACATTACTAATAACATAAATGCATAGAATCATAAAATTATAATCAACTTATCAAATATTGTCAATGTCACATATGATATTGAATTGGAACAGTAGGTATGTGGAGGAAACTATGAATACAAAAGTCTCCAGGTGTAGACATCCCTACGTGGAAATTGAACCTGTCCGGACCAAGATGGCACTCGATTTGATAATTATTTATTTGTTTGCGTTTGCTCTGTCCTTTTTTTTAATGAATTATGTCGAGCTAGTAGAGTTGGAAGCAAAGTCAAATGGCAGACATGAGGCATGCCATTGCCTTGAAAAGGTTCAATTGAGGAGAAAAATACTTTCGAAATTTATTCCATGGAATGGACCAATCAGAAATCGTGAGATTCGTACTCCAAATCTCAATAAAAAACACATGTATATACCAGCTACTCGTGCATCTCTTGTAATACGATTGATCTGATTGTCCACGTCGCTAATAATGCGCAACCATGTACATTTCTCCTTCCCATGCGAATTAAAATAATCTTAGAAAGAGTGTGCGTGTCAACTAGTCAGCCTGAATTGCCAAATGCTTGGGATGGTCGATGTGATACCAATTAAGCAGGGAGGCATTTGGCCCGGACCGCCCGCAACTCCACCTATAGAAACCCGCCTCATCTCCAACAACATTTGATTCCTAATTTTATTCATTTAAGCTATATCATAAAGAACATCGAGGGGCGAAAAAAAAAATTTGTCCACCGGAGTTATGACAAACCCGTGATTAGATAACAACAATAGTCTCGGAATTAAGTTTAGGTAGGCTAGAAAAATTAGTATGGTTCTTGATGTTAGTCCAACCTGTTGAAAATCATAAGTCATGACCTTAGTTCACTAACCTTAGAGGGAAATAGCCAATTCATGCACCTACATCGATCGCATTGTCCTAACTAAGTTTCACATAGAAAAGTAAAGAGTTGAGGTATAACTATTCATAAGGTAGGGAAGGGACAAATCAAAGCGAAATCTCAATTTATGAAACATTTGTGTGTTACACCTCCATTAACAAACCTAAATCGAGCTGAGCCTTCTCTTTGCTCTATGATAATGAGTCCCATATTTTCCTCGTAACATTTTATGCCGGTCGTTTAATTAAGAGAAGATTTTTCCAATTGTGATGTTATTCATTGGAATGAATTTGAGTTTGTGTTCATTAATCTACCTCATTAGACTTGCATTTGCTGAAAAGTTAGAACCATTGACCAACGATGGGTTTTGAGTAAAAACATGCTCAGGTAAGACAATACCAACGACGCATACTCGTCATTTCAAAGTGCACGCATCAACACGATGTTAGTCCAATTGAAGTTTGAAGAGAAAAAAGAGATGGAGAGTGACGTAGAAAGGGTGGGCAAGAGCACGCGTGCATGTCCACAGCGTCGACAACTGAACGTTGGACATTAAAATACGCAAATCATTGAGGTCCAAAACAATTAAATAAATAAGTAAATATATAAACAAATTAAAAGTGTGGTTTAACTTGAGGGGATTGGGATCATGGCGCAGCAATTATCAGAGAAGAAATTATCAGAGTTGACTTTTAATTGAAATATTTTCTCTTGGGCTTCCATTAATTAGAGAAACCGTCACCGAATAAGTCTAAAAGAAGTATAAAATAATATTATTTGCAAATTACGTGTTTTCAAGTGATTTATTGAAGGTCCTTCTCTATTTTTTTTCTCTTTCTTCCTTAGCTTATTTTAATAGTAATGAACTGGTGAAGATTCGAGCAGCTAATGCTTCTAATTTTTCCCAAATAAAGAAACTGAGAAGGCAACTTGAAAACGTAACGTGAAAAATGCATTGCCTCAGCCCCTCGATTTTGATTTTCTAGGTGTCGTCGAAGGCACGTCTCAGCCACGAGTAGGTGGAGTTTTTCCGGATGAGGTGTAGTTTTGAAAGCAAAATGAGGATTTGGTAAATTACGTGTGGCAAGGAATATAACTTTTGTTAAACAGGAATACGTAGCTAGCTAGGAGATCATTGGCACACAGCAAGTCAAAGTTCGTGTTGAATTTGCCGGCCTATGAAGGCCGCCCGTGACAATCTCCTAATGGGGTGCCTTATTGGGTTATGCACTTTATTTTAACATCCCGAAGCTTGAACCCCTCATACCCCTCATTGGCTAGTCGATAATTTTCTTCCTGACCAACAAGGGAATTCAAAATACGGCAAGAAGTCTCACCCATCAAGAGTTCTTCTCCCTGTTTCTTTCCTAAATCTTTTAAGGACTTACTCAGATCCAAATCTTCTATATTTATAGTGACATCGATGGTGAGGTCATGCGAGCTTGGCTTAACCTCGTGCGAGAATGGGCTCAAGCTTGCAAGGCCATGGCCGGGGTGAGCCTCTGCAACAGGCTCGAGAGCTGCATAAGCTCTTTAGCAGAAGCTCAGCCATGGCTGTCGGGTCTAGATTGTTCGACCTCCATTCGGCCTTGAGCCGGCACGGCACTGTCCTTCAAATTAACAAAGGCAAAATGCCTGGTGCACTGGGGGGAGAAATGGCGGTGGTTGTGTCAAACTGAGCAAGCCTCTCGCATTAGAGGAGAGACTACAGGTGGGTGTTGGGTTTTTCGGATGTGGTGTAGTTTCAAAAAATGACAATTTGATAAATTACGTCTGTAACAAATACCTTGAAATCTATCATAAAATCTGAGGAGGGTAATTATAGATTTCACAATGCGATGGAAGGTATTTTATAGGGAAAGTAAAATTGAACATGATTTTCATTAACTTTTCCTTAGTATTAAGTACATAATGAATATTTATCAGGTCCCTTGTCGATGTAACAAAATTTTTATGCACCTGCTATTTTGATTGACATATATACTTACAATAACAATGTAATCAAATTCTTCCACGTGTTGATCATTTGAGAGCAAATGTATAGATCGATTCTTACACTGACACCAGACCTAATAAAAACCCCAATATGTTATGTTTACATGGTACAATGTCCAATAACAAGAGTCTAATTTGGTGTTCAAGTGGAGACATTTTAGCTTAGGCATGACCGAAGATATCTCCGAGACCCGTGGGGTGGTCGGATAAGAATGATGCACCTAACCCATTTGGAACCTTGTGTAGAAAGTTCCTATTTTTTAATTGACCAGTATATAGATTGATTCCATCATTTAGCACGTACACTTCCTCAAAAAAAAATAGTAATAAGCCACGTCATCTTTTAGAAGGATGACAAACTCAGCAATTAATTTAGAAATTATGAATTTTATTGACTCAAATAAATAATATGTTTAATTGGAAAGTAAATTGCAAATACACATTTTAAGGAGAAAATGTGTAGTACCGTGATATTTTTCCCCTAGTTGACCTAAATAAATTGTTTTATCTCTTATAATGATTTCATGTGGCATGGGATTTATTTATCTATAATGCAAAACCCAAGACTACTTTTGACGACAAATTTTAGGTTTAAAAATTTGGAAACCTTTGGGAAATGAATTATGTCGAATTATGTCTGACAAATCATAATTTGAGGTGTCACATAACAAGCAGAATTTTATATTTTGTACCCAAAAATATGGATTCTGTTTCCATACTGATAAATTTCAATAAATGTAGGTGAGTATCAAAATACTGTTGGTAAAAAAAAATTAACTATGACTTTGGTCTTGTTTGTAACTTATCAACACTTCTATAAAATTACCAGTTATTTTTATATAGTAGGCAAACAAACAATTTCCATATTCACTTACCGAGTTTTTTATGTTTTTATACTAGGGCCTTCCTCCCCCTCACAAGGGGAGGGGTTCAGGGGCGATAAATAAAAAGAAAGAGTCAAAGCTACACAAATCCTCCTCTTCTATAGCACTAGTGCAGCAATTCCAGGTATACCAACACGACTCCCGGACACAAAATGAGACATTCGGTACTACATAATAGGAATCGATTACATGTTCATTCAATTTTAATAAAAAAAAAATAGTATAATCCCCCAGAAAACTTTTGAATATGGTACGAAATAACAAAAATAATTGATACAAAATATGTTTCTACCCTCCATTCTGAGTCTTGCCTCTTTTTCTTTAATACTTGCAAAACTACATTTACAAAAAAAAATAGATTGACCTTTAAAAGATTTAATAAAATCGTTTTCATTGGGTTTTGTATCTTTGAATTATGAAAATAAAATTTTCCGCACAAAATGAAGAAATTGTACCGAAATAGTTGAAAAGAGAAAATCATTTTAAAAGATAAAAAAAATTGTACACAAATATGTATGAAGAAAAACTTAGTAATGTGGTCTTTCGATAAGTAAACGCGCAAACGAGTGCATTATTCTCCCTTTGGGAATAGCGAAGTTGTGTTTCGATAATCTTGAAATTTTGCAATTTCTTAGCAGGAAGCTTTCCGATGGACGATGACATATTTCTTCTGCCTATTCTTTTTCCCCATTATCATCATCAGACGACAAACTCTGCGAAAAGGCGGGGAAGTTGTAGTGTGTTTGATAATGGCCGAACAGTAATCATTTTTATTTTTTTATTCTGGAGAATATATTTAGAATAGAAATTCATTTAATAAAATTTTTATTTTTAAAATAAATTTGAAATAAAATCAAGAAAAAAAATTATTTCTTTATTCAAGAACAATTCCAGAATCAAAACCAAATTTTTTAATTTCTCTTTCTCCTCTTTCATTTCTTTTTCTTCTTCTTCCTTTTGGTTCTTCTTCCTCCTTTTGGCTGATTGCCGGCCTCGCCTTTTGGCTGATTGCCGGCCTCAACCATGGCCAGTGATTGACCAAAGGAGAGCCGACGCCCTCGCTAGCCCCCAATGACATCAAGCCACAACAAGACTCGACAATGGTGGGGCGAGGTTGGCCTCACCGGCCCATTGCAAGTCGACTTCGGCTTGGGTAGGTGACCTGGCGATGGGCCAACAAGCCTCACCCAACTCATGATGAGGCTCACGGCCCAAGCCTTGCTATGGCTCAACATCACTGGGGACTAGCAATGCTCACGGCCCTCAAAATCATATACCATATTTATTTATTTATTTAAAAATTTATTTATTTAAATCATTAAAAATTAAAAATATATATATTATAAATAAAAAAAAATCATTCCTAGGCAAAAATTGTTCCCGAACACAGTACCCTTGGTCTCCCACTTAAAACTTTTCCTCAGCTGAAAATTTTCCTTTAGCGTAACCAAATCTCATCCACGTTCAGGATACATAATACACCACAACCATGTTTTTCCTGTGCAGCTACACCACGATGTTCCAATGTGTATATAAGTGAAAAATTCAAAATCCTAGCGTTCCGGTTTGTCGATTCCAGTAGCCACACTATCTATCCCTTGGAGAAAAGAGGGTTTACAGGCAAAGCTTCAGCTCTTCGCCCCGTTGGGCTCGACCCCATCATCCAATAGGTGAAACACACTTCAATTTAACTACATGAGTGAGATGGAAGATGGCCCAGTGATGGCGGCTGTTTTTTGCGCCCGCTGTGTTTCAAACTTGTAAAGCTCCTTCGTTTCCTTTTTCATGCGACGCGCTTCCCGCCTTTCCTCCTTCACAGCAGCCTGCATTCATAGATTCAGACAAACATTTTAAACGATAGGATACAATTGAAGGAACCGCTATCTTAAGGGCCAGAAACTGAAGTACACCATACAAAAGTCCTCTCCCTCTAGTTAAAGCAACAAAGTCGCACAAAGGAATGAAACTCCAATAGCTTAAAAGAATTGTTGATCAGAAAAACAAGAAACAGGTTTTTACCTTGCGCTCTTTCTTCTCTTCCTTCAACTCTTGACCGTGCTGTTTCCTTTGAGGCTGCTCATTCTTTGACACACTGCCACCCTTGACCTTTTCTGCCGAGGATTTCATGCTCCGAGGCAAATAGTCAACAGGAAGTTTTTCTTTTCCTTTGAGGGGTATTAACGGATTGGCCACACCTAAAGAAACAGAAATTGTACCGGCCAATTTCTTCTTTCTGGCTACCATAGGTGATTCAATTTTGCCTGGGTGATTATCAAGATTCGAATATGTAGAGACAATAGTTTCACAATCCCACACCTCAGATTCATCACTACTTTCTTCTACAATAACTACTTCCTTGTCATCATTCTCATTTTCGTACTTGTCTGCATATTCCACACAACGTCGGATCAAATCAGCAGCAGAATCCTGTAGCTGTTTACTTTTCACTTCTTTGTCCTTCAATAAATCAGCTGGAACTCTATACTTGTCATCAATTTCCAAGTCATCCACAACTTTGTCATCAAAAGCCTGTTTAAGCTTCAGAGCAAGGGATTCATCTTCTTCAGCCATATAACCACCATAACCATCGTTGTCACCGTCATCATCTTCCCCAGATCCATACTCCTGAAGTTCAAGCTTTGAAAAATAAAGAAGAACAACATCAGATATCAGTGAAAGAAATGGATTTAAGACATTTAAACTGAAGAAATGATGTCAACTATCAGCTGAATGGTACTAGGCTACTAGCTCATGGGAATTCCAATACCACTAGAAAATTTTCAGCATTTAAGAAGGTAAACGAGCATGGAGGAGACAGAGAGTAATAGAAGAAATTGTCCGAGTTACTGTCGATTCCTGTGTCCGATGAGGCTAAAACTCAGGCCAAAATGCACAATTTCCAACAATTTCCAGCATCTTATGAACAAAAAAAGCGACTAGTTTCATCTGAACTTATCTTCAAACTTATCCCACTAATTCAGCAGATAATTTTATCACAAGGCATGCTCAACACCCACTCAGACCAGCAAAAGCACTCACAGAAATAGAGTCAAACACACCAACATCACAAGGACTCAGACAGTATAAGCTAACATCAATGTGCTCTGAGTCAAAGAAGAACCTCATGGATTAAGATAATGAGGTCCAACCAATATGGTTTTTCTTTTTAGCAAAAGGAGCCCAACCACATAAAAAGCTCCTAACAAGTGCATGCAGACCATACCAGCAATAGACTCCTTTAAAGGGGAAAAAGGGGTAACCAAATCCAACCACAATGGTTAGAGAGAGACAGTAGCTAAAAATCAGTAGGGCAATCCAACTAGGGTAATGGTTTGTCAGCCCATCAAGTGCTCTTTAACAACAAAGCACAAGACACCAAGTGATATCCAACAAATTATACCTGCCTCTGCCATTGTCCTGCAGTCAGGCAGAAAACTAAAAGGAGGGTTCACCATCATTCACAGAAAAGGAAGTGACAGCAGAATATATGAATCTAATATCCACAAGATAAGAGCTGAAAGCATGTCATTCCTATTTCTGGTGTCTATGCAGTAATCAATTTATTCTTTTTTCACAAACTTGTCAGAGAGACAGTTTTATCAGCTCATCCACTTATCAAGCCAATCATCAAAATAAAGAAAACATACACTAGCATGAGGAGGAAAATTAAAAAACTTACAAGATCAAATTGCTCATCCAGCAGACGACGTTCTCGCGGCTTCTCATCGTCAAAGTCATCATTTCGTTCCACAAACCGACTTCTTATTTCATGAGGAAAGCCATTGTCAATTTGTCTCTCTCGACCAGCAGGAGCATCCGATTCATTAATGACACTGCCCGTCGTTTCAGGCATCCCAGGATATTCCAAGTTTTCCTCCTCGCCTTCAGGATGGTTTGCCTGAACAACAAAATCTTCTTCCAAGTCCTCCACATCAGAACCAAACCGCAAGAGGTCACCATCATCAAGTAATGCAACAACTTCAGGATCAATGGCTTTCTGTACTCTCACGTTAACACTATTGGCTGCAACACTGTAAATCGATTTATCACTAGGATCGCCTTCTGCTTTAGGGACTGGTACACGCGAAGCATCATAAGCCTGAAATCAAAGAAGTTGAATTAAGTTGGCACTCAGCATATCCCAAACACAAATTCATCCCTTTCTTCCATATCCTGTGATAACAACCTCAGATTAAACTGAATCTAATCCAGCAGAACACTCACACCTCAAATGCTGCACATTTACACTAACCTCAAACACAAATTCACCCCTTTCTTTCATACCCTGTAATCCCAACCTCAGATTAAACTGAATCTAATCCAGCAGGACACCCACGTCTCAAATGCTGCACCTTTACACTAACCTCAAACGGGCTAATCCAAATCAAAACACTAAGATTTGCAGACATTAACAGAGAATACCACAAAATCAAGACACCAACCTTGACATCTTTCGGGACCAGGTCAAGCCTAGCCTTGGAATTCTGATAGAAAGCGGAACCACCGCCCACATTTTTAATCTCCCTCATATGCGACAAGTAATTATAACCGTCGTCGGGAAACCCAAGCTCCAGAATCTCCCTCCTGACATGCTCCGGCAGCCGCGACGCCGACGCCGACGCAGCACCTCCACCTCCAGCTCCCCGCGCCCCGGCCACACTCCCCATAACGCCATCGTCGCCATCGTCGCAGTCGCCCGGCGCGTCCGCGAACATATCGTCATCACCGCCGCCGTCGTCGCCGCCAGCACCCTCATCCAAGGTATCGACGGAGCAGGGGTTGTTGTCGACGCGGACGAAGATGCGGTCGCCGCCGGGGGCGGCGTCGTCGAAGTCGGGGTCGGCGGAGTCCGGGACATCAGCTGGAAGGTCGCCGACTTCTTCTTGTCGATGAACTTCTTCGTCGTCTTGCGCCCCATCGTTTCCGGCGAGATTCGTCGAACGCGGGGCAAGGGAGAGGCTCGGGAAGTAGCAGTAGAGAAAAAACCAGGCGTTCGCCACTAAAACCCTAGAGGAAGGAGATGACGTAACATATAACGAAGAGGACAAGGATGCGCTATTTCCAGACCAATAAGACTATATCCACTCGATCTTCGACGAAAAGACAAAATTACCCTCTACATTTTATTGCAATTTAAATCGGCGGTCTCAAACTTATTTGCTTTTTCTTATTTATGGCCATTAGTTAAGAATTTCATATGTTTAATTTTGTTTGTTGTAGATTCTCCATGTATATTAAAGGCACGACTTATTCTTCTATTGGAAGATATTACTTCCGTAAAAATTTATTTTGTCAAAACTGAAATTTCCAAAAAAATTAATCTACTTCTTTGCTACGTGGTGGATAAAGTTTAATTAAATCAAAATATCGCACAAAATAAGAATTTTTATTTAAATGCTAGTGAAATTTCATCATTCTGAATTGATGAAAATTAATATTGTCCATAGACTATTTATAGAAAAAATATCAATATAGCTTATTACATATAATGTTTTTAATGTATCTTAGATATTTTTCTAACATATCACATACTTTGTATAACCAATATAATAAGAAAAAAATATATTTTTCGATATAGTAAAAAAAAAGACTTGATTTTATACAAATGAAACTAATAAAAAGTTCACCAAGAGCTTTTGATATAGAGGGAGAAAAAATAGATAAGTTGTTATCACAGAATTTTTTTTTTCCTTATTATTAATAAGATAATTTTACACAAAGCATATAAAACATCGCAAGAATATTTGAGAATTCACTTTTCTTCAATATGCTAAAAAAAACTTATGAAATATTTAATTATGATAACTATTCTAAATTTAAAAAAAAATGAGTGGGGCTATTTTTCAAAACTGCCATCAAAATTGCAATCGAAAGATTGATGATAGTTTTGTCTTTTCAACATAAATGAGGTGAATTTAGTAATTTATGGGTCGAAATAGCGCCATTCTCACATTAATCCCTTATATATTCTAATTTTAAATTAAATCTTCCTCTTACTCAACAAATCTATAGTTACAGCAGCAATTAAGATAACGTTCGCTTCTGTAATCGCCACTTAGCACTTCTCTTCAACTCTATGTTGGTCACTTCAACTCTATGCTTATCACGTGAGACGAAACTTGGCATTGTGCCCAATATCCTTGCCGATTATTTTATGTTATCCTGCTAATGTTAGTTTCAAATGCTAATAATAAATATTGTCAACATTAAAAACGTCTTCAAATGATAAAAAAAAATGATATAAAAATGAAACAATTAATTTCTTAACCCGGCCAAAATAATTGAATCAAACAAGATTAGGGGATAGAGAGGCACAAATAGATAAGAGTACATTCTGCATACATCAGTCTTCTTCCTCCTCCTTTGATACATTTTCACACAGGTTGTAACTTTTCTCTCTGGTATAGCTCTAACAAGTGCATACAAAGGGGGAAAAACAGAGAGATCAATGAGAAATCTTTGGCTTTCCTGCCTCACATAACTTCACAAAAACTGATAAATTGTACATGTCCAAATACCAGTAAATGCCCTGTCACTCTTGGCAACCTAAGTACACCAAGACAAAAGAAACACAAAGTAAAAGACCCAACAACAACTTTGGAAAACCATTTTGATTCAAAATTATTGTGACGGTGCTCCATAGATGGTGCATTTACATGATCAACCCATCTCAAAGAAGCTTGCCAGAAGCTCACAGACAACTGAGGATCACATAGGTGATTTTTACATGCACAGTCTATATGTAAGTTACAGTTACAGCCTAAATATACAAGACAAGAACTTTGCCACCTAGCCCACCGATCCCTCAAGCTTCAAGCTCATGAGTTGGTGCACCTCGGCACCAAACTCATCAGGGAGCTCGTTGAACACATCACGGCAGAACCCAGAGATCATGGCGGCCATGGCTTTCTCATAGTCAATCCCCCTCTGCTGGAAGTAGAACAGCTGGTCCTCGCCAATCTTTGAGGTACTCGCCTCATGCTCAATGCGAGCAGTGGGATTTTTGACCTGACAGATAAAAAACAGATGTTTATGCATTCAAGGCAGCCAATAAGATAAAACAAATTGAAGACTTGGATAACGGCTTTAAATGTATGCAGTTGTTTTATGCACTTTGAACATAAGGGGAAGGAAATTCCCTGGTCAAACAAAACTGGTCCGAATCGCAGGACAATGCTCAGTTTCTGGAAAAAAAAAAAAAAAAAAAAACTACTTTGAGCATGTCCTCAACTAAAACATGTCTATCAGAAAAATAAGGTTCTGTATTAGAGGTATAACCAGATAAGATCAAGAAAACATAAATATAGGTGAAAACACCATTTTGAGGTCCTCCATGGTAGCCTATATTCAAAATTAATTCCAAAAAGCACCGTCCAGGACAAACTTTTTGAAGTGCCTCAATTGTTGCTGTTTTATATAATAGCAATCAGTTATTGGTGTCTTCAAAACAATGGTGACCGACCAATCATTAACTATTTCATTGCAAATACAGTGAGAAAAACTAGAAAGCCTGGCAAACAAAATGTGACAACAAAGAATCATCCAAGCAGCATGTGCTGAATCAAAGTAAGCATCTGACAAGTTCTTTAACAGTATGTTGAGGCACCATGAAAGTAAAAGGAACATATTCACCAAATATCTCTAGGAATACTGTTTAGTTAACTGATATAACAGAGACTAAAGATTCAGTTGCCATGTATCCACTAGTGCTGACAATGGACAGACTAGAGTATCGGAAACTGCACTATGAGCTCTTAAAATCCAAAGCTGTTTATCCAAAATGGTAAGGCCCTCAAATTAAAAATATCTCCTAATATATCTCCACAAGTCAATTATGGAGTTCAGGGCAGTCATTGGATTGTCAGAAGGGAAACCTTAGTTTCCAGGGAAGGAAGTGATACAAGTAAAGAAATGACCCTTCAAAAGTTGCCTTATCTAGGCAATCCCACTCTTATGCAGTCACTACTTGGATTTTATAGTCATATTTATCGTCCTTGTTTGGTTTGGGCATCTAGGCAACATCTAATCCAATCCATTCCCGTTAAATTATAAAGGCAGCAAATGCCATTAATGCCAGAGATTTATACAGCAGCCTGATCGGGGTGACAACAGAAAGTCATCTTGGACGGCCCAAAGGGTGTCAAAATCAAACATCCGAGATGTTCATCTAAACAAACAAGCTAAAGTAAAAGGTCCCATTTCTATCCTCGAAATCAGAAGAACACAATTTTCTCATTGATTGTTTGGCCCAGGTTAAAAAGTCAGTTTGTGGAAGTAGTCTTCTTAATGAAGTAAATCTGCTATAAAGAGAGATTTCTTTTTTCCAGAACACTTTCAGCTTAATGCTCCACCACTCTCACCGACTTAGGCTGAAATGCTGTTATTGCCACCACCTGTAGCCAGCCAGTGATTCCCACCATATTAGCAGCAGACTACCACTAACACCATCAATTGGTGGCCATGGCCCACAATCAACATAGTGCTCTCATCCCCACTGGTATTGACAATTAGGAGTCAGAAGCCTCAACAACATGTCTACCAGATGGACAATCTCAATACCTCTTTTAAGTAAATAGAATCATTTTTGACGACATAGTAGACACTGAAACTGTTACCTTCATTCTCGATGAACTATTCCCAGAGCAAAGCACTTTTCCTACAGACAGAATCTCGAAACAAACACACTCTAAAATGTCATTGGACAACCTCACCATTCAGTCTTTACAACTACGACAGCACCAAACAGTATGGAAGGTGCCCTGACTGAAGCATTAAAAATAAAACCACATATGTGAACCTCATTCTTATTAGATGTCTTTCCTATAAAGCTTTTCCTTAATTGATTAACCAGAAAAATAATAGAATGAACGCACAAGAACTTGGTCAATGACATCAATACACATCAGGAAAATAGCAACTCAGATACCAGTGAAGTCATCAACATGATATGACATACCAAACTGTAGGATGACTAACTAGTACAGGAATAATCAATAACCAAGCTGTTCAACAGAATAGTCCGAAATGTCTTTACCTGGATATACGGATAGGTGTTGGCAGCAGCCTTGTCACCAATGAGCATGGAATCACATTGCGAAGAATTTCGAGCATTTTCCGCCTTTGACTGGACCTGAACAAGTCCCCTATAGCAATTTCTAGAGAATCCAGTCGAAATACCCTTCGAAATAATCCTACTTCTGGTATTCTTCCCCTTGTGTATCATCTTAGTTCCTGTATCTGCCTGCTGATGATTATTCGTCAACGCTACCGAATAAAACTCGCCCACGGTATCATCACCCTCCAAAACTACACTCGGGTACTTCCAAGTAATGGCAGACCCTGTCTCCACCTGCGTCCAAGAAATCTTCGACTGATTTCCGCGCAAAGGCCCCTCTTTGTGACGAAATTGTAGATCCCTCCTTTACCTTCCTCGTCCCCAGCATACCAGTTCTGCACGGTGGAGTACTTGATCTCTGCGCCTTCAGCACAATACAACTCCACCACGGCGGCATGTAGCTGATTCCGATCATAAGACGGGGCGGTGCAGCCCTCCAGATACTCCACAAAACTCCGGTCTTCCGCCACTATCAGGGTCCTTTCGAATTGTCCGGTCTCCATGGCGTTTATCCTAAAATAAGTCGAAATCTGCATCGGGCACTTGGTGTCCTTGGGTATGTAACAAAACGACCCGTCACTAAACACCGCAGAATTCAAAGCAGCATAATAGTTATCCTCACTAGGCACGACTTTCCCCAAATACTTCCTAACGAGATCCGGGTATTCCTTAATCGCCTCCGATATCGAACAGAAGATCACGCCGGCCTTCTTCAGGGTCTCCCTGTGGGTGGTCGCGATCGAGACGCTATCAAGAACCGCGTCGACCGCGACGTTGGCGAGCCGGTTCCTCTCGTTCAGAGGGATACCCAACCTATCGAAGTACTTGACCAATTCCGGGTCGGCCTCGTCCAAGCTATTCAAGGTGGGTTTCTTCTTGGGAGCCGAGTAGTAGCAGACGTCCTGGAAATCTATCGACGGGTAAGCGTTGTCCGACCACTTGGGCTCCTTCATCTTCAAGAACCTCTCGAAGGCGCTCAGCCTGAACTCGAGCATCCACTCGGGCTCCTCCTTGAGCTTGGAAATCATCCGCACGGTCTCCCTGGAGAGCCCCTTCGAGATCGAGAAAGAATCGATGTCCACGTTGAACCCGTACTTCTTGTTGTAATCGTTGAAGTTCAGAATCTGAGAGATCTTCTCGTCGTAGCTGGGAGGAGCCGAGGCGGCGGCGGTGGCGACGGCGGCGGACGTGGAAGGGTTACCTGGGTTGTCGGGCCGCCGCGTCTCGTAGCCCACGTCGGCGCGGACCCAGAGGGCGCCGCCGTGCCGCCGCCTGCGGCCGGGGTTCGTCGAGGGCTTGAGGCTTTCGATCCTGGGGGCGAACCCATTTGAGAATCTTGGCGAATCGGAGGGCGACGGAGTGGCGAAGCGGGAGGAGGAGATGCCGTTGGCGAGCAGGGACGCCATGGTTGTGGCGGTGAAAGGGTGGAGGCGAAGAAGAGGAAGGGGAAAGCAATTTTGATTATATAAATTTATTGTGGTGGGTGGCTTTCGTTTTTTTCATTTTCTTTTCCTTTTTTTTCTCTTTCTATTTTGGTAAAACGCGAGTCGTTTCGGCTTGGGAAATCCCGAAAATGGAAAAATAGGTGCGAAAATGCGAAGGGCTGTCTCGTGTGCGCCACGTACCTCCCTCCGGATTGTTCCGGGTGGGCCCTTGCCCAGGCGCCACGTGCCCCTCCGGACGATTCCGAGTGGGCCCGGCCCAATGTGGCGCAAGGCCCAATTCCCGGAGTCCCCCTTTTCATTAGGGAGGAATCGAGTTGTTATTAGTAGCTGTAGAATCCAGCATTGTGCGATGGACTATGGACTTATGTATGTGAATTGCTATCGAAATTTTAATGATTCAATAATAGATCGAAATATCATGAGAACATTGATAGTAAATATCAAAACCTCAAAATTCGATACAATTGATATATAGGATCCATTATAAGGTTACATCTACAACAATTGACTCAAAAACACATAGGTCGAATTTGAATAAAGAAGAATGCTAAAAATGCCGATACAGTCATACCATAGAGAATTAAATAAAATGAAATTCAACTCCCAGAAAAAATGGATTTTTTAATAAAAAGAGGGTTCGAAGACTTACTAATAATCAAGAAATAGAAAAGGTTATCAAATGGAGAATTAGAATTTAAGTTAAGTAAGAGTTGCAAAATTAAGAATTTCTTGTAAGATTTCTTCTTCTACATCATGCTCAATCAATTCTAGAAACAAAATCATGAGAGAAAAGTTTGCCATGGAATTAGGGAAGCAGAAGACCAAGTAATTCATCCTAACCATAGGTTTTATCCTAGATTGGTAGGCAAAGAGTCTACTCATCCTAGCAGAGGGTAGGACAGCCTCAGTATCCAAGCTCTCCTATGTTTTTAGCTTTCCAAGCCATGAAGAAATGGTAATTTTCACCCTACTTGGTGCTAATAAAGACAATTTCATGGTTTTATGAAAATGTTAAGTAGTTAATTAGAGAGAGAGTGTGTTAATTCAATCCATTAATTCATGGTTGCTCTTTCATGGACAAGGAAACTAAATCTTCATTTACAATTATACCCACTTTGTAAAAGCATCTAATTTTCACGTCCGCTTTGCCGGCGCATTTATTTTTGTGTACTTTTGGCTAAACTCGTATAAAGTTAGGTGTAACCTAAAAATTATTTGTATACTTCGGAATGTGAAAATAGGGAAGGAGAGTGGTTTTTTTTTTTTACATTGTTGTTGCATAAAAACATTAAAGGAAAAGGATATGTGATTTATGAATGTGAAATTATTGAAGTAGTGGATGAATAGCGATTGATGTAATCACCTATATTGGACTAATACGTGGAGGAATCGGACACACCATGCGAATTTTAATCATAAAATCCGTGATAATATATCATATCCTTGATTTATTGAAGGATTAATGTAATTATCCATGGGTTGGACATTAAATTAAAAGTTTGCTTTATATATATATAGTATAAGATAAAGGCACAAAAGAATATGGCATATATCTTTTTATCCACAAGGTTTTTTAAATGCCATAATGCAAAAGTAGTAACGATGCGATTCTCAAGATCTCCAATAATTTCATATCAAAAAAATGATTTGAATAAAAATTTTGAGATCCATCATATCTCTTTCTTTAAGATCCAATATCTTTTGTGGACAACACACTTGTTATTTTGTTGAAAAATGCTTAGATTAATTTCTGCCAAATATGAAAATAAAGAAGAACTATTAGAAATTTGCAATTTTAATAATTATAAAGCATTTTCAAGAAAAGAAAAGAAATATATTTAGAAGATAATTATATAAATAATCATTAAATTTTGACCTAATATGTAATATGTTTTTATAAACTTATATTTTATTTAGTGTGATCGTTAAACTTTATTCCATTGTATATTGTCATCCCTTGATTATTCGAGCTAGTACTTATATATTTGAAATTATTTCATGCTATCTCGAATTTGAATTAATGAAAAGATTATATTAAACATTATCATATAATATAAAAATTAAATCGAATATATACTAAAAATTCAATGATAATATTATATATTAGACAAAAATTTAAAATTTAAAATTTTATTTATGTCATTTTCTTTTTATTTAACCGGTGATATCTAGTGGAAGGGATTAAAAAAATATAAAATAAAATAAAATCGATGACAGATAGAATTTTCAAACTTACGGCCCGGATGGAAAATTTCCTATTGGTGCGTGAGCAGCACGCGCGGTTCAATTCGGTAGCGCTCGTCATTTTCCATTCTGTTTAATCGGTAAGTACCAGAAAAAGCCGAAGCTTTTATGCATTTATCAGAAAAAATAAATAAATAAAAAATAAATAAAGAAGAATGCTCGAGCTTCGTTTTCTCGATTCGATTCCTTCTCTCTCTCTCTCTCTCCTTCTCTCCCGTCGACTCCTGCAAAGTGCTTCTTCCTCGCCGGACCCTCTTCGCGCCGCGACGACCCGAGAATCAAGAACAGTCGAGCTGGTCGTCATCGTCGTTCGTTGGTTGAGTTCGAGGAAAATAAGGAGTGGGTTTCTTGTTTTGTCGGGTTTGGAAGGGGTGTGGGGGAAAGATGGCTCAAGCAGTGGAAGAATGGTACAAGCAGATGCCCATCATCACTCGGTCCTACCTCACGGCCGCAATCGTCACCACCATCGGTTGCTCCCTCGAGGTTCTCCTTTCGGCCGATGCCCTCTGCTCTTATCGTTGAATGAAGATTTCTATTGGCCGCTTCTTGTTTTTTATTTTTGTGCGTCGTGATGGGTTGGGTATGATTCGTTTAATTGTGGGGTTTCTTGAACTGGGTCGATGGATTGAAGCTTGATCTTTGGTGGGTTTGTTACGTTTTGGAGATTTTTCGTATGCGAAGTTTCGATTGTGTTTTGTATCTGTTGCTCGAAATGTGTGATTGGGAGTTTGGTAATTTGATCAATTGATTCTATGCGAAGTGTGCCGGCTGTTTGGTGAGTGAATGATGGTGCTTTGGAGTCAAATCTTGTATCTACTCTTAAATCGTCAATCTTTGTCTTACAATTCTGCCCGTGCCAAGTTGTTGTGTTCCGGATTGGGATCTTGGTTTTGTGTTTGATGGTAATTTCTGATATTTTGGATTGTGCAGATTATATCACCTTATAACCTTTATTTGCATCCAAAGCTTGTGTTCAAGCAATATCAGTTGTGGCGCCTCATCACCAATTTCTTGTACTTCCGCAAGATGGGTAAGGTCCTGAGCTCATGTCCGCATATTTTAGATGTGGGTGAATTGGCACTGTTACGGTGATACAAAGGTACCATGCAGTTAATAATGTTAGTTGGAGTGAAGTTTTCAGTTTACAAATTTTGTGTTCTTGTCATCATAATCAACGCCATTACCTTGTTTCACATAGTATTGAAAAGGATTCCTTAGAGAACACGTCCTCTATCTTGGAGCTTCATTACCTTGTGATATGCTTGAGCAACTTGAGCATCATCTGAGAATCTACAAACTCTCAGTCGGTAGGCAAGGTTTCACCTGAGTTTCTTGAAGGAAAATTATATGAAATCTTTAACCTGCGCCATGCTCTATCCATGCATGATCTATTCTGTTCATCAGTGTATGCATGGGTCCTATGAATGTGCTACTGACTGCCTTTAGCAGAAAGAAAGAACCCTGAAAAGAAATCAGGTTTACCTGAGACATTTGATTGGGCAAAGTGGTTGCTTGTCATTTTGGTTTGCTCAGTCTCCTAAATGTCAATGCTTTTGGGAACATTCACTAGAGCAATAGCCTTTTCCACAGATCATCTGAACTGTTCTCAAAGGATCTGAGATTTACTTATGCCCACAATTAGCTGCAACTCTGCTAACTTAATCTTTACCTCTTTTTCTTATTTGATTGCAGATCTGGACTTCTTATTTCATATGTTCTTTCTTGCTCGCTACTGCAAGCTTCTTGAAGAGAATTCTTTTAGGGGAAGGACAGCTGATTTCTTTTACATGCTCTTATTTGGTGCCACTGTGTTAACGGGAATCGTTCTTATCGGAGGAATGGTACCTTATGTATCAGAATCATTTGCAAAAATTATATTTCTTAGCAACTCACTGACTTTCATGATGGTGAGTTTGGGTCTCTTTGTGCAATTACCAATTATGACTTAAGTGGACTGATAGTGTCCTAATGTGTGCTTTTGTTTTTGTGTTTGTGCAGGTTTATGTGTGGAGCAAGCAAAATCCTTTTATCCATATGAGTTTCTTGGGTCTTTTTACATTTACCGCAGCTTACCTACCATGGGTAAGTTAGATTATCATTTTTCACTCCTAGAAACTGTTCTATGAAAGTGAGATAGGAAACTGCTTGTTGGTTTTGTTGCATAAAAACATGATTTATTAGGTTTTCTATCTGTTCCTAGTTTCTCAGTCAATAAAAGAAAGCGACATCGAGGGGTTTAGCTTACCTAACCAGATGTTCCAGGCCAGGCTTAGAGTTTATTTATTTATTTTTATATAAATAAATAGGCATTTATCTTGAGCACTCATAATATTTATTTATAAACTCCTCGAATTTCTCATTCAGCAAATGTCATTCACTTGGATAATTGGATGCAGATGCAATTGAATTTGTGTTTTCTATTTGCAGGTTCTTCTGGGATTCTCAGTCCTTGTAGGTGCAAGTGCCTGGGTGGATTTATTGGTAAGATTCTGTTTCTGTAATACTTTGATGCTATTGAGTGCAGGATGGAGGCAGTCCAAAAGTTGAATTTCTATTAGGCCGAGCTGAGTGAGACATGATTGTTAATGTTCGTGTTCTGCTTGGAGGAGCTCTTGGGTTGGCTTTACTTTGCAGATAGCTTAGCTGTAACTTTTGCAGAGTGAAAGATAAAGACTGGGCTCTTAGTCAATAGTGTTATGGTTCCTTGAACGATATAGTATTATCCCACCCTCTTCAGGAGTAAAGATCTACTAGAATCCACATTACTCAAAAATCTGAGATCGAGTAACTCTGAGTGTGCTTCCCATCCTGTGGCTTGAAATATCTATCTTATCATGAATAGCAAACACACATAAGCTGTCCTTTTAGTCTGTGAAAGCTCCCATCTGGGGGCCAGTATTAAAATAATGATATTTGTTAATATTCCACTGCCTTGTTACCTAGATCACTGTAGATTATTGATGGGTGGCGTTTTATTACTACACCCTTTGTGGCTAAAACATACCATTTTTATGTTAACTGACCAAATTACCCTTCAATCACAAAATTTGGTTCAATATTAATAATTGTTATTACCCCCCCCCCCTTTTTCAATAAGATTAGTTTCATTGTCTCTCTACTACACATGCCATATCTGTGCTAAGTTTCCAAAAAGCAATTAATTAACTCCATGGTTCTTTTAAATTAGCAAAATTGAAAGATGCCTTTATTCTAAGTTAAACTATGTTTCGAAATCAAAAACATATTTCCTATTTGCGATCGTGAATCCATTAGTTTGTTGAAGATATAATGTTGCTAAAGTTGAGTTGTTAGAAAATCAAACAATTTTTCTTCTCTAAGTTTTAATTTATTTTGACGGAAGTCAAGATCTGGCTTGTTGTAGTTCCTTTGCATTCAAACTTATATTTATTCATAGAATAAAATTCTTAGTTATGATTCACGAGCAATATTAATAACTCTCTTCCCGATTGAACTATAAAGAAAAGTTAAGTCTTGATCTTTTACCCTTTCCTTTTTCATTTTTTTGTTCAGTTTCATGGTTTTAATATTAGAAGGAGCAAATGAATTAAAGTTTTACATTTTGTTCTTTGCTATTTTAAAGGGAAAAGGAAATTGTTTTCTTCAAGGTCGGTGCAATAAAGAAGAAAATAGTGCCACCTTATACTTAACGTGTGCAATCTGTTGTCATGATTTGCATTATCAAACTACAGTTCCATGATAATTTTCTGTTGTTCCTGGTCATTATGCTCAAAAAGAAATATTATGATGCAGGGAATGATAGCTGGTCATGCCTACTACTTTCTTGAAGACGTGTATCCACGGATGACAGGTCGTCGGCCCCTAAGAACCCCATCATTTATCAAGGCTCTATTTGCTGATGAGGCTGTTGTGGTTGCGCGGCCAGCAGCCGTGAGGTTTGCCGCCCCTCCTCCAGAGGAAGTTCACCAAGACTGATGGCATGGATAGCCGAGACAAGAAGAATTTTATGGTCTAGCTTATTCTACTGTTGAGCCAGAAATCACAAGGATAGCAGAACAATTCTGGTCCCTTACTGTAGAAGAACACTCCTGCGCATATATGCTTCAGTGCTTGTAATTAACCCTCATCCGCTTTTGAGCTTAACCTGATATATGCTATTCGGATTTTTAAGTTTCACAGTTTTGAAGTTGAGTCCTTAAGTTCGAGTGAATATAGTATTCTTGTTCAAAAACCGTAGCAGGAACACTCTTTGTTTAACTTCACACACAGTTTGGATCCTCTCTCTCTCTCTCTCTCTCTCTGCTCACTATACGGGAATTCTTGCTTAGATATACTGTCTAGTGGCTTCCGATTTCTGCTACAGCTGATGTGAGGCAATGGCAGAAGCGTTTTTTTTATTTCTTTGTGGGTTTTATATTCTATTGCTATCGTCACAGAACGGACTGCTAAACAAAATCAAAGCAACCACTTCTCCAGTAGACAAAACGGGAAGACTTTCTAACATACCATACATTGCAAACAAATTTGAAATGTTACCATTGCCTATCAAGAGTAGCTAACCACAGATTCGTTTTTTGGACTTTTCGAGGAGCAAATGTTTACTTCATTATCTCTGTTTCTCTTCTCCTTTCTTGCCAGTATAACCAAATGTTTATATCAAAAGAACGAGTCAGTTCCCATGCTACTCCAATTGATTGTTTCCCTATTGCAGATTTGGTTATGATTTGTGTAGCTGTTGCAGTTGCTGCAGTTGCTGGCAATCTTCCATCTTAGGAGATTACCTTAAAGTATCATGTGCCAGAGAGGTTTTATTTCGTGATGATCTGAAAATTTCCAGGCACTAGTCAAGACTTTGAGATTTTGATTCCTTGTAGAGCAATTATGTCGGTAGTGTCTAGTCCGTTTAACACTTGATTCGCTCATGAGGAATCCTATGAAAATGAAGTCGGAACCACTTGGATTCATCAGTGCAAAGGAGTTCATATCATTAGCTCTGATAAATGTCAGTTTGAGCACCAAATGAAGAAGGGCAGACTGCTTATACATACCCCAGATCAAGGCCTGCAAGACTCTAAAATTGCAGACCATCTTCAAGTGACAGTAAGCATCAAGATCTCACAATCAGCAGGTTAAATTTAGCATCAACGCCACGTCCAATGTAATGGCAGGTGATATGTACTCGTCCCATTAGCAATTTTGGTCCCCCGAAAGATGATAACCACGATTGATTGTGCAAATTCTCCAAATGACAGCAGATACCAACTTGCATGTTAACCAGAAGGGTCCACCCAATTTACCTAATTCTTTAGAGAGAAAATTGCTGCAGAGAAACAAAAAGACCAAAACATTTTCACTGAAGCTTCAAATGTCCAAAGGTAACGAGGAATTATAGGGCACATCCGAACTTCTTTGTTCTTTAGCTGATAGAAAAAAATGATAAATGTACTTCCTGTTTTTTGTTAGGAACGATAGATTGTTTGTTGCTGGCTCAAAGAAAGACAGCAGGAATACAAATGAACTCAAACTAATAGCAACAAGCAACCACAAGCCATGCAGTACTGCAATCTGCAATATCTTCAAGGGATAAATGATGATTCCAACCGAATACAACTTCCAAAACAAAGCCCTAACATCACAACAGGATCTATGAAAGTGTTCTGAAAGAAAAAAATGGGTCATTTCCAATCACTACTCAAGAGCACAACAAGGTGTTGAAAACTCCGCAAAAGAATAGACACCTAGCACCTGAAAATAGCAGGAGCTTCTCCTTTCGCAGACATTGACGCAATAGGCCAAAGGTATCAAAGAACCGATTCTACAATTCACAGTCTGAAGATATCAACAATGATTCCATCCCCTTTGGCAAACTTGAGGAAGCTTCATAATGTACAAAGCGCAAGCAAACTGTCAGCATCCTGTGCCAGCTCAGAATGATATGTCTGAATTCTTATCCAGCTTCATTTGACTTACTCAAAGCCAATGGATGAGGCATCAAATCCCATCTTGTGTGAGTGAAGAATAATTAAGCAAGCAAGATTGATCTATGGCTATTGGATAGGGTGATGTTGAGCCGATATCCTCTTAGGAGGCAGCTTGCGTAGGATGTAGAGAACTAAAGCAGAAGGCATGATCTCAACCAGCTGGCATAAGAGGGAAAGAAGTTTAGATACCAAATTCATAAATGGCAACATGATCACATACAACTTGAGCAACAACATAACTTAGTTAAGAGAATACCATGTAATATAACAGGTTCAAAATTGGATGATCCAAAACATCAAGTGATGCATCTGAATCAAAAGCCGATAGAAGAACCTGCATAGAACAAACATTGCATCATTACGTCAAGGAATTATCAGCAAGGCAAAATGCATATGATTGCTTCATTCCAAAATATGTTCAGTCGACAGTTTAGGTTCTTGTCTAGCCCAGCCTAAATACCATACAGGTTGGGAAGAAATTGACACTGTCCCAACCAAGAGGACAAAGTAGTTGTCCAAGTGCAAGAAAGTCTCCAATCTGGGTCGATAATTGGTGAGATTCTCAGGTTAACTCTAAGCAGAGGTAGGTGATAAGTACAACATAAATGCACTTTATCTCTATGCTGTCAAAACTACTTTATCAAGAGTACTCTTCTGAAGCACTTTGGCAAAGTCAAGTTTATGGCAATCTCCAACTGGGTTTGAGCTTTTTCAACTGAGAGTCCAAACTCCCAGTTCTTTCAAGTGACAACCTTTCTCAACTGCCAAAATGTGTTCACATTCAATTGTAGTCAAACTCTTTATTTTTGAATAATTTAGAAGTACCAAAAAAGACATGGTTATCGGGGTAAAAGCTCATATGAAACAACTATGACTGCTCACCAGGGGCTTATAGATTTTCCAAGCCCCTAACGTCCCACAGGAGTAGAGAGTTCGATCTCGGATCACAATGTTATGTTTCATCATACAAATGCCTCAACTTTAGCCTAATCTTTGTTTCTATGGCTTCAAAAAAGCCAATGACAAGGCCATGGTGGACAACTCAAATGCCTTAAGGCTCATGTATGTTTACTATTGACATTCAACAACCTCAGTCCAACTGACCTTGATGCCAATTTAGTCATTTACCCTTTCCCATATTTCAATATTATAACATTTGATAAGATGACATCATAAGCAATGGAACCAGCTACTCGATTGCTTGACCTGCCAACTGTTCCCTATCGTTTCTAAGAGCGATCTTGTTTCCAAAACATATAATAAAGCCAGTCTTAGTAAGAAAATTAGCACGAAAAAGCTGATCGCCATTATGTATCACACAAAAAAATCCTAAAAGTTATCAGCTAACCATTAGGTAGAGATAAAAATAATTAAAGTCACTGTATTTATTGGCTTGCACTTGGCAAAAAAGAGTTGTAAATAGATCATTTTTCTCAAAAGTTTGAACTTTTATGAATCTGGCCCACCAGCATACTAATTTAAAGTCCCTTTCTCGCTAAGTCAGACCTTACATGTGAATCACAGGACTTGGATTATACCCTTGCTGATGAGATAAGATAACTAGAGATTGAAACACAGTAAACAGTAAGAAGTGTCAAAATTCCAACCCTTAACCATTGCTGTGATATCGTGTGAATTAATTGTTGTTCCAAAAGAGTGTATATCTTAGCATATCTGTTAACAAGAGGCATTGTTTATAAGGCTGCAACAAGTTCTCTCAGCCTTCTCTGCTGGGGGGCCTTTACTAATACTCATAATAGAAGCCAACAGGCAATTCGGTCCTTTTGGTAGGGAAGGGATGGGTTCAGGGTAGTTTGCTTTTGATACTCAGCAGGTTGAACCCAAAGTGGCAGAGGGCACTAGCCATATGAGCCGGCCAATCTACCAAAAAAGTGATGTAATTATATGCATTGAGGCACACATTTGCATTTAGTCTCATGATTGCTAAGTAGCGAAAGGAGAAGTGGCCTTTATTACCACGTCAAGACCTTAAAAGAATTACAAAGCTTCAACTAGAAAAGGCAAGTGGCACTATTTTGAAGCTGTTATTGTTATATATTGTATTTTCTGTTCTTTTGGCCAAGTCAAGTCTTGTAAATTAAACAGGAAAAAATAATATTATTTAGGATGTGCATCAGGTTTGAAACCATAAGTAGCAGAATGGAAGACTATCCCAAAATTGGAACTTACCACCGTACACCTAATGATAAAACAGGTGAAGCATATAGCTGTAACAGATCCAACCTGCAAGAGAATGCAGATCTTGTGTCAAAATAATTAAAATGAAGTCAAAGACTCCTTTGCACATTCTTGGCAAGTTATCTTAATGTAATTAACAAATGGCTTGTCTCAAAAGGTGACTGTACATGTCCAATTCCTTCAACACATTGGTTTTGTGACACTTCATCCAAAGACAGTTAGCAAGAGGTAAACAAAATATTTTGCAGCGGCTCCAAGGGTGGATGACTCAAGTAGCATGTACACCATACACTCAATTAGTTTATTAGTTAAACAGCAGAAGCCTATCACACTTCACCACTTCTGTTCAGCTACCACTCACCACATTCAGATCACAAATAGAAATGGATGTACAGAACAAATAAAGTCAGGAGTTCAAAATATCTGCTATGTCCCATCCAGGCATGCCCTTAGTACTGACAGACCTCATATGGATGCACAGATTGATAATGACTGGACAACACTTCAAGCATGGTTTTCACGCAATATATAGGCAGCAATGGAGATGGCTATGACCAATACACAAAAAGTTCTTCACACTAAGCTAGTACTTGCAGCGATCCCCTTGTCAGTTTGTAACCTCTGATTCTCTAGCAAATAGACGTTGAGGCAGACAGATGTTGAGACCATAAAGACCCAATAAAATGCCTAAAGCTCACTACAATATGATGAGAGGCTATGCTAAAGCCTACTACAATAAGATGAGCAGAAGGAAAATAAAAGGAAAAGTTAGACTATAGAAGGAGGGCTGCATACCTCATGAAGCTTTTTCCTCCTCCCTTTAGATTCAATAGGAAAACGCCTTAGCATGGAAAATAATCTGAAGCAAGTCATGATAACAAATGGAATTATTTAGCAAATTTACCAAAAAGCCACAAAGATAAGATAGCATTGAGTAAACAGTATGGTCATAATAACTATCAAAGGTGCTGCTGAACCCACCTTCCTCCATATAATAAGAAACCCAATGCAGCTATTATTGAGATAACTGCAAGAATCAAGTATAGAATGGAGTTAACGGAATGGCAAACTAAAATAGCCACCAGGAAGTGTAATAAAGAGAAACAATTTGAAATAGAATATCACCTCCAATAAATATCTTCCCAATAAATTCCACAACGCTGTTGTCGTCTATCCACAGATAAATCCAGATGCAAACCTGATGCGAAAATTACATCAATTCGCATGAGGGATGAATAATATGATAGATTTTCCTACAACCTAAATCTGAGTTGTACATTCCAGGAGCCAGCTTATGCTGCACTATTGCTAACAGGCTAACAACTGTCTTGTAGAATGAGTTAAAAGGTAACAAGGATATATACAAATTCTGTTGACTTAAGGATCAGACTACTTAACACCACAACTTCATAACAACACCAATAGATTGTAATGGTGACTTTATTATTGATTTTTGGTCCTTGATGAATTTATATACAAACAGCAAGCCTATTTTCTAATTCTATACATGAGGGCTGTAACCGTGTAACTTAATTCAGGAATCTGGGTCCTGCTTCCTCTGACTTGGGATGACTTTGATCAGTAATTTGAAACTACAAGCAGCTGGGCTAACCAATTTAAAGCTTTACATAACATGGATACAAGACAAGCAAATAAGAAAATTGGGAAGGTTTAAAAGGATAGTTATGAAAGCCATGTGCCCCACACAGAGATGATACGACGGTGAATTTGGCATTGATATTATGCTATCTATTTTCACATTCAAAAGTGCAGTACCAAATTTGCTTAAATATTACAAGCCTTAATTTATTGAGTCTATTTAGAACATAAAATGTCAAAATAGAAAAGTAAGAAAAAAAAATCTTATCAAATATTTAGGAAAAATATTAAGTATTTGATTAGTACTGGAAGATCGTTCTGTGAGAGATACCTGTATAAAGTACATAGCACCATTTATAGATAGATAAAATATCTTCAGCTTATCCGATGGTAAACTCCTTGCCTGTTGGTCAATAGATGCCCAGAGGTCAAAATCTCACAACTTAAAGATAGCTAGAACAGAAGCATTATATATAAATTCCTCAAAGGAAGAAGATCTAACATTACTCAAGCACAGCTATGTTTAATCACCTGGTGATATATCTCGGCCCAAAATAGTACTAAGAGAGTATAAGTAGAGAAAAACAGAAGTCCAGGAAGATCCAAGAGAACCAAAGTTAACACCTGGTCCACAGACATTAACTCAGTAAGCAACAAAATTCCCACAAAAAAAATAAAGATTCTAGTACTCTGATAAGTAGTGTATAGAAAATCAACACAATTTGACAATGTTAGTGGGAATGCACCAATGAAATTAAGGGAGATTTACAACCCAAATGTACTTTACAACTGCATCTATAATATTATTTATTGGTTAGCTTCATGATGTCCTTCAATAAGTATAGAACCACCAAAGGAAAAGACTATATAGGTGATGCAGCTAATTCAATATGTATGATCCATAAAAAGCATCTAAATGCCGCAATCTTTTGCAATAGAATCATAAGGTCTAAGTGATTACAGACTCATTTGTTTGTCACTGATCGAATTTATAATAATAACCCACAAGGAATAATACAGTAATCTATGACTGCTTTAGTCTAGTTGACAGCTCAAAGGATTCAGACGGTAAAATGGCCACCAAAAATTTTCAGTAGTAAATGCTACCAACAGTAATACTACAGTTCCCTTCTCTGAATATGAATTCAACTTTGAACAACATAGTAATTGAGCGACACTCTTTTTTCATCTCTGTTTTATCTCTTCTAAACTGATCGTGATTCAAAAGATTTTTATTTTATCTATGATTATGGGAGCAAGCCTGATTAGTGGAGATTCATAAGCCAATGTATTTCATAACAAAGGAAGATAAAAATCAACAAATTCAAGACCAAATTTATTATTTAATCACTTTCTAACAGTAAGAAAATAAAGAACTTCAAGCAACAAAAGTTCTCATATCGACTGTATTATTGAGATAATTAAAATTAATGCAGTATGATGCAGCATAGTAGGGGAAAAAAATAGATGAGATCACATAACCAAAATTAACAGCTTGGGAACCCAGGGGGACTGACCTTTGGATGCAACACAAATACTTGCTTATGGAATGCAAATACAAGAGCACGTACTGAAAATAAAGGCAAAAGTAAGCATTCGAAAATCTCAAACCAAATGGACTCAACTACCGACATTCAGAAACATTACCTCCGTTGACTACAAAGTTCATTAGATGGAAAACCTTTTGGGTCGTCCAACCATATTCAGGCACTCTCAACTCGATCCTAACCAGTTGTATCTGCATAATCATAAGCAAAAAAAGGGCGCCATTCACAACAATGCAGCAGGATTCAAATGCAAGGAAATTGCTAAGACAACTACATCACTAATCGTGAAAAAGGGTTCTCAAAATCCAGTTAAGTTTTAAAGAAAATCAAGTTTCGGAACCATTAGGCATCAAGATATCCTCAGAATGGGGGGCACGCAATAGGAATTCAGCTGGTAAACACTAAAAGACTGCAGCTTTTTCGCAAAACAAAGACTAAAAAAGTGATCTTTACGTCAACCGGACAGTTCTTAACCAATCAAATTAGCTTCGCTGAACCAAACTGTAGCGTAACGCCTCAGCACACACTGCACTAATTGTTATTTAAATGCAATGTCAATGCCCAGCAAAAACCCAGTCGAATCCAATCCCAACCCAACACTAATTCTCAACCCGAAGTAGTGCTCGACGAGCTTGCATCGTCAGCAAACCTCTGATCCGCAGAAACGACTCCGACCCGCGAAGTTTCGATCCAAAGCAAAACTACCAATAACCATAGTAGGAGCAAGTAGTGATGAGAGAGAGAGAGAGGACCAGGGCGACGGCGGCGACGAGAGCGTAGGCGCCGCAGAGGGAGAAGAAGATGGCGTCCTGCCACTGGGTGGATTCGTTGATGTCGTCCCACCAATCGGAGGTGATGAGGGCGAGGGACTCCATTGGAGGGGGCAGCCCCCGCGGCAGCACCAGCGCTCCCATCCTCGTCATTGCTCCTCTCTCTCTCTCTCTCTTCGAACCGAGCTGTGTCTGGTTAGAGAGAGAGAGGGAGAGACCTCGGAAGAAGTGCTGGATACAAAAATAGAAACGAGGGAAGGAACCGGACAGTAGAGAGAGAGAGAGAGGGGACTCTTCCTCAGTGAGAGAACTTGCTAATCTTACCGGCGGTCACGCGGAGTCAGGGAGAGAGAGAGACAGAATAGGGGGAGGTGAGAAGTATGTGAAAATAATTAAGTGAGAAATTATCAGGTGCATACTGGTTCATGCCAGGGACGGGCATGGTTTTCGAGGTGAAATCGAGAACTGAAGATTTGGACAAGTGGAAACGGGTTCGATTCCACATTTTAGAGATAATTTGGCTCCTGATTCCACTTCGATAGGAACCGCCGGTTCCTAGTTCCCAATTACTATAAAAATCGGATCAGAATTGGGATTAGAACTAAAATGGAAACCAAATATAAAATTTCTTGAACAAAAACTTAAAGTGATGTTTAGATTTTCATATATTGTAATTTATGAGTGAATGTTTTATTTAATCTTTTTTTAAATATGTATTGTCTTAATGAGGAAATATTTACCGGTAAATAGAGTTTATTAGTTGAAGTGGAATAAAAATATGTAGTGAGGCTTTCCGAATAATTTGTTTTAGTTTAATTAATGGTAAATTTTAAATTTAAAACTATTATAAAGTGATTAATTATGATTGTTATTCATTTTGATTTCAAATAGTTAGAATTTGGAGCAATTTTTCATGAATGGTTGAGGATTGAAGTTCTATAATTTAGGTTTTATCTCACGTGTTTTCAATACTTTATTATTTATTTTATTTTACATGTTTCGACATTGGAAAGTTTTTATTTTTGTTGTTCCGTTCAATTTTGTTTTGCTTAATTAAAAACAAAAAAAAATTAGACTTTGCAATTTGCAATAAGATAAGTTTCAAGTTTCAAAAAAAATGAGGAATAAAAATCCGAAACCGCTTACCCTTAACTAAAATTGCGAACTTTGATTTAATATTCAATGTGGTTAATTTGTTTAATATGATTTTTGAAATGTAGCCCAATGTGTAATGCCTTCACTCATTAATGTGGTCGCGTTAAATATAAAAATGATTAATATTATCCTTTCATTAATTTAATTTTAAATGTTACATCTTTACATTAAATCAAAGTTGCGGCATCATTTGCCTTTTTCAATAGGCTACATATACAGATCGGGAATCGGCACGTGCGGCGATCATGCGATCGGGGGGGCACTTTTACCGGGAAGGAGGAGGAGATGCCGCGGAAGATTCGCGCACGGGGGTGGGGTCAAACGTGGGACGGGAAGGGGGGCGGCGTCCGACGCGTGGCTATTCTGACGGGTAGGTGACCCTACACTTCCCCTCACGGCCCCGGTCCTTCTCCCTGGTCGGCCCTGATGCGCGTGATGACGTCGGCAATTGGGGGCGGTTTTGGCGGTTTGGTCTGTGGGCTGGAGGACGAGCGCTTTTCAATTTTTCATCATCCATCCATCCATCCCGTCCACGTATTTTCTTTTCTTTCTCCCACCCCTTTTTTCTTCAATTTTTTTTATTTATTTATCCGCTCGTCACTACCGACACGTGTATTATTCCCTCCCCCTGTCCCTTGGACGTTCTCACTTACTTTTCTTTTTCTTTTTTTTAAACTCAGAATTATGAACAACCTTAAACATTTTTTTCAGCTCGAGCTCCCAAAACACTAGAAGGCTTCACCTCACCCACGAGATGGAGCTCGAGGACAGACTAGTTCAACTCGTCACCAAGGTTCCTCTTCACTCGCGGTCGGTAAGGCTAATCTCTCCCGAGACCATCACAGTTCAGTCGCGATTGGTAAGGCTAGTCTCCCCTAGACCATCACAGTTGCAGGTAAGGCCGGCTTGCCCAGATTCGGGCAAGGTTAGCCTCTTTCATAGTGGCAATGGCCTAGCTTAGATCTAGGCAAAGCTGTGACCCTTGCCTCGCGACAAGTGAGTTGCTCCCTGACCCTCATTGGCTAGGGTAAGAAAATAGCAAAGAGGAAGAAAAGAAAAAAGAAAAAAGGGAAAAACAATTAAAGTATTATTAAAAATTATTGATATTAGCACTAATCATGTCACGTAAAATGATCGACATTTATATCTTAGACTCAATTGGCAAAAAGATAAAAATGTTTATGATTCAATTAACAAAATTAAAATGTTTAGAATTAAATTAACAGAAGTGTAATAAGTTTAGGATTTTTTAAATAATTTTTCTGACCGGCAACCCAAAAAATAGTTTCTTGTTAGACTTTCATCTACCATGTTGATGTTGATCATGACTCGATGTGATGGTATCTATGGACAATGGCACGCGAGATTCAATGTGGTGACAGGCACACACTCACTACCACATCAAATTTTTGACGGCCATGCAGGTGGGAGTGGGTCATCGGTATGAGTTTGGCGATACTGGTGACACAAAGAAATATTTGAGGTGGTATTGCTACTTAAGAAAAAATTTTAAGATTTTATACAAGTTCTTTTCATTCTACCGGTGGAATCACTGTACATAATCCCTTGTAACTCATTGTATTGACATGCGGAGGATTTGTAAGGATATTTTTATGTGCATTTTCATTTGAGGGGAATTGCTAGGGTTACCAATGGGTCAAGATATTTGTAAACTACTCGTGCTGGATTCATTGCCTACTTGAAATCTCCTTGATTTTTTTGTTTTTTGAGTTCGATTAACATGTCGAGCCAAGTTCGAGTCTAAAGACATTTGACATTATATGGAGTTACAATGGGTCTTATTAACAAGGGTTTTAAGTATGTTAATTAAGATATCAAAACTAGTAAAAACTCATGCTGACATATTTCAAAAAAATTACATAAAAGAAATATTTGAGAAAGGGAAATGCTTCATACGCAAAACCTTTACATTTGCAAAGGGCCATTTGAAAAGAGAAGCGGGTTTAGAAAAAACAAATAATTATTTAATTATTTTTTATATTTATAGTTTTTAATATTTGCACGAGCAATCACGTAGAGAACGCACAAGTACGATAAAAAGGAAAATATAAACAGCTTACTTGAGCACACTTAAAATTTATAAATAATTAATAATTATTTAAGTTTAAATATTTTTATTCAGCCGGAAGTTGCATGACCGGATCCGTGGCGCAATGGTAGCGCGTCTGACTCCAGATCAGAAGGTTGCGTGTTCGATTCACGTCGGGTTCAATTCCCTCTCCGGATCTCCTTTTTTTTTTACCTTTTTTTCCACTAAGTAATCACAGCCGTCCGTTCTCCTGCCATTCGCACTTATCCAATGGCTGAAGTTCCTCGAATCCCCCTAGTCTGACGTACATCGTCCCCCAATTACGTGAAAATTTCACTTTTTGCCCAACACTTTTGACTTTTTCCATTTGTGGTCCCTAAAGTTTGATTCGTGTTCAATTGACTCCGAACCATAAACCCTAGTTCTCTTGTCTTCATCTTCCTCACTCACTCTCTCTCTCAGCTCTGCAACTTACTCTCTCTCTCTCTCTAAACGTCGCTCGCGCAGCTCAACCTCTGCGGCCAGCCGCCTCGCCGGTGAAGCCCGACCGCTGCCGGAAATGTCGCCGCTCGGCCGCCTCCGCTCGATCTCGTCGCACCTCCTCCGCCGCCGCTTCTTCTCGTCGTCGCCATCGTCCATCCTGTCACCGGACTCCAACGCCCCTCTCTCGTCGAAGGAGAAGACCCGGGCGGCCCTCTCCCTCCTCAAGAGCGAGAAGAACCCCGAGCGCATCATCGACATCTGCCGCGCCGCCTCCCTCACCCCGCAGTCCCACCTCGACCGCGTCGCCTTCTCCGTCGCGATCTCGAAGCTGACGGAATCGAGCCACTTCGACGGGATCCGGAGGTTCCTCGAGGAGTCGAAGGGGAGGCCGGACTTGAGGAACGAGCGCTTCATGTGCCACGCCATCGTGCTCTACGGGCAGGCCGGGATGATCAACGAGGCGATCAACACGTTCAAGCAGATCGAGGAGCTAGGTATCCCCCGGACCGTTAAGTCTCTTAATGCTCTTTTGTTTGCTTCGATTGTTGCTAAGGACTATAAGGAGACGAAGAGGATTTTCATGGAGTTCCCTAGGATTTATAGCGTAGCGCCTGACTTGGAGACTTTCAATACTGTGATTAAGGCGTTCTCCGAGTCTGGGTCGACGAGTTCGGCGTACTCGGCGCTGGCTGAAATGGATAGGAAGCGAGTTAAGCCGAATGCGACCACCTTCGGGAACATGTTGGCTGGGTTTTATAAGGAGGAGAAGTATGAAGACGTTGGGAAGGTTTTGGAATTGATGCAGAAGTACGGCGTCTCTCGGGGGGTTAGTATCTATAATATTAGGATTCAGAGCTTGTGTAAGCTAAGGAAGTCAGATGAGGGAAGGTGTTGCTCGATGGGATGTTGGCGAGGGGGATGAAGCCGAATACGGAGACGTATGCCCGTTTGATTCATGGGTTTTGCAATGAAGAAAGGTACGATGAAGCGAAGAAGATGTTTAAGAGCATGATGAACCACGATTGTCGGCCTAATAGTGATTGTTATTTCACCTTCATTCACTATCTTTGCAAGGGAGGGGATTTCGACACCGCTTTGCAGATTTGTAAGGAGAGCATGGAAAAGGGTTGGGTTCCGAATTTTGGAACGATGAAGTCACTGGTTAATGGGCTGGTTAGTATTGATAAGGTTGGTGAGGCTAGGGAGCTTATCACACAGGTCAAGGAGAGGTTTAGTAGAAATACAGAGTTGTGGGATGAAGTAGAAGCTGGTTTACCTCAGTAATGAAGATAAAGATAGTTTGCTGTTTTCAATTGGTTCAATAAGAGCGCAGCTTGATCTGAAATGGGCAAACATTGGTATCATGGAAGGCAGGTTTTACTTTTTTTTAAATTGATCGACTTCAATAATTCACGAATGAAAAGGCTGCCTAAAGTACCGAGGGCTTTGGAATTCTATCAGACATCCTCTTATCATTCATTTGGTTCTGGTTACTCTCATGGTACAGACTAAAAGCACATACAAGGCTAACCAACTCTGGCAAGATATCTTACCTCTCTCTTGGTGCAGTTCCAAGTAGCAGCCTACCTTTGAGCCACCCACCGTGAGTCTTCTCTCTGGTTGATAATGCACTGTGGTTATTTTTGTGTTAGGGTAGCTGGGGATCTCCATGGTAAGTTTTTCCAGTGGAATAGTGTGCTGTATGTCGCATGAATCTGGAGGATGATATTGCTGTTTGCTGTTTGCTGTTTGTGTCAATCTGACATGTGATTGTCGTCACTCCAAACCGTTTAAATTCGTCCATCCATTCATTCAGAGTTGCCTTGTATTGAAGGATAACTGATGTTACCTAAGCCGCCTTGTAATCAGAGATTGGAGGACTGTTTTGCTGCTAGCAAAGGTGCCAATGTAATGCCCGTTCTTTGTTTGCTGCTTATGTTACTGAATTGCTAGAGATGAAGTATGCTCTTCTCACTCTCAAACCGTACATGCATCTAGTTAAAACTACATTAACAATTTCTTAGCTGAAAAATAAATCTTTATCCTGAGAAGACGTGAGCACCCGTGAGATGATATGCACTTTTGCTGCTCAAAGGCGATGTATCTGTTCACAATATTGAGAAAATTGATTCTGTGTCTTGTATCAGCAAATGCCCTCAGCTATACTTTCTGCTCATGCAAAGGAAAAGAAGGAACTTTTCTTTAGTAGGAAGAAATCTGGGTAAATTTAGGGTAAATGCTTGGTCAAACAACCAGAAGAATTTCCAATGAATTGAAAGAGAATGACTCTGGACGATTGTCTTCCTTAGACTTGTCGATCGATCGTTGTCTATCATTAAATGTTCACATTCTCAAATTTGTCCTCGAGAAGTGTATGATTGAACCCTCTGATTACCATTCGTGTGGTAGCTATCTTCGACCCGCGTGATGGAGCAGATGCTTGGGCGCCAACTCCTTTGCTTTTCCTTCCACTTTGGCCGTAGAATTACTATGCTATGTAACTCATTGTAACTCATGCGTTTATGTTGATATGCGCAATGGATGATAGGGAAAAACCCACCAAAAACTGACCTCAAATTATTTTTTGACACCAAAAATCCAAACTCATAACATATTTATCTTAAATATTAAAATATTACATGTGACAATCGGCGTTCACGATAATGATTTTTTATTAAAATTGATCTGATAAACTTAATTGACAAAAATTAAGAAAAATATTTAGGATTCAATTAGTATAATTAAAATATTTAAGATTGAATTGATAAAAAGTCCAATAAATTAGGATATCCGAAAGCAAAACTGCAGTCCTCCATACGGTACCTGCATACCCAATCGTCGGAGAACTCCTCGAGCATTCCGGAATGCCAAAGGTGAAGCAGGAAACGGCCTTCGCCCATGCAATCCTCGACCTCAGTCCCAAGTCATCCACGGCATTGCCATGACATCAAGACACTTCCCCATGGCATTGATCGTGATCAAGGATATAGTCACAAGCAAGGTAATTCAATGGGTGCCTCGAGATGAAGAGTTTGAGATGGCTATTAGAAATAGATTTAATTCCGATGGTTCTAAATATAATCATCTGATGCCTCTATGTTGGCTTCCGCTCTTTGAAAACTGAAATTTCAAATATGATAGGATAAGCATTTGGAAGATAACTGTATATTAAAAATAATTGGACTCATATTACGACAAAGATATGAAACAAAAAGGCAGTGCTCATTGAGCTTATGCCCGAAGTCTAGATTGAAATGAGCTTAATTTATAGGTCTGATGAAAATGACACGATGATGTGAAAAATCCTATGCCTCTATATATAGAAAAGTCATAGAGAAACTTTCCCTTTGTTTGCAACCAAATTGCCAACAAATCTGGTATCTGAATCCATATACAACAACTACTACCATAAAAGAAACATTGGTATCTCGATTATTAATGTGGCAAATCTATCCCTTATGGTCAATAAATGCAAATATTAATTTCAAATTAAGTTTGATAGAGAAAATTTTAAAGAGTGCTTGAAGTAAAGTCATTTTCTCATAAAATGGTTAATGATATATATTATTTCAAATAAAGTTCTGAAATGATAAATTGAATCTCAAAAAATGCCATGAGTCCGCCTGTTAGTCATATGTTTGCCGGCAGCAAGCAGGTGATTCTTCCGTCAATCAAAATAGGGGTGCTTTCATCTAAAATAAATTTGAAGATTGTATTCTCAGAAAAAAAAATCAAAATTACTTTTTCTTGTTTATTGCCATCTCCTATGCTGTCCCCACGACCGCTGATCGACCTCTGCAACTCTCCAAAGATGTCGCTGCCACACGTGGAGAAATCGCTGAAGACCTAAGAGAGCTCCAGCAACTCCTCCGCACTCGACTTCGACGGCTTGGTAGCAGTGCCGAGGCGCATGACGGCGATGGAGTTGGTCAGGTCCTCGGAGATGAACTATGGCCCGTCGATCATGGAGCTCGAGGCGCTTGCTCTCCTTCGGATACTTTATGTCTCAAGGGATGTACGATGACGATTCTATTTCTATTTCAGAATTATTTTTAAAATTATTTTTCTCGAATTTTAAACTTTATTTCGGGAAAAAAAATTTGTTTGTGGAACAATTTTTAGTTCAAAAATAGATTTGAAATTTTTTTCAACTTATTTATTTTTTGAAAAAATAAATGAGAAATAAATTTTTTTCTCATTGCTCGTCCTCACTGCTAGCCGACTACTCACCCACTGTTGTTGTCTGTTGCTGCCGATTGCCATCAATCACCTCCGTCGACTGTTGCCACCGCTTGTTGATTGCCTTCCCTATGCTGTCCAACAAACGAATTTCTATTTTGAGAACAAAAATTTTGTGTTGTTAAGAAAAATGTATTTATGCTAGAAACTCATCCAAAAATAAAAATAAAAAAAATTATTTCTGCTCTAGAAATTGATTTCTAACCTTAATGGTTATCATTCAAGCTCTTGATACCCTCCTTTTCTATCTTTTCTCTCTCTTTTTTTTTTTTTCTCTCATAATTATTTGAATCCATTATTTTTCTTTTTAATCATCCCTATCAAATATTAGTTCTACTCCCTTTAAAAAAAAAAACATATTTATGCAGTGAAAAGTTGCTTTTAGACCGTCTAATGAGAGAGGATCGCTTTGGCCTTTTGGTTTACTAGCATAACCTATGTATTTTCTAACTCCATACTATCCCACTTTTAAATTACGATTTGCAGCGACGATAATTAAGCCTTTCAAACCTTCAAACGATGATTTCTAGCACCGATCATTGCACTCTCCAAACCTTCAATTGATGGTTTTTGAGGCTGAGATCGCACCCTTCTAACCTTCGAATTATAATTTTTGGCAATTTTTATTAAATCGTCTCCTTTTCTTTTCTTTCGAAAAAAAGGGATAATGTAGCTATGGTATGCACAATTCAAGAGGTCTCGGATTTTTTGAGTGATTTGGAAGATAGGTTTTATTAACGAGGGTTCTAAAAAAAGTAAAAACTCATGTGGACATATTTGAAGATAAAAAAAAAAAAAAGTAAAAACTCATGTGGACATATTTCAAGAGAGTTAAAAAGAAAAAAAAAGAGAAAGAGAAGAAGAGAAAAACACAAACCTTAACATTTCCAAAGGGGAATTTGAATAGAGAAGTGGGTTTTGAAATACAAGGATGATATATATATATATAGTTTGCTTGAACACACATTTATAATATGTAAATATCTAACATGCCTTTGGACGATATTTGATTTTCATTAATTAATCACAGCCGTCCAGTCCCTACTTTTTGCATAGATCCAACGGCCGAGCTTCTCTCGAATCCCCCTCTCGATCCATATCGTCCCCCAATTTATGTGGATATTTCGAATTTGGCCTGATCGCTCGACCTATTTTCAGTTTCGATCCCCTCAAGTTCGGTTTGTGTTCAATTGACTCCAATTCCAAAGCATAAAGCCCTAGTGCTCTCCTATCTTCTTCATATCTCTCTCTCAATGTCGCTCTTGTAGTGAAATCTCTGCATTGGCTGGCCTCGCCGTAAAGCTTGACTGTTGCCAGTAGTGGAAATGTAGCCGCTCGCTTAACTCTGCCCGATCTCGTTGAACCTCCTTTATAGTTTCAACTGAAAGAAAATACTTTAAGCCCATTGCTACTCCAACTATGGTTGTCTCCCTCTTTGTGCTGCAAAATTACCTACTCCGAGAGGAATTGGATATCATACCAATAAGCCCTAAATTGACACATCAAGCCTGCCATGCCATTAACTGGGGACAACAAAGCATTGGAATCCCAAAAGCACATGCACAATCTTCGTCCTTTTGCTCTCAATATCATGGAGAAATCAAGCATTTTTCTTTTCCCGGCTCTACTCTACTCTTACTAATACAACAATTTGTTATTACCTTTTACCATTCTCACCTCTTTCTTTTGATTAGAAATTTACGCAAGATCCAACCCCTAGTTCACATCTTCATCGAAACATACTTATATGACCTTTTTTTTCCCTCATCATTGACCAAAGGACATTAAAAATGTCATTGATATTTGTAGTAGTAGTCTCTTAATCTTTTTATATGATGCTCAAAGAGAAGGGAGAATGTACAAAGCATGTTACTTTTAGGGGTGTGAATTTCAAGAGCATATTATTTTACATCCATTTGATTAATTTTGGCATGATTAAAATCGATCAAGAAGTCTTATATAATCACACAAGGCAATTAGGAGTGTAAATGGTTTAGTTTACAGAATCGATAAGGTATGATTCTAACTCGAACCAAATACGAATCAAATCCGGTTCTTCTATTTTTCGGTTTCTTATTTTTACTTTGCTTATTAGAATCAAAGTGAAGAAAATATGATAAAGAAGAGAAATTTTAAGTTAATTATTCAATTTTTGTTGAGATTTCGGTTTGGTTCAGTTACCGAACCAAGTCGAATTGAAAAAGCTAACGGTTACTTTTTGATAATCCAAACTAAAACCGAATGGAATCGAAAATGCATGAAATTTCTATTGATTCGGTTTGGTTCTTTAACCCCTAAAAGCAACTGATTGAATGAATGAACATTGATTTGAGCTCCTCGGAAGGAGCTAAACACATTCCAAAAGGTTTATCTCATAAGCCCCTGACCTAGGCTCTAAGTAGATTTTGTGAAGGCTCCACAAAACTTAGGCGGCTCTAAGTATGATTCTCACATTTTAGAGTTGATCATTAGTGGCGTCAAATTTTCAATTGTGATGAACTTGAGCTACAATTGCAAACACCGAGAGGTTGGGTCTAATATTCCTTCATTATTTTTGGATTCCACAACAAAGCCCTAATTGATAATTACATATCAATCAACTTCTGCATTTGATCATAAGATTCAGTAAGAGCAAACAATAAGAAGAACAGAAATGGTAGCCCCATAAAACAAAATGTCAATCAAACAAGGAGTATTGTAAGGAGTGATTGGGAATCTAACTTCATCACGTGATCTATGTTAAATGACAAGAGGTTGAGGCGAAAGAAGACTGGGAAGGAGTTGATCTCCTTAAAATAGATCCAAAGAACACTAATTAGACTAACAAAACATAATGCAATGCTTCAATTCATAATACAAGAAAAAATATTTATATTATACTTCAACAATGTTGTAATGCAGGATGTTTCACAATATATAGATCCTTTAGAAGCTTATGTGCGCGGTAAGCAAATCAGTTAGAAATCCCTTCGACAGGACCATGCAAATGAGCATCATGCAGCATGGAAGCATCGCATATTGCATACCCAAAAAGTGCCAATGCATATAGCTAAAAAGCTCTAGATTAAGTGCACAAATCAATACTGAGCAAATGTTTTCGATATTTGTAGGCAATTGCTTTTGCACGATAAACGATTTTAAAAGCTTTAGAGCAGAAATAGTCAGGACTTTGAGATGCTTGCAATATGAAATAGTCAATGTCTTAAGGTAAGGAATTCAAAGCAATTTTCCCATTGATAAATTATCCATAAAAGTGAGTCCCATAAGAGATAAGATTTGTAGCTTTAGAAGATAAATGGAAGAAGGAAGTGTAATAGAATTCTCCATTTCTAGTTAGAACTCTATCAATGTTTTGCTCCTAAAGACACATGAAAATATCATAATACTGATATTTAGATTAGTTGGTGAATAAAATGTTACTTTAAGCTTTTGGACCTTGTGATTTATGGCAAAGTTTATTCAAGAGTATATGGAAGATGCCTCTTGATATACAAAAAGTGTAAGAGAGAAGAAATTCATATGGGATAAATAATGACATAATAATGCCCTCTCCACAAATTATAAGAAACGCTTTATGTCAGCGAACTCTAACTCATCGAACATGAGAATGGGGAGGGATGCCATAAGGACTTCCATCTACTCAACTAGACACTTGTTCTGAGAAGTTCTTTTAAATGAAGAAAGCAAGTATATGTTGAAGTAGTGGATCGTGGAGATCACACAATCTTTTACATCTACCAACATAAAAAATTTTCAACATGAAACTTTTTCTTAGAGTTCTTGTGCCAGCTATTACAATAGCTTGTCTTTTACCTATGGCTACAATTAGTACTCAAGAGTCAAAGTTGACAGAAGAAAATTTTATATATATTAGACAACTCTAGGCAAACTTAACAAGCTAACATGATTTCCTAACAAGTTCAAATCATGTAGATTCAAAGTTCCTTATCCAATAAAGAATTTCAATTCAAATAAATTTCACTCAAGACAAACTAAAACAAGGGCTCTCTTGAGCAGGAACCATAGATGACGATATGGAAAATATTCTTTATAGTTCCAATATCCAACTAAAAGTGGCACAAAAACTTAAGGAATTATGAGTATAAGCTCTCATTTCAACCTCAACAATATTGGTAGTTCATAGCATGTCAATGTCAAACTATAGCACGTGCATCCAAACATTCATACTTGTGATTAAATACGCAAATTAGACATATGAAACAACCAATGTACAAGCAAGACATTAACGACACTAAAAGGTCAAGATAACTCATCAAATTTTTTAACTCACTAAGTTCATGTGGCAAAACTGAAGCTTGTTGTTATCAAGGTATATATTCTCTTGAAGCGGTAATCTAGCGATCTCGAGAGTCTCATCAAACCAATAGAAAAACATTAAAAGTAATGGTGCCTACACATGAGGCGTCCTTGAAACCTAGCACAAATACTTACAATGAACTCTCCAATACCAAACGTCACCTCTCTTAACATCTTTTCTTCAATAATGTTAACCATTTAAGCAATTTAATACAACAATCGGTTATCACCTTTTACCATTCTCACATCTTTCTTTTGATTAAAAATCTACGTAATGTCCAACCCTTAGTTTACATCTTCATCGTAACATACTTATATGATCGTTCATTTTTCTCTCATCATTGACCAAAGGACATCAAAAAGGTCATTGATATTCGTAGTAGTAGTATCTTAATTTTTTTATATAATACTCAAAGAGAAGGAAGAATACACAAAGTATGACGGTTTTAGGGTTGTGAATTTCAAAAGCATATTATTTTACATCAATTTGATTAAACCTAGTGGGATTAAAACCGATGAAGAAGTACTACGTAAATACACAAGGCAACTAGAGGTGTAAATGGTTTGGTAAAAATTGAACCGAATTGAATCGATAAGATGTGATTCAAAGCTGAACCGAATCCAACCCGAACCGAATATGAATCAAATTCGATTCGGTTTTTCGATTTTCTTATTTTTATCTTGTTTATGAGAGTCAAAATGAAGAAAATGTGACAAAGAAGGGAGATTTTAAGTTAATTGTTCAATTTTATTAAGAATTTTGGTTTGGTTCCGTTTGGTTAACCAAACCAAACTGAATTGAAAAAGTTAGTAGTTAATTTTATGTTACCCAAACCAAAACCAAACAAAATGAAAAATGCACAATATTTTGATTTGATTTGGTTTGGTTTTTGATTCGATTCTTGACCCCCATAAAAGCAACTAATTAAATGTGCTAAAAGTTATAGGGGGACAATGAATTGAAACATTGATTCGAGCTTCTAGAAAGGAGCTGAACACTTTCCAAAAAGTCTACCACGTAAGCCTCTAACTTATGCTTTGAATAAATTATGTGAAGGTTCCACAAAACTTATAAGACTTTTAAGTATGATCCTCACGGCTAAGAGATGATGGCTAAGAGATGGTCATCGATGGTGTCAAAATTTTTAATTGTGATGAATTTGAGCTACGGTTGGAAATACTAAGCGTTGGGTCCAATATTTCTTCATTATTTTTGGAGTCACAACCAAGCCATAATTGACAATTACATATCAATCAACTTCCATATTTGATCACAAGATTTAGCAAGAGCCAACAATTAGAAGGATATGAATAGTTACCCTATAAAACAAAATGCCGATGAAACAAGAAACATTGCAAGGAGTGATTAGGAAACTAACTTCATCACTTAATCTCTGTTGAATGACAAGAAATTGAGGTGAGAGAAGATGGAAGGAATTGATTTCTTGAAAATAGATGCAAAGAACACTAATTAGACCGACAAAGCATAATGCAATGCTCCCACCTAAAATACAAGAGAAAATATTGATATTATACATCAAGAATGTTGTAATATAGAAAAAGATGTTTCATAGTAGATAGATCCTTTAGAAACTTATATGCGTGGGAAGCAAATCAATCAGAAATCTCCTTAACCAGACTATGCAAACAAGGGTCATGTAGCATGGAAGCATTGCATATTGCATACTCAGAGAAGTGCCCACGCATATAGCTAAAGAGCTTGATATTAGGTACACAAATCAACACTAAACACATGCTTTTGACATTTATAGGCAATTGCTTTTGCATGATAAACAATCTCAAAGGCTTCATAGCAAAAATAGTTAGGACTTTGAGATACTTGCAATATGAAAGAGTCAATATCTCAAGGTAAGGAATTGAAAGCAACTTTTCGATCGACTCATTATCCATTAAGGCAAGTCCCACAAGGGATAAGATTTGTAACTTTGGAAGATAAAGATGAAGAATGAAGTACAACAGGGTTTTCATTTCTTGATAGAACTTTGTAAGTGTTTATTTTACAGGGGATAAATCATGACATAACAATGCCCTACGGCCGTGGGGTCCTTATTCAAATCATCAATGGGGCGAGCTTGAAGTGAATTAGCCTACGGCCGACCGCCTCAGCGTCGCCAAGTTGGGATCCTCAGGGTAAAAGAGTAGTCTTTCTAAAAAAAATGACTTAATAGAGACGTGCCTTAGTGTCTAGTGTTCGTAGATTGTTAGTGACGGAATGCGAGTGCATAAAGGAACCGTAATACTGATATCCATATTAGTCAGCAAATAAATGGTCACATCGAGCTTTTTAACTTTATGCTTTATGGTAAAGTTTATCCAAGAGTATATGAAATATATCTCTTTATCTACAAAACACATAAGAGAAAAAGATTTTACAGGAGATAAATCATGACATAAGAATGCCCTACGGCCGTGGGGTCCTTATTCAATTCATCAATGGGGTAAGTTTGAAGTGACTCAACCTACGATTGATCGCCCAGTGTTGCCAAGCAAGGATCCTCGGGGCAAAAGAGTAGTCTTTCTCAAAAGAAGGACTCAACAGAGATGTGCTTTGGTGTCTAGTGGTCGTAGATTGTTAGCAACGGAGTGCAAGCGCATGAAGGTACCATAATATTGATATCCGGATTAGTTGGCGAACAAATGGTCATATCGAACTTTTGAACCTTATGATTTATGGTAAAGTTTATCTAAAAGTATATGAAAGATATATGTTTATCTACAAAACACATAAGAGAAAAAGATTTTACAAGGGATAAATCATGACATTAGAATGCCCTAAGGTCGTGGGGTCGTTATTCAATTCATCTATGGGGCGAGCTTGAAGTGAATTAGCCTATGACCGATTGCCTTATCATTGCCAAGCTGGGATCCTCGGGGTAAAAGAGTAGCCTTTTTCAAAAAAAGAACTCAACAGAGACGTACCTTGGTGTCTAGTGGTCGTAGATTGTTAGCGATGGAATGCGAGCGCATGAAGGTACAATAATACCGATATCCAGATTAGTTGGCGAATAAATGGTCACATCGAGCTTTTGAACCTTATGATTTATGGTAAAGTTTATCCAAGAGTATTTATCTACAAAACACATAAGAAAAAAAGATTTTATAGGAGATAAATCATGACAAAAGAATGCCCTACGGCCGTGGGGTCAAATATTCAATTCATCAATGGGGCAAGCTTGAAGTGAATTAGCCTATGACCGACCACCTTAGCGTTGCAAAGCTGGGATCCTTGGGATAAAAGAGTAGTCTTTCTCAACAAAAGGACTCAACAGAGACGAGCCTTGGTGTTTACTGGTCGTATATTGTTAGCGACTGAATGCGAGTGCATGAAGGTACGATAATACTGATATTTGGATTAGTTGGCGAATAAATGGTCACATCGAGCTTTTGAACCTTATGATTTATGGTAAAGTTTATCCAAGAGTATATGAAAGATATCTCTTTATCTAGAAAACACATAAGAGAAAAATATTTTACAGGGGATAAATCATGACATAAGAATGCCTATGGTTGTGGGGTCCTTATTCAATTCATCAATGGGGCGAGTTTGAAGTGAATCAACCTACGACCAACCGCCTTAGCGTTGCCAAGCTGGGATCCTCAAGGGTAAAAAGAATAGTCTTTCTCAAAAAAAGAACTCAATAGAGACGTGCCTTGGTGTCTAGTGGTCATAGATTGTTAGCGACGGAATGTGAGCGCATGAAGGTACTGTAATACTGATATTTGGATTAGACGGCGAATAAATGGTCATATTGAGCTTTTGAACCTTATGATTTATGGTAAAGTTTATCTAAGAGTATATGAAAGATATATCTTTATCTACAAAACATATAAGAGAAAAATATTTTACAGGGGATAAATCATATGACATAAGAATATCTTATAGCCGTGGATCCTTATTCAATTCATCAATTAAGCGAGCTTGAAGTGAATCAGCCTACGCCAACCGCCTCAACGTCGCCAAGCCGGGATCCTCGGGGTAAACGAGTTGTCTTTCTCAAAAGAACTCAACAGAGAGTGCATGAAGGTACGATAATACTGATATCTAGATTAGTCGGCGAATAAATTGTCACATCGAGCTTTTATGATTTATGGTAAAATTTGTCCAAGAGTATATGAAAGATATCTCTTTATCTACAAAACACATAAGAGAAAAAGATTTTACAGGGGATAAATCATGACATAAGAATGCCCTACAGCCGTGGGGTCCTTATTCAAATCATCAATGGGTGAGCTTGATGTGAATCAGCCTATGGCCGATTGCCTCAGTGTCACCAAGCTAGGATCCTCGGGGGTAAAAGAGTAGTCTTTCTCAAAAAAAAGGACTCAATAGAGACATACCTTGGTTTCTAGTGGTCGTAGATTGTTAGCGACGGAATGTGAGCGCATGAATGTACGATAATACTAATATCTGGATTAGTTGGCGAATAAATGGTCACATTGAGCTTTTGAACCTTATGATTTATGGTAAAGTTTGTCCAAGAGTATATGAAAGATATCTCTTTATCTACAAAACGCATAAGAGAAAAAGACGGGATAAATCATGATATAAGAATGCCCTATGGCCTTGGGTCCTTATTCAATTCATGAATGGGCGAACATTGGTATCATGGAAGGCAAGTTTTACTTTAGTCAAAATCGATCAACTCTGTCAATTCTCGAATGAGAAGGCTGCCTAAAGTACCAAGGGCTTTGGAATTCTATCGAACATCCTCGTATCTTTCATTAGGTCCTGCTTACCCTCGATGCACAGACTACAAGCACATATAAGGCGAATCAATTTTGGGAACGTATCTCACCTCTCTCTTGGTGCAGGTTCAAGTAGCAGCCTCTCCCTTTGGGCCACCTATCGTGAGTCTTATAGTGCTCTACTGTCTGGTTGGTTATTCATTGTTGGGTTAGGTAGCTGGGAATTTTCATGGTAAGTTTTTCCAATGGAATAGTGTGCCTATGTTGCATCAATCTGGAGGATGATGGACATGTGATTGTTATCGCACTGAACCTTTTGAATTCGTCTATCCATTCAATCAAAGTCGACTTGTCCTGAAGGATAATTGATGTTACCTAAGGGTTTTATCTTGATGCGTGCCTTAACTAGTTCGTGGCCATACCATAGCATGTTCATGAGGGATTGTCAAATCTTTTTGGTGGATATTTTTGACCGCATTTGCTGGAATTTAAGTGCATTCTGAGTACTGCTCTGGTAAATCAGAGACTGGATGACTCTTTTGCTGCTAGCAAAGGTGCCAATGCGATGACGCCCGTTCTTTTGTTTGTTGCTTATGTTAATTGCTAGAGATGCAGTATGCTCTTCTCAGTCTGAACTGCATCTTGTCAAAACAACTTTTACAAATTCTTAGCAGCCAGGAAATACACCCTTATCCTGAGAGGATGTGAGTTTCCTTCTATGTACCTGTGAGATGATATGGACTTTTGCCGCCCAAAGGTGATGTTTTGTATTGAGAAAATCGATCCGGTGTTTTGTATCAACAAATGCCCTCAGCTATACTTCCTGCTCATGCAAGGGAATAAAGGAACTTTTTTTATGAGCAGGAAAGCTGGGTAAATTGAGGGTAAATGCTTGGCTTATATCTGGGCAGAAGGAGCATATACCTCAAATGTTCTCCATAGAGAGGAGTCAAGCAAAACCAGAAGAATTTCCAATAAATTGAACAGAAAGAAGACAGTGCAAACGTCTGTGTCTATTAACAACAAAAGGCTAAAAGAGTCTGAAAGAGAATGATTTTGGACGATCATCTTCCTTAGACATGCGGGTCATCATCTATCATCTAAATGTTCACATTCTCGAATTTGTCCTCGAGAAGTGTATAATTGAACCTGCGATTCCCATTCGTCCGATAGCTATCTTCAACCTGTGCGACTGAGCAGATGCTCGGGCGGAACATGCCCACTCCTTTGCGCTTCTTTCTTCCCCAAGCGATGCGAGGGAACCCGAAACTCGTTCCGGAAACCCTGCCCAAGATCTGCTCCTGTGCGGGGCTCGAGCTCTCTTGTTCGAGGCCGTGGAAATACTCAACTTCCTTCCTGACAAGGGATGCGATCGTACCTCGAGTGCCTACAGCAACTGGACCGGTCGCGGCCATTGTCTGATTAAATTCGATCGCCTTGCCGCTCGATATATATATGCAATTAGAGGAGGAGGAGGAGGAGGCTTGTGAATGAAGAGAGTGATGGGCGGTCAATAACCTTTTCTAAGTGGGGGGAAGATTGCTTTGGTCAGTGGATGTCCTCTTCTCCTGGTGATCATAACTAAGAGTTTTGCCGGGTGCTCTTTTCTTAAAGGGCACGGCGTGGGGCTTTTCATAATTGCAGCTCTTGACGTGAGGAATCACCCATTGTTTAACAGCGAAGTGTGAAACATTGCAAAGCTTACAGATTTACAGGCGGTACAGCTTTCGCCAATCCTTCGGCTGCGAATGCGCCTTCGGATAGTTACTTTTCAGCGGGTTCGTCTTGAATTTTTCACTTTAGCAAACACCATTGTTTGATGATTGGAGTTCCTAGATGACCCGATTTTGTAGAGGAAGTCAGTCATGTTATATAATCCAGAAATTCCTGATGCATGCTCCCTTCTTTTACATCTCTCTCAAAATAGGCACGTGTCCTCCTTCAATGAGTGGACCACTAATGTGTACTTCATCTTGCGAAGCATGGTAATGACACTGTCGTAGCAGGGGTTGGGATATGATTAAACACCATCGGCCTGAGACGCAAATCATTACCTTTGCTTTCTGTGCTGAAATAAAGAATGGGAAGAGGCTGCCCCATCTTTTAAACACTTTTAGAATAAAATAAAGAGGTAATGATATAATTCATTCATGAATTTGATCCAATAGATAATTCTGTTCCTGAACTTTTCCTTTGTAAAATGTGATTCATGAACTATTGATAAATGCTCAATGTAATCTTTCTATTTGTTCAAACAGCATGCTTAAGAATGACGAGTCCATATATCTATTGAAAATGAAAGAAGCAAATGAGGGATTTTAAATATTACATGAGGCAATTTTTTGTTCTTGATTTGAGATAAAAATATTATGGGGATAATCCAGGAATTTTTTTTGGTCCATCTTTCAAACATAACAGATTAAAGGCTACATAGTAGAATCCATTAACTTGGATTAATGGAAGGATAACAATAAACATTTTCATATAATCAAGGGATCGGATTAAACCTTTACCGATAATTTAGGAATCACATTGAATAGATTAAAAGTTTATGGACAACATCATAAATTCGACCAATGTTTATGAACCATTTGTGTTATTTTACCTTAAAATAACTTATCTACATTATCTCATCTTATGATCACATCAGCTACTTCACTCCTAAGCAATTTTTTTTTTTTGCCTTTTTTAATTTCAGCCGAAAGAACATGCTCAAGCCCATTGCTGCTCCAACTATGGTTCTCTTTATTTATGCCGCAAAATTGGCTGCTCTGAGAGTATCGGATATCACACTAATAAATAAGCTCTCAATTGACACATCAAACCTGCCATGCCATTAACTAGGGATGACAAAGCAGTGTAATGCCAAAAGCATATGCTCACTCATCGTCCTTCTGCTATCAAAATCATGGAGAAATCGAGGATGTATTGACATCGTGACAAATTGGGATCTTCCATTAAGGTTGTACCGGCCTATGAAAACGTCGTTTACATTGAAGTACTCCTTTTTTACAAGCTTCCAGAATTATCTCAAAGGCTTTGTAGTCTCGTTGGTGGCGATCACAGTCAGACTCTGATGACTGTCCCCATTCCACAATTTCAACAGGCTACATTTAGATCCGTTATAGAGCAAAGGTCTTAGCATCTCACCAGACGTAAAGTTTAACATTTCTAAAAATCTACATCTATAATTCTATATTATATGAAAACTGTCATGGATCCCATGATACAGTATAATGCACTGGATTTACTTGATATTCCTTCTCCAATCTCAGATTAAAGGAGATCCACCCTCCAATCGGAAGGGGCATATCTATTTCTTCTCACTTCCCAAAGACAAGTGTGTACATCAGAGCATACAATTCATTGATCTTAGGTTTTGATCTGCCATGATCCTAATATTTGCCAAAGACAATTGGTGAAGATTGTTTAGCAGTAAGATTTCAGGAAGGAAATTGAGGATTCCCAAATAGTCTAATAACTCGTGGTTTGGCCATAGCCCTGTGCTTAAACTGAAGGGCCATTTTAGATAAATTGAATTTGCAATGTTGCATGCAAACAAATACAAGTTTTTCTCAAATTGAGATAGAGAAACAAAAGCATGAACTAAGCCGTTGTATGAATTTGCAGATAAAATGACCTGAAATCAAGAAGAAGCCGAAAAAGCTTGTTGTGCTCTAATGACAACTCTATTAGTTCCACGCATTGTCACAATTTTACTGCTCACAGTGAACAAGCAATATGACTAATGGTGAGCCAGAAAATCACCTTATGTTCATTGTAAAATACCATTCAGAACATGTAAAAGAAAAATCTTTTTTGTGCTCATCAGGTACAGAGATCAGTACATTGTTGTTAGACCTAAGAGCTCTCAAATTTTTCAGCTCACTAAGTTCAGGTGGCAAAATTAATAGCTTGTTATTATCAAGGTATAGCTTCTCAAGAAGCAATAGTCTAGCTATCTCGAGAGTCTTATCAAACCAATAGAAAAACATTAGAAGTAGCGTGCTTGTGCATTGGGGCATTCTCAAAACCTAATACAAATATTTACAATTAACTCTCCAATAGTGGAAGTCACCCTCTTAAAATTAATTCCTTCAATAATACTAATCATTTAAACAACTTAATATAAAAATCAGTTATCACCTTTTAGCATTCTCACCTCTTTCTTTTGATTAAATTTTTTTGCAAAATCTAACCTTTAGTTCACATCTTCATCATAAAATACTTATATGACTATTCATTTTTCCTTCATTACTGACCAAAGGACATTAAAAAATCATTGATATTCGTAGCAAGTCTCTTAATCTCTTTATATGATGCTCAAAGGGAAGGCATAATGGACAAAGCATGTTAGTTTTAAGGGTGTGAATTTCCGGAACATTCCTAAGACGGGTGAGACGGTAATTGCGCCAAGGTCTAGAACTTTCTTGTATAAATGCTAATAGTTGGTAGGTTAGGAGATACGATCTCGTCTGTTGGAATTGAATAATGGATCAACGATTGTAATCGTAAGGCCACTTGTATAAGAAGGGTACCCTCTCCCTCATTGTAACAATCCAACCATTTAGTAATTTAAAAGTTCATTCTCTTCTCTCTAGAAACTTTTTCTCTTTATAATCCAATGAGCTTGATTGATCGATCAATCTGAAAAATACTTGAATTAGGAGCTCCAATGATCCCAAATAATCCCAAATAATCAAAAGTAATCAAAAGTGTCCAATTTTATCCCAAATAATCAAAAGTGCCTAGGTTATCTCATGGTCTCGATCTCAATCAATTGGCCTATAACAAATAATCCAAAAGTGCCTAGGTTGTCTCACGGTCTCGATCTCAATCAATTGGCCCGTAACAAAGAATTACGTATCGCATACTCAAAGTGCCCACACATATACCTAAAAGCTTGAGATTAGGTGTATGAATCAACACTAAGCATATGCTTTCGATATCGGAATTGTTTTTGTACGATAAACAATCTCCAAAATGAGATGTCAGCAGAAATCCAAAAGAGTCAATGTCTCAAGACAACTAATTGAAATAAGCTTTCCAATTAACCCAATATAAATAAAAAGTGAGTCTCACAAGAGATAAAGATTTTTAAATAAATGGAAAAAGGAAATATAACGGGTTCCTCCATTACTATATAATAGTAAAACTTTGTCTAGGTTTCGCTCCTAAACACGCATGAAGGTACCATACTTCTTACGGATCAATTGGCGGATAAAGGGTCACTTCAAGCTTTTTGAACCTTGCAATTTATGGTAAAATTTATACAAGAGTATATTGGAAGATATCTCTTGATCCACAAAAGACATATCAGAGAAAGATTTCATAGGGGATAAATCATGACACATCCATCAATGTGCTCCACATATTGCAAGAAACACCTGCAGAATATTTCAATTCATTATGTGTCCAAGACCTATTGTTCTTCTTGGCATTGTTATTTTAGCACAGATATTTTTGGTTCTAAGAAGAAACAGTTTGAGAAGGTTCAATTGTTCGAAATGAATTTTCAGATTCACGGATTTTCAATATCAAATTCGTGAAATGAATCGAATTTTTGTTTTAACAATTCAAGTATATTATGTATAATTAAAAATTATGAAAAGCATTTTGCTTGTTTCTATTCCATATGTTGATATCAATTTGTCAAGGGAGCTACAACTCATCGAACACAAGATTGAGAAGGGACGCTCACAAGGACTTCCTCCACCTACTCGACAAGACACTCGTTCTCATAAGTTCTCTTCAAGGAAAAGGAAGCCTAGTATATGTTGGAGTAGTGGATCAAAGAGATCACACAATCTTTCATATCTACCAACATAAAACTTTCCAACATGAAACATTCTCTTAGAATTGTCGTGCCCAGCTATCACAATAGTTCGTCTTTTACTCAAGAGTCAAAACAAAAGAAAACTAAATAAACATTAGACAACTCTAGGCAAATTTAACAAACTAACACAATTTCCCAAAATTTTCAAATTATGCATATTCAAAGCTCCTTTATTCAATAAAGGATTTCAATATGAATAAATTCAATGCATGACAAACTAAAATAAGGGCTCTCTTGAGCAGGAATCATGGATGACGATAGAGAAAAGAATTTACAATTTCAATATCCAACAAAACAACATAGAAATTTAAGGAACGGCACAAGTTTCGCAAATTTTTTAGACTACTAAAACACGGAGGTCGGCATCATTGATTGCACACCCTGAAGAACAAAACGGCAGAGAATGCGCCTTCAGATTTTTTTTTTTTCAGTGGGTTTCGTATTGAATTTTCCACTTTCACAAACACCATTGTTTGGATGATTGGTGTTCCTAGATGACCCGATTTTGAAGAGTAAGCCGGTCATGCTGTATAATCCAGAAATTCCTGATGCGTACTCCCTACTTTTACATCTCTCTCAAAAAAAGCATAGAACGCATGTGTTCTCCTTGAATGAGTGGACCACTTATACATACTTCATTTTGGGAAACATAGTAATGATACTGTCGTAGCAGGATTGTGATTTGATTAAACACCATTGGCCAGAGACGCAAATCATTAACCTTTGCTTTCTGTGCCGAAATAAAGAATGAGAAGAGGCTGCCCTATCTTTCAACGCTTTAAAACAAAATAAGAGAGTAATGACATAATTGATTAATGAATTTTGATTTGTAAAATATGATTTTCAAACTTGAATGTGATCATTTCATTTGCTCAAACAACATGCTTAAGAATGACAAGTCGATATGTCTATCGGTTATGACAGAAATAAATGAGGAATTTTAACTATTACACATGGCAACATTTTATTTTATTTTATTTTATTTGAGATGAATAGCACATGGGGACAATCCACTCAATAACCTTTTTTGGGTCCACTATTCAAACATAATAAATTGAAAGTCTCACAATAGAATACATTGACTTGGATTGATTGAAGGACAATAATAAACATATCCATATAGTCGATGAATCATATTGAATCTTTATCAATAGTTCATCGACTGCATTGAACAAATAAAAAATTTAAGATGACATCGCATATTAGACCACAGTTCATGAATCATTTGTATCATTTTCACTTAAAATAACTTATCCACATCTTTATCTTATTATCACATCAGCTCCTTCACTTATAAGCAATTTTTGCCTTCTTTAATTTCAGCCGAAAGAACATGCTCATGCCCATTGCTGCTTCAACTATGGTTGTGTCCCTATGTATGCCGCAAAATTGCCTGCTCTGAGAGTATTGGATCTCATATGAATAAGCTCTAAATTGACACATCAAACCTGCCTATGAAAACGTCTTTAAAATTTAAGTACCGCCCTTTTTACAAGCTTCCAGAGTTCTCGCGAGGGCTTTATAGTCTCGTCAGTGGCAATCACGGTTAGATTCCGACGACTCTTCCCATTTCACGTAGGGCCTCGCTACCCATTGAGAAAAAATGTTCGTATCTTCACATAAAGAATAGTCAGCTCTGCAGAGTTCGTCTGGTGTGGCGAGTAGGACTGAAAAAATCTACTCGCATATAGAGACCGGCCCTTTTCTCCCCCTCTTTATTTATGTACTGGAACGATATCCTTCACAAATTCCGAACTAGGCTGGGAAGCCAATCTATGTGACGCCTAAGACGCTCAATAATTTCAACAGGCTACATTCGGACCCATTATAGCATTCCTAAAAGACCTGCATCTATAACCATAGATTATATGGAAACTGCCGTGGATTCCATGAAACAGTATGAAACACCAGATTCACTTGATGTTCCTTCTCCTATCTCAGTTACATGAGATCCACCCTCCAAATCAGATGGGACATATCTATTTCTTCTGACATCACAAAGACAAGTGCTTATATCCAGAGCATACAATTAACATACGTGTTAAATGTTGAAAACAGCCATACAGAATGGGGAATCGCATTCGTTGAATGTGAAGAGGATAGATAAGAGTTTTATAACTGTATCTACAAAGGAGTCGAGCAGCTGAGATCAACAGACCCAAGCAGAGAGGTGAACAATGGACAGACAAGAGGAACTGCACTTGCATATATTTTTACTCAAGAAGCTATAAAGTTCATGGCATTCTACATCCATCAATGCTCTAGTATCTATCTACTAGGCATAAAATCTCCTAAAGGCCTCAAAATTTTAAATTTTTTCCTCTTAGTTTCTCTATCATCACGAGTATACTTATTTTCCTTTTTCTTTATGCTGTTTCAGCTATTTTTATACCTTCTCTTATTATTTTTTTTTCTTTTTCTTTTTTTCAGTAAACCTCATGTCCAATCATACATGGCTAACACCTGACATGGGCTGGATGACACAACAATGTTAACATGTAGACTACTTTGTGCTGGGTAGATGGCAGGTGTACCTCAACTTTCTATGTGAGGCAAGAGTATTTTGCAGAGCAACATCTACACTCGTGCCTTCCCGGAACAAGGAGTCGTACAATTGGCAAACAAACTGAGACAATTCTGTTTCATCATCGTCCCAGAATCCCTTGAGATCCCCGTTTTTCTCAGGGTCACTGTCCTCCCAATCACTCACCGGGCTGGCTGGTTCTGCTTCCGCTTCCTCCTCCTCTTCTTCTTCCATTTCTTCTTCTCCAATCTCGAATCGCCCATTTTCCAAGTTGCCAAACACACCCGGTACATGGAATGCTGTCACCTGTGCTTCTGGAGGTTTGGCTGACGAGCAGATAACGGCTTTTGCACCAGAATCTAGAAAAGCCTTAACAAGAGTTGGACTAGGCCCAAAAGTGCCAGTACAAATTATAACTCTGTCTCTCCAAGCTCCAACCTGATAGCGCCAACCATAGGATTTCAGCATTGTCAACAGAAGAGAAGGGACAGATGTATGCGAATCATTATAGTGATGCAGACAGAGGATCGATTATCCTTAAACTTTTTTAAAAATGAGGTGCTCATCTCATATTTGTAGAGTGTCATGTGGATACTATAAGGCTGTATAAATCACTTAATTATCGTCAAGGCAATGCAGAAGAAAAGCAGTATGTGGTGAACCCTCCAAGACCAATGAAACATACCATCCAACGGACATCATCAGGTGTCAAATGCACAGAAGGGACTGTTCTACGGAACATGTATGCGCCGATTTCTTGATCATCTTCCATTACCTTCCAAAAACAGAGCATCAGAGTGGAGTCCACCATGATTCTTAATGCTGTGCCTGAAGAACTTGAAGCAACTATTTGGACGGCGGCGGCAATAACTAAAACTTACTTGTTTTTGACATCCAATGTAATGGTGGACAACACATCCAACTTGGAAGTGTCGTCTACAGGCAACCAAGTCAGTCACCGTCGAAATGTTTGCAAGCAGCGATATTCCTTTCCTGTGATGACCCCGCATTGTTGACAACAAACTCATTTTGACACTCTGTAGAAACTTATCTGCCAGTTCCCCAGGTTCAGCCACCACAAAGACATCATTTTGCCAACTAGAGAAACATATTTTGAGCATGTCAGAACTTAGAAAATAGCTATGAAAAACAAGAATGCAGTAAAGTAGGACATAATGTTGACCTTAAAATTAAACCATCGGAATCACTTTGGAGAGCCAAATGTACGATTCCCACTTGTGGTGAATTCTGTAACTTCCCATGTAATGAGCGAGCGAGTAGAGACAGTTCTCTGGGTCTTGAAGGAGACTTTGGTGGTGAGGCAGTTATCTTTCCTAAGTGGGATCCATCCAGGCTTAAAGGAGGGACTAAATCGATTCTGCCAATCCTCTGATGACCAATATCAGGACTATAAATTAGAGGGCTCGAGGGAAAGCTTCCAGTGAATAAAGGCGATGTAAAGGGGGTGGGCAATGCGGTTGAAGGTACTGCCTTTGAACTTCCCGATAAATTGTCAAAAAAAGATAACCTTATGCTGCTACGGGCACAAAACGACTCAAGCGCATGCACATGATGAACAGTTTTTCCTGAATCTGGGCTATGTAAAGCTTCAACGAGAAGGACATTGCGTCTCCAACCCAAAGAAGGCCCATGCACTTCTGTTGCTGTATAGGCAATGCAGATGAGGAAACAAGAGTAAGAGGACAGTAATGGCAATAGATAAAGATATGCAGTAAATACTTGCCTGAATCAGATGCTTTTGTTTTTGAGATATGTTGAGGCTTCAAATTATCTGACCACTTCTCATCAAGTTGGAAAGGCATGATCAATCTTTCACAAGCATTTTTGAAGGCTTGCGAATTGTTTTGGATGTATTCATCAGTTGCAGCCTCCAACTTCAGCCATACAGCAGGGTCAGTTTCATCTAGCTCCATACCATAACGCTCGTCAACTGTGTGGCCAGAAACACATTTCACTAACTGAGAACTTGCAAAGGAGACTTGAGCAGTGTTCAGTTTTAGAAACTAGTTGTGCCTTTTGATTTCAATCAAAACAACAATGAAACAGAGTGTCCCTCTGTAGTTTTGAAATTTTACTTGATACACTTCAAAAAAAGATTTTGTATAGAAATGAAAATTTGCACAAGTTCGGTTAGATCAAGTTTCCATCAAAACAGAAGCTGTTCTATCTGTTTTCCTTTTTTCAAAATTATTCAAAGTAAGGAAGCTTTGCTGAAGCTACAATGGGAATCTCTAGTAAAGCTCAATGAAGATTATTGTAAGCTAAAAACTGAAAGCTGAAGAAAACAATATAGTTATGCTCCATTGCTTTCCAACTTATAATATGAAAAGACTTACTTATGAAAAACAATAACAGGTTCCTCTCTCTAAACTGACACCAGGCAAACAAATGAAATATTGTAAATTTATTTTGTTTTCATGTTTTCTGATTTCTGATTAAAATGTGAGTTAATATTATGAACATTTGATATATAAAAAGTAAAAACAATTTGCAAACTGAAAAGGTACAGAACTAAAAAAAATTTCCAAAAATTTTCTGTAGAATGATAGCTAGAAAAACTCTGTAGTACCAAATGTCCCATTATAATCAGGTTGATTCTACAGATTTATACAATATGGGAACCAAATAATTAACCAAAAAGTAAAGCATATCATATTAGTTTCCTAATAAGAGAAAAACTACAGATCTTGGAGATCCATTCATCTAACAAAATCGCGATTAAATGTTAAATTACCTGGATTGAACCGGAAATACTGCATCTCAGGGAGCATGGGAAGCAATGTGCTCAGAGCTTCCTCCACACGGTCCACTGAACATGCACTCTCTATTAAAACTTGTCCAGTATCAAGATAACGCCAACCACCCTTCCTTACCTAAACCAGTTGAAGATTTCAAGTTACTAGCAGGTAGAAGAATGACTATTGGAGTCCTTTTGAGTCATAAATTACATTCTAAAATTACTAAGGCTGTTCAAAAGCACAAGATATTGCACAAATATGACTACTGTGCTCAAACTAACAGTACATTATTGCAACGACATCCTTCTGAATATGCATTAGACTGGGCATATATGTGGTCTCAAAACCAGGGGCTGTTACTTTTATATAAATTGTCATCATCTGTACTGAATTTCTCTATGAATTTTCCACAGGTACATAATCTATCAAGCATAGTGAAGCTCTCTTATATTTCTACACAACTTCAATAAAAAATGCAGCATAAACTCAAGCAAATTCAATCAAAGGACAGAAATTTATGAAATATCACATCAGATACAGATTGCAATGACTGCAGGGCTCAGATTCTCCCAGTGTGACCCAAAGTCATGTGCAGCAATAGTTACATATGTTAAGTAGAAAAAGACCACAGATTAGGTCCCAAAATTCCAAACAGAGAAGTTTCAGAAAGGCATCTGAGGAAGGTATAGAAGGCTGAGTATTTCCATGATGAAACTTTTACCCATCCTGAACACCAAATGTTGTGAGGATGTAAAGGAAAGCTTGAATTCATGGTGCATTGGGAATAAGATGAGCATTTTTTCCCCCTTGGCACTCTGTTTGCTCTTGCAGCCCAGCTGCCTTCGTAGAAAAGGAGCTTGTTGTGTTTAAGGAAGACAAGCATGCCATTCATCAGGATGAAGGGTAGAAAGGAAATTAAGCAAGAATGGCTTTAAATCACTGTGACTGAAGGAAAATTGGGTGGTAGAGATAATCATGTATTGCTAGGCATTCAGGAATTAGGGACAGAAGAAAGCTGGAAGCTATTTAAAGGTGTACGGATGGTCATGAATGATTTATCTTCCATCCATCGAATTCATAGCAGAATGGTGTCATAAGTCCACGAAGAAATTCCACACCCCCCCCCAAAACCACATCTTTTACCGAGGGGCAATGTAACCATTCCACAATTATTTTATCAGACCTAAAATGGTGTGAGACCTTGTCGAGGGGAAATAAGTCATTTAACATTCCTTCTTATAGCAGGCAACAACAGATTACCTTTGCAGGAACAGAGCCACATCCAATGGAAACTAAACAATCGATTCTTGTGTCTGGCCAGAGAAGCTGGGCTTCTCTTATGGCAAAAACTGTAGGATTGTTGGCCACTATTGCGCCATCTTGCCAACGATGCACATCTGGGGCAATATTTTGAATACTCAATAAAATTAGATGGAGAAGCAGCAAAGCAAAACTGTCGATAGAAGACAGAAGGAGCAAAGGAAGGAAAAACCAGAGGAAGAACTAAAAAGGAGGGCAGTACCATCCGAGTAATCATCAAGATAATATGGAGCAGCTGAAGAGGCCCTTATGGCTTGCCAGACTCGATGCTTACAACTTCCAATGAAAGCACTGCGTTTATAGCCAACTTGTGCCCCAGAAGTAGGTGATCCTAATGTATTGACGCCAGAACTTTCCGAAATTGCAAGAGATACCTCTGGCGTTCCAACAGGGTACTGCAATTTGACAAAAAAGGAATTAAGTCAGTAATATGCTGCAACAAGCATGACATCCTTCAAAGTTTTGTGTCCAAATCATTGCAGATAACTCTTGGCTAGAAAAAAATGCGCAAAGATGTTAGGAGTAGTCAAACCTGATAATTACGGAATAAGAAAGGCTGAGCTGGCATCGTGCTAACCAAAGTTGAAACAACAAAGACTTTGGGAATGTTCTTAACTGCAGACTCTATTAATAGGTCTCCATCTTCATCAGCACACATTTCTTTCAACAACCTCTCAAACTGATCTGCACTATGCTGCCAGATCACATATTAGAGTGGCTTTTCTACAAGCCTAGACTATGATAATCAAAGGCATGAGGAAAAAGCTGAAGAAAAAGAAAAAATCGATTCACATTGCAAATTTCTCCAAATTTCACCACTTAAAGGAAAGATACCTAACAGTACATTAACCACCAGAATGACAACATTTAGTAATTAACTTAGAAATCCACAATTCATTGCAATTGTGGCTGAAACACCGGGTAAACGACTCCATCTCTAATACCGATAAGGTTTGATAGGAGTCAACTTTAAGTCTATCCAATTAAGAAATGATATTGCTTTACAGTGATATGCAAAGGAGTCAAAGACAATATAGAGTAGAATAGAATCCTCTTACTTTAGATCCATGCACAACAACCCTAAAACTCTGGGAGGAACTTTTATAAAGCTGATCCAACTTCTCTCTCCAGCTTGCAGCTTCATTGTCCTTTGCCCCAGGTTCAGCAAATACAAGTTTCCCTGGACAACCGACCAAGACAAGTCAAATGAAAGTAACATAAGGAAATGACAAAAGGCACTCCCATGCAAGTTCTGTTCTATATCGCCTTGCCCTCACCAAGATTTTTGTATATTTCTTCGCACTCATCCAGAGTCATTAGCTTGATACTAAGGGCAATTGCTAGCATGCCCCCAGTTGATGTGCCACATATAAGATCGAACAACTCATGTATCCTCTTTCCAGTACCCTTTTCAATCTCTTTAAGCATCTGAACAGTAGCAAGGCCTTTCATTCCTCCACCATCCATTGCAAGTATACGCAATCCTTGCTTCGGGACTTGTCTCCCTCTTATTGCACGTCGCAGATTTTCATTCTCCCCTATAATTCCAGTATGTTTGTTAATTCCTCCATTTATCTCATCAAAGGAGGGGTTGGAAGACAAAAAATGGGGACAGAAACGCACCAAGAATTGCCAAAGCCCGGGCAGCAGCTTTATTCACACGTGGCTCAGGTGCAACAGTTAACCGCAAGAGAAGCTCTCTCAAGCTTTCAGAAGTAACAAGAATCTTGCGGTTATCCAAACAGAAGCCCAAATTTCCAACCGCCAACAGAGCTAGCCTTTGCACCTACTCAAACATAGCAGTTGACCGCTAAGATATTCAGCAACTCTAGAAAATTAAGAAACGCAAATTCTAGTAGCACCAAAAAGAAAACTTGCCTCTGGATTTCTACGAGCACATAGTGATTTTAGCGATTTCAGAACATCCTTGGTCAACATCTTCTGAGCTACAACATCAGAGGCAAAAGCCAAACTGACAACCACTTGCAAAACAGATATCACTTCCTCTTCTGTGATGAATCTTAAGGCTGTTTCAATATGCTGCATAATATCGCATTTCATCAACTTCATAGCCACAGAGACATCTCCAGCAAGAGCTGAAAGGGCAGAACATGCTTGCTCCACCTGTTCAAAGTAAGAAGTTTTCAGAAATGATCAACAGCCAACCAAGTTAAGGCAACTCCAGAAAACATAAACATACCACATGGCGGTTGTCGCTGCTTATCATACTTATTAGCTGCCTCACTGCATTCTCATCTTTACCAACAAAGGTCCGATTCCCTTGGTCTTGCATTATCTTTGCTAGTGCAGATGCCAGCAAAGGATGATGACATGAAGAAAAGCGGAATATAAGAGAGAAAAATGCACTCAACTTGTGCCTAGATGTGCCGAAGTAAGAACTGTTTTCCATCTGCAATCACACAGAAGATATACTCTAATTACTAATCAATCATTCCTCCCATAATACTGCAAAAAAGCTAAAAAATTGCTCCCTTTACCAGCATAGGTGTTACCTCTATTTGCACATTCACTGATCTAAGGTTTTCATCCGCCACAATCCTAATATTTGCCAGAGACAAATGGCGAAGATTGTTTAGCGGTAGAATTTCGGGAAGGAACTCAAGAGGATTCCCAAATAGTCTAAGAACTCGTAGTTCAGCCATAGCCCTGCACTTAAGCCAAAGGCCCATTTTATATAAATTGAATATGCAATGTTGCATGCAAAGAAATGCAAGTTTTTCTCAAATCGAGAGAGGTAAACAAAAGCATGAACTAAGCCATCGCATGAATTTGCATATAAATTGACCTGAAATCAAGAAGAGGCCGAACAAGCTTGTTGTGCTCTAATGACAACTCCACCAGTTCTACGCATTGTCGCAATTCTACTGCTTACAGTGAACAACCAAAATGACCAATGGTGAGCCAGAAAATTACCTTATGTTCTTTGTTATAAATTTTACCATTTAGAACATTTAAGAGAAAAATCCTCTGTGCTCACCTGGTACAGAAATCAGCATATTGTTGTCAGCCCTGAGAACTCTCAAATTTTTCAGCTCACCAAGTTCAGGTGGCAAAACTGATAGCTTGTTGTTATCAAGGTATAGCCTCTCAAGAAGCGGCAATTTAGTTATCTCCACTGGCAAAGCCTATCAATGCCATCAAGTAGCACTTAATTAGGGCCAAACAATTACATTGACAACCCAATTGAGAAAGAAAATGATATGCCCAAAAAGGAAATTAAAAAAAAAAACCCTTTGGAAGAAAACTATTTGAAAACGTGGCAAATTTGAAAGACAGATCATGATGGCCAAGTTTCTTTTTATATATTACAGTTGAACAGATGCTCGTGCTTAGTGCTACGAAATAGTAAATCAAAGAAACTACAAGTCCTACATTTATTTTCTTTTCTTTTTCCCACAATACTTAGCTCTCTGAGAAGTTAACCAGCTGTGATTTCTCTTCTACAAACTTAACTGAGCACAAAAATCCCAGATTGAACTCTGATGGCATTCCACCATCAAAATTACTTGCATTCACATCATATAGCATCCCATACCCAACCTAATGCCTTCCAAATCATAAACTCTAAGGCATGAAGATCATCGGAGATCTTAAGAAAAACCATGCATAAGCACTCACCGACAAACCGCAACCAAAGAGGCTGACCACGGTCACGGTCCTCCAATGCTCTCCGCACACCAGACTACCCTCGCCGACACTGCCAGCCACCGAATTCGCGAAGTTCCACCGCAACAGCCGAGTCAAAACTCCGATTCCATCGCTCTGCTGCCCAGACCCACTCGTCTTACTCATCTTCACGGCCTTCAGCGGCTCCTTCCTCTTAACCACCCTCATGTCGACACCCACATTCTCATCCTCCCCTCCGCAGCTCAATTCCACGGTAACAGTATCCTGCGGCACCGGCATAGCGACCATCAGCTGCGACTGCAACCTCAGCGCCACCTGATCCTCGTCGTCGCCCGCCGTCCAGTCGAGCTCGATCCTCCCGGACCCCGCCTCCTGATCCCGCGGCGACATCGAGCCCAGCGACGACGCCGATCCCGATCCCGATCCCGATCCCGATCCCGTCGACGACGCCGACGAGACCGATGCGCGCATCGGATCCTCGGCGGGGCTCGGATCCTCGGCGGCGGCGGCGCCGCCATAAGAGAGAGCGAGGTGGAAACTCTCCGACGTCCGGTTCCATCCCACCCAAGACATTCCCGATCGGATTCGGCCCCGGGGTCCCGGGACGAGCGCTTCTTCACCGACCTCTCACCGGATCGATCCCGGCAATCGCCGGCGGGGATCGGAGCGGCATTGGCGCCTCGGATCGGAGGGAACCGAGGGGGCGACGGATCGGAGACGGCGAAGCGAAATGCGAGAAAGGGGGATTAGGGTTTTGGCGGAGGGGGAAGGAAGGGAAGGATTGCGGAGAAGATGGCAATGGCGCGAAACGAGGGAGAGAGGAGAGGGGAGAGAAAATGCGTGCGTTGATGGAAACTGAAGCCGTACAGAGTCCAGACAATGTGAGCAGGAAGAGAGACTAGGACAAGGAAACCGAAACCGATAGATTATTTATTTATTGATTTATTTATTTCTCTTTCTTTTCTTTTTTCTTATGTTTTGAAATATTCTTCTGATCAAATCGAGATGAATTGCTTGCTTCAATTACCACTCTTTCTATATAGGAATGGGACATGAGGGTTCGAATTTCTATTTTCTTAGAAAATTGAAATAGAGACGACTTAATTTTAAATGTAGATTTCGCCTTTTAATTCTTAAGATCGGGCATGGGTGATTTAACTTGCGGTATATGTTTTGACTTCCACATCTTGTAAGAAAGTAGGACACAAAGTGAGAGTTGAAAGTTAACCATAAAAAAAAATCAAATAGGAATAATTAGTTGGGTTAATGCCATTAGACATTGTAAACTAACATCATTGTAAACTAACATACTCGTGCCACATTTACTTTAAAATAATTTTCATGTCGAAAAAATTTCAAATTAGTACGCTCGTGCCACATTTACCCTCGAATTGATTTTTGTGTTACAAAAAATCTTAAATTTTGGAATAAATGTGGCACGAACGAGTATATGGGTTCGGGGTAAATAATGTGGCACTTGTGCATGATATTGGAATTTCTTGTGACGGAAAAATTAGTTTGGGATAAATGTAGTGCAAATATATCATCTCAAGATTTTTTGTGATACAAAAATTAGTTTGAAATAAATATGGTATGAGCTTACATTTTTCATGATATTAACCCTTATTATAATCAATAAAATTAAAATTTATGCATGGCATCAAAAAGTAGGTAAATTCAAACCAAGAATTTTGCCCTGCAATGCTAATATTGAGAAAAATTCCAATAAATATTAAATACATAACCAAAGATAACGGACCGACGAAAACAAAAATATAAATCTCTAGACGGTGTAATAATTAAATCACCATGCAATATTTAACCGTGCACATTGTTTGAGTTTGCATGGGAATGAACTTAAGGGCAGTTTTAGAAAATACCAAATTAATGAAGATCATTATCGATGGATTGTTCTCAAAATAGGAGATGCCTTCAATTGCATCAAGAAGGCCCGCTTGAGAGAAGTGCTTCGAAATCTCCGTTGGCACCTATGTGTGTTTTGGATTATGTATTAACTTCACAATGGTGTGGAGAGAAAGATGCCCTTGGCTACATCCGCCCTTACCGCCGCCCCGGCTTGGTCTTTAGGAGGGGCGGCGGGTTTTGAATCCACTTGCAGTGCAGGGGTTCAATGACTCGGGATAGGTTTTCATTAATGATGTCTCTAGTCAGAGAAGTCTTAAGAAGGCGCATTTCCATGTGTGAATTAGCTCGTAAATCCTCCTTATCTTTCAACATGAGCAATTTTAACTCTGGAGAATTGGGAGGAAGCTGATCCCTACCCCTTGGTTCGTAATGAGTTTGATCTTGATTTGTTTTGAGAGCGCACAATAGAAATTCAGTATCTTAACTCTGGAGAAATTATTAATAGTGAGCTTAAGTCTTAACCTATTAATATATTCGGTCTTTTTGTACCGAACGTTCCGTGAGTGAGACTTTTATCCCCTTGGTTCGTGACGAGATTGATCTTGATTAATGGGGTGCTTTTTCATGATTGAAAAAAAAGAAAGAAGGGCACTCACGTGCGTATTGTCGGGCGACAACCTCACTCCCTTAGGGATTGAGTTTCTCACTTTGACAGCAATATTCAATGCCTTAATGTCGCCTTCAAATGACTGAGGATTTGCGTTGGATCCTCCTAAAAAGTTGCAGCTACTTTTTCAGTCAGACGCCGAGACATAGGGTTTGTTGACCGACCAACCTCTAATGAAAGATGAGGGAATTCGTTACCTCCGTTTAAGACCTTAAATTAATGAAGTGTGAGTTACATCAACATAAATGTCACTCTAACTTGAATCTCCATTAATGCTCAACTTCACCTTTGACTTTTTCTCTAGACCGATCCATGAATGCTATCGTTGAGCCCGCTTTGCCACATCACAATACTCATAACTTGGAAATCTTGGTCACTAGATTCCTTTCTTGGGGCATTCACTAAACATAGAAAGAGATTGGAGCCCCAACAATCTATAATCAGCTTTGATATTATTTGTTGGGAATGTGCAGCAGAATTTCGATACTTTTATTGAGAGAGATCATTAATAAGGAATCGAAGTCCAAACTCGTCAGCATATCTAAATAGATTCATTTTTACTCAAAAATTTAAGTCAATGACTTATTGTTTAATTTGAATGTATTAATTATCCTACACTACACCATTTATCCAACACAACTCACAAGTGCATTTGACAAATTGTTTAGGAGCGATTTTATCTGCTTTTCAGATATCAAGAGGATGATTAGTTGATTGTTTCCTGGTTTTTTTTCACAAATTTAGATTCTCCCATATGATTTGAGTAGAAATTGATGTGAGTACGTGAAAGGAGGTTGAGCGTAGGGAATCCCACGCCATTCAAGGAGACATGCACTCAAATATATCTCGGTACACTTCATGTATCTTGCCTCTCAACAAGCTGAAGAATGCGAGGGCTGGTGCATCGCCTTGGCGAGGGCCATAAGCCAAGAAGCTTTAGTTTTTGCGTCCTACATTTGCTTCGGCGGCAGCGGCGCACCGCCACAATACGCTCGCCGTGCCAAAAGGCAATGAAGTCTTCCACAGCAAATCGCCTAACAACAAGCTCTAGGAGACCGTTTACATGCATTGGTAGCAGTACTCTCTTTATCTCTTTGTAATATACTCAAAGGGAACGAAGAATGCACAAAGCATGTCGGTTTTAGTTGTGTGAATTTCGAGAGCAGATTGTTTTACATGCATTGAATTAACTCTAGCAGGAGTGATTTAGTTGCCTTACCTAATTTGCCTGCTTTTCTTCTATTCATTCTATATTTGCTGTCTCTGGAGTTCCACAGAAGAAACTAGTTCAAGTTGATGCTTTATCTAGGCTTATGCTGCATTAACTGAAGCGAGGCTTCCTTCTTTATATACAATACTGCGCAATGCATGGGCAATAAACTAGCTTAAAAACTAATTACACGTTCAAACCTGAATTAATGCCCAATCCAAACTTCAATCACATCCTCAAGGTTAGCTACATCATTGCTCCCTAGGTTTTAGGTGAGGGTTTCCTTCACTTCTCTTGTCAAATTAGACAATGTACAAAATGATAAGCATGTTTTAAGCATTCCATTGGTTCTGCGCATCGCGAACTAAAGTAATTACAATCGATCAAGAAATCCTAGGTAAATACACAATGCAACTACTCAACTGAATGCACTAAAAGTTCTAGGTCAGTAGAGAGATAGTACAGTGAGCTGAGCTCCTAGGAAGCTCCTCAATGTGTTGCAAAAGGTTCCCTGAAAAATTCTCCGAGCAATGCCCTGAGCATTTTATGCATAGGGCATCCAAAACCTTGGCGGCCCTAAGCATGATACTCACAGCTAAGAGTTGGTTATCGGTAGTGTCGAATGTGCAAATCGTGAGGTACTTGAGTGACGACAGGAAACACTGGGGCGTTGGCTGCAATATCCCTTCATCTTTTTCGGAGTCCACAAACAAGCCCTAATTCACAATTATGCATTAATCACGGAATTTATAAACATCACTGAACCAAATGCAGTAAGAGGAAACAATAATGACCGAATAGTTACCCCGCCAAATCTAATGCTGAACAAACAAGAAGAGTTGCTGAGCATTGCAAAAAGTGCTTTAGAATCTAACTTCACGCGATCCAAGTCGAATGCCAAGACTAGGAGGTTAGAGAAGACTGGAAAGGAGTCAAGGAAAACCTTTCTCATGTTGAACTCCTGATAACAAATACAAATAACAGCTAATTAGACTGCCAAATACAATCTGAAATTTCAAAAGCATGATGCAATGCTTCAAACTCAAAGAAAAGAAATAGCACAGATATTGACAAATATACCTCAAGGATGTTGTAGGTCAGAATAAGATGAATAAGATGATTTACAGCAGATAAATCCCTTAAAAGCTTATATCCGTGGGAGGCAAATTGGTCAGAAGTTCTCTCAGCTGGACCATCCACTCTCACAAGAGCCTGAACTAGCATAGAAGTGGCAGATATGGCATAGTTGGAGAAAAGCCCACCAACATAGCTAAAGCACAGGAGATTAGGTGCATTGATCAATACTGGGCATGGGCAGTTGCTTCTCATATCTGTAGCAAATTCCTTTTCCACAATGCACAACCTCAAAAGCTTTGGAGCAGAGATATTCAGAGCTTTGAGATGCCACCAGTTGCATTTGTGAAGAGTCAAATTCTGAAGAGAAGGAACTGAAAGCATCTTTTCGATTAAACCATCATCCTCAAAAGTAACTTCCACAAGAGTTAAGATCTTTAGCTTTGGAAGACAAATGGAAGGAGGAAGTCTGACATGACAGGGCATTGCTAGATAGAGTTCTATCATAGTTTCGCTCCTAAACATGTGTGAAGGTAGCATGTAATTGATCCCTGACTCAGCCCGGAAATGAAGGCACAACCTGGAGCTTCTGAACCTTGCGTCTTACGACAGTGGTAATCCAAGAATTTATGCGAGATGCCTCTTGATCAACAAAACACAAAAGAGAGAAACATTTCAAAGAGGATGAATCACCAAACAACAATGCCCTCTCCACAAAGCCCAAGAAATACACTCTTTCAGGGAACTCTAATTCATTGAAGTCAAGATTAGGAGCTGACGCCCACAAGTACTCCCACCTTCTTCGACAATGCACTTGTTCTCACAACATCTTTTAAAGGAAGGAAACTAAGAATGTGCTGGAGCAGTGCATCAGGTAGATCACACAATTGGTTGCAGCTACTGGCATCAAACTTGTTCTTCGAGTCATGGCGCCTAGCTTTCTTAACAGCTGGTGTTTTGTCCATTGCTCCAGCAATTACTCACAGTCAAAGCATGAAGGAGGAAGCTAAATGAAGATGAAAGTCATGTTCTGTTAGACAACTCCAGGCAGACTAACAAGCTAACATGATATCCCAAAAAATTTCAAATATTACAGATTAAAAAGAACCGATTTCAACGAAACAAATTTCATGCTTGATGAACTCAAACAAGGGCTCTCGTGCGCAGGATATCATGGATGATGACACTCAAAAGATTTTTCATGATTCCACTCTTCAACCAAACGCAGCATGGGAACTTAAAAAAATGGCAGGTGCAAGCTATCATTTTAACCTTGGCAGTAGGTTATTCGCAGTGTGTCAATGTCATTCAAGCATTTCATCAAACGCTTCGTGTGCTATACAACTAATTCCTAAAGCACCAAATGCCCTACCATCAATATGTCTGCCACGCATTACCGACAACTAGTGAGCGAAACTTCTCTCCCACTAGGAACCCAATTGACTGATCTCTCTCTTTTCTTTTCCAGACAAGTGATTCACCTCCAGTTCCACCTCGTACCCCAAAAGAGCTAGGAAAACACTACTCGATACAGAACCACCGAACATACCCACGGATTAAACAAGGATTAAGAAAGAAGATTTAGGAAAAGAAAATCAACCCATGTCGTAAAAGAGTGACGAATTGAAGAATACCTATTTGGTTTGGCTGGAACGACCTGAAAAATGGCGGAGAAGTTAGAGAAATTTGGAGACTGAAGATGGTGAGACGATCGGAATGCCTTTGCCGGGAAAAGATGGATGAAGCAAGAGGGAAAAATGGCGGGACTGGACTCGGACTCGGACTCACTGAGCGTCGACCGGGTTTCCAGTTTGGGCCTGTCGGCCCATTCCTTCCAATTGGCAATGAGCATCTATTAATATGTGCATATAATTCCATTTAATGTTACAATGTTCTTATCCGTTGATGTGTCTAGAAATTAATCTCGATTGATTTGGAATTGCATGAGATCGATGTTACTCGTGACACTCGGAATATTTGTGAAGGGGGCTTGAGGATGGAGAAGGACAATTGGAGGGCGTGAATAGATGGCCTCGCCTAGTGCCTAGACAAGCCAAACTGCTTGGCAAGCACGTGATCGAGATGTGGCTGGGTTCCAAGTCCCAATGGGTTGGCCTGCCAAGACTGGTAGGACACCCGAAAATGAGCATGTGTTGTTTCCATAGTGTTGTTCAAGCCCATTTTGGCCAGATACCTAGTTCTTGTCGTGGACCTGATTCAAACGAATCTTAAACTCTATTTCGAAGTCTTTTAAATAAACAGTTTAGGAGAATCTTAGAACTTTTGAGAGCTGCCATTCATGAAAATAGAGAACGTTTATTAGTTTGGTATTATTTAATATTGTGAAACACTTGAAATTTGAGCATTTAAGTAACCTTAACATTCATCAACAAAAAAAAGAAAAGAAAGGAAACGTAATATTCTCTTTACCAATTATAGTTGAATTATCTTGTTGATTTTTCCTCATGGAGTAGGCACATTGTTGAATAACGCAAATCTAACATGGTCATTTTTCATTTCCGCCGTTTATAATTTTTTCGACTTGCTCCATTCATTGATCATAATATTATTCACTACTTTTCGGTCTCTATAGCATGATCACCATAATACCCATAAAATAGGGAAATGCCCTTATAATCTTGCTCTCATAATGAGTAACTACGACCCGGAATTTGTACCTCGAGAGAAAAAAAAAAGTCAAAATATTCAAATAAGCACATTGAGAAAATAGAGGAAGGACCATGGTGATATAAAAAAGAAAAGTCATTCGACAAGCACGGATTATAAAGAAAAAATAAATGAAAAAAAACAATTTGATTAACCCCAGTAAAAACTATTTAATAAATAATAAATCATTAATAAAATTTCGAAAAAGGTAAAATTGCCACTATTAACTCTACTAAAACTATTTAATTAAGACAAAATCATAAAAACTTAGCTGGGACAAACTTTTCAAATATGAAGCAATACATAGCCCAGCACGTCCTGTGAATATTAACTTGACAAGTAGGACGATGAAGTTGTCCCTCTATGCTAATACATAAACTGACTAGTAGGACAGAACTCGAAATTCATGGGTCCATCGACTCGAGCCATAACAGAAGCTGAGTTTTCAGAACACAAACCCGAAATTAACTAAGCTATGGACGTCGACTGCAATCCAAGATGTGGTCCCAATGCTCGCGCTTCGACGAGATCGTACATTGATCTGGAGCCCCGGGGAGCTTACACGAGTGTCGCATTGAGTACCCTTGCCATTTCCATGGACGACATGAATTGGATAATGACACTTTATCCAACGCCGGAGCAGCAATGATCAAATTCCTTATAGCTAGGACTTCACAACCAGCCCGGTAAAAGCAATTAATCATGATCTCCTTAAGCGATGAAGTAAAACACGCAGGTATGGGGTCCAATATGCCGTCATTTCTTTTAGAGTCCGTGTAAACACCCTGATTCACAATAATGCATCAATGAGCTTTAACTTTGATCTCAATAGTGGTAACACTAATGCAATAACAAAAGATTGGGAGAAAAAGGATTGAGGATTAAATAATTACCCCAGAGAATCTAAGTCTCCTCAAAACGGGACATTTCCTGAGCAACAACATAAGTGCTCTAGATTCTAAACGTATGTCAGGGTCCGTGAGTTCCAATTCCGTTAGGCTGTGGAGAACTGGAAGGGAGTCAAGAACTTCCCATCCCTCATTCATATCCTGATGACAAAGCCACACAACAAGCGACTTTGATTAAAATCAAGAATCAAGATGAAGTGTACCTCAAGGATGTCCCAATAATTAGATCCAAGAACAAGCAGGATTAAGATGAGAACTTGAGAAACCAAGCGGAGAAGCATACCTCAAGGCTTCTAATGGAGAAAGCCAGCCGTTTCACATTAGAAAGAGCCTTCATGAACTTACAAAAATGGTGGGTGCGTTGACCGAGAGGCTGATGCGCTCGGATGGAAGCCTCAACTAACGACGAGGGGGAGCTCAATATGACATAGCCATAAAGAAAATCCCCGTAATAGTCAAAGGACTTGAGAGAAGCTCCATGGATCCGTACTTGGGAGTTCGGAATGTCGGAATAGGAGAAGTATTGAACTATGTTCAGGTGCAAAAGGTTGGGAGCAGAAATTTCCAAGACCTCGAGATTCCACTTGCAGTTTTCAAGAGACAACTTCTCAAGGGAAGGGCAAGAAAGCAGCTTCTCCACTGATTTATCATCTCCAAACCGAACATCCACGAGAATTAAGACCTTTAGATTTGGAAGAAAAACTAAGGAAGGAAGCTTAAGGTCATGCTTGATTTCTAGATGGAGTTCTCTCAAAGTTCCACACCTAAATATGCAACGAGGTACCATGTATACAGGACGATGATGACCAAATTCAAGGTGCAAGCAGAGGTCCTGAACATTGTGGCGTATTGCAGCAGTAATCCACGTATTGACACGAGATTCATTGCCGTCAAAATATTCTTCACCGTCAACAACGCATGAGAGAGAAAAGGCTTTCATAGAAGCGTCACGAAGTAACAATGCTCTATCCATGAAGTTCCTGAAGAGTATTCTCCCGCGGTGATTTTCCTTATATTTTTCTCTGAAGATAAGACTAGGAATGGAAGTCCACAAATACTCCCACCGTCTAGACAGCACACTAGTTCGCACGACATCTTCTGTTGGTAGAAGAGCCAGGATGCGCAAAAGAATTGCATCGGGTAGATCGCATAGTTGCTTGCAGCTGTTAACGTATTGATCACCATTCAAGTGCTGAAATTCAGCTTTATGAACCAGCGTGGTTGAATCCATCAGATCCACCGCCTGTCCAGAGCACAGGTTAAATGTAAAGTGAAGGCAAAGAGACTGAGATCTCAATGGGAAACTATCTGCTAATCACCACTCACATTACATTAATTAAACTCCGTAAAAATTAAAATACCAAGTGGTAAGATAATCAGCTTTCTCCAAAATCCCCTTTTGAGATGAACCTGATGCGCATCCCCACAGCATAACAAGGGTTAATTAAATCTAATGAACTCCACCGGCCGTCACATTGAAATTTCACGATAACCCTTAACAAGCGTCGCCAGGCCTGCCTATGTAACAAGTGCCAGAACAACTGGGACATGGGTCTACTACTTGACAGTGAAACATGCAACCGAACATAAAAGCGCTGACCCAATGGGATGAGTGCATAAGTCCGGGCCATTGAAGCTTTTCGTCAGACTCATGGGGTGCCAGCAAATACCTTAAAGAACACCCACGAGCCCTGGTGTCACCAACCACTCAGAGATAAGTGCAAAACGACAGAGCATCCTCCAAACATCAAGAGCCCAGAAGAGACACCATTACATGGAACTGCGAGAAAGTGAGGATGTTATGGGCAGAGGTGCCGAAACAATAACGAAATAAGAATTGAGAAGAATAAAAGAACACCAGAACTTACATTGAAACTCTTTCGGGAAAAACATGATAAGAGGAGAAGTAAAATTCACTATAGAAATCAAGGATCAGCTTTGGAAAGGATAAACTCTTTCTATCTCAACTACATATATATAGGGAAGAATTAAATTCAAAATAAGAAACCCTTTTTAAAGAAACCTTATCCATTTAGGAAACCATTCCAGATAACCTATTCAAAATAGGAAACCAGAAATTTTCCTTTTCGAACTCAAACTAAATCTATTCAAAGTAGGAAATCTACTTGAATTAAGAATTTTTCCTTTTCGAACTCAAACTAAATCTATTTAAAGTAGGAAATCTACTTGAATTAAGAAGTTTCCCTTTTTGAAGTCAAACTAAATCTATCAAAATAGGAAATCTACTTAAATTAGGAAACTTTCCCTTTTGAGCTAAAACTTGAGACATTTTAACAATCTCCATCTTGGCTCGACGTTTGAGTCAAATTACAATTATTTGGCTTGCATTCTACATAAGCAACAAATAATCTTCTCCTCCCATTAGAGTAAAACTCAATTGCAGCAAAAATTGGGAATGGACAAAGGCTTCATTAACATTAGGGGTGTGCAACTAGATCTGGTTTACCCGGAACCCGGACCGGACCACTCGAAAAATAGGGTCGGGAACCGATTCCCGATTAAATCGGGCTGGCAACCGATTCCAATTTTTGGGAACCGGTTGAAATAAGTCCGGGAACAAGGTCCAAGTAAAGACCCACCTGAAACTAGACTGGTTTTTACCCTTTTAAAAAAAATTAAATTGTCTCTTTATATAGTGCCTTTGGGTCTCTTTGTCTTTGAAGAATTGTTAAAAAAAAGAAAGCTTTTCTTTAAATCAAGTTAGGGGAGAATTGTTTTGAAAGAATTGTTAAAAATAACTGTTCTCATGCATTGTTTTGTTTTTTAATAGTCTCACCTTGAACTATTACTAGAGTCACATGACAAGTGCTACTAACTATTGTAGCACTAATTAAAGCATTTCCAGTCCAACTAAAAAAAGCTATCTTTTTAATAAGAGCTCTGTTGCATACACATGAGTAAGCACATCAGATCGTATTAGAAGGTATTTATGGGAATTGGATTAATATTAGATCCATATATGTTGCTAATGTTTATGCATTATTAGGATTTTTGCTTTGTCTTATAATGTTAGGAGAATTACGCTGTTATTTTTTCGCTAATTAATGTAAAATTCAAAGCCGTATAAGATATCGAATGATTGCAAAACAGGTTCCCATGAAAATAGGGTTGACTCTAATCCTGGACTGGAAAAATAGGGTCGGGTTTAAAACAGGGTCCAATAAAAACATGGTAGGGTACATGATCTAAAAAAGAGAAATTGATTATAACAGGGCAAGGTACAGGGTCCAAGTCTGAACCCTACCCACCTTGGACCTGATCACCCCTAATTAACATATTGGTTGGATTGTATTCTATACTAATCTTCAAGATCTTAATATAGCCATCGGCAAGAATGTCTTGAATAAAATGATATCACACATTAATGTGCTTTGTCCTCTCATAATACATTTGATCTTTAGCAAGATGTATGGCACTTTGACCGAATAAAATGATACCACACATTAATGTGCTTTGTCCTCTCATAATACATTTGATCTTTGGTAAGATGTATGGCACTTTGACTATCACAATAGACAACAGTCGCACCATGATCCACATGGAGCTCTCTAAATAAGCATCTTAACCATATGCGCTCTTTAACTGCTTTCTGCAATAGCCATATACTTTGCTTCTATAGTAGGCAAAGTTACTGTATGTTGTAATGTAGCTTTCCATTTGACTACACAACCTCCAATAGTAAAGATGTACCTAGTCAAAGATCTCCTTTTATTAAGGTAACCAACGTAATTAGAATCAACATATCCTATCAAAATGTCACAAGTTTTCCCAAACTCTAAACCAAAATTAGAAATACCTTTCATATATCTTAAAATCCTCTTCATAGCTTGCCAATGAACTTTGCTTGAGCATTATAAATATCGACTTACCATGCTAACAACATGTGAACTTTTAGGTCGAATATAAACCATGACATACATAAGGCTACTAGCTGCACTAGAGTATAGAATATGTGATACATATTTTATGTCCTCATTTGTTTGTGGACATAAATTGGCTAATAATCCAAAATGAATAGCAAGAGGAGTACTTACTGGTTTGGCATCTTTCATGCCAAAATGATCTAACATTTTCTCAATGTAGCTTTTCTAAGGGAGATAAAATTTTTCCCTTTCACGATCTTGCCAAATTTCCATGCCTAGGATTTTTTTTCGCTATACCTAAATCATTCATCTCAAATTTAGTGCTCAATTGTACCTTCAAATTCTGTATGTCAGATTTATCTTTTGCCACAATCAACATATCAGTAACATAAAATAAAAGATAAATGAAAGAGCCATTAGGAAATTTGTGCACATATATGCAACTATCATATTTGCTCCTACAATAGCGAAGATGCACCATAAATGAATCAAATCTTTTATACCATTGTTTAGTCGATTGCTTCAGGCCATATATAAACTTTTTCACTAGACAAACATGATCTTCCTTACTTTCAATTTGAAAACCTTCTAGTTGACTTATATAAATTTTCTCTTCAAGTTCACCATGCAAAAAAGCTATTTTCATATCGAGTTGTTCCAACTCTAAATCATGCATAGTGACTAATGCAAGAAAATCCTGAATGGAGCTGTGTTTAATGACAAGTGAAAACACATCATTGAAATCAACTCTCTCAATCTGACTATAGCCTTTAGCAACTAGATGAGCTTTGAACCTGATGTCTTCAACTCCATGAACACCTTATTTTCTTTTGGAAACCCATTTACAGCTTACAATTTTCTTTCATATTAGTGGCTTGACAAGCTCCCAAGTTCGATTCTTTTCAAGAGATTCAATCCTTTCATTCATAGCAACTAACCAATTCGCTTAATCTTTTGAAGAGATAGCTTCTTTTTAGGTTTTAGACTCATTATACTCTACCAACTTTGCAACCGAAAGAACATAAGCAATAAAATCCGAGAACCCATATTTCTATAGAGGCTTCATTGTTCTTCTTGGTCTATCTTTGGCAATAGAATATTGTTCCTCTTCTAGTTCTTTAAACTCAATTTCATCAGTAGATGATTGAACTGGTTGCGAAGAAATTACTTGAATATATACCTTCTCCTCAATACTTTTTGAATTTTCATAAGAAGGAACATATGATTCTTTCTTAGGATAAAGCATAGCAAACTCAAAGTAACATCTCTACTAATAATAATCTTAGATGAATCAACACACAAGAGTCTATTCCCTTTACACTAGAAGCATAACTGAGAAAGATGCATTTTTTTGGTTCTAGGCTCTAATTTGCCTTCACTAATATATACATATGTTGGACATTCAAACACTCGAAGAGAAGAATAATCAGAAGGTTTACCTAACCATGCCTTCACAGAGTCTTGCACTCAATAGATGTGCAAGGAGAACGATTTATTAACTAAGTAGTTGTATTAACTACTTCAGCTTAAAACTCATTGCCCAAACTAGCGTTAGACAACATGCACCTAGTCCTTTCCAATAAGGTACAATTCATATGTTCTACAATACCATTCTGGTGTATTCACTATAGTATGACGCATCACAATACCTTCAACTTTGCAAAACTCATTAAACTCACCTCTATAAAATTCCAGCCTATTATCTATTCTCAAATGCTTAATCTTCTTATCAGTTTGCTTCTCAATCAATGTTTTTCATTGCTTAAAAGTAACAAAAACATCACTTTTTTACTTTAAAAATAAACCCAAACCTTTCTTGAAAAATCATCAATGAAAGTAAGTAAATACCTCAAACTAAGGCCTTTCAAGGAACTTTCGTAGGCCCCCAAAGATCAGAGTGAATATAATCCAAAGTGCCATTTGTTGTGTGAATTTCTATCTTGAAATTGACTCTTTTCTATTTTCCAAAGACACAATTCCTAATTTTCTGACTACATAAAGGATCTCTCTTACTCAGCTCCTCTATCTCTCTTAACACTCATATGGCCTAATCTCATATACCATAATTTAGTATTATTTGATTCTATCATAGTGGATGAGATTGCAGCTGAACTAGTAACTGTAGTGCCTTGTAGTTGATACAAATTGCCAATTTTTAGCCCTTTCATAAAAAAGAAGAAGTGAACCTCTCATAATCTTCATTACTCCATATTTAGCTATAAACCTATAACCGTTAGCATAAAGAGAACCTAAAGAGATGAGGATCTTCTTCAAATGAGGAGCATGTCTAACATTATCTAAAGTATTAATGATGCCAACATGCATCTTAATGTTGACAGTCCCAATTTTAATTAGCATTGTTTCCCATTAGAGTAACTCCACCATTATATTCTTCATAAGTGGAGAACTAGTCACAATTATGGCACATATGGTATGAATAGCTTGAATCAATAATCCAACTATCACTAAATTTGTCTTTATCATTTGTTATTAGTAACCACTCTTCATTTGCTTTTTCAGCAACACTAGCTTGAGCGGATTTTTATTTCCTTCATTATGTACGTTCTGATTGTTCTGTTGATTTGCATTCCCTTTATTTTGTTGATTAGTATGATTTTCTCTTTACTACTTTCCCTTCAGTTTTAGACAATTTATCTTGATATGCCCTTTAGACTTACAATAATTGCAAATCAAATCTCTAAGCTTCAATTTTGATTTAGTCCTGCCGTTAGTGCTTCTTTCAACAGACCTTCCTCTAGCAACTAAACCAGCCCTATGACTATTATTGCCTCCAAAAGTCAATTATGCATCTAATTTTTGCCTATTTAAAAGACTAGTCTTAATATCTCCAACATGAATAATTTCTCTACTAACAATCATTGTCTCTCTAAAATTCTTATAAGAGGAAGGTAGAGAAACTAACAATAAGAGAGTTTGATCCTCATCTTCAATCTTAACATCAATACTTCTTTATTTAGAGATAATAACATTGTACTCAGAAATATGAAATTTAAGAGAAGTATTTTTAGCCATATGAAAAGTGAACAGGCATTGCTTGAGCCTTAACCGATTGGTGAGGGATTTTGTTAAGACCTGTAGCTTTTTTCAGATTTAGTATCTCCTGCAAAACTTTGTTAGTGAGGCACAACTAAATAGTAGATAGTACTTTTTCATCCAATTCTTCTCAGGTTTCTTCTGATGTGCTTTCTGGTTTCTTCCCTTTCCTAAATAGAGTTTCCTTCAAACCCTACTGTGTAAGGACAACCAGCATGTGAACTTGCCATAGGTTGAAATTACCACTCCCATCAAACTTCTCAATGTTAAATTTCATTGTTGAACTTGATGCCATAACCAAAAGAAGCTAGCATGTGAACTTGCCATTGGTTGAAATTATCACTCCCATCAAACTTCTCAATATCAAATTTCGTTGTTGAACTTGACACCATAACCAAAAGATTGAGAAAAACCTCGATGCTTTGATGCGAGATATTGGAAGCGCGCAACAGAAGTCTAATACGTTTACTTAGGGAGAGTTCTAAAAGAGAGCTTAAACCTGAGTCCATCAATATATCTAGTTGGAATTAATGAGTTATGAGGCAATTATGATATATTAACTGTTCCACATTATATCAATTTACCAACGTGAGACTTTTTTTAACATAATTCACATGTGTATTCTAATAATCTCCCCCTCACATGTGAGTTTCGGTGTGAGATCTGCTCTCTCTTAATTCAAGTATTCATCTGACCCAACTTCATCCTTACAAGCTCACGTTGCTACGTCACAATACCCACCTATCCGAAAATTGTAATCATTGGCTCTGACCAGATTGTTATGGGCAGAGGTGTAGAAATAATAACGAAATAAGAATTAAGAAGAATTAAAAAATTTACTATAATTTACATGGAAACTCTTGCGGGAAAAACTACAATGAGATGAGAAGCAAAATCAATTATAGAAATCAAGGATTACAAAAAGTGACTTTGAAAAGGTTAAACTCTTTTGATCTCAACTTCATATATATAGGCAAGAATGACAACCAAAGTAGGAAACCCCCTTTTAGGATACCTTCTCTAACTAGGAAAATCATTCAATTAGCAAACCAATTCAAAATAGAAAATCTACTTCAATTAGGAAAGTTTCCTTTTTAAACTCAAACTTGAGGCATATTCTAACAAAGGACAATGTTGATAAGGAAACCAATTAAGCACATGGATGATATACATTGAAAAGAGCAAGAAAAAGGAAAAAAGAAAGAAAGATGGTTAGCAAAAATATGTTGAAGTCAAGCGTTCATGAAGATCAAAGAGAACAACGAGTTGTAAGTGAGGAATCACCTATTGATCTAGCAATGGATTTTACGCAATGGCGATTCAGGTGGGGAGAGGAAGGGGCGGGTTTTAGGGCATAGAGAAAGAGGCCCAAAAAGAAAAGAAGAAGAGACAGGACCAAAAGAAAAGTTGTGATTTGATATAAATTATTTAGAAAATTTGTCAGATAAAATAGAATTAGGATGTGTTTAATTCAACATTTTGAAAGCCCATTGAAGAAATGTAAAACGGTTTAGCATAAAGGGTTTTAGGCAAATGTAAAGGCTATTTGGTAAACTACGCTTTAAGAAGCAACTTTGAGAGAAATGTTGTTTGGTAGAAAACACATTTGAAAAGCCTTTTAAGTGATTAATATTATTTTTAAAATTTTTATTTGTTTAAAATTGAAAAAAAAAAAAAAAAACGTATACAATTTTTAAAAAATATAAAATTTGACAATAATGCTAAAAAAAATCAAATATGTATAATTTTTTTGAAAAAAAAAAAAAACCAACACCGGTGAGCTAGATTTGGCACTAGCGGTCACTGGTTTAGGTCACTCAACCGGCAAGGTTTCTGTGACCCTGGCGAGGGTCGTTGAAGGTTGCATGACCTCATGCGACCTGCAGCGAGGGTCACGTGACCCAAATAGTGCGCGACACAGGTGATTACCGCCTAAGGTTGTGAAACCCAAGTGGTGGTTGCCTAAGTCACGCAACCCTCATTGAGGGTTGCCCAATATCGTGAGACCTCTAGTGGCCCTCGCTAAGGTCACGTGACTCTCACTAGAGGTAGCCCAACAATTGTCGATGCCAGATTTGTTTTGTCGATGGTTGTAACCCTTTATTGGACCGGCGAAGGGTTTGGTCCTTTTCTAATAAAAAAATAACGATGAACAAAATCGAAAATTTGAAGAATTGACGATGGTAGTTTTGGAGGAAAAGATAAGTTTCAATATTTGGCCCAATGCTACTCCTTACTAGCAGTGGGCTTTCAGCTTTCCCAAAGCTAGCTTTTAATTGAAAGTGACTTCAAAACGGTTGCCATATGGTCCACCATTTTCCTGGAGCTTTGGAGGCTGAAAGCCCTTTGGCAAAGCCGAACTAAATCGGTATAACCGTAACAAATTTATTTCAAATTGGTATAACTATGATAAATTTATTTCAAAATAATTTTTTGACAATAAAAAAACTCTAAATTACTACACTTATAATAAATTTACCCTTTGTTAGTTATTATTATATTTATTACCAATTCATCAATTTGAAAGTATAAATACCATACAATTTGGAATTTTTGATTGTCAAAATGTTAATTGAGGGTAAATTTATTACATGTATACCGATTTGGAGTTTTTCGCAATGAAATCCAATTGTGAAGCAGTCATTAATATTTGAGTTAAGTTTATAATGTAAAATAATATGTCGCTTCTGATTAGTTATAATGGTTTTTGGTTATAAAGGAAAGGTGATTATTCATAATTTAGTAATATATGATGGACTTTTTGCATAATATTATGGAAATATTTTGAGTAAGAGTTTGGAGTTGAGTCATTTTCTCGAAAAGGGCTTGGAGTGGTCCAAATAAATTGTTGTAGTGGGTCTCAAGTGGCTAAGTCAATCTCAAATACATCTTGAAGTTGGCGACAAGCACTACTATGCGGAAACTTTTGGTGGAACTTATGTCAAAATTTCTAAAAATTAAAAAATTGCAATCCATAAAATCCTAAAGTGCCCAAATTGGTTTGTTTCTTTTTTTCTTCACATAATTGCCTCTTTTCTTTGTTCCTTCGTGTTCTATAATAATGCAGAAAGTATTGATCCATTAATCAAATCAATGCGAAATCACCAATAAAATAAATGAGGGACAATTAAGAATACTAGAGATTTTTATGGTATGGTTCGAATATCGACACCTACTCCACATGAGAGTTGATAATAAATGATCCACTAATCAATCTGACAACTACAACATTAGCATGCTTGAGTGTTTTCTCAAATAAAGTCCACACCCATTTTTAAGGGCAAAGAAAATGACTAAATTGGAAGTCCCGTTACAAATCCACTCTTGTTAGAAAATTTGAGGAAAGAACTCTCCACTGCCCAAGAAAATCCAAAATAAAGACGTTTTTTTTAAGCCTCATCTTATACGATCTACATCTTCCAGTCGGATTGACTTTCATACATGAGCTCAAACACAACACGTAATTTAACAATTCATTATGTTTCTTCGGTGAGTCTATACACTCTTACTTGACATTACTTGGCTACTTTATGATCTTATTTGAAACAAGTATCGCTCTAAACTCTTTTTGTGAAAATGACTTCTTTTCAAGTTTTTATTTGAAATTTTTCATAATATTTTAGAATGGAAAAGGAGCATGTCAACATTTATTGGTACAGAGCATCTACACTACCTTGAAATGCAAGCAACTGAGGATTTACATGGTTGGACTTATAAAAAAGTAAAAAGCAGTACAGAAACTTAACGCAAACTCTCATTTTAACCTCAGTATTTCCATCATGTCAATGTCAATGTCAATTTGACAACCAATAAGTACTTGAAGCACTAAATGCCCTACCATGGATCTCGTGCCACCTATTCCTATGACTGGTGAGCGAAACCTCTCTCCCATTAGAAACCCAATTGATAAATTCCCTCTATCCTAATTCACGATCCAGCTCGCCTCGTACCCTAAAAAGCAGAGACTTTACTCGATACAAAACCACCAAAATACACCCACCAAATAACCAAGGATGAAGAAAGAAGATATAGAAAAAAGAAAATCACCCAACTCATAAACGAATGGCGAATCGAACCACGCCTAATTTGGTTTCGCTAGAGCGACTGCGGAGAAGTGAGAAATTTGGAGACGCTGAAGAGCATGAAGATCAGAAACGGGACCGGACATGGACTCGTTGAGGGTCGACTAGGCTTCCAGTTAGGGCCCGGCGGTTCATTCTTTTCAATTGGCAATGCCCATTCTTGTTCGTCAGTCATGGCTCAAAGCTAATCTGATTGATTTGATATCGCATGCGTTTGATGTTTTTCGGGACACTTGCAGGTGTCTGCGAGAGGGAGCTCGAAGACGGGGATGAATGACCAGAGAAAATAATAATTTACTAAATGTGCATTTATACATCACTGAAAACTTGTCATTGCTAAAAACAAGTTGAAAAAAATTCAATTTACTTGATATTTAAGTGAAAAAATGTCAAGTTCATGAAAAGTGTTTTCCGTAAATTGATCGGTTTTCCATCATTCAAACATAGAATTTGGAAAAAATGTTAATTATTTGGGTATTTGATACTAAAAGAATCCCATTGAAATACATTAATAAGATGTTATTTAAGCTAAATCGATAAGAATTAGCTAGAAATGTAGGGAAAATGATTTCCTTCTTGCTAGGAAGCGGAGTCATGTTCCCCAGTCTAAGCTCATTTTCAACCCTTGGAAAGCACTCTCCATAGAACAACCATTTTTTTGTCATTTAGGCATCAAAAAGTTGAAAAACAATATCCTAGAAATAATTTTCCTTCGAACAAACGGACCTACTTAGGATAAACTTATCAAGAACACAACAAAATAATTATTAAAAAATTATTCATACTCTAACAAGTTTCACCCATTGTTTGTGGACAATATTCGATTCAAGATTCCAGTCGCAACTTTCAATAGACAACTTCTCAAGGGAAAAGGCACGAAAGCAGCTTCTCCACTGAATTATCATCTCCAAACTGAACTTTTGCAAGAATTATGACCTTTAGATTTGTAAGGCAAACTAATGAAGGAAGCTTGAGGTCATGTTCCATTTGTAGATGCAGTTCTCTTAGAGTTTCACACCTAAATATGCAACGAGGTGACTTGTATACAGTAGCACCATGACCAAGTTTAAGGTTTAGGCAGAGATCTTCAACATTACAGTGTATTGCAGCAGTAATCCACAAGTTGACACGAGATTCATCGCCATCAAGATATTCTTCTCTGTCAACCTTGCACGTCAGATAAAAAGCTTTCTTAGAAGACAAGTCACGAAGTAACGCTCTCTCCCCGAAGTTCCTGAAGAGCATCCTATGATGGTGATCTTCTTCATATTCTTCTCCGAAGACAAGACTAGGAATGGACGTCCACAAATACTCCCACTGTCTCGACAGCACTCGCACATCATCTTCCATTGGTAGAAAAGCCAGGATGCGCAAAAGAAGTGCATGGGGTAGATCAAATAGTTGCTTGGTTCTCAACATCTTAAGCATCACTCAAGTGCTGGCATTTAGCTTTGTCAACCACTCCAGAGTACAAGTTAAATCTAAAAAGAACACAAGAAACTACGATCGCGATGCCCAAGGATTTGCCAATCACTAGTCATAACACAACAACCAAACTTCGAATGTCAAAATGATGATGCCAAGTGGTAAGAGAATTAACTTTCTTCAAGATACCCTTAAAAATAAAGAAAAATCAGGAATTCTCGAACCTTACGCACATCCCTACAACATGATGAGGGTCTAATAAATCTAATGAGTTCCATTGGCAGGCACGTTGCAATTTCATGATAACCTTAACTAGCGTCAACAAGACCACCCTAAACGACAAGAGCCAGAACAAACGGGACATGGGTATTACAAATGAACCAATTTACTTGGCAGTGAAATATGCAACGGGACATAAAATGTTGACCCAAAGGGATGAGTGTGGACGTCCGATCATTGCACCTTTACGTCAAACGCAGGGGGTGCCAGCAAATATGTCAAAGAACACCCATGAGCCACGGTTTCAGCAACCATTCGAACAGATTAGTGCAAAACGACCGACCATCCTCCAACCATCAAGAGCCCAGAAAAAGACATCTATTGCAAACATCAAGAACCCAGAAAAGACATCAATCCAAAGAACTCGGCAAAACTGAGGAAATCATCGTTATGAGAGCAGTTGCTCACATGACTGATGCAGAGAGAGAAGAGCAGGAAAAATGGTAATGAAAGAAATAAATCGAAACCAAGCTTTCATGGAGATTGAAGAGAGGAAGAGGTGGGGTATGAGTGAACTTCTTGATACGGGGGAACAAAGAAAAAGGAAAAAAGAGGAAATAGCATAGAACTGAAATTCGCCCAAAAAAAAAAAAAAAAAAAAAGACAAAAAGAAAAAGAAGAAAAAGAAAAATTGTGATAAGATTGAACTTATTCAGAAAATTTGCCTAATAAAATAATTTCATCCTAAATTTTAATTGTTAAATGATCATTAATATTTTATTTAAGTTTAAGATAAATGACGAACAAATTAGTATGACGATGCCATGCTGCTTTTTGATTGTTCGTAATTTTTTTTTTTTTGGCTATAAAAGGAGGAGGATTAATCATCATTCATTATTATAGGGCATGAGCTACTATTTTTGGACATTATTCATAACAACTTTTGAGGATTGAAAGTTTCTTTTATGGTTTTATAATGATATATATATTTGTTGTATGCGGCCCTTGCATCGAATTATGAAAAAAATATATGATCAATAATTGGTGGCGGTGATTTAGCATTATCACAGAGAAATTTCACCGTTGAGCTGATTTAATTGCTTGATTTCTTCGTTATACAACTTGTTATGCTTTCCATAACTATTCTTTTAGAAAAATTTACTAGAAGTCTTAAATTTTATGTATAAAATGC